>CM039675.1:47908226-49163115 GCA_022496015.1 Hordeum marinum | reverse complement strand
CTGAGTACGAGTTTGGCATACAACTTTAGACAATGTGAAAGTTGTTTCACAATACACGCCACCTGGAACACCATAGTGTGATGGTATGTCCGAAGTCATGCTCTATTGGATATGGTGCATGTTATGATGTCTCTTATCATTTTGCTACTATAATTTTGGGGTTGTGCATTAGAGACAACTACATTCACTTTAAATAGGGCACCATGTAAATCTGTTGAGATGACACCGTGTGAACTATGGTTTGATAGAAACCTAAGCTGTCATTTCTTGATGTTTGGGGCTGTGACGCTTGTGTGGAAAATATTTTCACCTAATGAGCTCGAACCCAAAGCGGATAAATGCATCTTCATAGAATACCCTAAGAACAGTTGGGTGAACCTTCTATCTCAGATCCAAGCATAAAATGTTTGTTGCTAAAACTGGGTCCTTTCTCGAGAAAGGGTTTCTCTTGAAAGAGTTGAGTGGGAGGAGGATAGAACTTGATGAGGTTGTTGAAACCTCTGCTTCAACCAGAAAGTAGCGCAGCATAGAAAGATGTTTCTGTGAAGCCTAGATCAGTTGAAGAGGAAGTTAATGATGATGATCATGAAAGCTTCGGATTAAGTTACTATCGACCTATGAGGAAATTAGAGCTTGATGAGGTTTTTGAACCTTTACTTCAACCAGAGAGTAGCGCAGCGTAGGAAGTTGTTTTTGTGAAGCCTACGTTAGTTGAAGACGAAGTTAATGATGATGATCATGAAGCTTCGGATCAAGTTACTGTCAAACCTCATAGGGCGACAAGGATGTATACTGCTCCTGAGCGGTACAACAACCCTGTCTTGGAGGTCATGTTGTTGGACAACGATGAACCTACGAACTATGGAGAAGCGATGATGGGCCCGGAAACCAACAAATGGTTAGAGGCCATGAAATCCGAGAAAGGATCCATGTATGAAAACCAAGTATAGACTTTGGTGGACTTGCTCGTTGGACGGCAGGTCGTTAAAGTACAAATGAACCTTTAAAATGAAGACACACGCTGATGGTAAAGGTTACCATTTGTAAATCTCGACTTGTTGCAAAGTAGTTTATGACAAGTTCAAGGAGTTGACTGCGATGAGACTTTCTCACTCATAGCGATGCTAAAATCTGTTGGAATTATGTTAGCAGTTGCTGCATTTTTCAATTATGAAATCTGGCAGATGGATGCCAAAACATCGTTTCCTTCCTTAAGGAAAGGTTGTATGAGATGCAACCAGAAGGTTTTGTCAGTCCTAAGGATGCTAAAAGGTGTGTGAGCTTCAGTGATTCTTCTATGAACCGAAGCAAGCATCTCGGAGTTGGAATATACACTTTGATGAGGTGATCAAAGTTTTTGAGTCTATACAAAGTTTACGAGAAACTTGTATTTGCAATAAAGTGAGTGGGAGCACTATAGAGTTTCTGATAAGTATATGTGGATGACATATTGCTATTCGGAAATGATGTAGAATTTCTGGAGAGCATAAACGGGTGTTTGAAAAGAGTTTTTCAAAGGAAGACCTAGATAAAGCTACCTAATTGTTGAGCATCGAGATCTATAGAGATAGATCAAGATACTTGATGAGACTTTCAATGAGTACATACCTTTTTGAAAAAAGTTCAAACTGGATCAGTAAGAGAAAGAGTTCTCGCCTGATTTGTAAGGTATAAAGTTGAGTAAGACTCAGTGCCCAGTGACTACAGAAGATAGAGAAATGATGAGTGTCATCCCCTATGCTTCAGCCATAGGCTCTATCATGTATGCAATGCTGTGCACAAGACCCGATGTCAGCCTTGCCATAAGTATGGCCGGAAGGTTTCAAAGTGATTCTGGAATGGAGCACTGGACAGCGGTACAAGATTATCCTTAGTAACTAAAAGACTAAGGAGATGTTTCTCGATTATGGAGGTGATAAAGAGTTCGTCGTAAAGAGTTACGTCGATGCAAGCTTTAACACCAATCCGGATGACTCGTAGTAGCAATCTGGATACATATAGTGGAGCGGCCATTTGGAATAGTACCAAGTGGAGCGTGGTAGCAGTGTTTACAGTTTGACATAGAAATTTGCAAAGTACACATGGATCTGAATGTCGCAGACCCGTTGACTATAAGACCTCTCTCACACGCAAAGCATGATCAAGCCCCAGAACTCATTGGGTGTTAGATTCATAACAATGCGAATCACATGGTGATGAGAACTAGATTATTGACTCTAGTGCAAGTGGGAGACTGTTGGAAATATGCCCTAGAGGAAATAATAAATTAGTTATTATCATATTTCCTTGTTCATGATAATCGTTTATTATCCATGCTATAATTGTATTGATCGGAGACTTAGATGCATGTGTGGATACATAGACAAAACCATGTCCCTAGTATGCCTTAATAGACTAGCTCGTTGATCAAAGATGGTTAAGGTTTCCTAGCCATTGACATGAGATGTCATTTGATAACAGGATCACATCATTAGGAGAATGATGGGATGGACAAGACCCAAACTACAAACGTAGCATATGATCGTGTCAGTTTAATGCTATTGTTTTGTGCATGTCAAGTATCTGTTCCTATGACCATGAGATCATGCAACTGACTGACACCGGAGGAGTGCCTTGTGTGTATCAAACGTTGCAACGTAACTGGGTGACTATACAGGTACTCTATAGGTATCTCCGAGGGTGTCTGTTGGGTAGGCATGGATCAAGACTGGGATTTGTTACTCCGTGTGACGGAGAGGTATCTCAGGGCCCACTCGGTAATACAACATCACAACAAGCCTTGCAAGCAATGTGACTAAGTGTTAGTCACGGGATCTTGTATTGCGGAACGAGTAAAGAGACTTGCCGGTAACGAGGTTGAACTAGGTATGGAGATACCGACGATCGAATCTCGGGCAAGTAACATACCGAAGAACAAAGGGAACGTTATACGGGATTGACTGAATCCTTGACATAGAGGTCCGACCGATAAAGATCTTCGTAGAATATGTAGGAACCAATATGATCATCCAGGGCTCGCTATTGGTTATTGACCGTAGAGGTGTTTCGGTCATGTCTAAATAGTTCTCGAACCCGCAGGGTCTGCACACTTAAGGTTTGGTGACGTTTCGGTAGTATAGAGTTATGTATGGTGGTGACCGAAGGTTGTTCGGAGTCCCGGATGAGATCCAGGACGTCACAAGGAGCTCCAGAATGGTCCGGAGGTAAAGATTGATATATAGGAAGTCCCATTTTGGTCGCCGGAAAAGTTTCGGGCTAATCGGTAATGTACCGGGAGTGCCGGTAGTGTACCGGGAGACCACCAAGAGGGGTATTTCGACCCAAGAGGCTTCATGGGCTGTGGGAGAGTAAATACCAGCCTTTTGTGGGCTGGTGGAAGTCCCACACAAGGCCCATGCGGCTGGGAGAAAAAGCCCAAAGGGAAAAAGGTGGAAAAAGGCCGAAAAAGGGAGGAATCCTAGTCCTACTAGGATTGGAGGAGGAGTCCTCCTCTCCTCCCCACTTTGGTCGACCCAAGGGCTGGATTTTTGGCAGCCAAGACTCCTCCTCCTCTCCTCCTATATATAATAGAGGATTTAAGGGTTTTGGCACAGAATTTTCAGCCACGTGCTACCCGTTCCTCTAGTGCAAAATTTCTCCTCTAGATCGGTTTTCTGCAGTGCTTAGGCGAAGCCCTGCCGAAATTGCTCCACCACTATCACCGGAGCGCCGTCACGCTATCGGTGAACTCTTCTCCCTCTCCACTTCCTCTTGCTGGATCAAGATGGTGGAGATCGTCATCAAGCTGCACGTGTGCTGAACGCGGAGGTGCCGTCCGTTCGGCGCTAGATCGGAAGGACCGTGAACAAGATCGCAAGACCGTTCGTGATGTGTTCATGGGACGGATCATGATGAGATCGCGGGACGGATCGTGATGAGAACGCGGGACGGATCGTGATGAGTTTGCGGGACGGATCGTGATTGGATTGCGGGACGGATCGTGATGTGATTGCGAGACGCTCGGCGATTTGGATCGCGAAGATGTTCGACTACACCAACCGCGTTTCTCAACGCTTCCCTCTTAGCGATCTAGAAGGGTATGTAGATCCACTCTCCCTCTCGTAGATGCTCATCACCATGGATAGATCTTCGTGTGCGTAGGAAATTTTTTGTTTCCCATGCAACGTTCCCCAACACCATCGCCGGAGCGCCATCACGCTGATGGAGAACTCTTCTTCCTCTCCACTCCTTCTTGCTCGATCAAGATGGTGGAGATCGTCATCAAGTGGTACGTGTGCTGAACGTGGAGGTGCCGTCCGTTCGGTGCTAGATTGGAAGGATCGTGATCAAGTTCGTGGGACGGATCGTGATCAAGTTCGTGGGACAGATCGTGATCAAGTTCGTGGACGGATCGTGATTGGATCGTGGGACGCACGACGATTTGGATCGCGAAGACGTTCGACTACACCAACCTCATTTCTTAACGCTTCCCGCTTAGCGATCTACAAGGGTATGTAGATCCACTCTCCCTCTCGTAGATGCTCATCACCATGGATAGATCTGTGTGTTTGTAGGAAATTTTTTGTTTCCCATGCAACGTTCCCCAACAGTGGTATCAGAGCTAGGTCTATGTGTTGATGAGATCTTGAGTAGAACATAAAAGGTTTGTGGACGTTGATGCTTAGATTGCTTCCTCCCTTGGTCGTATTTTGGTTCAGTGGTATTGTGAGATGAAGCGGCCCGGACCAACAATACTCGTACGCTTACGAGAGACCGGTTCCCTCGACGCAACTTGTTGCTTAGATGGCTTGCTGGTGACAATTTCTCTCACTTTAGTTCGATCGGATTCGACAAAGGCGGTCCTTGAGAAGGTTGAAAGGCAACTTATGTATCACCGTTGTGGTTTTTGCGTAGGTGAGAATTGTTCTTGCTAGATACCCGTAGCAACCACGCAAAACATGCAACAACAATTAGAGGACGTCTAACTTGTTTTTGCAGGGTATGTTGTGATGTGATATGGCCAATTACATGATGTGATATATGTGATGTATGAGATGATCATGTGATGTATAGAATTTCACGACTTGCATGTCGATGAGTACGGCAACTGGCAAGAGCCATAGGGTTGTGTTTAATTATTGTATGACCTACGTGTCAATCATTAAGCGCTATGTAATGCTTTACTTTATCGCTAAACGGTAGCAATAGTAGTAGAAGCATGCAGGGCGTGACAACCCCGATGGCGACTTGTTGATGGAGATCAAGATGATGGAGATCATGGTGTCGTGCCGGTGACGATGGAGATCATGCTGGTGCTTTCAAGATGGAGATCTAAAGCACAAGTTCATGGCCATATCATGTCACTTATGAATTGCATGTGATGTTAATCCTGTTATGCACCTTGTTTTGCTTAGTACGACGGTAGCATTATAAGGTGATCCCTCACTTCAATTTCAAGATAAAATTGTGTTCTCCCCGAGTGTGCACTGTTGCGAAAGTTCGTTGTGTTGAGACACCACGTGATGATCGGGTGTGATAGACTCTACGTTCACATACAACGGGTGCAAGCCAGTGTTGCACATGTAGAACACTCGGGTTAAACTTGACGAGCCTAGCATGTACAGACATGGCCTCGGAACACAAGATACTGAAAGGTCGAACATGAGTCATATGGTAGATATGATCAACATAATGATGTTCATCATTGAAGCCACCTCAACTCACGTGATGATCGGACTTGAGTTGGTGGATTTGGATCATGTGACACTCAGATGACCTGAGGGATGTCAATTTGAGTGGGAGCTTTAGTAATTTGATTAACTAAACTCATTATCTTGAACAATAGTCTAAGTAAACTTTGCATATTTATGTTGTAGATCAATGGCTCGCGCAGTAGCACCCTTGAATTTTAATGCATTCATAGAGAAAGCTAAGTTGAAAGATGATGGAAGTAACTTTGTTGACTGAGCCCGTAATCTGAGGATTATCCTCACGGCTTCCCAGAAATCATATGTCCTTGATGCACTGCTTGGTGACCAACCAGAAGACATGACCTCCGAAGACGTTAATAACGTTTGGGAGGCACGTACTGGAGATTACTCAATAGTTCAGTGTGCAATATTGGATGGCTTAGAACCGGGACTTCAAAGATGTTTTGAACGTCATGGAGCATATGAGATGTTCCAGGAGTTGAAATTTATCTTCCAGAAGAAACCCCGGATCAAGAGGTATGAAACCTCCAATAAGTTCTATGCTTGCAAGATGGAGGAGAACGGGTCTATCAGTGAACATATACTCAGAATGTCTGGGTATTCAACTCGTCTAGCGGAGTTGGGAATTGCCCTTCCACCATAGGCAATCACTGACAGAGTTCTTCAATCACGGCCACCTAGTTACAAGAGCTTTGTGATGAACTATAACATGCACGGGATGAACAAGTCAGTCGTCGAGCTGTTTGCGATGCTAAAAGTCGCTGAGTCTGAAATCCAGAAAGAACATCAAGTGTTGATGGTCAATAAAACCACTAGTTTCAAGAAAAATGGCAAAGTCAAGGGCAAGGGCAATAAGGGTAAAACCAAGAAGGATGGAAAAGCAGTTGCTACTCCTGTAAAGAAGCCCAAGCATGGACCCAAGCCAGAAACTGAGTGCTTTCATTGCAAGGGAACTGGTCACTGGAAGCGGAACTGCCCCAAGTACCTGGCTGACAAGAAGGCGGCCAACGACAAACAAGGTATATATGATATACATGTTATTGATGTGTACCTTACTAGCTCTCGTAGTAGTGCCTGGGTATTTGATACCGGTTCAGTTGCTCACATTTGCAACTCAAAGCAGGAACTACGAAATAAACGAAGGCTGGCAAAGGACGAAGTGACGATGTGCATGGGAAATGGTTCCAAGGTTAATGTGATCGCCGTCGGCATGCTCTCTCTTCGATTACCATCGGGATTAGTGATGAACCTGAATAATTGTTATTTAGTGCCTGCGTTAAGCATGAACATTATATCTGGATCTTGTTTATTGCGAGACGATTACTCATTTAAATCAGAGAATAAAGGTTGTTCTATTTATATGAGTAATATCTTTTATGGTCATGCACCCAATGTTAGGGGTTTATTCATATTGAATCTTGATAGTGATGACACACATGTTCATAACATTGTTGCCAAAAGATGTAGAGTTGATAATGATACCACTTTCTTGTGGCACTGCCGTTTAGGTCATATTGGTGTAAAACGCATGAGGAAGCTCCATGCTGATGGACTTTTGGAGTCACTTGATTTTGAATCACTTGACACATGTGAACCATGCCTCATGGGCAAGATGACTAAAATGTCCTTCTCTGGAACAATGGAACGGGCGAGTGACTTATTGGAAATCATACATACTGATGTGTGCGGTCCAATGAATGTTACAGCGCGTGGTGGATATCGTTATTTTCTCACCTTCACTGATAACTTAAGTTGATATGGGTATATTTACTTAATGAAACACAAGTCTGAAACGTTTGAAAAGTTCAAGCAATTTCAGAGTGAAGTTGAGAATCATTGTAACAAGAAGATTAAGTTCCTGCGATCTGATCGAGGAGGTGAATATCTGAGTTATGAGTTTGGCAGTCACTTAAGACAGTGTGGAATTGTTTCACAGTTGACACCGTCCGGAACACCATAGCGTAATGGTGTGTCCGAATGTCGTAATCGAACCTTATTAGATATGGTGCGTTCTATGATGTCTCTTGCTGATTTGCCACTATCGTTTTGGGGTTATGCATTAGAGACATCTGTATTCACTTTAAATAGGGCACCATCAAAATCCGTTGAGACGACGTCATTTGAACTGTGGTTTGGCAAGAAGCCAAAGATGTCATTTCTTAAAGTTTGGGGATGTGATGCTTATGTCAAAAAGCTTCAGCCTGAAAAGCTGGAACCCAAAGCAGAGAAATGCGTCTTCATAGGATACCCGAAAGAGACAGTCGAGTATACCTTCTATCTCAGATCTGAAGGCAAAGTGTCTTTCGCTAAGAACGGAATATTTCTTGAGAAAGAGTTTCTCTCGAAAGAATTGAGTGGGAGGAAAATAGAGCTTGATGAGGTTATTGAACCTTTACTTCAACCAGAAAGTAGCACAGCGCAGAGAGATATTTTTGTGGAACCTACAATGGTAGAAGAGGAAGTTAATGCTGATGATCATGAAGCTTCGGATCAAGCTTCTATTGAACCTCGTAAGTCGACAAGGCCGCATACTACCCTTGAGTGGTACGGCAACCCTGCCTTGGAGGTCATGTTGTTGGACAATAATGAACCTACGAGCTATGGAGGAGCAGTGATGGGCCTAGATTCCAAGAAATGGTTAAAGGCCATGAAATCCGAGATGGGATCCATGTATGAAAACAAAGTATGGACTTTGGAAGTATTACCTGAAGGGCGAAAGGCCATTCAGAACAAATGGATCTTTAAGAAGAAGACAAACGTGGACGGTAATGTCACCGTCTATAAAGCTCGACTTGTGGCAAAGGTTTTTTCACAAGTTCAAGGAGTTGACTATGATGAGACTTTCTCACCCGTAGCGATGCTTAAGTCTGTCAGAATCATGTTAGCAATAGATGCTTATTTCGACTATGAAATTTGGCAGATGGATGTCAAAACATCGTTCCTCAACGGTTTCCTTGAGGAAGAGTTGTATATGATGCAACCCGAAGGTTTTGTCGATCCAGAGAATGCTGACAAAGTTTGCAAACTCCAGCGATCCATTTATGGACTGGTGCAAGCATCTCGGAGTTGGAATAAGCGCTTTGATGAGGTGATCAAAGCGTTTGAGTTTATACAAGTTTACGGAGAAGCTTTTATTTACAAGAAAGTGAGTGGGAGCTCTGTAGCGTTTCTAGTATTATATGTGGATGACATATTGCTGATTGGAAAAAATATAGAAATGCTAGAAAGCGTGAAGGAATATTTGAACAAGAGTTTTCAATGAAGGACCTAGGAGAAGCTGCTTTCATATTAGGCATTAAGATCAATAGAGATAGATCGAGACGCTTAATAGCACTTTCACAGAGCACATACCTTGATAAAGTTTTGAAGAAGTTCAAAATGGATCAGTCCAAGAAGGGGTTCTTGCCTGTGTTACAAGGTGTGAAGTTGAGTAAGATTCAATGCCCAAAAACTGTAGAAGATAGAGAAAAGATGAGTGTCATCCCCTATGCTTCAGCCATAGGCTCTATCATGTATGCAATGATGTGCATAAGATGTCACAACCCTAGCAAGTTGTCCTAGGATAGCATTGTGATTGCATCATCATCATCATCATTGCATCAATGTGAAATGGGGAGAAAGAAAAGAAACCCCAAGCACTTAATGAATTAAAGAAATTCAAGATAAATGAAATTTCAACAAATCCAAAATGCCCATAAAAAATGTTCCCTATGTCTGATAATTGAGGGCATGGGTATACCAGGGATCATTCTAATTATTTGAACATTTCAAATAATTTAAATTAAAGATTTAAGCCTCTGAAATTGATAAATAAAAACATTACCATTACTACTGTTTTCAAATTAACCTAAAACTTTTTATACAAGTTTAGAATATTCAAACTTGAATATACAAAAGTTTTGGAATATTTGAAAGGTTATTTGGACATGCATAAAATAAACAAATGTTAGAACAGAAAACAGAAAACAGAAATAAAAAAGAAAGGGAAGAAGTGTACCTGGTCAAGTGGGAGGCCCAGCCCAGCCCACCAGGGGTGGGGAGGTCATCTTCCACCTCGCGCCAGTAGGCATCGAGGTGGCGACCGAGCGCTCGCCAGCCTCCACCTCCTGCTTGCCACGGAGCTGGCTGCTCCCCTGCTTCCTCCTGCGCCTGGAAGACACGAGAGCCCTCTCTCCTGAGCTCATTCCATCTCCTCCCTTCTCCTCTGTCTCTCTCTCTCTCGTCCCCCCCTGCCGAGAGCCGCCGTCGCCGACGTCGATTCATCGCCGTCGCTGCCTCCCCGAGCCCGCTGACCAGCTCCCCGAAGCCCCCGTGAGCTCCTCTTCCTCCCCCCTTTGCTTCCCCTCTCTCTAGCGCTCCCTAGCTAGCCCGGCCGCCGGACCCGAAAACCTCCCGCCGCCGTGGTCGCTCGCCGTCGTGCGCACAGCCCCCTGACCTCACGTGCGAGTGCGGGGTTGAACTCCTGGAGTTCCCAAGAGCTCGTAGAGCCCCTTGTTGAGTCGCCCCGTGCCCTGCATCCCAATTTGGTTCGAGCCCGAGCTCCGGCCGCCGCCACGAGCTCGTTTCCGGCGAGCTCCGGCGACCCCGTAGCCTTCCGTGGCCCCTGTGGGACGCGGTCGAGCACGGGCTACTCGCCGGTGGCCTCAGCTCGTCGAATGGGTGCGTGAGGGAAAAACCCGATGGTCGCCGCTGTCTCTGTTGGTCACCGGCGACGAGCCGTCGACCAACTCTGGCGGGTTTGACCCCCATGGGCCCTGGCTTGACTCCGTGAGTCAATAACAGGTGGGCCCCGGCCCTGATTAGTTTTAGGTTAATTAGTATTTAGTTTTAATCGTTTTGATTAGTTAATGTGACACTGAAAGTGGGCCCTACTAGGTTAATTAGTCAGGTTAATTAATTAAAACAAACTGATTAGTAATGAGTCTATGACAGATGGGCCCCACTGGTCAGATTTGACCTGGAACGGGTCTGTTGACCAGCTGACGTCAGGATGACGTCAGGATGATGTCATAATACCATTTTCCTATTTAAAAATAATTCTAGAAATTATTTAAAACTTTGAAAAATCATATAAATTAATCTGTAAGTCAGATGAAAATAATTTATATATGAACATTTATCAGAAAAATCCAAATCCAATGGTGCTATTCTCATGCATGCTAGAGCAACATAAATAGGTGAACGTGGACAATTATCATTAGGTTATATGGAATTTGAAATGAGAACAACTTTGAACCTATATTCAAATCTATTTTAAATTGACATGATCACTAGTTACATTAGCTCACCCATGCATATTACTATGCCATGATCATGCATCATATTGTTGCATTATCTTGTATTGAATGCTTTTATCTGCGTTGCGGCAGGCCCTAATCCGGAAGATACCACCCCGTATTACAACGAAGGAGAGAACTCGTCCGCAACTCAGCAAGCCAAGCAACCCCATTGATCATTCCTATAACATCCCACTCTCTCGCTCCTGCTCTCGTTTATTGCATTAGGACAAAAAGTCATATGTCGGTCATACACGATAGATGATCCTATTCTTATGCATGATCTCATCTTGTCACAGTAAATAGCTAAACCTTGCAACCTAGCATACCTGGTAGATGCTTGTGCCATGATGTGCTTAGCTTAGTTTGCTTGCTATGCTTGCTATGCTTAGAGTTGTGTCAGGTCTGTTTCATCTGGGTGATGAACTGAGTGAAACAGTGTTGTCCGATGTGATGAGCTCATAATGAATACGATTTGGTAAAGGTAGCGATGAGAGGCTATGTAGGAGTACATAGTGGGTTGTCTCATTGGGACCGTTCTTAGGAACTGGGTTCCGTGTTTGTGATCCAAGACTAGTTACTACCACACATTGGGTTCCGGTAACTCGACCCCTCTCGACTTATCAGTCGCTTAGTCCTTAGTCCAGGAGTTGCAAGTAGTTTCTGGTGTTTATAGCATGCTGGAGGCCGTGCGTAGCGCTGACCCTCGGGGTGGGTTACGACGCGGTAGGCAGTGGCACGGTGTACCAAGGGTCACCCGAATGGTGGGCTTGGGAACCCTGCGCACATCGTTTGGGACCGTAGCGGAAACTTCGGCCGGATCTCCGTGCGGGTTCAGTCTCAAATAGGCGATAGCCTGGACTAGAGGTCTTATGTGATTGATGGTCGTGGCCGACTCCCTCGCTGGGCATCCGCTTGAAGGTTGCCGAGGTGCATGGTTTATGGCACACAGCGATAAGTGGCGAGAGCGTGTGTGAAGAAGTACACCCCTGCAGGGTATGAAACTATTTGAATAGCCGCGTCCTCGGATATGGACTACTTGGAGGACTTATGCTGTTCATAGATAATCAAATGGATACTCCTAAAAATATCAAGACAAGTGTGAGTATCGTGGATGGCACTCTTCCGAAAGGGGAAGGTGAATCCATGGTGGTGTATTGTGATGGAGGTAGTGGACTCGTGTGCGGTAACTAAAATTGTAACAAAGAGTTTAAAATTGAGTAGTGTAGGTTAGCCATGAGTCAAAGCTGGCATTCTTGCATGAACTCCACCACCCCCTTTATTGATACATGAGCATAAATAGACTAGGTTTGTTTTAAAGACTTGCTGAGTACGATTGTACTCATCCTTGCTTAATTAATGTTGCAGAAGAGAACCAGGACCCATCAGGTGGGTTCTATCTAGACGTTGACGATGCCGAATAGCTGGTGTCCCAGCTACGATCTTGCCCGTGTGGTGGGCTGTAGATAGTCAGGCCGTGTGCCTCTTTTTTATTTTCGCCGTCTGTACTCAGACAGCTTAAGTTTCCGCTGGCTTGTATGACTTTGTCTGTATGACTTGAGTGTCGGGTCAAGTGACCCCTATCTGTAAGAACATATTATGCAAGGCTCGTCTGAGCCTCTTAAATAAAAGTCATGTTGTTGTATGGTTATGTTGTGATGCCATAGTTGTATCTATGCATATCGGGCATGTCGTGCGTACGTGTGACGTGCAACAGTATGTATGGGATCCGACACCTAGTCGTGTGCCTTTAGTAGTACTCTTTACGGGAAACTTCCTCTTTGTGCTTCCACCGAGCCATGGTAGCTTGCTACTGCTCCGGTCACATTGATTGACCGGCATGTATCCTTCTTTGCTGCTGTGTCTGTCCCTTCGAGGAAATGTCTCGCGGTGTAATGGAGTCCCGGTAGCCTACTACGACTCGTCTACGTGAAGTGATGGCATTCGTGTCTCGCAACGTAATGGAGTCCTTGTAGCTTGCTATGACTCGTCTACACACGCTTGAGGCCGACACCTGCATTGTTGGGTTATGTATGTCTGTTTCCGTACGGATGTGCCAGTTGGGTACTATGACTAGTCATGTCGGCCCGGGTTCTTTGTTGTGTGATTGCCAGCGACACGTTCACATACGTGAGACAAAAGACGCAAACGGTCCCGGCCAAGGTAAGGCTGCAGCCGTGGAGTACCGTGCATGAGGCCGAAAGTGATGTGACTTGTTACAGTATGGAATCATATGACTTAGGATCGGGGTCCCGACAGCGTTGGTATCAGAGCCTGACTGACTGTAGGACTACCAAGCCAAACCGGTCGAAGTTGAGTCTAGAAACACTATAGATAAGTAGGGGAATTGATTGTGGAAGGGAACATAAGGCTCCTTTTACTCCTCTTCCCAAGTTATTCTATGCTGGGTCTTTCTCATCTCTTCTACGGGGATAGGAACTAGGATACTCATCTATTGCTTAGGATGACGAGTTACTAGCCATGGACCAATAGCTAGCTTGTTTGTAAGTGAACAGTTATTCAAGTATTGTTGGTGTGACAAACAGATGGAGAAGAGATTTGAGTCTAGATAGTCGAGTGGTTATGCCTTTCCAATCTTTTTCAATTGTCTCAAAAAATTTCTTGAGCAATTACAGTCGTTATGCTATCCAATTTCTGCTAGGATCTCTAATGTCTTTGCATCATTCCCTGTTTCAGATGCCCTCTCGTCCTTTCCGTCAGGTGGTCCGTTTGACCAGGTGCATCGATGTGCCAGGTCACATGGCCATGTTGGTTAGAGTCATGATGGAGGCTGGATACCGCTGGTACCCAGAGTACACCGTGGAGGAGCAGTATCGAGATTTCAACCAGAGTCAGTATCTGTGTACCGTTAGGATATATCCTTCATATCCTGGAGCTGCAAAGCCACTTCACTGGACTCATGGATTGGGAGTTACCATAGATATGGCAGTTCAGGAAGCCGCATACACCATGCTGACTATCATGAGGTTTCACCATGGTCTGCTACAGAACACGGAGTTCTGCTATGTTCCTGCTTCCATGGGAGGAGAGGATGGATATCTTAGTGCAGCCTACTTTGATCATTCTCATGAGGACCCTAGGCTGCAGGTGACCGCTCAGATGTTGGAGAACATGGATCGTGATGCACGTGCCCTTCGCATGGAGCTCTATGCTACCCGTGCCCGCATTTGGACAGCCTTGATGCAGTTGGCACGTGTCGTGCAGACAGGTTATGGAGATTTGGAGATGCTAACCCCATTGCGGACTCATTTGCCAGCACACGTAGACTGGCCTGATGTTGGAGGCATCACCCCTCTTCGAGGACCGCTGTTGCCGCCGACAAGGGGACCAATGCCACATCCGTGTCCTTATGGTTTCTAGGGATCCTAGGCTAGAGTGTTTCCAGATCCTCAGGTTCAGCTCCCAGGTCACGGGGGTAACGTGTACGAGGCATTCTACGGTGATGTTTGAGTGCGTGGATGTTAGTCCTAGTATGGTAGTAGTCGTATCGCCACAGTCCTGTGTGTCTTGTGGGATATGACTAAGGTCGAGAGTTGAGTTCCGGAGGTGTAGATAGATAATGTATAGGAAGCTTGTAATGCCTCCGATGAGTTGTGTCATCTCTCCATAGTTGTTTTCAGCTTGGGTTTGTACCGAACTAAGTCATGGTGTGTATGAAACCTAATGTTCATATGGTAGTTGCTTTACCATGTTGATTGGTGTTATCCTACATGCCATGTTGATCAGCACATTCCATAATTCATGTCTTAGAGTTGATGTTCTCTATGTCTAAGCTGTGGATTGTTTTCCCCAGGATGGTGGCAACTAGGCACAATCCCGTGCCTGCTCCTGAGCAGGGCAAGAGTATCCAGCCAAGGCAAGAGGAGCTGCCACATGCACCATCCCTGGCGGAGGTGATGCTAGAGGCTGAAAGGAATGAGAGGGAGACCAATAGGCTGTTGGAAAGAATTGAACAAAACACAGCTCGTGCTCCCCGCAATGATCACCACGATGGAGTATCACTTGGTGACTTTATCAAGATGTGTCCGCCCAAGTACCATCATTCGATCGACCCCCTCGATGCGGATGATTGGCTGACTAGTATGTCACGCAAGATCCGAGCTGCAAATGTTCAGAGGCCAACAAGGTGACCTTTGCGACGTACTTTCTGGAGGGACCTGCCAACCTATGGTGGGAAAGCTATGAGGCTATGCGTCCCCAGGGACCTGCACCAACCTGGGCAGAGTTCAGTGCCGCATTCCGTCTCCATCACATCCCGGAAGGGCTGATGGATCGCAAAAGAGAGGAATTCTGTGCCTTCACCCAGGGCAAATTGTCAGTGGATGCATACAGTTGCGAGTTTGGTAATCTTGCTCGCTATGCTCCAGAGGAAGTCTCAACTGATGCCAAGAAGCAGGATAGGTTCCGTAAGGGACTTAATGCTGAGCTTCGCCGAGATCTTCGTCTGCACGAGTGCACCACCTTCCAGGCTCTCGTCAATAAGGCCATCAATGCTGAGTCCGGGCAAACTGACTACGAGGCTACGAGGAAGCATAACCGTGACTTCAACCCTGCATCGGGTTCAGGCCCTAACAAACGCCGAGTTTGGGTGGCCAATGCAGCTTTGCCGGCAAGATACACCGCGAGGCCATCCTTCCACGCACCTCGTCCAGTTCAGTCCAACCCTCCACCTAGACCATTTGGAGGACCGCCTACAAATGTTGCACCTCGTGCCATAGTGGTATGCTACAAATGTGGAGAACCGGGACACTATTCTCGTGAGTGTCCCTAGAACAATGCTAAGCCTGCTGGACGTGGAAAACCAGGAAAAGCTTTCTATGTGAAGCCAGCTCCTGCCCGTGGGCGAGTGAATTATGTGTCTACTGAAGAAGCCCTTGAAGATCCTGATGTCATTCTAGGTACGCTTCTTGTTAATAGCCATCCAGCATCTGTTCTATTTGATACTGGGGCATCTCATCCATTCATCTCAGAAAGTTATGCACAGTTGCATAACATGTCCTTCTGTGACATGCCCACTCCCTTAGTAGTTCAGACTCCTGGTTCAAAATGGCAAACTTCTAGAGTGAGTCATGACAATGAAATTTAGGTGGATAGACTAGTATTCCTAGCATCCTTGATAGCTCTTAAGTCTTTGGACATCAATATCATTCTAGGTATGGATTGGATGAAAGCCCACTATGCCAAGATTGATACTCATACTAGGAATGTTCAACTTACACATCCGTCGGGTGAGATAGTTAATGTCTCCACTCGAACAACCAAGCGCCAACTCTAGTCCCTAAATGCTAGCCCTCTTCCTGAGTTAGAGGATATTCCGGTAGTCCGTGATTTTCCGGACGTCTTCCCAGAAGAACTGCCAGGTATTCCACCTGTCAGAGATGTTGAGTTCGTGATAGAGCTTGTTCCAGGGACAGTCCCAATAGCTAGAAGACCCTATAAGATGGCACCCTTAGAACTAGCCGAGCTAAAAACCCAACTTGATGAAGCTTTGAAGAAAGGTCTCATTCGTCCTAGCTCTTCTCCTTGGGCTTGCCCCGTCCTCTTTGTTAAGAAGAAGGACGGATCGGATCAGATGGTTGTGGATTACCGACCAGTGAATTTGGTCACTATCAAGAACAAGTATCCTCTCTCCAGGATCAACGATTTGTATGATCAACTTGCTGGATCCTCTATCTTTTCCAAAATGGATTTGAGGTTGGGATACCATCAAATCAGAATTAGAAACGGGGACGTTCCAAAAACGGCTTTTGTCACTCGTTATGGCTAATACGAGTACACCGTCATGTCCTTCGGTTTAACCAATGCCCCGGCCACCTTCTCTCGTCTGATGAATTCAATCTTCATGGAGTATTTGGATAAATTCGTCGTGGTTTACCTCGACGACATACTCATCTACTCGAAGAAGGAACAAGAACATGCCGAGCATCTAAGGCTGGTATTGATGAAACTTCGGGAGCACCGCTTATATGCCAAATTCTCCAAGTGTGAATGTTGGTTGCCAAAAGTGACCTATCTGGGCCACGTGATCTCTGGCAAAGGTATTGCTGTCAACCCCGAGAGAGTTCAGGCCGTCCTTGATTGGACTCAACTTGAATCGGTTAAGCAAGTTCGGAGTTTCCTTGGCTTAGCGAGCTATTGTTGCCGCTTTGTTGAGAACTTCTCCAAGGTTGCGAAACCTCTGACTGAACTCCTCAAGAAAGATAAAAAGTTTGAGTGGACCCCACAATGCGAGCATAGTTTCCAGGAGTTGAAAAGACGACTGACCTCTGCTCCCATTCTGGTGCCACCAGATTTTTCTAAGGACTTTATTATCTACTGCGACGCCTTGCGACAAGGATTAGGTTGCATCCTCATGCAAGATCGTTATGTGATTGCATACGCATCTCGACAGTTGCGTCCACATGAGGATAATTATCCAACACATGATCTTGAGCTTGCAGCTGTAGTCCATGCACTAAAGACATGGCGACATTACCTTTTGGGTAATCGTTGCGAGATATACACTGATCACCAAAGTCTGAAATATATTTTCACCCAGCCGGATTTGAATCTCAGGCAAAGATGGTGGGTAGAGTTGATTATAGGTTACGACTTAGGGATAACTTACACCCTGGGGAAAGCCAATGTCATGGCTGATGCACTAAGTCGTAAGTCTTATTGTAACAATCTGATGTTACAACAAGGTCAACCGCTTCTCTACGAGGAATTCAGGAAGTTAAATCTTCACATTGTTCCTCAAGGATTCCTATCCAACCTGGTGGCGAAACCTACTCTTTTGGATCAAATCATAGAAGCCCAGAAGCATGATGCCAGGATATCTCGGATAAGAAAAACATTAAGAAGGGTAATGTTAGATGCTTCTTGGAAGATGATCGGGGAGTTGTCTTCTTTGAGAATCGCTTGGTGATCCCAAAGAAACAACATCTACGACAATTGATCCTTAAGGAGGCTCATGATTCTCCTCTCACAATTCATCCAGGTAGTACCAAAATGTATCAGGACCTACGCCGGAGGTTCTGGTGGACTAGGATGAAGAGAGAAATTGCTCAGTATGTTGCTAACTGCGACGTTTGTCGTCGTGTGAAAGCAGAACATCAAAGGCCTGCTGGCACCCTTCAACCTTTAGCTATTCTTGAATGGAAATGGGATAAGGTCGATATGGATTTCATCACCGGTTTTCCCAGGACCAAGAGAGGGAACAATGCTATATTTGTAGTCATTGATCGCCTCTCCAAAGTGGCTCTTTTTCTTCCTGTTTGTGAAAGCATTACTGCTAGCCAGCTAGCGGAGTTATATGTTTCTCGAATAGTTTCTCTTCATGGTGTTCCTTTGGAGATTAACTCAGACCGCAGAAGTATCTTTACTTCTCGATTTTGGGAAAGTTTTCAAACCGCTATGGGGACTCATCTATCCTTTAGCACTGCTTTCCACCCTCAATCAAGTGGTCAAGTAGAGCAAGTCAATCAAATTCTCGAAGACATGCTCCGAGCTTGTGTTATATCCTTCCATTTGCTGAATTCGCATATAACAACAGTTATCAGTCAAGCTTGGGCAAAGCCCCTTTTGAAGTTCTCTATGGATGAAAATGTCGAACACCTCTTAACTGGTCAGAAGCCGGAGAGAGGCAACTCTTTGGCCCGGATATGATTCAGGATGCAGACGAGCAAATTCGCGTTATTCGTGAAAATTTGAAAACAGCCCAATCCCGTCAAAAGAGTCAATATGACCGTCATCATAAGTGCGTGACCTATGAAGTTGACGAGAAGGCTTACCTTCGGGTTACACCTCTAAAGGGTACCCATTGAGCTCACGTGCGCACAACCCCCTGAGCTCACGTGCGCATAGCCCCCTGAGCTCACGTGCGAGTGCGGGGTTGAACTCCTGGAGTTCCCAGGAGCTCGTAGAGCCCCTTGTTGAGTCGCCCCGTGCCCTGCATCCAAATTTGGTTCGAGCCCGAGCTCCGGCCGCCGCCACGAGCTCGTTTCCGGCAAGCTCCGGCGACCCCGTAGCCTTCCGTGGCCCCTGTGGGACGCGGTCGAGCACGGGCTACTCGCCGGTGGCCTCAGCTCATCGAATGGGTGCGTGAGGGCAAAACCCGATGGTCGCCGCTGTCTCTGTTGGTCACCGGCGATGAGCCGTCGACCAACTCCGGCGGGTTTGACCCCCGTGGGCCCTGGCTTGACTCCGTGAGTCAATGACAGGTGGGCCCCGGCCCTGATTAGTTTTAGGTTAATTAGTATTTAGTTTTAATCGTTTTGATTAGGTAATGTGACACTGACATTGGGCCCTACTAGGTTAATTAGTTAGGTTAATTAATTAAAACAAACTGATTAGTAATGAGTCTATGATAGATGGGCCCCACTGGTCAGATTTGACCTGGAACGGGTCTGTTGACCAGCTGACGTCAGGATGACGTCAGTCTGATGTCATAATACCATTTTCCTATTTAAAAATAATTCCAGAAATTATTTAAAACTTTGAAAAATCATATAAATTAATCTGTAAGTCAGATGAAAATAATTTATATATGAAAATTTATAAGAAAAATCCAAATCCAATGGTGCTATTCTCATGCATGCTAGAGCACCATAAATAGGTGAACATGGACAATTATCATTAGTTTAATATATGGAATTTGAAATGAGAACAACTTTGAACCTATATTCAAACCTATTTTAAATTGACATGATCACTAGTTACATTAGCTCACCCATGCATATTACTATGCCATGATCATGCATCATATTGTTGCATTTGCTTGTATTGAATGCTTTTATCTGCGTTGCGGTAGGCCCTAATCCGGAAGATACCACCCCGTATTCCGACGAAGGAGAGAACTCCTCCGCAGCTCAGCAAGGCAAGCAACCCCATTGATCATTCCTATAACATCCCACTCTCTCGCTCCTGCTCTCGTTTATTGCATTAGGACAAACAGTCATATGTCGGTCATACATGATAGATGATCCTATTCTTATGCATGATCTCATCTTGTCACAGTAAATAGCTAAACCTTGCAACCTAGCATACCTGGTAGATGCTTGTGCCATGATGTGCTTAGCTTACTTTGTTTGCTATGCTTGCTATGCTTAGAGTTGTGTCAGGTCTGTTTCATCTGGGTGATGAACTGAGTGAAACAGTGTTGTCCGATGTGATGAGCTCATAATGAATACGATTTGGTAAAGGTAGCGATGAGAGGCTATGTAGGAGTACATAGTGGGTTATCTCATTGGGACCGTTCTTAGGAACTGGGTTCCGTGTTTGTGATCCAAGACTAGTTACTACCACACATTGGGTTCCGGTAACTCGACCCCTCTCGACTTATCAGTCGCTTAGTCCTTAGTCCAGGAGTTGCAAGTAGTTTCTGGTGTTTATAGCATGCTGGAGGCCGTGCGTAGCGCTGACCCTTGGGGTGGGTTACGACGCGGTAGGCAGTGGCACAGTGTACCAAGGGTCACCCGAATGGTGGGCTTGGGAACCCTGCGCACATCGTTTGGGACCGTAGCGGAAACTTCGGCCGGATCTCCATGCGGGTTCAGTCTCAAATAGGCGATAGCCTGGACTAGAGGTCTTATGTGATTGATGGTCGTGGCCGACTCCCTCGCTGGGCATCCGCTTGAAGGTTGTCGAGGTGCATGGTTTATGGCACACAGCGATAAGTGGCGAGAGCGTGTGTGAAGAAGTACACCCCTGCAGGGTATGAAACTATTTGGATAGCCGCGTCCTCGGATATGGACTACTTGGAGGACTTATGCTGTTCATAGATAATCAAATGGATACTCCTAAAAATATCAAGACAAGTGTGAGTACCGTGGATGGCACTCTTCCGAAAGGGGAAGGTGAATCCATGGTGGTGTATTGTGATGGAGGTAGTGGACTCGTGTGCGGTAACTAAAATTGTAACAAAGAGTTTAAAATTGAGTAGTGTAGGTTAGCCATGAGTCAAAGCTGGCATTCCTGCATGAATTCCACCACCCCCTTTATTGATACATGAGCATAAATAGACTAGGTTTGTTTTAAAGACTTGCTGAGTATGATTGTACTCATCCTTGCTTAATTAATGTTGCAGAAGAGAACCAGGACCCATCAGGTGGGTTCTATCTAGACGTTGACGATGCCGAATAGCTGGTGTCCCAGCTACGATCTTGCCCATGTGGTGGGCTGTAGATAGTCAGGCCGTGTGCCTCTTTTCTATTTTCGTCGTCTGTACTCAGACAGCTTAAGTTTCCGCTGGCTTGTATGACTTTGTTTGTATGACTTGAGTGTCGGGTCATGTGACCCCTATCTGTAAGAACATATTATGCAAGGCTCGTCTGAGCCTCTTAAATAAAAGTCATGTTGTTGTATGGTTATGTTGTGATGCCATAGTTGTATCTATGCATATCGGGCATGTCGTGCATACGTGTGACGTGCAACGGTATGTATGGGATCCGACACCTAGTCGTGTGCCTTTAGCAGTACTCTTTACGGGAAACTGCCTCTTTGTGCTTCCACCGAGCCATGGTAGCTTGCTACTGCTCCGGTCACATTGATTGACCGACATGTATCCTTCTTTGCTGTTGTGTCTGTCCCTTCGGGGAAATGTCTCGCGGTGTAATGGAGTCCCGGTAGCCTGCTACGACTCGTCTACGTGCAGTGATGGCATTCGTGTCTCGCGACGTAATGGAGGCCTTATAGCTTGCTATGACTCGTCTACACACGCTTGAGGCCGACACCTGCATTGCTGGGTTATGTATGTTTGTTTCCGTACGGATGTGCCACTTGGGTACTATGACTAGTCATGTCGGCCCGGGTTCTTTGTTGTGTGATTGCCAGCGACACGTTCACATACGTGAGCCAAAAGACGCAAACGGTCCCGGCCAAGGTAAGGCTGCAGCCGTGGAGTACCGTGCGTGAGGCCACAAAGTGATGTGACTTGTTACAGTATGGAATCATATGACTTAGGATCGGGGTCCCGACACAAGACCAGATGTCAGCCTTGCCATAAGTATGGCCAAAAGGTTTCAATGTGATCCTAGTATGGAGCACTAGCAAGCGGTCAAGAATATCCTTAAGTACCTGAAAATGACTAAGGAAATGTTTCTCATTTATGGAGGTGATGAAGAGCTCGTCGTAAAGGGTTACGTCAATGCAAGCTTTGATACTGATCCGGACGACTCTAAGTCGCAAACCGGATACATATTTATTCTTAACAGGGGAGCGGTAAGATGGTGTAGTTCCAAGCAAAGCGTGGTAGCTGATTCTACGTGCGAAGAGGAATACATCGCAGCCTCGGAGGTGACGAAGGAAGGTGTCTGGATGAAGCAGTTCATGACAGATCTTGTAGTAGTGCCCAGTGCAATGAATCCAATGAGCCTGTTCTGTGACAACACCGGTGCCATTGCTCTAGCCAAGGAACCAAGGTTTCACAAGAGGACCAGACATATAAAGCAACGCTTCAACTCCATCCGCTATTACATCGAGGAGAAGGTCATAAATATTTGCAAAGTGCACACGAATCTAAATGTTGCAGACCCGTTGACTAAACCTCTTCCAAGAGCTAAACATGATCCACACCAAAACTGCATGGGTGTTCGATTCATTACAATGTAAATCACATAGTGATGTGAGCTAGATTATTGACTCTAGTGCAAGTGGGAGACTGTTGGAAATATGCCCTAGAGGCAATAAATAAAGTCTTTATTATTATATTTCCCTGTTCATGATAATTGTTTATTATCCATGCTAGAATTGTATTAATTGGAAACATGGATACATGTGTGGATACATAGACAAACACAATGTCCCTAGTATGCCTCTAGTGAACTAGCTCGTTGATCGAAAGATGGTTAAGGTTTCCTAGCCATGGACATGAGATGTCATTTGATAATGGGATCACATCATTAGGAGAATGATGTGATGGACAAGACCCAAACTACAAACGTAGCTTATGATCGTGTCAGTTTATTGCTACTGTTTTCTACATGTCAAGTATATGTTCCTATGACCATGAGATCATGCAACTCATGGACATCGGAGGAGTGCCTTGTGTGTATCAAACGTCGCAACGTAACTGGGTGACTATAAAGGTTCTCTACAGGTGTCTCCGAGGGTGTCTGTTGAGTTGGCATGGATCAATACTGGGATTTGTTACTCCGTGTGACAGAGAGGTATCTTAGGGCCCACTCGGTAATACAACATCACAATAAGCCTTGCAAGCAATGTGACTAAGTGTTAGTTACGAGATCTTGTATTACGGAACGAGTAAAGAGACTTTCCAGTAACGAGGTTGAACTAGGTATGGAGATACCGACGATCGAATCTCGGGCAAGTAACATACCGTAGAACAAAGGGAACATCATACGAGATTAACTGAATCCTTGACATAGAGGTTCGACCGATAAAGATCTTTGTAGAATATGTAGGAACCAATGTGGACATCCAAGTCCCGCCATTGGTTATTGACCGTAGAGGTGTCTCGGTCATGTCTACATAGTTCTCGAACCCGCAAGGTCTGCACACTTAAGGTTTGGTGATGTTTCGGTAGTATAGACTTATGTATGGTGGTGAACGAAGTTTGTTCGGAGTCCCGGATGAGATCCCAAACGTCATGAGGAGCTCCGGAATAGTCCGAAGGTAAAGATTCATATATAGGAAGTCCTGTTTTGGTCGCTGGAAAAGTTTTGGGCTCATCGGTAGTGTACAGGGAGTGCCGGTAGTGTACCGGGAGGCCACCGGGAGGGGTATTTCGATCCAAGAGGTTACATGGGCTGTAGGAGGGTGTAAACCAGACCTTAGTGGGCTGGTGGAACATCCACAAGAGGCCCCTGCGGCTGGAGGAAAAAGGCCTAAGAGAAAAGGTGCAAAAAAGGCAAAATAGGGTGAATCCTAGTCCTACTAGGATTGGAGGTGGACTCCACCTCTCCCTCTCTCATTTGGCCGAAGCAAGGAGGCCTTGGCCCTTGTGCCAATGCCTCTCCTCCTCTCCTATTATATATACTAGAGGTTTTAGGGTTTTTGCACTAGTTTTTCAGCCACGTGCTACCCGTTCCTCTAGTGCATAGTTTCTCCTCTAGATCGGATTTCTGCAGTGCTTAGGCGAAGCCCTACCGGAATTGCTCCACCACCATCGCCGGGGTGTCGTCATGCTGCCGAAGTCACACACGTATTATACTGATAAAATATCACTAATACATTTATACTAAATTCGAATATAATATCACTAATACATCATCTCGAATAATCCAGTTAATGCATCATCAGATATTAACTAATACATCTCGAATATTATCATATAAGATTACTAATACAGATCGAATATTACAAATAATCTAAGTCAATAGCGATTCCTGAACCACGAGTGGTGGACACCAAAAAATAAGGAACCATCACGGGATCATAACTGAGGTGAGATCCCTGAAGAATCTGTTAGGTATTGTTGAACCTGGCGTCCAATGCCAGCATGTAGCGACAGACGTGCTCGTCCTCCTCCCTGACATGGGACGTACCACCTCCACAGGGCCCCGCTCCCTCTGCACCGAAAGTGCCTCACGTGATCGTCACCAAAGAAGCTCCAGGTCGACAACAAGGCGAGGATTCCTCACCAAGCTCCAAGCCGACGAGACGAGACGAGGCGAGAATTCTTTTAAAAAATTTGTGAATCACTAGTTTGTGAATAACTTTAGTTTAAAAATAGATTTTGAGTGATTGTTTTTGTTGTTGTTTAATATTAGTATGTTTCACAATTATGTTAAATTTTGGAATTTTTTAGGATATTTTAAATAGGTGTTTGAATCAAAACCAAATTCTGTTTAACTATTTTTAGTTTTAGACATTCATTTGTTTTAATCAAAAATCACTATTAATGAACTCTGAAAAGGTTGAAACTTGGCATGGTATCATCATTTCACCCACATATTATGTGGTAAAAATCTAAGAGGGTTACTACAAAAACTAGATGCACTTCGTGTACAAACTGGACCATCTCCTTCGAAGTATGAGGGTTACGGACGAAAACTCATATGTTACAAAGGCATTTCATTTTTTTAACTTATTTCAACTCCAGAATTTTTGTGCATTCAATATGAACCATTCCAAGCCACATCCTCAAATTTCAACCATTTCTAACTTCATTTGCTATTTTCATCCATTTAATGAATTGTTTTGAGCTAAATGACCCTGAAATTAAAAAGCACCACAAATGAACTCTGAAAAGGTTGAAACTTGGCATGATATCATCATTTCACCAACATAGCAAGTGGTAAAAGGCTAAGAGGGTTACGGAAAAAACATGATTCACTTCGTGTACAAAATGGACCATCTTCGTCGAAGTATGAGGGCTTGAGACGAAAACTCATATGTTACAAAGCGATTTCAATTTTGTAAACATATTTAAACTCCATACTTTTTGTGCATTCAATATGAACCATTCTAAGCCACATCCTCAAATTTCAACCTTGTAACTTCATTTGTTATTTTTCATCCATTTAATGAATTGTTTTGACCTAAATGACCCTGAAATTAAAAAGCACCACAAATGAACTCTAAAAAGGTTGAAACTTGGCATGGTACCATCATTTCACCCACATAGCAAGTGGTAAAAAGTTGAGAGGGTTACAAGAAAAACTGGATGCACTTCGTGTACAAACTGAACCATCCCGGCTACTCACTAGAGAAGAAAAGTGATGATGGTGCAGCCAGTCACATACCAGAGTGGGATCTTGGGGTATAAAACTTTTTCTTCGCGTGTGTCCCTTGATTATTGCGCCGTAACCATGGACAATCTTGATCATTTAACATGATGCTTGGGTCAGTCTTCAGCGCGAAGGGAGGAATTTCATCAAACTTTTCATAATATCTTGACATGTCTGTCTTGTCCTCCACCCCCACGACGTTTCTTTTCCCAGAAAGAATTATGTGACGCTTTGGCTCATCGCATGATGTATCCACTTTCTTATATTTCCTTTTTCTTGGTTTCGTAGACATGTCCTTCACATAGAAAACTTGCACCACATCATTGGCTAGAACGAATGGTTCGTCTGTGTGCCCAAGATTGTTGATATCCACTGTTGTCATTCCGTACTGCGGGTCTACCATTACCCCTCCTCCAGTCAGATTGGCCCATTTGCACCGGAACAAAGGGACCTTCAAATCACATCCATAGTCAAGTTCCCATATCTCCTCTAGTAACCACAATATGTGTCCTTTTCCTTGGTGTTTGTCGCATCGTCAAAGCGAACACCAATGTTTTGGTTGGTGCTCTTTTTATCTTGGGCGATCGCATAAAATGTATTCCCATTTATCTCGTACCCTTGGAAAGTCAATATAGTCGAAGATGGTCTCTTGGCCAACAAGTACAAGTCATCTTCAACATTGTCGTCATTCATGAGATGTGTTGGCAACCAACCGCCGAAAGCCTCAATGTGTGTACGTTGAATCCAGGGGTCAGACTTCTCCGGGTTCTTCGAGCGTATAATATCCATGTATTCCTCAATATATGGAGTGACCAAGGTAGAATTCTGTAAAACTGTGTAGTGTGCTTGCGCCCAAGAATGTTCGTCCGTACATATTATTGATTTTGGTCCAAGCGTGCCTTTTCCATGAAGTCTCCCCTCATGCCGCGATTGAGGAACACCAATCGGCTTAATGTCAGGAATAAAGTCAGCACAAAACTCAATAACCTCCTCTGTTTCATGGCCCTTGGAAATGCTTCCTTCTAGCCTAGCACGATTACGAACATATTTCTTTAAGACTCCAATGAACCTCTCAAAGGGGAATATATTGTGTAGAAATACAGGACCCAGAATGGCAATCTCTTCGACTAGGTGAACTAGAACGTGCGTTATAATATTAAAGAAGGATGGTGGGAACACCAAATCGAAACTGACAAGACATTGGACCAAATCATTCTGTAAGCTTGGTAGGATTTTCGGATCGATTACCTTCTAAGAAACTGCATAGAGGAATGAACATAGCTTCACAATGGATAATCGAACATTTTCTGGTAGAAGCCCCCTCAACGCAACCGGAAGCAATTGCGTCATGATCACATGGCAGTCATGAGACTTTAGGTTCTAAATTTTTTCTCTGCCATATTTATTATTCCCTTTATATTCGACGAGAAGCCAGATGGGACCTTCATACTGAGCAGGCATTCAAAGAAGATTTCCTTCTCTGCTTTGGTAAGAGCGTGGCTGGCAGGACCTTCATACTGCTTTGCATGCATGCCGTCGTTTTCGTGCACACGTTGCTGGTCCTCCCATGCCTCCGGTTTATCTTTTGTCTTCCCATACACGCCTAGGAATCCTAGTAGGTTCACGCAAAGATTCTTCGTCATGTGCATCACGTCGATTGCAAAGCGGACCTCTAGGACTTTCCAATATTCTAGCTCCCAAAATATAGATCTGTTCTTCCACATGGGTGTGCATCCCTCAGCGTTAGTCAGAACAGATTGTCCACGAGGACCCTTTCCAAATATTACTTGTAAATCCTTGACCATATCAAGTATGTCATCACCAGTACGGAGGACGGGCTTCTTCCGGTGATCTGCCTCACCTTTAAAATGCTTGCCTTTCTTTCTTAAGGCATGCTTGGCCGGAAGAAACCGACAATGTCCTAGGTACACATTCTTCTTGCATTTGTCCAAATATATACTTTGGGTATCATATAAACAATGCGCGCATGAATGGTATCCCTTGTTTGTCTGTCCTGAAAGGTTACTAAGAGCAGGCCAATCATTGATGGTTACAAAGAGCAACGCTCGCAGGTCAAATTCATGCTGTTTGTGCTCATCCCACATATGTACACTTTTTTTATTCCACAACTGTAAAAGTTCATCAACTAATGGCCTTAGGTACACATCAATGTCGTTGCCGGGTTGCTTAGGGCCTTGGATGAGCATTGGCATCATAATGAACTTTCGCATCATGCACAACCAAGGAGGGAGGTTATAGATACATAGAGTCACATGCCATGTGCTATGCTTGCTCTGCTCCCCGAATGGATTAATGCCATCTGCACTTAAACCAAACCAGACGTTCCTTGGGTCATCTACAAAGTCCGGCCACTCTCTCTTGATTTTTCTCCACTTCGACCCATCAGCGGGTACTCTCAACTTCCCGTATTTCTTACGGTCTTGTTTGTGCCACCACAACGACTTGGCATGCTCTTTGTTTTGGAACAAACATTTCAACCGTGGTATTATAGGAGCATACCACATCACCTTAGAAGGAATCCTCTTCCCGGGGCACTCGCCCTGAACATCATTAACAAGGTAATCACAACCGATCTTATATCGCAATGCATTGCATACCAGGCATGTTGGAAATATGCCCTAGAGGAAACAATAAATTAGTTATTATCATATTTCCTTGTTCATGATAATCGTTTATTATCCATGCTATAATTGAATTGATCGGAAACTCATATGCATGTGTGGATATATAGACAACACCATGTCCCTAGTATGCCTCTGATGGACTAGCTCGTTGATCGGAGATGGTTAAGGTTTCCTAGCCATGGACATGAGATGTCATTTGATAAAGGGATCACATCATTAGGAGAATGATGTGATGGACAAGACCCAAACTATAAATGTAGCATATGATCGTGTCAGTTTATTGCTAGAGTTTTCTCCATGTCAAGTATCTGTTCCTATGACCATGAGATCATGCAACTCACTGACACCAGAGGAGTACCTTGTGTGTATCAAACATCACAACGTAACTGGGTGACTATAAAGATGCTCTACAAGTATCTCCGAGGGTGTCTGTTGGGTTGGCATGGATCAAGACTGGGATTTGTTACTCCGTATGACTGAGAGGTATCTCAGGGCCCACTCGGTAATACAACATCACAACAAGCCTTGCAAGTAATGTGACTAAGTGTTAGCCACGGGATCTTGTATTACATAACGAGTAAAGAGACTTTCCGGTAACAAGATTGAACTAGTCATAGAGATACCGACGATCGAATCTCGGGAAAGTAACATACCGAAGAACAAAGGGAACTGCATACGGGATTAACTGAATCCTTGACATAGAGGTTGAACCGATAAAGATCTTCGTAGAATATGTAGGATGCAATATGGGCATCCAGATCCCGCTATTGGTTATTGACTATAGAGGTGTCTCGGTCATGTCTACATAGTTCTCGAACCCGTAGGGTCTGCACACTTAAGGTTCAGTGACATTTCGGTAGTATAGAGTTATGTATGGTGGTGAATGAAGGTTGTTCGGAGTCCCGGATGAGACCCTGGACATCATGAGGATCTCCGGAATGGTTCAGAGGTAAATATTGATTATAGGAAGTCATGTTTTGGTCACCGAAAAAGTTTCGGGCTCATCGGTAGTGTACCGGGAGTGCCGGGAGGGTACCGAGGGACCATCGGGAGGGGTGTCACGCACCGAGGGGCCTCATGGGCTGTGGGAGGAGACAAACCAGCCCCTAGTAGGTTGGTCGAAGCCTCCACTAAAGCCCATGAGGTTTGAGAAGGAAAAAAATCCAAAGGTGGGGAGGTGGAAAGAGTTTCCAAGTGGAAAGGAGGAATCCTACTCCTAATAGGATTGGAGTAGGACTCCTCCACCTCCAATTTTGGCCAAATCTTGGGGGTTTGAGGCTGCCTCCTACCCTACCTCCCTCCTATATATGCTAGAGGATTTAGAGGGGAAAGCTAACCCTAATTACCACATGCTGCCCTCTTCTTCTTCTAGATCTGTTTCTCCTCTAGATTAGTTCTGCGATGCTTAGGTGGAGCCCTCCAGGATTAGTTACCACCACCGCCACCATGTCGTTGTGTTTCCAGAGAACTCATCTACCTCTCCGCTCGCTCTTGCTGGATCAAGAAGGCAGAGATCGTCATCGAGCTGTGCGTGTGCTGAACGCAGAGGTGTCGTCCGTTCGGCGCTAGATCAAAAGGACCATCATCAAGATCGCGAGACGATACGTGATTGGATCGCGAGATGGATCATGAGGGGATCGCAGGACGCTTGGCGATTTGGATCGTGAAGATGTTCGACTACATCAACCAAATTTCTTAACGCTTCCCGCTTAGCGATCTACAAGGGTATGTAGATCCACTCTCCCTCTTGTAGATGCTCATCACCATGGATAGATCATGTGTGTGTAGGAAATTTATTGTTTCCCATGCAACGTTCCCCAACAGTGGCATCAGGAGCTAGGTCTATGTGTAGATGAGATCTCGAGTAGCACACAAATGAGTTTGTGGGCATTGATGCTTAGATTGCTTCCTCCCTTGGTCATGTTTTGATTCAACGTTATTGTGGGATGAAGCGGCCAGGACCAAACTTACTCGTACGCTTACGAGAGACCGGTTCCATCGACTGGTGTGTAACTTCGATGCACAAAGATGGTTGGTAGGTGCCTGTTTCTCCTACTTTAGTTGGATCGGATTCGACAAAGGCGGTCCTTGAGAAGGTTGAAAGGCAACTTATGTATCACCGTTGTGGTTTTTGCATAGGTGAGAATTGTTCTTGCTAGATACCCGTAGCAACCACGCAAAACATGTAACAACAATCAGAGGACGTCTAACTTGTTTTTGCAGGGTATGTTGTGATGTGATATGGCCAATTACATGATGAGATATAGGTGATGTATGAGATGATCATGTATTGTATATAATATCATGACTTTCATGTCGATGAGTACGCCAACCGACATGAGCCATAGGGTTGTCTTTAATTATTGTATGACCTACGTGTCAATCATTAAGCGCTTTGTAATGCTTTACTTTATCACTAAGCGGTAGAAATAGTAGTAGAAGCATGGTGGTCGTGACAACTCCGATGGAGACACGTTGATAGAGATCAAGATGATGGAGATCATGGTGTCATGCCGGTGACGATGGAGAATATGCCGGTGCTTTCAAGATAGAGATCAAAAGCACAAGTTCATGGCCATATCATGTCACTTATGATTTACATGTGATGTTAATCCTTTTATGCACCTTTTTTTTGCATAGGACGACGGTAGCATTATAAGATGATCCCTCACTTAAATTTCAAGATCAATTCTATTCTCCCCAAGTGTGCATCATTGCGAAAGTTCGTCATGTCGAGACACCATGTGATGATCGGGTGTGATAGACTCTACGTTCACATACAACGGGTGCAAGCCAGTGTTGCACATGAAGAACACCCGGGTTAGACTTGACGAGCCTAGCATGTACAGACATGGCCTCGGAACACAAGAGACCGAAAGGTCAAACATGAGTCATATAGTAGATATGATCAACATGATGATGTTCACCATTGAAACCACCTCAACTCACGTGATGATCGACTTGAGTTGGTGAATTTGGATCATGTATCACTCGAATGACTGGAGGGATGTCAATTTGAGTGGGAGTTCTTAGGTAATATGATTAATTGAACTGATTATCATGAACATAGTCAAAGTGTCTTTTAAAATTATGTTGCAGATAGGTTGCGTTGTAGCTCCCTTGAATATTTTATGTTCCTAGAGAAATAGAGTTGAAAGATGATGGTAGCAATAATGCTGACTGGGTCCGTGATCTGAGGATCGTCCTCATTGCTGCAAAGAAAGCTTATGTCCTTAATGTACCGCTTGGTGCGCCACACCCTCAAACGGCGACTGTGGATGTTGTGAACATCTGACAGTCACGTTCTGATGACTACTTGATAGTTTAGTGCGTCTTTCATTGTGGCTTAGAATTCAGGCTCCAAATACGTTTTGAGCATATGTGATGTTCCAAGAGCTGAAATTTGATTTCAGGCTCGTGCCCGTGTTGAGAGGTATGAGACCTCCAACAAGATTCTTTCCCCACAATATGAAGGAGAATAGCTCAATCGCTGAGCATGTGCTCAGATTGTCTGGGTACTACAATCGCTTGAATCGAGTGGGAGTTGATCTTCCGGATAAGATAGTGATTGATATAGTTCTCCAAGTCACCGTCACTAAGCTACTAGAGCTTCGTGATGAACTATAAAATGCCAGGGGTGGAAATAATGATCCCTGAGCTATTCGCGATGTTTAACACCGCGAAGGTAGAAATCAAGAAGGAGCATCAAGTGTTGATGGTTAGTTAAACCACTAGTATCAAGAAGGGCAAGGGCTAAGAGGGAAACTTCATGGATGGCAAGTCAGTTGCTGCTCCAATGAAGAAACCCAAGGTTGAACCCAAACCCGAGACTAAGTGCTTCTATTATGAGGAGAGCGATCGCTGAAGTGGAACAACCCTACATACTTGGTAGATAAGAAGGCTGGCAAAGTCGACAGAAGTATATTTGATATACTTGTTATTGATGTGTACCTTGCTAGTACTCCTATTAGCACCTGAGTATTGGATATCGGTTCGGTTGCTAAATGTTAGTAGCTCAAAATAAAAGCTACGAAATAAACGGAGGCTAGCTCAGGGTGAGGTGACGATGTGTGTTGGAAGTGTTTTCCAAGGTTGATGTGATCACCATCGCATGCTCTCTCTACCCTCGGGATTAGTGATCAACCTAAGTAAATGTTATTTGGTGTTTGCGTTGAGCATGAACGTGAGTAGATTGTGTTTATTGCAATACGGTTATTCATTTAAGCTAGATAATGATGGTTATTCTGTTTGCATGAATAATACCTTCAATGGTCATACACCCAATGAGAATGGTTTATTGAATATTGATCGTAGTAATACACATGTTCATAACATTGATGCCAAAAGATACAAAGATAATAATGATAGTACCACATACCTGTGGCACTACCGCTAAATGTCATCTTGGTATAAATCGCATGAAGAAGCTCCATGCTGATGGATCTTTGGACTCATTCGGTTTTGAATCGGTTGAGGCATGCAGACCATGCCTCTTGGGCAAGATGACTAAAGACCCTGTTTTCAGTATGATGGAGCGGGCTAGTAACTTATTGGAAATAATACATGTTGATATATGCGGTCCAATGAGTGTTATAGGGTGCAGTGGATATTGTTATTTTCTTGCCTTCACTGATGATTTGAGTATATATGAGTATATTTACTTAATGAAACACCTGAAGCGTTTGAAAAGTTCAAACAAATTCAGAGTGAAGTTTAAGATCATCATGAAAAGAAGATAAAAATGTCTACGATATGATCGTGGAGGTGAAATCTGAGCTACGAGTTTGGCATACAACTTTAGACAATGTGAAAGTTGTTTCACAACTCACACCACCTGGAACACCATAGTGTGATGGTGTGTCTGAACGTCATAGTCGTGCTTTATTGGATATGGCGCGTACTGTGATGTCTCTTATTGTTTTTGCCACTATCGTTTTGAGGTTATGCATTAGAGACAAATACATCCACTTTAAATAGGGCACCATCTAAATCCGTTAAGATGACACCGTATGATTTGGCAGAAACCTAAGTTGTCATTTCCCAGAGTTTGGGAATACACCGCTTATGTCTGATCAGTTCGAACCCAAAGGGGAAAGGTGCAACATCATAGAATACCCTCAGGAAACATTTGGGTATGCCTTCTATCTCAGATCTGAGGGCAAAGTGTTTGTTGCTAAAAATGGGTCCTTTCTAGAGAAAAAGGTTTCTCTCAAAAGAATTGAGTGGGAGGAAGATAGAACTTGATGAGGTTGTTGAACATTTGTTTCAACCAGAGAGTAGCGCAGCACAGAAAGATGTCTGTGTGGAACCTACGTTAGTTGAAGAGGAAGTTAATGATGATGATCATGAAGCTTCAGATCAAGTTACTATCGAACCTCATAGGACGACAAGGGCGCATACTACTCCTGAGTGGTACGGCAACCCTGTCTTGGAGGTCATGTTGTTGGACAACGATGAACCTATGAACTATGGAGAAGCAATGATGGGCCTGGATTCCAAAAAATGGTTAGAGGCCATGAAATCCGAGAAAGGATCCATGTATGAAAACCAAGTATGGACTTTGGTAGACTTGCCCGTTGAACGGTAGTTCGTTGAGTACAAATGGACCTTTAAGATGAAGACAGACGCTGATGTGAATGTCACCATTTATAAAGCTCGACTTGTCGCAAAGAAGTTTTTGCCAAGTTCAAGGAATTGACTACGATGAGACTTTCTCACTGTTAGCGATGCTAAAGTCTGTTGGAATTATGTTAGCAGTTGATGCATTTTTCAATTATGAAATCCGGCAGATGGATGTCAAAACATCGTTTCCTAAATGGTTTACTTGAGGAAAGGTTGTATGTGATACAACCAGAAGGTTTTGTTAGTCCTAAGGATGCTAAAAGGTGTGCAAGCTCCAGCAATCCTTCTATGGGCTGGAGCAAGCATCTCGGAGTTGGAATATACGCTTTGATGAGGTAATCAAAGTTTTTGGGTTTATACAAAGTTTATGAGAAACTTCTATTTACAAGAAAGTAAGTGGGAGCACTATAGAATTTTTGATATGTATACGTGGTTGACATATTGTTGATCGGAAATAATGTAGAATTTTTGGAAAGCATAAATGGTTGTTTGAAAAGAGTTTTTCAAAGGAAGACCTGGATAAAGCTACCTAATTGTTGGGCATCAAGATCTATAGAGATAGATCAAGATGCTTGATGAGACTTTCAATGAGTACATACCTAGACAAGATTTTGGAAGAGTTCAAAATGGATTAGTCAAAGAAAGAGTTCTTGCCTGATTTGTAAGGTCTAGAGTTGAGTGAGACTCAAAGCCTGACCATGGCAGAAGAAAGAGAAAGGACGAAGGTCATACCCTGTGCCTTATTCATAGGCTCTGTATAGTATGCCATACTGTGTATCGCACTTGTGTGCCCCGTGCCATGAGTCTGTCAAGGGGTACAAGAGTGATCCAGGAGTGGATTACTGGACATCGGTCAACATTATCATTAGTAACTAGAGGACTAAGGAAATATTTCTCAATTATGGAGGTGATAAAGAGTTCGCCGTAAAGGGTTACATTGATGCAAGCTTTAACACCAATCCGGATGATTCTTAGTAATAATACGAATACATATAGTGGAGCAGCCATTTGGAATAGTTGCAAGTGCAATGTGGTAGCAGTGTTTATAGTATAACATAGAGATTTGCAAAGTACACACGGATCTGAATGTCGCAGACCCATTGACTAAAAGACCTCTCTCACATGCAAAGCATGATCGAGCCCCAAAACTCATTGGGTGTTAGATTCATAACAATGTGAATCACAAGGTGATGTGAACTAGATTATTGACTCTAGTGCAAGTGGGAGACTGTTGGAAATATGCCCCAGAGGCAATAATAAACTAGTTATTATCATATTTCCTTGTTCATGACAATCGTTTATTATCCATGCTATAATTGAATTGATCGGAAACTCATATACATGTGTGGATACATAGACAACACCATGTCCCTAGTATGCCTCTGATGGACTAGCTCGTTGATCAAATATGATTAAGGTTTCCTAGCCATGGACATGTGATGTCATTTGATAACGGGATCACATCATTAGGAGAATGATGTGATGGACAAGACCCAAACTATAAACGTAGCATATGATCGTGTCAGTTTATTGCTACATTTTCTACATGTCAAGTATTTGTTCCTATGACCATGAGATCATGCAACTCACTGGCACCGGAGGAGTACCTTGTGTGTATCAAACGTTGCAACGTAAATGGGTCACTATAAAGGTGCTCTACAGGTATCTTCGAGGGTGTCTGTTGGGTTGGCATGGATGAAGACTGGGATTTGTTACTCCGTATGACGGAGAGGAATCTCAGGGCCCACTCGGTAATACAACATCACAACAAGCCTTGCAAGAAATGTGACTAAGTGTTAGCCACGGGATCTTGTATTACGTAATGAGTAAAGAGACTTGCCGGTAACGAGATTGAACTAGGTATAGAGATACCGACGATCGAATCTCGGGCAAGTAACATACCGAAGAACAAAGGGAACGGCATATGGGATTAACTGAATCCTTGACATAGAGGTTCAACCGATAAAGATCTTCATAGAATATGTAGGAACCAATATGGGCATCTAGGTCCTGCTATTGGTTATTGACCATAGAGGTGTCTCGGTCATGTCTACGTAGTTCTCGAACCCGCAGGGTCTGCACACTTAAGGTTCGGTGACATTTTGGTAGTATAGAGTTATGTATGGTGCTGACCAAAGGTTGTTCAGAGTCTCGGATGAGATACTGGACGTCAGGAGGATCTCCAGAATGGTTCGGAGGTAAATATTGATATATAGGAAGTCCTATTTTGAGCACCGGAAAAGTTTCGGGCTCATCGGTAGTGTACCGGGAGTGCCGAGAGGGTACCGGGGCACCATCGGGAGGGGTGTCACGCCCCGAGGGGCCTCATGGGCTGTGGGAGGAGACAAACCAGCCCCTAGTTGGCTGGCCGAAGCCTTCACTAAAGCCCATGAGTTTTGAGAAGGAAAAAAATCCAAAGGTGGAGAGGTGGAAAGAGTTTCCAAGTGGAAAGGAGGAATCCTACTCCTAATAGGATTGGAGTAGGATTCCTCCACCTCCAATTTCGGCCATCTCTTGAGGGTTTGAGGATGCCTCCTACCCTACCTCCCTCCTATATATACTAGAGGATTTAGAGGGGAAAGCTAACCCTAATTGCCACATGTTGCCCTCTTCTTCCTCTAGATCTGTTTCTCCTCTAGATTAGTTCTGTGGTGGTTAGGCTACGCCCTGCAGGATTAGTTGACCACCACCACCACCATGCCATTGTGCTTCTGGAGAACTCATCTACCTCTCCGCTCGCTCTTGCTGGATCAAGAAGGCGAAGATCGTCATTGAGTTGTACGTGTGCTGAACGCGGAGGTGCCGTCCGTTTGGCGCTAGATCTGAAGGACCATGATCAAGATCGCGAGACGATTCATGATTGGGTTGCGAGATGGATCGTGATGGGATTGCGGGACGCTCGGCAATTTGGATCGTGAAGATGCTAGACTACATCAACCACGTGTAATGACCCGACTCAAAATGAGTCAAGCCTCTGTGTTTTCCGTGCCATCCCTGGATCAGTATGCTGGCACACACAGTACATCAATGTATATATCAAAGTGCAATCACATGTAATTAACGTAAAACTGATATATACCTTAAAATAGCAGCGGATACAGTCAACGGGAGTGGAGTCCCAATAACACCAACGGCAGGTTGAGTGCGGACCGTAACCCTGAATCGTACTCTTACCCGTCATAGAAGAGTATCTGCAACATGAGACGTTGCAGCCATGTAGGTCAGCATTTTGAATATGCTGGCAAGATCACCATAGAAGAACAGAAGAATAAAGACTATTCTATATGCAAAGGCTTTGTGGCTCTGTGTCTAAGTTTTTGCGTAAAAGATGATTTTATTTTCCCTACAACAAAGGAATATCAGGAATTTCACTATGGAGTACCTATCATGACATGGTTCCGCCAACCGATGTCCAAATGCCCACAAGTATCATTAAGTTGCCCACAATTAGTTATCAGTCCAGTTTTGAGAGTTCAGAGATAGATCCAAGTCTAGAAGCTCAAATTGTCCGTAACCGGGGACATGGCTAATCGATTAGGTTTAACTCTGCATAGTGTTGTGTACTTTACCCACAAGATTCTTTCCCTCCTGGTAAGTCCTCGCACTGCCTGGTGTTTGAGAACAGGATGAAAGAAACATGGTCTTTTAGAGTGCTTCTCTGACTGTCCGACAGTGCCCATCCAATCCTAACGTCGACTACATCTCGTAGCACTGCCCAACAGAGTCACAACAAAGATCAACCAAGCCAGAGGCCATAATGACTTGTGGCTACACAGGTAAGCTTCCGGGCATGAAGTATTCATCCTTCTCTTTGAGTCTGGGTGAGGCTTTCTGCGTGAATACTGGCCATCTCCAGCAACACCTAGGCAAATCCACTGGCTTCTCCAGGGTACCGTTCCAACCATCCCTCACCCAGTAGTGTGTATTGAAAAACTTGTTTCTCGAGTCTCGAAGTCTTGAGGTCTTGAATATGCAGGTCTTGAAGAAGCCTTCATGAAGTCGTCGTTTTGTTGTGGAGTCCTTCTTCACACCACTCACGAACACTCATACCAGACCCCGTCTACTTTAGCATAGCATTGCACTAACTAGCGTTCCCGGGGCTTTAGTAACAAGTGGTGGGTTCCTACCTCATGCATTCTACTCAACTATAAGAATTTCAATAACACTACGGGAGGGATTTGCTGAATGATGTCACTACATGCAATAAAAACATGGGTATGAAATAGATGGTCAAAGTGAACTTGCCTGTACTGTTGATGAAGATAAAGATCGCTCTCATAAATAACTTGATAGACTATTCGTCACTCTCCGATGAAAATCTATATAAACAAGCATCGCATTCATATAAGCAATCATACTAACAATCAATTCTAACAATCAAAAGTAACACAAAACCAAAGCAACAAGGTTGATGAAGGAAATACTTAAGACAAAATCAACAAAGTTTTCATAAAAGCAACTAAGGTAATTTCCCACTACAAGCAACTATTTTCAACAAAACAAAACCAAAAACAAAGTAAAATGTAACAAAAGAATTTTAGTAAATATTTTTCTAGCAAAAAGAATTAATTTTGAAGAACAAGTAAAAACTATGAAAACAACATACTAAACAACATGAGTGTTTGCCTAATGAACTTAACTACTAGCACAACCATAAACTAAAAGAAAACAAATTATGAAACAACTAAGTTAATAGAAAGTAATTAAATAAAATCTTTATTATAAAACATAATTAAATCATCTAAAACTTTTGTGAAATGAGTTTCTACTAAAACTAAATTGTTTTATAAAACATTACCTAATGAAGAAAATATAGTTTCCTATAACAATAGAGTAAAACTAAACTATTTTTGTTTAAAACATTTCTTAACAGAAAGGAATTACTACAGATTTCATTTGAAAACAGAATCTAATTACTTAAAACTTTGTTAAAATTAACTATTACTAACTAGTCTGTTTTTACCAAACTATGCTTAGTTAAAAATATAATGTTCCTATAACAACATAGTAATAAACTAAGCAAATTATTATATTTTTTTAACAGCAAGTATAAATTCTAAATTTAGAACAACAGAACTAAATGAAATCTAAAACATAATGTAAATCATATTCAGATTTTCAAAACAAAACAAAGTAAATCAATCTAATTCAACTAATAGGAAACTAAACAGATTCTGTTTTTAGTTAAAACCCTAATCAATTTTATTCTAAAAATTTATAAACTTTACCTACTGATGACTAGGATCACTAGTGACAAGTAGCAAAACGAATCAACTCAAAATTCATTTTAGAACTCAAGATATTCAGAAAACAAAATTTAAATCAAATCTGTTCAAATTCGAATTTAAATTATTCAAACATAGTGAAATTTTATATCTACAGAAACTAGGTGAAATTTTTGACCTGATGCAAAAAGAATTAAATTAAAACACCTAAAAACATAAAAGATATGATTAAAACAAAAATAGAAGTAAATCTGTTTTGAAAAAAAGAAAACAGAAAATGAAAATTCCCTAACTAACGGTCAGGGGGTGACGTGTCGCTCTGTGATTTGTCCAGGGGTGCGTGTGCTAGGGAGTTACGGGCGGACGACCAGAGTTTAACGCGTACCGGTTCGGGGTATTTATTTGTTATAATCTGGATCATTGGATCCAGATCCAACGCACACAGAAGGGGGGAGGAGCTCAAGGTGGAGGGGGTCGCCGGCGATGGTTCTTCTGGCGAGGCCGAGGAGGTGGGGGCGATGAGGAGGCGTCTCCGGTGGTCCTCCGGCGTCGGGGATGGCTCCGTTCGACGCGGGCGAGGACGTCGTCGAGGTAGGTGGCGTCGGAGGGACTCGGGGATGACGGAGTCGACGTGCACGAGCTCGGGATGGTTTCGGGATGGTGGTGGCCGAGGGAAATTCCGGCGAGGGTGGTGGTGTGGCGGCTCCGGTGGGTCTCCGACGAAGCAGAGAGGTGGGGAGGTGCGCACGAGTGCAGGGAGGTCGTCGGAGGCCTCAGGAAGGCTCGGGGACGGGTGTGGCGACGGTTACGAGGGCAAAAGGTGCGGCGGCTACCGGTTGCTCCGGCAACGGATTCCGGCGAGGAGAGGGGCTTAGACGAGGGGGAAACTAGGGGAATGGGTAGAGGAGAGGCAGGGGGTACTTATAGGGGCTCGCGGGTGGTCGGGGAAGGCACGAGGGGAGAGATCCGCGGGAGAGATCGCCGGTGGTCGTCGGACGCGTGGGAGGAGGAGGATGACCGGCGATGTTTGCGGTCGGACGGCGGGTCCCACGTGTCAGAGGGAGAAGAAAAAGGGCGCGGTCAGCGGTGACCATTACGGAGAGAATTCGGGTCTTAAAGGCAGTGGGCTGGCCCGTTTTAATACACGCGTTAATTTCTCTTTTTAATAATTTCCAGAGCGTTTTCAAACACACTTAAAGCATTCAAACCGTTTCTAAATATAGGGAATGAATATATCAAAATTAACAGAATAATAAATGCCATTTATTGAACATTTTTATTCTGTCATTTGATAACTTTAAAAAAATATTATTTTCAGAAAATGCCTATTTGGTTTTAAATCTTTTTGCAAATATTTTTCAAATGATCCTTTGGGTTTTATGGTTCAAATACTTCACAAAATTTCCCCTGGTTTGGAGTGTTATATTACTCCTCTCAAATTTTTGTCAGGGGTTTGAATACTTTGAAAATTTGAATAGAAACCAAATATGAAATGATTCCAAAAGAAAATCGAGAGATTTTCACATTCACTTTTCAAAGCTTTATTTTAAACTTCCAACTCATATTTCATATAATTTGAAGAAGTCATTTTATCCTCTCTCATGAAAATCATTGAGTTGCTTAAAGTTTCCGAATTTGAAATATTTTTAAATGAAATTCAAATCATTTTCAAATCCCTTTTCATTTCTTTAAATGGAAGAAGTCATGTCATCTTCACTCTAGTGTTTTGTGATGAAAAGAATTTGAATTCCTGGTGATCAAAATGCAGATTGAAAGTTTTGGGAAAGTCATTTCATTCCCTCTCATTAAACTTTCAAAAGTTTCAAAAAGTTTCAAATTTTCACTCAAATTCAATTACTAAATCAAACAAACAATCATTCTAATATTTATTATAACATTCCAAAGTCTGGGATGTTACACCACGTTTCTTAACGCTTCCCGCTTAGGGATCTACAAGGGTATCTAGATCCACTCTCCCTCTTGTAGATGCTCATCACCATGGATAGATCTTGTGTGTGCGTAGGAATTTTTTGTTTCCCATGCAACATCCCCAATAGGGCATGCATCCAAATTCTCGTACTCACCACGGTAGAGGATGCAGTCATTAGGGCATGCATGTATCTTCTGCACCTCCAATCCTAGAGGGAAGACAACCTTCTTTGCTTCAATGTACTGTCGGGCAATTCATTGTCCTTTGGAAACTTATTCTTCATTATTTTCAGCAACTTTTCAAATGCCTTGTCAGCTACACCATTCTTTGCCTTCCATTACAGCAATTCGAGTGTGGTACTAAGCTTTGTGTTCTCATCTTCGTAATTTGCGTACACCGCTTTTTTGTGATCCTCTAACGTGCGTTGCAACTTCAACTTCTCCTTTTCATTTTCGCAGTTTCTCTTTGCATCAGCAATGGCCCGACCAAGATCATCAGCGGGGTCATCTGATGCCTCAACTTATTCTTCTTCATTCTCTTCCCCCATTGTACTACCATCATATTCAGGACACCCAGGATAGTTGTCATCATCTTATTCTTGTTCATTCTCTTCCATTAGAACCCCTCTTTCTCCATGCTTGGTCCAACAGTTATAGCCGGACATGAAACCGGATGTAAACAGGTGGACGTGAATCTGTTTTGAGCTAGAGTAAGTCTTATCATTCTTACACACACCACATGGACAACACATAAAACCATCCCGCTTGTTTGCCTCAGCCGCACGCAAAAAACTCTGCACTCCATTAATGAATTGGGAAGAGTGTCGCTCAACGTACATCCATTGCCGGTTCATCTTCATTACACTACACCGAGAAGACAAAATTAATACAAGTTCATACATAAAGTTCATACACACTTATTCTCATAAGACAACATAAAACTATCTAGCAAAAATATTTTAAATGGAACAACAAATGCGATGAAAATCGCAACTAAGGTAAAACTTGACACAACAACATAATGATACAAAGCCTCTTTATTAATGGCATATTTTCTAATCTTTCTAATCTTCAAGCGCATTGCATCCATCTTGATCTTGTGATCATCGACGTCATCGGGAACGTACAACTCCAATTTCATCTTCTCTTCTTCAACTCTTTTAATTTTTTCTTTCAAATTCTCGTTTTCTTTTTCAACTAAATTTAATTTGTCGACAATAGGGTCGGTTGGCATTTCCGGTTCAACTACCTCCTAGATAAAAATATCTATGTCAACTTGATGGGCATAATTGTCATTAACACGAAATGCAACAAATAGTTATAAAAGAGAATATACCACATCTAAATCGTAAACCGGACGAGGGCCGACGGGCACGGATATCATAACCATGGCGCTATATATAACAACAATCATACAAGTAAGAAAACTATGCAAGTAACTATCTAAATCATACAAGTACGATTTTATTTATAAAAATGATAAGAACACAAGAAGAGGCTCACCCAGGTGGTGTCGGCGACGGGACGATGCAGTCGATCGACGGTGGTTAGGACGGGGACAAGAAGGCACACTAAGTAAACAACACCTACACATATGCAAACTGAGGAATTAATTTGAGCTCAAATTGCATATAAATAAAAAAACTCACACAATTACATCCAAACTAAAACCCACAAATTACTATACTTATAAAGCATTGCACGAGCTGATCTAGCAATAAGAGATGAAAGGACAAAGTTGCTAACCTTTGTGAACACTTGGATGGATTGGGATGCCTCAAATCTTGACAAATCTTGGCAAAAATGGAGGGATGAGCTCGAGCTAGGGGAAGAAACTGAGAGGGGAGTTCGAATGGAGTAAAGAGAGAAATGAGTCGGGCTGGACAAAGGGTTTATATAGGGAAAGATTTAGTCCCAGTTGGTTATACAAACCGGGACTAAAGGTCCATCTATAGTCTCGGTTTGTATCACAAACTAGGACTAAAAGGGCTCGTGGGGGCCCCAAGCTGACACCAACCTGCCACCACTCCTTTAGTCCCGGTTTGTGATACAAACCGGGACTATATGTCCTGAATGAATCGGGACTAATGGGGCCCGTACCCCCTGACAGCTCCTAGCCGTTAGAACCGGGACTAATGGACACATTAGTCCCGGTTCAAAGCAAAACTAGGACTAAATGTTGAAATGGAAGGACTGTTTTCTACTAGTGTGTCACTAGCAGAGATGGAGAAGAAACTTGATTGATGCGAGTGGGCAGACTTTTAGCTCTAACTCCCGCTTGATTTTTTTTGCTTAGTAATATGTGTGTCATGCATGTCATAAAGATCAAAGTACAAGTCACATAAAGACCGACATGACAAAATTGAAAAAGATAGAATAACATCTTTGAGTTTGACACCAACGCCCGTCACCTGTCTTCGGCACCACCACAGCAACAAGCGAAGAAAAGAATGATGAATCACCTCCTCACCCAAGCTTGACACAGCTCCATTGTTGATATGCAGCTTTGCGGACCTTCAAGGTGGCTCACCAAAAGTGAAGCCTTTGCCATTAAACGAGTCATACCGGGGCAACACCCTGGACATGCCATCGAACTCCAAATCTGTCACCCCACCATGACTAAGACGTCGAAGGAGGAAACCATACCTGCCATCCATGAACCAGAAACCCATCACACGTTTCGTCTTCCAGATGGCATCGATGCACACCACAGTCTGCATCCGCTCCTGGACTACCTCCCAAGATCCGTGTCGACGCTGGAGCAAACGCCATCACAGTGGCGGAGCCCGAGGACACATGTCAACCATGAGGATGCCGCCGCCTCCATGTCATCCTTGCTTGAACAGACTGGTTTCCAAATCCATCTCCAACCATAGGACCGATGGCCTCGTCAAGTAAGGATCAAAATAATCTTTATTCAGCACCGCCATCACCGCTGTCGAAGCCAAGACGATGAATAACCTAAAAACCTACAATACGAGAAGTAAAATGATCCACATGCGTGGATTCGGCGACCCCCTCACCACCGGCAACCGAAGTCGCCGGCGGAGGAGAGCCGCCGGAGGACGGTGTTGGAAGGATGTCCTCGCCTGACGGCGGCTGCTAGGGTTCCAGCCACCTGGGTTGAGAGGAAAACGATTCTTCCTTTAGACTTGTGAAATGGAAGTACTACATGGTACGCAATATGTCAAGACTGAGATTTGACCATTTGGCGATGTAGAGATACACTATGGCCCACTCGCTATTATGGTATCCAGCATCATCTAGCCAGGTATAGTGATTAAGGTATTTATCACGGGGATGTTAGAATAGGGAGGTACACTAAGGATTTTTGAAATCGGAATAGAGAGATACACTAAGGAGTTTTGGAATCAAACCAGGATGTCTTACCCCTTGTTTGAAGGAGGAATTCTGAAGAAAGGAACAATGAACTAATACCCAACTCTTCCCATTTATTAATTGAATTCTTATAACAACTACCAAGTGTTTTATTCCAAGATTAAGTCATTACTGAACAAAGAAACCTCCTAGGCCCTTATTTTGCCAAGGCTGTTCATAGGGCTCTATTTGATATTGGTGCTTTAAAGACCGTGGGCCTTGATGGACTTTGTCGAGGTTCTGGGACCAGAGGTACCCAGACTTGCCTGCCTGCGGCCCAACGCGTGGCCCATCACAAATGGCCCGGTACGGCCCAACGACAAGTTCCTCCAATCAAGACCCTCGCGAGGCCAAGACCTTCGAAGAATAGCATCCCCCAGGCTGCCTGCCAAGGAGCGGAGATTCTTATGCAAGTGTTCGACCTCCCGAGGATGGGATGGTGCAGGAGGAGGACAATTTCCTCTTCTTTGCTAAGGAGACAAGGACATACGCGGGTTACCAAGGAATCCCCCAAAGGTTTCCTTCCCAGTGCAATGAGACCGAGACCACGAGCTCGGCGGGACGGATGTCATCGTCGAGCCCACCACTGCATCACCCCCAAAGCTTTGCAGGTGAAGACCGCCTTTATTCAAGATAAGATGTACCTCCCGTCCCCTTTAAAATTTGGCCATTACGGATCCCTTCCCACCTGTGCAATAGGGGAAGAGGACCGTGGCCTCTATAAATAGCCACACACTCCCATCATAGAAGGCAAGTTGAGTAGAGCTAGTTCAAAACCACCAAAGGCCCTCGTGAGGCCATCCCACGATTGTACTAGTTCATCCTTAGCGTCCTTGTGAGGCAAATCCACCACAAAGCAGGAGTAGGGTTTTACACCGCAAGGTGGCCTGAACCTCGGTAAATCTCCAAGTCCACTTTATCCCTCGCTTGCATCCACTCGTCGTAGCTAGGCCGTAGGGTGACAAGCTTGGGACTTTGAGTGGGTTTAGATCCTCGTACATGCCCTAGTGTTCGAACCTTGTGGGTTTTGGGGAGCCCTGAATCTGACATTTGACGTGCCTGGTAGGGGCTTTTCGAAATCTTCTCCGATTCAACCCCGTCCCCGCTCCATCGCTCCCATGGCCGACGCCCGCCGAGTTCGTGCTGGGCGAAGGGCCGCTCATGTTGCCCAGGCAGCACTGGTGGGCCGCGGCGCCCAGCGCTGCTCTGCTCCTCCAACGACCAACACCATTACTGGCCCGACTGTGCAGGAGCAGCGGGACTCACCGCTGCCACCTTCTAAGCGGCGCGACATCTACACAACCACTCTATCCTCCGTTCTCACCGCGACATCACCCCCTCGCTCCCACGGCAGATCGGCAAACGCACCAATCACGCCGCTCATGGTGCCAGAGCTACTGTGCTACCAACTCGACGATGATCACTCCAAAGATTGGCTCAGTCGTGTCGCTGAACCTACCGATGCCGCTAGTGAAGGCCCGGTGCTCGCTCGCTCACCCCTTCACCTACTGTTCTGGGCGAGCGACATGGCTCGCGATGCGTCACCTCCTTCTCCTCCCCCGCGAAGGCATGACTGCAGGCTCAGGTACGATGCGGGCCCACATGACCAGCCGCGCGTGGCGCCAGCGCGTGACACCGCCAAGTCAAGCCACTAGACAATGCCGCGACCGCATGATGGTGCCCGTGCGCCCCCACGAAGCTCAACATGGTGAACGAGTGCACCAGGGCCGAGGCGGGCCACATCTCCTGCCGCGCTCCCCCGGAGACAAACCGCAAGGACCGAAAGGACAAGGCCAAGGAGGCGAAATGCAGGGACCTTGTCGGCCTAGTGGTCGCGCCCTAGGAGAAGCACGGTCGCAGCCTGGATGAGCCACCAGGGGCAGCTGCCCGTTCTGCGTCTTCCACTACACCAACACGCACAACACTAGCATCTATCTAAAGCATAGGGAGCTTCGCGACAACCGCTTCAGCCGCTGCCTAGAGCGTCGCGAACAAGGCAGCGGCTGTTGGGACAACCGTGACGTGTGGCAAAACCAGCGGGACCGGTCCCATGAAGGATATGGGCGAGGCGAGCCTCGTGGCGAACCTTGGCATGGCCATCTTCGGGAGGTCCGCCCTCAGGCCAGTGCCGGCCTCCCCCGCTGCTGCCACCACCAAGCAAGGGCGACCACTAGCAGGACAGCGGGGCTGGGAGCTTCCAGGAGCCCCGTGTAATCATCCTAGGACAACGGGACAGCAGGTCTCGCGAGCCCGCGAGGCACCAGGGCACCGCGGGCCCTCAAGGCACGAGGAAGCTGTCCGAACCCCTCGCGTGCAGGTGGACCCCCGCGGCACGCACTGACAAGCGACCAGCAACTTCGGCAGCGGCATGACCGCCAAGTGACCTTTGGAGCTACCCCTGACAAGCAATTCTCTGTATTTTGTACTGCCCAGAGCGTGTGCCCATTGAATACATGACGGATTCGCCTAACCCCCACTCGAGATGATATTGTTGTCTAAGCCTGAGGCTCTGGTACATCATCGCTATCGGGGGCTGGCTGTTGGGGAACATTGCATGGGAAACACAAATTTTCCTACGCACACGCAATATCTATCCATGGTGATGAGCATCTACGAGAGGGAGAGTGGATCTACATACCCTTATAGATCGCTAAGCGGGAAGCGTTAAGAAACACAGTTGGTGTAGTCGAACGTCTTCGCGATCCAAATCGCCGAGCGTCCCACGATCTCATCATGATCCGTCCCACGATCCCATCACGATCCGTCCCGTGAATTCATCACGATCCGTCCCGCGATCTCATCATGATCTGTCTCGCGATCTTGATCACGGTCCTTACGATCTAGCGCCGAATGGACGACACCTCCACGTTTAGCACACGTATAGCTCGATGACGATCTCCGCCTTCTTGATCCAAAAAGAGGGAGTGGAGAGGTAGATGTGTTCTCCGGCAGCGCGATGGCATTACGACAATGGTGGTGGAGCTATTCCAGCAGGGCTTCGCCTAAGCACCGCTGAAAACCGATCTAGAGGAGAAACTACGATCTAGAGACGAGGCATCACGTGGCTGTTTTTATGTGTCTCAAAACCCTCAAAACCTCTACTATATATAGGAGGAGAGAGGGAGGAGGCTGGCGCACAAGGGCCAGACCTTTGGCCTCTTGCGCAAGGACGAGAGGAGGAATCCTCCTCCAATCCTAGTAGGACTAGGACTCCTTCCTTATTTAAGGACATAAGCCTTCTGTATAGCAAAGAGGACAATCCTCAAATCACGGACCCAAGTCTACAATATTGCTACCATTATCTTTCAACTCTATTTCTCTAGGAACATATAAAAAACTCAAGGGAGCTACAACGCGAGAAAGTAATCTACAATATAATTTGCAAAGACACTACTGACTATGTTCATGATAATGAGTTCAATTAATCATATTACTAAAGAACTCCCACTCAAATTGACATCCCTCCGGTCATTCAAGTGATACATGATCCAAATTCACCACCTCAAGTCCGATCATCACGTGAGTTGAGGTGGTTTCAATGGTGAACATCATCATGTTGATCATATCTACTATATGACTCATGTTCGACCTTTCGGTCTCTTGTGTTCCAAGGCCATGTCTGTACATGCTAGGCTCGTCAAGTTTAACCCGAGTGTTCTGCATGTGCAACACTGGCTTGCACCCGTTGTATGTGAACGTAGAGTCTATCACACCCGATCATCACGTGGTGTCTCGACACGATGAACTTTTGCAACGGTGCACACTCGGGGAGAACACAATTCATCTTGAAATTTAAGTGAGGGATCAACTTATAATGCTATCGTCGTCCTAAGAAAAACAAGGTGCATAAAAGGATTAACATCACATGCAAATCATAAGTGACATGATATGGCCATGAACTTGTGCTTGTGATCTCCATCTTGAAAGCACCGGCATGATCTCCATTGTCACCGGCATGACACCATGATCTCCATAACGTGTCGCCATCGGGGTTGTCGCGCCCACCATGCTTCTACTACTATTGCTACCGTTTAGCGAAAAAGTAAAGCATTACATAGCGCTTAATGATTGACACGCAGGTCATACAATAATTAAAGACAACCCTATGGCTCCTGCCGGTTGCCGTACTCATCGACATGCAAGTCGTGATATTCTATACAAAACATGATCATCTCATACATCACATATATCTCATCATGTAATTGGCCATATCACATCACAACATACCCTGCAAAAACAAGTTAGACGTCCTCTAATTGTTGTTGCATGTTTTACATGGCTGCTACGGGTATCTAGCAAGAACAATTCTCACCTACGCAAAAACCACAACGGTGATACATAAGTTGCTTTTCAACCTTCTCAAGGACCGCCTTTGTCGAATCCGATCCAACTAAAGTAGGAGAAACAGACACCCGCCAACCATCTTTGTGCAACGAGGTTACACGACAGTCGATGGAACCGGTCTCTCGTAAGCATACGAGTAAGGTTGGTCCGGGCCGCTTCATCCCACAATACCACTGAACCAAAACACGACCAAGTAAGGAAGCAATCTAAGCATCAATGCCCACAAAATCTCTGTGTTCTACTCAAGATTTCATCTACACATAGACCTAGCTCTGATACCACTGTTGGGGAACGTTGCATGGGAAACAAAAAATTTCCTACGCACATGCAAGATCTATCCATGGTGATGAGCATCTATGAGAGGGAGAGTAGATCTACATACCCTTGTAGATCGCTAAGCGGGAAGCGTTAAGAAACGCGGTTGGTGTAGTCGAACGTCTTCGCGATCCAAATCGCCGAGCGTCCCGCGATCCAATCATGATCTGTCCCGCAAACTCATCATGATCTGTCCTGCGATCTCATCATGATCTGTCTCGCGATCTTGATCACGGTCCTTCCGATCTAGCACCGAACGGACGACACCTCCGCGTTCAGCACACGTACAGCTCGATGACAATCTCCGTCGTCTTGATCCAGCAAGAGGGAGCGGACAGGTAAATGTGTTCTTCGACAGCGTGACGGCGTTGCGGCGATGGTGGTGAAGCTATTCTAGCAGGGCTATGCCTAAGCACCACTAAAAACCGATCTAGAGGAGAAACTACGATCTAGTGGAGAGGCAGCACGTGGTTGTTTTTCTGTGTCTCAAAACCCTCAAAACCTCTACTATATATAGGAGGAGAGAGGGAGGAGGCTGGCGCACAAGGGCCAGTCCTTTGGCCTCTTGCGTAAGGAGGAGAGGAGGAATCCTCCTCCAATCCTAGTAGGACTAGGACTCCTTCCTTATTTAGCCTTTTTGCCCTTTTCCACCTTTTTCTCTTTGGGCTTTTCTTCCCAGCTGCATGGGCCCTTTGTGGGACTTCCACCAGCCCACTAAGGGTTGTTATTCATCTTCCCACAGCCCATGTAGCCTCTTGGGTCGAAATATCCCTCTCGATGATCCCCCGGTACACTACCGGCACTCCCGGTACACTACCGATGAGCCCGAAACTTTTCCGGCAACCAAAACAAGACTTCCTATATATCAATATTTATCTCCGGACCATTCTAGAGCTTCTCATGATGTCCGGGATCTCATCCGGGACTCAGAACAACCTTAGGTCACCACCATACATAACTCTACACTATCGAAATGTCACCGAACCTTAAGTGTGCAGACCCTGCGGGTTCAAGAACTATGTAGACATGATCGAGACACCTCTATGGTCAATAACCAATAGCGGGACCTGGATTCCCATATTGGTTCCTACATATTCTATGAAGATCTTTATCGGTCGAACCTCTATGTCAAGGATTCAGTTAATCCCGTATGATGGTCCCTCTGTTCTTCGGTATGTTACTTGCCCGAGATTCGATTGTCGGTATCTCCATACCTAGTTCAACCTCGTTACTAGCAAGTCTCTTTACTCATTCCATACTACAAGATCCCTTGACCAACACTTAGTCACATTGCTTGCAAGGCTTATTGTGATGTTGTATTACCGAGTGGGCCCTGAGATACCTCTCCGTCACACGGAGTAATAGATCCCAGTCTTGATCCATGCCAACCCAACAGAAACCCTTGGAGATACATGTAGAGCACCTTTATAGTCACCTAGTTATGTTGCGACGTTTCATACACACAAGGTACTCCTCCGGTGTCAGGGAGTTGCATGATCTCATGGTCATAGGAACATATACTTGACATGCAGAAAACAGTAGCAATAAACTGACACGATCATATGCTACGTTTGTAGTTTGGGTCTAGTCCATCACATAATTCTCCTAATGATGTGATCCCGTTACCAAATGACATCTCATGTCCATGACTAGAAAACCATAGCCATGTTTGATCAACGAGCTAGTCTATTAGAGGCATACTAGGGACATGGTGTTGTCTATGTATCCACACATGTATCCGAGTTTCCGATCAACACAATTATAGCATGGATAATAAACGATTATCATGAACAAGGAAATATGATAATAACCAATTTATTATTGCCTCTAGGGCATATTTCCAACACTAGCGCTCCCCCACGACCGTCCCACGATGGTTACTCAGGGGGGCTGGGCACGACGTCTGCGTAGGATCCGTCCTGATAGTGAATCAGGCACCGAGCTCTGACCCACAGGCTGGCCACCCTTGCTGGTTATCTACCTTAGTGCCACGCCCCCTCAGTGAACTGTCATGGTCATAGGAACTGAAGACGGCTCAGCTCGCGAACAACTAGTCCAGCATAGACATGCTCCTACGGACGCGCGGGGTGTGACACGATGCTCATGTTTGGGTCACAGGGGCACGCAGTCGCTGTACACGTAACGGTAAACATCGGCTCCCCCAGACGTGCCTTACAGACGCGCGGGGCACGACACGGTGCCAATGTTTGGGCCATAAGGGCACACAACGGAACTCCTGTGATAGCGCGGTGTGCGATGGCACTCGCACGCGGGACGCTCCCGCATCGAAATGTGCCGGAGCATCTGAAGAACAGAGTATGAGCTCCTGAGCTTCGTGCCTAAGCTATGAACAACAACTCGCCCCATGAAGACGTGCCTCTACAGACACGCAGGGCATGACACGACGCTTATGTTTGGGCCGTAGGGGCACGCGGCCGCTGAACACGTAACTAGTGAACAACGGCTCCCCCGCAAACATGCCCTTGCGGACATGCGGGGCGTGATACAGCGTCCATGTTTGGCCACACGGAGCATGAAGGCGTTCATATACAGGCCACTCTGGTGCCTGAACATGCATAAACATCGGAAGACCGGGCTGGGAACTCCTGAGCCTTGCGCCTGGGGCGACCACCCACTTATCACCGTTGTTATACTCTAACGTAATAATGAGTTATGGGGATGTACATGCTCTGGACTCTCGAAAGTGGAAGCCCACAACGAGCCGCGTCGTGGCTGTGGAGGGTAGGGCTCCCACCCACGTACAGTGGAGTACCCCACGCTCCGAGCTGGGGAGAAGACAAACACGTACGGGGGTTGCATCCCCGATCGAAGCAAAAATCGGTGACCGGGTCCATCCCGACGGCACCATAAGATCAGAGACCGAGCTCCGGCTTGTGGGCACATTGCATGCATATCGCCCTCTAGGACCCAGGGGGCCGAACTTCTCGCGTAACGCACGGATGCATGTGGGGACGCCCAAATGCAGGCGGGCGTGCGCATCATGTTGACGCATAATGAGTTTCTTACAGGATCTTCGTTGGAAGCCCCACGGAGCAGGCCTCGCGAACAATGCACCCCCCGGCGTGGCCACTCTTGCATTCTAGACATATGCTACCTCTTGAGCGTTGGTTGGTTTTCCCTTGAAGAGGAAAGGGTGATGCATCAAAGCAGATAAGTATTTCACTCGGTTGTTGAGAACCAAGGTATCAATCCAGTAGAAGGAACAAGCAAGTCACCAATGGATGCACCTACACAAACAATCAAACTCTTGCACCCAACTCTATAAAGGGGTTGTCAATCCCTTCACGATTATTTGCAAGGATTAGATCCGATAGATTTAGATGTAAACAAGAACAAGAAGTAAAAGGTAAATAAATAGTAGCGAAGTATTTTTGGTATATGTGGTTTATAGATCTGAAAGTATATTATGGAAAGTAAACCCGAGGGCATAGGTTTCACTAGAGGCTTCTCCCATGAAGGCAAATATCATGGTGGGTAAACAAATTACTGTTAAGCAATTGATAGAAAAACGAATAATAATGTAGTTATCAAAGGCAATGATCATGCATATAGGCATCACGTCCGTGTCAAGTAGACCGAAATGATTCTGCATCTACTACTATTACTCCACACATCGACCGACTTCTGCCTGCATCTAGAGTATTATGTTCATGAAGAACAGAGTAACACATTAAGAAAGATGACATGATGTAGAGGGATAAACTCAAGCAATATGAAGAATACCCCATCTTGTTACCCTTGATGGCAACAATACAATACGTGCCTCGCTACCCCTACTTTGTCACTGGGTGAGACCATCACAAGATTGAACCCAAAACCAAGCACTTCTCCCATTGCAAGAATTACCAATCTAGTTGGCCAAACCAAACCAATAACTCGAAGAGACTTGCAAGGATATGAAATAATGCAAATAAAAATTCAGAGGAGATTCAAATAAGATTCATGGATAATTTGAACATAAACTCACAATTTATCGGATCTTGACAACACACCACAAAAGAGGATTACATCGGATAGATCTCCATGAAGATCATGGAGAACATGGTATTGAAGGTCAAAGAGAGAGAAGAAGCCATCTAGCTACTAGCTATGGACCCATAGGTCTATGGTGGACTACTCACGCATCATCGGAGGGGCAATGGGGTTGATGTAGATGCCCTCCGTGATCGAAACCCTCTCCGGCAGATTACCAGAAAATGGTCCAAGATTGGATCTCTCGGGAACGAAGGCTTCCAGCAGCAGAATAGTATTTGTGTGGCTCATTCTGATGTTGGGGGAATATTTGGATATTTTTAGGCCAAGAATTAGGGTTAGGAGACCTGCCGGGAGGCGCCTAGCAGGCTTGGGGCTCCCTGGCACCTTCCCTGCCGTCCACTCCAAACTTGATCGATTTTTTTCCTTCCAAAAAAATTCCTTCCAAAGGTTTTATTCCATTTGGACTCTATCCAATATTCCATATATGCAAAACTCAAAAACAAGGAAAAAACAGAAATTGGCACTTGGCTCTAGATTAATAGGTTAGTCCCCAAAAGAATATAAAATAGCATATTAATGCATATAAAACATCCAAAACATATAATATAATAGCATGCCATCATAAAAAATTATAGATACGTTGGAGATGTATCAGCATCCCCAAGCTTAATTCCTGCTCGTCCTCGAGTAGGTAAATGATAAAAAAAAGAATTTTTGATGTGGAGTGCTACCTAACATATTTATCCATGTAATATTCTTTATTGTGGCATGAATATTCAGATCTGTAAGACTCAAAACAAAAGTTTAATATTGATATAAAAACAATAGCGTTTCAAGCATACTACCAAAGCAATTGTATCTCTCCAAAATATAATGGCAAAATAAAGTTATCCCTACAATATCATATGGTCTGGATATGCTCCATCTTCCCCACACAAAGTATTTATAGCATGCACAACCCCGATGAAAATTCAAGCAATTGTTTTCACACCTTTATTTTCTCAAACCTTTTCAACTCTCACGCAATACATGAGCATGAGCCATGGATATAACACTACAGGTGGAATAGAATATGGTGGAGGTTGTCAAGGAAAGGGAGAAGATAGTCTCACATCAACTAGGCGTATCAACGGGCTATGGAGATGCCCATTAATAGATATCAATTTGAGTGTGTAGGGATTGCCATGCAACGGATGCACTAGAGCTATAAGTGTATGAAAGCTCAAAAAGAAACCAAGTGGACTTGCATCATGAAGAAAAATTCCACTAGCTATATGAAAGTAACAAAATAGGAGACTCTCTATCATGAAGATCATGGTGCTACTTTGAAGCACAAGTGTGGAAAAAGGTAGTAGCAATGTCCCTTCTCTCTTTTCTCTCATTTTTTATTTGGTGGGAATCTAAGGCCTCTTTTATTCATTTTTTATCTGGGCTTCTTTGGCCTCTTTTTTTTATAAAGTCCGGAATCTCATCCCCACTTGTGAGGGAATCATAGCTTCCATCATCCTTTCCTCATATGGGACATGCTCTATTAATGATAATCATAACACTTTTATTTACTTACAACTCAAAAGAAAATTACAACTCGATACCTATGACAAAATATGACTCTATATGAAATATGGAAGTGATGGTGCATGTCATAAAAGGAAACGGTCGAAGTTGCATGGCAATATATCTCGGAATGGATATGGAAATGCCATAATAGGTAGGTATGATGGCTGTTTTGGGGAAGGATATATGGTGGCTGTTTTGAGGAAGGTATATAGTGGCTGTTTTGAGGAAGGTGTTTGTTGTACCGGCGAAAGTTGCGCGGTACTAGAGAGGCTAGCAAAGGTGGAAGGGTGAGAGTGCGTATAATACATGGAATCAACATTAGTTGTAAAGAACTCACATACTTATTGCAAAAGTCTATTAGTCATTGAGGCAAAGTAACGCATGCCCCTAGGGGGGAGGTTGGTAGGAGTTAACCATTGCACGCGCCCGACCCTCACACAAAGGTCGACAATCTATAAACAAGTCATGCTCCGACTTCCTTACATAACAGTTCACCATACATGCATGCTACGGGAATCACAAACCTTTACACAAGTATTTTTACCAAATCACAATTCTTTCTAACATGTCTCTTAACACTACCATCTTTACATCTCAAAACTTTATGCAAGGAATAAAACTTCTCATAAATACCTAATGCACTTCATATGGAAGTTTTTATTATATCCCTCTTGGATGTCTATCATATTAGGACTAAATTCATAACCTAGACCAATTACCATGCTGTTTTAGAAACTCTCAAAATAGTATAAGTGAGGCACAAGAGTTCAATTATTTCTATAAAACGCAAACACCACCGTGCTCTAAAAATATATAAGTGAAGCACATAGAGCAAAATTGCCTAACTCAAAAGATATAAGTGAAGCACATAGAGTATTCTAAAAAATTCACGATTCAGCGTGCCTCTCGTGTGTAGAAAGGATGATTGTGACAAACTAACGAGCAAAGACTCATATCATACAAGACGCTCCAAGCAAAACACATATCATGTGGTGAATAAAAATATAACCTCAAGTAAATTTACCGATGGATTGAAGATGAAAGAGGGGATGCCGTCCAGGGCATCCCCAAGCTTAGGCTATTTGGCATCCTTGAATATGACTTGAGGTACCTTGGTCATCACCAAGCTTAGGCTCTTACCACTCCTTATTCCATAGTCCATCAAATCTTTACCCAAAACTTGAAAACTTCACAACACAAAACATAACAGAAAACTCGTGAGATCCGTTAGTATAAGAAAATAAATCACCACTTTAGGTACTATTGTGAACTCATTCTTTATTTATATTGGTGTTATATGTACTGTAATCTAACTTATGTATGGTTCATACCACATGATACAATCCAAAGATTCATCAAAATAGGCAAACAACTCAAAGAAAGCAGAATCTGTCAAAAACAAAACAGTCTGAAGTAATCTGAAAACTTCATATACTTCTGTAACTCAAACAATTCTGACACATTAGGAAAACCTGGTAAATTTATATATAAATATTTTTTTAAAATTTCAGACTCATTTGACGTTCTAAAAATTCAGAAAATTCCTGGACCGAGCGCAAAAGTTTCTGTTTTTTAGCAAGATCAAATCAACAACTGCCATAGATCACCCCAAAGGTTTTACTTGTCTCAAACACTAATTAAAACACCAAAACACAATTAATACAGAATTAATAATGAGGGAAACACTAAAAAATAGGAGCAAAAATAGAACACAAAAATAAAATTGGGTTGCCTTCCAACAAGCATTATTGTTTAACGCCCCTAGCTAGGCAAAACACAATAGATCTAGGTATTGTCATCTTTGGTATGCAATACAAAAGTAGCTCTCACAATATATTCATAAGGTAATCCTATTTTATTTCTAATAAAGTGTTCCATGCCTTTCCTTAATGGAAATTGGAATCTAATGTTTCCTTCTTTCATGTCAATAATTGCACCAATCGTTCCAAGGAAAGGTCTACCAAGAATAATAGGACATGTAGGATTGCAATCTATATCAAGAACAATGAAATCTACAAGCACATAATTCCTATTTGCAACAATAATTACATCATTCATCCTTCCCATAGGTTTCTTGATAGTGGAATCCACAAGATGCAAATTTAGAGAGCAATCATCAAGATCATGGTAACCTAGCACATCACATGAAGTTTTTCGAATCGTGGAAACACTAGCACCCAAATCACACAAAGTGTGGCACTCATAATCTTTGATATTAGTCTTAATAGTAGGTTCCCACTCATTATGAAGCTTTCTAGGGTTAGAAACTTCTAACTCAAGTTTTGCTTCAAAAGATTTCATCATAGCATCAACTATATGTTTAGTAAAAGCCTTATTTTGGCTATAAGCATGAGGAGAATTCATCATGCATTGCAACAAGGAAATACAATCAATCAAAGAGCAACTATTGTAATTAAAGTCCTGGAAATCCAAAAGAGTGGGTTCATTGCTATTTAAATTTTTACCTCTTCAATCTCACTTTTATCAATCTTAGCATTAAGATCTATAGACTCCGAATCATTGGGACTCCTTTTAACTAAGGTTGACTTATCTCCAGTCCCATCATTATCAATATTTATATTGGTAAACAAAGATTCAATAGGAGTCACACCAATCACTTTAAGATCTTCATCATTATTATCGCGAAAAAACACTTTTTTCAAGCCATTCACGCTTAGCACGTATTCTAGCGGTGCTTTCCTTACTTTCATCAACAGAAATTCCCATAGATTTTAAACACTCATTAATGTCATGCTTGGTTGGAGTAGATATAACTTTTAAAGAATCAATCTCAAGATAAATTCTATCAACGTTCCTAGCCAAACCATCAATCTTGAGCACTTTTTCTTCAATAGAAGCATTAAATACTTTTTGCGAACCAATAAATTCTTTAATAATATTCTCAAGATCAGAGGGCATATTATTATAATTTCCATAGGAATTGTTGTAGGAATTACCATAATTATTAGAGGAATTATTAGGAAACGGTCTAGGGTTGAACTTACCTCTATACGCGTTATTACCAAAATTGTTCCTACCAACGAAATTCACGTCCATAGATTCATTATTATTTCCAATCAAAGAAGACAAAGTCATATAATTGGGATCAATAGGAGCACTCTTACTAGCAAACAATTTCATCAATTCATCCATCTTTTCACTCAAAGTATTTATTTCTTCAATAGCATGCACCTTTTTACTAGCAGGAGATCTTTCGGTGTGCCATTGGGAGTAGTTTGACATAATATTATCTAGGAGCTTAGTAGCTTCTCCTAACGTGATTTTCATAAAAGTACCACCCACGGAAGAATCTAAAATATATCTAGAAGCAAAGTTCAATCCCGCATAAAAAATGTATAATCATCCATAAACGCAAACCATGTGCGGGACAATTCCTAATCATTAATTTAATCTTGTTCCAAGATTGTGCAACATGCTCATGATCAAGCTGCTTAAAATTCATTATATCGTTCCTAAGGGAGATGATCTTAGCGGGCAAAAATTACTTGGAGATAAAAGCATCTTTACACTTATTCCATGAATCAATACTATTTTTAGGCAAATATGAAAACCAAGTTTTAGCACGATCTCGTAGTGAGAACGGAAATTGCTTCAATTTCACAATGTCATTATCCACATCTTTCTTATTTTGCATATCACACAACTCAATGAAATTATTTAGATGGGATGCGGCATCTTCACTAGGAAGGATAGAAAATTGTTCTTTCATAACTAGATTAAGCAAGGCAACATTAATTTCATAAGATTCCGCACTAGTGGTGGGAGAAATTGGAGTACTAATAAAATTAGTATTGGAAAAGTCACACAACTTGGATTTAGAATGTCATGAAGTTGAAATCATATCATGCTTAGTGGTAGCTTCACATTGGGTTTAGAAAATGAAATCTTTTGAGGCTTGACAATCACAATATTGGTCATACAAGAAATTCACGAATAATTAGTATAAGGAAGAGAACTTTCACATGCAAATACACTATCGTGGAAATCTTTTGTGATTGTGAGCCCCCATCAAAATATTATATGCCAAAATTGTTGACGTTGGACTAGGAAGACAACGTAATGATTTATGCTTGTTCATATTCACACAGAAGTTATATTGTCATAGATCCTTCAACATGTGGTGCTTACCCCCCATCTTTGCTAGCCAAAAATTCCGCACCAAGTAGAGGTACTACTTGTGCATCCAAAAACCCTTAAACCCAAATCTTATTTTCAAGAGTCCCGCATACCTACCTAAGGATTGAGCAAGATCCTTCAAGTAAGTTGTCATCGGTGCAATAAGACAATAAAAATTCCTTCTAAAAGTGTTAGATCATTTAATGTAAGAGAAAATTGAGCGTTGTACGAACTTGTGATGGCAAAGTAATAAAAGCGACGGACTGCATAATAAAGGTTGCTATCATAAGGGGCAATATATCATGACGTTCTTTTGCACTAAGGGGTTGAGCATACAAACAAATAAGCGCATGGCAACCTCTGCTTCCCTCTGCGAAGGGCCTATATTTTAATTTATGTATTTACTTCTATGCAAGAGTCAAAGTTTTCCTCTCTATTTCTTTTTATTTTTCTCCTTTGGAAAGCATCCTGTGGTGAGGAAACATATAGGCACATATGTACAGTTGAATATGGGTAGCATGAGTTCTTCTTGTTGACATCACCCTTGAGGTGAATACGTTGGGAGGCAAAGCAATAAGCCCCTATCTTTCTATGTGTCCGGTTGAAACGTTTTGCCCATGTGTATGCGGTGAGTGTTAGCAATCATAGAATACTATATGATGGTTGAGTATGTGGCGCTCTTACTTAAACTCTGTTGAATAAGTTTAATTGCAATTGCTTGGTGACTGAGAACATAGGTTGTTGGGATTCAAGAGAATTCCTTGTTTGAACCTTAACATGTGAATTGGTTGCTACTTTAACATGAGTGAACTTCATGAGAAAAGAATTGTTGTAATGATGCTAGGAAAAGTGATTGAAATTATCATTGATCAAACTTATGCACTTTGCTAGCATTCACACTTCATAAATTATTTCTTCTATCATTTACCTACTCGAGGACGAGTAGGAATTAAGCTTGGGGATGCCGATACGTCTCCAATGTATCTATAATTTATGAAGTATTCATGATGTTATTTTATCATTCTTGGATGTTTTACAATCATTTTATAGCAACTTTATACCATTTTTTGGGACTAACCTATTGATCTAGTGTCGAGTGCCAGTTGTTGTTTTTTGCTTGTTTTTACATCCCAGGAAATCAATATCAAACGAAGTCCAAACACCACGAAACTTTTTGGAGATTTTTTTAGGACCATAATGTGACATCCCAAGTGATGTCCCTACCTTATTTAGCATGTAACCCCATGTATGAACCTTGTGTCATGATATTTATGTATGAGTTGCACCTTGTCATCATTGTGTTGTTGCATCCATGCATCATGGCATCCATCTTACCATCCATCTTGCATGCTTGCTTTCATGTGTCTTGACATGTTGTGCCTTGTGTGGTTTTGGCATTTGAGTGTGGTGGATTCCATGTGTGCAACACTCCTTCTTCCCCTCTCTTCTATCTTTCAAACACCACCTTCTTCTTCCGCTCTCTTCCTATTAATTATATGACCAGTTTTTACTTGTTGTTTTAATTGATTAAAAATGTTCAAGAGGTGGCCCAAATATTCTTATGAATGATGTGAGTGGTGCTTTTGTTCTTTGGGGATGTTGGGCTTTTGCATTCCATTTAAATAGGGGCTGCCCTTTTATAAAATATTAAATTAACTTGCTAAATAATTCAACTTCATATTTTTATTAAATGAAGCAGATTACTTCCTTTAAAAATGTATTTTTATTTTGCTCAAAAATCTTTTAAAAATTCCATGGGGATTTGTCCTAGTGTTGCTGGTTTTATTAAAAAGAAAAGGCCATTCTCTATTTTTATTTGAGAGAGAGAGAGAGGAGTAGTTGGGCCGAGGCCCAGCCCAGGTGCCAAGCGGCAACCTGCCCCATTCCCCTCCTCCATCAGTCAGCTGAGAGAGCAGAGTGCAGAGGAGCAGAGGAGCGCCGTCGCTGTCGCCGTTAGCTCCAACGTCGAGGCCGACCCCTATATAAGTGCGCATCCCTAGGGTTCTCCTGTTCCTGTCGCCGTCGCCGCTTTCCCCTTCTTCCTCCTCCTCTTTCCCCTCTGTTCTTCTTCCTTCCCAATTCAGTGAGGTGAGGTTCCGAGAGGTGGGGGTCGAAGGGCTCGTCGCCGGCCTCCCTCCGGTGGAGCCCCGCTGCCTTCAAGATGGTCCGCGGCGAGCCGGAGCCATCCGCGTTCTCTTCCTGGTGCTAGGAGGAGAGGAGCTCCTCCTCTACGGTGTCGCGTCACCATCGTCCGAGCGCCCCTGCTTCCCTCCATCGCCACCGCGTCCCCGAGTGCTTCTTCCCCTCCGTCGAGCTCGTCTCGCCGCGTCCACGTCCCCAAGCCTCCGGAGACCCTTCAGTGAGCAGTCGGTCCTCCACTGTCCCCTCTCCTTGTCGTAGCCCATGCATCACCACCGTAGTCGTGGTCACCGCCGGTCAGCAAGGTGGAGGCTTGCGTTCACCTCCGTCCCCCTCATCGCAAGACGAACCGGGGAATGGATCCCCCATGCATCCCACAGTCGCCGCCGCGTCTTGCCCTCGCTAGAGATGCCTTGTGCCGCCGCATAGTCGCCGGAGTTGCCGCGCCATTGCTCTGTCGCCGGTGTCGAGGTGTTTTCAGTTTCGTCAGTTAACTTGTGCATGTGTGTGTATTAGTGCAGTTAGTCTCGTCCTCTGTTAATTGTCGATGCCATAGCGCAGTGGTGTGTGCGTGTGTTGTGTTAGCGCAGGTCCAGTGAGGTCGTGGGTTCGAATCCCCCCTCACCCTTTTTTTCTATTATTTTCTTTCTCTTGTTTTTATTTTGTTTTTTTCTTCTGTTTTGCTAGATGTATCCTATCTTTATGTGTAGGTTTGATCTAGGGTTTTCTTTAGCTTCTGTTTATATATGTGTGTGTGTGCTTGTGTGGCATAGTGTAGTGTATGTGTGTATATTAGGCATGCACACACTTGTGTGAGTGCATGTGTGCATGTATATAGATGTGAGTGCAGTGGCTAGTGTGTGTGTGTGTATGTATGATATACATACACACACTTGTGTGAGTAGGTGTATGTGGAGTGCATCTTATGTGTATGTGCATGTGCATGTATGCACTTGTGCATATATGTACATATGGATGTGTAGGTGAGCATCTATACCTAGGTGTGTTTGCTATGTCTAGTGTAGGTGCGTATGTGTATGTTTGAAGTATCTCCATATGCATGAGTAGCTATAAGTGTAGATGTTCTCTTTTATGTGCATTACAGCATAGTTCTCTTTTAGTTAGTTTCATCCTTGCAAATGATGCTATGCCATGATATCATGTCCCTAAGATGCTATTTAACCTCTTCCAACATGTATCAATAGAGCACATGCCATTTTGGGCCATTTCCATCAATGCACTTAAGTGACATAAGTCACCCATGTCTTAGGGCGTCATTTTTGACCTAGGTTTTCTCCCACTTGATCCAAGCAAGTATAGGGGTATGAGTAATGATTTTGGGGTAGCATCAACCCATTAATGCACCTGTGAAGTCAGATTTGACTTTGGGGAAACTTGATAAACTGCATTTTTATGTTGTGATGTCCTTTTGTCTTTTATTTGTGATTTAATCTATGCATGCATTTAAGTTCTTGCCAACATGAGTTTGTTAGCTAAAGTTTCTCGGAATGTCCCACTATTTTTTTTATTTGTGATAAGTCATTAGATAAGTGGGAACCATGCTGTTTAGTAAGCAACTTCATGTTTCTGTGCAGCCTGCTTAAAAATGACCAAGTCTGGGAGATCTGCTGTTATTGCTTTGCCATGAAGAGTGGGTTGTAACTAGTGATGTACTTGGAATTTGCCCATGCTCAGTGTTAGTTATTTGTAGTAGATATGGTCATATACCATCCTGTTAAGTTTCATGCCAATAGGAGGTCCATAGAATATTTAACCATTGCTGTCAACTTGCTACTTTATTAACCCAGATTACAGAAAACTGGAATTTTCACTAAGTCCCTGAAAAACTGTTTCATCATGTCAACTTGTTTGCTTCATGAATATTGATGTGTGCCTCTTTTGCTGTTTGAATAGTTGTATAAGTTGATGTGGGTGTTGAGTAGATTCTGTCATTGTCTTGTTTGTGGCTGTAGGATTCCTGTAGCTCTAGTTGTGAGCTTTTCAAATTGCTATGTTGCTGTTTTGTGGCAGATTTGGTGTTTTATTGTTTTGTAGATTGTGGGAGCTATGCTCCATGGAATTGATTGATTATTGGGTCTATTGTGATTTATTTTTCATCACCTATCCAGTGGATGCCTTGTAATGCCAAGAATCAGCCCATGGCTTGGTGGTCTTGTGAATTTGCCTCCGTACCTTGCCGTGAGCGTATCGTGAGAACCGTAACTCTGTTTCTTGCGATCTTTATATGCATTTCTATCGATTTTGCATGATGCATCCATATTTGCCATGTTCATGCATGTCTAAATAACTCAACATGAGGTTATGTCCAGATTCATTAATAAACAACTTTGCACGTGAAACATGACTAGTTTTGGGTTGCCATGTTAGAATTCTTCATAAATGATCATGAATCATTTTGATTGTGCTTTGAACCTTGGTTGGATGTTTATTGTTGCTGTTTATCTTTGGTAGATGTGAGTGTTGATACTGAGTACGAGGACCCAGAAGAGTACCACTACGAGGATCCCGCTACTTGTTTTGCTGAAGAACCAACAAGCAAGATGATCGTACTCGGATCCCGATACTATTTTTGCTTGCTAGTTTCTCGCTCTTATCATTACAATTGCGCTACCTACCATTTGAATATCAGCCTCCCATATTGCCATGACAGCCTCTAACCTCCACTTCCCAGTAAACCTTTGATTGGCTAAGTTACCGCTGCTTAGCCCCTCTTATAGCATTTTAGTTGCAAGTGCAGGTTGTTCCATGTGATAACATGGATTTGGATATCACAATATTATGTTATTTAATTTAATGCACATATATATCTTGGTATTGGTGGAAGGCTTGGCCTTTTTCTAAGTGATTTGTTCCGCTATTACCGCCATTAGTTCCTTGTTACCGGTGTTATGTTTTCCATACTTTGCGCTCCTAACACGCTTGGGGTTGTTATGGGGACACCCTAGTTTATTCGGTTGAGATTAAAACTTGTCTGGCAAGACCCAACATTGGTACTACATTTGCTAATAACTTAATGAACTTGCATAGGGCTTTGCAACCCCGTGGATAATTTAATCAACCCCCGGGCCAGTGCTCCTCATGAGTGTTGGTCCAAACTAGAGCACCGTGTGGGGCCAACCCGGGGCAACTCGGGAGATTTCTATCAGGCCACCGTACGCTTCGCTTATCCATCGTGTCCTGAGACTAAGATACGCGGCTCTTATCGAGTTCATCGACACATCGGGTGGTCTTGCTGGATTTGTTTTACCTTTATCGAATGTCTTGCGTGTGGACTCTGACTTTCTTCGGGTTTTCTCGAGGTGTTGGAAATCCTTTGGAAATACCGATGAAGTCCACGAGACCCACGGAGTGTGGTTATTTGTGATGGACTAGTTGGAGCACCCCTACAGGGTTAAATCTTTTGGAAAGCCGTGCCCGCGGTTATGTGGCAACTTGGATATTTGTTTAACACCCGGTTCTAGTTAACTTGAAGTAAACTCTAATTAATATACACCAACTGTGTGAGTAACTATGATTGTCTCTGCTCGTGAACATGATCCGAGACAGGACACGGTGGGGTTATGATTGACGTAAGCAAGTGTTCAGGATCTCATAGAGATTATGCTAGATTCGATCGCTTAACGTAGCACACTCACATTTACATTCTTGTTGCGTAAGATAGCCACCATAAAATGCTTAGTGCTGCTGCAAACTTAACATCACCCTTTCTGACCTAAAGCTTACATAGTCTTGGTACCCGGGCACATGATAGTTGAGTCCTCTGTGGCTCGCAGTTTACTACAACAACTCCAGGTACAGGTGCAGATGAGCAGATGTAGGATGATCTTGCCCAGCTCCAATGGGAGTATGATGAAGAAAGAGGTCGTATATACGTGATGTATCTGAATGAGTGAGGACCTGGTCGTGATCTTTGGGATAGCTTGATAGTATCATTTGCAACTTCTTTTATCGTTTGATTTCGTCCGTAGTCGGACCCTGTGTTCAACTTGATGTTATGATTTGAGTGACATTGTAAGTTAGCATGTGGCGAGTGTAAGTCAACTTGTATACTCTTCTCATTCAGTATTGTATGTTGTGATGATACTATTCTTGCTAACGGCAAGATGCGCATCTATCCCTTGCGAGGCCCTCGTGCCTTAAATGGATAGGCGTGCATCTTGGGCGTGACAAGTTGGTATCAGAGCCATACGACCATAAGAGCCTTTGCTTGTTCGAACTTGGCCGAGTTGTGTCTAGTAAAAACTATTTTGAGTCTAGTTATATCGGAGAGTAGGATTCTTTTTACTCCTCTTCTATGCTCTGGTGAGGTATCCGTCTTAGGAATTTTGATTCTACTCCTCTTCTCGCTCAAATTTTTTTTTAGGATCACGTGGGTATTTTGAGTCTATATGATGCCGATGTGACAGGGTTCTGTCTTGGTGCCTCCTGTCTGACTTGATTTCTTCTGGGAGTCGAGCTCCAGGGAATATTGGCACATCATTATCATTCAGCTTCCTTGATATCTCAGGACGGAGAATGTTCGAAATTGCTTCAATACTTATCATGGTGAGATAAGGTCGGAGTCACCTAGTACTAGGGAGGCGTCCGGGGTACCACCATGGTTTAGTATCGTTGTGAGTTCGAGGATTCGAGATTAGACGAGTTTGCGAAATTTCTTGAATTATGGTGTGGAAGGTTGCGGATGCAGTTGCAACTGATTACCTAGGGTAGGTTCCTGATTCCGCAACCCAAATCGCATAAACAAGAAAGTTTTCGGAAATTCATAGGTGGGAAATCTTGTAGTCATCTAAGATCATCTTCTCCAGATGTATTGGGCATGTACATTTGTTCTGAGCGCTTAGCTCAATACTTTTTGTGTTATTGCAAGTGGCTTATTATGTCTGATGATGTTATCATGATCAGAAGAAGCATTCTTACTAATTTTTCAGTAGGAAGGCTATGTTGTTATTTGTTCAATTCTTTCAAGCATTTGATTCGGCCTTGTTTCATCTTATCAATGAGGTGCTGATGCGTGTTGTCCATCTTCAGGATGGCTCCATCAACTCGCAACAATCTGGGTCATGAGGAGGAGCAGGCTGATGTTCCACCACCACCCCCGCCACCGCCTCCTCCTCCAGAAGCTTGGCAAGCTGTGATGGCCGCGACCAATGCAAACACTCAGATGTTGCTCAGGCTATTGCAAGAAAGGGAGCAGGGTCAGCAAGGTTTTCAAGGGAATTTTCAGAATCTGCCTCAGTTTGCAATGCTCAATCAGTTCCTTGCCAACCAACCCAAGTCTTTCACCGGTTGTGAGCAGCCTTTTGATGCTGATGATTGGCTTCGTGATATGAGTAAGCATTTTGAGTGCAGCAATGTCAGGCCAGAGGAATTTGTCAGGTTTGCATCGTTCTAGCTAAAGGGTCAAGCAGCTGATTGGTGGCAGCAGTACAAGGATTCCAGGGGCGATCGTGTTGTTACTTGGGACGATTTCCGTCGTGACTTCAGGGCTCATTACATTCCGACAAGCTTTGTCGAAGAAATGTGTGAGAAGTTCAGGCACCTGAAGCAGGGAAGCAAGTCGGTCTATCAGTACAATGTCGAGTTCCAGAACCTAGCCCGTTATGCCAAGCAAGATGTTCCAGATGACAAAGCTATGATCTATCAGTTTAGAGGTGGTCTCAAGGATGAGCTTCTACCAGGCCTAGTTCTTCAAGAGCCTCGTGAGTTTGATCAGTTCTACAACATGGCTTTGAAGGTTGAAGCAGCTCAGCTCAAGTTAGAGAATTCCAAGAAGCGTTCCAGGGATTCATATTCTTCTTCCAGCTCTCAGATGGTTTCCAAGCAGCAGAAGTATTGGGCGCCAAGTCCTCTTCCGTTTCGTCCTCCTCAGCAGCAGAAGCAGTTTGGTGGTCGTGGCTCTTCCCACCCACCCAACCCAGGTTTCCAGCAGAAGACCCAGGCGTCCAAGGCTGTTCTTGTTCCTCCTCCAGGCAATGTTCGTCCGCTTTCTGAGGTGACTTGTCACAAGTGTGGCCAGAAGGGTCACTATGCAAACAAGTGCAGCCAGCGGCGTCTTCCACCTCCTCCTCCTATCAAGCCTCCAGGCAATGCTATGGTGAAGCATAATCCCAAGTGAGTCGGAGTGAATATGGTGAATGAAACAGAAGTAGAGCAGTCCAATGATGTGATTATGGGTAATCTCTCAGTTAATGATTTTCCTGCTAAAGTATTGTTTGATTCTGGTGCATCGCATTGTTTCATGTCAAAGCCATTTTTCATTAAGCATGATTTCCCGTCAGCATCATTGGGTAAACCTTTGGGTGTTGTTTCTCCGGGTGTTTCTATGAGGACCAATTCTATTGTTCCGGATGTTTCTATCAAGATGGGCAATTATTCTTTCTTGGCTTCTCCTTATGTGCTCGGGAAATTTGATGTTGATCTCATTCTGGGCATGGACTTCCTGGCTATGAATAAGGCTCATATTGATTGTCAAGCAGAAGAAGTCAAGCTGACTCATCCTTCAGAAGATGTGATTATATTCGCGGATCGCGATGACACAATCTGTCTCTTTGCTCTTAATGAGAAGGGTGAAATCTCGGGATTTCTCAAATCCCGATGGTGAATGAGTATGAAGATGTCTTTCCAGAAGAATTGCCAGGAATGCCTCTGCACCGGCCAGTCGAGTTCGTGATTGATCTCGAGCCCGGAACTGAACCGGTCTTCAAGTGCCCGTATAAACTTGGCCTCGAAGAGCTGACAGAGTTGAAGAAGCAGCTAGATGAGCAAGAACGTCTGGGTCTGATCAGACCAAGTTCTCCTCCATGGGGTTGTGGAGTTTTGTTTGTCAAGAAGAAAGATGGCACGGATCGTCTTTGTGTTGATTACCGGCCATTGAACAAGAAGACAATCAGAAACAAGTACCCACTTCCCAACATCAATGAGTTGTTTGAACAACTGAAAGGTGCCAAGGTTTTCTCGAAGCTTGATCTTCGCATGGGTTATCATCAGATTCGCATTCGCGAGGAATACATTCCTAAGACCGCTTTCAGGACGAGTTTTGGCTCTTATGAGTACACCGTTATGTCGTTTGGTCTTGCGAATGCTCCCCCAACCTTCTCAAGGATGATGAATTTCATCTTCTCTCCCTTCAAGAATGAGTTTGCCTTGGTCTATCTTGATGATATCCTGGTGTTCTCGGAGACAGAAGAAGATCATGCAGTGCATCTCCGCCTTGTGCTTGACAAGTTAAGGGAACATCGGTTCTATGCCAAGTTTTCCAAATGTGAGTTCTGGCTCAATGAAGTGGTGTACCTCGGGCATGTCATCTCTGTCGAGGGAATTAAAGTGCACCCTGAGAAAGTTGAAGCAATTGAGGTGGGAACCTCCTCAGAACGTCAAGCAACTTCGGAGTTTCCTCGGGCTTGCTAGCTATTGCAGAAGGTTCGTGGAGAACTTCTCTCAAATTGCCAAGCCTCTGTCCAATCTCCTCCAGAAGAGTGTCAAGTATGTTTGGTCTCCTGAGTGTGATGCAGCGTTCAATACGCTCAAGCAGAGACTGACTTCAGCTCCAGTTCTTGTTCCTCCTGAGCAGTCCAAGCCTTTTCAAGTTTTCTGTGATGCTTCTCTCCAAGGCCTTGGTGGTGTTCTTATGCAAGACAAGAAGGTTGTGGCCTATACCTTGCGTCAGTTGAAGCCTGCCGAGAAGAACTACCCCACTCATGATCTTGAGTTGGCGGTAGTTGTGCATGCTCTAATGACTTGGAGGCATTTGTTGTTGGGTAGACTAGTTGAGGTGTACACCGATCACAAGAGCTTGAAGTACATTTTCACTCAACCCAATCTCAATCTTCGGCAATCTTGTTGGGTGGAAATGCTTGAAGACTTCAACCCAAGCATTGAGTATACTCCTGGGAAAGCAAATGTCATTGCAGACGCGCTTAGCCGTAAGGCGTACTGCACCAGTCTCATCTTCAAGCCTCTTCAACCCAAGCTTTGTGAAGCCTTCTGCAAGCTCAACCTTCAAATGATTCCGCAAGGATTTCTTGCCAATCTTCAAGTCTCTCCGGCTTTGGAAGATCAGTTTCGCCAAGCGCAGATTCTTAACGCTATGGTGAAGAAAGTGAAGAAAGGTGTGGCCAAGAGCATTCCGAAGTATAAGTGCTTTTGTATTGATGACAAAGATACCTTGTTCTTTGAGGACCGTCTTGTGGTTCCAAAAGGTGATCTTAGAAAGGTTATCATGGACGAAGCACACAATTCTCTTCTATCCATTCATCCAGGCAGTTCCAAGATGTATCAAGATCTCAAGTAGACCTTCTGGTGGACTCGCATGAACTGTGAAATTGCTCAGTTCGTGAACGAGTGTGATGTTTGTCGCAGAGTGAAGGTGGAGCATCAACATCCAGCAGGTCTTCTTCAGCCTTTGCCTATCCCAGAGTGGAAATTCGATCATGTTGAGATGGATTTCGTAACTGGGTTTCCCAAGTCCAAGAGGGGCAACGATGCCATCTTTGTGGTTATCGACAAGCTGTCAAAAGTTGCTCATTTGCTGCCAGTCAAGGAATCTATCTTGGCAGCTCAGCTTGCAGAGTTGTATACGTCAAGGATAGTGTCTTTGCATGGTATTCCTCGGCTCATCTCTTCTGACCGTGGAAGCCTCTTTACTTCAAAGTTTTGGGAGTCCTTCCAGACTGCTATGGGTACCAAGATCCGTTTCAGCACGGCGTTCCATCCGCAGACAAGTGGTCAAGTGGAGAGAGTCAATCAGATTCTTCAAGATATGCTCAGAGCCTGTGTGATATCGTTCGGCATGAAGTGGGAAGACTGTCTTCCATATGCTGAATTCTCACACAACAATAGCTTCCAAGATAGTTCAGGCAAGGCCCCATTCGAGATTCTCTACGGCAGAAAGTGTCGTACCTCGCTTAACTGGTCTGAAACCGGTGAGCGTCAGATATTGGGCAATGACATGATCACTGAAGCAGAAGAAATGTGTCATGTCATTCGTGAGAACCTCAAAGCAGCTCAGTCCTGTCAGAAGAGCTATTATGATAGCAAACATCGGGATGTTTCCTTCCAAGTGGGTGATTTTGCCTATCTCAAAGTTTCTCCCATGAGAGGCATGCAGCGATTTGTTCCGCTGGTGGAAGGCTTGGCCTTTTTCTAAGTGATTTGTTCCGCTATTACCGCTATTAGTTCCTTGTTATCAGTGTTATGTTTTCCATACTTTGCGCTCCTAACACGCTTGGGGTTGTTATGGGGACCCCCTTGTTTATTCGGTTGAGATTAAAACTTGTCTGGCAAGACCCAACATTGGTACTACATTTGCTAATAACTTAATGAACTTGCATAGGGCTTTGCAACCCCGTGGATAATTTAATCAACCCCCGGGCCAGTGCTCCTCATGAGTGTTGGTCCAAACTAGAGCACCGTGCGGGGCCAACTCGGGGCAACTCGGGAGATTTCTATCAGGCCACCGTACGCTTCGCTTATCCGTTGTGTCCTGAGACTGAGATACGCGGCTCTTATCAGGTTCGTCGACACGTCGGGTGGTCTTGCTGGATTTGTTTTACCTTTATCGAATGTCTTGCGTGTGGACTCTGAATTTCTTCGGGTTTTCTCGAGGTGTTGGAAATCCTTTGGAATTACCGATGAAGTCCGTGAGATCCGTGGTCAAGGAATTCCCGCGGAGTGTGGTTATTTGTGATGGACTAGTTGGAGCACCCCTGCAGGGTTAAATCTTCGGAAAGCCATGCCCACGGTTATGTGGCAACTTGGATATTTTTTTAACACCCGGTTCTAGTTAACTTGAAGTAAACTCTAATTAAAATACACCAACTATGTGAGTAACTGTGATTGTCTCTGCTCGTGAACATGATCCGAGAGAGGACACGGTGGGGTTATGATTGACGTAAGAAGGTGTTCAGGATCTCATAGAGATTATGCTAGATTCGATCGCTTAACGTAGGAAACTCACATTTACATTCTTGTTGCATAAGATAGCCACCATAAAATGCTTAGTGCTGCTGCAAACTTAACATCACCCTTTCTGACCTAAAGCTTAAATAGTCTTGGTACCCGGGCACATGATAGATGAGTCCTCTGTGGCTCACGGTTTACTACAACAACTCCAGGTACAGGTGCAGATGAGAAGATGCAGGATGATCTTGCCCAGCTCCAATGGGAGTATGATGAAGAAAGAGGCCATATTGACGTGACGTATCCGGATGAGTGAGGACCTGGTCGTGATCTTTGGGATAGCTTGATAGTATCATTTGTAACTTCTTTTATCGTTTGATTTCGTCCATAGTCGGACCCTGTGTTCAACTTGATGTTATGATTTGAGTGACATTGTAAGTTAGCATGTGGCGAGTGTAAGCCAACTTGTATACTCTTCTCATTCAGTATTGTATGTTGTGATGATACTATTCTTGCTAACGGCAAGATGTGCATCTATCCCTTGCGAGGCCCTCGTGCCTTAAATGGATAGGCGCGCATCTTGGGCGTGACACATAAGGAACCCAATGGGCCAGAGCTGCACCTGGGGGGTGCCCCCAGGGGGCACAACCCACCAAGGCGCGCTAGGGCCCCCTGGCGCGCCCAGGTGGGTTGTGCCCACCTCGGTGGCCTCCTGCACCCCCTCTTTGCACTATCAATTCCCAAATATTCCGAAACCCTTCGGGGTAGCCCTAGATCGGAAGTTCTGCCGCTGCAAGCCTCTGTAGCCACCGAAAACCAATCGGGATCTTGTTCCGGCACCCTGCCAGAGGGGGAGATCATCACTGGTAGCCATCTTCATCATCCTGATGCCCATCACGATGAGGAGGGAGTAGTCCACCCTCGAGGCTGAGGGTTTGTACCAGTAGCTATGTGTTTAATCTCTCTCTCGTGACCTTGAGATGTCACGATCTTGATATATCATTGGCTTTGTTAACATAGATCGATCATATGATGTTTCTCCCCTCTATACTCTTCTCGTGATGACAATGGGGTATCGTATTGATTCACTTGATATGTATTTTGGCATTCAACTTGCGGATTCCCGCGATGACATTGGGGTAATCTATGCATAGGGGTTGATGCACGTTGTTGTCTTTGTTTCTCCGGTAGAAATCTTGGGGCACTCCTTGAAGTTCTTTGTGTTGGATTGAGTATTATGAATCTGAAATTATTTGGTGTTGTTTTAGTACGAACTCTTGATTAGATCGATCGGAAAGAATAGCTTCTGTTATTTTAGTACGAACTCTAGGATAGATCGAACGGAAAGAATAACTTTGAGGTGGTTTCGTACCCTACAAACAGTTTCTTCTTATGTTCTCCGCTAGATAGGAACTTTGGAGTGATTCTTTGTTGCACGTTGACGAATGGTTATATGATCCGACTATGTTAGCATTGTTGAGAGATTGCACTAGCGAAAGTACGGACCCTAGGCCTCATTTTCAATCATTGCAATATCGTTTGTGCTCATTTTCGTTATTTGCTACCTTGTTGTTTTTATTTATTCAGATTATAAAAATATATTTCTACCATCCATATTACACTTTTGACGAACTAGTGCACCTATACAATTTGCCATTGTATTCGGTGTGTTGGGGGCACAAGAGATTTCTTGTATTTGGTTGCAGGGTCATTTGAGGGAGACCATCTTCATCCTACACATCTCACGGATTGATAAACCTTAGGTCATCCACTTGAGGGAAATTTGCTACTGTCCTACAAAACTCTACGCTTGGAGGCCCAACACGTGTCTACAAGAATAAAGTTGCGTAGTAGACATCAGTATTCTTAGACATCGTGACAAAGCAATCAATCAAGCACACAAGCAAACGAAAGGCAAACGAAAGAAGGGCAAACAAAAAGGCAAATCTTTTTGGTATTTTCTAAAAATCATTTTAGAAGTGGGGGGGAGGAAAACGGGAGGCAAATGGAAAATAATGTAAATGCAAGAGATGAGCTTGTGATGGGTACTTGGTAGGCTTGATTTGTATCCTCCCGGACAACGGCGCCAGAAATCCTTCTTGCTACCTCTTGAGCGTGCGTTGGTTTTCCCTTGAAGAGGAAAGGGTGATGCAGCAAAGTAGATAAGTATTTCCCTCAGTTGTTGAGAACCAAGCTATCAATCTAGTAGGATGAACAAGCAAGTCACCAATGGATGCACCTACACAAACAATCAAACTCTTGCACCCAATGCTATAAAGGGATTGTCAATCCCTTCACGATTATTTGCAAGGATTAGATCCGATAGATATAGATGTAAACAAGAATGGAAAGTAAAAGGTAAATAAATTGCAGCAAAGTATTTTTGGTATTTTTGGTTTATAGATCTGAAAGTATATTACGAAAAGTAGACTCGGGGGCCATAGGGTTTCACTAGAGGCTTCTCTCTTGAAGGCAAATATCATGGTGGGTAAACAAATTACTGTCAAGCAATTGATAGAAAAGTGAATAATCATGTAGTTATCCAAGGAAATGATCACGCATATAGGCATCACATCCATGTCAAGTAGACCGAAATGATTCTGCATCTACTACTATTATTCCACACATCGACCAACTCCTGCATGCATCTAGAGTATTAAGTTCATGAAGAACAGAGTAATGCATTAAGAAAGATGGCATGATGTAGAGGGATAAACTCAAGCAATATGATGATAACCCCATCTTTTTACCCTTGATGGCAACAATACAATACATGCCTCGCTACCCCTACTATGTCATTGGGTGAGGACACCGCAAGATTGAACCCAAAACCAAGCACTTCTCCCATTGCAAGAATTACCAATCTAGTTGGCCAAACCAAACCAATAACTCAAAGAGACTCACAAGGATATGAAATCATGCAAATAAGAATTCATAGGAGATTCAAATAAGATTTACAGATAATCTGAAGATAAACTCACAATTCATTGGATCTTGACAAGCACACCACAAAAGAGGATTACATCCGACAGATCTCCATGAAGATCATGGAGAACATGGTATTGAAGATCAAAGAGAGAGAAGAAGCCATATAGCTACTAGCTATGGACCTGCAGGTCTGTGGTGGACTACTCAGGAATCATCGGGGGGCAATGAAGTTGATGTAGATGCCCTCCGTGATCGAAACCCCCTTCGGCATTTTACCGGAAAAGGCTCCAAGATTGGATCTCTCGGGAACGAAGTCTTTCGGCAGTGGAAAAGTATTTGCGTTGTGCATTTTGATGTTGGGGGAATATTTGGGTATTTATTGGCCAAGAATTAGGGTTAGGAGACCTGCCGGGAGGAGACAAGCCTGCCAAGCGCGGCCCGGGGTTGGGGGCACCTAGCAGGCTTGTAGCTCCCTCGCACCTCCCCTACCATGCACTGCAAGCTTGATCGATTTGTTTCCCTCCAAAAAATTCCTTCCAAAGGTTTTATTCCGTTTGGACTCCGTTTAATATTCCATATCTGCAAAACTCAAAAACAAGGAAAAAAATAGAAACTGGCACTTGGCTCTAGATTAATAGGTTAGTCCCAACAATAATATAAAATAGCGCAAATAAAACATCCAAAACAGATAATATAATAGCATGCCATCATAAAATAGTATAGATACGTTGGAGACGTATCAACGTACACTCAAGTGTTGAGCCTCAGGAGCTTTCGCGACCTCAAATCTCGAGTCTAAACGGAGCGCTCTTGCAGGACCGGCCCAGATGCTACGACAAGGAGAAGCAGCGAAGAAAGGGGTGTGTCGGGCTCCCGCGACGCCGTCCCCAAGGACCGGCCACCAGCATGGGCCCAGCTTCACGAACGATACCGTCTTGAGGGCGCCAGCCTTGGGAGGATTGGGTGAGTACCAGGCATCGAGAAGCCACGCAGCATCTCCAGAGGCCATTCCCCCCTAAGGAGGGCCCAAGGCGCAGCATCCGCCCAGCAAGGACAGCACGGGTGCGAGGAGGTGCATGGGGGCTTCCGCCCTAAGACCTCCGCCACACACTGGGAGCAAGAACCTCAGGAGCCATTTGCCGTAGGAGGCACATCAAGAAATTCAAGAATCATGCGAAGGAAATGAGGATATTTAAGGAGCAACAAACTACTACTACACAAAAGTAAGCTATCATACAAATGTTTAACACCCCACAGGGGGCCAAATGGTTCATGATGCAACAGGGATAGAAGAAAAGAAGCTCAGGTAGAAGAGGTGTTGTCTGTTTGACATATGCCCCAGAGGAAATAATAAAATGGTTATTATTATATTTCCTTGTTCATGATATATGTTTATTATCCATGCTATAATTGTATTGACTGGAAACACATTGCATGTGTGGATACATAGACAACACTTTGTCCCTAGTATGCCTCTAGTAGACTAGCTCGTTGATCAAAGATGGTCAAGGTTTCCTAGCCATTGACATGAGATGTCATTTGATAACGGGATCACATCATCGGGAGAATGATGTGATGGACAAGACCCAAACTATAAAATAGCATATGATCGTGTCAGTTTATTGCTATAGTTTTCTGCATGTCAAGTATCTGTTCCTATGACCATGAGATCATGCAACTCACTGACACAGGAGGAGTGCCTTGTGTGTATCAAATGTCGCAATGTAACTGGGTGACTATAAAGGTGCTCTATAGGTTTCTCCAAGAGTGTCTGTTGAGTGGGTATGGATCAAGACTAGGATTTGAAACTCCGTGTGACGGAGAGGTATCTCAGGGACCACTCGGTAATACAACATCACAACAAGCCTTGCAAGCAATGTGACTAAAGTGTTAGCTACGGGATCTTGTATTATGGAACAAGTAAAGATACTTGCCGGTAACGATATTGAACTAGGTATAGAGATACCGATGATCGAATCTCGGGCAAGTAACATACCAAAGAACAAAGGGAACATCATACGGGATTAACTGAATCCTTGACATAGAGGTTCAACCGATAAAGATCTCCATAGAATATGTAGGAACCAATATGGGCATCCATGTCCCGCTACTGGTTATTGACCATAGAGGTGTCTCGGTCATGTCTACATAGTACTCGAACCCGCAGGGTCTGCATGCTTAAGGTTCGGTGACATTTCGGTAGTATAGAGTTATGTATGGTGGTAACCAAAGTTTTTTTGAAGTCCCGTATAAGATCCCGGACGTCACTAGGAGCTCCGGAATTCTCCAGAGGTAAAGATTGATATATAGGAAGTCCTTTTTTGATCGCCGGAAAAGTTTTGGGCTCATCGGTAGTGTATCGGGAGTGCCGGGAGGGTACCGGGGGACCATCGGGAGGTTATTTCGACCCAAGAGGCTACATGGATTGTGGGAGGAGGTATACCAACCCTTAGTGGTATGGCCTAAGTCCCACAAGAGGCCCATGCGGCTGAGAGGAGATACCTAAGGAGAAAAAGGTGGGAAAAGAGTTTCCATGTGGGAGAGAAGGAGTCCTAATCCTACTAGGATTGGAGGAGGAGGACTCCTCCTCCCACTTAGGCCGAACCAAGGGTTGGCCCCTTGGGGACCAAGTCTCCTCCCTCCCTCCTCCTATATATACTAGAGGTATTGAGGTTTTTTCACAATAGAAATCATCCACGTGCTACCCTCTCCTCTAGATCGTTTCAGCGGTGCTTAGACGAAGCCCCATTGGAATAGTTCCACCACCATCGCCGCCACGCCGTCGCGCTGTCGGATAACTCATCCACCTCTCCGCTCCCTCTTGCTGGATCAAGAAGGCAGAGATCGTCATCGAGCTGTACTTGTGCTGAAGGCGGAGGTGTCGTCCGTTCGGTGCTAGATCGGGACGGATCGTGATTGGATCGCGGGACGCTCGGCGATTTGGATCACGAAGACGTTTGACTACATCAACCACGTTTCTTAACGCTTCCCGCTTAGTGATCTACAAGGGTATGTAGATCCACAATCCCCCCTCGTAGATGCTCATCACCACTGATAGATCTTGCGTGTGCGTAGGAATTTTTTTTGTTTCCCATGCAAGGTTCTCCAACACTTTCGCCATCACAACTCTTGGGAGTCTCGTCCCCGGAGCTGCCACCCCCCTCAGACGGTGCCTCCGGGGCGAACCGCTCGATCAGGGACTCCACGTGCTCCCGCACCTCATCCCCGAGGGGCCTCCGGAGCGCTTCAAGCACCGGCTCCATCGCTCGGGACAGGTCGAACGCGGGGGCATGACGGTGCAGGTTGGAGAAGACGCGCGTCAGCGCATTGTCCAGGAGATCACGTGCGCTGGACTCGCCCTCCTCATCCACCTGGGAGACGTCGGACTCGAGTGCCTCCACCATCTTCTGGAAGAAGGTGAGGTATCCCTTGTCGCCGTGCGCACACGGCAGCGCGGGGGCCTCCCTGACGAAGCGGCAGACCGTGTTGTCTACGTGGAGGGCGATGTCCAGGTACTGCTTGGTGCGATGCGCCTCCATCATCCTCGCGTGCGCAACGTCGACCTTGGCCGCATGGATGTCGTTCGCGGCCTCCTCGATCTGGTCCTGGAGTGATGCCAGTTCCTCCTTGGCGTCCTCCTCGCCCTGCAGCGTGGCCTCGGCGTCTAGCAGCTGGCTCCTGAGGGCGCCCGCCTCGCCCTGGAGCGCATCGAGCGTGCGCCTTTTGGGCATGGGCGCCCTGTGGAGGATCGACAGTCAGGATCTACAGGACAGAAGGGATACGCAAGAAAGACAAAGGCATCGATGCACTTACTCATCGGTGGCAGCCCAGCGCCGGCTTGAAAGCTTGGCCACTGCCACTCCCGGGAGGCAGAGGCGGCACGAAGGACCCTGCTCGTGCTCCAGCACTGGTAGCACTTCCCCTAGATGCCATCAAAGGAAGAAAGGGGGAGGAAGGCGGTTTTCCGATGAAGCGGGCGGGCAGCAATGGAAAGAGACACTCAAGAAGGAAAACAAGGATGAAACTGCCCCCCAGACGGGGCAGGTTTTATGGGCGTAACCACATTCCCCGAGGCGTCGTGGGAATCAGAGGAGACGTGAGCCCCTCGGGTGTCATGTGTCGTACTAACCTAGTGGGCAGTTCTGCCTCGTGTCGCCTCGGTTCCCTTGGCAAGTCACGACGGAGTGGGCCTGAGGTGACAGAGTGGTAGGAAGACGACGACAATCGAGGAGGAGCAATGATGACCACGGTGGTGCGCAGGCTATGAATCGACCCGACTCGGGGCGGTTCCTGAGACCTCGCGGGCAAGGAGGGGTCTAGCGCCCACCGAGTGCCTCGCGCCGGGCCCGCATGTGATTGGGGTTCCGCGACACTTCACCCTTTGTCCCTCGCCTTCATCTCGAAGCCAGGGTCAGCGTGCCTTGGGCCCTGGGGCTTCTGTCGGCGTTCTGGACTGACGGTACCCAGACTTGCATGTGAACGGCCCAGCATGTGGCCCATCACAAATGGCCCGGTACGGCCCGACGACAAGTTCCTCCAATCAAGACCCTCGCGAGGCCCCCTGTCTCGCGAGGAGGACGATGTCAAGACCTCTAGAGAGTAGCATCCCCCCAGGCTGCCTCCTGAGGAGCGGAGATTCCTATGCAAGTGTCCGACCTCCCGAGGACGGGATGACGCGGGTTCTAACAACGAAGCCAGGTGGGCGGCAGCAGGCACAGGAGCAGTACAATTTCCTCTTTCGTGCTAAGGAGACAAGGACGTACGCAGGTTCCCAAGGAATCCCCCAAAGGTTTCCTTCCCGGTGCAACGAGACCGAGACCACGAGCTCGTCAGGACGGATGTCATCGCCGAGCCCACCATTGCATCACCCCCCGAAGCTTTGCAGGCGAAGAACACCTTTAGTTAGGATAAGATGTACCTCTTGTCCCCTTTTAAATTTGGCCGTTGGGGATCCCTTTCCGCCTGAAGGATCGTGGCCTCTATAAATAGCCACCCACTCCCATCGTAGAAGGCAGGTTAAGTAGAGCTAGTTCATCACCACCAAAGGCCCTTGTGAGGCCACTCCATAGGTTAAGTAGAGCTAGTTCATCACCACCAAAGGCCCTTGTGAGGCCACTCCACCACTGTACTAGTTCATCCTTAGCCTCCTCGTGAGGCCAATCGACCACAAAGCAGGAGTAGGGGTTTACACCGTGAGGTAGCCTGAACCCGGGTAAATCTCCGAGTCCAATTTCTCACTCGCTTGCATTCGCTTGTCGTAGCTAGGCCGTAGGGTGACAATCTTGAGACTTTGAGCCGATTTAGGTCCTCGCACACACCTCAGTGTTTGAACCTTGTGGGGTTTGCGGAGCCCTGAATCCGACAGACTTCATGTAATTTGCATTCCGAATCCCGACCTATCCTCTTTCAATACCATGAAATTTCATTCACATTAGAATATTCATTGACATGTAAAAAGGGAAAAAAACTCAAATATAACATGAAACAACAATCTATTTTAGCCCATTTGCGAAAAGGCGTGAGAAGAGCCAAGAGCCTTGTACTTTCAACAATAAGAAATTTTACGATTTGTACAATAGGATTCAGATTAGCAAGTAAATTGGCTATCATACTTTTGATATACATTATTGCAATATTTAATTGCAACATCAATGCATTATAAAAGTTCATTTAAGTGAAAAAGAATATTGTGTAATAGCCTACTATAAGTGCATTACAGCGTATGATCATTACCCCTCAACCGGGTTATTGTAGTCCACTTCTATATAGATGAATACAACATAATACAACAAAACACTATGCAAAACACCTATCCCAAGCATACGCAAGGAAACCATAGACAAGCAAGTGAAAAATAATTTGATCCATGGACGACACTGTTGTGGTGAAGGTTGTAATTCCAGAGTCATTACTCCAAGGCATAGAGAGGGAGGTCATAAGCGCCTATATTGTAAAATAATTTTTCGACGGATTCAAAAGACATATCTGGTAGAATTGTAACCATAGAGTACGACCCTAATCAAAATGCGTGTGCATGAACATGAGTCATTGTGTTATATCCCATCTACACCTGGTGTGAACAATTTTTATTTCTTTAATAGAACATATGTCTACACAATTTTACTAAGTAGAGAAAACAATACAAACATAACAGTTGTAAGCCGTAAGACAACGATAATTGTTGGCACGTCATGAAAGGTTGGTCCATGGATCTTGATTACAAGATCGACGTTAAACCTTTGAACCGATTCATTCCATGATTAAATGATTGAATGAGATCCGCTTGGGCACGAAAACTAAGTGTTGGCCCCCCTGTCTTCTCTTCTTGGATTAATTACTTCACATTCTTTTTAGTGATGGATTTTTGGATACTTTTAGATTTGATTTGGCATTATTCAGCAGCAATTATTTTACAAATTCCTTTTTATAATAGCAGGTACCACGGTCCTTGAAATCCAGAGGGCCACCTATCATGAATGTTGGTCATAATTCCGCAAATATATGGCCAAAAGATGTACCAAGGGGTTAGGAGTAGTTCCTTGGGCGCTACCGATTACATGACGATTGCTAACCCATTTCCCAGTTCCTACGAGGGAATCAACCATATTATCAAAAACCACCCTCAATTATATCTGATAAATATCTAGAAGGCAACGATTCCATAAGTCTACAGAGATCCATTTGAAGACGGCGGTTGCCATCAAAGACACACGCAACACACATATAGAGTGTAGTATAAATATACCGATGGCATTACATTTTAATAAGAGTATGTACTTGCTTGCCACTAGAATTATTAATGTGGAGTAGTTAGAGCTATGGTGTGTCACGGACCGTGGCAAACGATATTGGTTGTCATGTGCCGGCTTTGTGTGTATTATGTAGTGTCTTTTTTTGTTTGAGCTGCGTATTATGTGGTGTCTGTGTTGAGATTTCCATCAAAGTTGGAATCATCAGATCGTGGGTGTGGAATGATGACGATGATGCTCATGGGTAGCGTCAATAGCCATGCTTCTTCATCCATGTGTGTAGAGTGTTTGCTTGCGGTGCCGTGGCTTTTTTTTCCTCGTATGTTGGTGTCCTTTGCATGTTTGTTAAATTGTGTGTGTTTCGCAATGCTGGTTTTTATCCCATTTTCTCTAACTATAATTATCTAGGTAACAAGTTTGGTTTTAATTATAACTGAACCAGACAGATCTTTTTCCCTTCGCTTTCGAAAAGAAATAAACAATTGTGTTGATCAATCCTTGATCACTGGATATATACAGAAATATGAACGTTCAATGTTGATTTGCAGGCACCGTACATATTAAGGTGCTAAAAGACTTAGGCATATGTACGCGCCGTCTCTTCCAACTCGAGCAATGCTATTTTTACGTGATGATTCTACAAAATCTTACACACTATTTCAAATCACTTGCGGTTATTCCTTTATATTTTTCTATGGACGGGTGTTGTCTCTCTCACCTACGTAAGTTCTACGTAGAAGCAGTGCGTACAAATATCATTTTTTGCTTCCAAGTCTCGCATATACCAGTGCATGAGTCCAATTGCATGGGTCAGATTCCTCTGTTGACATTTGGGAAGAGAACAAGTAGACTGATTGTCATTACTTCCGAGATTACTTTGTCCCTATGCGGCGATAAAAATACAAACGGTGACAGCAGGTAAAGAACAAGAGACTGGACATATGCAATGCCAATAGCCTTGGTAGGCTCATATACCTTCTGCATGATTCTGTCTTTTCTCCGTTTTCCTTAAGCTGCAGTCCCGCTGTCCGCATGTCACATGTGAATGTAGTCTAGTTAAATTTGTACATATGTATAGAACCTTCAATTCTATTTTATTTTGAGTTGAAGATCGTGAGAGAAAGATACACCTCCATGCCATGCATGGTGCTATCACAAACCTCAACTTTCAGTATGCACGTGAGAAGATTTTGTATGTATGCACTGCTTTTTCAACAACGCAAGAAAATACATTCCCGCTCTGTTGCAATGTTATTGTAGCCAAAGTGCTGGATATAAAATATTCAAGGTATGTGTTTGCGCCTTTGCCCATCTCTTTTGTCATAGGAAAAAGAAAACACATCTCCTATTCCTTAGGCAACTAAAAGAAAAACAGTTCAACCGATTCTGGAGATAGGAAGCAAAGCAGCAAGGCGGAGCCTGGGTAGCCCTGGCGTTGCCGGCGGGGCCGAGCAGCGACCGAGTATATGACGGGTGTGGAACTGGACTGTAATTTAATCGCGCCAGTTAGGTCTTAAACTTATGACCTCTTGACTTTAATACCATATAAAAATACACGTTCTAGCAAGTGCAATCAAAAGACCGATCTCATAAAAAAGACTAGGCAACACATTTAGACATCAACAACGGGGAAGCCACAACCGACCACAAAGCCGCTAGAGGAAACGAGTTCTAGGGTTGATGGTATGGGTGTGGGTGTGGGTGCGAAACTGGTCGCTGAAGAACACGTGGGATATAAATGTATGCTCAGGAAGACAACAGCTTGGCATGGGAAGCGCCTCCGACAGAACGGGGCATGAGGGGCACAACAGCACGACGCCGACCATGGGTGGCGGGGATCGACGGTTACACCAATGGCATCAGAGTCAAAGTAAGACGAAGGTGACCATAAGTAAAGGAAGAAGAAGTATGCTGAAGGAAGAAAGAGTTAACTGCCACTAGTCGCCACCAAAGAGTTTTGTCGTGTGTTTGACGCGTGAGGGGATGGGAGGGTTGGCTATACGTGCTTATTTTTTTAGGTTCAATTTTTCAAAATAAATTAGAATAACACATGGTCACTACTTTTAGGAACATGGCGAGCCTTACTTACGACTTACTACTGTTGCACTTCACTCGCTGCTCATTCATTCACTTGCTCATGAACTCGCTACTTCGCCAGAAGCGACTAGTCGTCTCCTTTCCTCCGCCGAAAGATGCTTAGCCAGAAGCGACGAAGGAGGGGAGTTGGGGAAGGCCGGCGATGGCAATGAGGGGGAAGCTGTCATAGAAGCTTTGCCCCTTGCTTTACATAAATTGTTATGAACTTACTAAATGACCTTATTTATTCTTCCAGAACGGTAGCAAATCTAATAGTTCCATCCGCTCTTCTTAACTTAAGAACGAAGGCCGCCATCCTTCTTATTCAGGAACCCTTTGTTTGAGGAGGGCGTATTGCGGGCCATATTCACCTCTGTGTTCCTTTCATCTGTTCGAAACAAGATTCCCATGTCGATAGGTAGATTTTGATGAAACATTTTCCAGGCACAAATTGTACTTCCAATGAGAACGTGCCTGTGCTTCCAACGTATGTCCCTAACTAGGACTAATGTGTGCTCCCAAGGTGAACTAAACTATGCTCCCATCATAAGCTAACTTGTCTTCCATTGTGTGTTCAATTAGCACTAACACGCGCTCTCAATGTTTGCTGACATGTGCTTTTATCACGAACTAGCATGTCCTCCCAACAAGCACTATGCCGTGTTTACAAGGTGAACTGACTATACTCACTCGTTGTAACACACATGTATTCCCAACAGGCAACATGGACTAACTTTTTTTTTTAGCAGAATACAATCGAAGTCGCTTACATACACGAGCATACATTTCACCCCTATAAGCGCACACAAGCACACCCTATCCCTATGAGCATCTCTGAGAGACTAAGCCGGCACATCATCTTGAGATTGACGAAGTCGCCACAGACGCCTTCGTTGTCGACGAAAACGTCTCCTCCCACTAAAAGCACATCGCCGGAAGACCTGAAATAAATCTAGGAAAATGCAAGCACCAACGTCAAGTCTGAGACTTGAACTCTAATGGGCAGGGGATACCACTGTCCTCCTAACCATCCAACCACAGGTTGGGCAACATGGACTAAGAGCATCTACAACTGGACCTCTCAAACCCGCCTCATACGTCCGGACAGGCCGCCCGATCATTTTTTTTGACCCAGACGGATCCCTCAAACGGCCCTCAAACGTCCGGGCTGACCGGCACCCCCATATCCAGCCCAAATATGAGGCGGGTATGGGGCTCCCGGACACGCCCGCCACGTCGGAGCCGGCCCAGGCTGGCCCACTCTACCCCACTTATATCCGTTCCCATCCGCTCGCCGGACCAAACCCTGGCCACTTCACACCCCTCCCTCCCCTCCCCTCCGCCATCCGAGCTCTCCTCCGGCAGATTCCGGCCACCTCTGCCATGTCAGACAGCGGATCGGAGTCCGACCTTTCCGGATCCGTCGACTGGGGTGTGATTCTGTGTGGGTTGGAGGAGGCAATGGCAGTTCACATTGCACTCCGGCGGTCCCGGGAGGAGAGCAGCCGACCGAGGGACGCATCCGTCCGTCGTGAGGCCCTAGCGTTGGCTCACCGGGCGCTCGGGTCCGGCGGTGCTGGATCCTCATGGGCCCGGCAGCGGGAACACCACTCCATCCCCATCACTGGTCCGACAGACTATGAGTTGTACCGGGTCCGGGTGGCACGCCGTGAGAAGGAGAGGGCAAGAGTCATCGAGGCCCGTCTCGCGGCGGATATGACGGAGGCGGAGGCGGCTGCTGCGACAACGCGGATGGCCACAAAAGAGGAAGCCATCCGCGCCCGCATTGTGAAAAAACGACAGCGAAGGAACACACGCGCCTGAAAGCAGAGTCCACGCAGTGCTCAATATACAGTACATCGTATCCTATCGCCACATGTCACTCTACTGTGCGTCTCCCGCTCCACTGAGAATGATACTCACATATATTTTCCTAGGGTACCCGTAACCGGTTGCTTCTTTTTTCCAGCTCCACCCAGTTTGAAAAATGTATAACTTGTATTTAAGAAGCCACTCAACGTGTATTTTGATTTTTTAACATGTATATAAAAAATGTTCAATGTGTATACAAAAAATGTTTAATGTGTATTAAAAACTTTGAACATGTATTTGAAAATAGAAAAAAAGGGAAGTAACAAAATAAATAAAAGTGTAAAGGAAAAACAAGGATATAACCGTATAAAGAAAAGAAAACCAATAAAAAACGATGAAGAAAGACATGGAAAACAAAAACACAGGGAAAAACCAGGACAAAAGGTTCCCAAAATCAATCCCCATTATAGCATAGAAGGTTCCTAAGACCTCTCGCGCCATATGTGTTATGTGTTGTCAGGCTTGCTCATCAGGACGATCGCCTGAGGTGGGACGTTGTACCGTCTCGCACTTGGCGAGATGCATCATTTGAGTCGAGCAAAGGCATCTGTTCTCAAAATTACGCCGTGCTGGGTACGACTCTAGCGCCCTGATGTGGGGCCATGGGCTGGTAGCAAACGGTAAGATGGTTTCCTACAAAATTGTTTGGACGAGTCTAGGCAGCGGCCGGCTGCTCGTTGGCCTTTGTGAGCGGTCGGTCTAAAAATAGAAATATTTTGTCCCTTAATCTATAAAGGATAATTATTTGTCTTCTTCAATTGATATGGAAAAACAATTTTAATTTATATATTAAAAAATTATGTAACCGAAGAGTATTACGAAAGCATTAATGCAAATAAATGTGAATGCATTTAATTTAAGCTTTCTATATTTTAAAAAGTCATAACTTGTAAACCGCCTGTCGAAATTAAGATCCGTTTTCACTGTTGGAACTTTTGCGACGTGCTCTTCAAAACTAGGTTCCGCATGGATATATTTCGATGAACTTTTTAGTGTGCAATTTAGTCTCCGTTTGGTGTAACTGTTTAGCCATCGATGTGCAACTAGTTAATACGCGACGTGCAACTTTTTCCATTAACCATGGACATGCAGTTTTCACTGATGGCACCATCCAATACTACTTTCAAACAATGAAATGTGCATTTTCGTCTACTGCCCCGGCTAACTATCAAGAACAACTGCATGGTAGTCGCCGCACGTATGAATGGCTCTCCACACAACCGCGCGTGAGGGACTACCCTATAAGGGCTTGCCAACCCACAATCCGTGTTTGAGCAACTATGTCGGTAGTGGTGTGCAACTCCACAGTCTTGCGTGAGCAACTACCCCGTTGTGTATGTGCAACTCTCGCAATATTGCATGTGCGATTATGTGAACGGGAGTGTACAACTCTGCGGCCACGTATGTGCGACTATGTCAACGAGAATGTGAAACTCCATGGCCAGGTATGAGCACCTCCTACAATAATTCATGTGCGACTATGCATACGAGATTGTGCAACTCAGTGGCCACGCATGTGCGACTATACCGTCAAGAGTGTGCAACTCCACGTCCATGCATGTTGTGCGACTATGTAGACGGGAGTATGCAACTCCACGGTCACACATGTGCGACTCTGTTGACGATAGTGTGAAACTCTGTAGTGCGTGTGGTTAATGCCTGATGAGAGTGCGCTACTTCACGGCCATGCATGTGCGACTATGCCGATGAGAGTGTGTAACTCTGTGGACATGCATGTGCGACTAGGCCGATAAGAGTGTGCAACTCCGCGGCCACGTATGTGCGACTAGATCGATAAGAGTGTGCAACTCCGCGGCCACGCATATGCGACTAGGCCGATGAGAGTGTGCAACTACGTCTGTTGCCTAGCAGACTATGTGCAACTCAATATGTTGTCCGTGTCAACTGAAACTACATATCCACAAATAGAAAGATGGAGTTGCACATCAACTACTAGGCAGTTGGCTAGAACAACAGATTAAGTTGCATATATTGCTGGTGGAGCGGATGGAGCAGAGTTTACATGAAAAATTACAAATCCACTAGTAAGTACTTTACAGACTCTAAGTAGTTAGCTGGGCTGTAAAGTACTTACACATTATAAAAAAAATGATTACCATGGTTGTTAAGTTGTAACCTCAAGAGAGTTGGATCATGCAGCTCTAAAAATTAGTTTTGAAAAAAAATTACACCACGTAGTATTAAAGTTGCACCGCGTAATAATAGAGTTGCACTATATAGCACAAAAGTTGGCATAAATTTTTTTTCATCAAAATATACCTATGCAACATTTACTTTCAAAGATATCGTCGTAAGGATTCCAACGATGAAAACGGATCTGAATTCGGACACACGGTATAAAAGATATGGCTTTTAAAAAATTTAAAACTCAAAATAAATACACGTAGATCTGTTTTCAAAAATCAAAATGACTAGTGTGAATGTATTTAATGCTACATCACATATGCGCTAGCAAATAAATTTATTTTACATGCATACGATGTGAGGCGGTTTTAGGTAATTACGAAATTGTTTTGGGCCTGGCTTTTTTGTCAGTTTTCCTGCTTTTTTTTCAAGAGACTGACTTTGGCCCCCTTTAGTGTTCTTTCTTTTCGTTTCCTTTTTCCTTTTACGACGCTATTTTCTATTATGCTCCACTTTTTATATTAATGTTTTCCGGATTTTTCTTTTTCTGGTTTTGGGTTATTTTTTCTTTTTATTTAAAAAAACTAAACATATTAAAAATAATAATTGAATGCTTAACATATGTATTAAAATGTGTGAACACTTTTCTAAAATTACGTGAATATTTTTAAATGAATGAATATAGTTTAAATACATGAATATTTTTCAAATGCACGTGGAAGAATTTTCAGTACATGATATGTCCTTTTGATTTAACATTGTGAATTTTTTTAATATACGCTGTAACTTTTAATACACCATGAACATTTTTAATACACGACAAACATTTTATAAATACAGACCACACACATTTTCTTAATATGCAATAAATTATTACATGATGAATATTTTTTAAATACCCAGCAATACATGTTGAACATTACAAAATATATAAGAAATGAAAAAAAGTCGGCAAAACCGTATGCAGCCTTTACCAAACTATGCCCTCCATCCCATATTATAAGACGTTTTTTGACACTACTCTAATGTAAAAAAAATCTCATATCATGGGACGGAGGAAGTAGGCATCAGGCTTAATTGGTTCTAGTACAGTTATATTCCCTGTATTCCAAATTATTTATAGTTCTAGTTTGTCCCAAGTCAAACCTCTTTTTATTTAACCAAGTTTATCAAAATAATAATAATCTACAACACCAAATTAGTTTCATTAGATTTTTCCATAAGATATATTTTCATACTATATGCATTGATGTTGTAGACATTAGCATATTTATTGAACTTCAAGAAATTTGACTTAGGACAAAGCTCGAAGTTTAATTATCTTGAAACTGAGGGAGTATATAGGGCGAGCACAAGGTTATCAAAAAATTATATATTAACACCTACAACACCAAATTAGTTTCATTATATTTTTTCCATAAGATATATTCATCTACGCCAAGGTGGTTCCGTACATAGTTCGTCGCCTCAGTTGGCAATAAGAGCTGGCCACTGAGCACCTACGAACCACGTAGGCAGCCATTTTTTCAAACACTAGCATAACTCTCTCTCACTCACACACACACACACACACACACACACACACACACACACACACACACTCCCTCTCTCTCTCCCTCCATGCGATTGAGCACTGGACATAACTCCATATTTAGTTCTGTATATATTGTCAGATATTATACAATAGTTACAGTGCCAGTGTTTTATCGAATTTGATAAACTAATTACTTCAGCTATGCAACCGAGGCAGGTTATGTACTTGAATGGACAACTGAAGCAGCTTGCTATCGGACCTTATGCGGCAAAGAGCTTCAGTCTTCTGAAGAATCAAGTTGCTTCTTGATGCAGCTAATAAGGCTCGAGGTTTCATTTGGCTCAATAGAGCTCCTCCTAAAACTCTGTAATTTTTTAGTTGTGATTGTGATGAAGAATGTCAGTAGGTGATAAGACAAGTTATTTTGCTACCAACAGCCCCAACTTAAGGCTAAAGGTTTTGAAAATGGAAATATAGAAATGTGGAAGACAATATACCTCTGTAGGCCACAACTGGTCACCAGATCTACGAGGAATTATGTGGAAGTGGGTCTGCAGATAGTTGAAAGCACAATAAGGATCAGTAAATAATGCTAAAGTTGATTATAAACAAATGCAGAGGAATCATATGGTAGTGAGCATGCTGTAATAATAGAAAACCATGACATACAAAATAGAGCCTATGCACTTTAAGTTTGAGATATTATATTACTCACATGGAAAATAACTTGCCCTGCAGCTTCTCCATTATTGACGACCAAGTTGAATGCATCTGAGTTCCAAGACAATCAGATCAAATTAATATGCAAATCAGCAAATGTTAGATAACAAATGGCATCCTTAGACGCATCACAACAAATCAGCGCAATTGCCGAGCTACGTTTCTGAAAGATTAAGATATGAGTCTAATTGACTAATCACGTTGCGACAGATAACACATACATTGTATTGGTTTTGTATAGATGCACGTAATACAAAATACCAGACTGCAAAAACTAGTCACATTACAGAATCCATTGTTTGTGCAAAAGGGATAACTGGGTGTCTTTTTAACACACTGAAAATGGCAAATATATTGCAGTGTGGAAAGCAAGAAAGTTGGGCTCATGTTTCTTGAGAATTCATGGAAAAATACATGAACTCTGGAGATTAAGTCATCCACATAGTGCATGCTGACAAATGCAGATACGTTATGCATATGGAAGAAACTGTGGGAGTAGCAGATTGAAACACTGCTAATCTTGAAATTGCACACCTATTTTTGTTTCTAACCTACTCATGCACAAGCTTATTATTAATAGTGTCAAACTCAACATTACCCCAGTTTAAGTGTTGAATGGTACATGTGGAGGTATTTTTCTTCTGTCACATTAGCTTCACATTTAGTTGGAATCAGCAAATAAATCGACTTTATGTGCATTGCATACAATGTAGGGATTATTTTCTCATTTTGGGTTTCTATTACGGTTTTGAAGGAAAGTACTTCAATCTCAGGACAGTGTTCTTTTACTTTTGTAGATATGGAAGATTGAAATTTGACACCAATAGCTAGTCAACACATAATCGGCATTGAAGATACTCAGGCATTCCTAATCATATGCATGTAAAATAAATTGAGAAGTTCATTTGGAGAACTCAACAGCCTATGTTGATTCTTTTAAGTTTAGTCCAAACAACAATATTTGGACAAAATTATGTGCAAGAGACTAATCATAAGTCACGAAAAAGTATTCATTGGATTATACACAAGCGATGAAAATTTTAGTTCTGCTGCGCATCTTCAGTTTATACAGACAGTTCTATTACGAGAAAATATATAATTTACTTATGCCAAAAACGAATAGAAAATACTTGTAGTCTACCTACCGCAGTCAGTAGCCTTCATAATTGCATTGCTCAAAAAAGGTACTTTGGAACACATGGCTGCTATGACCTGGCTCAAAGACAAGATATCAATATCAGAAGATGTTCTTATGTGATTAATCTGGTAGATGATCTAGAAACTGAGCAATGGGGGTGCAAAATTTCTAGCTTGCTTTGTGCATTATTTTTTACTTATTTCATTGAGATGCTTTTCACCAGATTAAAATGCATCCCTCAAAAGTAAAAACATCACTAAAGTAAATAAATTTCATTAAAATATAAAAGAATATATGAAATTATCAATAAAAATAAAATTTGGATTGCACATCAACCCTTGTCTCCATGCAGATCCGCCAATGAACAGTTGAACACCAACCATCTTGGTGGGAAAAACACGCATAGTTTAACTAACAGATAAAATAAAACTCAGGAGTATAATGAACATGAGGATACAATTTGAGATGATTAGCATGACGTGAAGATGATTAAATAGTCTCCTGTAGTACATGCAACAATGTATCTCAATTCAATAAAATAGCTATACTAGCAGCTCACCAGAAAAGACCAAACAAAAGAGACAAAGATAAACTCCAATATTAGTTCTTTTTTCTGAATAGAAACTGTAAGGGAGGCCCCACAGTAAATTTTATTAATATAAAACATATAAATTATGTACGAGAGAGGCAGGAGAGGAGAAGGGGGAGGGGCAGCACACAGAGGGAAAACTAAACAACAAGGATAGTGCTAGAGTCGAGCCAATCCAGCCAGGGCCTGAGGGAAGCAGCAAGCTCCTCCTTCATTCTGTAAGAAAGAAGAAAGAGATCCCTCTTGAAGCTAAATAACCAAGAGCGCCTCCTATGAGGCTATGAGTAACGTTGTACTTTTTTTGGCATTCCTCTGCTCTGTTGAAGCATGTCCCTGGTGTTAAGTTCATCATTCAGAAGGAGCCACACAAAGCCTTTTTCTGAATCCAAATGGTCTTGGGTGGTAAGGACATTATGGACCGGTGACAGATTATCAAGGGCAAAAGAATGCAGCCTCAGAAATCTTCTACGCAGGAGTTGATCAAACCAGTGATCACTCCAAAAAAGGGCAGTGTCCCCTCTAGCAATGGAAATGAAGAAATTTGTCTGAATTTATGAGATAGTTTAAAAATGTCACGCGACCAGAAGGAACCAACAGGTCCGGAGGCGTGTGGAGGAATGGTCCAATAGTACTTACAAAATGAATCTACCAGTTGATTATCAGATTTCCCGTAGTAACATTAGGTCTAGGCATGACTATTTGGCTAGTTAAGTAGCTTCCACAAATGGCAAATAACAAAAAAAAAAGGTTGCATGTCATCTGTTTTGGCTTCAATCCGCTACAAAGATTCGGAAGTGGTATCTCGAAATTTTTGTGCTCAACTTAAGCTTTCATACAACAAACTATGTGATTTGCGAAAAACTAACGAAAGGGTAAATTGGTAATCAGCTCATGGAATAAATACTGCAGCATTTTGATTCGTTTGGTCCCTGAGAAGAAAACCTATTTGGGTGTGGCATACGATACTATTTGTTCCATTTTATTTTTCCAATCAATGAGCCTGCTTAAATGCAAAGTCAAGATGACAGAACGGATGTTATTTACCTAGTACATAATTACTTGCAGAGAAAATATCAAAAGAAAATCAAATACCAAATAGGGTTATTTTTTTGGCTGAGGTTCCGCTTCAAATTGAGAAACAATAATTTCCTAGAAACAATATCATGTATATTATAGTAATAAAACACTTACATGAGGTGGAGTGGCCTCCATAGATGAAAAATGTTGTTTTGGAATTATCAACGAATGCCTGAAGATGTGAAAATGACAAGGAGACAATATCACTTAAGAGATTGAAAATAAAATGAACAAACAAGTATAGGTTAACACTCAACTAGGTACAAAAATTAACTAAGCATAGCAAGACAATTAAGATGAATGGTGGTTCAAGAGAGAAAAAATCAAGGGAGATTAACCTGTGCATCTAGTAAGCTACGCATTGCCAATTGAATTTAATTTAAAGCCAGAACAAATGAATGAGTATGGTTTACTAATATATATTATGTTCGTTTCACCCAACCAACCAATTGCTAAAACCTTATTGGGCAGGAAAATGTGTTGGTCACTATTTGTTTAGTTGTGTTTCTCGGCCAAGAAAATATGATAAAAGTTCCTTTGTTTAATAAACTAGTGTTCAAAAGTATAAAGAGGCACACCAAATGTAGAGAGACAAATCTAAGTGCATTTCACTGACTCACTCTTCTCCACATTTCCCTCTAATTTACTTTCATACTTTGAAATTAACTGTGAAGACCCAGCAAATAAATTAAAGCAGCTGTGAATTATGTAAAAAATCAAGATTTAGTTTTGGAATTAAATATGGATATGCTCCAACGAATGCATCTGTATTGAATTATAAATCGTAGCAATCCACCGGATAGAAAGTTCAGACACTTGCCATAAAACTTTATTATCATTGATGGATGAAAATACTTTATGCATTATGTATAGGGCTGTAATCTGAACCTGCAAACTTGGTTCTGCAGGTCGATTTTATTGAAGTTTATGTGGATTGTCCAACCTTCTCCATTAGTTCAAACTTTTGGTTCTATTGATTGGTGCATAAAATTGAATAGATTAAAGAAAATATTGCCAGACAAGACCTTTGTGTTCATACTCCACAAAATCAAATGGCCTAAGCGATGCCCAAAAAGTACTAAATACTGGCAAAAGTTGAACTGCACTCATCTTGCCAGTTTTGAGTGAAGGCATAGATCAACATTACATACTCATCTAATTCTTAAAACCAAGGAGATAAGAAAATTCTTCCAAGAAACAACAATCATTTATACCACAAGCTGGAAATGCTCTATAATCCTCCAAGACATTGGCTGTCAAAAACTTCCAATCATATAAGTTGACAAATGTGGGGGAAAAAAGGGTTCAACTTACCCGGGGGCCAATGGATGAGAATCCAATATGCAAATGCATACATCATCTTCGTAGAGCTGCAAATTACACAGACGACGCCGTTCAAAGCAATGAACCGGTCGGCCCCCACAAATAAACAGGCAATGGAAAAACGGATGATTAATGAATTCATCCAGTTATGGCCCTCGTTCAGTTCATGTGCAAGCACCTTAACTATGAACATTTGCTGTTTATTTATGGCAACACAGAACTAGAGGTTTCTTCGATTGCGCACTCTCACAGAGCAAGCTTCGGGTATATGCTGTGATTGTGAGACATTACAATTTGGATAAGTGAACGTCTGAAGTCTGAACGAAGCTGCCATGTAATCCCCTCTGGCCCTCTCTGAGGCAACCGTGCAGCAGAAAGGACTCGCGAGCTCGCGAGCGCGGTGGCGGCAGCAACAGACAAATGGGAAGACGGAGGAAGGTCCCGACGCACCTTGAACGCCGGCGCCTCGTTGCGTATGATCCGGCAGAAGACGCAGCTCTCCACCTCTCGATCCCCCGCGCGACCGGCCGCCACGTCGTCGCCGGCGGCGGCGCACGGAGAGGTGGAGATCACCGTTTGCTGCCCGGCCGGCCGCTCATTCTCGGCTGGAGGCTCCGGGCCGTCGGGCCGGAGGTGGGAGCAGAGCACGGCGAGGCGCCTCGGCGGGGACATTTGGGAGCGGGTGAGGTGGTCGCGTGGACGTGTGGCTACCTACGGTTCAGTGGGTCAACGACAGTGAATAATAGCTCACCAGGCCGGGCCTCCTCCAGATGAATCAGGGCCAGCCCGAACCCGGCCCAGTTGTAGCCCTCCACCTCAAAAATACAGTACTAAAAAAGATCTCTGGCCTCTCCTAATAATAATTCTCAAAAATAAAAAAGATCTCCGCCCTCTCCTGACTCCTGAGAGACCCGTATCAGTCGGCTGCCCACCCATCGCCGGTCCAAGAAGCCGCCTGCTCGTCGGCTACTCCGCCGCCCCATCCCCCCTCCCTCCGGATTCAGGATCCGGATCGACCTTCCCTGTAAGTCTTCAATCTTTCCGGTGACGGATTAGGCTTGCTCATGTTCCCAAAAGTTTTCACCGATCCGTTCTTGGTGGCAGGGCGTAGTTCGATTCCGATAGTCTATTAGAATAACCGCGAAATTGCAACAACTGGCATGCGATTCTGATAAATTTGTGATGTGCTTGACGCGCCTACCTTGTGTGTGTAGTGTACAGGGCCGATCGTTGGAGTTCCACCCTGCCCCCGAGCGATCTTCCCGATACCACCTGCCTATATTTCTTGGTAAGCCCCGGTTGACTAGTGTCAGTGTTCCGCTGAATTCTTGAGCTATCTTTCTGATCCGGGTTTAGTTATTAATTCCGTCTGTAATTTGCCTAGATTAGATTACTGCACATGTTTGACCTGGCTGGCGCCTACTTAGTGAAGTTTAACGAGTCTGTGATGTTCTTTGTCACATCTGTTTTTTTTTGTATGTATCATTCAACAGGGTGGAAATGAACAGTTAGGAGGCATAGACCCTGGGAACACGAGTCGGCCCTTTTTCTTGCCCCTTGTAATAAATCTAGCGATTTTGACTCGTGTTTGGTCACTAGAATGAAAGGTGTATATATTTTTTGTTAGCGATTCTTTTAGTTATTACATGTGAAAACTTTGGTTGACCAACTAGTGAATTGCCCTATGCATAGTAACATAATTGTGGAAGATCTTATAGTTCCTAACCAATATAGCAAAAGGGAAGGGAGAAGAAAGGTTGTGCAAAATATCTAATCATGTTGACTTCAGTATCTCTTAAGAGACAATTCGTAGCGAAAATTTCCTTATTAATTAATGTGTCCAACTCTCATTTCTTAATATATTCTTGGTGTTTAGACATGATCCCGTCTCCATGTCATCATACTCTTTCTTTTTCTCTACCTGTAGATGGAAATCACAATTAATTCCTTGACGTACAAGGGTTCGATTCCAGATGCAATTAATCAATCAAGAAGGGAGAAAAAACTCTTTGTAATTTACATATCAGGTGAGTTTGTTGTTAAATTCAACATCTTGTAGCTATGCTATCTATGTCATCCTTTTTGATAGCCTGACAATGACATACAATATTCATGATTGTTCCGCATAAGGAAAATATACTATCCAATACAATCCTGTCTGGACTGATATTCTACTATGTGAGTTTGTCCAGTCTATTAACAGGACATCTATTGTTTCATTTCAGGTCAAGATGAAACCTCAAGTAGTTTGGAACAGTCTACATTGGTTGATGAACATGTGGGATCCCTTAAATTTCCTACCTTGTACAGAAGTTCACTTTCTGTTGTGGTAGTTACATATTGGATTAGTAAATTGCTTAATGCATCCACTTATGTTTGTATTTGCAGGTGGCTGCAGTGATAAGCAGATGTTGTGTATTCTTGCAACTAAAACAAGGCGATGTTGATACACTTCAATTTTCAGCTATCTGTATCCTTTCACACATATTTGTTATGATACTGTGGTGATGATTGCTCTGAATCAGTTGCTAGATTGACAGCACGCTATTGATTTGAAGCTCTAGTATCGATTATTTGACAGTGTTCATCTACAAAGCCTTAGTTCACAATTCTTTTCGATTGCGAAACATGTTAAGCACATGATACTGACATCATGGAGAGTTAGTGGTTTGATAGAAAAACATAAAATAATTTATCACAAACTGAAGTAGTTCTTCAAAGAACTAGCCATGGACAGGGGTGCGTGGAAGCTTGCTATCCATGTGCCAGAACCATGAGTTGGTCGCGAGATCTTATGGGTTTCACCTCTAGCCTACCCCAACTTGTTTGGGACTAAAGGCTTTGTTGTTGTTGTTGTTGTTGTGAAGTAGTTCTTCAAAATTTCCATGACAACAACAGAGAAATGGTTTGCTGTCATAAATTTATGTTGGTATCATATTTTATGTATCAAACAAAATTCGCCTAAAGACTAGTCCTCATGTGGGATGGATGTACATGTTGCCCTCTTGGGATATCGTCCTTGTTTTGCCCAAAATGACTAAGCTTCAGTTACTCTGTTTTGATTCCCTAACTCAAGCATTATATGTAGTCGAAATAACCCAGCAGTACTACCACACTTTGGTGGCATAGGCCTTTGGCACTTTGTTAGTGAGGTTTGAAGAAATGAATAATCCCATTTTTTTTGGTCTCATATGATCTTCTAATTGATTACCGGGCATATATCGTACAATCCATGCATGGTTGTCGAGATATATCCATGTCAAATGATCCAAATCCAATGGAACCTTTCCAATCCCAACCCTACATAGTAACTAATTTACGTTGATACATATGTTTTAGCTAGACTCATATGGTTTTGAGATCACAATGTTCTATTTATGGCCCTACCAACATTATACAGTAGTACAATCCCATTATGCTGGTGTTGCCAACACAAAACCGAACCACCTTATGTTCCCATCCCAGAGTCCTTTTGATCATGTTGGATTTGTTTATTCACTGCTATAATTATAATGTGGGTGCTATACGTCTATACCTGCCTTCGTACTTGTGATAGCTTCAGTATATTTCATGCATTTTTTCAGCGCAGCTATTTTGGTACTTGTATGTTGTATCTCATTTTAGCAACCATGGAACGGGTCTTGCAACTAATGAAGAATCCTTCTGTTTATTCATGTCTATAATCACAATGTTCTACTTTGTCTGTGCAGTTTCATCCTTGACTTTTTCTCAATCAGATCCACAGAAGTCTGTCCCAAGTATATCTGTCATCGGACTGAATGGTGCTATGCTATGGAATCATGGTATGAATACAACTATGCTTCCAATTTTCTTTGTGGAAACTATCTTTTGTTAAGTGACAGTTTGGACCAGTGCTTAATTGACACTTTTGGCAGAGGGGTATATTAGCCCAGAAGATCTTAAGGAAAGCATTGAGAAAGCTTGGGCTGCCCTTCATCTGCAGGTATAAACTTGTTATCCTGGGATGTCCACTGATCGGGCTCATGACCCATGTAATCTCAGCCTCCTAGGAGGATTGTACTTCCCTATCTTTTGAATGAAATGAAACGCAAAGCTTTTGCGTTTTCTCGAAAAAAATGGTATAAACTTGTTAAAGTTTACTAAGCCAGTTTTGTAGTTGTTTTCAGTTGCACTCATTTCTATATTTTCATTTTTTATACTTTGAGTAGCAGAGTTCCAATGGCACGTAAGTTCTTGTATATGAGATACAGGAGAAATGGTAGGCGCAGCTTGCCTATGTATAATTGCAATTATATGATGTTAACCAGTCAATCTCTAAGCAAATTACTTGCTTGAAGAACTATAGTTGGTATTGTCCCTGTGTCAAATCTTGGGGTAATGATTCAAAGACCAGGTTGCAAGATTATAACTAGAAGTTGCAACAAATTGATCATATGTAACCTAGAAATGCATTTGTACTAAAGTGTTCTGACACATTGCATGATATGGGGGCTGTAGTAGGCTCGTACGGGTCATAGCAAATTCTTAAAGGCGCTACAGCTGCACATAGCCAATGTATAGTATTTGGTACCAACAAATAGCAATACATTGGTGAGGGTATAAATAGCTGCCTCTTCTTGTCTCTTTTGTTTTGGTCAAATAATTGTCGAGTTTGTAAGTTCAATTAAATTTTGCCATATGCCAAATGATATGACTTTATAATCATATCACTGAAAATAAAAATGGGTGGTACAAATCTGGAGTGTTGAGGGCAGGCTTGGCGCAGTGGTGAAGTCCTCCCCACTTGTGCCAAGAGGTCCTGGGTTCGAACCAGCCTCTCTACATTGCACTTCGCAGGGGTAAGACTAGGTTCCTATAATCCCTCCCCAGACCCCACCTCGTGTGGGAGCTTCTATGCACCGGGTCTGTCCTTTACAAATCTGGAGTGTTATTATTGTTCATGTGCATGGGTCAGGAAAGTATATTAATCAATCTAAGAAGATAGGCAACTCTTTTATTAAAATTCAGTAAAACTCATCAGTGATCTGTCCTCCTTAGAATCTGCTTGAGTTGTTTTGGTTTCATAACAACAGTGATAAAGTGTCAAAGTATATTCTTGTATTGTTTAAGATTTTTACATGTGTACTGTTACAGCAAATCTGGCCTTTCCTGATTGAACTACAGAAAAAAGTATGTTTTTTGAAAAGAAAACAAGAGTGGTTTTCCTCTCCATAGGAAATACTATAATTTTGTTAGCTGTTACTGTATGATCCGTGTTGGGTTATTCTTCACATTTTCACACTAGTGCTGTACATGCTGTACATTTGCTAAATATGAGCTACCTTCAATCTTTCTAGGAGACAGCGGCAACCCTGTTAACTGCATCACTTGCTTCAAGAATGGCTGAACCTGTGAGTACTGCTTCTACAACTATGCCTGCTCAAGAAGGTTCATCTACTTCAGAAAATCATTCCAGTTCATCAGGTCAATCCTCAGAGTCTTCTGCAGTCTGTGGATTTGCTAATTCTACTAATTTGGTAGCACAACCATCTAGTAGCACAAGCCAAGCTGTAAGTTTTTCTGTCCATAGTCTGTTACCTTTCAGTTGAATGAAAGTTCTGTTTGATGTAGTGCATGAGAAAGAGAAGGGATAACTCACTGCTTGCATATGCACCAGGAACTTCTCAAGACAAGTGAAATCCCAAAATCAGATTCAGCTCCATGCAACATAGCCGTTGAGGAAAAGCTAGATTCAGCATGCCAGGCTGTGTTGCCAGATTTTTTAGCGAACTCAAATATGGACAATTCCACAGATCCAAATCAGACAGTTAGTACACCTAAACCAAAAAGTAAGAATAAGGTGAATGGGAGTAGCACTAAAGATCCTTCCAAGCCAGCTTCTAGCATACCAACTAGGAGTACTCCACAGTTGCCTGTGGAACAAGATAAGACAACTACTAGCAGAGCTATTGAAGTGACCACAGATTCTGCAAAGAAAGATGATATTCAGCTGGCCATTCGTATGCCTGATGGACCTAGCCTGCAGATTAAACTGACAAAAGAAGATGTTTTAAGGAAGGTGAAGACTTTTGTGGATGAAAACCAAGGTAGTGGGATTGGATCATATAATCTTGCAATGCTTTATCCTAGAAAAGTGTTCACGGAACAAGGTACTGAATCTTCACCCTGCACCTATGGACATATTTGTAATATAAAGCTTTGTTTTATCCTGCATCTTGACCAGAGACCAATCCCATTCAGTTCTCTACTTCAAGGGACTTAACTCAGAGTCTTCAGTTTTTGCATGGACGAGGGCTTGTTCTTTGTTATTAGTCGTTAATTAGCTGCAAATGAGTAATAACTTGCCTCCTGAATTGAAATCTATGATAAGCTTATTTGTAATAAAAAAGTGTGCTTGCATGTTGCACAAAATGTGCTTCCTACTACCAGTGGGGGAAATGATTTGTAGTGTGTCATTGCATTTTATTTGAAATGATGATAAATGATGTGTCTTGTTGATAGCTATGTACAAATACCCAGCGAAGAGAGTAAATAAACTAGGGCAGAGAGAAGCTAGCATTAAATTCACAAGGCACACTTCATAATAGGAAGAAAAATTGAAATGCTTGCATGCTTTATAAATGATACGGAGTTGGTAAGACTTAAGACTAGTTAATTTTATGAGAAATAACTTGTAAAATATATGCGGTAATAGTTTTTGTAGATAAACTTTTGTACTATCAGGTATTCTTCCCCTCTGCCTCTACTCTTCACCATTACTTATCCTAATCATTCATTCTGATCCATAAAGGAAGGCGCAAATCTTCCTTTGCTAAGACCAAAGCAGCGACGTGCATCGCAAATTTTGCTGTGGCTTGGATGATTTTGCCCCTCCGGTTATAAGCCCACATTCAATCTTCTCACCAGTTGCCATATCTTCGATTCTTTTCATCATATCTGTGCATGCAAATGGCCGCACAGAAATTCGCGTGATATCTGCTATCCACTCCCTGCATGCAACTCACCTGTATCTCGCATCAAGCCCACGTTCTGCATGGCACATGCAAGCGTACACAGGCCAATCTGAAGCAGCCTTGATGTCCATTGGTGCTGGCGTGTAGCCATGAATCACTCCTAACTCTTCATCATTCAAGCTTCCCAGACTTCGCAAATTGATCATGGTGCCAGATTTTGAAAGTGAACCTCCTTCTGCTCTTGATCAGGATATAAGTATTGTGTCATTTTCAAACACCACTACCACCACTCCTTTCTCTTGTTTAATCTACCATGGCTAATTTCGATCATAACAACTGATAAACTGGGATGACATAGAAGAGTTCAAGGGTGATGTTGTGGACTTGAGTTATGATTTGGAGAGGGATAGCGACTAAGGTTTGCTCTACCCTTGATATTTTCTTCCACAGTTTTTCATTCCTTTCGATGGTGCTCGCTACTGCGTCTTCGTTCTGCATGAACAGAATGAGGAGACGATGCCAATGTCAGGCATGCACCATGAAAGACTTCTCTCTCCTTGCTGCTGTGGATTTTCGGGTCTGCCATTGAAAAGGAAAGAGGAAGAACCTTGCTGTGGAAGAGAAAAGACGGAGAAGGTGAAGGGATAGGGGAGGCACGGAGTTACTGTGGTATGGAAAAGGAAAGAAAAATGAGACGTCGCAGTCGAAGGGGTACGGAGGTGGATGAGTTGGTGTGGACCGTTGGAGGGGTAAAACCAGGAAACATATTTTTGAATTGAGGTTGAGCCTTGTTTTATGGAAATTACATGGAAAAAAACCCATGTCTTGCTTATAGGAACAGAGTGATTCTTGGTGAAAATATACTATTATCATTTGAATGTGAAATATCTAAATATTCTGTGCATCATTTTGAAGATCTATGCGAGTGTCTTTTGGCTTAAATGTGCACCACAGGTTGGCTTGAAGTTTTGCTATTACTAGGACTTGCACTATGTAGGCATAGTGTTAAACCATTTATTTGCTTAACGTTTGGTTGCACACAGCCACACATTCTAATGCACCATCTACTTGGTATGAATGATAGCATGAAGTAAGGCTTTTTTGCAGGGCAATGAACTAAGGATTTCATTTGGTCCATAAGCTGGTCGTGTATGCTTGAACTGTTTCTTGCTATTAGTTCAGATTAGTAATCTTTTCATATAGACTTCAAAATAAAATTCTGCATGTGAATCCCCCTCTTGAGGTTAACTTAACTTCCTGGGCATTTGACTGTAATGATGTAAACTTGAATAAGGTGTTTTGGGTATGTTTCCATTGTGTTTCACTTGTGTGCTGAGATTGTATCACACATTTTTTTTTCAAAGATCCATGTTTTGATTTTATATAAGACTTTCTTTTTGGAAGCTCATTACTTCATTGTACTAACTTTGGGTCATACTGTTGAATTCTTGGATCTAACTGATCGCCAAATTCTTGTTCAGATATGGAAACCACATTGTATGGGCTGGGTATTGAAACCCGCCAGGCCCTTGTTGTCGTTCCGAATCGTCAATCTGTTAAAGTGGCAAGGCACCAATCGTCATTGCCATCCAGTGATCTGGATCACACTGGGAATTCAGACAAGTCAGGTGGTTGGGGTTTTCTGGGGGCAGCGTTATCATTCGTGAATCCATTGTCCTACTTGAGAGGAAATCCCACCCCGTCAAATCCTGATCAACTGGGAAATGAAGGCTCGCAGCAGTACAGTATGTTTTCTTATTTAGATTCTTCTGCTGATATTTCCTTGTTGGTCTGTTATTTGGATTTTGGAATGATCGTGATTGCAGAGTATTATTTTTTATGAAAAATCCCACTTCTGATCAGGAAAATCATGTTTACTTCTCTGGCCCAGGACCAAGCTCTGAATCCCAACCTCTTCGTGGTGATGGAAGTCAACAAACAGCTACTCATAGCTCTGGAAATACCTTGAGAAGGCGGCCCCGACAGTTCGGTGGCAACATTCACACTCTAAGCAGTGAAGAACAAGACCCATCCGATAATAGAAATGTCTTCTGGAACGGGAATTCAACAGAGTTCGGAGGCGATGAAAAGAAATAGGGGCTGACCGGACTGCATCGAAGTTAGTTGATACCTGCGGAAATAAATATGTTGGGAACAAACTGAGGTGTTATACATATGTTGGGAACAAATTGAGGTGTTAAATTACAGGGGTTATATATAACTAGTAATATAGCACGTGCAGCCCTAGAAATTACTTTGTTCACCCCAAGAATGACCTTTGTCGCATATATGAATGAGGGTAAAACTATTTCCAAGCAAGCATATATAATTTGATTTAGTATCTTGTATCCTTGGAGTACAACCTTTCAGAGCTTTTACTAATCATTTCTTTGTAGTCTATTATGGCTGTATATTTTCATATATTTTGTCCTCTTTTGGTTCAAAGGAATAGGGGAGCAAACACATAGGAAAAATAGGAGAGATTTTTCTTTTGTTTCAGTTTCAGAGGAAAAATGTAGGAATTTTACAATTCACTTGGACCTCTTTTTAAATTTCCTACGCATGAAGAACGAGATTGAGATCCTTAGTGGCATAATAACATGCTAATTATACCTTTCCACGTGGTTTTATTTTGATTTGACTATTTATTAGTATTCCTGTATAAAATTCCTATGTTTTTCCATCCTTTGTTTTACACATGCATTCCAATCGGATTTCTGTTTTCTTTTTTCTTTTTCTGTTCAGCGTTTTTAGAATCCTCAAAACCAAAAGTGATTTTAAGCCCTTGTTACAATTTCTTTCTTTCTCCTGTAGTCTGTAAACACTTGGGCTATTGATTCTACCGTAAAAGGGTAACTACGTATGATGATTATACAGAATAATATGATATCGATGATACATCTTAGTATATATTTTTGGTCTGAACAATTGATGGTTGTAGAAGTTTTTGGTTCTCATCTGTGATGAGGCACGACAAGGACGGTGACAAGACGATACAAATAATTCATTGCCAGTGGCGGTGTGTTTATCTAAGCAAAGTTATCTCCACATGGAAAAAGGTCGCCAAGAGTGATTATTGGCTTATATATTTGTGCACGCCTGACTGCTTTGGCTTTCTCCACCTCTCCTCTTCTCTGAAAAAATCACACCTTATCTTGAGAAATGTGCGGCTGCACATGGAGGCAGCTGTATCAACGTTATTGACGGCGAAGCATGCTTCAAATTCGGGACACGGTGCCTGCTACTCTGCGGATAATGAGAGTGCAACATTTTGTCGTAGACGTGCCGGGGGTATATTTAGAGGGGATTGATCTGCGTCGGCGCGCCGGCCGAAACTTTCGACCGGTCACGCGTGAGCCGTCGGATCGTAGTCTGTTGACCGTCAGATTGAGCCATGCAGTAAAAAACATCAATGTAGCAAAAACAAAAGCAATGATGTAGCAATTTTTGGACGGATGCAGCAAAAATATGGTTGTAGCAAAAATCGTCGCCGTCGTCGTGCGAGGTCGCGACCACCGTCTTGATGGATGTAGCAAAAAAATAGCCGGTAGTAGCAAAAATGTAACTACGGTTGCAGCTTTCCTTGCTGGGCAGATTCGATTGAACCTTTTTCTGTTTATGGTTGAAGCTTTTTTCAACAACGTTTGAAGCTTTTTTAGATGACGGTTGCAACAACACTTGTATACGTGCGAGCACAACCATGGCACCAGGCGACGATGACGACAGGCGGCGGTGCACAGAGGCGGCAGCAGCGCAGAGGCTTGGCGCCGTTCGCCAAGGCCGGTGTCCGTCGCCGCTCGCCGGGTTGTGCGCCCATTGCAGCTCGCCGTCGCCGCTCGCCGGGGTTGCTCGCCGTCACAGCTCGTCGTCGATGCGGGGTAGACGACAGCCTCGTCGGGACCGCACGCTTGCTCGTTCGTACTACTCGTCTCGCCCGAACGGCTCTACCGAATGTGTGTGTGCTGTAGCGTGTCTTGCCCGAGAGAAAGAAAGCGACCGGCCGAATGTTTCGGCTGGCGCTCCGGCCTCAAACATTTTCCATATTTAGATGGACCAGCATCCTACCTAATAGCCTACATCCCACAAGGCCACAACTGATCTCATGCAAAGACTTCCGTGATCTTTTTGAACGAATTATAAAGGCCTCAATTTTTTTTATAACGGTGTCTCATATACTTTTCCCGTCCAAAAATAATTGTCTTAACTTTATACTAATTCTAATACAAAATTATATTAAGATGAAGACATTTATTTTAGGATAAACAGAGTATTTATTAATTAAACAGAAGAAAGTTGCACTGTTCTTATCTCACACCAAGGATACAGCCTCCCTATCTTATCATCTCGCTTAGTTGCATTAATCTCTCTTCCACTGACTTGAAGGGGAGATGTCGATAGCGACTTAACGGGAAGACGTCGGTCGGCTTCTATGAGGCCGAGTGTCGATGGTGTGCCAGTGTGGTGCTGTAAAAATGGATATTGTTGAATGAGGTGCACCAAGCGGCCCTCTTCGCCCCGGACATCGATTCAGACCTGTAGATTGCCTAACTAGGATCTAATGTCCTTTGTGCCATTCATGATGGGTTACCAAGAGCATCACTCGCAAAACGGTGGGCATGGAATATAATTAATTAGGCATGTTGTTGTTATCCCATTCATTTCACTATTGGTGTTGTGCGAATAGGAACAAACAGGCACGGAAATGATGGAAGGAGAAAGAAGATGATTGGGCTGAGCCGACGTAGTAACTCAGGCAATGTATATGGTAATTTCCCATAGAATAGAGATGATCAGCTCTGGCTGATGAAGTTGGGATAAAAAGGACAAAAAAGGGCTGACTGGACTGCCCTCATACTCCAAGTCTGTATTGTGAACTTGCATTCATATTTTTGACACACCGGCTAAATAAAATGGCATACATCTCAAGCAAAACATCAATGATATCACAAATCATCTGTCGTCGTGTTCAAGAAGACCGCTCTCATCCTATCTTCTCCTAAACAACGTTCAAATCCTTTTGTCCTCCTTCTCTTGGAACAAACACATGCTTTTTTCTAACATTGCGTTTGGATGTCTGTAATGAGGCCCCAAATTGGGCTTGGTATTCTCAAATTTCTAATTCAGCTATTTGGCATGCATACGAAAACAATGGTCTGAAATAAAACGAATACAACTCTGAAATCGCTTACACACGCTGAGCTCTCCCAAGTTTCCGAGCTCCGCCCCTCCGATTTGGCTCAAAACCATCCATCCCGCAAGGCAAAACAAATCAATTAATTCAATCTTTCTCCCCGAAGTTTCCGACCTCCACCCCTCCGACCAAGGAAACAGTAGGCCCCGCCGCGGCGCAAGAGGAGCAGCGCGGAAGGATCCCAACGACGAAACCCAGGGATAAAATGGTTGCTTGCTTGGTTCTCCTACTAGTCCGACAAACCTCGGTTCTTAACCGAGGGAAATAATTTCTGCTACTTTACTACATCACCCTTCCTCTTCGGTGAAAATACTAATGCATCTCAAGTAGCAGAAAAATTTCTACCGCCATTGCCTGGGAGTATCAAATAAACAACTTCAAGGTTCCTCTACACAAATTATCAATTACTTATTCTACTTATTAACAACCTTTATTTTTAGTTATATAAAATGAAAAATACAAAAATATTTATTTTGCTTGTTAGCTTTATTACTTGTTTGCCACTATGTCTAAAGAAAACACTAAGTTGTGTGACTTTTCAAATACTAATAACAATGATTTTATTAGTACTCGAATACCACCCGCTACTAGTACGGAGTCATATGATATTAATGACGCATTGCTAAATATTACTATGAAAGAAGAATTTGCTGAAAATCCCAATGAAGATGTTGCATTCCATCTTAATACCTTTGTTGAATTATACGATATGCAAACGAAAAAAAATGTGAATGATGATATTGTCAAGTTGAAATTATTTTCTTTCTCACTAAGAGATAAAGCTAAAACTTGGTTTTCTCACTCTCATAATAGTACTGAATCATGGGATAAGTGCAAGGATGCTTTTATTACTAAATACTTCCCTCATGTCAAGATAATATATCTTAGAACTCAAATTATGAACTTTAAACAACATGAATAAGAACATGTTTCAAAATCTTGGGAAAGGATTAAATTAATGATTAAGAATTGTCCAACTCATGGATTGAAATTATGAATGATTATACAAAACTTATATGCTGGACTAAACTTTGTGTTGAGAAATCGTCTAGACTTAGTTGTAGGTGGCACATTTATGGGAGTTACATTGGGAGAAGACATGAAGCTTCTCGATAATATGACAACAAAATATTCCCAGTGGCACACTGAGCGAGCTCCAACTGGTAAGAAGGGAAATTTTGTTGAAGAAGTTTCTACTCTGAGTGATAAAATGGATGCTCTTATTATAGAGACCCAACCCAAATTGATCGGTGCCTTTATGCTTTCTGTGCCATCCCTGGATCAGTATGCTGGGACACACAGTACTTCGATGAAAACCATAACACCACATGTAAAATAAAAACCATAGATCCAGAGTATACCTTATTTATCACGGTAGAAAAAAAATTCAATAAGGGTGTGGAGTCTCATCAACGTCAACGGCAAGTTGAGTGTAGACCGTAACTCTATATCGTAACTCTTACTCATCGTAGAAATATCTACAACATGATAAGTTGTAGCCATGTACGTTAGTGCATTGAATGTACTGGCAAGATCACAAAATAAAGCAGATGATAAAGACTATTGTATGTGCAACATGGCTTTGTGGTTCTATGCCTAATTTTTTAATAAAAGATAGTTTTATTTGTTTTCCCTACAACAAAGGAATGTCAAGATTTTTCACTACAGAATTATCTAATATGATATGGTTCCGCCAATCGATGTTTCATAGCCCGAATCATTATAAGTGGCCCATAATTAATTGTCAGTTTGGTATTAAGAGTTCCGATATAGATCCAATTTCAGAGGCTCAAATTGTCTGCAACCGGGGACATGGCTAATCGATTAGGTTTTAACTTTGCATAGTGTTGTGCACTTTACACACAAGAATCGTTCCCTCCTTGTAAGTCTTCGCACTGCTGGGTGTTTGAAAACAGGACGAATGAAACATGGTCTTTCAAAGAGTTTCCCTGATCACTGCCACTGCCCATCCCATCCTACCATAGATCTACTTCTCGTAGCATTGGCCCAGCCAAAGTCACTACAATGCTCAACCAAGACAGATCCCGTAGTGACTTGTGGCTGCACGGGTAAGCTTCCGAGCATGAAGTATTCATGCGTGTCTTTGAGTCTGGGTGGAACTTTCCGCATGAGTACTGACCTACTCCAGCTCACAACACATCCACTGGTTACTCCAGGGTGCCTGATACTTGTGATCTGCGTTAGGTTTCCGTAAAGAGGAGCGGGTGATACAACACAATATAGATAAGTATTTCTCTCAGTGAGAACCAAGGTTATCGAACCAATAATATTAGCATGCAACCTCGTCTTCGGCGACTGCACAGAAAGAAGCAAACACTTGCACCCAACGCGGGCAAGAGGGTTGTCAATCCCCTTGGACTCGTTATTCACAAGCAAATAAAGTGTGTAGATGATAGTTGAACAATTTAAATTGCAAAATAAATAGAAAACAAATAAATGGAAGCAAGTTAATGAGAGCTTTTGTAAATATATAAGTGAATAGACCCGGGGGCCGTGGTTTTCTCTAGTGGCATATCTCATGTAGTAGGCATACAGTCGGTAAATAAATTAATATTGGGAAATTGATAGAAAATTGTATAGTTATGCAATATTTATTCATGGCAATGATCATGTGTATATAGGGAACATGTCCATATGCAAATAGGCCAACTCCTGCCTACACCTATTACTATTACTTTACGTCGAGAGCGCTTCTATGCTTGCCTCTCTAAGTATTAAGTTCATGACAAACAAAGTAATGCTTGGAGAATGATGACATGATGTAGACAAAAAAAACTTAATCAATATGAATTAACCCCATCTTTTTATCCTTAGTGTCAATAATGCAAAGACGTGTCTTGTCCCTTTTTGTCACTGGGATATAGAGCACCGCCAGATTGAACCCACTACAACGCACCGCTCTCACTGAAGAAATATCAATCTAGTTGGCCAAACTATTTCAATAGATCGGAGAGATTTACGAAGCTATAATAACCATGAAAACAAGAATCATAATAGAATTCAGAGAAGACTCAAATCTTTTTCATGAATAATCTGAACATAAACCCACAATTCATTAGATCCCAACAATTGCACCACACAAAGTGATTACATCGAATATATCACCGCGAAGATGCGGTGAACTTTGTATTGAAGATCAAGATAGAGAGAGATAGCTATCTAGGTACTAACTATGGAACCGTAGGTCTGTAGGGAACTGCTCACACATCATCATGGGAGAAACAAGGTTGATATAGAGGCCCTCTGTGATTGACCCCCCTCTGGCAAGGCACCGAAACAAGGCTCCAAATGGGCACACGGCTGAACAGAGGCTTGCGGCAATGGAAAAAGTGTTTCGGGAGGCTCTCTAGGGTTTTTGTGAAATATTATAATTTAGAAGCCAGAGAGGGGCATCAAGAGACGCCAGGGGGAGCCACCACATAACAGCGCGCAACCACCCCGTTGGGCGTGCCCTGTAGTGTGGTCCCTCCCTCGTGCAACCTCTGGTCTCCTCCCGAAGCCTCGACATCTTCTTTTGGTCTAGAAAAAATCATAAAAACATTTCGGGGTAATTGGACTTTGTTTGGTATTGTAAACCTAAAAAGCCAAAAAACATGAAGAAAACAACAACTTGCACTGGCACTGGGTTAATAGGTTAGTGCTCAAAAATAATATGAATTGGTAAATGAATACCCCAAAAGCCTCCTAAAATGATAATATTATAGCATAGAACAATCAAAAATTATAAATACGTTGGAGATGTATCAGTGCCTCACAACCATTCTACCACGTAGTATGTATTGAAATCTTGTCTCGAGTCTTGAGGTCTTAAGGTCTTGAAGATGCAGGGCTTGAAGATGCCAACATGAAGTAGTCGCAATTGACGTAGAGTCCTCCTTCTAATACCACTCACGCATTAAAATAAATAACGTTCCCGGGACTTGATAACAGGGGTGTGGGTTCCTACTTCATGCTTCTACTCAATTACAAGATTCAATATACTACTGGAGGAATTAGAAGACTCAGTTACAAGATTCAATATACTACTAGAGGGGTGTGGGTTCCTACTTCTAAAATGGTGACACTACATGCAAGTAAAACATAGGTATAAGCAAATGGTCAAAGTGAACTTGCCTGGTATTAGTTGATGAAAATAATACCGCTCTCAGAAAACTTGATAGAACTACTCATCACTCTCCGATGATAATCTATATAGTTAAACATTGTATTCATGTAAGCAATCATACTAGCAATCAATTCTAGAAATCAATATATAGCCAAAAATAAAACAACAAAGAAATCAATAATAAGACTCAAATAAAATCCAAAGAATTTCAAGGAAAACTACTAAGAAAGTTCTAAGACATTACCATAACAAAATAAGTTTTGTCCTAATAAAAATTAAAAACAAAGAAAACACTAAAATTTTAAATTAAAGGAAAATAAAATATAAAACAACTAAGTTAACATAAAGTATTTTATAACATCTGTCACTAGCAAAAAGAATTAAAGAATTAAACAAAATGCTTTTATAAAACTCTATGTATGACCTATATAAGCTTTTAATACAAAAGAAAAGCAAAATAAATATTTTGGATACTATAAAAGTGTCTATAAATGCCTAATAGAAACATAAAATAATTTTTCAAAAATGAAGAAAATAAAATAACCAAAATATCAACTTACAACTAATGAAAATAGTACTGTTTTTACTAAAACCCTAATTTAAAATATTCTAGTAATTTCTCAAATTAATACTACTAAAAAATGATGCAACAAGTGACCAGGAGCAAAACGAATCAATTCAAAATCTATTTTTAAACCAAAATTATTCACAAACTAGTGTTTGAAGCAAATTCAAAATTAAACTATTCAAATTTGAAAACCAGTTGCACTAACAAAACTACAAAAAATTATAAAACTAGGGCAAAAAGAATCACTCAATTTGGACAAATATTCTAGGAGATATCCAATTTCTAAAACCAGAACTAAAGTTGAAACAGAAATAAAAACAGAAAAAAGAAAATCCAACCGAACGGGGAGGGGCTACGTGGCACATTGTGATTGGTGGCACGGTGTGTGCGTGCGTGAACTACGGGTGGGCGAACCACGCGTAAAAGAAAAAGGTTTGCGAAATAAGTGATCTAATCTATGCAGTTGCTACGAGATCACACGGTCGGAGGGAGATCAGTGGCTTACGGCGGTGGGGACAAAGTCTCGCAAAGCTCCAGCGACAGTGGCGGTTCGGGACGTTGCGGGCGGGCGGTCCAGGTGCTCCCGGCGTCGTTTAAGTGGCTCAGGCGATGCAGCGATCGACGAGAGGGCAGTTGACGGTGACGGTGGAGGTTGAGGTGGCTGGAGCTGTGGCAGGCGACGTCGATGGCGGCGCCGATGCTTGGGTGTGATTGGTGAGGCGTCTCCGATGGTCGAGGGCGACGACGGAGGGTTTCGATCGATGCGGGCGTCCTCGACGAACACGTAGGTGGCATCAGGGGGCGGCGAGGTGGTCGAGAGCGAGGGCTAGGGCGGCGATGGCGCGACGATGAGTACGGGGCGACGACGAGCGATTCCGTCATCGAGAGGGAGAGGTAGTTGGGGTTTTTGGCAAAAACGGGTGCGTGGCCTCGGGTGTAAATAGGGGAGGGGTTCGACTTGGAGGAGGGGCGAGCTTAAACGCCAAGAAACCGCGGCGGATCCGAATCTCCGACGAAGGAAAGTGAAGAGGGCGGGCTCCGATTGTTTCCATCGGGCCAGGTGGGTCCCGCGCAGTGAGAGAGAGATAGAGAAAAGGAAAGAGGTGGGCGACCGAACGGAAAGAGACTCGGGTTGAGCTGGCTGGCTAGCTGCGCCTAGTCTGATGGGCTTCAGCATTTTATTTAATTTGAAAATAACGAGAGAAAGAAAATAGTTTTAGGATATATATATATATATATATATGTGCAATATAGGCATATTATATATCAAATTTTTGAGTAGAAAATTTTCTAAATCATGAATATATTTTCAAAGTCAAATAAAGTCCACAGAAAATCTCATAATTCAAACAGTGCTACTGTTTGAAGAAAACCCAATATTTAAAACACCAAAAAGATTTAAAATTCATTTTTGTCCACTTTTATATTGAAGGAAATCATTTTACCCTATTTTCCATATATTTTAGTTTTGGATAGAAATCATTTGAAAACAACTCCAAAATGACATTGAATTTGAATTTCAAATCATTGTCCAAATCTTTTGTGATTTTCCCTTTGATAAAATATGATTCAAATTGACTTGAATTGAATTTTAATATTAGTCCTCTCGTTTTTTAATATTTTCATACAAATTTAAATTTTGGAAATTCAATAACTTCAAATATAAAGTGGATTTGTGAAAGTTTGAAAGGGACTTTAAGAATGTTTTCTTCAAACTTTCAACTCTCTTTCCTAAAATTTGAAGACGTCATTTTATCTTCTCTCATGAAAATCATTGAGTTGCATAAATTTCTGAAAGTGAAATATTTCCAAATGGAATTCAAATCTTTTCAAATCCCTTTTCTTTTATTTAAATGGAAGAAGTCATATTATGTTCACTCAAGTGTTTTGTGATGAAATGAGTTTGAATTAATCTAGGTAAAAATGCAAAGTGAAAGTTTGGGAAAGTCATTTCATTTCCTCTCATTCAACTTTCAAAATTTTCAATTTTTCACACAATTTCACACAATCAATGACACAACAATCAAGCAAAGAATCCTAATTATTTATTTAATATAACATTCCAAACTTTAGAATTTTGGGATGTTACAAACTACCACGCTTAAAATGAATCTTGTCTTCAAGATTCAGAGAGGCTAGCAAGAAAAGGTTAGGGTTTGGGGGTCTCCTAGCAAATCCATTGGTCGGAAGAGTTTGGGGTGCTACCACACTTAAAATCAAAGTCATGGGTCTATCAAAACTCATGTACTTTTTTCCTTCAAAAAAATTGTCTTCTTGCAAAATCTTGAGTCTCTGCATAAGTTCTTCTGGGGCTTGACATGTCTGACACCAATACTAAACAACGACCGTAAATCTCGTGTCATTATCTCTCCACAACATGATACATGCTCCCTTTCTCAAATCTCGTTCTCCCTTTCTCTGTGCATTCTTATTTGATATATTGTGCCATCTTCCCTTTACCTTGTGGTACTTAATAATGGTAGGGATACAAAATGCATGCCAATGTTTTGGTGAAACGTTGATTAATTTTGTTTTGCCAAATTTTTGACACTCAATATTTGCATGCTCTTGATGAAAAAACCTCTTATTCATCAGATTCCCAATGGTATATCGTATGCTTTATTCTGGCGAATGGTTCAAAAGTTTGGCGTGTATTGTTTGAAACAAAATTTACCATATTCGAAACCGCTCTTAGAACTTGGTGAACTTGAAAGAAAATGTTTAACACGGAAAAGTTGCTCCTTTTCACCAGCTTTCAAACGGTTCATTATTTACTCAATTCCGATGAATGGTTGAGGAATCACGGACAAAACAACACATAAAAACATAGCAAGTTTGAACAAAAGCGTCACAGAAGTTCAAAGTCTGCACACAGTACGTTTCGAACACTCTGTCTTCGTGATGAAGGTAACACACATGACCTCACCATCTTTCAAATTACATCAATATGCCTAGTAATTACATAAAACTTTCTACATGAAAAAATCCACATTTTCTATAGTTTCCATCGGTATATATCATTTGCCCCATTCCGAAAAGGTTTCAAAATTTTCGTCTTTGGAACATATTTTGCCTTTTTTCAAAATTCAACTGAAACCTTGAGGAATTGGGAGGAAAATTCTATACAAAAAAGTTTTGATTTTTTGCTAGCCTTCCAAACATTGTATCATTTGCTACATTCCGACAAACCATTGAGAAATGAAAGCAAACTTACGGTATCGTTCAAACTTCTACCTGTTCTCAAATTACTCTTAAATAGTTTCTGATTGGGAAAAAAATCTAAATGAAATACGAGTGTATTTGCATAAAATTTTCAGCGCTATATCATTTGCATCATTCCATTAAACCATTTAAAAATTAGCTAAAAAATACTATTTCACTTGGTTGATTTTTTTGCAATTTTTGAAATTCCTTTTAAACCGTAAGGAATTTGGGAGAACTTTCTACATATGCACAAGCACATTTACAGCTACTTTCCATGTCATACCATTAGCATCATTGTGATAAACCGTTTGAAAACGAGCTTGAAAATATGATTCACATTTTTTTTCTACAAGAAAACATGGTTTTTAAAACTGCTTTTAAACCATGAATATTTAGCAAACATGTTCAATATAGGTTATGATTGCCTTGTCCAGAGCATTTACGGTATATCGCAAGCCCCGCTTGTACAATATGTTCGGAAATTCAAACTGTGCCCACGGGGCAGTTCTAGTACTACTATGACGATGAGCAACTTGTTGTAAACCTTGGCAGAATGTGTATATTGAATTATCTGTATTTCAGCAACACACAACAACATTTTGGTATCTCCCAAGGACTGGAGCCCAACTCTTTTGGGATCAAGCAAACAAGGGCACATTGCAGTATTTAGTCTACTACTAAGTTACTATAACTATATATAATTCTGACTGGACCAGTAGCATGCAATGCCGACACATCAGACAATTAAACAAACACACAGACACACATACACACGCACACATCCAAGCATTTGTTTCGCTTCATGCATACTTATCTCCCCGTTTCTATCTTTCCTTCAGAGGGGCAAACTCACACCAGAAACAACTATATATAAGCTATATATAGGAGGTAAGGTTGCGCCCAACTATATATTACCTAATGTACCTCCTACCACCACAGCCATTCTCTCTTTGGCAGTTGAAGTACATCCCAGCGACAGGCGGTCCCAGATTGTAGATCGCTGCGAAGTCCCTTGTGCAGAAGTTTGCTCTCCACCCTGGTGCATAAGTGGTCTGCCTGACCGACTGTCTAAACAGGATGAAAACGAAACGATGGATTCCTGCAGTTGGACGTGGGCTCTCATAGGGGACTATTTCATTTCCTGTTGCAGACAATAAGTAAAACAAATTAATGGAAATACAATGTGACTAGTGCTTTCGATCAGTGCGTTCGCCTTCATCTATTTACTGGATTAAGCATTTTCATGATAAAAAGTGGCTTTTTTGTTGACCAGATGTTTTAAGCATTTCTGTGATAACAACTGGCTCTAATGGATATAAGAGCTTATGGATGCATGAAAAGTTTCAGTACCATAAATATCCTATTGACACTGCTGCCAATAATTATGCTTTGGCGATAATCGAAGCCTGAAGAAAATGTCTAATATACCCACGTTTTGTTGAAGCTTTGGTCAAACTAGAATCATGTTCTCTTTCAAAAGCAAGCCTCTAATTTCAGACTCCTCCATCCCAAACTACTTGTCCTAGAATTGTCTAGATACGAATGTACCTAACACTAGGATGTGTGTAGATATATCCATATCTAGACAAATAAGACAACAATTCAGGAGGGAGGTAATACTCCCTCCGTTCCATAATGTAGTGCCTATAGTTTTAACTAAAAGTCAAACATTATAAACTTTGACCATACTTATAGAGAAAAATAGGTACATCAAGAATACCAAATGCACATCATTGGAAACATCATGAGTTATATTTTCATAATATACATGTTTGGTAGTGTAGATGTAGACAGTTTTCTCTATAAACTTGATCAAAGTTGGTAAAGTTTGACTTTGAAAAAAATCTATATGCACTACATTGTGGAATGGAGGGAGTATTTGCTATGTGGGTGTAGCATAGATAGAAGCCGTGGCAGTGCAAGGGCTCTGCCGGCTCTGAAACTTAAAACATTAATTAACTTTAACATAAGACAGAAGTAACATTGCCGTTGCTGAGAGTCAAATCACTTACCAAAACTTGCATCAGTAGTCTCTGGAATGTCTGTTACCAACCTATATATGCAAGAGAAAGCGAAATTGAGTGATTAGTACTATCTTGAGACGGTAACATGCACCTCTAATCAACCAGAAAGAGGATGCATATCAGAGGGCATGCATATAAAGCGAACCTGTACGGAGGAAGAGGCCTGTGGATTACCACTCAGCCGCATGGCGAAAAGTAACATAGAGGAGCTTACCAATGAAGGTTCTCTCTTTTAGTAGGGTTGCTGGGGCTTGGTGAATCAGGGTCCACCATCACCTAGAAACAAGATAGACCAATACATGCATGTGAGTGATGTCCAGTTCACCAATTTTCGAAACTTAAGAAATGATCTCTCCACTATTTTCTTATAAATGCTCTTGATTCTCTCAGTCTGAATACTAATGACTGCAGTTAAATTTAGAACTTTATGGGGTTAAAATCGTGAAAATAATTAGCTACTAAGTTTAACTTAGTTGTGCTTCAAACACAGCACCTTACCAATAGCCAAATAGTACTAAGAAAGAGCTACCCTAAGAGGCCAGTTTGTCCTATCAGCTAGACATACCTCAAGGTTCTAAAGTCAAGAAAAGATTATATTCCTTGCTTTTAGTCTAATATTACAAGGCAGACCTAGAGAGACGCTTTAGGAGAAGTGCTGATCTGGGTCAACCAATATATGTAGCCATGAGGAAAGCATATTATCCACTAACTAGGACCAGTCCCTGATTTCAAGTTAAAATCGGAAAAACCAAACCACAGCTAAAGAATGAAAGTCATCTAACTGACGTGAAGTTATCAAGCATGCACACTTACAAGCGTGTAAAGGTTCCTCATGTCTCGCCCGCCAATATAAACTCTTGGAACGTTGAACACTTGAGATGGCTTGAGCTCAGACCCGTTCGTCAGCTCCTTGTTGTTGAAGAAGATCCTGAATGACGCAGTAGTCATGAAAGGGTCCACAATATCCCCAATGATGTGGCCGACGACCAATGGGTCCCTGGACATATTTGTCATCGACATGATTGGGAAGAAAGGGACAGTAGTGGATCTTGGTGAGCTAGGATAGGACAGGAGAGCTCAAATGTGGCTTGCTGTTATATGGTTTGATTAGAAGTTGAAGAGAAGGGGGCTATTTATAGAGATGGTTGATCAACACATCCTGATCACCAGCCGGAGGCCAGATTTCCACAGGAGTTTCGGAATATGTTCTAGCTAGGACATACAAAGAATATATTTGAGTGGTGACAATAGGTTATTATGAACCTCCTCTCCATCCTTTAGGGGTTAGTGCGGGCGCATCGATCATTTAATCTCTTTCGTTTGTGAATAAATCTTTTGGCTGCCCTGTCACACATTCTCTAAATCTAGACCAGTTGGATGCATGTAATGCATATTATTGCCCGAAAGTTAACTAACTTTTAACCTAGGCCCCATGAAGCATGACACTGCCTGTGCTAGCTGAAATGATGACCTGCTAGGTTAGATGAGAGTGGTGGAGTAGTACATGTTGCCCTCATGGGCAAAGACGTCGACACCTAACCTTCATTTTTTCACTCTTAATTTAATTGGTTGTGACATCAGAGACGTGACTCCAGTTCACAATATGGCACTCTCTTTTCTAAAATAATGGGGCCACAGCATTCGGTTCCGCACTCTGTGTAAAGTGGCTCCCCTGAAATTATGCAGATTGTACCAGAGAGAATGAGCATGTCAAGGAAATCAACAAGGATACAATTATGTTGAAATTATGCATCTCCAGCCTCAGCATTCGGTTCGCCCACGCATTTTATAATTGTCTACCAGGTGTCACTAGTCCAGAAACGTGCATTCCTGTATTGATCGTCATATCTCACCCACATAAAATCGTTTTACTTGTTACTAATTCCTGTAGTAGGAACATATTTCTTGTCCACTTAACTTTGTGCATTTTCTCATCTACTCCCATAGTCCCACCGTTCCAAAATATAAGTTTTTTTTAGAGGTTTCACTACGGAATACATATGCATCGAAATAAGTGAATCTACACTTTAAAGTATGTCTATATACATCTGTATGTAGTCCGTAATGAAATATCTAGATAAAGTTATATTTAAAAACGGAGGGAGTATATTTTATGCCCAGTTCCTAGCCGCCAATCTTTTGTAATCTCCGTTTCGAAAAGAAAAAAATCTTTTGTAATCTCTATAGCATGGTTTTGTTCAGTGAAATGAAACTAATTTCAGAACAAATCAACTAAAAAAATTCGAATGTTGAAATGAAGTAATGTATACCCCAAATCTTAGCGACTTGCTATGTCGTTAGAGGCAGAGATGTCATTTACTGCCGTGAAGGACAGCTGCTTTTTCTGCAAAAGCAATTATAGACTACCAGTGACATGAGAATGAGCCTTCTGGTCAAGGTGTGTAGCACTAGTTCGAATTAAATGCATTTTCTGGAACCAATATATGGGAATAGTGTCTCGTGGCAAAAAGGAAGATTGTAGAAATATAAATGTGAGTGCCATCCATGTGATTACTTTTATGTTGTTAATCCTCCGAGTCTGTTACAATTGGTGCTCTAGTTTATACCGTAGTGTTGCGGCCTAACGTGAGAAAACTCATATGTACTACTGCCGACTCTCTGAAGAAGAAAATGCACTTAGCTATACGCGTATACCATAAGCTCAGCTTGATTTCCCACTTAGCACTTTGCTCTCTTTTTCAGGCATATGCATCGGTGTTCCTACTATATAGCCCCTATTTTTTAATATAGTTCTATCTATTAACGCAAGCATATCAAAATATGCTTTTCTAGAATCAACTAACGCGGTTAGGCCAGAATACCAGATAAAGAGTAGCTAACCAGTATGCTATAAGCTTCTTATAAGTATAAACTACTACTCCATCCATTTGAACATGCTTTAACCAACAGCTACTGTTTTTTGACTAGATTTGTTTTTCTCAGCCCGGTGAGAACCAGGATACCACGACCCATCTGCTCCGGGCCCAGGAGGCGACACTGGGGCTGGCCCGCACGACATGCTCAGGCCGCGGACGGCCCGGAGGAAGCCGCCTCGGGAGGGGCTTACTAGTAGCAAACAGACTTTTCATTCGAAACTGTAGTCCTGGCTGGGTTTGGGCCCGGGACTAATGTGCGCATTAGCCCCGGTTCCAACGACAGGGAACGGACGGGGGGACCGCCAGGATTAGTCCCGGTTCAACTAGGACCTCTAGTCCCCGTCGGTGATACAAACTGGGACTAAAGGGGTTACGACAGGCTGGGGCCCCTACGAACCTCAGTCCCGACTGGTATATCCAAACGGGACTAAAGTCTTTCCTATGTAAAGCTGCTTCGTCCAGCCCGAGTCCAAGCTTTCTCTCCTCTCTGTTTCCTTCCCCAAGCTCGAGTTCATCCTCCATTTTTGCCAAGATTTGTCAAGATTGGTGGCACTCCATCTATCCAAGGGCTCTAAAAGGTTAGCAACTTCATCCTTTTATCTCATACTGCTAGTTTAGCTCGTTTCATGCTCTATAAGTATATTGATTTGTGGGTTTTAGTATTTTTGATATTTTTAGGCACACAAATATAACAACAAATAAAAATAAGAACAAGTGAATGATGATTTGTGTGAAGGTACTTGATAGGTATTTGGTGATACTCCTCGGCAACAGTGCCGAAAATTCTTCCTCCTACTTGTAAATTGCATTGGGATTCTCCCTGAAGAGGAGAGGAGATGCATCATAGTAGAGATAAGTATTTCCCTCAATGAAGACCAAGATTATCGAACCAATAGGAGGACCACACAAATGCTCGTCTTCAATGCCTACACACCAAAAAGGACACACTTGCACCTAACACGGACAAGAGGGTTGTCAATCCCCTTGAACTCGTTACTTCCAAGAGATAAGTAGTGATAGATAGATAATATAAATGTAAAATAATTATAAAGTGAAATTACATAATATAGGCAACTGAAATATTTTTAGTGTTTTTGGAATTTTATTTATAGAGCCCTGGGGGGCATAGTCTTCGTTAGAGGCTTCTCTCTCGTAGAAAGCATACGATGGGTAAACAAATTATTGTTGGGAAATTGATAGAAAATTGGATAGTCATGCAATATTTATTTATGGCAATGATCATTAGATATAGGCATCACGTCCATAAGCAAGTAGACCGACTCCTTCTTGCATCTACTACTATTACTCCACTCACCGACCGCTATCCAGCATGCATCTAGAGTATTAAGTAAAACAGAGTAACGCCTTAAGCAAGACGACATGATATAGACAAAGTAAATCCAACTAATATCAATGTTCACAAAATCGGTAACTCGTAGCTGCTCGGTCGGCTCGGGAGTAGAGATTAATCAGTGAATCGGCCTATTAACTTGATTAATCGGTCGATCATTAATCGATAGATTAAATAGAAACTTGCCAACTTATATCTTGATTTTTTCTCTATTATACCATACTTCCATGGATCTAACTATGTAATATACCAAAATATTATGTTGTAAGCATATAAAAAAATGAACAAGAGGTAAAATTAATAATCGTTATACATCCAAATCTACAAAATCTCAAAATTTAAAATTATTAATTAAACATTTAAACTTGTAGTATGCTACAAATAACAACCGAAACCAATAGTTCCATCCACTAATCTACAAAATTATAATTTATAATCTAGTAATATATGAATGTTGGATTCTCCAATGAGATAGGGAAAAAAGATTGTAGTACCTTGCCTGCTGGTGATGCCATGGAGGAAGAGATTGGGGAGCATCCCATGGGAGAGGATGGGGAGTAGCTAGGGGGGAGGCGAGTCTAGGTAGGTGACCAGAGTGGTGGAGCAGTTGGATCCTGGAGGTGTAGTGTGGTGGCTGGCACCGGTGAGGACGTGGCTAGCCACCAGCCAGTTTATGAGCAGACGAAAGGAGTATGAGGGAGCGGGAGGAGGGCCAAACCCTATGTATTTATTAGAAAGAGGGGGTGGGTGGAGTTATGTGCCAAAATTTTGGTATCCGTTTGCCCACCAATTAATGGGCCAGTAGCGATTAATCGGTCTAACAACTGATTAATCGATATGATGACTGATTAATCGGTCTAACTGGCCAATTAATCGGCTTGGCAAGTTAGCGCGATGAATAAGTTCTATTCGATTCGGTCATCCTATGAGTAGCGATTAACTGACAAGTTAACCAGTTAATCAGATGAATTCTTGAACAGTGACTAATATGAATAAACCCCATCATTTTATCCTTAATGACATCAATACAAATACATTCATGTCCCTTTCTGTCACTGGTATTGAGCACTGCAAGATTAAACCCATTATAACGCACCACTCCCACTGAAGATAAATCAATCTAGTTGGCCAAACCAAACCGATAGATTAGAGAGAAATAGAAGCTATCATAATCATGCATACATAAAAGACCAGCAGACTTGATGTCTACTATGCAACATTATTCTTGTAGACTCTGTTGGGCCTCCAAGCGTAGAGTTTTGTAGGACAGTAACAATTTTCCATCAAGTGGATGACCTAAGGTTTATCAATTCATAGGAGGTGTAGGATGAAGATGGTCTCTCTCAAACAACCCTGCAATCAAATACAAAAAATCTCTTGTGTCCCCAACACACCCAATACAATGATAAATTATATAGGTGCACTAGTTAGGCGAAGAGATGGTGATACAAGTGCAGTATGGATAGTAGATATAGGTTTTTGTAATCTGAAACTATAAAAACAGCAAGGTTGCAAGTAACAAAAGTGAGCATAAACAGTATTGCAATTCTTGGAAATAAGGCCTAGGGTTCATACTTTCACTAGTGCAATCTCTCAGCAATGCTAAGATAATAGAATCATATGATTATCCCTCAACGTGCGGCAAAGAATCACTCCAAAGTTCATAAGTAGCAGAGAGCAATAAGATGAAATTGTTGTAGCACTAGTGAAAAAAGGCCCATTTGTCCCGGTTCGTAAGGCTCATTTGTCCCGGTTCTAGAACCGGGACTAATGTGCGGGACTAAAGCCCACGACCTTTAGTCCCGGTTCGCTTATGAACCGGGACAGATGGGGCTACACGTGGCCGCTCCGTCGAGCCCAGACAGGAGGGCCTTTGGTCCCGGTTGGTAACACCAACACCAACCGGGACCAAAGAGCGTCCACGCGTCAGTAGCTAAGGAGCTGTTTTTTTGAAAGAGGGGGGGGGTGAGGGTTTTGGAGGGTTAATTTAATTTAGGGGTTTCATATATTTTGTTAGATAGCTAATAGAGAGAAGTGATCTCTCTTATCTCCGTGCTTGGTCACGACGCTACGTACTATACTTATAGATAGAACATATAACACAATTTAATCATCATTTTCGTCAATGAGACATCATATAACAAGTTGGTCACTAGTCATAATCACAACTCCTCCTCCTCCTCCTCATCATCAACTCTAACACATTGTAGCACATAATAACACATTGTACCTAGGATCTACGTACTCCTATCTCGTAGGACCTACTCTACCCTCTCTTAGGTACAATATCATAAAACAAGATAGGCCTTGACTCTCCATTATGGAGAACGGAGATCATCCTATCTCCCATTCTTGGCCTATGCACAATGTTGTTTCCAATCTACGATTGGGCATACATTTTTTCCAATCTTTGATTGTCATGACTCCATCGGTTTTAGAAATCCGGTATGGACAGGAGTGATGCGTAGGCTGACTTGGCCGTGGTGGCCCTAAGCTCGTAACAACAACGCGACCTCTCGAAAACATCAGATGAGGCACACAATCCTCCAGGATTTTCTATTGAAAAACATAGTAATAACTTTGTAGTTAGCAATGTAGTTTGGTTTTAGAAGAATTTATGCAAAAGATGCACGACTGTCGTAATAGTAGAATTAAAATCTTACCATGCAATCTCCATGGATGTTACTGTAGTTCACCAGGTGCACTAGTGGCACGTATTGACCATAATATGCAGGAGTTTGATAATAGCTATTGTAATTCTCAAGATGACTAAGAAATGCGGTAAGATGATCTTTCTCCTTATAAGTTAATTCTACTTCATCACTGTAGTAGTAGTAGGTTCTGTCTACCATCTTCCGTACATTTTTTGAAGAATGAAAATAAGCTGTCAATGCAAATAAGTGGTCAACTATTTTTAAATAAATATTATAAATTACTTAATAAATATGGTTGAGAAACTCACATAATGGTAGAACTAGATGCGTCTGCACATCGACCCAGATGTCGATATTACCTTCAATTTCATCTTCCGGATGAATATCAAAGGTGATAAACATATTAGGCTCAAATGCATAAGCCTTGCATAGTGCTTGCCAACTTTTGCATTCAAAATAGCAATAGGTGTCTGCATGGTATAATTTTACCACAAAAGTAAAACCATGCTCAGTCCTCAAGTGAACTATCTTTACCTCCATATCTTTTTTAGTATTGAAACCAATCTTATCCAAGACAACAATTCTTGCATGGCAGGGGATACGCTAATAGAACAGTAAAAAAATTCAAATTAATTATAAGTTGAAGCAAAAGAGGCAGAAGTCATGCTTAATTACGAAAAAAGACTTGTCATTCTGACTTACTATATCCACTTCGAAGGTCTCATCCAGCATGATGCTGAAGCGCCTACCACAACTAGGAAAGTCTTGTCACACAGGCCGCGCTCGTCTTTGCAGTATTCGCACATACCGAATTCACTTTCGTCGTCAAACATTTCCTATGTTCATAGTTGAAACATTTAAAATCGATCGAAGGAAACTACGAGAAAACTGATCAACACACAAATCACTATTACTCAATATGCAAGGGGTTGGCTTTAGGACTATCGAGTCTTTCCTTCCTAAACACTCATCTCATGTATATGGTGGGCACTCCCTCTAATATTGCGACCGTCGGTGATGGTGGCTCCTCCTTTCGTCCCAGAGTGCATTACACCAAAATGTCTAGCACACTGGAACGAAGGAGAAGCGACCCCCACGACAATAGTCGGGATTCTTCCTCTCTCTCTCTCATATATATATATATGGTGGACACTCTCCCTCACTGAAAGCCACACAAGGAGCCGAAACAAACCTAAAGTCAACCCGTTTCCTATATCGAGCAATGACATAGAAAAAATTCCTTATGTTTTACCGAAATGACTTGCAAATCACAAATACATTTATAATGAACCCGAATATAATATCACTAATACATCATCCTGAATAAGCCAGTTCAAGAATTACGGCACGCTTTGGATCCTAATGCGTGTGTGACTTTCGGTCCGTCGAGGCTTTCCTTAAGTAACTCTCATATCTCATGGTGTGTTGGTACGCTCCCTCTCACACTGATATGATGGTGTATATATGTTGGTGGGCACTCTCTCACAGTAATAGTTCCACCGCCGGTGATGGACGCCTCCCCTCTTCTCTTCTTGCGCAATATATCGATGAGTATATCGCAAAGAAGAGAAAAAAGAGGAGGCGCCCCCCACGACAACAGTCAGGATTCCTCCATCAAGAACACACATGAAAGTCACACAAGGAGCAACGACAGACCGAAAGTCACCCACGCATTATACTGATAAAATATCACAAATACATTAATATTTATAATGACCTTGAATATAATATCACTAATACATCATCCCGAATAATCCAGTTAATGCATCATCAAATATTAACAAATACATCTTGAATATTATCATATAAGATCACTAATACAGATCGAATATCCTACAATCCAAAGTGGAGGACGGTGAACTCGGTTCACTAGCGGTCTCTGAGTCGCCGGCGGTGGACATCCAAAGATAAGGAACCATCACAGGATCATAACTCAAGTGAGATCCCTGAAGGATCTACCAGGTATTGTTGAACCGGGCGTCCAAAGCCGCCATGTAGCGACGGACGTGCTCGTCCTCCTCCCTGACACGGCAACGTACCACCTCCGCGGGTGCCCACTCCCTCCGCACCGAAAGTGGCCCACGTGACCGCCACCACAGAAGGTCCGGGTCGACAACGATACCTGCATTCCTCACCAACCTCCGAGCCCGGGAAGTTAGCAGCTCCCAGTGCCAGCCCGACGAAGCCTAGTCCCAGACATGGCGCCTATCAAGCAGGCTCTCACGGACTACTCGACGACGAGGATGCGGGCCGGGCATCGTCGACAAATTCCTATGAGAACGTTTTCTTATCGTTTAATCACTAATTTTTCATGAAACCCAAAATTTTTCATCATTAACATACTAATCTAACATAAACATTCATCATAAACATACTAATTTAACATAAACGTTCATCATAAACATACTAATCTAACATAAACATTCATCATAAAAAAGTTCTGTAATCTAACATACACATACTAATCTAACATAAACATTCATCATATAAAAAATCAACATATATTTTAAAAAGAAATTGCACAGAGTCGGGGCAACGGTGGCTCATAGCGGTGACGGGGCGGCGACGGGGGCGGGGCGGCGACAGGGACGGGGCGGCGACGGGGGCGGCGGGGGAGGCGACGGGGGAGGGGCGGCGACAGGAGAGGTGCGGCGACGGGGGCGGCAGGGGCGGCAGGGGAGGGGCGGCGGGGGCGGCGATGAGGGCGGGGCGGCGACGAGGGCGACGGGGGAGGGGCGGCGACGGGGGCAGTGGAGGCGGCAACGAGGGTGGGGCGGCGACGGGGGCGACAGGGGAGGCGACAGGGACGGGGCGGCGACGAGGAGGGGGATGGCAACGGCGGGGGCGGCGACGGGGGCGGCGACGAGGACGGCGACGGCGACGGTGGGCTCGGGGCGGCAAGCGACGACGGGGACGAGGACGGCGGGCTCGACGAAGTGGCAATGAAAACTGTGAAATTGCCTAAGTGCTTCTTATATAGAAGAAGCATTGGTCCCGGTTGGTGGCACCAACCGGGACCAATGCCCATCTTTAGTCCCGGTTGGTGCCACCAACCAGGACCAAAGCCCTGTTTTCTGCAGCCGAAAGGGCGGGAAACAGGGACCTTTCATCCCGGTTGGTGGCACCAACCGGGACTAATGCCCACCTTTAGTCTCGAGGGCTGTTGAAAACAGGGCTTTGGTCCCGGTTGGTGGCACCAACCGAGACGAAAGGGGGGAATTGGTCCCGGTTGATGCCACCAACCGGGACCACTGGCCCCTTTTCGTCGGCCGGCGGGGAAGCAACATATGTTTAGTCCCACCTCGCTAGTCGAGGGGAGACATCACCTGTTTATAAGCCCCGATGCGCTTGACATGTAAAGCTCCTCTCATAGTGAAAATAGATGCCCTTATAAACTAATTTGACCTAAATTCAAAATGCTAGTTAGGTGCCTAACTAGCACTTTGAATTTAGGTTGAATTTTAGTGTAAGCGCATCTATTTTCACTTTTGCTATTTTTTATGTTATTTCTTTGCTATTTTTCCTCCTATTTAATATTACTTTGTTTTAACATTATATTCAATTTGGTAATTTTTAGGTTTTATATAATTTTAGTTTCAAAAATACTAGAGATTTATAATTTTAGTTATTGATTTTTTGAGCTAAATGACCCTGAAATAGAAAAGCACTACAAATGAACTCTGAAAAGGTTGAAAGTTGGCATGGTATCATCATTTCACCCACATAGCATGTGCTAAAAAGTTCAGAGGGTTACGGCAAAAGCTGGATGCACTTCGTGTACAAAACGGACAGTCTCTTTTGAAGTATCAGGGTTTCAGACGGAAACTCATCGGTTACAAAAGGCATTTCATTTTCTTGAACTTATTTGAAATCCAGGCTTTTTGTGTGTTCAAAATGCACCATTCAAATCCACATCATCAATTTTCAACCCTTCCCGACATAATTTTTTATTTTTCATGCATTTATTGATTTTTTTTGAGCTAAGTGACCCTGAAATTGAAAAGCACTACAAATGAACTTTGAAAATGTTGAAAGTTGGCATGGTATCATCATTTCACCCACATAGCATGTGCTAAAAAGTTGAGAGGGTTACGACAAAATCTGGATGCACTTCGTGTACAAAACGGACAGTCTCTTTCGAAGTATCAGGGTTTCAAACGGAAACTGATCGGTTACAAAAGGCATTTCATTTTCTTAAACTTATTTGAACTCCAGGCTTTTTGTGTGTTCAAAATGCACCATTCAAAGCCACATCATCAATTTTCAATCCGTTCCGACATCATTTGTTATTTTTCATGCGGTTATTGATTTTTTTGAGCTAAATAACCCTGAAATCGAAAAGCACTGCAAATGAACTCTGAAAAGGTTGAAAGTTGGCATGGTATCATCATTTCACCCACATAGCTTGTGCTAAAAAGATGAGAGGGTTACGACAAAAGATGGATGCACTTCGTGTACAAAACAAACAGTCTCTTTCGAAGTATCAGGGTTTCGGACGGAAAATCATCAGTTACAAAAGGCATTTCATTTTCTTGAACTAATTTATACTCCAGGCTTTTCATGTGTTCAAAATGCACCATTCAAAGCCACATCATCAATTTTCAACCCTTTCTGACTTCATTTGGTATTTTTCATGCAATTATTGATTTTTTGACCTAAATGACCCTTAAATTGAAAAGCACTACAAATGAACTCTCAAAACGTTGAAAGTTGGCATGGTATCATCATTTCACCCACATAGCACGTGCTAAAAAGTTGAGAGGGTTACGACAAAAGCTGGATGCACTTCGTGTACAAAACGGACAATCTCTTTCGAAGTATCAGGGTTTCAGACGGAAACTCATCGGTTACAAAAGGAATTTAATTTTATTGAACTTATTTGAACTCCAGGCTTTTTGTGTGTTCATAATGCACCACTCAAAGCCACATCATCAATTTTCCCCGACATCATTTGTTATTTTTCATGCAGTTATTGATTTTTTGAGCTAAATGACCCTAAAATTGAAAAGTACTAGAAATGAACTCTGAAAAGGTTGAAAGTTGGCATGGTATCATCATTTCACCCACATAGCATGTGCTAAAAAGTTGTGAGGGTTATGGCAAAAGCTGGATGCACTTCGTGTACAAAACGGACAGTCTCTTTCGAAGTATCAGGGTTTCAGACGGAAACTCATAATTACAAAAGGCATTTCATTTTCTTGAACTTATTTGAACTCCAGTCTTTTTGTGTGTTCAAAATGCACCATTCAAAGCCACATCATCAATTTTCAACCCTTCCCGACATCATTTGTTATTTTTCATGCAGTTATTGATTTTTGAGCTAAATGAATCTAAAATTGAAAAGCAATATAAATGAACTCTGAAAAGGTTGAAAGTTGGCATGGTATCATCATTTCACCCACATAGCATGTGCTAAAAAGTTGAGGGTTACGGCAAAATCTGGATGCACTTCGTGTACAAAATGGACAGTCTCTTTCGAAGTATCAAGGTTTCAAACGGAAACTCATCAGTTACAAAAGGCATTTCATTTTCTTGAACTTATTTGACTTCCAGGCTTTTTGTGTGTTCAAAATGCACCATTCAAAGCCACATCATCAATTTTCAACCCTTTCTGACTTCATTTGGTATTTTTCATGCAGTTATTGATTTTTTTGAGCTAAATGACCCTGAAATTGTAAAGCACTAGAAATGAACTCTGAAAAGATTGAAAGTTGGCATGGTATCATCATTTCATCCACATAGCATGTGATAAAAAGTTGGGAGGGTTACGGTAGTAGCTGGATGCACTTCGTTTACAAAACGGACAGTCTCTTTCGAAGTATCAGGGTTTCGGACGGAAACTCATGTGTTACAAAAGGCATTTCATTTTCTTGAGCTTATTTGAACTCAAGGCTTTTTGTGTGTTCAAAATGCACCATTGAAAGCCACATCATCAATTTTCAACCCTTCCCGACATGATTTGTTGTTTTCCATGCAGTTATTGATTTTTTTGAGCTAAATGACCCTGAAATTGAAAAGCACTACAAATGAACTCTAAAAAAGTTGAAAGTTGGCATGGTATCATCATTTCTCCCACATAGCATGTGCTAAAAAGTTGAGAGGGTTACGACAAAAGCTGGATGCACTTCGTGTACAAAGCGGACAGTCTCTTTCGAAGTATCATGGTTCCGAACGGAAATTAATCGGTTACAAAAGGCATTTCATTTTCATGAACTTATTTGAACTCCAGATTTTGTGTGTGTTCAAAATTATGCAGGCCCTTAATATACTCGGAGGTGCGTCGGTCACCGTACATCCATTACCGATTCATCTGCATGTGTTATATAATAAAGTGTATTAAAAACCATTACAACATATCATGAATAGAGAAATGACCAAATTAATAGAAATTCATCATCACATTAAAGCCAAAGTACAATAATGACCAAAATAAATACGTACAGTTCATAGATAGTTGTCATTATTGAACAACATATAGCTCTCTAGAGCATCTAATTAAAACATACAGCGAAACTACGTAAAAAATTTAAATGCAACAACAAATGCAATCATAACCGCTATTAAGGTACCAATTGATCGAACGGCATAATGATACCAAGCCTCAGTATGAATGGCATATTTTCTAATCTTTCTAAGCTTCAAGCGCATTGCATCCATCTTGGTCTTGTGATCGTAGACGATATTGACAACATGCAACTCCAATACCATATTGTCATCTTTATTTCTTTTCAATATTTCTTTCAAATGATCGATTTCTTTTTCAGCTTCTGTTAACTTCTCGAGCAGAATTGCATAGTCGGTTGGAATTTCTGATTCAACTACTTCCTATAGATAAAAACATCTACATCAAGTTGGTGGCATAATTAATTGTCATAGACATTAGATATGTGAAATAGTTATATAAAAGATAATATACCACATCTGAATCATAGACTGGATGAGGGCCGACGTGGGCGGATACCATAACCATGGCACTATATAATAACAAACAATAATAAAAGTAAGAAACTCATACGAGTAAGTATATTTTATTTTAGCAAGAAGATAAGATCAAGAGGCTCACCACGCGTGGGTGATCGACGGCGGTTTCAGGACAGGGACGGGACAAGATGGATCGCCAAACCTAGAAAAATCTTGACGAAAATGGAGTTTGGACAAGGAGCTTTGAGAGGAGAAAGCTTAAGTTTGGCTTGGGCATTTCATCAAACACCTCATGTGCATAGGAGGTGAGCTAGAGCACCACAAAGCTCTCCCCTCGCCGGCCTAAAAAACAGAGCAATATGGAGTGCTCTGCTCACTGGCGAGAGGGGTATATATAGGCATCTCATTAGTCCCAGTTCGTGGCTGGAACCGGGACTAAAGGACCCCCTTTGGTCCCGGATCCAGCCACGAACTGGGACCAATGGTTGTGGGCCAGAAGCGAGGCACATTGGTCCCGGTTCGTGTCTGGAACCGGGACCAAAGGTTCCACACGAACCGGGACCAATGCCCCACGTGGCCCGCCCTGCCCCCTGGCCTCACGAACCGGGACTTTTGGCCCCATTGGTCCCGGTTCGTGACTGAACCGGGACTAATGTGCTGGCCCGGCCCGAACCAATGCCCTGTTTTCTACTAGTGTAGGTAGAAGAACCACGTTAAAGCTATTCTTTTCGATCAATCTATTGAGTTCTTCCTATAAGTGTCACAAACATTCCTAGAGTTCCTACCAGAATACCACCTATGATACACATCAATCAACCCTAATGTCAGAATCATCAAACAATTTCAGAATCATCATCTTCAATCAAACACAAAGAACTTCAAAGAGTACCCCAAGATTTCTGTTGGAGAAAGAAGGAAAAGAAGGTGCATCAACTCATATGCATGGATTACCCCATTGTCACGATAGGAATCTGCAAGTTGAGTACTGAAACATATATCAAGTGAATCAATAGAACACCCCATTGTCACCACTAGTATCCACATGCAAGACATATATCAAGTGATCTCACACCCAATATTCAATCCAAGATAACAAAATCTCAAAGGGAGAGATTCAATTCATGACATCAACATAGGAAGGGACAAATACCATATGATCAAACGATATTTAAAAAGCTCGTGATACATGAACATTGTGACATCTCAAGAACACGAGAGAGCAAAAGAGAGAGAGATAGAGCGAGAGATCAAACACATAGCTACTGGTACATACCCTCAGCCCTGAGGGTGAACTACTCCCTCTTCATCAGGAGACCGCGGGGATGATGAAGGTGGATGCCGGTGATGATTGCCCTCTCTGGTAGGTTACCAGAATAGGGATCCGGATGAGTTTACTTTACTATAGAGGCTTGCGGCGACGGCACAAAAGTTCTAGGTTAACTTCTAGGATTTTTCTCATTATATATGATTTTTCAGTGTTGGAATCATGTCAAACGGAGCCATGAGGTGGTCCCAAGCCAACAGGGCGCACCTAGAGGGTTGACCTCGCCCTGTTGGCTTGGCACCAATAGGTGGCCCTCCTCTGGTGGGTTTTTTCTCAAGTATTTCTTAATTTTCCAGAAAAAATTAGCAAAAAGTTTCGAGCGATTCTGAGAACTTTTATTTTCTGCACAAAAATAACATCACGGTAATTCTGTTGAAAAGAACATGAGTCCGGGTTAGTTCCAATTAAATCATATAAAGTGCATCAAACCCTTATAGAAGTATTGTAAACATAGGTAAATATGACATGAATACTTCATAAATTGTTGATATGTTGGAGACATATCAAGACTCAATATACTTTCGTGAATAATCTGAACATAAACCCTCAATTCATCAGATACTAACAAAGACACCACAAAAGAGTGATTACATAAGATAGATCACCGCGGAATGGCGGTGATCTTGGTAGTGAATAACATAGAGAGAGACAGAGAGAGAGATATGCATCTAGGTAGTAACTACGGACCTGTATGTCCATCATAAACTACTCACACATCCCCATGGGAGCAGCAAGGTTGATGTAGAGGCCCTCCCTGACCGACCCCCCCCCTCCGATAGGGCACCAAAATAGGGTTACGGATGGGCACACGTCAGAACAGAAGCTTGCAGCGGCGAAAAAGTGTTTCGGGAGGCTCTCTAGGGTTTTCCCTATATATATATAGAAAAGAGATCAGGGACAGAGGTCGTGAGAGGTGGCCCCAAGACATCAGGGCATGGCCAACCCCCTAAGGCACGCCCTGTTGGCTTGGCTCCACCCCGTGTGCCCTTTGGTATCCATCCAAAGCTTCCAGGTCTTATTTTTGGCCGAAAAAATCATTAAAAAAATTCGGGGCATTTGGACTTCTTTGGTATATTATTCCTAAAAGGCTAAAAACATGCAGAAAAGAGCAGCTAGCACTAGGCACTAGTTTAATAGGTTGGTACAAAAAATGATATAAAACATCATATAATTGCTTATAAAACATCCGAGATTGATAATATAATAGAATGGAACAAAAAAATCATAGATACGTTGGACACAGATCAAAGCCCTTGTTACTTTATCTCTTCGGCTTTATCCGTCTAAGGTGTCTGTCCGGTTAACCTGGCCGCGACAGTAGCAGAGGTGCTCCCTTTATCCCATAGCCGAACAATCAGGGATGAAGGGGGTAAACACAGGAGCTGGGCAACCCAGCTTGGCCAAAACTTAAGTCAAGTTGGTGCATATGTAAGGCAAAAAATTAAGATGGGAAGATGACATGAGAATTTGCAATACCTTAAACATTGTTGCCTATGAAGAGCCGAAGACACTGCATGTGTCGTACATGCAGTATGTGTCTGAAGAATTTGTAACACTTCAAATCGACCGACCATATTAACTGAGAAGAAAAGAAACAAATATAGCTTGAGGCCGAAAGGAACGAGGTCTAGCCTAGGAGAGGTAGGGTAGGACTGGTCAGTTTAACCATAAAAACGCCATAGGAGGTTAGCGTTCCAGTTGTTTGGCTCCAATCTGTTATTTGCAAGGTCTCGAATATGGTACGCCCCTCCGATGAGTACTTGATCGATGATGAATGGTCCGTCCCATTATGGGCGAAGCATGTGTTTCTGATTTTCCTGGTTGAATCGCATGACCAAGTGATATGTCTCCAATGTATCTATATTTTTTATTGTTCCATGCTATTATATTATCATTCTAGGATGCTGTTTAGTCATTTACTTGTTGATTTATATTATTATTGAGTACTAACCTATTTACCCAATGCCAAGTGCCAGTTGTTGTTTTCTGCATGTTTTAGGCTTTGTAGGAATACCTACCAAACAAAGTCCAAATACTGAAATAAGCCAAAACTTTTTGAGGATTTTTTTTGGACAAAATAAGGACCTATAAGTTGGGTAGGGGGCAACCTGTCAGACCAGATATAAGGTAACTGGAGATAAAGAACATGAGGGCTCTTACCCAGGTTTGGGCCCTCTCGGTGAAGGTAAAACCCTACATCCTGCTTTTGTTGTATTGATGTTGTAGCAATTACATAGTTGATCTACCTCGAGATCATGAGATTGTTGGCTAAACCCTAGTGGTTGAGGTGTTGTGTATTACTATCCTCTATGGGCTAAACCTCACGGTTTATATAGGCACTAGGGTATCTAGGGTTACATAAATGTCGGTTATCACCTATAGATTACATGCCGAACGAATCGTCCCTTCCTTGAAGTGCATGCCAAGACTTGATAGAATCTGGAGTACCCATGCTTTGTCATCAGGCTTGTGGGGTCCTTCTCCTTGACGGGCCCATAGCCTGGCCCATGGACTAACTTGTTGGAAATATGCCCTAGAGGCAATAATAAAATGGATATTATTATATTTGCTTGTTCATGATAATCGTTTATTATCCATGCTATAATTGTATTGATTGGAAACTCAAATGCATGTGTGGATACATAGACAACACTATGTCCCTAGTATGCCTCTAGTAGACTAGCTCGTTGATCAAAAATGGTTGATGTTTCCTTGCCATAGACATGAGATGTCTTTTGATAACGGGATCACATCATTAGGAGAATGATGTGATGGACAAGACCCAAACTATGAACGTAGCATATGATCGTGTCAGTTTATTGCTATAGTTTTCTACATGTCAAGTATATGTTCCTATGACCATGAAATCATGCAACTTACTGACACCGAAGGAATACCTTGTGTGTATCAAACGTCGTAACTTAACTGGGTGACTATAAAGATGCCCTACAGGTATCTCCGAAGGTGTATATTGAGTGGGCATGGATCAAGACTGGGATTTTTTACTCCGTGTGACGGAGAGGTATCTCAGGGCCCACTCGGTAATACGACATTTGTCGGTGCACTAGAGTTTTGGGCTTCCTAGTGCCCCTTTACTCGTGCACGGGCAGTGGTAGCCACCCTGGCAACGAGGCCTAGCGGGGACTTGCCAAGTACCAGCACAGAAGATCGAGACCGCCGGCAAGACCTTGTTGGGATGACCATCAAACCCTGAGGCAAAGACAAAGCCCCGACAAGACCCGGCAAGGCGAAGCCCCGGCAAGGCCCCGCCAGTCCACAGGCCAGGTGTCACCTCGCGTGGGCACGTGTCGCGGCGTCGTCCCTAGAGGAGGTTAAGCTATGCTGATGGAACGGGCTCCTGTCCCATCCCGTAGACGGACAGAGATGCCTGACGGTGCATTAAATGCGTCTGTCCTACTCCGTCAGTGTTAGGTATGATAGCATTGTAGCTCTGTACACCTCGTGTACGCACTGTACGCCACTGTTGGGATCCCCTTCAGAGTATAAAAGGAGGCCCAGGGCGATACAGTAGAGGACTTTTGGATCTTCAGACTTTTGTACTTTTAATCCGGAGGCCTTCTAGATCACGCGCATAGCAGCGACTCACAGCGCTCCTATAGCTAGAACCCTAAGAACACTCTCAATACAACCAAGCAAGAGTAGGGTTTTACACATCTTTGCGGCCCGAACCTGGGAAAAATTCCCGCGTGTTGTTCATCAGACCTGCTCTTTGTGCGATCCATCTCCCCACCGAACCAAAAGGAGTCCCTCCGATCGCATAGGTGTTCGTTCCCACGACATCTTTGGCGCGCCAGGTAGGGGGGATAGGTCGTGCGAGCCTGTTCTGGTGATCAACGCGTTGGCTTCTTCATACTCATCATCGCCATGGCCCCAAGAAGAAGGGCCTCACATCGGTTGGCCCATCCACATCCGTCGTCCTTGTATCTACGTAGACAAGCGACGACATGGATGCGGGTGGAGGAGGAGGAGGCAGAGGTTCAAAACTTTCGCGACGCTCCGGTGAACAAGGCCAAGCAAGCGGTGACGCTCGCCGTAGAGACGCTCATGGCGGCGGCAGGAATCCCCACGCCCCTGGGTCTCAGGACGGAGCGGTACCACCTAAGGGTGGTACGGAAAACTCCGAGTGCGGAAGGGTATCTTCCAGGGCACCCATGCCAGCGCCTATGCTGCGACCTTCCCAAGACGCGTGCGAGGAGCCGCGCCACGGCGCCCGCATTTCTCAATGTCCCCACGGAGAAGCTCCTGCATCACTCCCAAGGTGCGTGGGACCAGCATGCTCGCCAGCATGCTAGTGGGAGTGGTGTGTCGTCACGGGACCGCGTCGGTGCTCCTTCTAACACAGTTAGAAGTTAGAGCACCTGGCGTTCCTCGCGCCGTTCGCTGCCGACCATGTCAGAAGAAGCGATGGCGCGAGCACAGCTACTCCTAAACTTCCCTCATGCTACAGAGAAGCTCGACAAATGGAGAGCCACTATTCAGAGCCTCCTCATCCTCGTAGATAATTTTCGGTCCACTGAGCCGGCTCACGCCAGTGGTGAGAAGGCCGGAGGTGGTGTGACCTCGGTGCACTCTCCTCCACAACAACAACGCCGGTCACCGACTCGATGGACTGACGCTTATGATGGTTACTCAATGGCGTCGTCTGACTCACGGACACGCCGCGACCAGCGTCAAGTTCTTCGGGAACGGGGCAAGGAAGAGGCTCGAACTGCAATCGAGCGGCGGCGGGAAGCATGCCTCCAGTATGATAGGCACGTAGGGCCCACTATAGACAAGTCTGTGCCAGGGTATCCTGTCAGCCTACCTTACGAGGTGGGTTGTCTAGCGTTTACCCATTAGTTGCGGCAAGTCCATGTTGGAAATATGCCCTAGAGGCAATAAATAAAGTGTTTATTATTATATTTCCTTGTTCATGATAATCCTTTATTATCCATGCTATAATTGTATTGATCGGAAACACATTACATGTGTGGGTAAATAGACAACACTTTGTTCCTAGTATGCCTCTAGTGAACTAGCTCGTTGGTCAAAGATGGTCAAGGTTTCCTAGCCATTGACATGTGATGTCATTTGATAACGGGATCACATCATTAGGAAAATGATGTGATGGACAAGACCCAAACTACAAACGTAGCATATGATCGTGTCAGTTTATTGCTACTGTTTTCTGCATGTCAAGTATATGTTCCTATGACCATGAGATCATGCAACTCACGGACATCGGAAGAGTGCCTTGTGTGTATCAAATGTTGCAACGTAACTGGGTGACTATAAAGGTGCTCTACAGGTATCTCCGAGGGTGTCTGTTGGGTTGGCATGCATCAAGACTGGGATTTGTTACTCCGTGTGACGGAGAGGTATCTTAGGGCCCACTCGGTAATACAACATCAAAATAAGCCTTGCAAGCAATGTGACTAAGTGTTAGTCATGGGATCTTGTATTACGGAACAAGTAAAGAGACTTGCCGGTAACGAGGTTGAACTATTTATGGAGATACCGACGATCGAATCTCGGGCAAGTAACATACCGAAGAACAAAGGGAACATCATACGGGATTAACTGAATCCTTGACATAGAGGTTCGACCAATAAAGATCTTCGTAGAATATGTAGGAACCAATATGGGCATCCAGGTCTCGCTATTTGTTATTGACCATAGAGGTGTCTTGGTGATGTCTACATAGTTCTCGAACCCGAAGGGTCTGCACACTTAAGGTTTGGTGACGTTTCGGTAGTATAGAGTTATGCATGGTGGTGACCGAAGGTTGTTCGGAGTCCGAGAGAAATCCCGGACATCACGAGGAGCTCCGGAATGGTCTGGAGGTAAATATTGAGATATAGGAAGTCCTATTTTGGTCGCCGAAAAAGTTTCGGGCTCATCGGTAGTGTACCGGGAGTGTCGGTAGTGTACCGGGTGACCATCGGGAGGGGTATTTCGACCCAAGAGGCTACATGGGCTGTGGGAGAGTGAATACCAGCCCTTAGTGGGCTGGTGGAAGTCCCACACAAGGCCCATGCGGCTGGGAAGAAAATCCCAAAGAGAAAAAGGCGGAAAAAGGCAAAAAGTCAAAAATAAGGAGGAGTCCTAGTCGTACTAGGATTGGAGGAGGAATCCTCCTCTCCTCTTGGTTCGGCTGAAGCCTAGGTGGCTTGGCCCTTGGGCCAAGCCTCCTCCTCTCTTCCTCTTATATATACTAGAGGTTTTAGGGGTTTTGCACTAGATTTTCAGGCACGTGCTACTCATTCCTCCAGTGCATAGTTTCTCCTCTAGATCAGTTTTCTGCAGTGCTTAGGCGAAGCCCTGCCGGAATTGCTCCACCACCATCGCCGCGGCACTGTCACACTACTGGAGAAATCATCTACCTCTCTGCTCCCTCTTGCTGGATCAAGAAGGCGGAGATCGTCATCAAGTTGTACATGTGCTGAACGCGGAGGTGTCGTCCGTTCGGTGCTTGATCGGGACGGATTATGATTGGATCGCGGGACGCTCGGCGATTTGGATTGCGAAGATGTTCGACTACACCAACCGCGTTTCTTAACGCTTCCCTATTAGCGATCTACAAGGGTATGTAGATCCACTCTCCCTCTCGTAGATGCTCATCACCATGGATAGGTCTTGCGTGAGCGTAGGATTTTTTTTGTTTCCCATGCAACGTTCCCCAATAGTCCAGTGGCCCAATTCCCATACGTTCAAGCCAGAGGTCCCGGTGAAGTATGATGGAAAGACTCATCTGTCGGAGTTCCTGAGCATCTACACCATTGTGGTGCATGCTGCCGGGGGTTGCGATGACAAGATACTCACCAACTACTTCCCGTTGGTACTTAAGCCCAACGTCAGGTCGTGGTTGATGCACCTCCCAGAGAATTCCATCGCCTCATGGGTAGTCCTGTGCCATGAGTTTGTTGGCGCATTCACAGGAGGTAATCAAGCTCCGGGCTAGGAAAGTGACTTGCATATAATCCCTCAGAAGGAGGGTGAAACTTTGCGCAAGTACATCCAAAGGTTCAACTGTGTGCACCACAACATACCAGACGTTCATCCTGCCGCTGTTATCAGCGCGTTCCATCAGAACGTGCGCAACCGCCGGATGTGGGAAGAGCTGGCGATGAACAGGGTCAGGGATGTTGCCGAGCTTTATGCTCTTACAGACAAATGTGCTTGGGCTGAAGAAGGGAGGAGACTCCCCGGCGAAGACGTTGGAGCAGGGGTCGACTCTGAAGATGAAGACACCGCCACCCTGACCAAGAAGGGCCGGCGGCGGAACAAGAAACTCAAGGGCAAAATTGTACTTGCCATCGAGGGATCCGGCAACCCCAGCACCGCCAAGAAGGGCAAGGTTGATTACCCCGGCAACGATGTTGCTGGGTGCGCCTCCTTCCATGCCATGTCGGCTGCCGACAAGCCAGAAGGCTCCGGCAAGCAGTATTGCAAGATCCATCGCACCAAAGGCCACGATCTCGAAGACTGCAGGCAAGTAGAGCAGCTTGCCGAGAAGCAAAAATCCAAATACTAGAGGGTAGACAAGGAGAAAGTCCAGGATGGTGCTGAGGGGTCCGACAATAAGTGCATGGGCCGAGGTGGTCGCCGTGGCAAGCCCAAGCAACAAAAAGACCGGCCCTCCCGTGGTCGCGACAAGCAAGAGGGTGATGATGATGACATCGAAGAGGATGACAAGTCTAGCGAGCATGAGTTCCATAAGGCTATAGAGATGATGTGCATAGAGGGAGGTGCCTCGTCGCATTCCTCTCACTGCCAACTTAAATAGTGGGCGCGTGAGGTTAACGCGGCGAAGCCCTCTATCGGTGCCCAGAGACCTCTGAAGTGGTCCAACACTCCTATCATCTTCGACGCCGAGGATCACCCTGATTGCATAAATGCGGTCGGGTGCCTACCGTTGTTGGTTTCACCAACAATTCGCAACCTCAAGGTGGCGAAGATGCTAGTTGATAGTGGGGAAAGCCTGAAGCTGATCTCACCTGATGTCATCTAGAGGCTGCAAATTCCTGATGAAGATCTCGAGCCGACAAGCGCTTTCCAAGGGGTCAATTCAGGAAGAACTCAGCCGAAGGGCAAGGTCACGTTGCGGGTGACATTTGGCAGTGATATCATTTTCAGAATAGAGAAGATCGTCTTTGACGTCGCCAAGATCTAGTTGCTGTACAACGGCATCCTTGGTCGCCCAGCACTGGCCAAGTTCGTGGTGGCCACCCACTTCGCTTGCAATGTGCTAAAGATGCATGGGCCAATGAGCACCATCACGATCAACTCCGACATGAAAAGCGCACTCATCTACGCCGACCAACTATACCGGGGGCAGTTGAGGACTTGCCGCCAAGGCACTTGCTCCTACCATTGAAGCTCCCAGGAGGAAGAAGACCGGCAAGACCTCTGGTGCACACTCCGGCAAGCACACCTCCTCGGAGTGCTGCGCTCTTGTTGACGATGTGCCAAAGAGACCCACCAGCAAGAGCAAGAAGTCCAAGTCTGCTCCCCCAGAGACCAAGAAGGTGCCCGCCAAGGAGGATGGCATGGGGGGAACTTTCACCATAAGTTCCACCCTTGACGACAAATAGGAAAGCGCACTCGCTGCCTTCCTGCGGGCAAATGTTGATGTGTTTGCATGGCAACCATCTGATATCCCTGGTGTTCCCAGGGAGGTGATTGAGCACCACCTTGCCGTCTACCCACACGCGCGGCCCATCAAGCAGAAGGGCCGGAAGCAAGCTTTGGAGCGGCAACAGTTTATTGCCGAAGAGATCAAGAAACTAAAAGCGTCTGGCTTGATCAGAGGAGTACTTCATCCTACATGGTTGGGCAATCCAGTCGTAGTGCGCAAGGCGAATGGAAAATGGAGGTTGTGCATTGACTTCACACACATCAACAAAGCCTGCCCCAAAGATCCTTTTCCCTTGCCATGCATCGACCAGATTGTGGACTCCACTGCCGGCTGCAACTTGTTGTCTTTCCTTGATGCCTATTCCGGTTATCATCAGATTTTCATGGCAAAGGAAGACGAGGAGAAGACCGTATTTATCACCCCATGTGGAACGTATTGGTTTTTGCATATGCCTTTTGGGTTGAAAAGTGTTGGTTCTACATTTGCTAGAGCAGTCCAGATTGGTTTTGAGCCCCAACTACATAGAAATATGGAGGTTTATATGGATGACATAGTGGTCAAGACCAAGAACAAGGCTATGCTCATATCAGACCTAGAGGAAACATTTGCAAATTTGCACAAGACCAACATGAACCTCAACCCTAAGAAGTGCGTGTTCGGCGTCCCATCCGGCAAGCTTCTCGGGTTCTTTGTATCTCAACAAGGAATTGAAGCAAATCCCGACAAGATCAAAGCGATTGAGCAAATCGAAGCACCAAGACATGTCAAGGATGTGCGCCGTCTTGCCGAATGTGTTGCTTCTCTGAGTAGGTTCATCTCAAAATCTACTGAGTGCGCCCTGCCTTTTTTGCAAAATCCTGAAGAAGGTAGGTCCAATGAAATGGACTCCGGAAGCGGAGGCAGTGCTGCAAGATTTGAAGAAGTACCTCTCCTCTCTGCCAGTCTTAGTCGCGCCAAAACTATAAGAGTTGTTGCTGCTATATCTGGTGGCAACAAATCAAGTGGTGAGTGCTGCACTAGTGGCTAAAAGAGAAATTGATGAAGAAGCAGCGGCAACATCAGGGCCGCCAAGCGATGAGCCACGACATTCCCTGGCATGGTCTGGTGCCGACAGGAAATGATCTGCGCAGTTAAATTAGGCAATCCAGAGGAAGAAGGTGGTGTAGCGCCGGTCTATTTTGTCAGCTCCCTATTGCAGGGGGTTAGGTCGAGGTATTCTGGCATGCAAAAATTGCTCTTCAGCCTTCTTATGGCGCCGAGAAAGCTGTGCCACTACTTCCAAGCACATGAGATCACCGTTTTCACTCGCTTCCCGCTACAACGTTTCTTGCGAAACCAAGAAGCTATTGGCAGGATTGTAGAGTGGGCTTTGGAACTATCAAGCTTTGGTCTCAAGTTTGAAAGCACTTCGACCATTCAGAGAAGAGCCTTGGCAGAGTTCATTGCAGAATGGACCCCAATGCCCGATGAAGAAGTTCCAGAGTCAACTCTCCCCGACAAGGAACCCGATCAAGAGTGGATCATGTATTTTGATGGAGCTTTCTCGCTGCAAGGCGCCGGTGCCAGAGTGCTGCTTGTTGCACCCATCGGAGAGCACCTCAAGTATGTGATTTAGATGAAATTTCCCCGAGAGAGATCAACGAACAACACTGCCGAGTACGAAGGACTTCTTGCCGACCTCAGGATCGTGATAGACCTCGAGATCAAGATACTTATTGTTAGGGGTGATTCTCAGCTTGTCATTAGGCAAGTGAACAAATATTACCAGATTCCATTGATGGAGGCTTATGTAGATGAAGTGAGGAAGTTGGAAGAATATTTTGATGGCCTGCAAATTGAGCACGTTCCATGTGTAGAGAACAGTGTTGCCGATGGCCTGTCAAAGTGTGCTGCCCTTAAGTTGCATGTGGAACCAGGAACTTTCATGCTCCTACTAACTCAACCCCCCATGACGCCATCGACTGGACAAGAGAAAAGAAGGAAGCTGAGTTCTGGCAAGTATTTCCCAACACAGGTACATGGAGCTGTTGGCAGAGATACATGGAGGCATATGTGGCTCCCACATAGAATCAAGAGCACTTGCTGGAAAGGCATTCCGACAAGGTTTCTTTTAGCCCACTGCCCTCTAGGATGCAACTGCATTAGTAACCAAGTATGAAGCATGTCAATTTCATTCGAAGAAATTACATCAACCAGCTTAAGCCCTTCAAACAGTCCCTCTCTCCTTGCCATTTTCGTTCTGGGGGCTCGACAACTTGGGCCCCTTTCCCCATGCTGCCGGGGGCTTTGAGTGCTTGTACGTTGCACTAGACAAGTTCACAAAGTGGTCAGAAGTGGAACCAATGAGAAAGGTGATAGCATAGTCAGCCGTCAAGTTCTTCAAAGGACTAGTTTGCCGCTTTGGTGTTCCCAACAGGATCATCATTGACAATGGCACACAGTTCACGAGCCGCACCTTCATGCAGTATGTCCAAGACCTTGGCAGCAAAATCTGTTTTGCTTCTGTTGCCCACCCAAGGAGCAACATTCAAGCGAAAAGGGCTAATGTTGAAGTGCAGCGAGGCCTCGATACGAGAACTTTTGACAAGCTACACAAGTGCGGAATGCACTAGATTAATGAGTTGCCGGTTGTTCTTTGTCCAATCAGAACGACGCCAAATCGAGCTACCAGCCAGACACCCTTCTCCCTCGTATACGTGGCAGAGGCAGTTCTCCCCTTGAAACTCATATACGGGTCACCTCGAGTGCTCGCTTATGATGAGCTCGAGCAAGAGCAGCTACGACAAGATGACGCAACGCTCCTTGAGGAGGACCGTCTTCACGCTGCTGTGAGAGCTGCACGCTACTAGCAAGCTGTGTGCCGCTACCATAGCCGCAAAGTTAATGCCGTAAGTCTTGAGGAAGGCGACCTTGTTCTTAGGCGAGTTCAGTCCACCAAGAATTCCAATAAGTTGGCGCCAAAGGGGGAAGGCCCTTATCGGGTAGTACGAGTCACCAGGCCTGTCGTAGTCCGCTTGGAGATCGAAGATGGCATCCCAGTGAGTAACTCCTGGAATATCGAACATCTTCGCAAGTTCTACCTATGAGGCACGGTTGCCGGGCCCTCCCGGTAACCACCTTTTGTATAAGTCTTGCCGCTGAAGCATGTAATCCTTGGTACAAAGCCAGGCTTAGACCTTGTGCGTAGTTGAATAAAGATAAGTGTTCTGCAAATCTTGATTGATTCTCATGTTTACTTATGTGCATGTTTTTCTGAGATATTGCATTACACTTAATCCTGGCAAGAGCTAACGGACCGCCAAGGTTCCAAGTCCATATTTTCTCTTCTTTCTTTTTCTCATAGGATAGAAGGTTACCTTGCATGTAGCTTTGCCAGGGGGTGGTGGTGTGGATACCTATGAGCGACGTCCCAAAACAAATCTTGCCGAAAGGAGTAAGGCAATGAATAGATAAGTTGCAAAACCCCAAGTGAATTTCTTGCTGTGGAGTTATTTTCCTTGGGCGATTTCGACTTCTGTATCGAAAACCTGCACGCGAAGGAACCTTGTTGCGATTGGTTGCGTCCCTATTCTGTTTCGAGTCGGCTCAACAGTCTAGGTGGCTGCACTGAATGTCCTAGTGTCTCTTGCCGACGGCAACCCCGCTAGCAGGCCGCTTAAGTCCCGCACCTAGCGCTCGCGGCAGAGGAGTGCACACCGATAAGTCTTCAATCAAGCGTAGGGCGAAAATATACAGAGAGAAATCAAACAAGGAGGATAACATGGCAGTTGTTCAAAGTGTAACAAGCAATATTACATTGATCTTGCCGAGGTTCTAACATAAAATAAATTGTTCTTGTCATGTGCGGCAGCGAGGAGTAAGGCAGCTAATCCCGGCGATCGCCTTCAACCCACTTGACTTGGCTTACCCTCTCGATGATGGGTGCGACGAGTTTCTCAAGTATCTTGACGTCTACATCCTTCGGCAAGCGGTCGAGGATGTTGGTGAGGTTGAGGCTGGGGTTCTCGTATGCCACCTTGATGAGCACCTTGCGGATAACGGCCTGGCAGAGCTTGCACGATTCGCTGGCCAAGTAGGATGCCCGGTCGGAGTGAAGCTGCTCCAAGGCTCCAAGCAGGTTGTTGAAGAACATGGTCACCTTGGCGCTCATGGACACCATGTCGTCGGGAGAATACATGTGGCCTTCTAGGCCCATGGCGGACAGTTGTTCAGCAAGCTTCTCTATGACGTCGACAAGCTTCTCGGTCTAGATTTCCACTCCATGTACATAGTCGTTGTGGGAGATAGCGGCACCCTTGACCCGCTCCTTCTCATCATGGAGATCCTTAGCCAGAGCTTTCTCTCGGGTCCTGGCGGTCTCGAGGGTCTTGGTCAGCATGGCCAGCTTCAGGTTTAGGTCATTGATGGACTCATTGGCTGAAGAGAGTTGCTTGGTCTTGTCAGAAATGGCGGCCTGCATCTCCATCAGGCTGGCGAGGTCTTTGTTTCTGTCAGTCTTAAGCAACGAGACCTCCTTATCGAGATCCTCATGGTCGGCCTCTAGGTTCTTCACCCTCTCCTCCTGCAAGTTCTTGGCGGCCTCTGCAGCTTTGGCAGCATCCGCGGCCTCCTTCAGCTAGCTAGCGTGGTCCACAGTTAGGGCCTCGAGCGCCTCCTTGTGCCTCTGCTCCAGCTCCTGGGTCTGCCACGTGACGAGCTCCTCGAGCTCCACTTCCTTTCCACGAAGATTGTCGGCAAGCGCCTTCTCGCGGGCGGCAAGGTCTTCCTCTTGGGCATCGAGCAAGATACGATGCTCCATCAGGCGAGAATCCTCTACAGCATCCCGTTGTTTGGCCTCCTCCTACGCTTGCTCGGCGTCGGACTGCTGCATGAAGAGTTGGTTCCAGCTCTGGCTCAGTTGCGTATGGCCGGACTTCAGATCCTGGGAAGCTTGGGCGAACCAGGCCTGAGTCTATTTGACGCGCTCCTGAAAGTTGGCTACAGTCGCTTCCATAACCGCTTCCTTGGAGTGCAGTTTCTCCTTCTAGGCACAGTGAAGCGCTTGAAGCTTTCGGAAGCTGTTACCCATGGTCTGGAGGAGCTGCTCTTCTTGGGATTTGCTGTTGTCCCTTGGCTCATCGATGATATCGAGCCCGACAGCAGTGATGGCCTCCTCAACAAAAACTTCCCCTTCAGGCGGCACCCCAATGCTTGCCGCGCCGGGGATACTGACGAACAAGTTGTCGCTCACCTTGAAGTACCTGCTTCATGAAGGGGCTTCGGACGTGGGTGGCTGGTCCTCGACGGCCGTCTCCACAGTAGCTGGGGGCTCGGTGGGCGACGTACCGCCTGGCTCTCCTATGGTAGGAATGCCATCAGTGCGACCGCTGGCATCTTCACTGGCTCTCTCGGTAGACTTCTTGGCGGCCTCCTCCTTCTGTGCAGCCTTGGCGGCCTCAGCACTAGCGGCCTCGGCTGCAGCATTCTTGGTGGCCTCAGTGGCAGCACTCTTGATGGCCTCCTCGGCAGCGATCCTATCGGCCTTAGCGGCAGCATCCCTGGTAGTCTCCGTGATGATGGTGTGAACGTCCATGCCGTCCATCAAGGGAATGTCTGAAGGCCAAGAAGGCAAACCAAGTGAAGCTGAGGTGGAAGCTCAAGAAGAAAAAAAAAGTCGAACATAATAAAAAGTACGTGCACCGATGGCGGTTGCCGGCGAAGACCTGTCGGTGCCTGTGCTTGATGGCTCTCCCTCGTCGTGATAAAGTGCGCTAGAGGAAGTCCTTGCCGGTGATCCATCTTTGGGCGGTGTAGATGATGGAGGCGGCGTATCAGGGACAGCTGCTGATGGTTCTCCTTGTCGCCGCCCTCCTCCTGCATGTCCGGTGATGTGAGTAATAGGCTCACGCTGGAGGCTCCGTCGGGGGCTGAGTCGAGGGCTGCGCCGTGGGCTAGTCTCCGGGTTGATGATGGTCGTCCTTGGCGCGCCTGAGGCACTTGCCGACGACACATCAACCATCGAGGTCCTTGCCCTCTTCGCTACCCGTTGCGCCAGTGTTTACGCATCCCTGTGGAGGCAAACCAAGGCAAATCAAATGAGTAAAGTAAAAATCATAAATTAGAAAAGCAAATTAATGGCAAGATCCTTATGCCTCTTCTTATTCTTTCGAGCTAAGGGCGGAAAGGTCGAAGGTGACCTCTACCGTGGTGCCCGTGGGAGGAGGTGGAGGGGTGCTCCTGGATCGCTAGGCTGCGGCGGGCGCGGGTTGCTGATGAGCTTCTTGCCACCACGCGGCCTTGCCGGTCACCCCCTTGCCGGGGAGTGCGCTGCTCGAAGTATCTTGATGGACCGAAATCCCAGAGGTGGCGCTCCGAAGGATGCGCCTCTTCCTTTGCACAAGGGACGGGGCCTCCTCGAGCAGCTCCTCCTCAGCTGTGTCTTTGGGAGGGCAGCCTCGGGTGGAGATGCTGCCTTGCTCCTCAGCGATTCCGCCCTTCCCGGCCATATCTTTGTCCGACAGTGTTTCCCCTTTGCCGGCTTCATCTTCCAAGAAGCCGGCGTTGCCCGCCTCTGTGGTGAGATCCGCTTCTTCCGCCCTACTAGCAATGTATGCCAGTTCCTCCTTAGTGGTGTCACGGAGAAGGCCCTCTTCCCCGCGGATGTCCCTCTTTGTTGAGTTATCAAAGAATTCTTGCGCCTTCTCCACAGGCGGCTCGATCCAAGTCGCATCAAGGCTGTGGGCATCGAACACCGGCATCATGGTAATGATTCTACCCAAGGCAGAATAGTTGCACAAGGGGACTATGCCTGTCGGCACCTCAGGTACCGCAACACTCCTGAATAGCTTCTGGCAGAGAGCCCTGTGCTGCATAATGGTTAGGTTGTGGTTCATCCCGGGGCGCAGTGTCACGACCGGTTTTCCAGGTATTAATTTCCCAGTAAATGGCCCTTGTGCTCATCAGCCCCAGGATTACTGTTAACTGATGAGACACAATCTTGATACAGAAATTCAAAGAAAAATTACAAAAGCTGAAGTACAAGACCATCACGGTCTATGAGTACAACAAAAGGTTTCTAGTGGTTGGTGGCGGAAGCGGTTCGGGGTCATCAGCGTCTATGGGACTCCATTTCTCACAAGAACAGCTAACCTGGTTAACACCTATCTTCACGTGGCGGCAATCTTCGATGCCTATGTTCCGGGGTTGTCGTCATAATGCTCCTCTCCAGATGCATAGCTGACCTGGTTAACTCCAATCTTAGCGTGGCTGCAATCTTCGATGCCTATGTTCCAAGGTTGTCGTCATAATGCTCCTCTCCACATGCATAATCTGGCCAACACAATAGCCAGGGACAAGCCAGTGAGTACTTTGAATGTACTCGCAAACATTATAAAATAGGTATACCATAGTAGTGGTATTCATGCACTGAACTTAATCCATGGTCACTTAACCAGTCACAAAATAAAACTTCATGATATGAGCAAACATGTCATTCATATTAAACATGAATAAGCAATCAGAGGATAGAAATAAAATAGACCGATCGGGTGTCTGAAGCGATGCCTCGTAGGATAATAATATAAAGCGTGCCTCAGTCGGGCGTCTGAGCGACGCCACATAAAGGGCTTATAAAGGGAATAAATAACAAATGTGCCACAGTCGGGCGTCTGAGCGACGCGACATAAAGGGCTTATAAGGAAATTCAATAACCAACATGCCACAGTCGGGCATCAGAGCGACGCCACAGAAAGGGCTTATATGAATAAGTAATCAGTATGCATGCCATAGTCGGGCGTCTATGCGATGCTGCATAAAGGGCTTATATAAGACTAATCACAATGAATATCCAAGAGGTAGACCCTTCCCAAGGATACCCAATAATTCAAATAATATAAATGGTTAGTCCACAATAATAATAATCACAATCATCATTTGTCACTCGTCATGATCCATGTTCCAGTTTAGAAGTTTCCTCCGAAGACCGACACTAAGACCGACACTTGACCCATCACAGACTGTAGTCCTTAACCGCGGACATGACTATTCGAATAGATATTAACTTTGCAGAGGTTTTACTCTTTACCCACAGCCGACGGATTTCAGTAGTCACAAAGGACTAGTTCCGTCTACGGTATTTTAGAAGAAAACACACCTAACCAGTACACACCCATTTCTCATCCTGATGCCAGGTATCACCCTAGGCAATGTTCAAGAAAAGCTTTAAGACGGGGAGGCCATGACCTCAAATAGCATGGGATCAAATTTATATCACGCGCTCTAAGGGGTGCCCCCCTCTTGGCCCCAACCGGAAACACCCATGTCCCCTGACTGGATGACGAGATTTAATCGATGGCCATGGGACCCTCATCACAGCCCCTCTATTTGGTGTGTACATGGAAAGAGGTTTGCAACTTACTAAACCACATTCTTTGTATAAAACATGTGGCAACACGGAAAGAAGGAGAACGGGGACAAGACTCGATCTATGGTCGACTCAGGAGGTTGTGTACTCTCTGCATGGTTAGCACAACAAACATATTTCAATCATTAGATAGAGTCACCACTCATCATACCCCTTCATGCCTTACTGACCATTCTCAATCCAATGAGATGTCAGTACCAAGCTCGTGTCTATCAGAGACAGAGACTTCTCCCAATTCCTTCCGGTAGGCATGAATGGCATATGAGGGTGAATACTTTCACAAGCATATCAATTCTAACAGCAAGGAATTTTCATCGTGTATTTGTAAACATGATCACACCATCGCATAAAAACAAATGCATACTTCAGGTCAACCCGATGTTGTAGTCACATCAAGCAACACACAACAAGTATTATACCATGGTTCAGAATGCTTGCCTTTAATGTGTATGTATCTGAGGTGCACTCCACAACTGGATCCTCACTCCAAATTCCTATTTGAAAATATTCTAATTAACAAACAATTCAAAAATAGCACAAAAAGTTGTTTTGGAAAATTTTCAAATAAATATGAAAATAACTAGATGGAATTTGGGAAACAACAGAAAAAGAATAAGGTCCATTGGAGTTATATTTTAAAAGGTATAGCCAGTCAAAGTTCAGGTCAAAATCTCATTTTTAAATTATTTAGAAAAGAAAACGGTTCAGTGGTGAATATGCTTTCGAGAGGGGGAGACGTACTTAGGGACCAGCGCCACTGGCGGTTGGGTTGAGACACCAACAAGTGGGGCCCACTTGTCAGGTTTGTCCCCTTCCTCCAGCTTGCCTGGACAGAAGCAGGGGTGGGTCACCGACGGCGATTGCCGGCGCTAGAGGGCGCCGTTCTCGACGTCTGGCCTACCCACGAGCTCAGTAGAGCGGCCCGCATTGGATGAAGGGGATAGGAGCGTTCGGGGAGCTCCAGGTCGATAAGATCTTCTCCAATGGCGGTGGAGGCTTCGGCCATGGAGGGGGCTATGTATTTCCTGGCTCCCGGGCGAAATTTGAGAGGGGGGCTTCCTAAGGCAGTTTAGGGGTTGTTGGGATTGCTAGGCATGCTCAGGGGCTCCTTTTATAGCCGGCTAGGGTCGGTTCCCACAACTCCGAGGATAAGAACGCCAGTGAATCGCCATTCTGTTGCTAGGGGCGACGTGGCGGCGACGGGCACTAGCGGACGAGCTCGCGGATGAGCTCGGCCTGTTCCAGGGGCAGCTAGCGAGATGGGGTGGTCGGGGTGGTGCCGTCCATGGCAGAGGTCCATTGCGGCCGCAGGCTTGCTGCGGCAACGCTGCATGGCGCCAGGGAGCGGCTTTAGCGGCAGGGAGGGGTCGGGGGCACCTCTACGGGCGTGCAAAGGCCAGGGGCAACATTAGGCGGACATGGTGGCTCGGGAGACTGCACGTGCAAAACGCGTGCTCTGCTCGTGCTTTGAGCATGCGCACAGGGTGCTCGATGATATGCTAGGGCGAGCCAAAACCTACTGATGCCCATGCCAAATAATAGGTCTATGCTAGTGGATATAGGGAAGCTATGGGACATGCTGGTTTGGCCATAGGGGTAAGTTCACAATACAAACACAAAACCATGCCAAAACTGCTCAGGCACACCAGGTGCTCGACAGAATGCCAAGGGCATCTAGGCAACTCTTTTGGTGTCCAAAAACTCCCGGTTGGGGTCTCTCTAGATGCTGGTTATGATTGCATGGTTGTTTTATGAAGACAAGAAAGTTTCTAATGCAAGTTTTGTGAAAGTTAGTTTCTGGACAGAAACTAAATGAGGCTATAGCATGGTCAAAACTTATTCCACTAGACCTAAACTCTTGGACTTAAGGGTTTGGTAGGGTAAACTTCAAGTAGGAAAAATCGCATGGGCATTAGAGCAAAACAAAATGGGGTTGTAGAAGAAAGTACCAAACTGGGCCAGAATGAATATGAGGATGGTTTGCTCAAATTTTCCAAAAAACAAGGTTGTTTCTCTGCATAAAATTGAATTATATACTTCTACTAACATCTCCAAATTTTTATGGAATTTTTAAAGTAATATTTAAATAGGTTGTAGTGCAAACTACAAACTGGACCAGATTTGAAAACTTGAGATAAAGCTCAAAATCTCCAAATGACTAAGAGAGGTTTTTGCATAAAAGTGATGTAGAAACACCACCTCTCATCTAGGAATTTTTGTAGAATTTTTAAATGAAGATATCAAATGGTTGTAGTGCAAAAGAAGCTCTAAAAAATTATGAGAAACCATTTTAGAATAATTAAATCTCTGGAAAAATAATTATAGAAATATCTCCACAGATCAAATATAAAAAAATGTTCTTGAGGAGCTATTCAAGTCCAACAATTATTTTTGAAAAGTTTCTATTTGGAGGGAAAACTCCACAATTCAGAAGAAAGACGTGATTCTGAAATCAATAGATGATCCAGAAAATAAAAAATTAATTTCATAGCAAAAATTTAATTAATAAAACATGATTAAATTTTTGGGGTGTTACACACAGCCTCATGATGTCCGCTGCGTTCTGGAAATCCTAAGTTGGCCTCCCCTTATTCTGCAAGGGAGCAATGTGCCGGCGAAGAAAATCGGCGCCTATCATCTCTATGGTGAGGCCAGCGTTTCTGAGGCAATGAATCCTGGTGGTCGCGACTATGAGATTCCCATCCTCAGGGTCAAGGGCACTCTAGTCGTTGCCATGCACCATCTTGGTCTGTTGTGGCAAGCAAAAAGGCTGGGGTTTCTCCTCTCGGATCCAACACCATTTGCCCCGCCACTCGTCCCACCTCTCGCAGTAGGCCCTGTCTGGGTAGACCTCCTTGGTTCCTGGCCGTGGAATCCAAGTGACGACACCGGAAAGGGATCCACCTTGTTGGATGTGGGGGGTAAAGTAGTGGCAGAAAAGAGCGGTGCTAGGGACTACTCCGGCAAAGTTTTCGCAAAGATGAGCGTAAACTGACATGGACATCACGACATTCGGCGTAAAATCCAAGAGTTGGAAACCGTAGGTGCGCATGAGGTCATTGAAGAAGTCCAAGAACGGGGGGCAGAGCTCGCAGTAAAAATAATTAGCGAATAAAGGATATTTTTCGGGGCCACTCCCGGAAGGGCCTGGACTCATGCAGGTGGCGGGATGCACCATCGTCCCCGTCGCCCACGTCCACCGGTATCACTTCTTCAGGATGTCCACGTCAAGCCCTGGCAGAAAGACGACGTACTCCTTCCACATCCTCACCAGCTTGTTCTCCAAGACGGCCTATGCTTCCTTCCCCTTGCTAGCTTTGGGCGGCATGGTGGCGATGAGGGCGGGGGCTGAAGACGGAGAGGGAGCGGGGCCGTGGATGAATGGAAGGGGCTCTATTTTGGGCTCGAGGAAGAAGACGACGGTGGTTCTAAGATTGGGAAAGACAAGAGATAAATGAGCAGCGTATCTGTAGTTTCCTCTTTATGAGGAAGTCGTGGGGCGACCTCTTCACTAAAATAATATAGAAACGTTTCGCGGGCGCATTGCTGTAATAGCTGCATCGCGCACGTATCCCACGTCCTGCATTGAATGGGTGTCGTGGGGAAGCATAGTAAGCGCAATTATCACAACCGCAAGCTCCTGCCACGCATTCCCGTGCACTGTTTGAACCTATCCCAACAATGCCACGCATCGTGTGTGGCCCAGGCCCGGGGCTCCTGTCGGTGCACTAGAGTTTTGGGCTTCCTAGTGCCCCTTTACTCGTGCATGGGCAGTGGTAGCCACCCTGGCGACGAGGCCCAGTGGGGACTTGCCAAGTACCAGCACAGAAGATCAGACCCCAGGCAAGACCTTGCCGGGATGACCATCAAACCCTCAGGAAAAGATAGAGCCCCGGCAAGACCCGGAAAGGCGAAGCCCTGGCAAGGCCCCGCCAGCGCACAAGCCAGGTGTCACCTCGCATGGGCACGTGTCGCGGCGTCGGTGCTGGAGGAGTCTAAGGGATGATGATGGGACGGGCTCCTGTCCCATCCTGCAGACGGATAGAGATGCCTAACGGTGCATTAAATGCACCTGTCCTACTCCGTCAGTGTTAGGTATGATAGCACCATAGCTCTGTACACCCCATGTACGCACTGTACGCCACTGTTGGGATCCCCTTCAGAGTATAAAAGGAGGCCCAGGGTGATATGGTAGAGGACTTCTGGATCTCTAGACTTTTGTACTTTTAGTCTAGAGGCCTTCTAGCTCACGCGCGTGGCAGCGGCTATCAGCGCTCTTGTATCTAGAACCTGAAGAACACCCTCAATACGACCAAGCAGGAATAGGGTTTTACGCATCTTTGCGGCCTGAACCTGGGTAAAATCCCCGCGTGCTATTCATCAGACCTGCTCTTTGTGCGAGCCGTCTCCCCACCGAACAAAAAGGGGTCCCTCCGATCCCATAGGTGTTCGTTCCCACAACAACATCACAAAAAGCCTTGCAAGCAAAGTGACTAAAGTGTTAGACACGGGATGTTGTATCACAGAACGAGTAAAGAGACTTTCCAGTAACAAGATTGAACTAGGTATGGACATACCGATGATCGAACATGAGTCATATAGTAGATATGATCAACATGATGATGTTCACCATTGAAACCACCTCATCTCACGTGATGATCGGACTTGGGTTGGTGAATTTGGATCATGTATCACTCACATGACCAGTGGGATGTCTATTTGAGTGGGAGTTTTTTAGTAATTTTATTAACTAAACTCAATATTTTGAACAATAGTCTTTGTAACCTTTGCAAATTTATGTTGTAGATCAATGGCTCGCATAGTAGTTCCCCAGAATTTTAATGTGTTCCTAGATAAAACCAGGTTGAAAGACTAGTCCCGTAATCTGAGGATTATGCTCACAGCTTCCCAGAAAGCTTATGTCCTTGATGCATCGCTTGGTGATCCACCCGCTCCCGTGTCGTCTGAAGACGTTAAGAACGCTTGGGAGCCATCCTCTGGACATTACTCAATAGTTCAATGTGCAATGTTGTATGGCTTAGAACTGGGACTTCAAAGATGTTTTGAACGTCATGGAGCATATGAGATGTTCCAGGAGTTGAAGTTTATCTTTGAGAAGAATGCCTGGATCGAGAGTTATGAGACCTCCGATAAGTTCTATGCTTGCAAGATGGAGGAGAACGGGTCTGTTAGTGAACATATACTCACAATGTCCAGGTATTCGAACATTTGGATGAGTTGGGGATGCCCCTTCCGCCGGAGTCGATCACTGGCAGAGTTCTTGAATCGTTGCTACCTAGCTACAAGAGCTTCGTGATGAACTATAACATGCACTGGATGAACAAGTCAGTGGCGAGTTGTTTGCGATGCTAAAAATCGCTCACTCTGAAATCCAGAAAGAGCATCAAGTGTTGATGGTCAATAAATGTCATGCCCAAGATGCGATCTTATCCTTATTTTGGGTCAAGGGCCTCGATAGGGATAGAAGCGCATCTCGTCGTTTTGCAAGAATGGATATCATTACAAGTACATTTACAAAAGAGATGAGTATATGGAATTGGCTTACACTCACCACAAGCTACATCAAGATCCCATCAATACAACAACATATTTAAACTCGTACAGAAGAGCAGGGTCAGACTACGGACGGAAAAAAACGATAAAATGACATCAATCCTTGCTATCACAAGCTGCCACCTGGAACCCATCTTAGATTGATGATGATGAAGAACTCCAAATCAAACAAGCATCGCTCTCACGTCAAAACATTGCATTACCTATACCTGCAACTGTTGTTGTAGTAAATGGTTAGCCACGAGGACTCAACAATCTCATTTTCAAGGTATCAAGACTATTAAAGCTTAATGGGTGAGGTATGGTTAAGTGGTGAGGCTGCAGCAAGCAACTAAGCATTTATTTGAGTGGCTAACTTACGAATACAGAAAGTAAAGTGGGTGGTCTACGCATAATAGACGTGAACTAGTAATGATCACTAAGTGATCCTAAACACCTACTTACGTCAAACATAACCCCCACCGTGTTCTCTCTCGGATAAGAACTCACGAGAAGAGACAGTCACAGTTACGCACACAGTTGGTGTATTTTATTTGAGTTTACTTCAAGTTTATTATGACCGGGTGTTAAAGAAAGTTTCCAACTTGCCACGTAACCGCGGGCACGACTTTCTAAAATATTTAACCCTGTAGGGGTGCTCCAACTCATCCATCACAAAATAACCGCACGCCGCGTTGGAATTCCTCAACCGTGGAATCACCCATAGTATTTGTGGAATCTCGATGGAAACTCTCAACTTAGAGATATCCCCAAGTGTCGTCTAAATCCCATGTGCAAGACATTCGAGAAAGGTAAAACAAGTCAAGCAAGGCCGCCCGACGTGCCGGCAATCCCAATAGGAGCCGCGTATCTCGTTCTCAGGGCACAACCAGATCAGCTAGTGTATAGTGGCCTGATAGACATCGCCCGAGTTGCCTCGGGGTGGCCCCGCACAGTGCTCTGTTTTGGACCAATACCAGCAGCACTGGCCCCCCTATATTATGTGAAATTACTCCTCGGGTTCATGACGCTCTATGCTTTAGAAATGGTGTTCAGTATTATTATGCCGGGCAAATGTAGTACCAAAGTTGGGCCTTGCCAGACAAGTTTTATCCTAAAACGAAAATCAAGGGGGTCCCCATAACAACCCAGAGCATGTTAGGAGCGCTCAATATGGAACATAACACCGGTACACAAGTAACTAGGGCGGCAAAGGTGGAACAAAAGTCCAAGCAAAAGGCCAAGCCTTCCACCCTTTACCAAGTATATACATGTGCATTAAATTAAATAGAAATAATATTGTGATAACACAAGAATGTCCATGTTGACGCATGGAAGCAATTGCACTTGTAGCTAGAAACGCTATAAGAAGGCTGATCAAGCGATAACATAGCCAAACAAAGGTTTGCTAAGATGTGGAGGGGTTAGAGGCTTATCATGGCGTATTTGGGAGGCTTTTCAAACAAGTGGTAGGTAGCGTGACATAGCGATAGAAAATGAGACAACTAGCATGGCAATGATAGTAGTGGTATCCAGGGAAATGTGTCATCTTGCCTGAGATCCCGCTTGGAAGAAGAACAAGTTCGTGAAGAAGACGATTCTTGAAGTAGACGAATGAATCCGCACACTCCGAACGCTTTCGAAACTCTATCGAGAAGAAGAAATCCGGAACAAACAATCAACACATGATACACGACAACATATGCATGACATGATGCGCAACCCAATATGATGCATGTCCATTTAATTATGCAGGGCATGACAAAGCACATCAATCAACTCCTACACATTAAGTGAAGCTAAATATGCAACGAGTTGCATATTGACGAAACTCCACATTTGAATTACTTAGTTCATTCCCCGTTAGGTACACGACAATATTAAATGTTGGTAAACATGGCAATGGGTGAAGCACAAAGAATTACATCACCTAGGCATATTAAATGAGGCCGGAAGCAAGGAATAACATTTCCAAAATGACCTCATGAGCAGTTAAGATTTTCGGTACTTTTGTGCCCTAATCATCACTTTAGAGTTTTTAAACAGCAAACTAAATGTCACCATGTTATTCTACACCTTTTTCTAGTCAAGTTACATATATAAAATATTTGAATCGGTGTTACGGTTAATTAGTTATAGATGAAACCGTTTTAATAGGTCATTCATGCGAATTGATCAAACAATAAGTTTAAACACATAAGAGAGATCGAGAGAAAGAGCCGAGGAGCAGCCGGGAAGAAGAATGACAAGATGGATGAAAGGAGGCGGGGGAGCTGCGATGACGTGACCTGGGGGCGCTACTCTGGCCCCCACGAGCTCCGACCGAAGCAGCAGGAACGTGCGGGTGCACTACAGGAGGAGCTTGGAGGCGGGGCATGCGATGCAGCTCTCCTTGTGAGTTCGAGCATTGGGCAGGGGCAGATCCTATGGTCACTGGACGTGGGGATCTGCAGTCGCTAGACGCGTCCATGTATGGCTGGGCTGGTTTGGCGATGAAATTGGTGAGGGAGATGGCTACAGGTGGTTGGCTGCGGGGAAGAGAATGGAAAAATGGAAGGAGGAGGAGCCTAGGGTTCCAAGGAGGGCTTTATGGACCAAACAGAAGCTTCTTCGGCCATCCAATCGAAGGAGGCGTTGACGTGGACATGGCTGATGCGCTTCCATATAGAGAGGTAGAAGAAGAACAGGAGATCGCTCAGAGTTGGGTTGGATACTAGTTAGGTGGGTTGGCGTGAACAGGTAAGAGAGGTGGCCTGGGATTAACTCTCTCTCCCTCTGCTTTCTTGCTTTTCCATTTATTATAATAAACAGAAGCTGCAAGAAATTCGCAGAGGTGTAGGAGTGGAATTTGAACGTGAGAGATATTTTCCTGCACTCTGAAAATACTAGGGATTTGATAAAATTGGTTTGGGAATTTTTACAGACTGTAAATTCGGACAAGTTTGAATTTATTTCAAAGTTGCCTGAATTTAAAATCTAACAAAGCCAAACCCAAAATGGCTGAAATTTTAGAGATTGTCCCTACATAATAAGTATGATTTATGGGCACAATAAGAACATTTATTTGAGCAATTACATTAGCTCTCAAATAAAAAAATGAATAGGGAAAGAAACAAAATGGAACTTCAGATATTGGATCTTGGGTGAAACCAAGTTGGAGTTGGAGCATAGGGAAAATAAAAGCAGTGCAGAGCTATATATGAAAATACATCAAGATTATGGAAGGATCAAAGACAAGGAGTAGGAGTTGCAATCGCAATATCAAGAGAATAAAACATCACAACAATATGAACATGATACCGGTTCATCTTGTTGCATCATGCATCACTTTTATTGAGTTGAAATTTGATACTGGTTCGGTTGCTCACATTTGCAACTCAAAATAGGAGCTACAGAATAGACGAAGGCTGGCCAAGGACGAAGTCACGATGCGCGTGGAAAATGGTTCCAAGGTTGATCTGATCGCCATCGACATGCTCGCTCTTTGATTACCATCGGGATTAGTGATGAACCTAAATAATTTTATTTAGTGCATGCGTTAAGCATGAACATTATATCTGGATCCTGTTTATTGCGACACAATTACTCATTTAAATCTGAGAATAATGGTTGTTCTATTTATATGAGTAATATCTTTTATGGTCCTGCACCCGACGTGAGGGTTTTATTCCTATTGAATCTCGATAGTGATGATACACATGTTCATAACATTGATGCCAAAAGATGTAGAGTTGATAATGATAGTACCACTTTCTTGTGGCACTGCCATTTTGGTCATATTGGTGTAAAACACATGAAGAAGCTCCATGATGATGGACTTTTGGAGTCACTTGATTTTGAATCACTTGACACATGTGAACCGTGCCTCATGGGCAAGATGACTAAAACCCCGTTCTCTGGAATAATGGAATGGGCAAGTGACTTGTTGGAAATCATACATACTGATGTGTGCGATCCGATGAGCATTGAGGCGCCTGGTGGATATCGTTATTTTCTCACCTTCACCGGTGACTTGATTAGATATGGGCATATTTATGTCACACCCTGTGTTTGCAGCTCATTGTTATGTTTGGGTTTATAAAATTTGGAACCAACTAAAACTTTTTCATAGTGCTTGTGCTTGTTTGCTATGTTGTTTGCTTGCTTGATGATTGTGTTATATGGCACTCCTAGATTCTATTCCTCTTCATCTTCATATTCTTTGTTCCAAACCTCTTGCCTAATGATCATGACATGTGAATAGTGCCCAAAACTATTTTTATCTAATTTTGTTTCAACCAAAAATGATTTATTTAACTTAAGTTTCCAAAAACCCCTGAAATGAGGTTTGCACTGCAAATCCTCAAATTGGGTGGATTCTTCTTTTCCAAAAGCTTTATTCCAAACCCACTATATATAAGACTTCCCAAAACCACAAAATATTATTTTTAAGGGTTATTTTCACATTTTATTTAAAGGCTTTTTCTTAAGGCCAGAAATGGATTTTCTTAGGGAAAAATTATTTAAATGCTTTGAAAATATTTGAGAAAATTTAGAGAAACTGAGTGGACATATATTTTCCATATATATGAGATTAAACACATGGGCACGATCAGATCATAGGGAGAACTCCTCAAAACCATTTCTTTTCAGATCAAACTTTTGGAATATTTCTATAAGAAATGTTATCAACAAATTCCAAGAAAATTCCAGAAAGTCAACACTATCTTGGGTGATGATCTTGCAAAGTTTCATCTCAGTCCAAGTTAGTTTGGTTCATCAAACCATCCCAAAGCCATTCATGTCCAGAATCAAATTCGAGCAACTTTACATTGTGAAGTGTCTCCCCTTGGCCTCAAACTTTGTGGGCATGCTCTAATGGCCAAATAGTGATGATACACTAAGTGGTGCATCAAGGGTAAAAGCCTAGCATCAATGGATCTACAGAAATCTGATTCTGCTAATTTCCAGGGTTGATCAAATTTCCATTGTCAACTTTTCCCACTTGAGCTCAAACTTGGTGAATCCTCTCATTTCTACCTAGCCTTTGACCCTGGTAAGTATCTGAGTAAGATTTGGTAAAACACCACCAAACACCTTCTGGTGATTTGGTAAAACCCCCATTTTCACCCTCTTCTCTTTTACCCTTGCCCCCAACTTCTTACCACAGACTCCTATAGTTACCTTTCACCTCTAGTAGAAGCCTCATGGTCATAGCTCAAGTAAAATGTGGTGAAAAACCCCATTTACCTCCCTGGACAGGAGCTTTCTCTCTCTCCCTTTCCATTTTTCTTCTCTCCTAAGGCATCCCAGGGCATCCAATGCCCTATCCATCTATATTTCTCCCCCTAGATCCTCTGGGCATAGGTGGCCACGCACAAAGTGTCAAGGGCATGCCTTGGCATGCAAGGCTCGCGCTCTGGGGCGTGCTACAGTGCGCACCCGCACTGTAGCCGTTGCCCAACGAGTGTCCCTGACAGCCTCGAGCCGCGCCACCTTGTCCTCCCGGTTGGCCTCGACGTCCGCGACGCGGCAAGCGGTCGGCCCTCTCCCTCCCCTCTCTCTCCTCTCCTCCTTCGCGCGTGCACGTCACCGCCCGAACCGGCCAGTGGCCACGCTCGCATGCGCATCCTTCCCTGCTCTCCCTCTCTCTTCTCCTGGGCGCGGACTGAGTCCACATAGCCCCTAGACACGCCCATCCTCTCCCCCGTGGCCTGTGACGAGCACCCCGTGCTCGCCGGCGCACATCGCCCACGGTGGACCGGCGGTCGCCTATAAATAGGCCTCCCTGCTCCTCCTGCACTCTTCCCCGTGGTCGAGAGCTGTCTCCCGACCCAAACCCTGGCCGCCACCATTGGGCTTCCCCCTCGTTGGCATACCCCTCATCCCCCGGCAGCCCCGCGACCTCCCACCGACGCGCGACGCCTCCAGGAGCACACCGGTGCCCTTCATCCCCGCTGCCGTGGCCTAGAGCCCTCCGGTAAGCACCTCCTCTACCCCTGTCGCGAGGAGAGGGATGACAGGTGGGGGCCACCTATCATCCCCTCGCCCCTCTCCTCACTTGCTGGCAGGCCGGGCCCGCAGGCAGGTTTAAAACAAAACCTACCGTGCGCGGCTCCTCGCCTAGGCCGGCTTCCCTCTTGGGCCGGTTTCGACCGGGCACTTTTAGCCCAAGGGGCACAATAACCCTTTTCTTTTTCTTTTTTCTATAGACTTCCAAAAATCCCACAGATTTGAATATTTATCCAATGCCAATAATTCTTCCACCTAAATTCCTAGAATAATCTATATAATTTATTAGTGCCAATTATAAAAATGTTTGAAACTATTTTTAGTACTGTTTTATTTTAAAACCTATATTTAGGCACCTTTTTGCCTCCATTATTTAAATTATAAAATGTTTTTCACAACAAAACTTTAGGAGAATTTTTTAGTATGACATTTAGTATTTATCAGAGTAGGTTAACATTTTGGTAGTAGATTGAGTGCTCTGTTTCGTGTGATTGCTTATTTTTATCGCTTTATTTGGCGATGATAGATTGCGCGGTTGACGAAGAAGTTGGACCCGAAGACTTCGAAGACCCCGGAGACTTTGTTGAGCCAAGCAAGCAGCCCTTTGACCATGATGAGAAACCATTTTTATTGCATGTCATATAGCACTTTACTTTCATCATATTTGATCTTGTGATGTGGTGTTCCCCTTTCGGTGGGATGCCTCAAGTACTTCTCCATTGACACTTGCATCGTGCATGACCCTACCACCTTATGAGGGTTGTGCGGGTGGGTGTAGTTAGGATGCCAGTAGATGCTACCCAAGTGGGATCGGGAACTATGCATAGAGATGGAAAGAAAAGAAATGATTTCAATGACTCTTTCGAAAACCCCGTCGGGTGCCACTAAGGCCCGAGGGAGATGATGATGAGAAGGGTGACCACTTGATAAAGAAGTGGTGTGCCGGAGCAAGTTGAGTATGTGTTTTCGAAAACGGATTTGATTTAAGGTCTGCTGACCGTCCCAACCTTACATGCGCAACCACGATACCCCTTATGGGATGGGGCTTTGTTGATTACTATGGTTGGTGCTAGCAAGGAGCCCGCATTACTAGTGGAAAGAGTGAAGTGGTCACTCTTGAGACGGGTTCGTCCCTGAGAGGAAGGTCATGCACTGTCTTTATAGGAACGAGGCACACCGTTGCGTGCCCTCATGGATGATACGAGTGATGTATATCATGAGGGATAACACCAACGAGTGGACTCTTTATTTAGTATCACCATGGGAAAGACATTGTTCGGGTGCTTACCTCGGGTATGTTAAATATCGCGAGTCGTGGATGACACGGAAGTTCCCCGAGTCTTGTGGGTAAAGTGTGCAACCTCTGTAGAGTGTAAAACTATTCGAATAGCCGTGTCCACGGTCATGTACAGTTGGAGGTCCTTCTTGAACTACGTCCGGATGTTTTCATAAAACTTGGTGTGAGGTGGATAAGATGGTGACAAAGAGGTCACATGAACTAAGTCCGATGACTTAGCATGAACACTGAACTAAGTCCGATGACTTAGTATGATGACTGAGTATGAGGTGTTCAACCCCTACTTATGTTGATAACTGTATCTTGTTCCTATGGCTATCTCCCTGTTGTTGATGCATGCTTACAGGATACTTGACCATGTCATTGCATTTAAAATCAGCTTTCCGCAAACTTACCTATTAGTGCTATATCATGCATCATTATTACCTTGTTCCACAACTTGGGTTGCTTGCGAGTACATTCAAAGTACTCATTGGCTTGCCACTGATTATTTAATTGGCCAGGCATGGAAGAACAGGAGTATGTTGAAGAGTTCGTTGGAGACAAACATGCGGACTAGGACGTTTCCCAGTCAGAATTCCTGTAGGTTAAGGCAGATGGCATGGGTTCACACTTTAGACCAAGATTTCCGCTGCTTGTTCTACCTTATGTGTTTGGCCCGTGTGGCCCTATCTATGTAAGACTTGACCTTCATGGTCTTTAATTGTGTAAGACGTTAAGTGTGGATGTAAGACTCTTGTTATTTAGCTTCTGTGTGTGTGCTGAATGCGGAGGTGTCGTCCATTCGGCACTATATCAGAACGACCGTGATCAAGATTGCGAGACAATTCGTGATTGGATCGCGGGATGGATCATGATGAGATCATAGGACGGATCGTGATTGGATCGCGAGATGGATCGTGACGGGATCGCAGGACGCTCGACGATTTGGATTGTGAAGACGTTCAACTACATCAACCGCGTTTCTTAACGCTTCCTGCTTAGCGATCTACAAGGGTATGTACATCCACTCTCCCTTGCGTAGGATTTTTTTGTTTCCCATGCAACGTTCCCTAACAATTCCAAACTACACTTAGCATTTGTACTTAGGAATTATGCACTATTTACCTCTTCTTATCTTCACCACACTCGGGAGCTACTTCGGCAAGCCAAGACGAAGCCAGACAAGATCAAGAAGGATGGAGCCCCCGAGGGACAATCAGCCGTTGCTTATCGAGGAGGAGTACTCCCAGCTAGCAATGCACCTATGCGTAGTCATCGCATGAATGTGAAGGAGTACCGTGAGCTCTTCACTACCCCGCCTGCAAAGCGTCGTTGGGATGTACCTCCTCATTACCCCACCCCTTTGACTGGGAACGATGCCTGTTCAGATGATGAACCGGAGGAAGACCTAGAGGAGCGTGACTACAAGACTGAGCACTCCACCACCTGAGTCCGAGAACCCCTAGGGTAGGATCAGTCATGTACCCCTCATGCGAAGTCGAGTCCGTGTAATGGTTCATATGAAACCATGTGAGCTTGTTGTTTATTTTGTTGTTTGTGTTCCGATGCAAGTCACGCTTTTGCCTTAGGCAACCTGTAAGCGACTCCATCATCTATCTTAATATATGTTGGTCTTTCGACCTTTAGTTTAACACCCTTGCACTTGACCGACCCCCTTAGGCACGCTTTGCCATTATTGCTTATCCTCTTGTCAATCCCAGTTGTTTGACTTGGCTGCTCCAAACAAGATGGTGACTGCTACCCGCAACAGGTCCTTCACCAAACCTGAAGTCGGCAACTCAAGCCAGCGACAGGGAGCTGGTGGGGCTGCTCACGCTGGAGGACACCAGGAGCAGCCACAAGGCGACATTCCCTCGCCACCACCTCCACCGAAGAACATGACCATAGCTCAGTCTCTCCAAGTTCTCTGAGAGGAGCGCCAAGCCAACAATGCTGCTATCCAACAGATGGCTCAGGCCCTCGTGAACAACCAGCAGCAAGGCAGGAATGGCAATGGCTGCTCCACGCTGTCTGAGTTCATGAGGAACTCGCCCCCAACCTTCACCGAGACTGCTGAACCATTGGATGCTGATGATTGGATCCGCACCATCGAGAACCTCCTTGCACTGGTCAATTGCAATGAGGATTGTGAGAAGGTGCTTTATGCCTCTCACTGCCTCGGAGGTACCGCCCAAGCTTGCTGGGATGGATTCAAGGTCATGCAAGGAGAACGTGTGACCGTGTGGAATGACTTCAAGAAAGGATTCCGCACTGCCCACATTCCTTATGGGATCATGGCTATCAATAAGAGAGAATTCCGAGCACTGAAGCAAGGAAGTGGCTTTGTCAAGGAGTACCTTTAGAAGTTCAACCTGCTGTCAAGGTATGCACCTGAAGATGTCAGCACAGAGGCTGCCAAGAAGGAACGCTTCATGGAAGGAATTCAACAGGTCCTGCAGTATCAGCTCATCGTCTATGATTGTCGCACTTTCTTCGACCTGGTGAACAAGGCCCTCATTCTAAAAGACAAGCGTCGTGCCATAGACGACACTCGCAAGCGCAAGATGATCAGCAAGGGCAGCCCCAGCAACCAGAAGCCACGCCCCTTGTCGTGGATTTATCACGGCAGATGTCTGGGTGAACGGACTTGGATTCGAGGCCATCGCTAATGTGATGGACTCAAAGGGGTTGATTGGGATGAAGGACACGAGTTTACCCAGGTTTGGCCCCTCAAGTCGAGGTAATAGCCTACGTCCCGCTTGTGCTTGTATTGCTTGTTCTATCGATTACAAGGAGCTAAAGCTTGACCTAGTTCTCGATCACCCTGACCCCTAAGTCGCCCCAGGTCTACCTTTATATAAGAGGTCAGGACCACGGGTCTTTAAAATTGTCTAACCGAATCTCATTGTCTATCTGAGTCTTACTCTATCTTCTTGTCCAAACTGTCTCCGAGCGGCTTGTACACCCGGGTCTTCTCAGTCCGGGCCACCTTGAAGCCCACACCATGAGCCGTCTATCTTCATGGGCCGTTGGCTTTACGGCTCACCCTTGGGCCGGCGTATGAGCCATCAACATGACCTGGAGCCTTCAAGGGTGGGTCATATTGCGGGGTTATATCCCCAACATTAGGCCCCAGGTTGAATTGAGCTTGCTCACTTCATCCTTATCTTCTGCTCTTCGGCGAGTTGCCCGATGATGATCCGGCATGACGTCACGAGATCTGCTGACGTATCACCGAATCTTTTATTAAATGGTCAGCCCAAAAATCGAGGCGTCCGCCTCGGTCAAATGGTTTCCGTCGCCTAAATTTTTGCACCTACCTTGTCTTATGTTTAAATAAGACCTGTTACGGGGGGGGGGAACTTTCCTTCTCCCGCTCTCCCTTCGTCTTCTTCCTTTCATCGTCTCTGCTCCAGCGCTCCCTGCTCTGGCACTGTCTTCTTATTGCCGTCAACCAGGCCGTTGCATCAACCTGAGTCATACCAGAGCCTCTTCCGCGTCCGCCGCTCAATTATCGGTAAGTTCAAGCTCCCCTTAGATCCATCGCCGCCATAGCAGGGTTCGCGGGAACCTCCGCCGCCGCCGCTCGGGCTCCTCCATCGCTACCGTTAGGGTATTCCGACGCCGTCGACGTCTTTAGCACGCGTCTCCGCAATGCTGCCGCGCACAAGACAGCCGTGCGCAATGCGTGGACCGTCGCGGCTTTGTTTCATTCTTTTCTGTTTTGCATGTTCTTTGCTAGGTCTAGAAATAAGAACCTACTTTCCTATTTTTGTAGATCCCTAATTACAGCGGTAGTTTGTGAAACCTATTTTTCAGGACTTAGCTGATTTTCGCTCCTCCTTTCCTTGTTGAACCGCTAGACCTCTCCGGCTCTCATCAGCCGGACTATGGCGTAGTATTTGTAGAGCCCTTAAAATTGTAAGCCGTCACAGATATTTCTTGCTCTTAACTCGCCGCATATTTAATTCTGCACAGTCTTTAAGCCGCCGCCATGTCCCGCGCTTCCAACTCATGCAATTGGGTCGGATCTAGCGTCACAGAAGAGTACTTAGCGGATTTTGTTAACACGGGCACTCTTCCTTCCAAGGAGGTCCTTCACTGGCGGGTTCCAGGTGACGAGAATCGGCCCTCTCCCCAACAAGGAGAGGTAGTAGTTTTCTCTGACCATATCGAGCGAGGGTTCGTGCCGCCCAGCTCTAAATTCTTCCGTGATGTTCTCTATTTGTACAAGCTTCACCCTCAAGACTTGGCCCCCAACCCCGTTTCAAACATATGCAACTTCCAAGTGCTCTGCGAAGCCTACCTGCAAAACAAGTCGTCTGTGGGGTTGTTTTGAGAGTTCTTCTACGCCAACCGCCAAACCAAAATGAAAGGCGGTCCGAGTCTGGAACTTGGTGGTATTTCCATTCAGCGACGCAGAGACATCATTTTTCCGGCTGCGCAGATGCCGAGTCATCCAAAGGATTGGAATAAGACTTGGTTCTACTGCAAGGACACCTCTCTTGAAGATGAGCGCCCATTGCCGGGTTATCGTCCCTCCCGGCTCAGGACAGATTCCGAGCTTCCTGGCCGCCTCTCAGTTTTAGAAAGTGCCAGGTATGAGCCGGCTCACGCCAAGATCAAGGCACTCATGGCCAACGGTTTGACCAGACTGGATTTGATTTGCTACTGGATTTCATGGCGGATCATGCCCTTAAGCCATCGAAGCCGGCTGATGTGTGAATATGAAGGCAAGGATGACAGCTCCTTGTGCTTCAGCAAATCAACCTTGATAGAGGATGACATTACCACTATCACCCGGAGCCTTGTCCATGAAGCCTCCGGCTCATGCAGCGCCATTGGCCTAGCGCCTTTCAGTGTTAACAATCCGGCTCTTGGATGTTGCTTGTACCTTGCTGATCTATTATTCTTCTCCGGGTTATTTTCGGAGGCCGACTCTGATTTCTGGAAGAAAGAGTACGTCCCTCCTCCGAAGAAGCTCAAGAAGAAAGCCCCAGCCAAGAAGCCAAAGAAAGACGCCCCGTGAGAGGAGTGGTTTGACCCGCCACAGTCATCCAGCTCAGAGGTAAATTTTTAGTTGTTTGCTTGATTCTTTGCCTTCCTGTTTTACCAATGCTTGTTTTACTCGTAGGATGAAGTGGAGACCAAACTATGCCCCTGAGGTAAACTATGTCTCTTCCGGCTCAGAATATTTTGTCCCCCGAGAGCCGCGACGGTTTGCTAGAAAAGTTCCTCTTTCTCATTCTCTCGCTTACCTGGCTCCCGATTTTCTTTTGAAAAAGCAACAACAGGCTGAACGTCGCCAGACCCAGAGCAACGGCTCTACTGAGCTTATGTCCGGCTTGCCGAACTCGCCGGCTCTGAAGAAACGCCCTGCTGAGGTATGTGTTCCTATTTGATTCATTTCTCTTTATAACCTTAGTGTCATATCATCCTTCTTGAATTTCATCTCAGAAGTTGCCCTCCTCCAGCGACTCTTCGGCAACCGTTCTGCCGCCTCCGAAGATCAACCCGCTGTAATAGTTTTTCCACTATAATATCTGGTTCTTTTTTGGGTAGTAATATCCTTTGGATTCTCACTTTTCTATCTTGTAGTGCTCAAGCCAAGCGTCGGAAGACCAACAAGCCCTCCCCCAGTCCTGCTGCTCAAGAGCCGGAGCAAGAACAATCGGAGGAGCCACAACCGGATATAGATCCACCAATTGTCTCCACTGAGCCAGCTGCTGAAGATATCATCCCGGAGAGCCCTCTAAGGGGTTCTTCAAAACCGCCTAGTCCTGCCAAGGCCACTGCAACTCCGGAGGTTGTGATCACCGGCTCTGCTTCCCAGTCCCCTCCGGCTCATGTGCTGACTAGGTATAAAGAGTCTGCCGAGGCCTCCAAGATGTTGGATTTCGACTCTTCCTTTGAGAAGATGACGGCCGAAGAACTCCACGCTGGGTATATAAACCGGCTTACCACCAGCCGGGATCTGGAGCTTCGGCTGGTAACTTCGATGAAAACAAAATATGAGGTATTCCTCTTGATGCTATAACCTTACTTAGCCCCCAAGGGCCGGTTCAATCTAGTTAAGAGGTGAACCGGGACTTTCCTGATCCTCTGTAGAAAATCCAAAGCCTTTGTCCCCAAGGGCCGGCTCAATTTGTTAGAGTTGAGTCAGATCTTCACTGTAGATAATGTGAACAGCCAATCGTAGCCCCGAAGGGCCAACTGAAACTTGATAACGTTGATTCGGAGCTTTCATTATAAGTAAATTTGAAAAGCCATATCGTAGCCCGCAAGTTCCGGATTAACTTTGATGAAGATGAGTCGGAACTGTGTTGTATGCTCGAAGATCAAATATACATTAGCCCCCAAGTGTCAAACATATTGCTTGCAATCTGCTTGAGACTTGCATAATTTTGTCTTTAACCTTCATTATTTGATATGACTTCCATTCTAGCGACATATCCTGTATTTTGACGTGTCACAAGATGCTTTAAGCGAAGCCAGGTCGCAATTGATGGACCTGAAGACCAACTTGGCGGCTCAACAAGAAGCCCGCAGCGTGGCCGTTGAAAATTGTCGGCTTCTCTCTGAAGAGTTGGCCACAATCAAGGCCGATTTTGCTGCCCTTAAGGAGTCAACTGAATCTGCGAAAACCGCCTTGATCCAACGGGCGGATGACACCGACCAGCGGCTGATAGCTGTGGCGGATGAAGTCCAAGGCTTGAAGCGCCATATAAGCAAAATGTCAGTCGCCCTCTTTGGTAAGCTTCTGACAACTCTGTGTTTCGAATAGTTTCATCTTTATGTAGACTGGCGACTCATCTGAATTGTCCGGTTTATATAGGTCCTAGGAGCCGACAGTTGGCTTCTGATAGTCTGCTGCCGTTGAAGGCCATCTATACCTTAACTGAGCAGTTGTACTGTGGTGCAATCTGCACTATCAAGGCCGTGCAATATAAGGATAAAATTCCGGCGACTCTCAGGGGTGTCTTAGAGCTCTTCTCCACCATGCCAAAACATATCGCCGAACTCAAGAAATCAGCCCCCTGCCAAGGGGCCATTGCAGGCATCAGCCGGGCTTTGGCCTTTGCTCCGAGCCTAACAGCCGCCAAGATGATGGAGGGCTTCCCTTTAAGAAAAGAAGATGGCGTGGAGTTTACTGACGCTAACTACAGCTGGTGCATGAAGGAGTCCAGGGTGTTAGCTTCTGTCTTGGTGGAGGAGGTTGATTTGTCAACTTATCAAGCAGTGTATGACCCGGAGCAGAAGAGAGTCCGGGGTCCTCTGTACAAGTGCAAAGATTTGACGCCTGCTCGGAGTAAGGATCTTTTTGCTCCAGATCTTGACCCATCTCACTTTTTTGAGGGCTCTTTTGCGGCTCTAACGAATTGCAATTGGGATTTGGACAACCTCCAGATCAAGGCCCCAGAAGAACCGGCGTAGGATGACCCGTCAGCTAACTAGCTGCTGCTTTAAGATCTTGTACCAGCTTAACCCGCCGTGTGACGGCTGAAAAAACTTTATCTGAAATTTTGATCTCCTCTGGGAGTGTAATAGCTAGATGAAAAGTTGTCTGAATTTTGTCTTATAAGATGATCCGGCTGTTGGTCTGTCATTTGTCTTTGTATGCTTTGAGTTATTTACACTTGCCTTGTCATCATATAAGACACCTGCCGATAAGGTGGTGACTCCCTCTTTGATAATTATGGCCAATCTGGTTAGCCGGAAATGGCATAAAGCCTGGCCGATAAGGCATTTAGAAGATACACCCGGAGGTAACAATATGGCGTAAATGCCGACGGATAAGCATTAGAAGCTGTACCCAAAGGTAAGAAGCCGCCCTCGCCGCGGCTAATTTTTCCTTAGCCGGATTTTTATGAGAACAGTTAATAGGCGTTAGAAGCTGTACCCGAAGGTAAGAAGCCGCCGTTCACCACAGCTAAGTTACCTTAGCTGTTTTTACGTGGCCTTAGACCGGCTAATAGGCATTAGAAGCTTTACCCGGAGGCAGAAAGCTGCCGTTCGTGGGTCATGAGATGTTAGCTACCTGTCGGTAAAAAGCCTCACATAACCATGGCTAAACTGGTTAGCCGGAGATGGCATAAAGCCGGCTGATAGGGTGTTAGAAGCGATACCCGTTGGTAAGAAGCCCTCCTCAGCAATTACGGCGTAACCCGTCGGCGGATAGGCGTTAGAAGTTGCACCCGAAGGCGAGAAGCCTCCCTCGCCACGACTAATTACCTTAGTCGATTTCATATTTTTTTGTGGCAAAATGCCAGCTTAATAGGTGTCTACCACCGTTCAGCAATACGACGCAAAGCGTCGGCGGATACGCGTTAGAAGCTGCACCCGAAGGTGAGAAGCCGCCCTCGCCGCGACTCATTGTCTAGAGCCAAATTTTGAGGCATAACGCCTGGCTAATAGGCATCTACTGCCGTTTGCCGACCTTAGTCGATGCATCCACCGGAATATTACTTAATCTTCTCTTGTACGAGGATGCATGAAATAGCAGAGGCTTCCTTGTTTATTCATATAACTGTGGTATGTACAATGGTAGTGTACAATGGTAGATCTTTACACCCTTAGGTGAAATAAGGCCGGAGATGCGCGATGTTCCATGGCCGACGAGTCTCCTGACCCACCGTATCTGAGTCGTCTCGGACATCGAGAAGGTAATATGACCCGTTGTTGAGATTTCTGCTGATCACAAAGGGTCCTTCCCATGGAGGTGATAGTTTGTGCATATTTGTCTGGTCCTGAATCAGTCGGAGCACCAAGTCGCCTTCTTGGAACGTCCGGGTCTTGACCCTGCGATTGTGATAGCGGCATAGGTCTTGTTGATAAATTACCGATCGAGCTGCTGCTAACTCTCGCGCCTCTTCCAAAGCATCCAATGCATCTCGGCACGCCGTCTCGTTATCCGTCTCAACGTAAGCCGCCACCCTTGGCGAATCATGCCAGATGTCGCTGGGTAAGACGGCTTCAGCGCCGTACACCATAAAGAAGGGCGTGAAACCTATGGACCTGTTAGGGGTGGTTCTGATGCTCCATAAGACGAAAGATAATTCTTCAACCCAACACCCGGGCGTTCGCTGCAAAGGAACCATAAGCCGCGGCTTAACCCCTCTTAGAATTTCCTGATTGGTGCGCTCCGCCTGACCGTTGGACTGTGGATGTGCCACGGCTGAAATATCAAGACGGATAAGTTCTTCATCAAAGAATATCTTCATAGCCCCCTTGGATAGATTTGTACCATTATCAGTGATGATGCTGTGCGGGTAACCAAAGCGGTAGATTAGCTTTTTGATAAACAGAACTGCTATAGCTGCATCACATTTGCTAACCGGCTCTGCCTCTACCCACTTGGTAAATTTATCAACCACCACCAGGAGGTGTGTTTTCTTATCCTTGGACCTCTTGAAAGGCCCTACCATGTCCAGCCCCCAGACCGCAAACGGCCAAGTGATTGGTATCATCCTCAATTCTTGAGCTAGAACATGAGCACGCCGGCTAAATTTCTGACAGCCATCGCACTTACGGACTAAGTCCTTTGCATCTTTGTGAGCCGTAAACCAGAAGAACCCATGTCGGAAAGCCTTGGCCACCAAAGATTTTGAGCCGGCATGGTGTCCACAATCTCTAGCGTGGATTTCACTCAAGATCTGCCGGCCCTCCTCTAGTGAAACACAACGTTGAAAAACCCCTGTGACATTGCATTTATGCAACTCACCGTTAACTATCGTCATCGACTTAGAATGGCGGGTGATCCTTCTGGCCAGATCCTCATCCTCTGGTAACTCACCCCGGGTTAAATAGTCTAAATAAGGAATAGTCCAATCTGGGATAACATGTAGAGCCGCCACCAATTCTGCCTCCGTGGCAGGAACAGCCAAATCCTCCTCTGAAGGTATCTTGACAGTCGGATGATATAAGACGTCCAGAAAGACATTAGGCGGCACCGGCCTACGTTGGTAACCTAGCCATGATAACAAATCAGCCGCCTCGTTCTTGCGACGATCAATGTGATCTACCTGATACCCTTTGAAGTGACCCGCAAACCGCCTGCCTATAAGCCGCCATCCATGGGTCTTTGGAGTCCCAAGTGCCAGAAACTTGCTGAGCTACTAGATCTGAGTCGCCCAAACACCTGACCCGGCTCAAATTCATCTGTTTGGCTAATCTAAGACCATGAAGCAAAGCCTCGTACTCAGCTGCATTGTTAGTGAAAGGGAACATCAGCTGGAGCACATAACAAAACTTGTCACCCTTTTGGGGATGTCAGGACAACCCCTGCTCCAGACCCCTCTAACTGCTTTGATCCATCAAAGTGTATAGTCCAGTATGTATTATCTGGCTTTTCTTCGAGAGCTTGGTGATCTGTCCAATCATTGATGAAATCCACCAAATCTTGGGATTTGATTGCCGTGCGAGGAACATACTTTACATTAAGAGGTCCCATCTCTAAGGCCCATTTGGCAATCCTCCCTATGACTTCTCTGTTCTGGACAATATCTCCCAATGGAGCAGAACTGACCACAGTTACCTGGTGCCCTAGAAAGTAGTGCTCTAACTTGCGGTTGGCCATAAAGACCCCGTATACCAGCTTCTGCCAATATGGATGTCTCCGCTTAGATTCTGTCAGGACCTCACTGATATAATAAACCGGCCTTTGCACAGGATACTCCTTCCCAGCCTCCTTGCGCTCGACTACAATTGCGACGCTGATGGCCCTGTTGTTAGCCGCCACATAAAGGAGCAACGGTTCTTTCTCAGCCGGAGCGGCTAATACTGGTGGCTCAGTGAGCTGTTTCTTAAGCGCCTCAAGTGCTTCACCCGCCGCCTTGCGCCAGGCAAACTTGTCTGTCTTTTTCATCATCTGATATAAAGGGATAGCTTTCTCTCTAAGACGGCTTATGAACCGGCTCAACGCAGCAATCCGTCCTACTAAGCGCTGAACGTCGTTAATGCAAGTCGGCTCTCTTAGAGAAGTAATAGCTTTGATTTTGTCCGGGTTAGCCTCGATGCCACGCTCAGAGACCAAGAAATCCAAAAGCTTCCCTGCTAGAACACCAAAGACACACTTGGTCAGGTTAAGCATCATCTTGTAGACCCGGAGATTGCCAAAGGTTTCCCTTAGATCCTCCAAAAGAGTTTCCTTCTTTCTGGATTTGACCATGATGTCATCTACATAAGCATGAACATTACGACCAATTTGACTGTGAAGGCAGTTCTGCATGCATCGTTGATAAGTTGCCTGGGCACTCTTGAGCCCGAAAGACATAGACACATAACAGAACGCCCCAAAGGGTGTAACAAACGCCGTCTTCTCCTGGTCTTTCACTGCCATCTTGATCTGATGATAACCTGAGTAAGCATCCAGGAAGCATAAACCTTGACATCCGGCTGTAACATCAATGATCTGATCAATTCGAGGGAGGGCAAAAGGATCAGCCGGACAAGCCTTGTTAAGGTCCGTGTAGTCCACACATATACGCCAGGTGCCGTTCTTTTTTAGTAGCAGCACTGGGTTACCCAACCATTCCGGGTGAAAAACTTCAACAATAAAGCCAGCAGCCAAGAGCCGGGAAACTTATTCCCCAATAGCCTTGCGCCTCTCCTCATTGAACCGCCGCAGGAACAGTTTGATCGGTTTAAACTTTGGATCCACATTAAGGTTGTGCTCAGCGAATTCTCTCGATACACCCGGCATGTCAGAAGGTTTCCATGCAAAGATGTCCCGATTCACACAGATGAATTCGATGAGCGTGCTTTCCTATTTGGGATCCATATGAGCTCCAATGATGAACTGCTTAGATGAGTCGCCTGGATTGAAATCTACTGCCTTGGTATCATCCACTGAAAATTTGAGGGGCGGCTCAACCTCCGTGATGGGCTTTTTCAGGGGGGTCATATCCTCCGGATCAACATTCTCCTTATAAAACTTAAGCTCCTCCTGAGTGCAACTGGACTCTGCATAAGCTGCATCCCCTTCCTCACACACAATAGCCGTGTTTCGGTTACTATGAACAGTGATGGTACCGTTTAAGCCGGGCATTTTGAGATGTAAGTAAACATAGCAGGGCCGAGCCATGAACTTAGCATAAGCCAGCCATCCAAACAAGGCATGATAAGGGCTCTTGATCTTCACCACCTCAAACCATAAGGACTCCACTCTGTAGTTGTATTCATCGCCGAAAGCCACGTCCAGAGAGACCCTGCCCACCGGATGCGCCGACTTACCCGGCACCACACCATGAAAAATAATGGACGAAGGTTTTAAGTCCTTGTCAAACAACTTCATCCGCCGGAAGGTGTCATAGTAAAGGATGTTTATGCTGCTGCCGCCGTCCATGAGCACCTTGTTCAACATATATCCACCTACCTGGGGGGCTACAACCAAAGCCAGCCGCCTCGGGTCATCAACACGTGGCGGGTGATCCACGGCTCCATGTTACGTCATATTCAGACCACTTCAGATACTATGGAAGAGCTGGCATAACCATATTGACTGCCCGTTTACGCAACTTCTGGTCTTGTCTATTAAGGCTAGTCATGAAGACGTGATATTGCCCGGAGCTGAGCTGCTTCGGATTACTCTAAAAGCCGGACTGATTCCGCTGTTGATGTTGTTGTTGATTATTATTACCAGAATGCGGCTACTGTCCCCCGTGATTATCCTGACCTGGATGACCGGATGCTGAACCGCCAGAGCCAAAACCGGCTCCTGACCCGCCAGAACCAAGTCCAGCTCCTAACCCATCACGTCCTGGGCCGCCTGGCGGGCTGCCCCCGCGATGGTTAGGTTGTGTGACATACCGCTTGAACTTCTGTATAAAAGAACAACTCTCCCTTGTATGATTTGCCGGCCTATCAGGCAAACTATGATTCGGGCAAGGTCGCTTAAGCATCTCTTCCATGTTCGAGGAAAAATTATCCCTACTCGAGGGCGGACCAAACCTCCTGTTGCCCTTGGGGTGATTTTGCTGGGCATTTGTGTTGGCCACCAGCTCTGACCCGGCCTCTAGATTCTTACGTTTACTCTGGTTACCATTGTTCACTACGTCCTTGCCTTGGTTATCTTTCTTGCCTTGACTAGCCTTTTCCTCATCAGAACCCGGATCCTTCGTGTTGTCTGAGTCGGCATACTTCGTGAGAGCCGTCATGAGCTCTCCCATGTCCTGACACGTACGCTTGAGCCGGCCAAGTTTCTGCTTTAAAGGAACAAAATGGCAGTTGTTTTCTAAAATCAACACCGCTTGAGCCGCCGTGATCTGCTCTGACGAGTGAATAATTGTCGAAACCCGCCGTACCCAATGATGAACCGACTCGCTCTCCTGTTGGACACAGTGATCAAGATCCACAATGGTCATAGGCTGCTTGCACGTCCCTTGAAAGTTTTTGATGAACCAAGCCCTGAGCTCCGCCCATGAATTGATGGTATTAGGTGGCAACCCCTTTAGCCATGTACGAGCCGGGCCTTCAAGCATCATGATAAAATATTTGGCACAAACCACCTCACTAACATGCAACATCTCCATGGCCAACTCATAGCTTTCCACCCAGGCCTCTGGGGGTAAATCAGCGGTGTAATTTGGGACCTTGCGGGGACCTTTAAAGTCTTTCGGCAACCGCTCGCTTCGGAGAGTCGGCGATAGACACGGCAGCCCTCCCATCCTGGGGATTACTCCTACCCCTATGGAAACGGAAGGCCCGGGCTCTTGGTAAGCCGGCCTAGCTAGCGCTTCTTGCGGACTTCCCGCATGGTCTACACATGCCTGTGTATCTCTTCGCAGTTGGTGACCCGTTGGAATTTCTCTGTGATGGTTACTGCTAGAACCTGCTGGTGACTCGTAACGCCAGCTAAAGCTACGGCTGGGAAGAGGGGTTGAATGGACGCGGCTCAGGCTGTGAGCGTACCTCTCTTGCTGGGCCATGGCCGTCTGCAAGTACCCGATGGCGTTCCGCACATCCTCCGCAAAGGGTGCTTCATCCGGGATAGGGATCGTCTCAAGCTGGGTGGCAGCTGCTACCATGTTCTCGCCCGGGTTAGAATAATGACCCGCCGGTGTTGGAAAGCCCCCAGGTGAAGTTGGGTTATGTTGGGACGGATGAGTCGCTGGCCGCTCCGTTGTGCGGCTCTCGGGCGCGCCCGCGACTCGCCTCGCGCCGGGGGTATTAAAGAGGTTCCTTTCTTCATAATGCTCTCATAGACGGGACTGATGCCTCCTCCTGTGTACCGCCGCTGCTGACCTTTGCTCCAGACCTAGACGGAAAGCATCTGTCTTGATACGTTCTGCTTCTTCTTCCATCTGGACCTTCAGCTCAGCCATCCTTTGTCGTTCCTCTGCCATCCGGCCCGTGAGCCCTGCAATCTCTATATTCCGATCTGCTTGATTATCTGGTGTCACGTCAGTGGCCATGAGAGCCGCCAGTTCATCCATCAGCTCCACAAGAACTTGAGCCGGCGGCAGTGGGCTATCACCCGAAGTGGCAGCTCCCGCGGCTGTACTACCAGCGGCTGGGGCTGATCCTGCCATGAACACCGCTGCATGAACCGGAGGTTTAAAGGATCCAACTCAAAACCATCCGACTTAGAGTATGCATTGTCACAGCCCCCAAGCCCACCGTTGGGGAGCAGGTACATTGATTCTGTTTCTCCACTTGAAGATTCATCTTCTGAATAGACAAGCGTTTCCTGTGACCCGGAAGCTTCCAGATCCCTACCTTGCGTGAAGCCTACGAAGACATGCTTCTGACCCGGATTGGCGTGAATTGGCCGCACGTTACTTGTAGATTGGAGACGTCGAGCTGGCTCGATGATGTTGGTGCAGATGTCCGGCCCGGGTGTAGATCCATCAGCCTTTCCGATGAAAACATGGATCCCACCGAACGGGACCCGGAATCCATACTCCACGGACTCAGCATCAAGCCCCCAGCCGGCATCGTCGATGTAGAACCGGCCACGACGACTCTTACTCATCCTTCCGACCACGTATCCCTCGAGCCCTGGGAGAGAGCCCTTTGAGAACTCAACACCACCAAGCGCAAGCCCCACGGTGGGCGCCAACTGTCGTGGATTTATCACGGCAGATGTCCGGGTGAACGGACTTGGATTCGAGGCCATCACTAATGTGATGGACTCAAAGGGGTTGATTGGGATGAAGGACACGGGTTTACCCAGGTTCGGCCCCTCAAGTCGAGGTAATAGCCTATGTCCTGCTTGTGCTTGTATTGCTTGTTGTATCGATTACAAGGGAGCTAAAGCTTGACCTAGTTCTCGATCACCCTGACCCCTAAGTCGCCTCGGGTCTGCCTTTATATAAGAGGTCAGGACCACGGGTCTTTACAATTGTCTAACCGAATCTCATTGTCTATCCGAGTCTTACTCTATCTTCTTGTCCAAACTGTCTCCAAGCGGCTTGTACGCCCGGGTCTTCTCAGTCCGGGCCACCTTGCAGCCCACACCATGAGCCGTCTACCTTCATGGGCCGTTGGCTTTATGGCTCACCCTTGGGCCAGCTCACGAGCCATCAACATGACCCGGATCCTTCAAGGGCGGGTCATATTGCGGGGTTATATCCCCAACACCCCTGGTAGCCAGCCCCAGCCAAGCCAACCTATCAGCCGCAGTAGGCTAGACCTCCCACGCCTCGTTCGAGCTACCAGCCTTAGCAGTATGCCAATCCCAGGCCAGCCTACAAGAATAACCCCAATAACAACAACGGTGGCAGAAACTTCAACAACAACCCTGGGCAGGTCACTTGCTTTGGATGTGGTTAGTCTGGACACATCTCTAAGCTTTACCCAACAGGAAGCCAGATGCACCATGCCCCAATGCGCCAAACCAAGGTCAAGCCCATGGAGCACGACCAAGGAACCCAGCTCCCCGCAACCAGCCCAACAATGGCAAGGGTCGTGTGAATCACGTCACCGCAGAGGAAGCCCAGGAAGACCCGGACATCATACTGGGTACGTTTCTTATCAACTCAACCCCAGCAACCATATTGTTTGATTGTGGAGCTTCGCATTCTTTTGTCACCCAAAAGTTTGCACTAGAGAGTGGCATGAAACCTACACCCCTGGGTAGCCGTATGTTGATACAAACCCCCGGTTCAGTTATGAAGTCTGGGATAGGGTGTAAGGGAGTGAAGATTGACATCAACGGGGTAGAATTCCTAGCAGACCTTATAGTTCTGGATTCACCAGGCTTGGATGTCATCCTTGGCATGAATTGGTTGACTAAGCACCAAGGCATGTTAGACTGTGCCAAGAGAATTGTCACCATGACCAACAGCCAAGGTGTGGAAGTCAAGTATGTTCCCAGCCCTGCCTCCACTCAAGCAGCTCAGGCTAACTGCCTATCGGGAGTTGAGTTGGATCAAGTGCCAGTGGTATGTGAGTACCCGAATGTGTTTCCTCATGAGCTGCCTGGAATGCCTCCTGACCGCGACATTGAGTTCATCATTGAGCTTATGCCCGGATCAAGGCCCATCTATAAGAAGGCCTACAGGATGGGATCCGAAGAGTTGGCTGAATTGAAGAAGCAACTGGCAGAGCAGCTCAGAAAGGGTTTATTCGCCCTAGTGCCTCTCCTTGGGGATCGCCTGTTCTATTTGCGTCAAAGAGGGACGGAACTATCAGACTTTGTGTTGATTACCGTTCTCTCAGTGAAGTCACGATAAAGAACAAGTACCCACTCCCCAAGATTGAAGACCTATTTGATCACTTGAATGGAGCTAAGGTGTTCTCCAAGATCGACCTCAGGTCTGGGTACTATCAGCTGAAAATCAGACCCCAAGACATTCCGAAGACGACATTCGTAACCCGGTATGGCCTGTATGAATACACGGTCATGTCATTCGGGTTAACTAATGCCCCTGCCTACTTCATGTACCTCATGAATAAGGTATTCATGGAGTACTTGGACAAGTTCATTGTTGTCTTCATTGATGACATACTCGTCTTCTCCAAGTCTGAATAAGAACATGAGGAACACTTGAGATTGGTCATAGATAAGCTTCGAGAGTACCAGCTTTATGCCAAGTTCAGCAAGTGTGAATTCTGGCTGCATGAAGTTGGATTCTTGGGTCATGTGTTGACTGCAGAAGGATTATCAGTGGATCCTGCCAAGATTGAAGACGTGGCTGAATGGAAAACCCAACCACTGTAAAGGAAGTCAGGAGCTTCCTTGGACTCACAGGATATTACAGCAAGTTTGTGGAAGGATTCTCAAGCATTGCCCGACCCATGACCCAACTTTTCAAGAAGGACAAGAAGTTTGAATGGGCAGCTAAGTGTGAGGAGAGCTTCCAGGAGCTCAAGAAGAGATTGACCACAACCCCTGTTTTGGCCGCCCCCTACATTCACAAGGAGTTTGTGATATATTGTGATGCATCAAGAACCGGACTTGGAGGTGTTTTGATGCAAGAAGGCAGAGTCGTAGCATATCTATCCAGACAACTACATTGTCATGAGGAGAACTACGCGACTCATGATCTCGAGTTGGCAGCCGTGGTTCATGCCTTGAAGACTTGGCAACATTACATTCTGGGGAAGCAATGTGAGATATTCACAGACCACAAGAGTTTGAAGTATCTTCACTCAAAGGGAATTTAACATGAGGTAGCAGAGATGGTTGGAATTGATCAAAGATTATGACCTCAGTGTTCAATACCACCCCGGAAAGGCCAATGTGGTGGCAGACGCCTTCAGCAGAAAGGCTTGTTCCTTGAATGCTATGATTAAGGAAAGGCTACCTGCCCTGTATGAAGAACTTGAGAGCTTCGTCTTGGAACTGGTTGCACCAGGATTTCTCGCCAACCTCGAAGCAAAGCCTACCTTGATGGATGATATCAAGGGAGCCCAGAAGGGACACGAGACCATTGAAGGCATCAAGAGGAAGATCAAGGTAGGCAAAGCCCCAGGATTCTTAGTGGATGAACAAGGAGTTGTATGGTTCGGGACTCGCATTTGTGTACCCAATAAACAGGATCTCAAGAACCTGATCTTACAAGAAGCTCATGACACTCCATACTCCATCCATCCTAGAGGGACCAAGATGTATCAGGACCTCAAGGCAAGATTCTGGTGGCATGGCATGAAACGGTAGATAGGCACGTTTGTTGCTAAGTGTGGCAGATGCCAGAGAGTCAAAGCTGAGCATCAGTGACCCGCTGGACTATTGCAACCTCTCAAAGTGCCTGAATGGAAGTGGGACAAAGTCGGGATGGATTTCATCACCGATTTACCAAGGTCGAGTGAAGGACATGATTCCATTTGGGTCATTGTCGACCACCTGACCAAGGTAGCCCATTTCATTCCCGTCAAGACCACCTATGACGGTAATAAGTTAGCCAGCCTCTACATTGAGCGTATGTGAGCCTCCACGGAGTTCCAAAGGAGATCGTGTCCAATCGAGGCATCCAGTTCACCTCAAGATTCTGGAAGATGTTTCAAGAAGCCAAGGGAACAAAGCTCTCCTTTAGCATTGCTTTTCACCCCCAGGCCGGCGGGCAAACGAACGAGTAAATTAGATACTCGAAGATATGCTCCGTACTCGTACTTGTGTTTTGACGTACGGAGCCAAGTGGTAGAATTGCCTGCCCTTCGCCAAGTTCTCATACAACAACAACTATCAGTCAAGTCTTCAGATGGCACCATTTAAAGTGTTGTATGGACGCAAGTGCCGCACTCCCCTCAACTGGTCAGAGACCAGAGAAGGATTAACTTTTGGATCGGACATCCTCCACGAAGCCGAAGAGCAAGTTCAACTTGTCTGAGAGCACCTTGAGACCGCCAAGTCAAGACAGAAGAGCCACGCTGACTCTCACCGCTGAGAACTGAACCTCAACTTCGGAGATTATGTCTACCTCCGTGTCACGCCTCTTGAAGGAACCAAGCATTTCCACGTCAAAGGGAAACTTGCACCAAGATTCATCGGCCCCTTCAAGATCACCGCAAGACGAGGAGAAGTTGCATATGAACTGGAGTTACCTCCCGAACTGTCGGATGTGCACAACGTCTTCCATGTGTCACAACTCCGAAAGTGTGTGCAAGTTCCCAACCGCCCCGACCTCTACAAGGACATTGACCATCAAGCCATCGATCTTCAGCCAGATCTCACTTACCGTGAGAGGCCAGCTCGCATTTTGGATGAAGCCGAGCGCTACATCCGAAGCCGCACCATCAAGTTCTTCAAGGTTCAATGGAGTAACCACACCGAAGCTGAAGCAACCTGGGAGCATGAAGACTATCTTAGATCGGAGTTCCCTTATCTTTTTAGCGCTTAGACTAGGAATCTCGAGGACGAGATTCTTGTAAAGGGGGAGGTCTATCACACCCTGTGTTTGCAGCACATTGTTATGTTTGGGTTTATAAAATTTGGAGCCAACTAAAACTTTTTCATAGTACTTGTGCTTGTTTGCTATGTTGTTTGCTTGCTTGATGATTGTGTTATATGGCACTCCTAGATTCTATTCCACCTCATCTTCATCTTCTTCGTTCCAAACCTCTTGCCTAATGATCATGCCATGTGAATAGTGCCCAAAACTATTTTTATCAAATTTTGTTTCAACCAAAAATGATTAATTTAAATTAAGTTTCCAAAACCCCCTAAAATGAGGGTTGCACTGCAAATCCTCAAATTGGGTGGATTCCTCTTTTCCAAAAGCTTTATTCCAAACCCACTATATATAATACTTCCCAAAACCACAAAATATTATTTTTAAGGATTATTTTCACATTTTATTTAAAGTCTTTTTCTTAAGGCCAGAAATGGATTTTCTTAGGGAAAATTTATTTAAATGCTTTTAAAATATTTGAGAACATTTAGAGAAACTCAGTGGACATATATTTTCCATCTATATGAGTTTCAACACAAGGGCATGATCAGATCATAGGCAAAACCCCTCAAAACCCTTTCTGTTCAGATCAAACTTTTGGAATATTTCTATAAGAAATGTTCTCAATAAATTCCAAGAAAATTCCAGCACGTCAACACTATCTTGGATGATGACCTTGGAAAGTGTCATCTCAATCCAAGTTGGTTTGGTTCATCAAACCATCCCAAAGCCATTCCTGCCCAGAATCAAATTTGAGCAACTTTACATTGTGAAGTGTCTCCCCTTGGCCTCAAACTTTGTGGGCATGCGCTAATGGCCAAATAGTGATGATACACTAAGTGGTGCATCAAGGGTAAAAGCCTAGCATCAATGGATCAACAGAAATCTGATTCTGCTAATTTCTAGGGTTTATCAAATTTCCATTGTCAACTTTTCCCACTTGAGCTAAAACTTGGTGAATACTCTCATTTCTACCTAGCCTTTGACCCTCGTAAGCATCTCAGTAAGATGGTAAGATCTTCTTGCCCAAAACACCACCAAACACCTTCTGGTGATTTGGTAAAACCCCCATTTTCACCCTCTTCTCTTTTACCCTTGCCCCCAACTTATTACCACAGACTCCTATAGTTACCTTTCACCTCCAGTAGAAGCCTCATGGTCATAGCTCAAGTAAAATGTGGTGAAAACCCCATTTAACTCCCTGGACAGGAGCTTTCTCTCTGTCCCTTTCCATTTTTCTTCTCTCCTAAGGCATCCCAGGGCATCCAATGCCCTATCCATCTATTTTTCTCCCCCTAGATCCTCTGGGCATAGGTGGCCGCACAGAAAGTGTCAAGGGCATGCCTTTGCATGCAAGGCTCATGCTCTGGGGCGCGCTACAGTGTGCACCCGCACTGTAGCCGCTGCCCAACGAGCGTCCCCGACAGCCTCAAGCCGCGCCACCTTGTCCCCCCAGTCGGCCTCGACGTCCGCAACGTGGCAGGCGGTCGGCCCTCTCTCTCGTCTCCTCCTTCGCGCGTGCACGTCACCGCCCGAACTGGCCAGTATCCACGCTCGCACATGTGACCTTCCCCGCTCTCCCTCTCTCTTCTCCTGGGCGCGGACTGATCCATAGAGCCCCCAAACACGCCAATTCTCTCCCCCTTGGCCTGTGACGAGCACCCCGTGCTCGTCGGTGCACAACGCCCACGATGGACCGGCTGCCGCCTATAAATAGGCCTCCACGCTCCTCCTGGCCCTCTCTCCTCGCTCTCCCTCTTCTTCTGCATCCTCCACGTGCCCAGTGCACTCTTCCCCGTGGTCGGGATCCCTCTCCTGACCCAAAACCTTGCCGCCGCCGTCGGGCTTCCCCCTTGCCGGCATTCCTCTCATCCCCTGGTAGCCCCGCGACCTCCCACCAACGCGCGACGCCTCCAGGAGCATGTCGGTGCCCTTCATCCCCACCGTCGTGGCCTAGAGCCCTCCGATGAGCCCCTCCTCTGCCCCTGTCGCGAGGAGAGGGATGACAGGTGGGGGCCAGCGTCATCCCCTCACCCCTCTCCTCTCTTGCTGGTAGGCTAGGCCCACGGGCAGGTTTAAACCTAAACCTGTCACGTCTGGCTCCTCGCCTGGGCCGACTTCCCTCTTGGGCCGGTTTCGGCCGGGCACTTTTAGCCCGAGGGGCACAATAGCTGTTTTCTTTTTCTTTTTTCTGTAGATTTCAAAAAATCCCACAGATTTGAATGTTTATCCAATGCCAATAATTCTTCCACCTAAATTCCTAGAATAATCTATAGAATTTATTAGTGCCAATTATAAAAATGTTTGAAACTATTTTTAGTACTGTTTTATTTTAAAACCTATATTTAGGCACCTTTTTGCCTCTATTATTTATATTCCAAAATGTTTTTCACAACAAAACTCTAGGAGAATATTTTTAGTATGACATTTAGTATTTATCAGAGTAGGTTAACATTTTTGGTAGTAGATTAAGTGCTCTGTTTTGTGTGATTGCTTATTTTTATCGCTTTATTTCGCGATGATAGATTGCGCGGTTGACGAAGAAGTTGGACCTGAAGACTTCGAAGACCCCGGAGAATTTGTTGAGCCAGGCAAGCAGCCCTTTGACCATGATGAGAAACCATTTTTATTGCATGTCATATAGCACTTTACTTTCATCATATTTGATCTTGTGATGTGGTGTTCCCCTTTCGGTGGGAAGCCTCCGGGACTTCTCCATTGACACTTGCATCGTGCATGACCCTACCATCTTATGTGGGTTGTGCGGGTGGGTGTAGTTAGGATGCCTGTAGATGCTACGTAAGTGGGATCGGGAACTATGCATAGAGATGGAAAGACAAGGAATGATTTCAAAGACTCTTTCGAAAACCCCGTCGGGTGCCACTAATGCCCTAGGGAGATGATGATGAGAAGGGTGACCGCTTGAGAAAGAAGTGGTGTGCTGGAGCAAGTTGAGTATGTGTTTTCGAAAATGGATTAGATTTAAGGTCTGCTGACCGTCCCAACGTTACATGCGCAACCATGATACCCCTTATGGGACGGGGCTTTGTTGATTACTATGGTTGGTGCTAGCAAGGAGCCCGCATTACTAGTGGAAAGAGTGAAGTGGTCACTCTTGAGACAAGGTCGTCCCTGAGAGGAAGGTCATGCACTACCTTTACAGGCACCGGGCACACCGTTGCGTGCCCTCATGAATGATATGAGTGATGTATATCATGAGGGATGGCACCAACGAGTGGACACTTTGTTTAGTATCACCATGGGAAAGGCATTGTTCAGGTTCTTACCTCGGGTATGTTAAATACCGTGAGTCTTGGATGACACGGAAGTTCCCCGAGTCTTGTGGGTAAAGTGTGCAACCTTTGCAAAGTGTAAAACTATTCGAATAGCCGTGTCCGCAGTCATGGAAGGTTGGAGGTCCTTCTTAAACTACGTCCGGATGTTTTCATAAAACTTGGTGTGAGTTGGATAAGATGGTGACAAAGAGGTCACATGAACTATGTTCGATGACTTAGCATGAACACTGAACTAAGTCCGATGGCTTAGTATGATGACTGAATATGAGGTGTTCAACCCCTACTTATGTTGATAACTGTATCTTGTTCGTATGGCTATCTGCCCATTGTTGATGCATGTCAGGATACTTGACCATGTCATTGCATTTAAAATCAGCTTTCCGTAAACTTACCTGTTAGTGATATATCATGCATCATTATTACCTTGTTCCATAACTTGGGTTGCTTGCGAGTACATTCAAAGTACTCATTGGGCTTGCCATTGATTATTTAATTGGCCCGGCATGGAAGAACAGGAGTATGTTGAAGAGTTCATTGGAGATGAACATTCGGACTACGGCGCTTCCCAATCAGAATGCCTGTAGGTTAAGGCAGATGGCATGGGTTCATGCTTTCGACCAAGACCTTCGCTGCTTGTTCTAGTTTAAGTGTTTGGCCCATGTGGCCCTATCTATGTAAGACTTGACCTTCATGGTCTTTAATTGTGTAAGAAGTTAAGTGTGGATGTAAGACTCTTGCTATTCAGCTTCTATGTTTTTAGTGTGCATTGATCTCTAAGATCACTGTACATGTGCATTCGGTGATCACGACTTATGAGTCGGGGTCCCCACAGAGCTGGTATTAGAGCCATCGTGACTGTAGGAAGTCCTTAGTTAGCATGGACGTTAGTTAGGATAAAATCAGATTCCTGTTGGAAATATGCCCTAGAGGAAATAATAAATTGGTTATTATCATTTCCTTGTTCATGATAATCGTTTATTATCCATGCTATAATTGTGTTGATCGTAAACTCAGATACATGTGTGGATACATAGACAACACCATGTCCCTAGTATGCCTCTAATAGACTAGATCGTTCATCAAAGATGGCTATGGTTTCCTAGTCATGGACATGAGATGTCATTTGATAGCGCGATCACATCATTAGGAGAATGATGTGATGGACAAGACCCAAACTACAAACGTAGCATATGATCGTGTAAGTTTATTGCTACTGTTTTCTGCATGTCAAGTATATGTTCCTATGACCATGAGATCATGCAACTCACGGACATCGGAGGAGTGCCTTGTGTGTATCAAACGTCGCAACGTAACTGGGTGATTATAAAGGTGCTCTATAGGTATCTCCGAGGGTGTTTGTTGGGTTGGCACGGATCAAGACTGGGATTTGTTACTCCGTGTGATGGAGAGGTATCTCAGGGCCCACCCGGTAGTACAACATCACAATAAGCCTTGCAAGCAATGTGACTAAGTGTTAGTCACGGGATCTTGTATTACGCAACGAGTAAAGAGACTTGCCGGTAACAAGGTTGAACTAGGTATGGAGATACCGACAATCGAATCTCGGGCAAGTAACATACCGAAGAACAAAGGGAACATAATACAGGATTAACTGAATCCTTGACATAGAGGTTCGACCGATAAAGATCTTCATAGAATATGTAGGAACCAATATGGGCATCCATGTCCCGCTATTGGTTATTGACCGTAGAGGTGTATCGGTCATATCTACATAGTTCTCGAACCCACAGGGTCTGCACACTTAAGGTTCGGTGATGTTTCAGTAGTATAGAGTTATGTATGGTGGTGACCGAAGGTTTTTCGGAGTCCCGGATGAGATCCCGGACGTCACAGGAGCTCCAGAATGGTCTGGAGGTAAATATTGACATATAGGAAGTCCTGTTTTAGTCGCCGAAAAGTTTTGGGCTCGTCGGTAGTGCACCAGGAGTGCCGGTAGTGTACAGGGGGACCATCAGGAGAGGTATTTTGACCCAAGAGGCTACATGGGATTTGGGAGGAGGTAAACCAGCACTTGGTGGGATGGCTGAAACCTCCTCTAAGGGCACATGCGGCTAGAGTGGTTTGAGAAGGAAAAAAAATCCAAAGGTGGAGAGGTGGAAAGAGTTTCCAAGTGGAAAGGAGGAATCCTACTCCTAATAGGATTGGAGTAGGATTCCTCCACCTCCAATTTCGACCAAACCTTGAGGGTTTGAGGCTGCCTCCTCCCCTCCCTCCCTCCTATATATACTAGGGGATTTAGAGGAAAAATCTAACCATAATAGCCACGTGCTACCTCTCCTCTAGATCGCAGTTTCTCCTCTAGATCTTTTTTTAGCGGTGCTTAGGAGAAGCCCTGCTGGAATAGCTCCACCATCATCGCCGCAATGCTGTCGCGCTGTCGGAGAACTCATCTACCTCTTCACTCCCTCTTTCTAGATCAAGAAGGTGTACATCGTCATCGAGCTATACGTGTGTTGAACGCGGAGGTGTCGTCCATTTGGTGCTAGATTGGAAGGACCGTGATCACGATCGGGAGACGATTCGTGATTGGATCGCAGGACGGATCGTGATGAGATCATGGGACAGATCGTGATTGGATCGCGAGATGGATCGTGATGGGATCACGGGACGCTCGGAGATTTGGATCGCGAAGGCGTTCGACTACATCAACCGCGTTTCTTAACGCTTCCCGCTTAGCGATCTACAAGGATATGTAGATCCACTCTCCCTCTCGTAGATGCTCATCACCATGGATAGATCTTGCATGTGCGTAGGAAATTTTTGTTTCCCATGCAATGTTCCCCAACAGTGGCATCATGAGCTAGGTCTATGTGTAGATGAGATCTCGAGTAGAACACAAAGAGTTTGTAGGTGTCGATGCTTAGATTGCTTCCTCCCTTGGTCGTGCTTTGGTTCAACGGTATTTTGGGACGAAGCGGCCCAGACGAACCGTACTCGTATGCTTACGAGAGACCAGTTCCATCGACTAACGTGTAACTTCGTTGCACAAAGATGGCTGGCAGGTGTCTGTTTCTCCTACTTTAGTTGGATCGGATTCGACTAAGGTGGTCCTTGATAAGGTTGAAAAGCAACTTATGTATCACCATTGTGGTTTATGCGTAGGTGAGAATTGTTCTTGCTAGATACCTGTAGTAGCCACGTAAAACATGCAACAACAATTAGAGGACGTCTAACATGTTTTTGCAAGGTATGTTGTGATGTGATATGGCCAATTACATGATGAGATATATGTGATGTATGAGATGATCATGTGTTGTATTGAATATCACGACTTGCATGTCGATGAGTACGGCAACCGGCAGGAGCCATAGGGTTGTCTTTAATTAAGCGCTATGTAATGCTTTACTTTATCGCTAAACGGTAGCAATAGTAGTAGAAGCATGGTGGGCGCGACAGCCCCGATGGCGACACGTTGATGGAGATCAAGATGACGGAGCTCATGGTGTCATGCTGGTGACGATGGAGATCATGCCAGTGCTTTCAAGATGGAGATCAAACGCACAAGTTCATGGCCATATCATGTCACTTATGATTTGCATGTGAGGTTAATCCTTTTATGCACCTTGTTTTTCTTAGGACGATGGTAGCATTATAAGGTGATCCCTCACTTAATTTCAATATAAATTGTGTTCTCCCCGAGTGTGCACCGTTGCGAAAATTTGTCATGTTGAGACACCACATGATGATCGGGTGTGATAGACTCTACGTTCACATACAACGGGTGCAAGCCAATGTTGCACATGCAGAACACTCGGGTTAAACTTGACGAGCCTAGCATGTACAGACATGGCCTTGGGACACAAGTGACCAAAAGGTTGAACATGAGTCATATAGTAGATATGATCAACATGATGATGTTCACCATTGAAACCACCTCAACTCATGTGATGATCGGACTTGAGTTAGTGAATTTGGATCATGTATCACTCGAATGATCGGAGGGATGTCAATTTGAGTGGGAGTTCTTTAGTAATATGATTAATTGAACTCATTATCATGAACATAGTCAGTAGTGTCTTTGCAAAATTATGTTGTAGATTACTAGCTCACGTTGTAGCTCCCCTGAATTTCTATATGTTCCTAGAGAAATAAAGTTGAAAGATGATGGTAGCAATATTGTGGACTGGGTTTGTGATCTAAGGATTGTCCTCATTGTTGCACACAAGGCTTACGTCCTTAATGCACCGCTGGGTGCGCTAGCCCCTCTAGTGTCGTCTGTAGATGTTTTGAACATCTGATAGGCACGTTCCAATGACTACTTGATAGTTTAGTGCTTCATGCATTACGACTTAGAATTGAGGCTCCAAAATGTTTTGAACGTCACGGAACATATGAGATGTTCTAAGAGCTGAAATTTGGATCTCAGGCTCATGCCCATGTTGTGAGATATGAGATCTCCAACAAGATTCTTTGCCTCCAAGATGAAGGAGAATAGCTCAATCGTTAAGCATGTGCTCAGATTGTCTGGGTGTTACAATCACCTGAATCGAGTGGGAGTTGATCTTCTAGATAAGATAGTGATTGATATAGTTCTCCAAGTCACTGTCACTAAGTTAATAGAACTTGGTGATGAACTATAAAATGCCAGGGATAGAAATAATGATCCCTAAGTTGTTCACGATGTTTGACACCGCGAAGATAGAAATCAAGATGGAGCATAAAGTGTTGATGGTTAGTAAAACCACTAGTTTTGAGAAGGGCAAGGGCAATGAGGGAAACTTCATGGATGGTAAGTCAGTTGTTGCTCCATGAAGCAACCCAAAGTTGAACCCAAACCCGAGACTAAGTGCTTCTATTATGAGATGAGCGGTCGTTAAAGCGGAACAACCCTAGATACTTGGTAGATAAGAAGGCTGGCAACGTCGACACAAGTGTATTTGATATACGTGTTATTGATGTGTACCTTGGTAGTACTCCTAATAACACCTGGGTATTGGATACTGGTTCGGTTTCCAAATGTTAGTAACTCGAAGTAAAAGCTACGGAATAAACGGAGACTAGCTAAGGGTGAGGTGACAATGTGTGTTGGAAATGTTTCCAAGCTTGATGTGATCGACATCGCACGCTCTCTCTGCCTTCGGGATTAGTGATGAACCTAAATAAATGTTATTTGGTGTTTTGCGTTGAGCATGAACGTGATTAGATCGTGTTTATTGCAACACGGTTATTCATTTAAGTTATAGAATAATTGTTATTCTGTTTACATGAATAATACCTTCAATGGTCATGCACCTAGTGAGAATGGTTTGTTGAATCTTGATCATAGAAATACACATGTTCATAACACAGATGCCAAAAGATACAAAGTTAATAATGATAGTACCACATACTTTTGGCACTTCTGCTAAATGTTATATTGGTAAAAAGCGCATGAAGAAACTCCATGTTGATGGATCTTTGGACTCATTCGATTTCGAATCGATTGAGACATGCGAACCATGCCTCTTGGGCAAGATGATTAAGGACCCCGTTTTTTGGATTGATGGAGCGGGCAAGTGATTTATTGGAAATGATACATGTTGATGTATGCAATCCAATATGTCTTGTAGCGTGCGGTGGATATCGTTATTTTCTTACCTTCACTGATGATTTGAGTAGATATAGTGTATGTTTACTTAATGAAACACAAGTCTGAATCGTTTGAAAAGTTCAAGCAAATTCAGAGTGAAGTTTAAGATCATCGTGACAAGAAGATAAAAATGTCTATGATATGATCGTGGAGGTGAATATCTAAGTTACGAGTTTGGCATACAACTTTAGACAATGTGAAAGTCGTTTCACAACTCACGCCACCTGGAACACCATAGTGTGATGGTGTGTCTGAACGTCATAGTCGTGCTCTATTGGATATGGTGCGGGCTATGATGTCTCTTATCGTTTTGCTACTATAGTTTTGGGGTTATGCATTAGAGACAACTACATTCACTTTAAATAGGGCACCATCTAAGTCTGTTGAGATGACACCGTCTGAAACTATGGTTTGATAGAAACCTAAGCTGTCATTTCTGATTGTTTGGGGCCACGACGCTTATGTGAAAAGAGGTTTTCACCTAATGAGCTTGAACCCAAAGCGGACACTGCATCTTCATAGAATACCCTAAGAACAGTTGGGTATACCTTCTATCTCAAATCCAAGTGCAAAGTGTTTGTTGCTAAAACGTGTCCTTTCCCGTGAAAAAGTTTCTCTCGAAAGAATTTAGTGGAAGGAAGATAGAACTTGATGAGGTTGTTGAACCTTTGTTTCAACCAGAGACTAGCGCAGCGCAGAAAGATGTTTCTGTGGAACCTACGTCAGTCAAAGAGGAAGTAAATGATGATGATCATGAAGCTTCAGATCAAGTTACAATCAAACCTCATAGGTCGATAAGGATGCATACTGCTCCTCAGTGGTACAACAACCCAGTCTTGGAGGTCATGTTGTTGGACAACGACGAACCTACGAGATATGGAGAAGCGACGATGGGTCCGGATTCCGACAAATGGTTAGAGGCCATGAAATCCGAGAAAGGATCCATGTATGAAAACCAAGTATAGACTTTGGTAGAATTATCATTGGACGACAGGTCATCGAGTACAAATGGACCTTTGAGATGAAGACAGACGTTGATGGTAAATGTCACCATTTATAAAGCTCGACTTGTCACAAAGAAGTTTCCGACAAGTTCAAGTAGTTGATTGCGATGATACTTTCTCACTCGTAGCGATGCTAAAGTCTGTTGGAATTATGTTAGCAATTGCTGCATTTTTCAATTATGAAATCTGGCAGATGGATGACAAAACATCATTTCCTTAACAGTTTACTTGAGGAAAAGTTGTATGTGACACAACCAGAAGGTTTTGTCAGTCCTAAGGATGCTAAAAGGTGAGCAAGCTTCAATGATCCTTCTATGGACTGAATCAACATCTCGGAGTTGGAATATACACTTTGATGAGGTGATCAAAGTTTTTGAGTCTATACAAAGTTTATGAGAAACTTGTATTTACAATAAAGTGAGTAGGAGCACTATAAAGTTTCTGATAAGCATATGTGGTTGACATATTGTTGATCAGAAATGATGTAGAATTTCTGGAAGGCATAAAGGGTTTTTGAAAGGAGTTTTTCAAAGAAGACCTGGATAAAGCTACCTAATTGTTGAGCATCAAGATCTATTGAGATAGATCAAGATGCTTGATGAGACTTTGAATGAGTACATACCTTTATAAGATTTTGAAAGAGTTCAAAATGGATTAGTCAGAGAGAAGTGTTCTTGCCTGCTTTGTAAGGTGTGAATTTGAGTGAGACTCAAAGCTTGACCACGGCAGAAGAAAGAGAAAGGACGAATGTCGTCCCCTATGCCTTAGCCATAGGCTCTGTATAGTATGCCATGTTGTGTACCGCACGTGTGTGTGCCTTGCCATGAGTCCGTCAAGGGGTACAAGAGTGATCCAGGAGTGGATCACTGGACAACGGTCAAGATCATCCTTGGTAACTAAAAGACTAAGGAAATGTTTCTTGACTATTGAGGTAAGAAAGATTTTGTCATAAAGAGTTACGTCGATGCAAGCTTTGACACCAATCCGGATGACTCTTAGTAGTAATCCGGATACGTATAGTAGAGCAGCTATTTGGAATAGCTCCAAGTGGAGTGTGGTAGCAGTGTTTACAGTTTGACATATAGATTTGGAAAGTACACACGGATCTAAATGCCGCAGACCCATTAACTATAAGACCTCTCTCACATACAAAGCATGATCGAGCCCCAGAACTCATTAGGTGTTAGATTCATAACAATGCAAATCACATGGTGATGTGAACTAGATTATTGACTCTAGTGCAAGTGGGAGACTATTGGAAATATGCCCTAGAGGCAATAATAAATTGGTTATAGCATATTTCCTTGTTCGTGATAATGGTTTATTATCCATGCTATAATTGTGTTGATCGGAAACTCAGATACATGTGTGGATACATAGACAACACCATGTCCCTAGTATGCCTCTAATAGACTAGCTCATTGATCAAAGATGGCTATGGTTTCCTAGTCATGGACATGAGATGTCATTTGATAGCGGGATCACATCATTAGGAAAATGATGTGATGGACAAGACCCAAACTACAAACGTAGCATATGATCGTGTAAGTTTATTGCTACTGTTTTCTGCATGTCAAGTATTTGTTCCTATGACCATGAGATCATGCAACTCACTGACACCGGAGGAGTACCTTGTGTGTATCAAACGTCGCAACGTAACTGGGTGACTATAAAGGTGCTCTACAGGTATCTCCGAGGGTGTCTATTGGGTTGGCATGGATCAAGACTGGGATTTGTTACTCCGTGTGACGGAGAGGTATCTCAGGGCCCACGCCATAATACAACATCACAATAAGCCTTGTAAGCAATGTGACTAAGTGTTAGTCACAGGATCTTGTATTACGGAACGAGTAAAGAGACTTGCCAGTAACGAGGTTGAACTAGGTATGGATATACCGACGATCGAATCTCGGGCAATTAACATACCAAAGAACAAAGGGAACATCATACGGTATTAACTGAATCCTTGACATAGAGGTTAGACCGATAAAGATCTTCATAGAATATGTAGGAACCAATATGGGAATCTAGGTCTCGCTATTGGTTATTGACCGTAGAGGTGTCTCGGTCATGTCTACATAGTTCTCGGACCCGCAGGGTCTGCACACTTAAGGTTCGGTGACGTTTCGGTAGTATAGAGTTACGTATTGTGGTGACCGAAGGTTTTCGTAGTTCTGGATGAGATTCTGGGCGACACGAGGAGCTCCGGAATGGTCCACAGGTAAAGATTGATATATAGGAAGTCCTGTTTTGGTCGCGAGAAAAGTTTTGGGCTCATTGGTAGTGTACCGGGAGTGTTAGTAGTGTACCGAGGGACCATCGGGAGAGGTATTTCGACCCAAGAGGCTACATGGGCTGTGGGAGGAGGTAAACCAGCCCCTGGTGGGCTGGCCAAAGCCTCCTCTAAGGGCCCATGCGGCTGGAGTGGTTGGTGGTGGAAAGAGTTTCCAAGTGGAAAGGAGGAATCCTACTCCTAATAGGATTGGAGTAGGACTCCTCCACCTCCAATTTCAACAAACCTTGAGGGTTTGAGGCTGCCTCCTCCCCTCCCCCCCTCATATACATACTAGAGGATTTAGAGGAAAAAGCTAACCCTAAGAGCCACGTGCTACCTCTCCTCTAGATCGCAGTTTCTCCTCTAGATCAAATTTCAGCGGTGCTTAGGCGAAGCCCTGCTGGAATAGCTCCACCATCATCGCCGCAATGCCATCTCTCTACCGAAGAACTCATTTACCTCTCCGCTCCTTCTTGCTAGATCAAGAAGGCGGAGATCGTCATCGAGCTGTACGTGTGCTGAACATGGAGGTGCCGTCCGTTCGGCGCTAGATCGGAAGGACCGTGATCAAGATCGCGAGACAATTAATTATTGGATTGCGGGACGGATCGTGATGAGATCGCGGGACGGATCGTGATTGGATCATGAGATGGATCGTGATGGGATCGCGGGACGCTCAGCGATTTGGGTCGCGAAGATGTTTGACTACATCAACTGCGTTTCTTAACGCTTCCCGCTTAGCGATCTACAATGGTATGTAGATCCACTCTCCCTCTCGTAGATGCTCGTCACCATGGATATATCTTGCATGTGCGTAGGAAATGTTTTTTCCCATGCAGCGTTCCCCAACAATTCCAAACTACACTTAGCATTTGTACTTAGAAATTATGCACTATTTACCTCTTCTTATCTTCACCACAACCGGGAGCTACTTCGGCAAGCCAAGACGAAGCCAGACAAGGTCAAGAAGGATGGAGCCCCCAAGGGACGACCAGTCGTCGCTTATGGAGGAGTACCCCCAGCTAGAGATGCACCTACGCGTAGTCGTCGCATGAATGTGAAGGAGTACCATGAGCTCTTCACTGATCCGCCTGCAAAGCGTCGTCGGGATGTACCTCCTCATTCCCCCACCCCTTCGACCGGGAACGATGCTCGTTCAGATGATGAACCGGAGGAAGACCTAGAGGAGCGTGACTTCGAGACCGAGCACTCCACCACCTGAGTCTGAGAACCCCTATGGTAGGATCAGTCATGTACCCCTCATGCGAAGTCGAGTCTGTTTAATGGTTCATATGAAACCATGTGAGCTTGTTGTTTGTTTTTTTGTTTGCGTCCTGATGCAAGTCGCACTTTTGTCTTAGGCAACATGTAAGCGACTCCATCGTCTATCTTAATATATGTTGGTCTTTCGACCTTTGGTTTAACACCCTTGCACTTGACCGACCCCCTTAGGCGCGCTTTGCCGTTATTGCTTATCCTCTTGTCAATCCCAGTTGTTTGACTTGGCTGCTCCAAACAGGATGGTGACTGCTACCCGCAACAGCTCCTTCACCAACCCTGAAGCCGGCATCTCAAGCCAGTAATAGGGAGCTAGTGGGGCTGCTCATGCTGGAGGACACCAGGAGCAGCCACAAGGCGACATTCCCCCGCCACCACCTCCACCGGAGAACATGACCATAGCTCACTTTCTTCACGTACGGATGTTTTCATAAAACATGGTGTGAGTTGGATAAGATGGTGACAAAGAGGTCACATGAACTAAGTCCGATGACTTAGCATGAACACTGAACTAAGTCCGATGACTTAGCATGAACACTGAACTAAGTCCGATGACTTAGTATGATGACTGAATATGAGGTGTTCAACCCCTACTTATGTTGATAACTGTATCTTGTTCCTATGGCTATCTGCCTGTTGTTGATGCATGCTTATAGGATACTTGACCATGTCATTGCATTTAAAATCATCTTTCCACAAACTTACCTATTAGTGATATATCATGCATCATGATTACCTTGTTCCACAACTTGGGTTGCTTGCGAGTGCATTCAAAGTACTCATTGGCTTGCCACTGGTTATTTAATTGGCCAGGCATGGAAGAACATGAGTATGTTGAAGAGTTTGTTGGAGACGAACATGCAGACTAGGACGCTTCCCAGTCAAAATGCATGTAGGTTAAGGCAGATGGCATGGGTTCACGCTTTTGACCAAGATTTCTGCTGCTTGTTCTAGTTTTAAGTGTTTGGCCCGTGTGGCCCTATCTATGTAAGACTGGACCTTCATGGTCTTTAATTGTGTAAGACGTTAAGTGTGGATGTAAGACTCTTTTTATTCAGCATCTGTGTGTTTAGTGAGCATTGATCTCTGGGATCACTGTACACGTGCATTCGGTGATCACGACTTATGAGTCGGGATCCCCACAATTTACTTAATGAAACACAAGTCTGGAACATTTGAAAAGTTCAAGCAATTTCAGAGTGAAGTTGACAATCATAGTAACAAGAATATTAAATTCCTACGATCTGATCAAGGAGGAGAATATCCGAGTTATGAGGTTGGCAGTCACTTAAGACAGTGTCGAATTGTTTCACAATTGACACCGCCTAGAACGCCACAGAGTAATGGTGTGTCCGAACGTAGTAATGGAACCTTATTAGATATGGTGTGTTCTATGATGTCTCTTGCCGATTTGCCACTATCGTTTTGGTGTTACGCATTAGAGACAGCTGCATTCACTTTAAATAGGGCACCATCGAAATCCGTTGAGACGACGCCATATGAACTGTAGTTTGGCAAGAAGCCAAAGTTGTTGTTTTTTCAAGTTTGGGGATGTGATTCTTATGTCAAAAAGCTTGAGCTCAAAAAGATGGAACCCAAAGTGGAGGAATGTGTCTTCATAGAATACCCGAAAGAGACAGTTGGATATACTTTCTATCTCAGATCCGGAGGCAAAGTGTTTGTCGCTAAAAATGGAACATTTCTTGAGAAAAAGTTTCTCTTGAAGGAATTGAGTGGCAGGAAAATAGAACTTGATGAGGTTATTGAACTTTACTTCAACCAGAGAGTAGCGCAGCACAGAAAGATGTTTTTGTAGAGCCTACATTTGTTGAAGAGGAAGTTAATGATGATAATCATGAAGTTTTGGATCAAGTTACTATCTAACCTCGTAGGTCGACAATGATGTGTACTGCTCCTGAGTGGTACGTCAACCCTGTCTTAGACGTCATGTTGTTGGACAACGATGAACCTACAAGCTATGGAGAAGCGATGATGGGGCCGGATTCCAAAAAATGGTTAGAGGCCATGAAATCCGAGATGTGATCCATGTATGAAAACAAAGTATGGACTTTGGAAGTATTACCTGAAGGGCAAAAGGCCATTCAGAACAAATGGATCTTCAAGAGGAAGACGGGCGCAGACGGTAATGTCACCATCTATAAAGCTCGACTTGTGGCAAAGAGTTTTTCACGAGTTCAAGGAGTTGACTACGATGAGACCATCTCACCCGTAGCGATGCTTAAGTCCATCAGAATCATGTTAGTAATAGCTGCATTTTTCGATTATGAAATTTGGTAGATGGATGTCAAAACAACATTCCTTAATGGTTTCCTTAAGGAAGAGTTGTATATGATACAACCAGAAGGTTTTGTCGATCCATAGAATGCTAACAAAGTTTGCAAACTCTAGCGATCCATTTATGGACTGGTGCAAGCATCTCAGAGTTGGAATCTGCACTTTGATGAGGTGATAAAAGCGTTCAGGTTTATACAAGTTTACGGAGAAGCTTGTATTTACAAGAAAATGAGTGGGAGCTCTATAGCGTTTCTAATATTATATGTGGATGACATATTGCTGATTGGAAACAAAATGGAAATGTTGGAAAGCGTGAAGCAATATTTGAACAAGAGTTTTTCAATGAAGGACTTAGGATAAGATGCTTTCATATTAGGCATCAAGATCTATAGAGATAGATCAAGACGCTTAATAGGACTTTCACAGAGCACATATATTGACAAAGTTTAGAAGAAGTTCAAAATGGATAAGTCCAAGAAGGGGTTCTTGACTGTATTGAAAGGTGTGAAGTTGGGTAAGACTCAATGCCTAGTGATTGTAGAAGATACAGAAAAGATGAGTGTCATCCCCTATGCTTCAGCCATAGACTCTATCATGTATGCAATGTTGTGCACAAGTCCTGATGTCAGCCTTGGCATAAGTATGGTCGGAGTGTTTCAAAGTGATCCAGGAATGGAGCACAGGACGGCGGTCAAGAATATCCTTAAGTACCTGAAAATGACTAAGGAAATGTTTCTCATTTATGGAGGTGATCAAGAGCTCGTCGTAAAGGGTTATGTCAATGCAAGCTTTGGAACTGATCCAGATGACTCTAAGTCTCAAACCGGATACATATTTATTCTCAGTGGGGGAGCGGTAAGCTGGTGCAGTTCCAAGTAGAGCATGGTAGCCGATTCTACATGCGAAGGAGAGTACATCGCAGCCTCGAAGGCAGCAAAGGAAGATTTTTGGATGAAGGAGTTCGTGACAGATCTTGGAGTAGTACCCAGTGCACTGAAGCCAATGGCTTTATTCTGTGACAACACTGGTGCCATTGCTCTGGCCAAGGAACCAAGGTTTCACAAGAGGACTAGACACATAAAGCGACGCTTCAATTCCATCCGCGATTACATCAAGGAGGAGAACATAAATAGTTTCAAAGTGCACGCGGATCTGAATGTCACAGACCCGTTGACCAAACCTCTTATAGGGGCTAAACATGATTAGCACCAGAACTGTTCGGTTGTGAGATCCATTACAATGTAAATCACATAGTGATGTGAGCTAGATTATTGACTCTAGTGCAAGTGGGAGACTGTTGGCAATATGCCCTATAGGCACTAATAAAATGGGTATTAGTATATTTCCTTGTTCATGATAATTGTTTTTTATCCATGCTATAATTGTATTGATTGGAAACTCAAATGCATGTGTGGATACCTGGACAACACCGTGTCCCTAGTATGCCTCTATTAGACTAGCTCGTTGATCAAAGATGGTCAAGGTTTCCTAGCCATAGACATGAGATGTCATTTGATAATGGGATCACATCATTAGGAGAATGATGTGATGGACAAGATCCAAACTATGAACGTAGCATATGATCGTGTCAGTTTATTGATATAGTTTTCTGCATGTCAAGTATCTGTTCCTATAACCATGAGATCATGCAGCTCACTAACACCGTAGGAATACGTTGTGTGTATCAAATGATGCAATGTAACTGGGTGACTATAAAGATGCTCTACAGGTATCTCCAAAGGTGTCTGTTGAGTGGGCATGCATCAAGACTGGGATTTGTTACTCCATGTGACGGAGAGGTATCTCAGGGCCCACTCAGTAATACAACATTACAAGAAGCCTTGCTAGCAAAGTGACTAAAGTGTTAGCCACGGGATCTTGTATTACAGAATGAGTAAATAGACTTGCCGGTAACGAGATTGAACTAGGTATGGAGATACCGACCATCGAACCTCGGGCAAGTAACATACCGAAGAACAAAGGGAATAGCATACAGAGTTAATTGAATCCTTGACATAGAGGTTCAACCAATAAAGATCTTCGTAGAATATGTAGGGACCAATATAACCATCTAGGTTCCGCTATTAGTTATTGACTGTAGAGGTGTCTCGGTCATGTATGCATAGTTCTTGGACCCTGCAGGGTCTACACACTTAACGTTTGGTGACGATATAAGTATAGTTGAGTTATTATGTTGGTGACCGAAAGTTGTTCAGAGTCCCAGATGAGAACCCGGACATGACGAGGAGCTCCGCAATAGTCCAGAGGTAAAGATTGATATATTGGATAATACTGTTTGGTCTCCGAAATTCACCGGAAGGGGTTTCGGATGTTTCCCGAAATGATCGGGTACGAGAACACTTTATTTGCGCGAAGGGGTAAAGCCCACGAGGCTTTAGGAAGGTGCAAAAGGATTTTTGTGGAAGCCAGGGGCCACACGCCAGGAGCCCTGGCGTCTGGGGCCAGACACCAAGGACCCTGGTGTCTGGTCCTAGAGTCCGAGAAGGACTCTTGCCTTGCGGGCCAAGCCGACTTTGAGGAGGCTCTTTCTCCATGTTTTGACCCCAGGGCTCAACATATAAATACAGGGGCAGGGATAGCACCCGGAACACATCAAGAATTCCCCAAGTCGTGTGCCGGCAACCCAACCCTTCTAGTTTATCCTCCGTCATAGTTTCTGTTGTGCTTGCAAAGCCCTGTGGAGATTGTTCTTCACCACCACCGTCAGCACGTCGTCGTGCTACCGGAACTCATCTACTATTTTGTCCCTCTTGCTAGATCAAGAAGGCAAGGACCTCATCAAGCTATACTTGTGTTGAATGCGGGGGTGCCATCTGTTCGGTGCTAGATCGTGATTGGATCGCAGGACGGCTTGCGATTTGGATCGCGGAGATTTTCGACTACATCAACCGTGTATCTGAACGCTTCTGCTTAGCGATCTACAAGGATATGTGGATCCGATCTCTCCTCTCATAGATGCTCATCTCCTAGATTGATCTTCGTGAAGCCTAGGAATTTTTTGTTTCCCATGCAACGTTCCCCAACAGGGGCATCTTGTGCTAGGTCTATGTGTAGATGAGATTACGAGTAGAACACAAAGGAGTTTGTGGGTGTTGATGCTCATATTGCTTCCTCCCTTGGTCCTTTCTTGATTCAGCGGTATTGTGGGATGAAGCAGCCCAGACCAACCTTACTCGTCTACTAACGAGAGACCGGTTCCATCGACTGACATGTGGCTTTGTTGCATAAAGATGGCTGGCGGGTGTTTGTCTCTCCTACTCTAGTTGGATCAGATTCCACAAAGGCGGTCCTTGAGAAGGTTGAATAGCAATTTGTATATCACCGTTTGCATAGGTAAGAATTGTTCTTCCTAGATACCCGTAGCAGCCACGTAAAACATGCAACAACAATTAGAGGATGTCTAACTTGTTTTTCCAGGGTATGTTGTGATGTGATATGGCCAATTACTTGATGAGATATATGTGATGTATGAGATGATCATGTTTTATATAGAATTTCACGACTTGCATGTCGATGAGTACAGCAACCGACAGGAGCCATATGGTTGTCTTTAATTATTTTTGCTGTTTTGCTTTACTTATTCTCCATGAGTTAGCAATAGTTGTAGAAGCGACAGTTGGCGCGACAACCTCATGGCGACACGTTGATGGAGATCAAGATGATAGAGCTCATGGTGCCATGCATGTGACGATGGAGATCATGCCAGTGCTTTAGAGATGGAGATCAAAAGCACAAATTCATGGCCATATCATGTCACTTATGATTTGCATGTGATGTTAATCCTTTTATGCACCTTGTTTTTCTTAGGACGAAGGTAGCATTATAAGGTGATCCCTCACTAAAATTTCAAGATAAAATTGTGTTCTCCCCGAGTGTGCATCATTGCGGAAGTTTGTCGTGTCAAGACACCATGTGATGATCGGGTGTGATAGACTCTACGTTCACGTACAACGGGTGCAAGCCAGTGTTGCATGTGGAGAACACTTGGGTTAAACTTGACGAGCCTAGCATGTACAAACACTCAGAACACAAGAGACTGAAATCTCAAACATGAGCCATATAGTAGATATAATCAACATGATGATGTTCACCAATGAAACCACCTCATCTCACATGATGATCAGACTTGGGTTGGTGAATTTGGATCATGTATCACTCAGTGACTGATACGTCTCCATCGTATCTACTTTTCCAAACTCTTTTGCCCTTGTTTTGGACTCTAATTTGCATGATTTGAATGGAACTAACCCGGACTGACGCTGTTTTTAGAAGAATTGCCTTGGTGTTATTTTTGTGCAGAAATAAAAGTTCTCAGATTGACCTAAAAATTTATGAGAATATTTTTTGAATTAATTAAAAATACTGGCAAAAGAATCAACCAGAGGGGTCCATCCATTGGCCACAAGCTAGGGGCGCCCCCTAGGGCGCCCCTAGGTGGCTTGTGGCCCCCTGCAACTCCTCCGACCTCAACTCCAACTTCATATGACCCTATTCGAGGAGGAAAAATCAGAGAGAAGTGTTCACCGCATTTCATGATACGGAGCCACCGCCACCTCCTGTTCTTCCTCGGAGGGCAGATCTGGAGTCCGTTTTGGGCTCCCGAGAGGGGAAATCGACGTCTTCATCATCACCAACCATACTTCATCACCAATTTCATGATGCTCTCCGTCATTCGTGAGTAATTCCATCGTAGGCTTTCTGGATGGTGATGGGTTGGATGAGAATTACCATGTAATCGAGTTAGTTTTGTTAGGGTTTGATCCCTAGTATCCACTATGTTCTGAGATTGATGTTTCTATCATTTTGCTATGCTTAATGCTTGTCACTAGGGCCAAAGTGCCATGATTTTAGATCTGAACCTATTATGTTTTCATGAATATATGTGTGTTCTTGATCCTGTCTTGCAAGTTGTAGACACCTATTACGAGTTATGATCCGCATCCCCCAGGGTGAGAATAACTAGGATTCTTTCCAGTGATTACCGTAGTTTTAGGAGTTCATGTATTCACTAAGTGCTAATGTTTGGTCCGATTCTCTATTAAAAGGAGGCATTAATATCCCTTAGTTTCCATTAGGACCCCGCTTCCATGGGAGGTTAGGACAAAAGTTGCCATGCAGGTTCTTTTCCATAAGCACGTATGACTATATATGGAATACATGCCTACATTACACTGATGAACTCGAGCTAGTTCTATATCACCCTATGTTATAACCGTTGCATGATGAATGTCATCTGACATAATTATCCATCACTGATCCATTTCCTATGAGCTTTTCACATATTGATCCATGCTAAGTTACTTTTCCATTGCTACTGTTACAATCACTACAAAACTGCAAATGTCACTTTTGCCATCGTTATCGTTACTTCCGTACTACCTTGCTACTAAATGCTATGGTTGAATTGACAACTCAGATACTAATACTCGACAATATTCTTTGGCTCCCCTTGTGTTGAATCAATAAATTTGGGTTGAATACTCTACCCTCAAAAATTGGTGCTATCCCCTATACTTGTGGGTTATCAATGACCAGAGGGATGTCAATTTGAGTGGGAGTTTTTTAGTAATTTGATTAACTAAACTATTTATGTTGAACAATAGTCTTAGTAACCTTTGCAAATTTATGTTGTAGATTAATGGCTCGCGCAGTAGTTTCCCTGAATTTTAATGTGTTCCTAGAGAAAGCCTAGTTGAAAGATGATGGAAGTAACTTTGTAGACTGGGCCCGTAATCTAAGGATTATCCTCATGGCTTCCCAGAAGGCTTATTTCCTTGATGCACCGCTTGGTGATCCACCCGCTCTCGTGTCGTCCAAAGACATTAAGAACTCTTGGGAGGCATGTTCTGGAGATTACTCAATAGTTCAATGTGCAATGTTGTATGGCTTAGAACCGGGACTTCAAAGACATTATGAACGTCATTGGGCATATGAGATGTTCCAGGATTGAAGTTCATCTTTGAGAAGAATGCCCGGATTGAGAGTTATGAGACCTCTGATAAGTTCTATGCTTGCAAGATGGAGGAGAACGGGTCTGTCAGTGAACATATACTTAGAATGTCTAGGTATTCGAACCGCCTAGATGATTTAGGGATGCCCCTTCCGCTGGAGGCGATCACTGATAGAGTTCTTCAATGATTGCTACCTAACTACAAGAGCTTCGTGATGAACTATAACATGCACGGGATGAACAAGTCAGTCGTCGAGCTATTTGCGATGCTGAAAATTGCTGAGTCTGAAATCCAGAAAGAGCATCAAGTGTTGATGGTTAGTAAAACCACTAGTTTCAAGAAGAATGGCAATGGCAAGAAGGGTAACTCCAAGAAGAGTGGCACAACAGTTGCCCCTCCCATGAAGAAACCCAAGACTGGACCCAAGCCAAATACTGAGTGCTTTCATTGCAAGGGAACAGTTCGTTGGAACCGGAGCTGCCCCAAGTATCTACCGACAAGAAGGCGGCCAACACCAAATAAGGTATATATGATATACGTGTTATTGATGTGTACCTTACCAACTCTCATTGTAGTGCCTGGGTATTTGATACCAGTTCGGTTCCTCCCATTTTTAGCTCAAAACAGGAGCTACGGAATAGACGAAGGCTGGCTAAGGATGAAGTCATGATGCACGTGGGAAATGGTTCCAAGGTTGATGTGATTGTCGTCGTCACACTCGCTCTTCGATTACCATCGGGATTAGTGAAGAACCTGAATAATTGGTATTTAGTGCCTGTGTTAAGCATGAACATTATATCTGGATCTTATTTATTGCAAGACGGTTACTCATTTAAATCAAAGAATAATGGGTGTTCTATTTATATGCCATGTTCAAAATATCGGCCGATATACCGATTTATCGGCCGATTTATTGCATATCGTGGTCGGACCGATAAGATAAGTGAATATCTTTAGCATTTATCGGTCTGACCGATATATCAGTCTAACAACCGATATGTCATTGATATTCGTTGATATTTTCCGATATTGATCGATAAATCTGCGGGACCCAACCGATTTAGCTCTTGATTTTTATTTTTTATTGAGCTTTTCTAGTCTGATACACGGTTGATGCATTCTATTTGTGTAGATGGCTACTTCTGGTACATCTAAGGTTGCTTATGAGGAATATGGATGACATGGCTTATGGGTTTGCCATGTTGATCGATACCGATGATACGAAAACCTGAGATTTCTTAAAAACCTTGTCGATAAATAATCGATCGATAAAATCGAGAAATCGGCTGATAAGCCGATTTATCTCTTATCATGGGTCGACCGATAAGATAACGAGAAGCGATATCCCGAACATTGTTTATATGAGTAATATCTTTTATGGTCATGCACCCAGCGTGAGGGTTTTATTCCTATTGAATCACGATAGTGATGATACACATGTTCATAAAATTGATGCCAAAAGACGTAGAGTTGATAATGATAGTACCACTTTCTTGTGGCACCTGTCGTTTAGATCATATTTGTGTCAAACGCGTGAAGAAGCTCCATGCTGGTGGATTTTTGGAGTCACTTGATTTTGAATCACTTGACAAATGTGAAACATGCCTCATGGGCAAGATGACTAAAACCCCGTTCTCTGGAACAATGGAACGGGCAACTGACTTGTTGGAAATTATACATACTGATGTGTGCGGTCCGATCAGCAATGTGGTGCACGGTGGATATCGCTATTTTCTCACCTTCACTAATGACTTAAGTAGATATGGGTATATTTACTTAATGAACACAAGACTGAAACATTTGAAAAGTTCCAGCAATTTTAGAGTGAAGTTGATAATCATCATAACAAGAAGATTAAATTCGTATGATCTGATCGAGGAGGAGAATATCCAAGTTATGAGGTTGGCAATCACTTAAGACAGTGTGGAATTGTTTCACAATTGACACCGCCTAGAACACCACAGCGTAATGGTGTGTCCGAACGTCGTAATCAAACCTTATTAGATACGGTGCGTTCTATGATGTCTCTTGCCGATTTGCCACTATAGTTTTGGGGTTATGCATTAGAGATAACTGCATTCACTTTAAATAGGGCACCATCAAAATCTGTTGAGACAAGGCCATATGAACTGTGGTTTGGTAAGAAGCCAAAGTTGTCGTTTCTTCAACTTTCGGGATGTGATGCTTATGTCAAAAAGCTTCAGCCTAAAAAGTTGGCTCCTAAAGTGGAGAAATGTGTCTTCATAGGATACGCAAAAGAGACAGTTGGGTATACCTTCCTTATACATCTCCAACATATCTATAGTTTTTCATTGTTCCATGCTATTATATTATCTGTTTTTGATGTTTTATATGCATTAATATGTTATTTTATATTATTTCTGGGACTAACCTATTAATCTAGAGCCTAGTGCGAGTTTCTGTTTTTTTCCTGGTTTTTAAGTTTCGTAGATAAGGAATATTAAACGGAGTCCAAACGGAATGAAACCTTCGGAATGATTTTCTCTGGAAAATATGGAAGCCATGAGACTTGAGAACCAAGGCAGAGGAGCTACCACGGGGCCACAAGCCCGTTATCCGCGGCCAGGGGGGCCACCCGCGCCGAGCAGGCTTGTGGGCCCCTCGAAACTCCCCTAACCCTAATCTTCGGCCTATAAATACCCAAATATTCCATCATTATCAAAAGAAGCTACGAAAACACTTTTCTGCCACCAGAAGCCTTTGTTCCCGAGAAATCCAATCTTGGACCCTATTCCGGTAATCTGCCGGAGGGGGATTCGATCACTGAGGGCATCTACATCAACTCCATTGCCCCTCCGATGATACGTGAGTAGTTCACCACAGACCAATGGGTCGATAGCTAGTAGGTAGATGGCTTCTTCTCTCTCTTTGCTTCTCAATACCATGTTCTTCATGATCTTCATGGAGATCTATCCGATGTGATACTCTTTTGTGGTGTGTTTGTCGAGATCCGGTGAATTGTGGGTTTATGTTCAGATTATCCATGAATATTATTTGAGTCTTTCCTAAATTCTTATATGCATGATTTCATATCTTTGCAAGTCTCTTCGAGTTATTGGTTTGGTTTGGCCAACTAGATTGGTAATTCTTGCAATAGGAGAAATGCTTAGATTTGGGTTCAATCTTGCGGTGTCCTCACCCAGTCACAAAGTAGGGGTAGTGAGGTACGTATTGTATTGTTGCCATAAAGGGTAAAAAGATGGGGTTTTCATCATATTGCTTGACTTTATCCCTCTACATCATGTCATCTTACTTAATGCGTTACTCTATTCTTCATGAACTTAATACTCTAGATGCAGGAAGGAGTTGGTTGATGTGTGGAGCAATAGTAGTAGATGCAGAATCGTTTAGGTCTACTTGTCACGGACGTGATGCCTATATGCATAATCATTGCCTTGGATGTCTTCATAATTATTTGCTTTTCTATCAATTGCTCGACAGTAATTTGTTTACCCGCCGTAATATTTGCCATCATGAGAGAAGCCATCTAGTGAAACCTATGGCCCCACGTCTATTTTCCATATTATATTTTCATATCTAAAACCAAAAACACCAAAAATACTTGTTGCATTCTTTTTACTTTTAGTTTTACTTTCCGTTCAAGCACCCTATTATATCTATCTCTACTAGATCTCATCCTTGCAAATAACCATGAAGGGATTAACAACCCTTTATAGCGTTGGGTGCAAGAGTTTGATTCCTTGTGCAAGTATATCTATTGGTGGCTCGCTTGTATCTCCTACTGGATTGATACCTTGGTTCTCAAAAACTAAGGGAAATATTTATCTACTTTGCTGCATCAAACCGTTCCTCTTCACAGGAAACCAACACATGCTCGAGAAGTAGCAAGAAGGATTTCTGGCGCCGTTGTTGGGGAGATACATAGCAAGTCAAGATTACCAATAGAGGCGGAGGCTATGGGGGGCGAACGGGGGCCAGACCCCCCTATGGTTCGGGCCCCCGGATGAGTTGCAGCGGGGACTCAAGTAATTATTAGGATTAATTATCCGGTCATTAGTAAGGATGTGGGCTAAATTAAGTGTCAAGCCCAAAAGGCCAACACGAAATTGCAACATGGCTACGCCCACGTACGTACGTACAAATCTAAGGGACACCATCACATACTCGCTAGTCAATCCTATTGATCGCGATCAACAATGCACACGCACGCTATCAGGCAGTTGAGGACTTCATGGACTGTTACATCTACGACGCGCTAGGTCTTCGTTGTCCCCGGCCACCAGGCATCGCGCCGTCAACGCTTGGTGATAAGCAAAGCTGCCGGTCTGTGGCTTGCCGTGCTACACCCGAGTACTGAAGATTGTACAAGTCCACGGAGTATGAACTACGACCAGCCAAATGGCACATCCATCCAATCCCTACTTGATCCCTTGAATCACATGACTATATCTACTTGATACCTTGAATCAGATGACTAGATGCAGGTATAATAGCCTACATATCCATACAATTGCAGTTTTGCTTGTCGGTAAGTTTGATTAGACAAATCAATTAATCAATTGTTAATAGTTAATATATTTGGTCACTTGTCACATCAATTACAGATTGCAAGTTTGGTGTATACTACTATTATTATTTCATATGTCATGAAGAGAAAGATACTAGCGATTAGTAATTTTTTCAAGTTAATTGCTACTAAACTCTAACTCTATGGTTGAAAATGCAAATCCAACTAGGTATGAAGATATCATATTAGAGATCAACCAACTGGGCATAATATCACCAATTCGTAGCTGCAAAGTTCAATGTTAATAAGATTATCAATTTGTTCGATCAACTGGGGGAGGAGGAAGGTGTAGATCTTCGTTCAAACAAGTAGCACGTTTGTTTAGTATAAAGTCTTACTAACTTTGTACTGAATCAATGGCAATTAATATGGATCATAGAGAGTGGTTTCTTTATTAAAAAGATTATGTTGTTACGTATTTGATATCGCTACGATATCTAAGACTCAAGATATTTGTGTGATGTATCTTGTGTGTTTCAATGTATCCTTCGCCGCCCCCCCTATGGTCAAATCCTGGCTCCACCCCTAAATACCAAGTACCCATCCCAAACTCATCTCTTGAATCTACATTATTCAATTTTTTTAAACGATTTTCAAAAAGATTTGCCTTTCGCCCTTCTTCGTTCGTCTTCGTTTGCTTCTTGCTTGTGTGCTTGATTGCTCGCTTTGCCATCATGTGTGAAACAAGGGTTATTGCTGAAAATCTGGGGGCTATCACTTGTACTAATCTTGAAGAAAAATTTGAATCTTTCTCTCTAGATCATGAAACGGAATCTCTTCTTAAAACTAATAAATTTCAAGTTGGAGATGGAAACATTATTGGTGAGAGTATTATTCAAGAATTCTTTGATTGTACGGAAACGATACCTATGAGTAAGAGATCTATTCTTCTTAGCACGAATAGTTATGCGGATGCTACTGTCGTGCTCATTGAAAAATTGGAAAGGAAATTTGTGCATATTCATCCCGCTTTGCAGAAAGTGTTTTATGAACTTCCCAATATTAATCATCCTAAAGCTAAAAAGAATACTACTATTGTCCTTATGCGAGAATTTGATTTCATCATACAAGAAGCTAGGGAGATTTTTGCCTTCTACAATAAAGATGTTGAACACCCTCCTATTGAAGAAATCCTCCATGATAAAGAAACCTTGCGTAGCCTAGAATCTAGAGACTATCAATCTTATAGTGAAAATCTTAGGAAGAGAGCTCCCTACACGGAAATAACTCACACCCTATATCATGAAACCTATGACGAATTTTATTGGATTACTAGGGGAACTTTGGAAGGGTATGAGGATGATTTGCTTGAAAATATGACCAAAGAACCTCTTACAAATAAGATACATGTGTTATATGATGATATTTATGGTGATGATCTAGACTACGGGTTTATGAATGTTAAAATCACTAACCACAGCCCCTTTCATGATTTAACTTCTTCTACTAGAAAAGAAATAAAGGAAAGGATGGATCTAGTTAGGAAATATTTTTATGGATTGATCAAGTTTGGATTGTTTACCAAAGATGACAATACCTATATCTATTGTGTTTTGCCAAGCTAGGGGCGTTAAACAATAGCGCTTGTTGGGAGGCAACCCAATTTTATTTTGATTTCTGATTTTTGCTTCTGTTTTGGTGTGTTTGGAACATTATTACTTCTGTATTAATTGTGTTTTTGTGTTTAAATTAGTGTTTGAGCCAAGTAAAGAGGTGATATATGGTAGTTGTTGGTTTGATCTTGCTGAAAAACAGAAACTTTTGCGCTCAGTCCAGGATTTTTTCTGAATTTTTCACAGAGAAATTTGATCAGAAATTTTTAAACAGGATTGATATACAAATTGATCTGGTTTTCTTAATTTTAAGAATTTTTAAAGTTACATAAGTATTACAAGTTTACATATTTCTACAGACTATTCTGTTTTTGACAGATTCTGTTTTCTTTGTGTTATTTCCTTATTTTGATGTATCTATGGGTTGTATCGGGGGGTATGAGTCATGGAGAAGTTACAATAGAGTAGGTATTACACAAATATAAATAAAGAATGAGTTCACAACAGTAACTAAAGTGTTGGTTTATTTATTTATACTAACGGATCTCATGAGTTTTCTATTGAGTTTTGTGTTGTGAAGTTTTCAAGTTTTGGGTAACGATTTGATGGACTATGGAATAAAGAGTGGTAAGAGACTAAGCTTGGGGATTCCCATGGCTCCCGAACTCATATTAAAGTAACCAAAAAGCCTAATCTTGGGGATGCCCCGGAAGGCATCACTCTTTCGTCTTCAATCCATCGGTAAATTTACTTGAGGCTATATTTTTACTCACCACATGATATGTGTTTTGCTTGGAGCGTCTTGTATGATATGAGTCTTTGATTTTTAGTTTTCCACAATCATCATTTCTGCACACATCTTTAGAGAGAGACATGCCGAATCGTGAATTTGTTAGAATACTCTATATGCTTCACTTATATCTTTTGAGCTAGGCAATGTTGCTCTAGTGCCTCACTTATATTGTTTTTGAGCATGGTGGTGTTATATTTTATAGAAATTGTTGAACTCTCATTCCTCACTTATATTAGTTTTAGAGTTTCTTAAAATAGCATGGTAATTTGGTTAGGTTATGAATTTAGTCCTAATATAATGGCATCCAAGAGGGATATAATAAAAACTTTCATATTAAGTGCATTAACAACTATGAGAAGTTGGATTCCTTGCATATAGTTTTGAGATAATAGGGATGGTAATATGAGAGTCATGCTAGTGAGTAGTTTTGAATTGAAGAGATACGTGTGTTAAAGCTTGTGATTCCCGTAGCATGCACATATGGTGAACTGCTATGTAACGAAGTCGGAGCATGACTTGTCTAATGATTGTCGACCTTTGTGTGAGGGTTGGGAGCACGCGATGGTTAACTCCTACCAACCTCTCCCCTAGGAGTGTGCGTTTAATGCTTTGTTTGATGACTAATAGACTTTTTCAATAAGTATGTGAGTTCTTTATGACTAATGTGAGTCCATGGATTATACGCATTCTCACCCTTCCATCTTTGCTAGCCTCTCTAGTACCGCACAACTTTCACCGGTACATCAAACCCTCCTTCCTCAAAACAGCCACCATATATTCCTCAAAACAGCCACCATACCTACCTATTATGGCATTTCCATAGCCATTCCGAGATATATTGCCATGCAACTTCCACCATGTAGTTTTTCTATGACTTGCATCATCACTTCATATTGCATATAGAGTTACATCTAGTCATAGGAATCGAGTTGTAATTTCTTTTTATTTGAGTTATAAGTAAATAAAAATGTGATGATTTTTCATTAATAGAGCATTGTCCCATGAGAGAAAAGGACGATGGAGGCTATGACTCCCTCACAAGTTGGGACGAGTATCCGGACTTTACAAAAATAAAAGAGGCCAGCAAAGCCCAAACAAAAAAAATAAAAGAGGCCAAAGAAGCCCACCAAAAAATGAGAGAAAGAGAGAAGGGACAATTTCTACTATCTTTTTCCACACTTTTGCTTTAAAGTAGCACCATGATCTTCATGATAGAGAATCTCCTATTTTGTCACTTTCATATAACTAGTGGATATTCATTATGCACGATCACTTAGTTTTCTTTTTGAGCTTTCATACACTTATAGCTCTAAGTGCATTTGTTGCATGGCAATCCCTACTCACTCACATTGATATCTATTGATGGGCATCTCCATAGCCCGTTGATATGCCTACTTGATGTGAGACTATCTTCTCGTTTTTCCCTTGCACCCCCACCATATTCTATTCCACCTATAATGCTATATCCATGGCTCACACTCATGTATTGCATGAGAGTTGAAAAGATTTGAGAACACCAAAAGTGTGAAACAATTGCTTGACTTGTTCATTGGGGTTGTGCATGATTCAGATACTTTATGTGGGGGACATGGAGCATAGCCAGACCATATGATTTTGTAGGGATGACTTTCTAAGGCCATGTTATTTCGAAAGGACACGACTACCTAGTTGGTGTGCTCAAAGTATTATTGTTTTTATGTCAATATTAGACTATTGTTTTGAATCTAACGGATCTAAATATTCATGCCACAATAAAGAATATTACATGGATAAATATGTTGGGTAGCATTCCACATCAAAAATTCTGTTTTTTTATCATTTACCTACTCGAGGACGAACAGGAATTAAGCTTGGGGATGTTGATACGTCTCCAATGTATCTATAATTTTTTATTGTTCCATGCTATTATATTATCTGTTTTGGATGTTTTATATGCATTAATATGCTATTTCATATTATTTTGGGACTAACCAATTAATCTAGAGCCTAGTGTCGGTTTCTGTTTTTTCCTTGTTTTTTGAGTTTCGTATATAAGGAATATTAAATGGAATCCTAACGGAATAAAACCTCCGGAACGATTTTTTCTGGAAAATATGGAAGCCACGAGACTTGAGAACAAAGGCAGAGGAGCTGCCACGGGGCCACAAGCCCGCTTGCCACGGCCAGGGGGGCCACCCCTGCCGGGAAGGCTTGTGGGCCCCTGGCAACTCCCCTAACCCTAATCTTTGGCCTATAAATATCCAAATATTCCATCATTATCAGAATGTGCCACGAAAAACACTTTTCTTGCCGCCAGAAGCCTCCGTTCCCGAGAGATCCAATCTTGGAGCCTATTCCGGTAATCTGCCGGAGGGGGATTCGATCACGAAGGGCATCTACATCAACTCCATTGCCCCTCTGATGATGCGTGAGTAGTTCACCACAGACCTATGGGTCCATAGCTAGTAGCTAGCTGGCTTCTTCTCTCTCTTTGCTTCTCAATACCATGTTCTTCATGATCTTCATGGAGATCTATCTGATGTAATACTCTTTTACGGTGTGTTTGTCGAGATCCGATGAATTGTGGGTTTCTTTTCAGATTATCCATGAATATTATTTGGGTCTTTCGTGAATTCTTATATGCATGATTTCATATCTTTGTAGGTGTCTTTTAGTTATTGGTTTGGTTTGGCCAACTAGATTGGTAATTCTTGCAATAGGAGAAGTGCTTAGTTTTGGGTTCAATCTTGCGGTGTCCTCACCCAGTGACAAAGTAGGGGTAGCGAGGCACATATTGTATTGTTGCCAACAAGGGTAAAAAGATGGGGTTTTCATCATATTGCTTGATTTTATGCCTCTACATCATGTCATCTTACTTAATGTGTTACTTTGTTCTTCATGGACTTAATACTCTAGATGTAGGCAGGAGTCGGTCGATGTGTGGAGTAATAGTAGTAGATGAAGAATCGCTTCGGTCTACTTGTCATGTACGTGATGCCTATATGCATAATCATTGCCTTGGATATCTTGATATTTATTCGCTTTTCTATCAATTGCTCGACAGTTTTGTTCACCCACCGCAATACTTGCCATCATGAGAGAAGCTATCTAGTGAAACCTATGGACCCCGGGTCTATTTTCCATATTACATTTTCAGATCTAAAACCAAAAACACCAAAAATACTTGTTGCATTGTTTTTACTTTTAGTTTTACTTTCCGTTCAAGCACCCTGTTATATCTATCTCTACTAGATCTCATCCTTGCAAATAACCGTGAAGGAATTGGCAACCCCTTTATAGCATTGGGTGCAAGAGTTTAATTCCTTGTGCAGGTATATCTATTGGTGGCTCGCTTGTATCTCCTACTGGATTGATACCTTGGTTCTCAAAAACTGAGGGAAATACTTATCTACTTTGCTGCATCGAACCGTTCCTCTTCACGGGAAACCAACGCATGCTCGAGAAGTAGCACTTCTATCTCAGATCCAAAGGCAAAGTGTTTGTTGCTAAAACGGAACATTTCTTGTGAAAGAGTTTCTCTCGAAAGAATTGAGTGGGAGGAAAATAGAACTTGATGAGGTTATTGAACCTTTACTTCAACCGGAGAGTAGCACAGCGCAGAAAGGTCTTTATGTAGAGCCTACATTGTTTGAAGAGGAACTTAATGATGATGATCATGAAGTTTCAGATCAAGTTACTATGGAACCTCGTAGGTCGATGAGGACGCGTACTGCTCCTGAGTGGTACGTCAACCCTGCCTTAGAGGTCATCTTGTTGGACAACGATGAACCTACGAGCTATGGAGAAGCGATGATGGGGACAGATTTCGATAAATGGTTAGAGGTCATGAAATCAGAGATGGGATCCATGTATGAAAACAAAGTATGGACTTTGGAAGTATTACTTGAAGGGTGAAAGGCCATTCAGAACAAATGGATCTTCAAGAGGAAGACGGGCGTAGACGGTAATGTCACCATCTATAATGCTCGACTTGTGGCAAAGAGTTTTTCACAAGTTCAAGGAGTCGACTACGATGAGACCTTCTCACCTATAGTGATGCTTAAGTCTGTCAGAATCATGTTAGCAATAGTTTCATTTTTTGATTATTAAATTTGGCAGATGGATGTCAAAACAGCGTTCCTTAACGGTTTCCTTAAGGAAGAGTTGTATATGATACAACTAGAAGGTTTTGTCGATCCATAGAATGCTAACAAAGTTTGCAAACTCCAGTGATCCACCTATGGACTGGTGCAAGCATCTCGGAGTTGGAATTTGCGCTTTGATGAAGTGATAAAAGCGTTTGGGTTTATACAAGTATACGGAGAAGCTTGTATTTACAAGAAAGTGAGTGGGAGCTCAATGGCATTTCTAATATTATATGTGGATGATATATTCCTGATTGGAAACAATATAGAAATGTTGGAAAGCATGAAGTAATATTTGAACAAGAGTTTTTCAACGAAGGACCTATGAGAAGCTACTTTCATATTAGGCATCAAGATCTATAGAGATAGATGAAGACGCTTAATAGGACTTTCACAGAGCACATACATTGACAAAGTTTTGAAGAAGTTCAAAATGGATCAGTCCAAGAAGGGGTTCTTGCCTGTATTGCAAGGTGTGAAGTTGAGTAAGACTCAATGCCTAGTGATTGCAGAACATAGAGCAAAGATGAGTGTCATCCCCTATGCTTCAGCCATAGGCTCTATCATGTATGAAATGTTGTGCACAAGACCCGATGTCAGCCTTGCCATAAGTATGGCCAGAAGGTTTCAAAGTGATCCAGGAATGGAGCACTGGACAGAGGTCAAGAATATCCTTAAGTACCTAAAAATGACTAAGGAAATGTTTCTCGCTTATGGAGGTGATCAAGAGCTCGTCGTAAAGGGTTACGTCGATGCAAGCTTTGATACTGATCTGGATGAATCTAAGTCTCAAACCGGATACGTATTTATTCTCAATGGGGGAGCAGTAAGCTGGTGCAGTTCCAAGCAGAGTGTGGTAGCCGATTCTACATGCGATGCGGAGTACATCACACCCTCGGAGGCGGTGAAGGAAGGTGTCTAGATGAAGGAGTTCATGAAAGATCTTGGAGTAGTAGCTAGTGCACTGAATGCAATGGCTTTGTTCTGTAACAACACTGGTGCCATTGCTCTTGCCGAGGAACCAAGGATTCACAAGAGGACCAGACACATAAAGAGATGCTTCAATTCCATCAGCGATTACATCAAGGAGGAGGACATGAATATTTGCAAAGTGCACAAGGATCTGAATTTCACAGACCCGTTGACTAAACCTCTTCCAAGGGCTAAACATGATCAACACCAGAACTGTATGCGTGTTAGATTCATTACAATGTAAATCACATAGTGATTTGAGCTAGATTATTGACTCTAGTGCAAGTGGGAGGCTGTTGGAAATATGCCCTAGAGGCAATAATAAATTGGTTATTATTATATGTCCTTGTTCATAATAATCATTTATTATCCATGCTACAATTGTATTGATTGGAAACTGATGTCTACTACACTACCTTCTTCTTGTAGACTCGTGTTGGGCCTCCAAGCGCAGAGTTTTGTAGGACAGCGACAATTTTCCCTCAGGTGGATGACCTAAGGTTTATCAATCTATGGGAGGTGTAGGATAAAGATGGTCTCTCTCAAACAACCCTACAACCAAATAAAAAGAGTCTCTTGTGTCCCCAACACACCCAATACAATGGTAAATTGTATAGGTGCACTAGTTCAGCGAAGAGATGGTGATACAAGTGCAATATGGATGGTAGATATAGGTTATTGTAATCTGAAAATATAAAAACAGCAAGGTAACAAATAGTAAACAGCGAGCAAAATGTTGTATAAATGCTTGGAAACAAGGCCTAGGGTCCATACTTTCACTAGTGCAATTTCTCTCAACAATACTGACATAGTTAAATCATATGTAAATACCTCTCGTGCGACAAAGAGTTCACTCCAAAGTCAGAAATAGTGGAGAACTAACGAAGAAATTATTGTAGGGTACGAAACCACCTCAAAGTTATCTTTTATGATCAATCTTATGAGCTATCTCTATAAGTATCACGAACAGCCCTAGAGTTCGTACTAAAATAACACCTTGATATACACATCAACCAAAACCCTAATGTCACCTAGATACTCCAATGTCACCACAAGTACCCATGGGCTTGATTATATGATATGCATCACATAATTTCAGATTCGTCATGTTCAATCGAACACAAAGAACTTCAAAGTGTGCCCCAAAGTTTCTACCGGAACATCAAGACAAAAACGTGTGCCAACCCTTATGCATAGATTCCCAAGGTCACGGAACCCGCGAGTTGATCACCAAAACATACATAGAGTGGATCAACAGAACATCCCATTGTCACCACGGATATCCCATCACAAGACATACATCAAGTGTTCTCAAATCCTTAAATATTCAATCCAATAAGAACACTTCAAAGGGAAAAATCAATTCATCACAAGAAGAAAGAGAGGGGAAAATTCCATATGATTCAATCTATATCAATAAAGCTCGCGGTACATCAAGATCGTGCCATCTCAAGAACACGAGAGAGAGAGAGAGAGAGATCAAACACATAGGTACATACCCTCAGCCCCGAGGGTGAACTACTCCCTCCTCGTCATGAAGAGTGCCGGGATGATGAAGATGGCCTCCGGTGATGTTTTCCCCCTCCTACAGGGTGCCGGAACGGGCTCCCGATTGGTTTTTCGTAGCTCTGGAGGCTTGCGGTGGCGGAACTCCCGATCTAGGTTTCTTTTCGGGGGTTTCTGCATTTATACGATTTTGTGGCGGCGGAAACAAGTCCAGGGGGTCCACGAGGAAGTCACAAGCCCAGGGGGCGCGCCCTAGGGGGGTGGGGCACCCCTATGGCTTGTGGCTCCCTCGGCCTTCCTCTCCGATGACTCTTTGCTTGAGTATTTTTTTAATATTTTAAAAAGATATTCTTCGTAAATTTTCAGCTAATTCTGAGAACTTTTATTTCTGCACAAAAACAACACCATAGTAGTTCTGCTGAAAACAGGGTCAATCCGGTTTAGTTCTAATAAAATCATACCATAATCATATAGAATTATTGTAAACATGGAATGAATACTTCATAAATTATAGATATGTTGGATACGTATCAGCATCCCCAAGCTTAATTCCTACTCGTCCTCGAGTAGGTAAATGATAAGAGAAATAATTTATGAAGTGTGAATGCTAGCATAGTGAATAAATTTGATCAATGATAATTCCAAACACTTTTTCTAGCACCATTATATATCATAAACAGTAGCTAATCTCATCAACCCTCATGATGAAATAACAAGCTATCCACATGTTTAAAGTATAGACTAACAAACTATGCTTTCAGTCACCAAACAATTGCAATTCATCTTATTTTCAGGAAGGGTCTATGTTAGAGCTTTGATTTAGCAAATTCCAAATTCTCAACTATCATATGGTCTTCCATGATTATTAGCACTCAAAGCATATTTTTAGAGCAAATGGCATCCGTCGAACATAGAGAAAGATAGGGGTTTAAAGTTTCGCCTCCCAACTTATTAATCATATAGATAATTGTCAACAATAATAATTCATGATCAAATATATTTGAATGGCCATATATGCTTGGATCTTTCCCCAACACATGACGCTTGCCAAGAGAAAAAGGCGAAATATAGGAAGTGGTGAAGATCAACATGACTCTTGCATAAAGGTAAGTATCAGAAAGTAAAAGATAGGCCCTTCGTAGAGGGAAGCATTGATTTGCAGAGGTGCCAGAGCTCGAGGTTTTAAAACAGAGATGAATAATAATTTTGGGCAATATGCTTTCATTGTCACCATAACAACCAAGAGATCTCGATATCTTCCATGCTATATACATTATAGGCAGTTCCCAAACAGAATGGTAAATGATTTACTCCCCCTCCACCAATCAATCACACTCCAATCCACGGGTACCGTCCATACCAACAACATTCCTGGGGAAGTTTTGTTTAATTATTTGCATTTTATTATATGATTTCGGGACTGGGAATCCCTATTACTAGCCACTTTCTCGTGAATGATAGTGAATCAACACATATCGTGAGAATAACCCACCTATCATGGAAGATACTGACAGCCCCTAGTTACTATATGAGCAATTCGGGCACACAAAATAGAATATTATTTGAAGGTTTAGGGTTTGTCACAAGCAAATTTACTTGGAACGGCAGGTAAATACCGCATATAGGTAGGTATGGTGGACTCATATGGAACAACTTTGGGTTTAAGGGTCTTTGGATGCACAGGTAGTATTTCTACTTGGTGCAGAAGTTTTGGCTAGTATGAGTTGGAAGCAAGCACCACATGTTGGAGGATCCATAAGAAATATAACTTCTATGCAAATATACGCAACCATAACTCATTACGTTGTTTTCCATGTCCAACTTCAACTAATTTGCTCAATTTTGAAAATAATTAATGGGTAATCACAATCATATAAGATGTCCAAGATAGTACATTTATATGTGAGTTCTCTCTTCCTTCAATATTGTTTCATGAATGGTTCAAGTGACCAATGCATTGTTTGCTAACTTTTAATAAATTTTACCACCTATACCTCCTATATGTCAAGTCATTACTCCCCATGGGATAAGCATATAAAACATATATAATTTCAGATTTATGATATTCAATTCATTCAACCATTTACGTGTAGGATATAAGTGAAGCACGAGAGTAAATGACAAAAGTACCCCAAAACATATAAGTGAAGATCAACGAGTAGTCAAACAATTAAGTAGATATGTGAGGGATATATCTCTCTCAATAAATATTATCAGATCTCAGTACTTTATTAAAAAGCAAGCAAAGGAAAATATCACTCCAAGAATAGCACGCATAATGTGAATGAATAAAAATTTAGGCTCTACATAGGCTAACCGATAATTGTTGATGAAGAGAGGTGGGATGTGTAGCATCCCCAAGATTAGATGCTTGAGACTTCTTTAAATATTTACTTAGGGTGCCTTGGGCATCCCCAATCTTGAGCATTTGTATCTCGTTCAAACCTCTCATATCCCGGTTTCACCTCTTCTCAAAAACTTCATCCACACAAAACTCGAAAAGAACTCGTGTGATAGGTTAGTAGACATAATAAATCAATTCTTTATGTACTGCCAAGACAAGTTTCATAATAATTTTCAAACATTAGGTAATGTATAATATCATTTCCATAATTTATATCTACCAATATAGGCTATGGAAACTATAGGATAAGCAGATAACAAAACTATGACAGCAATCTGTCCAAACAGAACAGTCAGTAGCAACTTATGAAAACAGTGTACTTATATAAATCACAAAATTATGAAAAATTAGGTAATTCTATAAAATTCATATGACAACACTGTGTAAATTTTTTAGAAACTTTCCACGTCCAATAAAATATGTAAATTCAAACACTACATCAGAAGTTTCTGTTTTTTACACAACACACATCAAACATGTAATTCAAGCATCCTAATGGCAATTCTTGGAACTTTTTATTGAAAAAAAATATTATAAATAACACCTAACATACTACAACAAAATAAAATGATGCTCCAAGCAAAACTCATTCTATGTGACGAATAAAAATATAGCTCCAAGTAAGATATATCGATAGTGTTGAAGACGAAAGAGGGGATGCCTTCTGGGGCATCCCCAAGCTTAGGAACTTGAGTATTCCTTGGATATTACCTTTGGAATCCCCAATATTAGGTTCTTGTCACTCCTTATTCTCCTTATATCGGTGTCTCACCCAAGACTTGAAAACTTCAATCACGCAAAACTTAACGGAACTTTGTGAGAAGGGTTAGTGTAATAAAGATAGATAATTCACTTAGGTACTGTCAAGACAAGCTTCATAATTGTTCTTAAATAATACCTACTTTATTTTATCATTCACACAATTTATATTACTCAATATAAGCTATAGTAACACTTGAAACAAGTAAACTAAGCATGCAAAACAGAATTTGTCAAAAACAGAACAGTCTATAAAGATATGAATAATAAGCATAGTTACCTGACTCTAAAATTTATGAAAAATTACGAAAACTCAATGAATTTGCATATAAATGTTGTGTAAAAATTTCAGAATTTTTTCATGCTTCAGTAATATTAGATAATTCATATACTGGACGCAAAACTTTCTGTTTTTGCACAGAATCAAACAAACAAGTTTCCATACTATCCCAAAGGCTTTACTTGGCACTTTATTGAAATAAAAGACACAAAACATTATTCATATAGTATCTTAATCATGTTAACACATCAAAACAGAAGGAAAAAATGTTGGGTTGTCTCCCAACAAGCGCTTTCTTTAATGCCTTTTAGCTATGCATGATGATTTCAATGATGCTCGTATAGGAATAATAGTTGAAACATGCAAGAGAGCATCATGAATCACATGAAAAGCACATTTAAGTCTAACACACTTCCCATTGATAGGGATTTTGTGAGCAAACAATTTATGGGAACAATAATCATCTAGCATAGGAAGGGAAACAAGCGTAACTTCATTACTTTGAACACATAGAGAGGAAACTTTTATATTATTGCAATTCCTACAAGCATATGTTCCTCCCTCATAATAATTTTCTGTATCATCATGAAGGAATTTCACAATATAACCAGAACACAAAGCATTCTCTTCATGATCTACAAGCATAGAAATTCTACTACTCTCCAGACAACAAAATTTCTTCTCATCCAAAGTAGTGGGACCAAACTCAACAAAATAACTATCATGTGACACTTGATTGACATAACCGCATTAAATATTATAATCATGATAATAGGTTTCATGGTTTTCATTACTCTTTATAGCATATGTTTCAGCACAATAATCATCATAGATAGGAAGCAAGTCATAATCATAATAGTTTTGCTCATCAAAACTTGGGGGACTAAAAATATCATTTTCATCCAACATAGCATCCCCAAGCTTGTAGCTTTGCATATCATTAGCATCATTAATATTCAAAGAATTAATACTAACAATACTTCAGTCATGCTCATCACTCAAAGATTTAGTGCCAAACATTTTAATAACTTCTTCTTCTAACATTTGAGCACAATTTTCCTTTCCATCATTCTCACAAAAGACATCAAAAAGATGAAGCATGTGAGGCAACCTCAATTCCATTTTTTTGTAGTTTTCTTTTATAAAACCAAACTAGTGAAAAACACGAAACAAAAAGATTTGATTATAAGATCTAAAGATATACCTTCAAGCACTCACCTCCCCGGCAACGGCGCCAGAAAAGAGCTTGATGTCTACTACACAATCTTCTTCTTGTAGACTCGTGTTGGGCCTCCAAGCGCGGAGTTTTGTAGGACAGCGGCAATTTTCCCTCAAGTGGAAGAGCTAAGGTTTATCAATCTGTGGGAGGTGTAGGATAAAGAAGGTCTCTCTCAAACAACCCTGCAACCAAATAACAAAGAGCCTCTTGTGTCCCCAACACACCCAATACAATGGTAAATTGTATAGGTGCACTAGTTCGCCGAAGAGATGGTGATACAAGTGCAATATGGATGGTAGATATAGGTTTTTCTAATCTGAAAATATAAAAACAGCAAGGTAAAAAATAGTAAACAGCAAGCAAAATGTTGTATAAATGCTTGGAAACAAGGCCTAGGGTCCATACTTTCACTAGTGCAATTTCTCTCAACAATACTGACATAGTTGAATCATATGTAAATACCTCTCGTGTGACGAAGAGTTCACTCCAAAGTCACAAACAGTGGAGAACTAATGAAGAAATTACTGTAGGGTACGAAACCACCTCAAAGTTATCTTTTATGATCAATCTTATGAGCTATCCCTATAAGTGTCACGAACAGCCCTAGAGTTCGTAGTAAAATAACACCTTATGATACACATCAACCAAAACCATAATGTCACCTAGATACTCTAATGTCACCACAAGTACCCATGGGCTTGATTATACGATATGCATCACCTAGTTTCAGATTCATCATGTTCAATCGAACACAAAGAACTTCAAAGAGTGCCCCAAAGTTTCTACCAGAACGTCAAGACAAAAACTTGTGCCAACCCTTATGCATAGATTCCTAAGGTCACGGAACCCGCAAGTTGATCACCAAAACATACATCAAGTGGATCAATAGAACATCCCATTGTCACCACGGATATCCCATCGCAAGACATACATCAAGTGTTCTCAAATCCTTAAAGACTCAATCCGATAAGAAAACTTCAAAGGGAAAATTCAATTCATCACAAGAAGGTAGAGAGGGGGAACTCCATATGATTCAATCTATATCAATAAAGCTTGCAGTACATCAAGATTGTGCCATCTCAAGAACACGCGAGAGAGAGAGATCAAACACACAGCTACTAGTACATACCCTCAACCCCGAGGGTGAACTACTCCCTCATCGTCATGGAGAGCGTCGGGATGATGAAGATGCCTCCGGTGATGGTTTCCACCTCCGGCAGAGTGCCAAAACAGGCTCCCGATTGGTTTTTCATGGATCTGGAGGCTTGTGGTAGCGGAACTCCGGATCTAGGTTTCTTTTTGGGGGTTTCTATATTTATAAGAGTTTATGGCGGCGGAAACAAGTCGAGGGGGTCCACGAGGAAGTCACAAGCCCAGGGGGCGCGTCCTAGGGGGTGGGGCGCCCCTATGGCTTGTGCCTTCCTCGGCCTTCCTCTCCGATGACTCTTCGCTCCAGTATTTTTTATATTTTCCAAAAATATTCTCCGTAAATTTTCAGCTCATTCCGAGAACTTTTATTTCTGCACAAAAAGCAGCACCACGGTAGTTCTGCTGAAAACAGCGTCCGTCCGGGTTAGTTCTAAAAGAATCATACCAAAATCATATAGAATTATTGTAAACATGGCATGAATACTTCATAAATTATAGATACGTTGGAGACGTATCAGAAACTCAAATGCATGTGTGGATACATAGACAACATTGTGTCCCTAGTATGCCTCTTGTAGACTAGCTCGTTGATCAAAGATGTTCAAGGTTTCCTAGCCATAGACATGAGATGTCATTTGATAACGGGATCACATCATTAGGAGAATGATGTGATGAACATGACCAAAACTATGAACATAGCATATGATCGTGCTAGTTTATTGCTATAGTTTTCTACATGTCACGTATTTGTTCCTCTGACCATGAGATCTTGCAACTCACTAACACCGAAGGAATACCTTGTGTGTATCAAACGTTGCAACGTAACTGGGTGACTATAAAGATGCTCTACAGGTATCTCTGAAGGTGTTTGTTGAGTGGGCATGGATCAAGACTGGGATTTGTTACTCTGTGTGACAGAGAGGTATCTGAGGGCCCACTCGATAAAACGACATCACAACAAGCCTTGCAAGCAAAGTGACTAAAGTGTTAGCCACAGGATCTTGTATTACAGAACGAGTAAAGAGACTTGTCGGTAAAGAGATTGAACTAGGTATGGAGATACCGACGATCGAACCTCGGGCAAGTAACATACAGAAGAAAAAAGGGAACAACATACGGGATTAACTGAATCATTGACATAGAGGTTCAACTGATAAATATCTTCGTAGAATAACCAATATGGGCATCCAAGTTCCGCTATTGGTTATTGACCGTAGAAGTGTCTTGATCATGTCTGCATAGTTCTCAAACCTGCAAGGTCTACACACTTAACGTTTGGTGACGATATAAGTATAATTGAGTTATTATGTTGGTGACCGAAAGTTGTTCGGAGTATCGGATGAGATCATGGACATGACGAGGAGCTCCAGAATAGTCCGGAGGTAAAGATTGATATATGGGATAATAGTGTTTGGTCTCCGGAAGGGTTCCGGAATTCATCGAAAGGGGTTTCGGATGTTTCCCGAAATGTTCGGGTACGAGAACACTTTATTCGGGCCAAGGGTTAAATCCCATGAGGCTTTACGAAGGTGCAAAAGGAGTTTTGCGGAGGCCAAGGGCCAAACGCCAGTAACCCTGGCGTCTGGGGCGAAACGCCGAGGACCCTGGCATCTAGTCCTAGAGTCAGAGAAGGACTCTTGCCTTGCGGGCCGAACCGACTTTGAGTGGGCTCTTTCTCCAAGTTTCGACTCCAGGGCTCAACATATAAATAGAGGGGCAGGGATAGCACACGGAACACGTCAAGAATTCCCCAAGTTGTGTGTCGACAACCCAGGCCCCCTAGTTTATCCTCCCTCATAGTTTCCGTTGTGCTTGGCGAAGCCCTGCGGAGATTGTTCTTGACCACCACTGTCACCATGTCGTCGTGCTGCCGGAACTCATCTACTACTTAGCCCCTATTATTGGATCAAGAAGGCGAGGACATCATCAAGCTGTATGTGTGTTTAACATGGAGGTGTCTTCCGTTCAGTGCTAGATCGTGATTGGATCGCGGAACGGCTTGCGATTTGGATCGCGAAGACGTTCGACTACATCAAATGTGTTTCTGAACGCTTCCTCTTAGTGATCTACAAGGGTATGTGGATCCAATCACTCCTCTGGTAGATGCTCATATCCTAGATTGATCTTGGTGAAGCATAGGCACTTACCCAGATTTGGGCCCTCTCGGTGAAGGTAAAAACCTTCATCCTGCTTTTGTTGTATTAATGTTGCAGCAATTACATAGTTGATCTACCTCGAGATCTTGAGATTGTTGGCTAAACCCTAGTGGTTGAGGTGTTGTGTATTACTATCCTCTATGGGCTAAACCTCATAGTTTATATAGGCACTGGGGCATCTAGAGTTACATAAATGTCGGTTATCACCTATAGAGTACATGCCAAACGAATCGTCCCTTCCTTGAAGTGCACGCCAAGCCTTAATAGAATCCGGAGTATCCATGCTTTGTCATTAGGCTTCCGAGATCCTTCTCCTTGATGGGCCCCTAGCCCGGCCCATGGACTAACCCACCTCGGTTGGGACCTAGTAGTCCAATTCTCCCTCAGTGATGGTGGACCATCATAGTAAATGATCTTTGGTGACATTTCATGTTTCGTCACCAGGGGTTTTCTCACTAAATAGAGCAGATTTTGTAGTGGAGTCCTTCTTTAGTAGGCATATTGTTGCATAACGAGTTGTACCAGAGCTGATTAGGTGCCTAGATAAAAATCTTAGGGGGGTCAAGATGAGGGTCTCATTCTCACAGTTTTGCTACAATACATGGGAGTCAATAGAGATGGGTCATGGGTGTGCGTGCCTAAAGGGATGATATTTGACCAAGTTTAGGGCACCAAGGTGGGAAGCAACCATGCTGCCTACTATGAGTGCATACTGATAAGATTTTACAAAGTGCTTGAATTCACTAGTGGAGAAATGGCAAGACACAACTCTTGTTCGTGGCGCGTCATTTCTCACCAATGCCGGCATTAATTTTTTCAACTAGCAATGGTGTTCGATAAATTTGAAAGACATAGCTATTTTCTTAGCGTTGGCATTGCAAATTAGGGCCGACGTTGCACATTAGACCTGTTAGGACCATGCGAGAACTAGTCGGTTTTAACACCCCAGCGCAGTAAAAAAATTACCGTGTCGTCACTCTCTATGCCCAACTCCACCGAACCGTTGTCCTCTCGATCACTACCACCACCCCACCAGCACCGCCGCCTGACGTGCCCTGTCTCCACCCCGCTGACGTCGCCCGGCGTCGCGCCGCCGACGCCAGGTAGCCCATTAGTCAATCTAAAAATTAGAGATATTATTGTTATAGCTTACCATTTGATTTCTCTGTTAGGTAGGTGATGAGGAACATTAGATGAGGAAAAAAAGAAAAAAAACTTCTAGTTATGAGTCAGATTTATGAGTAGAAGTTGTGAGTCAGATTTTTGAGTAGAATGGAATGTATCCCAAAGCATATAATAGAACTTCCAAAGACATTTGATTTCTCGGTTTGGTAGGTGATGAGGATCATTAGATGAGGAACATTAGGTTGTCACATTTGTGAGTAGAAGGGTGTATCCTAAGTAATGCTTCCACTCTAGTTGTGAGTAGCCATGAGTAGAAGGCTGTATCTTATGTTTTTTAATGTTCTAGCCATAAGTATAAGTATGTGAAGGCTTCCCAAAGCCTATAATAGAACTTGGTGTTCCTATCTAGAGCGATACCTAGCGCAAGACACTGAAGTAGTTCCTTCAAACACTTGTGTTGTACACATTGTTAGGATGAGGGAAAAAATGGCTTCTATGTGAGGATGAACTAAATTATGTTCTTTTTTGTAGAAACTTAGTTCTTTTTTGGCTTGTAGTTGATTGGTTTCAATAGAGATTGTTAATTAAACCAAAGTATGCCAAACATTCAAATAAATAGTTGATGATACACTCTAGCTAAAACATTACATAGCTGATGATAGAGCTTGCAAGTTGATGATAATTGATAATAATTTGTCTACAATTTTTTTGATAATACACTCTATAACATTGCATCACATGGTTTTTTGTTTGATGCTACAGCATGGCTGACTCTAGCATCTGGATAGCCTCCTCTGATCTCTGGTCGGGGTTTGCCGAAGATAAATGTGACGTGAGCACTAACCAGGCAATTAAGGTTACACAAACATGCATTAGCATTGCAAACATGCACCCTTGCCAGGCATAGGTAGGAGGTTCGTCTTCGCCAACACCCGTTGTGCAGCCAGCAGGTGATGTGGACGTTCTCAATCACGAGCTCATCGCATCATGTCAGAGTACCATCAAGGCCCTCCAGGAGTTGAATGACTCCCTAACGAAGGAGAAAAACAGAATTATCGATGACAACGGTATTGTCTGTGATACCTTTTGCAGTCTCGAAGATCAGATCGCGGCGCTGAACGTCGAGATAACTGATATCAATGAGATACAAGTCCTACAGGACAAGAGGCGTCAACTGAAGACGGAGAAAGCGCATTACATCTACGAGGGCCACAGGAATAGGAATAAGCTTCGTGAGCTTAAAGTAGTCCGTCGAAAAACTAGGTAGTGTCGATCGAGAGAGGGGGAGATTGGTATATACATTGTGAGAAGTAATTGGTACTTTTCTTTTGTGAATTTGGTATCTTTTGGAAATTACTCAAATGTTTAGTATATTTTGCCTGAAATGTTCAGTATCTCTTGTGAAGCTGATATTTTATTTATTAGCTAAATATGACAGTGTCGACGTGCAACTCTGTCCCAACACCAGCAAGTCACTACTGGAATCAGACATTTTGCCGTCTGCCAGTGCTTTGCCGTCTGCTAGCGGACGGCAAAGAGTCTGTTTGTCGTCTATCTTCCCAAAGCAGACGGCATAGAACCAGGTGATGGCAAAGACCCTCTTTACCATCTGCAATTCTTTGCTGTCCGCTGGCGGACGGCAAAGACCATAGTGGGCCCCACGGGGCACGGCACTGGCTAGGTCAACCTCCTCACTTCTTTGCCGTTTGCTGGCGGACGGCATTGAATTCTTTACCGTCCGCCAGCGGACGGCAAAGAAGTGAGGAGGGCCCACAAACTGGGCCGACTAACTGCAAGGGCCCAACCCACCTCTTTGCCGTCTGCTAGCGAACGACAAAGAAACTTTGCCATCCGCTGGCGGACGGCAAAGAGGATAACTCCTATAACGGGCCGTTAACCCCCCCTCCTCTCTCTCTTCTCTCTCTCCCTCTCTCTCTCTCTCTCTCCCGCCGCGCCGCTGCACTCTGCTCCCCCGCCCCTCCCCCTCCGCCAACCCGTGGCGCCCCCCTCCGCCGTCCCGCGCCGCCCCCTAGCGCCCGTCCCGTCGGCGGCCGCCCTGGACCGCCCCCCCCCCCCCCCCCGCCCCCCGCCCTCCGAAGCCTGCCACCCCGCGCCCCTACCCCACGCGGCCCCGGCCCGCCTCCCGCCACGCGCCGCCACCGACGCCCTCCGACCACAAACTGCCCCACGGCACAGCGGCCCTCCACCCCCGCCGCCCCACTCCGGTGAGCTCTCCCGGCCCCTGTTTTTTTGCTGCTAGTTAGGTTAGTTGCTACTGTTAGTTAGGTTAGTTAGATTAGTTCTAGGTTAGGTAGGTTAGTTTCTACGTTAGTTAGGTTAGTTCTTGAAAAAATTATTAGGAGAAGAAAAGAACAATAATAAGAAGAATAAGATGAAGAAGAGGAGGAGGAGGAGGAGAAGAAAAGGGGGAGGAGAAGAAAAGAAGCAGGAGAATAAGAAGAACAAGAAGAAGAAGAAGAGGAGGAGGAGGAGGAGGAGGAGGAGAAGAAAAGGGGGAGGAGAAGAAAAGAAGAAGAAAAAGAAGAAGAAGAAAAGAGGAGAGGAGGAGAAGAAGAAGAGTAAAAAAGGAAAGGAAGAAGAAGGAGAGGAGGAGGAGGAGGAGAAGAAAAAAGAAGAAGAGGAAGAAGAAGAAGAAAAAAGAGGAGAGGAGGAGAAGGAGAAGAAAAAAGAAGAAGAAGAAGAAAAGAGGAGAGGAGGAGAAGAAGAAGAGGAAAAAAGGAAAGGAAGAAGAAGAAGAGGAGGAGAAGAAAAAAGAAGAAGAGGAAGAAGAAGAAGAAAAAAGAGGAGAGGAGGAGAAGAAGAAGAGGGAAAAGGAAAGGAGGAAGAAGAGGAAGACCACGACCCCGACCCCGACCCTGACCCTGACCCCGACATGACACCCCGACCCCGACCCCGACACCCCGACCCCAACCCCGACACCCTGACCCCGACCCCGACACGACACCCCGACACCCTGACACGGCACACCGACCCCGACACCCCCGACACGGCACACCGACCCCAACATCCCGAGACCCCGACATAGCACCTCGACCCCGACACCCCGACACGGCACCCCCGACCACGATAAAGCACCCCGACCCCGACACGACACCCCGACACCCCGACTTGGCACCCCCGACCACGACACAACACCCCGACCCCGACACGACACCCCCGACACCCCGACCCCGACACGACACCCCCGACACGCCGACCCCGACACGACACCTGACACCCTGACACGGTACCCCCGACCACAACACAGCACCCCGACCCCGACACGACACCCCCGACACCCCGACCGCGACACGACACCCCCGACACGCCGACCCCGACACGACACCCGACACCCTGACATGGCACCCCCGACGCCACTAACCCCCAACCTCCGACGCCACCGATCCTCAACCCCCGACGTCACCGACCCCAACCCCCGATACGACACCCCGACACCCCGACACCATGACACCCCGACACGACACCCTGACACGGCACCCCGACTCCGACACGACACCCCCCACACCCCGACCCCGACACGACACCCCCCACACCCCGACCCCGACACGACACCCCCCACACCCCCACCCCGACACGACACCCCCCCACACCCCGACATGACACCCCTGACACCCCGACATGACACCTCCGACGTCGATGGAACCCTAAATAGCAAGTATCGTTGGTGCGAGATACATGTGGCCGTCGGTGTCGAATACTGCATCCATGTCCCACAAGTTACGCCGGCGTCCGGCGTCCCGCGGTAATAGTTCTCGGGGTCGATGGTGGTTGAACACCTATGCGAATTTGTCTTGCAGCCTCTGCGATGACGATTAAAAGCCAAGTGTTGAAACTTGAAACACCCTAACTGACTCAAGTCGGTTTGGTTGTTTGAAGTTTCAGAACTTGGCTTTGATCCTCATCGTAGAGGCTGTCAGACAAATTCGCATAGGTGTTCGACCATCATCGGCCCCCAGAACTATTGCTGCGCGCGGGACACCGGGCGTCGGCGTCACTTGTGGGATGTGGATCTAGTGTTCAACGCCGAGCGCCACATGTATCTCGCACCGATGATACTTACTATTTAGTGTTTCATCGATGTCGAGGAACCCCTAACCCGACACCACGACACGACACCCCCGACCCCTGACCCCGACACGACATCTCGACCCCGACACGACAACCCCGACAGCATGACACGACACCCCCGACCCCGACACGACATCCTGACCCCGACACGACACCCCCCACACCCCGACCATGACACGACACCCCTGACACCTCGACCTCGACACGAGGTTTCATCGACGTCGAGGAACCCCCTAACCCAGACACAACACCCCTACCCCGACACGACATCCCCGACACCTAGACCCCGACATGACACCCCGACACCCCGACCCCGACACATGTCCAGTAGCTAGGCAAGATGAGTGATCGTGGGTCGATGTACATCGGTATAATGCGTGTGTGACTTTCGGTCCGTCGAGGCTTTCCTTAAATAACTTTCATGTGTGTTCTTGATGGAGGAATCCCGACTGTTGTGGTGGGGGCGCCTCATCATTCTTCTCTTCTTTGTGATATACTCGTCGATATATTGCGCAAGAAGAGAAGAAGTGAGGCGTCCATCACCGGCGGTCGAACTATTACTGTGAGAGAGTGCCCACCAACATATATACACCACCATATCAGTGTGAGAGAGAGCGCACCACCACACCATGAGATATGAGAGTTACTTAAGGAAAGCCTCGATGAACCAAAAGTCACACACGCATTATACCAATGTACACCGACCCAAAACTATTGCTACGCGTGGGACACCGGGCGCCGGTCACTTGTGGGATGTGGATCTAGTGTTCAACGTCGAGCGCCACATGTGTCTCGCACCGATTATACTTGCTATTTAGGGTTTCATCGACGTCTCCCGTTCGAAAGGGTTACATCTATAAATATGCATACATTTGCATATTTATAACCGTGATTCTTTCGAATTGTCCAACGTTATCCATGGACAGCTCGAGTATGTGTAGATTGGGTTCGTTTTCCCATATGCTCTGCTCCGGATCCGATGCAGAATTTCGTCATTGCCTCCCTGTTGTTCTCCGGGTACACATCCTCTCTACTTATTGCCGAGACGTGTATCAGGAGAACAGCGGGGACATACTGCCAAAATTTTGCATCGGATCCGGAACAGAGCATGGGAAAACAAACCCAATCTACACATACTCGGGTGGGATTAGGACCTATCTTTACCTACTAGCGTCTAGGTTGCATCGACGTAATTACTGATGATGCTGACAGATGAGGCCTTCCACATGTTGATGCATTTATCGATGATGCTAATGAGCACGTCATTACTGATAGTGATGATGATTATGCATTTATTGATCCCGGAGCATATATAGACGATGAAGATTAATATTAGTAATGTGAGATATTCAATTATTATTATGTACATATATATTATTAATTAGTTCATGTTATTAGGTATTCAGTTTTTTTATGTTGAACTAATTTTGTTCACTCTTTGTCGTTGTAGGTGTTGACAGATGGTGGGCGGGGGGCGAGAGCGCTCTGAGCCTCCTTCCTCGACACGTGCTGGGAGGGGTGCTATTATTCCACCGCAACAACTCCGGAGAACGCTGGTACACAGCATGCAGACACCGGCGGACGCTTCTTCTTCGACCGGGAGAGGTCGGGGGAAGACGAAGAGAGGTGCTAGAGGTAGGAAGGCCGCTGCGCCTTCCTCGCCGCCACCCCCAGCTGATTCTCCTGACCACAGGAGTGCTCCGTCTCGGGTGGACCCATCTGACTTGGACCCATCTCGGACTCCGGTCCACGAGCCTCGGATCAACGAGCCTCGGGTCACCGAGCCTTTGTCCCAGGAGACTCGGGTCCCAGAGTCTTCGTCCCAGGAGACTCGGGTCCTAGAGTCTTCGTCCCACGTGACTCCGGAGGCTAGTGGCCATGCTGATGGTGGCGAGGACAATTACTTGTCTAAGGAAACCTATAGCGAGAGCGAGCTGGTTGAGGAGGGAAAGAAGGTCTACCAACGTGGTTGTACAAAGTTGCCTCCCGTGCCGACGACCAGCGAGCAGAGGTGGTTGATTGCACCTAATGCGGAGAGGGAGAGGGAGATGGAGGAGAGGACGACTAGGCAGTTGGAGGAGGAGAGGAACCGGAATGACGCGTCTCACCGGGCCCTATATGAGCTCCTCGTGGTAAGTTTCTCCTGCATATTAGCCAAATCATGCACGTAATGTTCGTTTCATCACTAACTAATATGAATGACTCATGAAAACAAAATGTGCAGACCGTGTGCCAGAACACTGGTCAGACCCCTCCGTCGATGCCCCAATTGCTATACCACCCACGGTGAGTTTCATTTAAATGGTCATTAGTGACTAGTATTCACATTTGAGTTGCATCATGCTAAGGAGACATTGCAAATGATCTTTGGTGCAGCGTGCCTCCGGACAAGCATCGACCGATCCTTCTGCGTCTGCCGCAACCCCAACCGGTCCTTCTACGTCTCACCTTGGCCCAAACCCTACCGGTCCTTCACCCCCATGTTGATGGTAAGTTTTCCCAAGAGTTTTCATTAACTAATGCATACTTAGCTTAAGAAATGAACTACTTAGCTCCAAAATGACCTATACTTAGCTTATTTTCATCAAAAATGACTTGATATGCTTAGTTAGCTAGAAAATGGTATATTCTACCTAGGATAGCTATAAAATGACGTATACTTAGCATTTTTTCCTCCAAAATGACTTGATATGCTTAGTTAGCTAGAAAATGGCATTAGTAGCTAGTATAGCTCAATAATGATCTATAGCTAGTTCATTTATGACATAATTAGCTCACTTAGGTACAAAATGGCATAACTACCTACGATAGCTTAATAATGATCTATAATTAGCTTAGTTAGTTCATTTATGACATAATATGCTCACTTAGGTAAAAAAAGGCATAATAACCTTGGTTTACCTCCAAAATGACCTATACTTAGCTTATTTTCCTCAAAAATACATAATAACCTTACTTACCTCCAAAATGATATATTCTACCTAGGATAGCTATAAAATGACCTATACTTAGCTTATTTTCGTCAAAAATGACTTGATATGCTTAGTTAGCTAGAAAATGGTATATTCACCTAGGATAGCTATAAAATGACCTATACTTAGCTTTTTTCCTCCAAAATGACTTGATATGCTTAGTTAGCTAGAAAATAGCATTAGTAGCTAGTATAGCTCAATAATGATCTATAGCTAGTTCATTTATGACGTAATTAGCTAACTTAGGTACAAAATGGCATAATAACCTTGGTTTACCTCCTAAATATCCTATAAATTATTCTTCTTCTTCTTTTCTTCATTTTCTTCTTCTTCTTCTAGCTAGTCTTCTTCTTCTTCTAACTATATCTTTCCTACTTTGCAGATTTGCTATAGATGAGGAAGAGTGCATTGATGGGCTGTACTCTTCTACTTCTGCTACCTTCATGTTTATGGAACACTTGTTTTGGATACATATGTATGGATATGTTGTTGGAAACCATATTGTGTGTTGTTGGAAACTTGTATATATGTTGGACTTGTATGTTGGAACTTAATTATTGGTCCACCTATGCTTGTTTCAACTTATTTGGTATGCTTGTTGGAACTTGTTGAATGATATGTATGTTCTGGATATGTATATGTTGGATATATATGAATTTTTTGTCAAATTGAATGATTTTAAGAAAAAAAACAGGGGCTATATGGCCACTTTGCCGTCTGCTGGCAGATGGCAAAGAGCTTTGTCGTCACCCAGCAGACGACAAAGCGGCCATGTGGCAGCTACCTGTGCAAACTGGGGCTGGCCTAGGTGGGTTCTTTGTCGTCTGCTGGCAGACGGCAAAGAACCAACCTAGGCCAGCCCCAGCTATAAAAAAAGGTGCTTTGTCGTCCGCTGGCAGATGGCAAAGAACCTAAGGTCTTTGCCATCTGCGAGCGGACGGCAAAGAACCTAAGGTCTTTGCCGTCTGCCAGCGGACGGCAAAGCATGTCGTTAAGCCCCCCAACGGAGCTAAGTGTCCACGTTTGCCGTCCAGGCTCTTTGTCATCCGCTCGCAGATGGCAAAGAACCTAAGGTCTTTGTCGTCCGCCGGCGTACGGCAAAGCGGCCTTTACCGTGGATTATTCAGCCGGACGGTTTGCCGTTTGCTGGCGAACGGCAAAGTCTTTGTCGTCCGTGTTTCATGCCTTTGTCGTCTGGGATGGCGGACGCCAAACTACCTGTTTCCTGTAGTGAGTGTTCAAAATACTATTGTCATCATCTCCAATGCCACCACTAAATTCTAACACTAGCGCCATATTGGTGGAGTCGGGTGTCCATGCCAGCAGATCCCTTTTTGCCATGCCATAGCTAGGCTTTGCTGCACTAGTGATTGTCTGCGTCTTTGACATAGTTATGTGGAGCCTTCAGATAGAGGCACCACGTTTAGTGAGAAGTCTTTAACCTTTGATTACCTACATTGGCATGATTGTTGGCTATGTGCGGTGCTTAGAAACCTTTGACACCCATTGATTGATAAGATCTCTTATAATATACTTCCTGGATAATTTGAAACTGTTTTGTTCCAGGGAAGAGGGCTAAATATGACTTATTATGGTGTGTTTGCTAGGGTGTACCACCTAAGGTATTCCCTTCCTAACCTACTCTTCACCTATTTTGTAGGATCTATGGATGCCTCTCAACCATTTGAGACTCAACCCACAAAAGCCCTTAGCCATGCCCATGAGAGAACCCACGACTTGAGATTCCAAGGTTAGCTATCTCACTATAGCTAGTAAAATATCTGTTGCGTTCTCCTGGACATTCCCGATCCCACTAGGGTTACCACCATCGCATTAGATCACATTGCACACCCCATATGCCCCTGACCCTCTTATGGATTACCTCCCCCGATTCTGAAACAATATTTCATTGTAATTATTTTGGGTTTGATGTGTGATGAATGGAGTCGATGAAAAGTTTTTCTAAATGTTTTATTTGTGTTCATGATGATGTTCATCATGTAAAGGTTACCAAATATGGGGTGTTTGTTATAGAGGCATAACATGTTTATGAGTCTTAGAATTATATACCATTCAATTCCTAGCAAGGAAACATTGCAATAGTACCACTCACAATTATTGCATTATACTGCTCAATTTATTGAATATAAATGACTGAAATTTTGAAGAATATGTTTCCTTGGCACGAAAATTATCATTGCATTGTGCACACAAATAATTTTTAGCATATTTCATAATTATTTTAGTAGGCACACCACCTCAAGGAGGAGATAATCACATATACCTCAGACACATGTTGTAAATGAAGTATCAACACATGCAATTATATGGACTGGTCTAGTCTCAGCATGTCTTAGAGGAGATCCACCATGGCAAGGTGAGAGTGGTTACTAAATAATCCCTTAGGCCATATTCAACTCCAACCCCTAAAGAGTCCATAACTGTCGAAACCACGTGGTCTTGGACATGTTTTGCCATCCAACGCGTTGTTGTATCGGTTCGCTTGATGGTTTGGACTTCATTTTTCCCGCAAACCGGGGGAGTGGGTCTATGCAGGCGTTCGGACCGGTGCCACGCCTGCTTTCGACAACCCTTGTCCACTAAAAAACTCTCCCTCGCCCATGCCCTTTCATGTCCAAAGCAGTCAGTGCTACTCCAAAGCGCCAATGGGGCATTCATGCCGGCATAGAGCGGATGCCAACTCTCATGTCGCTCTGGCATTGAAGCAGCGCACCGGCCGAGAGCACTAACAATGCAACTTCCCGGTGCATACGACATCCCCGCATTCAAACGACACCCTGTCTGTCCGCCTACCTACATTAAACATGTGTGGATGACGAGGAGCTTGTTTTCGCGCCACCCATCTGTTCGGCTGCCACACCTCATTAACCACCTCGCATGTTGCCCTGCCATCCGCCCTCTATTTGAACTCCAGGCCTGGCAGTAACCGCACCTAACATCCTCCACTCCCTTTCTCCTCTCGACACCATGCCCTTCATGGCCTCCTAGAGCTGCAAAGCCATTTGGGACATCTTCTCATCCAAGCAGAAGTAGGAGATCACCGTCATTGCAGCTGGTCGCCAGGCCGACAGGCAGAAGGAGGCCAGCGTTGTGGATGCCCCAATGGACGAGGCAGTCTCCAATGATCCAAAACTCCTGTTCTCTCTGGCAATGCCGACATCACCATGGGTAAGCCTCATGATCATTACACTGAGATGGTGTTGGAAGAGCGGCATGCCGTGTTTTGACAAGCGCATGCCGACAAGGAGTAGAACCTCGTCCTCCTGGATGAGCATTGTCACTTGGAGGAGCAACTCGTAGCCGACACAGCCATCGCACCGAACGTGGATGTGCCGGAGCAGGAGGTGCTTCTCGACTCCTATCGCACAGCCCACCATATCTCCCATGACCGTTGCCGGTACTGCCTCCATCAGGCGGAGTTAGAAGCCGCCTTCAAGGAGATCGACAAGGCAACCGATGAAGTGTACGACAAGAGCGAGGACAAGGTCGCCAGCTCCACCACGACAGCACCCGCCACCATAACCATAAAGCCGACATGTCTGTAGGCGTCGCCATGAATGAGAAAGGGTGGAGCATGGTAGATCGCCAGCACTCAGATCCCACAAAGGTCCTCAGCCCACCACTCTTTCACTCCTGCTGAAGCTAGGATTGGCAGGCTCACAAGGTTGACGGATTAGCCCCTTGCAGGTTGCGGAGCCGGAGTTTCAGTTCCCGGGGCTCATGGCCTACCGGACATGGGGAACAGGCGCCGATGGTCATTTAGAGTAGGTTTAGAGTACAATTAAGTTTAAATATGTCGAAATGTAATGAGGTTTCTCCGATTTAAATGAAAATCATTTGGTTTTATGTAAATTACCCAAGTATGAATGAATATCATTCAGTTTATTTAAATATGCATCATATTCATTAGATTTCATTAAATTTCTTCCAAAATTTAGCTGAACATATGCATATAGCTTTAGATGACCGGCTTCCACATCCGTGTCAGCGGATCAGTCCGCTGTTCGTGGTCATATGTAATGTATGATTTGGAGGTCAACATTGACGATGCCCTTATACGTCCATGTTGTTCGGTGGTCGATCAGGTTAGATGGCTAGAGCCATAATGTAGCGGCCCCCAAAATGGGAACACTGGTTTAGCATAACCCTTATCATAAGTTACTTTAACATGACATTCACACGACAACACGTCCGCGTGAACCATCCTGCACCATCGTGCGTTCCGTTGATCCATCATAAGGGCATGTACGATGATGTTATTTTAAGAGTGCCACATAGGATAATGTTGAGATGGAGGAGAGAGAAATCCTAAGAAAAGGCATGTGTTTTCTTATTTAAGGGATGTTCTTTTTACACAATATGTCTCATCATGTTCGTAGGAATAGCTACTTTTTAAGATACGGCCAAAAGATAACCCATTATAGACATGATTTTTTGTCATCTCTAAATTACATGCAAGACTTATGATAAAACTATCTTATCAACCCTTATACATTCCCTAACACGTAGACCATCCAACACGTGGTCGGATCAAATGGCAAACAGTGGGTTGTACTCAAATGGAAATACTGTTTGGCAGACGTACCACCATAGACTTAGGCTAGTCAAGTAACTTGGACAATTTTATGTTACTATCTTTATAATGGGTGATGTCATAGGTATGGTAACATAAATGTCTTCATCTATTACTTTGTAGAGTAATTTTGCATTGAGAAGCATATGTAATAGTAAACATATTATATTAGTATATTTGCCTTTTCTTCTCATTAAGTAATTTTCACATCATATTTTTTAATTATATGGCATTTATGTTAGTTTTTTTAGAAAAGGAGGATACATCCCCGGCCTCTCCATCTTGGTGATGCATACAGGCATTTTATTAATTATTCGTAAAGACGTACAGTAATACATCAGTAAGCCTGAAGCTACCATCTGGGAAACACCTGTCGCTACTCCTATTCCGTTGATGAAGGCGTGCCGAATATCCGAGCCGAATACCAAACAGATATCGCACCAAAGCCTAACATCTAAAGCCGGATGTCCCAGCCCAGCCATATACCGGGACTGTGTCACACACCGTTCTGGCGCACTCTCAGAAGCCGCCGCCGCCGTCTTCCACCGTTCCATCTCCAGAACAGATACTAACGCACCGACCTTACCAGGCCTGACGTTGATGCCACCACGCCGCCAGACAGCGCCACCATCCTGCACGTATCCATCCGTCCGCGCCCGTCGCAGCGCCATGCCACCGGGATCCGCCGTCGGCCTTGCGGTAGATGAAATACCGCTCCTCCTGTGGTCCTCTACATCCAGCACTTGCTCCAAAACAATGCCCCCAAGAGGGAGAGCGACACCAAAGACGCCGTCATCGTCCGATCCGGAAGATCCAGATCTAGGGTTTCCCCCGGAGCATCCCGAGCCTGATGACGCAAACAGCAATGACGATGCCTCAACAAGGAAACTACATCGGAGACGCCGCCATCATCTACCATGACCGGAGTCGGCGCGATTTTCATCGGCAGTCGTGCCACCAGGCCGTGCGCCGCCGGCCTCGCTGGACCCTTCAACCTTTGCAAACTCCAAAGATGATGCCCTCAAGAGGGACTACGACGCAGAAGCACCGTCATCGCTCGATCCCAATGGGACCTAGGGTTCCCCCGAAGTTGCCCGCGGTGTCAAGGACCCAGGCTAGGATCCCGGTGTGATCCGAAGAGCCCATCAAGGACTCTCAGAATCAGGGGAGCTAGCCCGGTCCGCCGACGCCCGGAGCTGCCAGCGCCAACCTGCAGCCGGCCGCCGCACCCCAGGAAACCGGATCCAGCCGACCGAGGCTAGCTGAGCGGCCAGATCGGGTCTGTACCCGCGCCAAAGCTGCACCCAGCCTCCGCCCTGGACGAGCAGCACCATGCGAAGGCCGACGCCCTCGAGCCGCCACCACTGCGCCGACGAGGCAGCTGTCGCCGCCTGTCCCGAGGACGACACCCCAGATCCAACACGACGGCGTCGCCCCTCCTCTGGCGTTGTGGCCGCAAGATGCAGCAGAAGGGCCCGCCGCCACCTTCCTCAGAGCGCGCGCGGCGTTCGCCGGCAACCTCCTCGGGTGGCGGCAAGACTGGGTAGGGGGAGGGAGGGGAACGCGGCAGCGCTGGCGGGTTCCCCGCGTGTCGCCAGAGGAGGGGCGACGCGCGGGTCTCCTACTGTTGGCAAGTTCATGACATTTATGTTAATACCTATGTTACTCCCAATATAACCAGCATTACTGGTATTTCTCGCTAGCTCCATCCGCCGATCGACACTTCAGTCTATATTTTTCTGTTCTCCATTCCAACCGGCCAGCCTTTTTGAAAAAGCAAGCATATGCATGTTATTCTCATACCAACCGTATCACATTACAGAAAATAATAATAACCCGCTACTATTCTGTAGGCTAATATGCATGGCTACTACAAGTCTAGATAGCTAGGTTTTTGACGTGTGCACATTCCTAGAATCGTTTCTGTAGATGAATCCTTTCAGAATAACTCCCACCAGTACATCAAATCATTGTCGCTAGTAACGTATTAAATTGCATATCGGCTTGTCAAAAGTCGCAAAAGCCATTAATCAAGGGATGCCTGCACATAACTATATCTCTCGACAGCAGTCTATTATTACTATAGTACGTGTTAAACTGTTAATTAGCGGCGCAGAGAAGCTTATAACTAACTAGATACTCGGTAGGAGTACTTAGCAGCAGGGTGGTCCTTCTCTTTCTTTTTTGCGGGGTGGTCCTTCTCTTTGGCTGAACAGGCGGTACACGCGCTTTGGGAGCTGCCTGGACATGACTTCAGCTCAAATGATCTCCTAAGGCATCCGAATAGTAAAAAGATAGGTGTTGGTAGAATTTGTCACATAGGACCATTTTTTTATGATGCTACATAGTATAATAACTGAAGAGTTAGAGAAGAGAGTTGTACATGAGAGCAAAGCTAATAGTAATGACAATAACGGACAAGAACATTTGGTCATTATATAAACCTTATATGAAAAAATAGTAATAGAATGAAAATTTGAGAAAATCTGAAAAAAAATTTCAAATAAACAAGGCCTTCCATTTTACTTGTAAAAAAGTCCACAAAAAGAAAAAATATTTGAGAAAAATCGGCCAAACTAGTGTGAATAGTGGCCTATGATAGCAATAAAAAAAATTGTAGATTAAGGCATAGCCTAGTGGTGGAAAGGGGTTGATGCCTTCACCCACCGATGTTCAACGCATAGTAGTTGCAATTTGGGTTATTGCATCAATTATATTGTAGGGGTCTCCTTTGTTAAGAGAATAAATTTTGTTTTGTGCCCTGAAGTCAACGCTGGTTTTCTATTCGTGAAAATTTATATATTGGGTAGTGTCAAAGAAAGTCAAGTTAATTTTTAATTAACTTCTATTTTTTGATTTTTTTAAATATTAAATATTTTTCCATATCGGGTGTATATTACCCAGGAATCAAGTTGTGTTTTCTTGTCAATAACCGGCTATATGGAATTGCCACCTCACCTAATGTCCTACTCATACAATAGTTAGTTATACTTGCATGATATATTGTCAATGTTTTTTCTCTCATAAAGAGTGTTGTAAGTTGTGCTACAATGGACAGTAAATCTGCAACCCGTTTCTCTTCCCTCCCCTCTTCTCTCTCCCCAAGTAGGCAGAAATCACTGTAGGACAACATATGTTATCTTGTGTTTCGTCATGAGCTAAGTGTAATTTATCGGCCACTAGACTTACAACAATGTAAGCCAACTAGCCAAGCACACCAACCCAAAACCGCACAGCAAGGAAAGGGCCCTTGGCTTACACTAGTGTATAACATGCAAAGTTCAAAACACACTCGGCTTGACAAGAATCTCGGCATATTCCGCGGAAAACACCCGGATTACACACTACGCTCGGTAAAATAGATGTCACGTGGCCATGGTGGCCGGTAGTAGCTTATGGTCATTATCCTGGCACACATGCCAAACCTTTCGCAAGAAGACATTCCAACTATGATAGATCACGCGAGGGAGTTTTTCCTTCCGACGTTCTCTCCTTTGGTGCGCTATCTCTATGTGAGCAAGCCGGTAGAGTGGTGGACGACGACTATGACATCGGACATCGCAGTTGACCTCTCTCTGGATGAAAACCAATGATCTGGCCTTCTGGGTTGATCAGCCAGTATTGGCATCCCCGCATCCTCCTTTTGGGCATTGTTATTGGCACATATAATGGTAGTAGCTTATGGTCATTATCGTGGCACACATGCCAACCTTCCGCAAGAATACATTCCAACAATGATTGGAATGATGCGATGGAGTTTTTCCTTCCGACGTTCTCTCCTTTGGTGCCATATCTCTATGTGAGCAAGCGGGTAGAGTGGTGGACGACGACTATGGCATCAGACATCGCAGTTGATCTCTCTCTGGATGAAAACGAATGATCTAGCCTTCTAGGTTGATTAACCAGTATTGGCATCCGCGCATCCAATTGCCAGCATGATAATTGGAAGACATGAAAATTGTTAATTATGTACTACGTCTAATAGATAGACAGAATATTTTCAGCAAAAAAAAACACAAAAATCTTTCTCTCTATTCACTACCATTCCGCGTCTTTGACTTCTATTAATTTATTTTCTTTTTTAATGCAATAGCGATTTTGATGTAAGAGTTCATTTCTCAAAGCAATGGAAACCATGCTATTATAGAAGATGGCCCGAAAGTTGCTATTCCACGTGGTTAGGCTGGTCGTAGTAGGAGTATCATATATAATATCATGCATACTAAGGCCCTTTTCAGTGCTTCATGATGGACATGTGCTAAACTTGCCACATAAGCTAAAAAATAGCATGATCAGCAATTAAGAAAAGAGAAAGCGCTTTGATGATCCCAGAAAGAACCAATGCCAAGCACATGAACCTAGGTTAAACCACCTAAATCAAAGAAGATGGCCAATGCATGGAAAATTTTAGATGCTAAATCATTAAATAAAGTAAGATTAGCAACAATAAGCTAAACATCTATGCATTAAAAAGTTGAATTGCTAAACTATTTAATGCACTTAGCACCTCATCTAAGCATCTTTGCATTGGAAGAGGTCTAACTAGGCAATTTTGATGAGGTGACATAAAATTAAATGAAAAAAGAAATGACTGAGTATCATATCACGACATCGTATCATAATAAATGTTATACTACTATGTATCAAGCATGACAATAAATAAAATGTTATACTAATATATGATACTACTATGCATTAGAAAAATAATATCATACATTAATATCATATGTATAATGCTAACTTATGATAATATCCATTGCAACCAGCCTTACGTAGTTGCATGTGTTCATATATAGATCTGCATGAGGAATGTTAGCCCCTGGTCTCGTAAGATGAGTCAGCATAAGTGGGCAATTGACGATTCCATCCAGAAGGTGTTGTCTTGCAACGCACACCCCTTGTTCGATAACGTATCGTTCTGTAGATTTGGTGGTGGAATTTGGGGATGGTGGCAACGCATATCCAATGTGGGTAGACCCGGGGTTTTATTTTCCTTTCTCTAAACGATCAGAAATATTTGGCTTTGCTTAGCACTTTTTTATATAATAAATAATTTATGGTTCTATGCGCCTTCTTTAGAATAGCTCGCGTCAATTGTTCTTGGGGTCCCGTGTCATATACTGCATTACTATATTTTTTAGAATTGGAGGTCTTTCATCCAATTGAGGTCATCAATTTAGAATTGGATCATAGATTTTGACCGGGTCAACAATTTCTCACTTAATTATTTTAACCATTTTAACACTAAGCTTTCTATTTTTAAGCCCCCATAATCAATTTAGGTCTCAATTTAAAGTTGGGTCATTCAATTTTGATCGAGTCAACAATTCCGAGATCTCTCATTTATTTTTTAATACATTATGCTTTCTTAAAGCTTCTCCCGTCGATTCTTGATTTTGAGTCTGCCAATCATTTGGTGTGGCAATGAAATCTCTAATTTTGTTAAGCTACCCACATTCAACTCTTCAATTTTGATTGGATACATAATTTATTGGGTTGTTCATCCTCGTCTCATGATGGGATCTCTCGATGAATGGGTGGCAAAACGGAAATCTCGCCCATGCCACGTTTAGCACCAGCATAACACACGCGCCCAATAACATAAATAACTTTTTCATGTTTTTGTACTAATTAAAAAACGTCCTCCGATCACATGGTAAAAAAATCCAACCAAACACCACAATAAAAAAATAGAAAAATGATATACTCATGAATGATTCGCTACGGATTGGTCATACCAAACATTGTCCCACTAATCACTTCCCCAATTTGCACAATTGGCCCATTTGTTTCCCTAATTTGTGATCATAAATTGACATATCCATCTGCAAGCATGATTCCGCAAAATATATCCGTAGGAGCAACATATCTGATAAAAAATGCACTTTATTGTATCCCCACACGCCAAACCAACTAATACGTAAATATTTTTCAAAACTTTAAAAAAATTACACGAAACATGTACAACCCAAAAATATAAGTGGCGCGACAAAGCACACACTGACCTTCTAGTTTACAATCATTTGGATATCAGGTAAGACAACCTTAATCAAATGTAGAATTCATAGTGCATTTACACACTATATTAGTATAAGACGGAGATGACACCCGAAAAAAATGACATAGAGATGCGTAGTAAGGGCATCTCCAACATCGACCCTCAACCTTATTTTTCCGGTCCACGTGCTCAAAATAGCACATATCTAGTTTCAGTTTAGTTTAAAAAAATCAAATGCAGTGATAGTTCTAATCTAAATATTACAATCCAGCAAAGTATCCAAATTATAGTAGTTCATATTTCAATTTAACTAGCACATATGTACTAGTTGTCTCCTTTAACCGTCTACGAATGCTCAATCAAATCTTTTATCAGTTGCTCATGAGTTGCTTGATTGCGAATTTATTGATGCATCTGAACAAACAAGTGAAATGTGGATGGATTCTGCTCTGCAAGTTCTATAGGCTCACCCATGTTCTCAAATTCAAGAGCTACTGCAGCATACTCACCCTCATCCTCCACGATCATGTTATGCATGATCATACAACATGTCATCACCTCCCACAAGGTCTCTGGATCCCATGATTTAGCAGGTCCATGAACAATTGTGTAAAGGGCATGTAGAATTCCAAATGCCCTCTCAACATCCTATCTAGATGCTTCTTGTTTTGGGGCAAAGCGAGACTTTTTTGAACCAACTTGCTCAGAGATGGTCCTGACAAAGGTAGACTACGGAGGATAGATACTAGATAATAGCTCATGTTGTATTCATGCCCATTGAATTTATAGTTGTAAGGAGGAGCTTTCCCTTTAGTCAACCTAGCAAACTAGGGTGATTGCTGAGACTCGGGCATGCCAAAGAACGTGCCAAATTTAAAAATCATGTGATGCAACTGCTTCAAAAATGATGATGAGCTTCTTAACATGACCTTGATATTTCCCTTGTAAAGCTTTTGGGCAGTTCTTCCATCTTCAATGCATGCCATCAAGAAATTCAAGCAAACATGGCCACACTTTTTTCTCGGACATAGCCAAATCCCTCCGGTGTCTACGATAATTAGTTCTCTCAGGTACTCATGTCCAAACATTAAGACCATGGCAGTAGCAAATCCTACAATGGTATCTCCACGTGTGCTATTTAGACATGCATAGGTATTTGTCCCACGAATTAGCAGTCACGCCGTATGCAAGCATCCGCAGTGTAGTCGTGCACTTGTGGTAACTAGAGCAACCATTCCTTCTTATGACATCCTTCTTCGAGACGAATTAGTCGTCAAAGGACCGGATGCCATGGTAGAGACGATCGAAAACATTTATTTGCATCTGAAGGCGTCCTAGAAAATTTTCAACGAATAGGGCATTAGGGACAAAGTAGTTGTCCATCAGCGTCAAATGGTCATGCGCCCTGTTGCAATTGAGCACCCGATGACCCATGACTGATCCCGTGAAATTGAGAACATTTTCTTCCGCACGGTTCCCATCTGCAAGCACCGCCTACATCATCACCGTCTCATCCGCGTAGTCCTCCTTGTCGAACGAGCCATCAGACGACTCGGTATAGTGCTTGTATATGTACTCCATAAATGGATCCATTGCTTAAAAACGAAGGGACAAAACAATTAGCATGCGCATTTCACCGAACACTTGCCGCATGGTGAATGCAGTAGGGGAGGATGGTACATGTGCGATGGATGGAGGAGAGGTGTGGACCGGTGGCAGAGGACAAGCAGCGCCACATCTGGGTATAGCGATGGATGTGAAAGAGTCGCAAGTTCCGGTTAGGGTGGGGTGGGGTGGGGCGGGCGGCAGTGGTTGTCGGTGTCAAAACCGGTCGATCTCGGATAGGGGGTCCCGAACTGTGAGACTAGAACCGATGGTAACAGGAGACGAAGGGGACACAGATTTACCCAGGTTCGGACCCTCCTATGGAGGTAACACCCTACGTCCTGCTTGGTTGTATTGATGATATGGGGGTTACAGAGTTGATCTGGCTCGAGATCGAATAGCTAACCCTGGATGAGTTGTCCTCTGCCTATAACCTAAAACCCTCTGGCTTATATAGACACCGGGGGTACCTATGGTTTACACATGGTCGGTTATACACCGAAGAGATAAACATGCCTATTCGCTACATCAAACGTGGAGTACAAGCCATGCTCCCCGAAGCTTCCATCCTCGAGATAGGGTCTTCCATGAATCCTGTGTTCGGTAAATGGCCCACATAGCCCGGCCCATAGAAATAGGTCGGCCTCCCGAGGACCCCTTAAACCAGGACTTCCTCAGTAGCCCCCGAACTTGCCTCCAACGCCAAGGGTCTCAGCTTCAATTCTTTTGCACGACAAGAGTCTTCGGCTTGCGAGGTGAGTTCTTCCCGCCAAACTTAGCTCGGCTCCTGATGACAAGTAGCTTTCCGAATAGTGGCGTGCCCGGACACTGTGGATAGGCCGGCCTTGAAGGACAAACATCAAGGGACAAAATAATGTCCCCTGAAGACCTTTCTGATGAAAGGTCACAACCCACTACGACTGCTAGGCCATTTACAAAAACTCAATTCGCGGTTCGAGGCCGTTTCAATCAACATGATCTATTAATGTGCCGATTGTGCCCTGTTTTACACGGGATATGTTTAATCATGCGCGTGCAATGGCTAGCACATCTTGGGAAGCAGAGGGATTCCTGATGGAGCGAGGGGAGACCAAATCAATAAGCCTCATAAAAGGGGAAGAAAACCCCAAAGCCTATTCACGCTCCCCATTCGCCTTCTTTGCCTCCCATTCCTCTGCACCTCCGAAGGACAGATCTAGGTTTTCCACCTCCCACTTCCAAGCTCACCAATGGCGGGCTCCGGCTGCAACGGCCAGTGGGAGGCTTCCACTGTCACCGACCGGGACATCCTCGGCCTCAAGAAGGCTGGCTACCTCTCTGCTAACATCCCTCATTGTGCTCCGGAGGAGGGCCAAGTGATCCCCACTCCACGGCTGGGCGAAAGGGTGGTCTTCCTCCCCCACTTCATCAGGGGGTTGAGCTTCCCGCTCCACCCCTTTGTCAGGGGGCTGATTTTTTTCTACGGCCTCGACTTCCACGACCTTCCGCCGAACTCTTTCATGCACATATCGCCGTTCATCCTCGTCTGCGAGGCTTTCCTGCGGGTCGAGCCGCACTTTGGGATTTGTCTCAAAATATTCAGCGTCAAGTCGAAGTGTGTCAGAGGCAAGCACACGGACTGTGGTGGAGCCATCATCGGCAAGCTTACCCGCATCGCATGGCCATCAGGTACCTTCATCGACACCATTAAGGTGTGGCAGAGGGAGTGGTTCTACATTACTGAACCACGGGAAGAAGGTCAGACTCCCCCTGCTGAATTCCAATTCGGTGCCCTCACCAGGTTAGCTTCAAAAAGGGCCTTAGCTGGGGACCGAGCAAGGAGGTGAGCGACCTGCAGAAGCGCATCGGCTCCATGATCGAGAAGGACGTCAAGCTGACCAATGTGGTCCAGGTGATGCTCCGAAGACGGATCCTCCCCTGCCAGCGGCTAGATACTCTCTTGTGGGCTCATCAGCTTGACGATGTGCCCATAATCCCAAACCTCTTCCGCACTACATGGGAGAAGCTATGGAAGGCGCTCTTCGAGTCACATGAGAGCTGGCCATCCGAGAAGGAAGACAAGGGACTGCACGCCGCCAAGACCGCCTCTGAGGTACATTACAATTCTGCTTGATCGGCTTTACTTATCTCGGAGAGGATCCATAACATTTTTCCGATCATCCCTTTTCAGACATGGCTAAAGAAATCTGTCAACATCAATAGTCCGGCGCCACAGACCGAAGACGCCAGGTCCAGGCTGTTAGCAGAAATGCTCGTGGTGAAGCCTTACGAGGCCCCCACGAAGAAAGAGAAGAAGAAGAAACCAGGCCGAAGCGGCCTTTGCATCCGGAACCAGTCAGAGATTGTGTCCGGGGAAACTCATGCCTCCTGGAATCAAGAGGAGCACGAGGAGGAGGAGGAAGAGGAGGAGCAGGATGAAGCTGAGGGGGAAGGCGATTCCCCCCTCGCGAGAAAGAGGGTGGCGTCACCGGGCGCCCCGGAGGAGGTACCCCCTTGCCCAGAAGAAAACACGTCGAGCGGAGGTGATTCCGTCCGACGACAGCTCGGACTCATACACTGTGTCCGATGACTTCGAGGCAGTTCCCCGAAGGAACCTCAGGGTCAAGCCCCCATCCCAAAGGTTAAGATCCGAAGACCCTTTGTTCGTCTTTCAACAGGTTTAATTTTTTTATTAACACGCGGGTACTTATTGATTTCATAGCCCCCCTCGTGTGTTCTTCCCACCGATCAAGTATCGGATGGGGATACCCTGCCCGCCGAACTAGCAAAGAGCGGGAATGCATCACATCCCGCCACTCCAGGCGTCGCGAAGGACCCCGCGGAGGTGTCATCTCAGTACGCCCCGGAGCCGGGCACTGGCGGCGGGGGAGACGTCACCATGGCCGAGGCTAACACCTCGGTCACCGAAGACCGAGGGGAAATCCCCCTCCCAGATACTGAGGAGGTCGGACGAGCAGCTGCTCAGTCCCCTCTAAGGACATCCCCGGAGCACACAACGCCTCTGGAGATGACGGTTCAAACCCCGGTTGGTGATTAGGTTGTCCGATTGCCACCGGCGCCACCGACCCAGGGGTGGCCGGTCATGGAGGAGGCTTTATCAAGCGCCTTCATCACCGAGGAGCACTGCACCCTTATGGGTGCAGTATTGTAGAGCATTTAGTCCGTCGACAATGGATTGAAGGAGGCTTTCAAAGGACTCCTGGCAGACTTTCAAGTAAGTCACGTGCTACTCTCGTTTGCAAAGTTTTTATTTGTTTTTAGTAATATATACATGGCCTCCCCCGAGCCCTAGTTGAGGAAAAACTTACCTAGGGGTCAATCATGGTTCCGATTCCGAGGTAGATACAAATCATGTCTTCGGAATGTTAGAATAGCCCAACATAGGGTCGAACATATGATCGGATTGACTATGGAAGGATTGGACCCATGTAAAATGTCAATTGTATATGTAATACAAGCTTCGTCATCGGCGGCGGCCGTAAATGGCCCCAAGCTAGACGAACTAAATCGGAAGCTCAAGCGCTTCGAGGATGAAGTTAATGCCCTCGACAGGCGATCTGACGAGGCACAAGGTAGGGCAAAACAAAATCCGAACACGGTCCTTTGCCCAAATACCTTTGACCGAATACTGTCCATGCAGGTTTTCATAATGTTAATGTTGACACAGCTTCAGCAAAATAGGTGGAGAGGCTCAAGGCCGAGCTCCAACGAGCGAAAGATGAAGTGGCCGTCGAGAGCACGGCGGCCAAAGAAGTGGCTAGCGCCCTCTCTACCTTGTGAGCCACCAGCGACAAGCATGAGGCTCGTGTGGCAGAGGTCCAGCAGGAGCTCAAGGACGCCCATCAGAAATGTGAGGCCCTTGAGAAGAAGGCCAAGGAGAGCGCGGCCGAACTGTCCACCTTGAAGACCGACCTCCAGAAGGAGCGGGTGGACAGGTGGTTCGACGAGGAGCAGGTCCACCAAGCGAAGGACATAATGGATGGTATGCCATACTTACTACAGTGCGTCTTTGGGGATAGCAAATTCAAATTGCTTACCCATGTGTGGCGTTCCTCAGGTGCCTTCTCCGATCTCCAAAAGAGTGTAGCAGACGCCAATCGGCTGTTCGCCTCGAGCGAAGAAGGAGATGAAGCTCGGCTGTTCTGGCGCAGTTCGGAGCCCCCGAGCATTCTCCTCTTCTCGTGGAGCAACTGAAGCAGCTGATGGAGCTGCACCAGATTGCGGAGCCAGCCATGAAGGACCTCTGCATCCGCCTATGGCCCAGCAAGCCACTGCCAGGCAACTACTTTAGCCTGGTGCAGAAGTTAATTGCCGCTTCGCCCTACCTCGACACCGTGAAGCACTGCTCCTGCATCAAGGGAGTCCGGATGGTCCTTGCCAAGGCCAAGGTGCACTGGCCGGGACTGGATCCAATGAAGGTAGCCACCACACCGCCGCCTCTCGAGAAGGAGCATAGACGCCCTGAGCTGTACTTCGCTAGACTAATGGAAGGTGCTCGTGCGATAGCGTCACAGTGTTCAGGCGATTATGTGTTTGAATGAGTTGTAGTGCATCCGAAGACATTTCGAAATTTTAATGTTACAATTTATCATGCACTTAATGTTTTTGCATTCCTTTATAACTCCTGTGTGACCGTTAGAAACTAAAAGATGTGAGTCGTCGGCCTCAGCCCCCAAATAGATACTACTTGGGGTGTCTCTACCAATGCACTGTCTCCCTTAGCCGAGTTATTGGAATCCGAAGGAGGTAAAGTGTGCGGACTAGGCAATCAGACTATGTTTTATTTCTTTCACTTAGCCGTAGGGCTCAAAAAGGACTGTTGAGGGCTAAAGACTAGCCCCTGCAGTGTTGTGATGTTCGGATGAACCGCGGCTAAGGCCAGCATCACATGGTTTGCATGGAGTGCAAACCCCTCGCATAACATGGAATATCCTCTAACGAGGATTTAAGTATAACACTTTAAGCTCGGATTCACAAACCGGCTCTCGCATACTATGATGGTAAGTTTTCTGATTTCTCTCCTGAGGTGCTTGAGCAGACTATCCGGAAGCACAATCGTAGTGGTTCTCCCTTTGTCCTTTTAGCCGAACGAGCGGAACGTAAAGGGGCAAGCATAGGAGCCGGGCAACCCAACTATTGACCCAAGACATAGTTCGGAACCGATGCATAGAAACTAAACTCGAAGACGCCGAACACATAATAAACTATACGTAGGGCGATTTGTTTGTAATATTTGAGCCCCCGGTGTATATCCGGTTGCATCGTAACGTATCGAACTGTTTCATGAGAAGAGGGAGAAAAGGAAAATATGTGCCAAAAAGGACAAACATGAAAAGTGATTCTATACTTTTTCTCAACAACTCTTATTACTTGGAGTGCCGAAGCAACTGCTTACAGGTATGTGACGAAAATATTACAGGAGTGGTTATACCAGGGGTCTTCGATTGGTGGCCTTACGTCCTCGATGTGCCATGTTGCTAGTTTACTCCTGATCTTTGGTGCACCTCGACAGGTGGTATTGTTCGGCGAATGGATCATGCAAACAAGGTCTTGAGAAGTCGCCACATTATAGATAAGCTTTACGCCATTGGCGGGCCTTTGAATGGTCCCTACATTATGTCCGAAGACATGTTGATTGTAGTGGTTGGGTCCAAACGGACACCCTCCTGTGTTTCCCCACTACTACCCATGAAATTTTGAGTGCAAAGTTGTGCCTCCTAGGCACGTACTTTGCTGGTCCTAGGGGTGTGCGATGTGAGGTGAGTCCCTATTCAAGGAGAGGGGAAGGCTCCGAGAATTCAGGCTGAAGCCGACCTCGTTTCCTAGTTTTGCGTGCCTTTACGGCAGATGCCGGAACTTGCTGATCATCTTCGTAGTTAAATTCGGCCGCTAGGGCCAACGCATGTTCCTCGGTTCATAGAGAGCGCTTCGTGTTGCCGTTAACAGTGATGGCCCGTTTGGGGCCAGGCATCTTCAGTTTGAGGTATGCGTAATGCGAGACGGCATTGAAACGAGCGAACGTTGTCCGGCCGAGTAGCACGTGATAGCCGCTGCGGAAGGGCACGATGTCCAAGATCAAGTCTTCGCTGCGAAAGTTATCGGGTGAGTCGAACACAACTTTTAGGGTTACGGAGCCCGTGCATCGGGTCTCGACACCTGGGATCACTCCTTTCAAGGTAGTGTTACTGGGTTTGATCCTTGACGGATCTATGCCCATCTTTTTCACCGTGTCCGAGTAAATCAGGTTAAGGCTACTTCCTCCGTCCATCAGGACCTTTGTGAGGTGATACCCATCTATAATGGGGTCGAGGATGAGTGCGGCCGAACCCTCGGTATGGATACTGGTCAGATGATTGCGCCGATCAAAGGTGATCGGATATGCCGACCATGGGTTATACTTCGAGGCTACGGGCTCTACAATGTAAACCTCTCGAAGGTCACGCTTCCTCTCCTTCTTAGGTATATGGTGGCGTATATCATGTTTATCGTTGTGACTTCCGTAGGAAATTTCTTTTGGCCACCACCAATCGGGCCCTGAGGCTCATCCTCATCCTCACCGCAGGGGCTCTTGCTTTGATTCTTGGGTGGGAGCTTGCCGACCTGTTTGAACACCCAACAATTGCGGTGTGTATGGTTGGCGAGCTTCTCTTGTCTCTCGTGGATTTGGCAAGGCATTTCCACGATTTTTTCCAGCGGGGTGCATCCGTCACGATTGCCTTTAGGAGGCTTCTTCCGCTGCCCAGGACGGGAGTTGTGGAAGCCCGCATTAACATCTGTGTCATCGGCATCGCTGTTATTATGTCGGTGCTTGTTCTTGTTGCGCTTGGGTTTCCCATTGCCATCCCGAACTTCGGAGGTTCCGGGATCGTCGGAGTTGTGGCTGTGTCTTGCTAGCCAATTGTCTCCACCCGCGCAAAAGCGGGTCATTAGGGAAGTAAGGGTGGACATGGTCCGAGGTTTATCCTGTCCGAGCTGGCGAGCCAGCCATTCGTCTCGAATATTATGCCGAAAAGAGGCTATTGCCTTGGCATCTGGGCATTCGAAAATCTGGTTCTTCTTGGTCAAGAACAGATTCCAGAATTTTCGTGCAGACTCTTCGAACTTTTGTACGACGTTGCTTAAGTCGGAGGAGTCCGGCGGCCGAACAGAGGTTCCCTGGAAGTTACAGCCGAACGCATCCTGTAGGTCTTCCCAGCATCCGATGGAGTTCTCGCGGAGGCTATTTAGCTAGTGTCGGGCTAGCCCCTTAATTTTAAGGGGGAGATATTTAATGGTGTTGAGATCATCTCCTTGTGCCATGTGTATGTGGAGGAGGAAATCTTCAATCCATGTGGTTGGGTCAGTTGTCCCGGCGCACTGTTTGATGTTCACGGGTTTAAACCCCTCCGGGAACTGATGCCGCATCACCTCATCCGTGAAACACAGCGGGTGAGCGGCGCCATGAACCCGAGCTATGTCGCACCTTTAATCGGCGGATGTTTTGGATCGGTTGCGTTCCCGGTCTCTGTTATTACTTCGGTCGAGCCATGGTCTGTACCCATCCCCTCTATCGAGTGAGTAGCCTCTGGATCCGTAGATGGATCTTGTGCAGCCTACTCTATGATCTAGATCATCTCGCAGGTCGAACCTGTCATTGGGCTTTAGTGTCTCCTTTCCCCGTCTTCGGGACATCGCCGGTATATAACCGGTGTCATCAGCCGTCCGATCGCGCCCGCGAGAAGGGCGGTCTGGCTTGTCTTATGGGGTGTGTTTTGGAGACGGAGTATCAGTGAGCTCGTCGTCGAATTGTGGCAGCAGCCTTCTTCATGTATAGCTCTTGGGCTGGTCTCATAGACCGGTACCATGTCCTTCCTTAGCTAAGAAGACTCTTATCCATCGATCATTGAGGTCATCGTGTTCGGCTTTCAGCTATCGTTCCTTAGCTTTTAGGCTGTGAGCCGTCACTATGAGCTGTTGTCTGAACAATTCCTGATCTTCATGGTTATCAAGGATGTCCAAGTCATCGGCTTCCGGGATGTCCTCCTTCTCGATAGGGGGGAGGTAGTTATCGCCCTCGGAGTCATTGAAGTCGCTGGGGTTGCTCTGGTCCTCACGCCTTTCCTGACCCTCTAACGGGTGTTCGGGGATATCAGGGTCGCCGCTGTCCTCGGGGGTAACTTCGCGTTGCCCGACTTGTCGCCGTCATTATTAGGCGTTTTGTCGCCATTAGGAGTGTCCACCATGTAGACGTCATATGTTGTCATACGTCTCCAACGTATCTATAATTTTTGATGGTGTCATGCTATTATATTATCTGTTTTGGATGTTTTATATGCATTAATATGTTTTTTATATTATTTTTGGGACTAACCTATTAATCTAGAGCCAAGTGCCAGTTTCTATTTTTTCCTTGTTTTTGAGTTTTGCAGATATGGGATATTAAACGGAGCCCAAACGGAATAAAACCTTTAGAAGGAAACAAGTCGATCAAGCTTGGAGTGCACATCTGCCCCCCCCCTCCCTGGTCGCGCCTAGCAGGCTTGTTGCTCCCTGGCAGGTCTCCTAACCCTATCATTCGTCCTATAAACACCCAAATATTCCCCCAACATCAGAAAGATCCACGCAAATACTTTTCTGTCGCCGGAAGCCTCCGTTCCCGAGAGATCCAATCTTGGAGCCTTTTCCGGTAATCTGCCAGACGGGGTTTCGATCGCGGAGGGCATCTACAACGACTCCATTGCCGCTCCGATGATGCGTGAGTAGTCCACCACAGACCTACTGGTTCATAGCTAGTAGCTAGATGGCTCCTTCTCTCTCTTTGATCTTCAATACCATATTCTCATGATCTTCATCGAGATCTATCTGAGTAATCCTCTTTTGTTGTGTGTTTGTCAAGATCTGATGAATTGTGAGTTTATGTTCAGATTATCCATGAATCTTATTTGAATCTCCTCATATTTCTTATTTGGATGATTTTATATCCTTGCAAGTCTCTTCGAGTTATTGGTTTGGTTTGGCTAACTAGATTGGTAATTCTTGCAACGGGAGAAGTGCTTAGTTTTGGGTTCAATCTTGCGGTGTCCTCACCCAGAGACATAGTAGGGGTAGCGAGGCACGTATTGTATTGTTGCCATCAAGGGTAATAAGATGGGGTTTTCATCATATTGCTTGATTTTATCCCTCTACATCATGTCATCTTTCTTAATGCGTTACTTTGTTCCCGATGAACTTAATACTCTAGATGCAGGTAGGAGTCGATCGATGTGTGGAGTAATAGTAGTAGATGCAGAATCGTTTCGGTCTACTTATTGCGGATGTGATGCCTATATGCATGATCATTGCCTTGGATAACTACATGATTATTCGCTTTTCTATCAATTGCTTCACAGTAATTTGTTTACCCACCATGATATTTGCCTTCAAGAGAGAAGCCTCTAGTGAAACCTATGGCCCCTGGGTCTATTTTCCATCATATATTTTCAGATATGTACCTTTCTACAATTTATTTATCTTTTACTTTCCACACTCGTTTACATCTATCTCCTTCAGATCTAATCTTTGCAAATAATCGTGAAGGGATTGACAACCCCTTTATAGCGTTAGGTGCAAGAGTTTGATTATTTGTGTAGGTGCATCCATTGGTGACTTGCTTGTTCCTCCTACTGGATTGATACCTTGGTTCTCAAAAACTGAGGGAAATACTTATCTACTTCGCTGCATCACCCTTTCCTCTTCAAGGGAAAAGCAATGCACGCTCAAGAGGTAGCAAGAAGGATTTCTGACGCCGTTGCCGGGGAGGATAGACATCAAGCCTACCAAGTACCCATCACAAACTCATCTATTGCATTTACATTACTTTCCATTTGTCTCTCGTTTTCCTCTCCCCCACTTCTAGAACGATTTTCATAAAATACCAAAAAAATTGTCGTTTTATTCGCCCTTCTTCCGTTCGTCTCTTCTTTGCTATGTTTTCTTGTGTTGACATGTGCCTTCTATTTGCTTGCATCTTCGCTTGCTAAAACTTTATTGTTATGGATCCTCATACACTTGCTAATATTTTCAAAATACCAAATTGTGATGAACCAATTGCTAGTGAGTTGAGTGCACTTGATTATCTTTATGAAGTTTTGTTTGAAAATCATGAATCTGAAATTTTTGATGAAGTGTTGAAAAAAGAAATTTGTAAGGAGATTCATGATAGTTCCTTGAATGAAAACCATGATTGCCATGTTGTTAGCAGGAATTCTCTGAATATCCATGATGCTAATGATATGCAAAACCACAAGCTTGGGGATGCTACGTTTGATGAATATCATATTCTTTGTTCCCCAAGTTTTGATAATGACACGTATGCTATAATTGATCATGAAAAGAATGCTTTGTGTGATAGTTATATTGTGAGATTCCTTCATGATGATAATGAAAATTATTATGAGGGAAGAACATAGGCTTGTAGGAATTGCAATAATATCAAGTTTCCTCTCTATGTGTTCAAAGTTTTGAAGTTATGCTTATTTTTGCCTTCCTATGCTAGTTGATTCTTGTTCCCATAAATTGTTTGCTCACAAAATCCCTATGCATAGGATTAAATGTGTTTTTCATGCTATTCATGATGCTCTTTTGCATATCTTATTTACTACTTTTATGTGACCATCATTGAAATCGTTATGCCTAGCTAGGGGCGTTAAACAATAGCGCTTGTTGGGAGGCAACCCAATTTTATTTTTATGTTCTGTTTTTGCCTATGTTTTTGAGTGTTTCCCACATTATTACTTCTTTCTTAATTGTGTTTTGGTTTTTTAATTAGTGTTTGAGCCAAGTAAAACCTTTGGGGCGATCTATGTTAGTCGTTGATTTGATCTTGCTGAAAAATAGAAACTTTTGCGCTCAGTCCAGGAATTTCTTAATTCTTTCAGAGCGTCGAATTGATCTGAAATTTTTACACAAGATTGATGTATTAATTTCTCAGGTTTTCCTAATTTTTCATAATTCTTTGTTTTACATAAGTATATGAAGATTCCAGATTGCGACAGTCTGTTCTGTTTTTGATAGATTCTGTTTTCTTTGAGTTGTTTGCCTATTTTGATGAATCTATGGGTCGTATCACGTGGTATGAGCCATGAATAAGTTATATTACAGTAGTTAAAACGCCAATATAAATAAATAATGAGTTCAAAACAGTACCTAAAGTTGTGATTTATTTTCTTATACTAACGGATCTCACAAGTTTTCTGTTAAGTTTTGTGTTGTGAAGTTTTCAAGTTTTCGGTAAAGATTTTATGGACTATGGAATAAAGAGTGGCAAGAGCCTAATCATGGGAATGCCCAAGTCACCCCAAGTCATATTCAAGGATGCCAAAGAGCCTAAGCTTGGGGATGCCCCAGAAGGCATCCCCTCTTTCGTCTTCAATCCATCGGTAAATTTACTTGAGGCTATATTTTTATTCACCACATGATATGTGTTTTGCTTGGAGCGTCTTGTATGATATGAGTCTTTGCTTGTTAGTTTTACACAAGCATACTTTATGCACACATATTTTGAGAGAGACAAGCTGAATCGTGAATTTATTAGAATACTCTATTTGCTTCACTTATATCTTCTGAGTTTGGCAATTTTGCTCTATGTGCTTCACTTATATGTTTTAGAGCATGGTGGTGTTTGCGTTTAATAGAAATACTTGAACTCTCATACCTCACTTATATTATTTTGAGAGTTTCTAAAACAGCATGGTAATTGGCCTAGGTTATGAATTTAGTCCTAATATGATAGGCATACAAAAGGGATATAATAAAAACTTCCATATTAAGTGCATTGAGTATTTATGAGAAGTTTGATTCCTTGCATCAAGTTTTGAGATATAGAGATGGTAATGTTAAGAGACATGTTAGGAAGTAAATTTTGATTTGGTAAAAATACTTGTGTAAAGGTTTGTGATTCCCGTAGCATGCGCGTATGTAAGGAAGTCAGAGCATGACTTGTTTATAGATTGTCGGCCTTTGTGTGAGGGTTGGGGCGCGCTATGGTTAACTCCTACCAACCTCCCCCTAGGAGCATGAATTTAATTCTTTTCTTCAATGACTAATAGACTTTTGCAATAAGTATGTGAGTTATTTATGACTAATGTTGAGTCCATGGATTATACGCACTCTCACCCTTCCACTTTTGCTAGCCTCTCTAGTACCGCACAACCTTCGCCGGTACAACAAACACCTTCCTCAAAACAGCCACCAAACACCTTCCTCAAAACAGCCACCATACCTACCTATTATGGCATTTCCATAGCCATTCCGAGATATATTGCCATGCAACTTCCACTGTTTCCTTTTATGACATGCACCATCACTGCCATATTGCATATAGAGTCATATTTTGTCATAGGTATTGAGTTCTAATTTTCTTTTGAGTTGTAAGTAAATAAAAGTGTGATGATTATCCTTAATAGAGCATGTACCATTTGAGGAAAGGATGATGGAAACTATGATTCCCTCACAAGTAGGGATGAGATTCCGGACTTTATGAAAAAAAAGAGGCCATCGAAGCCCATATAAAAAAATGAATAAAAGAGGCCTTAGATGCCCACATAAAAAAATGAGAGAAAAGAGAGAAGGGACATTGCTACTACGAGAGTCTCCTATTTTGTCACTTTCATATAGCTAGTGTAATTTTTCCTCATGATGCACGTCCACTTAGTTTCCTTTCGAGATTTCATACACTTATAGCTCTAGTGCATCCGTTGCATGGCAATCCTTACTCACTCACATTGATATATATTGAAGGGCATCTCCATAGATCCTTGATACGCCTAGTTGATATGAGACTATCTTCTCCCTTTCCTTGACAACCTCTACCATATTCTATTCCACCTATAGTGCTATATCCATGGCTCGCGCTCATGTATTGCGTGAGAGTTGAAAAAGTTTGAGAAAATAAAGGTGTGAAAACAATTGCTTGACTTTTCATCGGGGTTGTTTCTGATATAAATACTTTGTGTGGGGAAGATGGAGCATAGCCAGACCATATGATATTGTAGGGATAACTTTCTTTTGCCATTATATTTTGAAGAGATACAATTGCTTTGCTAGTATGCTTGAAATGTTATTGTTTCTATATCAATATTAAGCTTTTGTTTTGAGTCTTATGGATCTGAATATTCATGCCACAATAAAGAATATTGCATGGATAAATATGTTAGGTCACACTCCACATTAAAAATTCTGTTTTTATCATTTACCTACTCGAGGACGAGCAGGAATTAAGCTTGGGGATGCTGATACGTCTCCAACGTATCTATAATTTTTTATGATGGCATGCTATTATATTATATTTTTTGGATGTTTTATATGCATTAAGATGCTATTTTATATTACTTTTGGGACTAACCTATTAATCTAGAGCCAAGTGCTAGTTTCTGTTTTTTCCTTGTTTTTGAGTTTTGCAGATATGGGATACTAAATAGAGTGCAAACGGAATAAAACCTTCGGAAGGAATTTTTCTGGAAGGAAACAAGAGATCAAGCTTGGAGTGCACGTCAGGGGAGGTGCCAGGGCGCCACAAGCCTGCTATGCGCCCCCCTGTCGTGCCTAGCAGGCTTGTCACTCCCTGGCAGGTCTCCTAATCCTATTCTTCATCCTATAAATACCCAAATATTCCCCCAACTTCATAAAGAGCCACGCAAATACTTTTCCACCACCGGAAGCCTCTGTTGCTGAGAGATCCAATCTTGGAGCCTTTTCTAGTAATCTGCTGAAGGGGGTTTCGATCAAGGAGGGCATCTACATAAACTCCATTGCCCCTCCGATGATGCGTGAGTAGTCCACCATAGACCTACGGGTCCATAGCTAGTAGCTAGATGGCTTTTTCTCTCTCTTTGATCTTCAATACCATGTTCTTCATGATCTTCATGGAGATCTATCCGATGTTATTCTCTTTTGTGGTGTGTTTGTCAAGATCCGATGAATTGTGAGTTTATGTTCAAATTATCCACGAATCTTATTTGAATCTCCTCTGATTTCTTATTTGCATGATATCATATCCTTGCAAGTCTCTTCGATTTATTGGTATGGTTTGGCCAACTAGATTGGTAATTCTTGCAACGGGAGAAGTGCTTGGTTTTGGGTTCAATCTTGCGGTGTCCTCACCCAGTGACATAGTAGGGGTAGTGAGGCACGTATTATATTGTTGCCATCAAGGGTAACAAGATGGGGTTTTCATCATATTGCTTGAGTTTATCCCTCTACATCATGTCCTCTTTCTTAATGCGTTACTCTGTTCTTCATGAACTTAATACTCTAGATGCAGGCAGGAGTCGGTCGATGTGTGGAGTAATAGTAGTAGATGTAGGATCGTTTCAGTATGCTTGTCACGGACGTGATGCCTATATGCATGATCATTGCCTTGGATAATTACATGATTATTCGCTTTTCTATCAATTGCTTGACAGTAATTTGTTTACCCACCATGATATTTGCCTTCAGGAGAGAAGCCTCTAGTGAAACCTATGACCCCGGGTCTATTTTCCATCATATATTTTCAGACCTATACCTTGCTGCAATTTATTTATCTTTTACTTTCCGCACTCGTTTACATCTATCTCTTTCAAATATAATCCTTGCAAATAACCATGAAGGGATTGACAACCCCTTTATAGCATTGGGTGCAAGAGTTTGATTATGTGTGTAGGTGCGTCCATTGGTGACTTGCCTGTTCCTCCTACTAGATTGATACCTTGGTTCTCAACAACTGAGGGAAGTACTTATCTATTTTGCTGCATCACCCTTTCTTCTTCAAGGGAAAACCAATGCACGCTCAAGAGGTAGCATGTTGAAGTGGCAGCCCATCGCCCGGTGTTAACAGCGGTGGGGGCGTAGTCCTCTTCATCCATGTATTCTGCCTCCTCGGAGGCATAGTCGAGCATGTCGGTTAAATCTTCGACTGTGGCTATCAAGTGGGCGGTGGGTGGGTCGAAAAATTCTTCCCGACCCGTAATGTAACCGATCTGAGCATAGATCGGGGCTGGATCGTCGGAAATCTCCATTGACGTGATCCGATCTAGGGTTTCGTCGAATGCCAAGGGCTCGCTTGGATCATACCGTTCGGAACCTTTGGAGTTGTCCTCCGATGCGTCCGAACGAGAAGGATGTTTGGCAAGAACGAGTGTTCGGTCTTTCAACACTATGGACAGTTCCGGACCAGGGGCGGGAACACCACCGTGGCTAACCCCGTTGGTGTGACTGAAGAAGGAACTCGAGGTTAGAGCCTCAGAGTTTTCAGGCATGGCAAGTGAAGCCGCAAGCCGGGTCAGTGACAAGTCGCCCCGAGAATCCATGGAGAACTCTAGGTTCCCAAATCGAACTTGTTACTCACGGGCGAAGCTCTCGACACGGCCTAGATGGCCGGTCGGGTCGGCATGCAGCACAACGCTACCGAAGGCGAAGATCTGTCTGGGGACGAAAGTGTCCATGTTGCGGACCTCTTCGTTGATGACAAGGCGAGACATCAATCCCTTAAGTGCTCACAGAGGAACTCTCAATGAAAGCAACAATGTCGGTGTCAAAACCGGCTGATCTCGAGTAGGGGCTCCCGAACTGTGAGACTAGAACCGATCTTAACAGGAAACGAAGGGGACACAGATTTACCCAGGTTCGGGCCCTCCTATGGAGGTAACAACCTACGTCCTGCTTGGTTGTATTGATGATATGGGGGCTTACAGAGTTGATCTACCTCGAGATCGAATAGCTAACCCTAGATGAGTTGTCCTCTGCCTATAACCTAAAACCCTCCGGCTTATATAGACACCGGGGGTACCTAGGGTTTACACATGGTCGGTTATACGCCGAAGAGATAAACATGCCTATTCGCTACATCAAATGTGGAGTACAAGCCATGCTTCCCGAAGCTTCCATCCTGGAGTAGGGTCTTCCATGAATCCTGTGTTCGGTAAATGGCCCACATAGTCTGGCCCAAAAAAATAGGTCGGCCTCCCGAGGACCCCTTAAACCAGGACTCCCTCAGTGGCGAAGGCAGAAATATTTTTCAGGTGTGGCGAAATTTATGCGAAAAAACCATATATAACGTAACTATGCAAGAGCTCTTTAGAACACTAGATATAACTTCTTGTTCAACAAATACAACCGAAATGCATAAGTTATTTATTGACACTCAACATATCTCATTAGATGGTGCTTTTTTCACTCAATGGATATTACATGGATACATTATGAATCAGTAACTAGTGGGATAGAATCATAGAAAACAGATTAGATAAGTGAAACTAGTTAGTAAGAACACATTCCCATAAGGAAGCTTTACTTTCAATAAACTGATGGAGCAGTTTCCTGCTCAAAAGGATTTGGATTCAACAAGCGTAAGCTCTGGCATTTTTTTCTTTAATAATCATTAACAATTTTACATATGTGCGATTTTTAGGAGAATGTGCAGTGCACTCATGTCATGTGATGACATGCCCACATGCCCATGATGTTAGCAATCAGTCCGGTAAACCGACACGGACGCACAAATCATCTAAGGACTTAAAACACGAACTATATAGGAGATTGGAGTATGGCAGTATATATATTAGTATCAGCACCAAATTTTAGATGTGGCAGGGGCCAAACCTTGCCAGATTGCTGGTTTTGGCCCTTGGCAGGCGGGGTGATGGAGCGGCGGGGTTAGCAAAAGAGACAACATATGCAGAGGAAGATGGAATGATGAAGGCATGTGTCTGATAGGGGTTTTGGATTGGCCGGTGGTGATGGAGTTCTACGTGGATATTGTCCGGACTCCCACGAAGCCATCAATTTAATTTCGATTTGTGGAAGAAAAGACAATCAAACCGCCTTATGGACAGATACAAGACCTTGTTGAAGGAATAAATACCTACGATCCTCGCAGTTCGGACGGTTAGGGACGGCTTGAGGGTTTACCCTAAGTTTATTATTAGGCGCAAAAGAGTCTCATGATTGAAGCAAACGTACGGTATAGAACAAAACGCAGACATATGCATGCACCTGATAATATGTACCCGATCCGATCCGTCTGCATTGTTTTGTATGCGTAAGCGATCGACTACGAGCAAGCGGAGTAAAGGACAAAGCAGGCGCGCCTGCAGGTATCATATTCCTATCCGTGCGCTGCATGCTTTCACAAGTAAAGATGGCCGGACGAGCAGCATTGTACTCCCTTGGTCTGCTTCAAAGAGCAAAGTGCTCTCTCTTTCTCCCTCTGGTACGTAGACAGAGACACAAGAATCTTGATGGAGAGGCTGGAATCTCCATAAAGAAAAGTGCTATTCAAAACAAGAAACTTCTTGTGAGAAAAATGAAGTAGACAGACATACAGAAATAACGTAAATGTACTGGATACTTTTCATCCTACTATTAAAAATGTCAAATGTATCGGCAATAAAGTCTTAACTTTTGACTGGGAGACCCGCAAAGAAGAAGTATTTTTGACCGGGAGGAGAGGCAGAATCATCTGTGAGCCAAATGCATATATAACTTCCCACGTAAGGTCAAATGCTCTCGGATAAAATCCTACATATAATAATGTAGAGATCCCCCAAATCACGAGTACCAGTTTTAGAAGGAGCGCTCATGCATGAACGCAAGATTTTTCCGGCCGCTTTATATATAATGAATGAAATTAAGTAGCATACACATGTTCCGACTGAATGGAAGATTGTGGAAGAGAACTTTCACGTCGTTGTGCACATATCTATTAGTGCTTTACATATGCTTACTCTCAAAAGATTCATCAAAGGCGGCCAGTTTAAAGAAAGGGTAAGAAAGCTATGTAGATGGATATCAAAGATCTCTTAGAGGATAGTTAGGGATCAGTTAAGCCGGTCCATATCTACCATCAGAGCTGTTATACGTACGACAAAATTCCATACGATTTTTATACGACCAGACTCATCTGGTGGTATGGGCTCAAACCTTAAGAAACGTGCCTGTGTCTTGTCGTAGAAATACTATCATAGGCGAGGCAGTTTCGATCTACCATTTATTTTCCGATGTAGTAGCTGGCACGTATCTAATGTGTGATGCATGCATGCATGGACCCCGTCTGAAAGTGCATGCATGATTTGTTTTGAAGGAAAAGTACTTTGTAGAATCCATTTTTTTAGGGATTGTAGAATCCATCTAAGCAAGCACATGTGCGCCAACTTGTGCTAATTGATTGCTATCTTCCGATGAAACTATTTCCGGTCAAAATGGAAAGGCAGAAAAAAAGATCATCTTGGATTCCAGACCACAAGACGAGCAACGGCATGACTCCATACTTTCGTACCAGAGCTCCAAATTGAGGGCTCTCCCAATGAATGTTGCCTTAGCACGCTTTTGAAATAGGCTTTCGCCCCACTATATATATATATAGCAATCACACGATGCAACATGAAACCATTGCTAGGGCAAATAGCACATCCACGCCCAAAAAAAAAGAGAAAACAATGCCAACACCGATGGATTAACGAAAACAACAATGACTCGCAACCGCTGCGTCCCTCTGGAGTATTCCCACCACGCTCCAAGCACTCTGATTCATCGCATACCAAGCAACACCTTCAAGAAGGATAGTGACGACAACGACACTGCTGCCCGGACAGGTCCTAGGGTTTCCCCCGGTACGCTCCAAGGAGTGGAGAGGAGGTACACCCGACACCCTTCATGAAGGAAGAGTGACACTTTCAAGCATCACCGTGTCGGTGTCAAATGACAAGGATTTCTCCCGACCGCCAAAACACCACCTCCCGGACAATCAGAGGCGCTCCACCAAACATACCATCCACCAACATACGCCACCACGGTCTTGCAGTCACCATCGTCGTCTCACCATGGCCAACATAGCAAGGCCGGTCAATCTGAGGCAAACCGCCCGTAGACAAGGACCGACAGGAGGACAACCACGCAGGAGGGAACCACCTCCACCGTCCAAGACGGTCGCCGTTTAGACACGACGACGAAAGCACACTGAGCCAATGGAACCGGAGGACGGCAGCAGCGCAGCCACCCGGAGTATGTCCTCCACCACCATCGGCGGATGCCGACCGGACACGGTAGTAGGGACACACTAGGCCAAGCATGCCCGGCCGAGCCCCAAGGCTCGTAAAGTCCTCGCCGTCGTTCTGCTACACGTAGGCCGCCGCCGCTGCTACCCTCATGAGCAGCCTAAAAGCTCAGCCGGGCAAGGAAAAGCCTATGAAACTCCCATCGCCACGCTGCAGCGGTATGGCGTCAACGATGTCATCCCCGTCGCGAGCCACGCCGCAGACCAATCGGAGGCAACAAGGAAGGCCCAACCTGACCCAGATCGGGCCCGAGGGGCCCAGATCTGGGCCTGCAGGACCGGAGCGCCACCGCCGCCGCCCAGCCACCACCGGCAGCACCTCTGCCACCAAGACCACCCACGCCGCACCAGGGGAGGCCCCGCCGCCGTGCCACGCTGCTGCCGCCGAGGAGCACCACCTGGCACCGGGCTGCCCCGCGCCACCCAAGCCAGGAGGGAGATGTCCGGAGGCCCGCCGCCACCGGGGCCGCCCGACCAAGGTCTGACACGACACTTCGGCGATAGCGGGAGGGAGGAGGGAAGGAGGGTCGAGAGGGCGGGGAGGCAGGGGGCGTGGCCGGGCCGCCTCGGGGGCGGCGTGGGTCACGGGAGGGGAGGGAAGGGGAACTTCAGATTTGTTTTCCGCGTCTCACCTTCCCTTAGCACGCTATCATAGGAGTATAAGAACTTAAGCGACAACTGTTACAATGCATTATTTCTTAGGCTGGCCTTAGTGAAAATATCACAACTATTATCATGCATATCAGCTACACAATTTTGATGAAGTGACATAAATTAAATGAAAAAAACAATTGAATATCATATCATGATACTATATATCATAATACATACTATATCACTATGTGTCATGTTCATGACAATAAGTAAGGTTATCTAAGATACTAATCTATGATATCATGCATTACGAACATAGTATCAGCATTAGTGTCGTACACATGATACTGACTTGTGATACTGCCCGCCTGGGGTGAAATTGGGCCTGGGACGGCTAGATTGTAGCCTCAGGCGTGGACCAACAAGCAACTTACATATGGTGCGGCTACTATTTATCACCTTAAGCAATCCAAGTAACAACTATGACTAAAGTGCCCCCACCCCCCTCTCCTTGTATTGGGCCAGCCATTCACGCGCAATAATTAGTGGTAAAACATGTAGAAACGTGCGAGAACGAAGGACCGAACATGGGTCTGCAGGGAGAACGAATGACGCGCTAGACACTCCGCCCAACTTCTTGAATTTTTTTGAAACTAGCACCTTTTTTCGAACAAATTTGAAATCTAGCAGCCCCTTTGCAAAAATTTCAAAACTAGAACCCTAACGGTCAACCGTTGACCGAAGAGCACCCTTCAGTCAACTGTTGGCCGAAGACAGCCTCTTTGGTCAATAGATGACCGAAGACGCGTGCTGTTGGGCCGAAGAGCACTCTTTGGTCAAGCTTTGGCCGAAGAGTACTCTTTGGTCATTGGTTGGCCGAAGAGTACTCTTTGGTCAACAAATGACCAAAGAGTGCATGCAACTTTACGTCAACAGTTGACCGAAGTTGCATGTGACCTATTTTGGTTTTCCCTTGACCAAAGAGTCATTTTCGGTATTTCCTTGCCCGGATTTTTCATCTTCTTTCCCACAAGTTCTTTCTCGCCCTTCTTTCCCGCCAGGTCTTTCCCTCCCTTCTTTCCAGCCAGCTTTCTTTCCCTTCCTTCTTTCCCGCCAGGTCTATCCCTCCATTCTTTCCCGCCAGTTTCTTTCCCGCCCTTCGTTCCCGCCATTTTCTTTCCCGCCCGCCCTTCTTTCCCGCTATATTCTGTTCTGACCCTATACCCCCCCCAGAGCAAGGTGGGTGAGCAGGCAAGTGTGGTCACCGTTTCTTTGCAAGTAATGGCTTGCCCCTTTTGCCGAGCTCCAGGTGGCCCTTATTCTTCCTTTGATTCAAGTGTGTCTGTCTTCAATGTGGTGCTGGATCGTCGATGTTCTAGGCGTGTTGTAAGATTCTATATCTTGTTTATCTGATTATGGCATATGGTTGATGTTGCTATGGTTGTAATGTATTATAATGCCTTTGTTTATATGATTATGATGTTTGCTTCCATTCTTGTTGCAGTATGTTCCGTGCAGTGTTAGCTCACATGTTGCTCGGTACATTGAGGGGTGTAGAGCTTTAGCTATTCGGAGGGATGACACGGATATTGATCTTTCTCTTCACAACAGTGAGGGTAACTTATACCATGTTCAGTTTAGACATGGTCGGATGAGTAGTAAATTCCATGGTCCTTCCTGGGAGGAACTTGTGAATGATTATGGTCTCCGTCATCGTGACATGATGACTGTTAGGCTTGAGTGCTATGGAACTATGATTAGTGTTGGTTTTCATCGGGATGGTGTTATGTTGTTTCCTTTACCCTTTGTCGGTAAGTTTTTTGTTTGACTGTTTTTCATCGGGATGATTTGATTGTTCCCGTCAACACCAATAGCAGTAAGGGTTTGCCCTTTGTACTGACCAGTCAAGAATGTGCCATCCACAAACATCACAGGAGGACAATGTTGGAAAGCTTTGATGCAAATAGCAAAAGAAAATAATACTCTCTTCAACACCTTCAAATCTGGTATACTCGGCAATCTTGTGTGTTGTACGTTAATATAAGTGTCGGGATTCCTATCCTTCAATACTTGAAGGAGCCGCACAACATTATCATATGAGTCGAAGAAGGTCCCAAACATTTCCTCCATAGCCTTCTGCTTAGCCCTCCAAGCCTTACCGTAAGGAATGACATAATCCCACCTGACCTTCACTGATGTCTGGATGTGTTTTGCTTCCATGTCTTTCTTCTTCACTATCTCAGTATACAAGAGTTGCACAATGAGAGTTGAAGATAGGTTCGGATGATTCACCAAAAGGTTTTTCCTCACACGGATATGTGGAACAACATCAGTGACAACCCAGTGGATGTTATACTTTTGCACGTGCTCGTGCACCTTCCCAGGACAACTTGTTTCAACACATTTCACCGTATAGTCTGTTCGATTTGATATGTGTGTCCGGAAAACCCTCTACATGGACATAGCCCACTTTACCACAACATATTTCAATTTCTTCTTTGTATCATGCATAGAACCTATCTGGACTTGGTTCAGATGATACTGCCATGGAGTCTCATGGCCATCGTTCACCGTGAAACCGATCGATAGGTTCCTATCCCATGCAGCAGGAATCGGTACCTCCACTTCATCGTCAGAATTTTCAGAATCCAGATCCTCAGCCAGTCCATCCTCGTCCTCTTCTTCCATCACCCTCTGCATTTCCTCCGCTTCCTCATCCCCATCAGCAAAACCAGAACCAGCTAATATTAGCGACCGACTACTCTGCCCAATATCGTTACCACACAAATTGTGCGCCACGTAATCTGGCTCTTCATCGGGTTGCCTAGCATCCACATCTATTGGCTGTGACCCAGGTAAATAAATCTCGTCAGCCAGTTGACTGCCCTGCCCGGGTTCGTACCCCCTCTGGTGGTCCGGTATTCTCCTCCTTTGCCACAGGTTAAACTAGGACATCTGGGTGGAATTTTTGGTCTCTACAACGCCTTAACAGTGTCAACCACTTCTAGCTCCTATCTATTAGCATCAACTCCCAGTTCACATTTTTACACGATTTGGTCCATACTGCTTGAATACTAACGAAACATACCCCAGGAGCCAGCCCAAAACTAGTTGTCAACCAGTACTTCAAATTTCTAATGTCCAGTCTGTCCGGGTCTGGAAGTGTCATGACACATCTTTTATACTAGCTAAGATCAACCCCCAACTCATTATATCGAACATTGCCAGGGCCATAGTAAATAGTCAAATTTACTGATTCAGACATTTTCACTTGTCACGCATTTTCATCAACTCATTATATGACTTAGCTACACTAATTAATTAACTACCCAACTAAGAGATAATTTGTTATACCTTCAACGCGTGTGTCCGCTGCTTCTTGCTCCTCTCTTTAACTCCGTGGCACCGGCCACCTCCCAGTGTACTTGCACCACCGGACAACACTACCGCCACTCCGGCTAGCCCCCTAGCCACAACTCCTCCTCCCCCCAGCCGCAGCACCACCTCCTTCTCCTCACCACCACCACCTCCTCCTCACCACCACCATCACTTCACCATGGCTGCTCCTCCTCACTTCTATGCAAAAAAAACTACCCCATGGAAAAAATATGACTGTACGGTGGAAGAGGTGGCTACGATCTACTATTTTCGAGGCTTGGATGCGAAAATGAGTGGAAAACGGAAGAGATTGGCGTGGGGTGAGAAGAGCAGAGAAAATGGAGAGAGGAAGAAGAGAAGCAGCGGGAGGAAGAAGATGGTTGCGTCGGGCTTATCTCGCGGTCTTCGATAGCCGGTTGACCGAAGAGGGTCTTCGGTCGCCCGTTGGTCGAACATGGGCCTTTTCGATCGGCCCGCCACCGACAGCCCCTCTTCGGCCAGCTGGGTCTCTCTTCGGCTGGCAGAAAACCGAAGTGTGTTCTTCAGCCATCAAAAGGCCGAAAACGGGTTCTTCGATCAACTGTAGACCAACGGGGTTCTAGTTTCGAAAATTTAGCAAATGGGCTACTAGATTTCAAACTTGTTTGAAAAAAGATGCTAGTTTCAAAAAAAATGTCTTCTTTTCCTGCTAAGAACTTGGGGCGCACTATACTTGTGTCTACTCCGGCCGTTTTACTGGATTTTTTTCCTTTTTTATGTTTTATTTTGTTTCGTTTCTTTTCTTTCGTTTCTCTTTAATTCATTTTTTATTTTGTTTATATTTGGTTATTATGTTCCTTTTTGTTTTTTTATTTTTTTATTTTTCTCTCCATTTTTTGTTCGGTTTTCTTTTTTCTTCTCCATTTTTTCTTATGATTGTTCTAATTTCAATCTACCTTTTGAAATATTTCAGAAACTGTTTTTAATAAGTGATCAACATTTTTTGTATAGACATTCAACAATGTCCGAAGGGTCATTTAACATTTTTTCAAATACTTATTCAACATTTTAATACTAACTCCACATTTTTCAAATGCTTGTACAACATTTTTTAATACTTATTTAATATTTTTAAGTACTTGTTCTCCATTTTAAATACTTGTTCAACATTTTCCGTATACTCGTTCAACATGTTTCAAATACTTTTTCAACATTTTAGATGCTTGTTTAAATTTTTTAATACATGTTCAAATTTTTTAATACTTATTCAACATTATACAAATACTTGTTCAACATTTTTAAAATACTACGTGTTCAACATTTTTTAAATAATTTTCAAACTCTTTATTAAAAAAATATATACATGATAACAAAAACTAAAATACGTGTTCAAAATTTTTCAAAATAATTCTTAAATATATTTTTAAATGATTTATTAAAAAAATATACATGATAACAAAAATTAAAATACTTCTTCGACATTTTTCAAATACCTATTCAACAGTTTTCAAATACTTGTTCAATATTTTTCAATTAATTGTTCAACATTTTTTCAATGTTTCAATAGAGTTTTTTCATGATATATACATTTACAATATTCTAAATAATAAACAAAAAATAGATTAAAACATAAAAAAAACGCAAAAAGGAGTCTTCCTCCCCTCTCGTCGAGGGCGACACATAGGCGACCCCTACATATAGTAGCAAAAAAATCAGAAATTTTGATAGATAGAGGCCCAACACCATAATTCAGGCCATGGACGTACAAGGCTACAATGATGGACTTGTTGGGGAACGTTGCATGGGAAACAAAAAATTTCCTACGCACATGCAGATCTATCCATGGTGATGAGCATCTACGAGAGGGAGAGTGGATCTACGTACCCTTGTAGATCGCTAAGCGGGAAGCGTTGAGAAACGCGGTTGGTGTAGTCGAACGTCTTCGCGATCCAAATTGCCGTGCGTCCCGCGATCCAATCATGATCCGTCCCACGATCCAATCACGATCCGGCGCACAATCCAATCACGATCCGTCCCATGAACTTGATCACGATCCGTCCCACGAACTTGATCACGATCCTTCCGATCTAGCGCCGAACGGACGACACCTCCGCGTTCAGCACACGTGCAGCTTGATGACGATCTCCACCATCTTGATCCAGCAAGAGGAAGTGGAGAGGAGGAAGGGTTCACCGGCAGCGTGACGGCGCTCCGGCGGTGGTGGTGGAGCAATTCCGGCAGGGCTTCGCCTAAGCACTGCGGAAATCCGATCTAGAGGAGCATCGGTGGAACGGGTAGCACGTGGCCGTAAAATCTAGTGCAAAACACCCAATACCACCAGTATATATAAGAGGGAGGGAGGAGGAGGGCTGGCGCACCAAGGCTGCCCTTGCGCAAGGAGGAGAGGTGGAATCCTCCTCCAATCCTAGTAGGACTAGGATTCCTCCTTTCCTACTTGGAATCTCTTTCCACCTTGCGTTTTTTTCTTTCAACTCCAGCTGCATGGGCCTCTTAGAGGACTTCCACCAGCCCACTAAGGGCTGGTTTCCTCCCTCCCACATCTCATGTAGCCTCTTGGGTCGAAATACCTCTCCCGATGAGCCCGAAACTATCGGCACTACCGGCACTACCGGCACTATCGGTACACTACCGATGAGCCCGAAACTTTTCTGACGACCAAAACAGGACTTCCTATATATGAATCTTTACCTCCAGAACATTCTGGAGCTCCACGTGATGTCCGGGATCTCATCCGGGACTCCAAACAACCTTCGGTCACCACCATACATAACTCTATACTACCGAAACGTCACCAAACCTTAAGTGTGCAGACCCTACGGGTTCGAGAACTATGTAGACATGACCGAGACACCTCTACGGTCAATAACCAATAGCGGGACCTGGATGCCCATATTGGTTCCTACATATGCTATGAAGATCTTTATCGGTCGAACCTCTATGTCAAGGATTCAGTTAATCCCGTATAACGTTCCCTTTGTTCTTTGGTATGTTACTTGCCCGAGATTCGATCGTCGGTATCTCCATACCTAGTTCAACCTCGTTACCGGCAAGTCTCTTTACTCATTCCGTAATACAAGATCCCATGGATAACACTTAGTCACATTGCTTGCAAGGCTTGTTGTGATGTTGCATTACTGAGTGGGCCCTGAGATACCTCTCCGTCACACGGAGTAACAAATCCCAGTCTCGATCCATGCCAACTCAACAGACACCCTTGGAGATACCTGTAGAGCACCTTTATAGTCACCCAGTTACGTTGCGACGTTTGATACACACAAGGCACTCCTCCAGCATTCGTGAGTTGCATGATCTCATGGTCATAGGAACATATACTTGACATGCAGAAAACAGTAGCAATAAACTGACACGATCATATGCTACGTTTGTAGTTTGGGTCTTGTCCATCACATCATTCTCCTAATGATGTGATCCCGTTATCAAATGACATCACATGTCAATGGCTAGGAAACCTTGACCATCTTTGATCAACGAGCTAGTTCACTAGAGGCACACTAGGGACAAAGTGTTCTCTATTTACCCACACATGTAATGTGTTTCCAATTAATATAATTATAGCATGGACAATAAACGATTATCATGAACAAGGAAATATAATAATAAACACTTTATTTATTGCCTCTAGGGCATATTTCCAACAGTCTCCCACTTGCACTAGAGTCAATAATCTAGTTCACATCACTATGTGATTTACATTGTAATGAATCGAACACCCATGCAGTTCTGGTGTTGATCATGTTTAGCCCTTGGAAGAGGTTTAGTCAACGGGTCTGCAACATTCAGATCCGTGTGCACTTTGTAAATATTTATGTCTTTCTCCATGATGTAATCGCGGATGGAGTTGAAGCGTCTCTTTATGTGTCTGGTCCTCTTGTGAAACCTTGGTTCCTTGGCCAGAGCAATGGCACCAGTGTTGTCATAGAACAGGTTCATTGGATTCAGTGCACTGGGCACTACTCCAAGATCTGTCATGAACTGCTTCATCCAGACACCTTCCTTCTTCGTCTTCGAGGCTGCGATGTACTCCGCTTCGCACGTAGAATCGGCTACCATGCTTTGCTTGGAACTGCACCAGCTTACCGCTCCCCCGTTGAGAATAAATACGTATCCGGTTTGCGACTTAGAGTCATCTGGATCAGTGTCAAAGCTTGCATCGACGTAACGCCTTACGATGAGCTCTTCATCACCTCCATAAAGAGAAACATTTCCTTAGTCCTTTTCAGGTACTTAAGGATATTCTTGACCGCTGCCCAGTGCTCCATTCCAGGATCACTTTGAAACCTTCTGGCCATACTTATGGCAAGGCTGACATCGGGTCTTGTGCACAACATTGCATACATGATAGAGCCTATGGCTGAAGCATATGGGATGACTTTCATCTTTTCTCTATCTTCTACAGTCACTAGGCATTGAGTCTTACTCAACTTCACACCTTGTAACACAGGCAAGAACCCCTTCTTGGATTGATCCATTTTGAACTTCTTCAAAACTTTATCAAGGTATGTGCTCTGTGAAAGTGCTGTTAAGCATCTCGATATATCTCTATAGATCTTAATGCCTAATATGAAAGCGGCTTCTCCTAGGTCCTTCATTGAAAAACTCTTGTTCAAATATTCCTTCACGCTTTCCAGCATTTCTATATTGTTTCCAATCAGCAATATGTCATCCACATATAACACTAGAACTGCTATAGAGCTCCCACTCACTTTCTTGTAAATACAAGCTCCTCCATAAACTTGTATAAACTCAAACGCTTTGATCACCTCATCAAAACGCTTATTCCAACTCCGAGATGCTTGCACTAGCCCATAAATGGATCGCTGGAGTTTGCAAACTTTGTCAGCATTCTCTGGATCGACAAAACCTTCTGGTTGCATCATATACAACTCTTCCTCAAGGAAACCATTGAGGAAAGCTGTTTTGACATCCATCTGCCAAAAATCATAGTCGAAATAAGCAGCTATTGCTAACATGATTCTGACAGACTTAAGCATCGCTACGGGTGAGAAAGTCTCATCGTAGTCAACTCCTTGAACTTGTGAAAAACCCTTAGCCACAAGTCGAGCTTTATAGACGGTGACATTACCGTCCGCGTCTGTCTTCTTCTTAAAGATCCATTTGTTTTGAATGGCCTTTCGCCCTTCAGGTAATACTTCCAAAGTCCATACTTTCTTTCCCATACATGGATCCCATCTCGGATTTCATGGCCTCCAACCATTTCTCGAAATCCGGGACCATCACTGCTCCTCCATACCTCGTAGGTTCATTGTTGTCCAACAACATGACCTCCAAGACAGGGTTGTCGTACCACTCAGGAGTAGTACGCGCCCTTGTAGACCTACAAGGTTCAATAGTAGCTTGATCCGAAGCTTCATGATCATCATCATTAACTTCCTCTTCTACCGTCGTAGGTTCCACAAAAACATCTTTCTGCGCTGTGCTACTTTCTGGTTGAAGTAAAGGTTCAATAACCTCATCAAGCTCTATTTTCCTCCCACTCAATTCTTTCGAGAGAAACTCTTTCTCAAGAAATGTTCCGTTCTTAGCGACAAACACTTTGCCTTCGGATCTGAGATAGAATGTATACCCAACTATCTCTTTCGGATATCCTATGAAGACGCATTTTTCCGCTTTGGGTTCCAGCTTTTCGGGCTGAAGCTTTTTGAAATAAGCATCACATCCCCAAACTTTAAGAAACGACAAATTTGGCCTCTTGCCAAACCACAGTTCATATGGCATCGTCTCAACGGATTTCGATGGTGCCCTATTTAAAGTGAATGCAGCTGTCTCTAATGCATAACCCCAAAACGATAGTGGCAAATCAGCAAGAGACATCTTAGAACGCACCATATCTAATAAGGTTCGATTACGACGTTCGGAGACACCATTACGTTGTGGTGTTCCGGGCAGTGTCAACTGTGAAACAATTCCTCACTGTCTTAAGTGACTGCCAAACTCATAAGTCAGATATTCACCTCCTCGATCAAATCGCAAGAACTTAATCTTCTTGTTACGATGATTCTCAACTTCACTCTAAAATTGCTTGAACTTTTCAAACGTTTCAGACTTGTGTTTCAATAAGTAAATATACCCATATCTACTTTAGTCATCAGTGAAGGTGAGAAAATAACGATATCCACCACGCGATGTAACATTCATTGGACCACACACATCAGTATGTATGATTTCCAATAAGTCACTCGCCCGTTCCATTGTTCCAGAGAACGGCGTTTTAGTCATCTTGCCCATGAGGCATGGTTCACATGTGTCAAGTGATTCAAAATCAAGTGACTCCAAAAGTCCATCAGCATGGAGCTTCCTCATGCGTTTTACACCAATATGACCTAAACGGTAGTGCCACAAGAAAGTGGTACTATCATTATCAACTCTACATCTTTTGGCATCAATGTTATGAACATGTGTGCCATCACTATCAAGATTCAATATGAATAAACCCCTAACATTGGGTGCATGACCATAAAAGATATTACTCATATAAATAGAACAACCTTTATTCTCTGATTTAAATGAGTAACCATCTCACAATAAACAAGATCCAGATATAATGTTCATGGTAAAGCATGCACTAAATAACAATTATTCAGGTTCATCACTAATCCCGATGGTAATCAAAGAGAGAGCATGCCGACGGCGATCACATCAACCTTGGAACCATTTCCCACGCGCATCGTCACTTCGTCCTTTGCTAGCCTTCGTTTATTCCGTAGTTCCTGCTTTGAGTTGCAAATGTAAGCAACCGAACCGGTATCAAATACCCAGGCACTACTACGAGAGCTAGTAAGGTACACATCAATAACATGTATATCATATATACCTTGTTTGTCGTTGGCCGCCTTCTTGTCAGCCAGGTACTTGGGGCAGTTCCGCTTCCAGTGACCAGTTCCCTTGCAATGAAAGCACTCAGTTTCTGACTTGGGTCCATGCTTGGGCTTCTTTACAGGAGTAGCAACTGCTTTGCCATCCTTCTTGGTTTTACCCTTCTTGCCCTTGCCCTTGACCTTGCCATTTTTCTTGAAACTAGTGGTTTTATTGACCATCAACACTTGATGTTCTTTTTGGATTTCAGACTGAGGGACTTTTAGCATCGCAAACAGCTCGGCGACTGACGTGTCCATCCCGTGCATGTTATAGTTCATCACAAAGCTCTTGTAACTAGGTGGCAGTGATTGAAGAACTCTGTCAGTGATTGCCTCTGGCGGAAGGGCAATTCCCAAAACCGCTAGACGAGTTGCATACCCAGACATTCTGAGTATATGTTCACTTATAGAGCCGTTCTCCTCCATTTTGCAAGCACAGAACTTATCGGAGGTTTCATACCTCTCGATCCGGTTGTTCTTTTGAAAGATAAACTTCAACTCCTGGAACATCTCATATGCTCCATGATGTTCAAAACGTCTTTGAAGTCCCGGTTCTAAGCCACACAATATCGCACACTGAACTATTGAGTAATCTCCAGTATGTGCCTCCCAAGTGTTCTTAACGTCTTCGGAGGTCATGTCTTCTGGTTGGTCACCAAGCGGTGCATCAAGGACATATGATTTCTAGGAAGCCGTGAGGATAATCCTCAGATTATGGGCCCAGTCAACAAAGTTACTTCCATCATCTTTCAACTTAGCTTTCTCTAGGAACGCATTAAAATTTAGGGGTGCTACTGCGCGAGCCATTGATCTACAACATATATATGCAAAGTTCACTTAGACTATTGTTCAAGATAATGAGTTTAGTTAATCAAATTACTAAAGCTCCCACTCAAATTGACATCCCTTAGGTCATATGAGTGTCACATGATCCAAATCCACCAACTCAAGTCCGATCATCACGTGAGTTGAGGTGGCTTCAATGGTGAACATCATTATGTTGATCATATCTACTATATGACTCATGTTCGACCTTTCGGTCTCTTGTGTTCCGAGGCCATGTTTTCACATGCTAGGCTCGTCAAGTTTAACCCGAGTGTTCTACGCATGCAACACTGGCTTGCACCCGTTGTATGTGAACGTAGAGTCTATCACACCCTATCATCACATGGTGTCTCAACACTATGAACTTTCGCAACGGTGCACACTCGGGAAGAACACAATTTATCTTGAAATTTAAGTGAGGGATCACCTTATAATGCTACCGTCGTACTAAGTAAAACAAGGTGCATAAAAGGATTAACATCACATGCAATTCATAAGTAACATGATATGGCCATGAACTTGTGCTTTAGAACTCCATCTTGAAAGCACCGGCATGACCTCCATCGTCACCAGCACGACACCATGATCTCCATCATCTTGATCTCCATCAAAGTGTCGCCGTCGGGGTTGTCACGCCCTGCATGCTTCTACTACTATTGCTATCATTTAGTGATAAAGTAAAGCATTACATAGCTCTTAATGATTGACACGCAGGTCATACAATAATTAAAGACAACCCTATGGCTCCTGCCGGTTGCCGTACTCATCGACATGCAAGTCGTGAAATTCTATACATCACATGATCATCTCATACATCACATATATCACATCATGTAATTGGCCATATCACATCACAACATACCCTGCAAAAACAAGTTAGGCGTCCTCTAATTGTTGTTGCATGTTTTACGTGGCTGCTATGGGTTTCTAGCAAGAACGATTCTCACCTACGCATAAACCACAACGGTGATACATAATTTTCTTTTCAACCTTCTCAAGGACCGCCTTTGTCGAATCCGATCCAACTAAAGTGAGAGAAGCTGTCACCCGCAAGCCATCTAGGCAACAAGTTGCGTCGAGGGAATCGGTCTCTCGTAAGCGTACGAGTAATGTTGGTCCGGGCCGCTTCATCTCACAATACCGCTGAACCAAAATACAACCAAGGGAGGAAGCACTCTAAGCATCAACGCCCGCAAACCTTTTGTGTTCTACTCGAGATCTCATCAACACATAGACCTAGCTCATGATGCCACTGTTGGGGAACGTTGCATGGGAAACAAAACATTTCCTACGCACACGCAGATCTATCCACGGTGATGAGCATCTACGAGAGGGAGAGTGGATCTACGTACCCTTGTAGATCGCTAAGCGGGAAGCGTTAAGAAACGTGGTTGGTGTAGTCGAACGTTTTCGCGATCCAAAACGCCGTGCGTCTCGCGATCCAATCACGATCCGTCCCGCGATCCAATCACGGTTCGTCCCATGAACTTGATCACGATCCAGCCCACGAACTTGATCACGATCCTTCCGATCTAGCGCCAAACGGACGGCACCTTCGCGTTCAGCACACGTGCAGCTTGATGACGATCTCCACCGTCTTGATCCAGCAAGAGGAAGTGGAGAGGAGGAAGAGTTCACCGGCAGCATGACAGCTCTCCGGCGATGGTGGTGGAGCAATTCCGGCAGGGCTTTGCCTAAGCACTGCGGAAATCCGATCTAGAGGAGCACCGGTGGAACGGGTAGCACGTGGTTGTAAAATCTAGTGCAAAACACCCAATACCACCAGTATATATTAGAGGGAGGGAGGAGTAGGGTTAGCGCACTAAGGCTGCCATTGCGCAAGGAGGAGAGGAGGAATCCTCTTCCAATCCTAGTAGGACTAGGATTCCTCCTTTCCTACTTGGAATCTCTTTCCACCTTGCGTTTTTTCTTTCTCTTTCAACTCCAGCCGCATGGGCCTCTTAGAGGACTTCCACCAGCCCAATAAGGGCTGATTTCCACCCTCCCACAGCCCATGTAGCCTCTTAGGTCGAAATACCCCTCCCGATACACTACCGGCACTCCCGGTACACTACCGATGAGCCCCAAACTTTTCCGGCGACCAAAACAGGACTTCCTATATATGAATCTTTACCTCCGGACCATTACGGATCTCCTTGTGACGTCTGGGATCTCATCTGGGAGTCTGAACAACCTTCAGTAACCATCATACATAACTCTATACTACCGAAACGTCACCAACCCTTAGTGTGCAGACCCTGCGGGTTCGAGAACTATGTAGACATGACCCAGACACCTCTACGGTCAATAACCAATAGCGGGACCTGGATGCCCGTATTGTTTCCTACACATTCTATGAATATCTTTATCGGTCGAACCTCTATGTCAAGGATTCAGTTAATCCCGTATAACGTTCCCTTTGTTCTTCGGTATGTTACTTGCCCGAGATTCGATCATCGGTATCTCCATACCTAGTTCAACCTTGTTACCGGCAAGTGTCTTTACTCGTTCCGTAATACAAGATCCCGTGGCTAACACTTAGTCACATTGCTTGCAAGGCTTGTTGTGATGTTGCATTACCGAGTGGGCCCTGAGATACCTCTCTGTCACACGGAGTAACAAATCCCAGTCTCGATCCTTGCCAACTCAACAGACACCCTTGGAGATACCTGTAGAGCACCTTTATAGTCACCCAGTTACATTGCGATGTTTGATACACACAAGGCACTCCTCCGGTATCTGTGAGTTGCATGATCTCATGGTCATAGGAACGTATACTTGACATGCAGAAAACAATAGCAATAAACTGACACGATCATATGCTACGTTTGTAGTTGGGTCTCTTCCATCATATCATTCTCCTAATGATGTGATCCCGTTATCAAATGACATCACATGTCAATGGCTAGGAAACCTTGACCATCTTTGATCAACGAGCTAGTTCACTAGAGGCATACTAGGGACAAAGTGTTGTCTATTTACCCACACATGTAATGTGTTTCCAATTAATACAATTATAGCATGGACAATGAACGATTATCATGAACAAGAAAATATAATAATAAACACTTTATTTATTGCCTCTAGGGCATATTTCCAACAGGATTTTCTTAAACTAATTGTTGTTACTGAACTTCCTCTTGTGATAATAATGAATTCATATTTCCTTGTAATGTGAATTTGTGGGATACTTCTAATATGCGTTGGTATGCTTGGTATTTTACGTTATTTTTAGTCACTTAGTATTAGCCCTAAGCTTTTATAAATTTTGGCCCAGCTTCTGCTATCCAGTACGAGGAATAACTTAGACTAGTAACATATATATCTTACTAATCTATATTACTAATTTCATATTGGGTAGTGTTATATGTGTGATAAAATACATACATTCATTTCGAGCATCTAAGTCTGAGCCCAGGTTCATTTGCACCGGTGAACAGTAAATCCAAAAATATTACTAGAAAAATTCAGAAAAATATGTTTTATTTTTGCATGGAAAGTGTTTGAGTGGGTGGGGGGCATGCCATGTGAGTAGCTCTTGGGAAAATAACGAAATTAGGTCCAAACAGTAAACTTTTACATAGACCCTTAATTTGTCTTTTTTAAGAGCTACTCAGATATCCAAATACTTTGAAAATTGTGACGGACATCACACACTTTGGCATCTTCCTCCACAAAGAACGAAATTTATGAATTTATTTAATATTTTTTAATGATTTTTTGTTCACTCCCGGGCTCTGGGCCCAGGGAGCTAAAATGTCGTTCTCCGTTCATTCATTATACTTTGTAGACTCATTTTCATTCGGAATCTCTATGTGATGTTAACATATTAAGTTACTCCATTTGTGTAACAGCCCGGGACCGACGCTCCAGAAGATTCCGCCTTTTTTCCGTTCTCGTCATGTGATTCGTTCCATTGTCGTATTCATCATCGCATCATCTGCGTAGCATCGTCGCTTGTTTTGAAAAAAAATCATCCGTTCGTAATCGTCGGTTCTCTCCGTTAGTTGCATCGGCCGTTTTGAGACCAACCACACACGCACGCGCCCGTGGCATCGATAAAAATATTGTTTTTAAAGTACGCATAAAATATTCTCAGATTGGATCGAAAGTTCGCATGCAGTCTTTTTATATTATAGGTAGGACGCCTGCCAAATTTCGTCGTAATCAGAGGTCGGTTGATACCCCAACCGTTAAATATGTAGTGGCACTAGTGGATTTATCTGTCGCACGTTTTCGGTGTTTTGAAACTCCTTGTCACGGGCCTCAAACCTCCACCTCTTCTTGTTGGGACACGTAGTAGTAAATTAAATTATTTTTCCTACGTGTCACCAAGATCTATCTATGTAGAAACCAGCAACGAGTGGAGAGAGATTGCATCTTCATACCTTTCAAGATCGCTAAGCGGAAGCGTTAGAAGAACACGGTCGGTGGAGTCGTACTCGTAGCGATTCAGATCGCGGTGGACTCTGATCTCAGCGCCGAACAATGGCGCTTCCGCGTTCAACACACGTGCAGCCTGGTGACGTCTCCTACTCCTTGGTCCAGCAAGGAGGAAGGAGAGGTTGGGGAAGATCTCCGGCAGCAAGACGGCGTGGTGACGGTGGAGCTGTGTGGTCTCCGGGAGGGCTTCGCCAAGCGCTACGGAGAACGAGGAGAGGGAGGAGTAGGGCTGCGCTGAGAGAGGAAGAAACTCGTGTTTCAGGTAGCCCCCAAAACCCCACATATATATAGGGGGAAGGAGGAGGGGTGCGGCAGCCCTAGGGTTCCCTCCCCAGGGCTGGCTGCCAACCCTAGATCAATCTAGGGCGGCGGCCAAGGAGGGAGTGGGAGGGACGACGCCCTAGGTGGGCCTAGGGCCCATCTGCCTCTAGGGTTTGCCCCCTCTCCCACCTCAAGCTGCGCCTTGGGCCCCTTATGGGAGCGCACCAGCCCACCTAGGGATGGTTCCCTCCCACTTGTGGCCCGTGCAGCCCTCCGGTGCTGGTGGCCCCACTTGGTGGACCCCCGGAACCCTTCCGATGGTCCCGGTACGTTATCGGTGATGCCCGAAACTCTTCCGGTGACCAAAACCTCACTTCCTACATATGAATCTTTACCTCCAGACCATTCCGGAACTCCTTGTGACGTTCGGGATCTCATCTGGGACTCTGAACAACCTTCGGTAAGCACATACACTATTTCCCTATAACCCTAGCGTCATCGAACCTTAAGTGTGTACACCCTACGGGTTCGGGAGGCACGTATACATGACCGAGACACCTCTTCGGTCAATAACCAACAGCACGATCTGGATACCCATGTTGGCTCCCACATGCTCCACGATGATCTCATCAGATGAACCACGATGTCGGGGATTCAATCAATCCCGTATACAATTCCCTTCGTCTACCGGTATGACACTTGCCCAAGATTCGATCGTCGGTATCCCTATACCTTGTTCAATCTCGTTACCGGCAAGTCTCTTTACTCATTCCGTAACACATCATCCCGTGTCTAACTCCTTAGTCACATTGAGCTCATTATGATGATGTCTTATCGAGTGGGCCCAGAGATACCTCTCAGTCACACAAGTGACAAATCCCAGTCTTGATTCATGCCAACCCAACAGACACTTTCGGAGATACCCGTAGTCCACCTTTATAGCCACCCAGTTACGTTGTGATGTTTGGCACAAACAAAGCATTCCTATGGTATCCGGGAGTTGCACAATCTCATGGTCTAAGGAAATGATACTTGACATTGAAAAGCTTTAGCAGACGAACTACACGATCTTGTGCTATGCTTAGGATTGGGTCTTGTCCATCACATCATTCTCCTAATGATGTGATCCCGTTATCAATGACATCCAATGTCCATGGTCATGAAACCGTGACCATCTATTGACCAACGAGCTAGCCAACTAGAGGCTCACTAGGGACATGTTGTGGTCTATGTATTCACACATGCATTACGGTTTTCGGTTAACACAATTGTAGCATGAACAATAGACAATTATAAAGAACAAGGAAATACAATAATAACCATTTTATTATTGCCTCTAGGGCATATTTCCAACAGTCTCCCACTTGCACTAGAGTCAATAATCTAGTTACATTGTGATGAATCGAACACCCATAGCATTCTGGTGTTGATCATGTTTCGCTCGTGAGAGAGGTTTAGTCAACGGATCTACGACATTCAGATCCATATGTACTTTACAAATATCTATATCTCCCTCCTGAATGTAATCACGGATGGACTTGAAGCAGCGCTTGATGTGTCTTGTCTTCTTGTGAAACCTGGGCTCCTTCGCAAGTGCAATAGCTCCAGTGTTGTCACAGAATAGAGTCATCGGGCACGACACACTTGGAATTACTCCTAGGTCGGTGATGAACTCCTTCATCCAGAATCCTTCCTTTGTTGCTTCCGAAGCAGCTATGCACTCCACTTCACATGTAGATGCCGCCACGACGCTTTGCTTGCTGCTGCACCAGCTGAGTGCCCCTCCGTTCAAAATATACACGTATCCGGTTTGCGACTTGGATTCGTCCGGATCTATGTCGAAGGTAGCATCGACGTAACCCTTTATGACGAGCTCTTCGGCACCTCCATATACGAGAAACATGTCCTTTGTCCTTTTCAGGTACTTCAAGATATTATTGACCACTGTCTAGTGTTCCACTCCGGGATCACTTTGGTACCTCCCTACCAAACTTATGGCAAGGTTCACATCAGGTCTGGTACACAGCATGGCATACATAATAGAGCCTATGGCTGTAGCATAGGGGATGACACTCATCTCTTCTCTATCCTTTGTTGTGGTCGGGCATTGAGTCGTACTCAATCTCACACCCTGTAACATAGGCAAGAACCCCTTCTTGGACTGATCCATATTGAACTTCTTCAATATCTTTTCAAGGTATGTGCTTTGTGAAAGACCTACGAGGCGTTTCGATCTATCTCTATAGATCTTAATGCCTAATATGTAAGCAGCTTCTCCAAGCTCCTTCATCAAAAAACATTTATTCAAGTAGGCCTTTACACTTTCCAAAAGTTCTATATCATTCCCCATCAACAATATGGCATCCACATATAATATGAGAAATGCTACAGAGCTCCCACTCACTTTCTTGTAAATACAGGGTTCTCCATAAACCTGTACAAACCCAAACACTTTAATCACCTCATTAAAGCGAATGTTCCAACTCCGAGATGCTTGCACCGGCCCATAGATGGAGCGCTGGAGTTTGCATACTTTGTTAGCATCTTTAGGATCGACAAAACCTCCGGCAGCATCATATACAATTCTTCCTTGAGGAAGCCATTAAGGAATGCCGTTTTGACGTCCATTTGCCAGATCTCATAATCATAAAACGCGGTGATTGCTAACATGATTCGGACAGACTTCAGCATCACTACGGGTGAGAAAGTCTCATCGTAGTCAACTCCTTGAACTTGTCGATAACCCTTAGCGACAAGCCAAGCCTTATAGACGGTCACATTACCATCCGTGTTAGTCTTCTTCTTAAAGATCCATTTATTTTCAATGGATCGCTTATCATCAGGCAAGTCCACCAAAGTCTACACTTTGTTCTCATACATGGATCCTATCTCAGAATTCATGGCTTCAAGCCATTTGTTGCAATCTGGGCCCGCCATCGCTTCGTCATAGTTCGAAGGTTCACTGTTGTCCAACAACATGATCTCCAGGACAGGGTTGCCGTACCCTCTGGTGCGGAACGTGTCCTAGTGGACCTTTGACGTTCAATAGTAACTTGATCTGAAGTTTCATGATCATCATCATTAACTTCCTCTCCAGCCGGTGTAGGCTCCACAGAAACAACTTCCTATGTTGCGCTACTCTCCGGTTCGAGTGGAGGTACAATTACCTCATCAAGTTCTATTTTCCTCCCACTTACTTCTTAAGAGAGAATCTCTTTCTCCAGAAAGGATCCATTCTTGGCAACAAAGACTTTGCCTTCGGATCTGAGGTAGAAGGTATACCCAATAGTCTCTTTGGGATATCCTATGAGGACGCACTTTTCCGCTTTGGGTTCGAGCTTCACAGGTTGAAGTTTCTTCACATAAGCATCGCATCCCCAAACTTTTAGAAATGACAGCTTAGGTTTCTTTCCAGACCATAATTCATACGGTGTCGTCTCAACGGATTTTGGCGGTGCCCTATTTCAAGTGAATGCGGCAGTCTCTAATGCATATCCCCAAAATGATAGCGGTAAGTCGGTAAGAGACATCATAGATCGCACCATATCCAATAGAGAGCGATTAGGATGTTCATACACACCATTTCGCTGAGGTGTGCCAGGCGGCGTGAGTTGTACAATTCCACATTTCCTTAGGTGCGTGCCAAACTCATGTTGATTCTCTACCTCACTCTGAAATTCCTTGAACCTTTCAAAGGTTTCAGACTTATGTTTCATTAAGTAGACATACCCATATCTGCTCAAGTCATTAGTGAGGGTGAGAACATAACGGTAGCCACCGCGAGCCTCGACGCTCATTGGACCGCATACATCGGTATGTATTATTTCCAACAAGTCAGTTGCTCACTCCGTTGTTCCGGAGAACGGAGTCTTGGTCATCTTGCCCATGAGGCATGGTCCGCATGTGTCAAATGATTCGAAATTAAGAGACTCCAAAAGTCCATCAGCATGGAGCTTCTTCATGCGTTTGACACCAATATGACCAAGGCGGCAGTGTCACATGTAAGTGGGACTATCGTTATCAACCTTGCACCTTTTGGTACTCACACTATGGACATGTGTAAAATCACGTTCGATATTCATAAAAAATAAACCATTAACCAGCGGGGCATGACCATAAAACATTTCTCTCATATAAATAGAACAACCATTATTCTCAGATTTAAATGAGTAGCCATCTCGCATCAAACGAGATCTAGATACAATGTTCATGCTCAAACCTGGTACTAAATATCAATTATTGAGGTTTAACACTAATCCCGAAGGTAGATGTAGAGGTAGCGTGCCGACGGCGATCACATCGACCTTGGAACCATTCCTGACACGCATCGTCACCTCGTCCTTTGCCAGCCTCCGCTTATTCCGCGGCTCCTGCTTGGAGTTACAAATGTGAGCAAATGCACCCGTATCAAATACCCAGGAGCTACTACGAGCGCTGGTTAGGTACACATCAATAACAAGTATATCACATATACCTTTAACGTTGCCGGCCTTCTTAACCGCTAAGTACTTGGGGCAGTTCGGCTTCCAGTGACTGGTACCCTTGCAATAAAAGCACTCAGTCTCAGGCTTGGGTCCATTCTTGTTCTTCTTCTCAGCAACTTGCTTACCGGGCGCGGCAACAGCTTTGCCATCCTTCTTGAAGTTCTTCTTACCCTTGCCTTTCTTGAAACTAGTGGTCTTGTTCACCATCAACACTTGATGCTCCTTTTTGATCTCGACCTCCGCTGATTTCAGCATCGAGTACAACTCAGGAATGGACTTCTCCATACCCTGCATGTTGTAGTTCATCACAAAGCTCTTGTAGCTAGGTGGAAGCGACTGGAGGATTCTATCAATGATCGAGTCATCCGGGAGATTAACTCCCAGTTGAGTCAAGCGGTTGTGCAACCCAGACATTTTGAGTATGTGCTCACTGACAAAACTATTCTCCTCCATCTTTGTCACGCCCAAGATGCGTGCCTATCCATATTAAGGCACGAGGGCCTCGCAAGGGATAGAGGCGCATCTTGCCGTTAGCAAGTATAGTATCATCACATCATACAATACTGAAAGGATGAGTATACAAGATTGGCTTACACTCGCCACATGCTAAATTACAGTTCCACACAAGTTCAAATCATCAAGTTGAAGACAGGGTCCGACTACGGACGAAATCAAACGATAAAACATATGCGAATGACACTATCTCGCTAGCCCAAAGATCATGACCATGCTCCTCTACTCATCCGGGTAAGTCACGTACATCCTGCCTCTTTCCTCATCATATTCCCACTGGAGCTGGGTAAGATCATCCTGCACGTACTCATCTGTACCTGTACCTAGAGGGTTGTAGTAATCTGTGAGCCACAAGGACTCAGCAACCAAGCGCCCGGGTACCGAGACTATTCAAGCTTAAAGGTTGGGATGGGTAAGTGTTTGGTTTGCAGCAGCACTAAGCATGTATGGTGGTTAACTTACGCAACATGAAAATAAATATGAGTGGCCTACAAAGAATGATTGAATCTAGTATGATCTCTATGAGATCCTGAACACTTACTTACGTCATTCATAACCCCACCGTGTTCTCTCTTGGATCATGGCCACGAGCAGAGACGATCACAGTTACTCACACAGTTGGTGTATTTAATTAGAGTTTACTTCAAGTTAACTAAAACTGGGTGTTAAACAAATATCCAAGTTGCCACATAACCGTGGGCACGACTTCTCGAAAAGTTTTAACCCTGCAGGGGTGCTCGAACTAGTCCATAACAAATAACCACACTCCATGGGAATAGCCTCGACCACGGACCTCATGGTCATCATAGGTAATTCCAAAAGAATTCCAACACCTCAAGAAAACCCGAAGAAAGTCAGACTCCACAAGCAAAACACTCGATAAAGGTAAAACAAATCCAGCAAGACCTCCTGACGTGTCGACGAACCCGATACGAGACGTGTATCTCATTCTCAGGACACGACGGATGAGCGACGGTTACCATGCCAATCACCGAGTTGCCACGGGCGGCGTTAATAAGCTGCTCTGGGTTGGACCAACACTCATGCGGAGCACTGGCCCGGGGGTTGACTAATTGTCCACGGGTTTGCAAGGCCCTATGTAATTTTATTAAGTTGTTAAGCAAATGTAGTACCAATGTTGGGTCTTGCCAAACAAGTTTTAATCTCTGCCGAATAAACAAGGGGGTCCCCATAACAACCCCGAGCGTGTTAGGAGCGTAAAATATGAAAACCGTAACACCGGTAACAAGAACTATGGCGGTAAGAGCGGAACCAAACACTTAGCAAAAGGCCAAGCCTTCCACCAATACCAAGATATATATGTGCTTTAAATTAAATAACATATAATATTGTGATATCCACATCCATGTTATCACATGGAACAACCTGCACCTGCAACTAAGAACGCTATAAGAGGGGCTGAGCGGCGGTAACTTAGCGAATCAAAGGTTTGCTAGGATGTGGATGGTTAGAGGCTTTCATGGCATTTAGGAGGCTGATATCAAGTGGTAGGTAGCACAATTGTAACGATAAGAGCGGGAAAACTAGCAAGCAAAAATAGTTTCGGGATCCGGGTACGATCATCTTGCCTGTTGGTTCTTCAGTGGAACAAGTAGCGGGATCCTCATAGTAGTACTCTCCTAGGTCCTTGTACTCAGTACCAACACTCACGTCTACCCAAGAGAAATAGCAACAATAAACATCCAACCAAGGTGCAATGCATAAACAAGATGATGCATGATCGATTTATAAGAATTTAACATGGCAATCCAAAACTAGTCATGTTTCACATGCAAGGTTTGTTTATTAATGAATCTGGACAGAACCTCATGTTAAGTTATTTAAACATACATGAACATGGAAAATATGGATGCATCATGCAAAATCGATAGAAATGCATATAAGGAAGGCAAGAAACGGAGTTACGGTTCTCACGATACGCTCACGACAAGGTACGAAGGTAAAAACACAAGACAACCAAAACCATGGGCTAATTCTTGGCATTCCAAGGTAGCCACTGGTTAGGAAATGCAAAACCAACCACAATAGACTCAAAAATCAATCAATTCCATGGAGTATAGCTCCCACAAGTCACAAAACAGCAAAACAAACAATCTGCCACAAAACAGCAACATAGCAACTTACACAGCCCACAACTTGAGCTACAGGAACCCTACAGACACAAACAAGATACTGACAGAATCTACATAACATATACATCAACTTATCCAACTACAAAAACTTCATAGGAGGCACACATCAATAAGCATGAGGCTATCAAGTTGACAAGACGAAACAGTTTTCTGGGACTTGGTGAAAATAACAGTTTTCTGGAATCTGAGTTAATAAAGTAGCAAGTTGACAGCAGTAGTTAAATATGTTAGATACCACTTCTTGGCATTAAAATTAACAAGATAATAGTGTACAACATCTACTCCAAAACACTAGCACTGAGCATGCTCAAATTCACAAGACATCTCAAGATACCATCCACTCTTCATGGCATAAAAATAACAGCAGATTCTCAGACTTAGTAGTTTTAGCATGCTGAAACAGAAACATTAAGTTGGGTACTTAGTAGCGTGGTTCCCACTTATATGGAAAAAACAAGATAGCAAAAACAACCACCTATTCTCATAAGTGGATCATAGCTCTAATTAAACATGCATAAATGAACATAACCAGATTGATAACTTAGCTAGATATGGAAATGAGCTAACAATCACAAACATTCATAAAAACAACAAGGGGTATATCAAGTGGGGAAACCCACTAGTCCCACACACACACATACAATCTACCACACACCCTACAAACAAGCACACACACATGCTCTATATATGCCCAAGGCATATGAGCACCAACCTCATGAACATGCCACCCAAGAAGGGGTTGCTCATCCACACACACACTCACATGCCCACATATGCATAAGCACATGGCACACACACTCACAACAGAAAAGAAAAAAACAACTACACATGCCCCAATTTGCATCTAAACATAGATATGCAATTGCAAGGAAGAAAAACAAAAGAAAACAAAAATAAAAAATGGGGAGGGTTCAGATTCGAACCCGTGACCACCAGGTCATTTCCCCTAGCCCAACCACTTTGCTATGCACGCTGATCTTAACAGAGGAGGCTCACTGCCTCTCTAATACACAAACACGCGCGATCTCTAACGAAACTGAACCCCCGCGATAGTGGCGACAGAGCAACTCTAGCAGCAATTCTGGCGAGCCCACAGCTAATCCGGCGACGCCAACGGCTCTCACGTATGAGGGGACAACCAGGGGTTCCATTCCCCTGCTCATCTTGCGGTGAGGAGGAAGGAGGCGAGCGACAAGCACGCGCCTTGCAGACGTCGGCAAAAGACGACGCCGGCAACAAAACGGCGGCCTACACAGGGAAGAAGGAGCTGCGGGGACCGGCTGCTCACCAAGGGGAAGGTGACGACGAGCCGGACGAGAAGGAGTCGACGGAGGGGAAGAAGACGCGCCGGAGTCGAAGCAGGGGAAGAAGATGGCGGAGCGGAACCCTCCGACGAAGACGACGACAGAGCCATCGCTGCAGAGCCACTCCGGGGCTCCTAGCGGCGAGGATCGAACACGGGGAAGAACCCCGAGCTCTTGGATGCCATGATCGATGACGGCGCCGACGAAGACGACGAGCTGGTCGCCGGCGACTACTCTCTGAACCTCACTGCACTTTGAAAGCTTACCTAATAGGGGAAAAGAAGCGAGGAGGGAGAGAGATGCAGGAGGAGATGGGAGCTGCAGCGGCGGAGGGAGGGTGAGGAACCCTAGGCGAGGGGCACGCATGTCGAGGGGGGGCTAAATAGCCACGGGCTGATAGCGACGGCGACGGAAAAGGCAGACGGCGGACGACCCTCTCTCTCTCTGCACTCACTGACGGAGAAGGAAGACGGGGCAGGTGCCCGTCTGACCTGCTGGGCCTACGGGAGCTGCTGGGCCGCGCTGCGGCAAGCCCACTCTGCTCTGTCTCTCTCAAACAGAAAACAGAGAAGGGTTTTTCCATTTTAAACAACACAACACAAAGGAAAACCCTAGAAAAAAATAAAAGGGTTCTGGTGCAAACAAAATACCTTTGCACACAAAATAATATGCCATATTTAAATAAAATATTAAGTTGATTTTTAGGGCAAGTAATTTTAAACATTTTAAAATAGGCAGCCTTCTAATATTTGAAACTCACACACATACAAACTTCAAACATCAAAACAAACATACTTTAAATCCATAAGACACATAGGGCTACCTCTTCAACATTTTTAAAATAATTAAAATAGCAACTTAATTCTGATAATTAAACAACATGTGAATTAAGGCATATGATGGGGTTGTTGTAGAAAAGAAAAGAGAGGGGAAGAAAGAGGAGTTGCCCACATGAGCTCCACCCATACTCAAACCAAATCTAAACACTCACACACACCACATCATTCAAGGACACATGAAAACCAAACATGGCAAGATGAATGCTATGATGGATGGATGATGCATGATGCATGAATGAAAAACCACACATGGATGACAAGTTGCAAAACATCATTAAACTCATGGCACAAGGTTCATACAATAGGTTACATGCCAATTAAGGTAGGGACAACACTTGAGCTATCACAACTCTCCCACACTACAAGAGGATCTCGACCCGAGATCTAGTAACGAAAGAAGTCTGGAAATTCGGAATAGAGAAGGTCCTCGCGTTCCCAAGTAGCTTATTTGTCGGAATGATGAGACCACTTCACCTTGAGGAATTTGATGGACTTGTTGCGAGTCTTACGTTCAGTTTCTTCAAGAATTACAACTGGATGCTCACGATAAGAGAGATCTTCTTGGAGATCGATGTCTTGGAGGTCAATGGTTCGCTCAGGAGTCTTGAAACATTTCCGGAGCTGAGAAACATGGAAGACATCGTGCACATTTGCGAAATTTGGAGGAAGCTCTAGTTGATATGCAAGACCACCTCTCTTGCCAACAACTTTGAAAGGACCAACAAAACGAGGAGCTAGCTTCCCTTTAATTCCAAACCACTAAGTGCCCTTCATCGGAGAGACTCTAAGATAGACTAGATCATCCACTTGGAAGGAAACATCCTGATTTTTGTTATCGTAATAAATTTTCTGTCGGGACTGAGCTGCTTTGACGTTCTCGCGAATGACATGGCACATTTCTTCTGCTTCAGTGATCATGTCATTGCCCAATATCTGACGCTCACCGGTTTCAGACCAGTTTAGCAGGGTATGACACTTTCGGCCATAGAGAATCTCAAAAGGGGCATTGCCTGAGCTAGCTTGAAAGCTATTGTTGTATGAGAATTCAGCATATGGAAGGCAGTCTTCCCATTTCATGCCGAACGAAATCACACAGGCTCTAAGCATATCTTCAAGGATCTGACTGACTCTCTCAACTTGGCTACTTATCTGTGGATGGAACGCAGTGCTGAAACGGATCTTGGTACCCATAGCAGTCTAGAAGGACTCACAAAACTTGGAAGTAAAGATGCTTCCATGGTCAGAAGAGATGAGCTGAGGAATACCATGCAAAGATACTATCCTTGACGTATACAACTCTACAAGCTGAGCTGCCGAGATAGATTCTTTGACTGGCAGGAAATGAGCAACTTTTGACAGCTTGTCAATAACCACAAAGATGGCATCATTGCCTCTCTTGGACTTGGGAAACCCAGTGACGAAATCCATCTCCACATGATCGAAGTTCCACTCTAGGATAGGCAACGACTGAAGAAGACCTACTGGACGTTGATGCTCCGTCTTCACTCTGCGACAAACATCACACTCGTTCACGAACTGAGCAATCTCACGTTTCATGCGAGTCCACCAGAAGGTTTTCTTGAGATCCTAATACATCTTTGAACTGCCTGGATGAATGGATAGAAGAGAATTGTGTGCTTCGTCCATGATAACCTTTCTAAGATCACCTTTTGGAACCACAAGATGGTCCTCAAAGAACAAGGTATCTTTCTCATCAACGCAAAAGCACTTATACTTCGGAATGCTCTTGGCCACACCTTTCTTCACTTTCTTCACCATAGCGTCAAGAAGCTGCGCTTGGCGAACCTGATCTACCAGATTCGGAGAGACTTGAATATTTGCAAGAAATCCTTGCAGAATCATCTGAAGGTCGAGCTTGCGGAAGGCTTCACAAAGCTCGGGTGAAGAGGCTTCAAGATGAGACTATTGCAGTATGCCTTATGGCTGAACGCGTCTGCAATGACATTTGCTTTCCCAGGAGTATATTCAATGCTTGGATTGAAGTCCTCAAGCATTTCCACCCAACGAGACTGCCAAAGATTGAGATTGGGCTAAGTGAAAATGTACTTCAAGCTCTTGTGATCGGTGTACACCTAAATTGGTCTACCCAACAAGAAATGCCTCCAAGTCATTAGAGCATGCACAATGGCCGCCAACTCAAGATCATGAGTAGGGTAGTTCTTCTCGGTAGGCTTCAACTGACGCGAGGTATAGGCAACAATCTTCTTATCTTGCATGAGAACACCACGATCGCCCTTGGAATCCTTGTACTGCTGCCACCAATCAGCTGCTTGACCCTTGAGCTGGAACGATGCAAATCTGACAAAGTCCTCTGGCCTAACATTGCTGCACTCAAAATGCTTACTCATATCACGAAGCCAATCATCGGCATCAAGAGGCTGCTCACAACAAGTGAAAGACTTGGGCTGGTTGGCAAGGAACTGATTGAGTGTCGCAAACTGAAGCTGATTCTAAAAATTCCCTTGAAAACCTTGCTAACTCTGCTCCCTTTCTTGCAACAACCTGAGCAACATCTGAGTGTTTGCATTGGTTGCGGCCATCATAGCTTGCCAAGCTTCTGGAGGAGGAGGCGGAGGAGGCGGCAACGGTAGTGGTGGTGGTGGAACATCAGTCTGCTCCTCACCACGACCCGGATTGTTGTGAGTTGGTGGAGCCATCCTGAAGATGGACAAAACGCATCAGCACCTCATTGAACAGATGAATCAAAGCTGAATCAAATGCTTGAAATAATTTGAACAAATAACAACACAGCCTTCCTACTGAAAAATTAGTAAGAATGCTTCTTCGGTTAATGATAACATCATCAGAAATTAGAAGCCACTTGCAATAACACAAAAGTATTGAGCTAAGCACTCGGAACAAATGTATAGGCCCACATACATCTGAAGAAGATGATCCTAGATAACTACAAGATTTCCCACCTAAGAACTTCCGAAAACTTTCTGGTTATGCAATCCGGTGTGGGGGACACAAGGAGGAAATATCTCACACAACTAACAATCCTACACCCAACTATACCCATCCTTCAACACATAACCAGAGGCTTTCACAACTTCATCTAACTCGAATCCTCGAACTCACAATGATACTAAACCATGGTGGTATCCCGGACGCCTCCCTAGTACTGGGTGACTCCGACCTTATCTCACCTCTATAAGTATTGAAGTAATTTCGAACACTCTCTATCCTGAGATATCAAGGAAGCTGAATGATAACGATGTGCCAACATTCCCTAGAGCTCGACTCCCCGGAAGAAATCAAGTCAGACAGGAGGCACCAAGACAGAACCCTGTCACATCGGCGTCATATAGACTGCAAAATACCCGCGTGATCCTAAAAAAAATTTGAGAGAGAAGAGGAGTAGAATCATAACTCCTAAGTCAAATACCTCACCAGAGCATAGAAGAGGAGTAAAAAGAATCCTACACTCTGATATAACTAGACCCAAAATAGTTTTTTACTAGACTCTACTCGGCCAAGTTCGGTCAAGCAAAGGCTCCTATGGTCGTATGGGTCTGAATACCAACTTGCCATGCCCAAGATGTGCGCCTATCCATATTAAGGCACGAGGGCCTCGCAAGGGATAGAGGCGCATCTTGTGGTTAGCAAGTATAGTATCATCACATCATACAATACTGAAAGGATGAGTTTACAAGATTGCCTTACACTCGCCACATACTAAATTACAGTTCCACACAAGTTCAAATCATCAAGTTGAAGACAGGGTCCGACTACGGACAAAATCAAACAATAAAACAGATGTGAATGACACTATCTCGCTAGCCCAAAGATCACGACCATGGTCCTCTACTCATCCGCGTAAGTCACGTACATCCTGCCTCTTTCCTCATCGTATTCCCACTGGAGCTGGGTAAGATCATCCTGCACGTACTCATCTATACCTGTACCTGGAGGGTTGTAGTAATCTGTGAGCCACTAGGACTCAGCAACCAAGCGCCCGGGTACCGAGACTATTCAAGCTTAAAGGTTGGGATGGGGTAAGTTTTTGGTTTGCAGCAGCACTAAGCATGTATGTTGGCTAACTTACGCAACATGAAAATAAATATGAGTGGCCTACGAAGAACGATCGAATCTAGTATGATCTCTCTAAGATCCTGAACACTTACTTACGTCATTCATAACCCCACTGTGTTCTCTCTCGGATCATGACCACGAGCAGAGACGATCACAATTACTCGCATAGTTGGTGTATTTTAATTAGAGTTTACTTCAATTAACTAAAACCGGGTGTTAAACAAATATCCAAGTTGGCACATAACCGCGGGCACGGCTTCTCGAAAAGTTTTAACCCTGTAGGGGTGCTCCAACTAGTCCATCACAAATAACCACACTCCATGGTAATAGCCTCGACCATGGACCTTGTGATCATCATAGGTAATTCCAAAGGAATTCCAACACCGCGAGAAAACCCGAAGAAAGTCAGACTCCACACGCAAGACACTCGATAAAGGTAAAACAAATCCAGCAAGACCTCCCGACATGTCGACAAACCCGACAAGAGCCGCGTATCTCATTCTTAGGACACGACGGATGAGCGACGGTTACCACGCCAATCACCGAGTTGCCCCGGGCGGCGTTAATAAGTTGCTCTGGGTTGGACCAACCATCATGCGGAGCACTGGCCCGGGGGTTGATTAATTATCCACGGGTTTGCAAGGCCCTATGCAATTTTATTAAGTTGTTAAGCAAATGTAGTACCAATGTTGGGTCTTGCCAGACAAGTTTTAATCTCTGCCGAATAAACAAGGGGGTCCCCATAATAACCCCGAGTGTGTTATGAGCACAAAATATGGAAACCATAACACCGGTAACAAGAACTATGGCGGTAACAGCAAAACAAAACACTTAGCAAAATGCCAAGCCTTCCACCAATACCAAGATATATGTGTGCTCTAAATTAAATAACAGATAATATTGTGATATCCAAATCCATGTTATCACATGGAACAACCTGCACCTGCAACTAAGAACGCTATAAGAGGAGCTGAGCGGCGGTAACTTAGCCAATCAAAGGTTTGCTAGGATGTGGAGGGTTAGAGGCTTTCATGGCATTTAGGAGGCTGATATCAAGTGGTAGGTAGGGCAATTGTAACGATAAGAGCGAGAAAACTAGCAATCGAAAACAGTTTCAGGATCCGGGTATGATCATCTTGCATGTTGGTTCTTCAGTGGAACAAGTAGCGGGATCCTCGTAGTAGTACTCTCCTGGGTCCTTGTACTCAGTATCAACACTCGCGTCTACCCAAGAGAAACAACAATAATAAACATCCAACCAAGTTGCAAGGCACAAACAAGATGATGCATGATCCATTTATAAGAATTTAACATGGCAATCCAAAACTAGTTATGTTTCACATGCAAGGTTTGCTTATTAATGAATCTGGACAGAACATCATGTTAAGTTGTTTAAACATGCATGAATATGGAAAATATGGATTCATCATGCAAAATCGATAGAAATGCATATAAGGAACGCAAGAAACGGAGTTACGGTTCCCACGATACGCTCACGACAAGGTACGAAGGCAAAAACACAAGACAACCAAAACCATGGGCTAATTCTTGGCATTTCAAGGTAGCCACTGGTTAGGAAATGCAAAACCAACCACAATAGACTCAAAAATCAATCAATTCCATGGAGTATAGCTCCCACAAGTCACAAAACAACAAAACAAACAATCTGCCACAAAACAGCAACATAGCAACTTACACAGCCCACAACTTAAGCTGCAGGAACCGTACAGCCACAAACAAGATACTGACAGAATCTACATAACATATACATCAACTTATCCAACTACACAAACTTCATAGGAGGCACACATCAATAAGCATGAGGCTATCAAGTTGACACGAGGAAACAATTTTCTGGGACTTTGTGAAAATAACAGTTTTCTGGAATCTGAGTTAATAAAGTAGCAAGTTGACAGCAGTAGTTAAATATGTTAGGGACCACCTCTTGGCATGAAAATTAACAGGATGATAGTGGACAACATCTACTCCAAAACACTTGCACTGATCATGCTCAAATTCACAACACATCTCAAGATACCATCCACTCTTCATGGCATAAAAATAACAGCAGATTCTCAGACTTAGTAGTTTTTAGCATGCTGAAACAGAAACATTAAGTTGGCTAGTTAACAGCATGGTTCCCACTTATATGGGTGATTCTCAGGTTAAACAAAAATACCATGGCATAATAGATATAAAACACTAGCACTTCCATGTTGGCACATGCCCCAAAGCAAGCAAGGATTAAATCATGCAAAAATGACAAAGTAGCATCACAGCTAAAATGATAGATTTATGAACTTGCTCAAAAGTGAAATCTGAAAGCACCAATGAATTCATTGGCTCTTTCTACCCCAAAACATGTGTCATACTCATATGATCATGTGCAACAACAAGGCACAAACAAGATAGCAAATACAACCACCTATTCTCATAAGTGGATCATAGCTCTAATTAAACATGCATAAATGAACATAACCAGATTTGTAACTTAGCTAGAGATGGAAATGAGCTAAAAATCACAAACATGCATGTAAACAACAAGGGGTATATCAAGTGGGGAAACCCACTAGTCCCACACACACACACATACACTCTACCACACACCCTACAAATAAGCACACACACATGCTTTATATATGCCCAAGGCATATGAGCACCAAGCTCATGAACATGCCACCCAATAAGGGGGTGCTCATCCACACACACACTCACATGCCCACATATGCATAAGCACATGGCACACACACACTCACAACAGAAAAGAGAAAAAAACTACACATGCCCCAATTTGCATCTAAACATACATATGCAATTGCAAGGAAGAAAAAAAAGAAAACAAAAACAAAAACAAAAATAAAAAATGGGGAGGGTTCAGATTCGAACCCGTGACCACTAGGTCATTTCCCCCTAGCCCAACCACTCTGCTACGCGTGTTGATCTTAACAGGGGAGGCTCACTGCCTCTCTAATACACACACACGCGTGATCTCTAACGAAACTGAACCCTCACGATAGTGGCAACAGAGCAACTCCGGCAGCAATTCCGGCGAGCCCACGGCTAATCTGGCGACGCCAATGGCTCTCACACATGAGGGGACAACCAGGGGTTTCATTCCCCTGCTCACCTTGCGGTGAGGAGGAAGGAGGCGAGCGACAAGCACGCGCCTTGCGGACGGTCGCGAAAGATGACGGCGGCAACAAACAGGGGCCTACACGGGGAAGAAGGAGCAGCAGGGACCAGCTGCTCACCGAGGGGAAGGCGACACGAGCCGGACGAGAAGGAGTCAACGGAGGGGAAGAAGACGCGCCGGAGTCAAAGCAAGGGAAGAAGATGGCGGAGCGGAAACCTCCGGCGAAGACGATGACAGAGCCGTCGCTGTAGAGCCTCTCTGGGGCTCCTAGCGGCGGGGATCAAACACGGGGACGAACCCCGATCTCCTGGACGCCATGATCGACGCCGACGCCGACGGAGACGACGAGCTGGTCGTCAGCGACTACTCTCTGAACCTCACTGCACTCTGAAAGCTTACCTGACAGAGGAAAAGAAGCGAGGAGGAAGAGAGATGGAGGAGGAGATGGGAGCTGCGGCGGCTGAGGGAGCGAGACGAACCCTAGGCGAGGGGGCACGCATGCCGAGGGGAGGCTAAATAGCCATAGGCCGATGGCGACGGAAAAGGCGGACAGAGGACGACCCTCTCTCTCTACACTCACTGATGGAGAAGGAAGATGGGGCAGGTGCCCATGTGTCCTGCTGGGCCTGCGGGAGCTGCTGGGCCACGCTGGGGCAAGCCCACTCTGCTCTCTCTCTCAAACAGAAAACAGAGAAGGGTTTTTCCATTTTAAACAGCACAACACAAAGGAAAACCCTAGAGAAAAAAATAAAAGTGTTCTGGTGCAAACAAAATACCTTTGCACACAAAATAATATGCCCTATTTAAATAAAATATTAAGTTGATTTTTAGGGCAAGTAATTTTAAACATTTTAAAATAGGCAGCCCTCTAATATTTGAAACTCACACACATACAAACTTCAAACATCAAAACAAACATACTTTAAATCCATAAGACACATAGGGCTACCTCTTCAACATTTTTAAAATAATTAAAATACCAACTTAATTCTGATAATTAAACAACATGGGAATTAAGGCATATGATGGGGTTGTTGTAGAAAAGAAAAGAGAGGGGAAGAAAGAGGAGTTGCCCACATGAGCTCCACCCACACTCAAACCAAATCTAAACACTCACACACACCACATCATTCAAGGACACATGAAAACCAAACATGGCAAGATGAATGTTATGATGGATGGATGATGCATGATGCATGAATGAAAAACCACACATGGATGACAAGTTGCAAAACATCATTAAACTCATGGCACAAGGTTCATACAATAGGTTACATGCCAATTAAGGTAGGGACAACACTGGGGCTGTCACAATCTTACAGCTGAAGAACTTGTCGGAGACATCATATCTCTCGACCCGGGCATGAGCTTGGAAAACTAGTTTCAGCTCCTGGAACATCGCATATCCTCCGTGTTGCTCAAAACGCTTTTGGAGCCCCGATTCTAAACTGTAAAGCATGTCGCACTGAACAAGGGAGTAATTATCACAACGCGACTGCCAAGCGTTCATAACGTCTTGGTCCGCTGGGAAAATGGGTGCGTCACCTAGCGGTGCATCAAGGACATACAATCTCTTGGAAGCTATGAGGATGATCCTCAAGCTACGGACCCAGTCCGCATTGTTGCTTCCATCATCTTTCAGCTTGGTTTTCTCTAGGAACGCATTGAAGTTGAGGGTGACATTCGCGTTGGCCATTGGATCTACAATATAGATTGTAAAGACAATTTTAGATTAAGTTCATGATAATTAAGTTCACATAATCAAATTATTTAATGAACTCCCACTTAAATAGACATCTCTCTAGTCATCCAAGTGACACATGATCCATGTCAACTAGCCCGTGTCCGATCATCATGTGAGACGGACTAGTCATCTATGGTGAACATCTCCATGTTAATCATATCTTCTATATGACTCATGTTCGACCTTTCGGTCTTCCGTGTTCCGAGGCCATGTCTGTACATGTTAGGCTTGTCAAGTCAACCTAAGTGTTTTGCGTGTGTAAATCTGGCTTACACCCGTTGTATGCGAACGTTAGAACCTATCAAACCCGATCATCACATGGTGCTTCGGAGCAACGATCCTTCGCAACGGTGAATAGTTAGGGTGAACACCTTTCTTGAAATTTTATTGAGAGATCATCTTATTCACTACCGTCGTTCTAAGCAAATAAGATGTAAACATGATAAACATCACATGCAATCAATATAGTGACATGATATGGCTAATATCATCTTGCTCCTTCGATCTCCATCTTCGGGGCACCATGATCATCACTGTCACCGGCACGACACCATGATCTCCATCATCATGTCTTCACGAAGTTGTCTCGCCAACTATTACTTCTACTACTATGGCTAACGATTAGCAATAAAGTAAAGTAATTGTATGGCGTTTATGATTGACACGCAGGTCATACAATGAATTAAGACAACTCTTATGGCTCCTGCCGGTTGTCATACTCATCAACATGCAAGTCATGAATCCTATTACAAGAACATGATCAATCTCATACATCACAATGCATCACATCACATCCTTTGTCCATATCACATCACAAGGCATATGCTGCAAAAACAAGTTAGACGTCCTCTAATTCGTAGTTGCAAGTTTTTACGTGGCTGCTATAGGTTTCTAGCAAGAACGTTTCTTACCTATGCCAAAACCACAACATGCTATTTACCCTTCATAAGGACCCTTTTCATCGAATCCAATTTGACTAAGGTGGGAGAGACAGACACCCGCTAGCCACCTTAGGCAACAAATGCATGTTAGGCGGTGGAACTGGTCTCACGTAAGTGTGCGTGTAAAGTTGGTCCAGGCCGCTTCATCCCACAATACCGCCGAATCAAGATAAGACTAGTAGTGGTAAGAAAATTAACAAGATCGATGCCCAGAACAACTTTGTGTTCTACTCTTGCATAGATTATACGCATAGACCTAGCTTATGATGCCATTGTTGGGAGACGTAGTAGTAAATCAAATTATTTTTCCTATGTGTCACCAAGATCTATCTATGGAGAAACCAGCAACGAGTGGGGAGAGATTGAATCTTCATACCTTTGAAGATCGCTAAGCGGAAGCGTTACAAGAACACGGTTGGTGGAGTCATACTCGTAGCGATTCAGACCGCGGTGGACTCCGATCTCAGCGCCGAACAACGGTGCCTCCGTGTTCAACACATGTGCAGCCCGGTAACGTCTCCAACGCCTTGATCCAGCAAGGAGTAATGAGAGGTTGGGGAAGAGCTCCGGTAGCACGATGGCATGGTGACGGTGGAGCTGCGTGGTCTCCGGCAGGGCTTCGCCGAGCTCTACGGAGAACGAGGAGAGGGAGGAGTAGGGTTACGCCGAGAGAGGAAGAAACTCGTGTGTCAGGCAGCCCCCAAAACCCCACATATATATAGGGGGAAGGAGGAGGGGTGCGGCAGCACTAGGGTTCCCTCCCTAGGGCCGTCCAGCAACCCTAGGGTGGCGGCCAAGGAGGGAGTGGGAGGGGCGGCGCCCTAGGTGGGCCTAAGGCCCATCTGCCTCTAGGGTTTGCCCCCCCCCCTCCCACCTCAAGCTGCGCCTTGGGCCCCTTGTGGGAGCGCACCAGCCCACCTAGGGATGGTTCCCTCCCACTTGTGGCCCGTGCAGCCCTCTGGTGTTGGTGGCCCCACTTGGTGGACCCTCGGAACCCTTCCGGTGGTCCCGGTACGTTATCGGTGATGCCCGAAACTCTTCCGGTGACCAAAACCTCACTTCCTATATATGAATCTTTACCTCCGGACCATTCCGGAACTCCTTGTGACATTCGGGATCTCATCCGGGACTCCGAACAACCTTCGGTAATGACGTACACTATTTCCCTATAACCCTAGTGTCATCGAACCTTAAGTGTGTAGACCCTATGGGTTCGGGAGGCACGTAGACATGACCAAGACACCTCTTCGATCAATAACCAACAGCACAATCTGGATACCCATGTTGGCTCCCACATGCTCCACGATGATCTCATCGGATGAACCACGATGTCGGGGATTCAATCAATCCCATATAAACTTCCCTTTGTCTACCGGTATGATACTTGCCCGAGATTCGATCGTCGGTATCCCTATACCTTGTTCAATCTCGTTACTGGTAAGTCTCTTTACTCGTTCCGTAACACATCATCCCGTGGCTAACTCCTTAGTCACATTGAGCTCATTATGATGATGTCTTACCGAGTGGGCCCAAAGATACCTCTCAGTCACACGGAGTGACAAATCCCAGTCTCGATTCATGCCAACCCAACAAACACTTTCGGAGATACCCGTGGTGCACCTTTATAGCCAATCAGTTACATTGTGATGTTTGGCACACCCAAAGCGTTCCTACGGTATCCAAGATTTGCACAATCTCATGGTCTAAGGAAATGATACTTGACATTGAAAAGCTTTAGCAGACGAGCTACACGATCTTGTGATATGCTTAGGATTGGGTCTTGTCCATCACATCATTCTCCTAATGATGTGATCCCATTATCGATGACATCCAATGTCCATGGTCATGAAACCGTGACCATCTATTAATCAACGAGCTAGCCAAATAGAGGCTCACTAGGGACATGTTGTGGTCTATGTATTCACACATGCATTACGGTTTGCGATTAACACAATTGTAGCATGAACAATAGACAATTATCATGAACAAGGAAATACAATAATAACCATTTTATTATTGCCTCTAGCGCATATTTCCAACACTTCTCATCCCATAACCCCCTATGCACAACCCGCTAACCCACCTAGGCCCCCCTTCGCTTCCAGACCGCCCGATCGAGATCCGCCGGTCGAAATTGGTGCAAAAATCTCTAATCCTAACCCCCCCCCCTCCTATTTAAGCACCCCTAACCCCTCCCTATTGAGAAACCCTAGTCTCCCCTCGCAATCCACGACGCCAGCCGCCACCCACCAATCTCCCGTAGCCACTTGGCGGCTCTACCTCCTCCCTGCCGCCGCGGCCCGCCCAAGCCCATTTGAGGCCCACCGGGCCCGAACTGCCGCCGCCGCCCGTACGCATCCTGTGTTGCCGCCCGCACCAGCCAGCCGCTCGGCTCCACCCCGTGCCTCGCGCTCGAGGGCCTCCTCCTCGCTCGCACATCTCGAGGCTGCCCTACCGGTCGACCACCGGAGCTCCGGCGAGCCCTAATGCCGGCGACCTCCAGGCCAGGCCTCGTGTCGCCCTCTCCTTCCCCTTCTCTCTTTTGCTCCCTAACGTCTCACTCTCTCCCGTTGCGTGGGAGCCCCATGGCCGCCGCTCCGCCCGATCTGCTTTGCCCTCTCATGGATTCGTCGGCTGCCGCCGGGAATGGAGTCACCCCGGCCGGATCTGCCCTCCGGCGTCCATCACCGACCTCCCCCTTGCAGCCCCAGCCATGGCCACCTCTTGCCTTCTGCTCGAGCGGGAGGAAGGGTACGATCCCCCGTCGAACCGTGCTTGGGCCATCTCCAACGCACGAGTGCCGCGTGGCCAAGCCCAGTCGCTGCTCCTCTCCAACGCCGGCCTGCTGGCCTCCCTTGCTCCATGGGCTGAAGCCCATGAGGTGAGCTCCCTTCAAGACTAACCCCCGCCCTGTGTAATGCATTTCTATGTTGCGCTCATGCCGTGTAGCCATGTTATGCGAGATTCGGCCCGTGTAGTATTTTTTTCCTGACCACGAATTTAGCTAATTAGCCAGTGTTGCATAATTACTCACGCATGATGTTAAGTTTCATGCCATAATATGCCCTGTAGATTATAGTTTTATTGCTGTCAATATGCCTTTGCGATAAAAATTGCACTGTCAAAAACTGGTATTTTCACTAAGTCTGAAACTATTTTCAATTAGCCATATTTCGAGCTTATTTCCTAGTGATCCACGATCCTAAACAACTTGCTCATGTGATATAAGTTTGTGCATCATGTATGCTACTGCCTCATGCTTAGTTTGTGCATTTTAGGATCTTGTAGCTTGTTCTTTTCATGTGTGCAAAATGCTATGTTGCGGTTTTGCGCAGATTTCATAAAAAACTTGTGTTGGTTGTTGTGGTTGAACCGTAGCTCCATTTTGGCCATGCCATATATAAAACTTGCTTAGAATTTCATGTAGTATCATATTATCATGTTGCATACATGTTTTGAAATGTTTGTGGTTGTCATTTTCATGCATTTTGCATTCATGGCATATAATCTTGTGATTGTCATATCTTTTAGACTGTAGCTCCGTTTGAGATGTTCCATATATGTAAATCGACTAGAATGACGCGTAGAATTGCATGGTATACTTTCTTTTGCTGTTTAACAATTATAAAATATGATTAGTTCAGATCTGGACCAATTTAGAAATTAACATATTGGGTCGTTTCGGAAATACTATATGTTGTTTCCGACCTCATTTAAGATGCCTAGATAGATAATTTACTTATGATTCACCTCTTGCCATGTTTAACAACATTTAATATTGTCGTGTACCTAAGCGAGAGTGAACTAAGTAATTCAATATGGCGTTTCGTCAAGATGCAACTTGTTGCTTATTGAGCTTCACTTTAATGTGTAGTAGTTGTTTGATGTGATTTGTCATGCCTTGCATATTTAAACCGGACATGCATCATATTTGTTTGCGCATCATCTCATGCATATATTGTGGTGTATCGTGTGTTGATTGTTGTTTTCTGATTTTTCCTTCTCGATAGAGTTCCAACAGCTTTCAGAGTGTGAGGATTCGTTCGACTACACCCGTTCGTCTACTTCACGGATTCGTTCTTCTTCTAAGCGGGATCTCAGGCAAGATAACACATTTCCTTGGATACCACTACTATCATTTCTCTGCTAGTTGTCGCGCTTCCATCATTATGTCTCGCTACCTACCACTTGTTTGTCAAGCCTCCCAACATTGCCATGATAAGACTCTAACCCCTTCATATCCCAGCAAACCTTTGTTTGGATATGTTATCGCTTGCTCAGCCCTTCTTATAGTGTTTCTAGCTGCAGGTGCAATTGCTTCCATGTGTCAACATGGACATTCTTTTGTTATGGCAATATTATTTCTATTTAATTCAATGCACATATATACTTGGCAAAGGGTGGAAGGCTTGGCCTTTTGCTCGGTGTTTTGTTCCACCTTTGCCACCATAGTTACTTGTGTACCGGTGTTATGTTCCATAATTGAGCGCTCCTAACATGCTCGGGGTTCTTATGGGGACCCCCTTGATTTTTGTTTTAGGATAAAACGAGTCTGGCAAGGCCCAACATTGGTACTACATTTTCCCAACATAATAACACTAATTATTAATTTGACGCATAGGGAGTTAGCACTACTCGAGGTTCATTGTTCAATATAATACAAGGGGGCTAGTGCTGCTGGTGATGGTCCAAAACAGAGCTGTGTGCGGGGCCAAGTCGGGACAACTCGGGAGATGTCTATCAGGCCACTGTACGTTGTGCTTATCTGCCGTGTCCTGAGAACGAGATACACGGCCCCTATCGGGGTCGTCGACACGTCGGGAGGTCTTGCTGGACTTGTTTTACCTTTCTCGAACGTCTTGCAAGTGGGATTTCGACGACACTTCGGGCTATCTCGAAGTTGAGATTTTCCATCGAGATTCCGCAAATACTATGAGTGATTCCACGGTTGAGGAATTCAAAAGCGGCGTGTGGTTAATTTGTGATGGATGAGTTGGAGCACCCCTGCAGGGTTAAATCTTTCGGAAAGCCGTGCCCGCGGTTATGTGGCAACTTGGAAACTTTGTTTAACACCTCGTCATAGTAAACTTGAAGTAAACTCAAATAAATATACCAACTGTGTGCATAACAGTGATTGTCTCTTCTCGTGAGTCTTTATCCGAGAGAGAACACGGTGGGGTTATGTTTGACGTAAGTAGGTGTTCTAAATCACCTAGTGATCATTTCTAGTTCACGTCCATTATACATAGACCACCCACTTTACTTTCTGTATTCGTAAGTTAGCCACTCAAATAAATGCTTAGTCGCTTGCTGCAGCCTCACCACTTAACCATATCTCACCCATTAAGCTTTAATAGTCTTGATACCCTTGGAAATGAGATTGTTGAGCCCCTATGGCTCACAGATTACTACAACAACAGTTGCAGGTACAGGTTATGTGATGCTTTGACGTGAGAGCGATGCTTGTTTGATTTGGAGTTCTTCTTCTTCAATCTAGGATGGGTTCTAGGCGGCAGCCTGGGATAGCAAGGATGGATGTCATTTTATCGTTTGATTTCGTCCGTAGTAGGACCCTGCTCTATGTATGATGTTTGAATATGTTGTTGTATTGATCTGATCTTGTAGCTTGTGGCGAGTGTTAGCCAATTCCATATACTCATCTCTTCTGTATATGTTCTTGTAATGATATCCATTCTTGCAAAACGACGAGATGCGCTCCTATCCCTGTCGAGGCCCTCGAGCCAAAATAAGGATAGGGTCGCATCTTGGGCGTGACCAGTTGGTATCAGAGCATGTACCGACCTAGGAGCCCCCTTGATTGATCGAACCTTGGTCGAGTCGAGTCTAGTGAAAAACTATTTTGAGTCTAGATATATATCGGAGAGTAGGTTTCTTTTACTCCTCTTCTATACTCTGGTGAGGTATTCGACTTAGGAATTTTTAATTCTACTCCTCTTCTCTTTTTTCACTCAATTTTTTTAGGATCACGCGGGTATTGTTGGGTTCCTTCCGATATCTTTGTGACGAGAACATTGTTCTTGGTGCCTCCAAACATTTAGGGGTTGTGGCAGTGTCCCGGGGAGTTAAGCTTCAAGGTGTTGTCGTCACATTTGTATCGTTGCAGTTCCGGAATACCAGAGGTCGCCGACATTGAAAACACTTCTATACTCTTTGTGGTGAGAGTAGTTGGCGCAACCCAGTACTGGGGAGAGAGGTGAGTTGTATTGCCATAGCTAGTATATCGGATGTTTTTCGAAGGTCTGAGGTACACGATTTCCAAGGTTTTCTTGGTTATGTGTTGACGGATGGATACAGTTGGAGTGTAGGGCTTGTTAGTTGTGTGAGATATTTTGCCTCCATGTATCCCCAACACCCGATTGCATAACCGGAAGATTTCGGGAGTTCTTAGGTGGGAATTCAAGTAGTTACCTAGGCTATCTTCCAACAGATCATGATGTGAGGTTGGGGTTCAACATCTAGTGGTTTGTTTGTTCACGGTCTTTTTTACAGAGGATAGTCTCGGTATGCTTCGTCAAGCCTTTTAGTTCGCTATGCTTAGGGAGCATATTTGATCATTTCAATATGACAATCCAATGTACGATCGAGCCCGTGCGAACCTTACCATGAAAATATCGAGCGAAATCTCTGTTATGAATTTGTTTTCGGATTGTTTTGTAAGCCTCATCCTTTGTTTTGTTGAAATATGGTAATTCGAGGTGCTTCGATGTCAACTGGTGATCTCATATCTTTCCTAAGTGGTGTTCTCACATTTTTTATGGGAATGCTAGTCCTGGTATTCAATCAAATTTTCATGTCCATTCTTTTCATCTAGTGCGCTTCTCTTCATGATAATTCTATCCTCTTCAATAATTCCAAGATCAATCCTCATGTTTCTTTCCAGAGTTCTTTTCATCCGTCCTAAGTCCACCCTCCTGCCCATTTTCTTAAATGATTAAATTCTCATCCAAATGCCTTTCTTTTCATCGATGCTTCCGCTATCTTGTCTTTTTTATCGTATCCAGTGATTCACTGTGAAGATACTCAAGCTATTCGAATTCATCATTTCATTATTCTTGTTTTCCTTCCCAGCGCATTAAATTCAAGATCTCAGTGTCCTTCATATCCTTTTCAATCGCTAAATGCCTCCCCATGTCAGAAATTCTTATCCAAGCCTCCCTTGTTTTTTGTCTCTCTCTATTCTATCCGAAGTGCTGAAGATATCTTAGAAGACTTTCATTTCCATTCATATCCTCTTAAATTATTTCGAGGTTCTCACCTCGTCAAGTTCTTAATTTTCTAGTGCAATATATCTTTCTAAGCAATTGCCTCAACGGTGGTTTCTTTTGAGTGGGCCCATAACCCACAGGTTTTTCCCGAGGATCTTACCTGGCTCTTCTAATCTTTTCCGAAGATGTTCTCAAGTTCTCTTCTAATATGATGTAAGAATGAATTTCATCAGTCATATGCCTTCTCGAAGATCGCTTCTAAATCATTTTCATTATTGGCTCAACCTTGTTTTTTCATTTGTTCTAGAGTGTCTCAGTAATTCTTGGTGGTGTTTCTCGCCATCATCCACAGCGTCGAAGTCCGAAGGGGAGTTTTTCTTAAATCTTTATCCATTCCTTGAAGATTGTCATCTCAGCTTCATTGTATCTTCTCGATTGTTGTCAATCATGAGTAATTCCTCCCATATCTATCCGGTGCATTCAAAGTTGTTCTTATTTCTCGAACCTCCGAAGGCCATCATTTCAGAAGATTTCCTCGCTCTCAACTTTCAGCTTTCATTCTCAAATTCTTCTCAATTGTTGTCTCTTCGTTTGTCTCTCAATTATTCCAGTGCTTCTGTCAAGTTTTGTGCTAGGAGAATCATGATCTCTTCATTCTCATATATCTCCATTCATTCTTGGCATCCTCGTTCGTATCAATTCTTACTGGTGGCTCGTTTAAGACTTCTTCAAGTTTGTGCCCTATCTCTCGTTTCAATCTTTCAAGAAGAATAAGTAGTATGCCAAATCCATTGCTTGTCATCAATTTAACTTGATGAAGGATAAGCATAACATAATTCTTATTCTTGTTTCATTAATGTGATTTCAAGAATTCTTCCAGAGGTTGTTCCTGATATCAAATTCTCTATTCTAGTTGTCCATCTTTTCTTTTCTGGAGTTCCTAGTTTCTCAAATATATCTTCGCAAATTTCTATCTAAATCTTTTCAATGTCATAATCTTATTCTTCTCAACCGTCATTCTTTTTATCATCATTTGTTTCCGGAGTTCTCCAAGATGTTCTTCATGGTGGTTCTTCAAGGATTTAATTCATTCTCGAACTATTTGTTGTCTTGCATTTCAAAGTGCAATTCTTTCTTCCTCATCTTTTGAGATGGTGTTATAGCATTCTTGATTCATGAGGAGTCCTGAAGGGAATTGTCTGGAATGGAATATTTAAACCAATCTTCTCTTTCTCGAAGTTCTCTTGGATTGGATTTCACCTAAAGCATTTCCTAAGAAAGGTTGCTATTAGGGTGCTATCAATGATTCAAGTTCTCAATATATCCTCTTGGGGAAAGAATTTTTGCACATCTTGTGCTTCCAAGCAATCCTTGTTTCTGTTAGTGGTTGGTTGTCACCTCATTATTTGAGATGTTGTCTATAAGCCCACATCAAGCTTATTATTTCGTTGTTGGTTTTTCAACAACTCCATTCATCCTATGATTCTCAAGTTCAATGTTGGTAGAAGTTGTCATTTTCTTCTCTGTTCTTTTCATTCAAATGATCTAGCTTCTATTCTCTTGTTACGGAGGCCTTGTGATGTTGCTCTCTTCAATCTATCATCTTGCTTTGTCAATATCATGTTCTTTCTTTGCTTATTCATTTAATCGGAGTGTTGTGAAATCTTTTCATGATACTTCCATCTTATGAAGTTTTTATTCTAATCCAACCGAAGTTTGGTGTCTCTCTTTCAAATTCTTTCCATCATATCAAATTTTGTCTCTCTTTCCTACTGAAGTGCTGCCCAAATTTCTTGTGAATTCTTCCTTGTTCCTTGTGTCATCTTTCATCTCGTTGAAACCTTCAATCACCATTGGTTTCAATCGTTTGTCAGAGAAGCAACTAATTTTACCTCTTTCTCTTTCTCTTCCCCTTCTCATTCTTAGATCTCGGGACGAGATCCTCGTGTAGTGTGGGAGAGATGTAATAGCCCGGGACCGACGCTCCAGAAGATTTCCCCTTTTTTCCATTCTCGTCGTATGATTCATTCCATTGTCACATTCATCATCGCATCATTCGCATCATATGCATAGCATCGTCGCTTGTTTTGAAAAAATTGCATCTGTTCATAATCACCAGTTCTCTCTGTTAGTTTCATCGGCCTTTTCGAGACCAACCACACACGCACGCGCCTGCGGCATTGATAAAAATATTGTTTTTAAAGTACACATAAAATATTCTCAGATTGGGTCGAAAGTTGGCATGCGATCTTGTTATATTGTAGGTAGGACGCCTGCCAAATTTCATCGCAATTAGAGGTCGTTTGATACCCCAACGGTTAAATATATAGCGACACTAGTCGTTTTATCTGTTGGACGTATTCGGTGTTTTAAAACTCCTTGTCACGAGCCGCAAACATCCCTCTCTTCTCAGACCACAACCCCCTATGCACAACCCGCTAACCCACCTAGCCCCCCCTTCGCTTCCAGACCGCCCGATCGAGATTCGAAGGTCGAAATCAGTGCAAAAATTCCCTAATCCTAGCCCCCCTTTCCTATTTAAGCACACCCTAACCCCTGCCTATTGAGAAACCCTAGTCTCCCCTCGAAATCCGCGCTGGCAGCCGCCACCCATCTCTCTCCTATAGCCACTTGGCGGCTCTGCCTCCTCCCTGCCAACGCGGCCCGCCCAAGCCCATCTGAGGCCTGCCGGGACCAAACCGCCGCCGCCCCCCGTACGCATCTCGCGTCACCGCCCGCAAGAGCCAACCGTTCGGCTCCACCCCGTGCCCCGTGCCTGAGTGCCTCCTCCTCGCTCGCGCATCTTGAGGTCACCCCACTGGTCGACCACCGAGGCTCCGGTGAGCCCCAACACCGGCGACCTCCAGGCCAGGCCTCATGTCGCCCTCTCCTTCCCCTTCTCTCTTTCGCTCCCTAACCTCCCTCTCTCTCCGTTGCGTAGGAGCCCCATGGCCGCCGCTCTGCCCGGTCTGCTTCGCCCTCTCATGGATCCGTCGGCTGCCGCCGGTAATGGAGTCATCCCGGTCAAATGTGCCCTCCGGCGCCCATCCCCGACCTCTCCCTGGCTGCCTTGGCCCCCTGCAGCCCTCGCCATGGACGCCTCCTACCTTCTGCTCGAGCGGGAGGAAGGGGACGAGCCCCCGTTAACCCGTGCCTGGGCCATCTCCAGCGCACGAGGGCCGTGTGGCCAGGCCCAACCGCTGCTCCTCTCTAGCGTCGGTCTATCGGCCTCCCTTGCTCCATGGGCTGAAGCCCATGAGGTGAGCTCCCCTCAAGCCTAACCCCCGCCCTGTGCAATGCATTTCTATGTTGCGCTCATGCCGTGTAGCCATGTTATGCGAGATTCGGTCCGTGTAGTATTTTTCTTGACCGCGAATTTAGCTAATTAGCCAGTGTTGCATAATTACAGATTTTTGCATGATTTTGATATGCTCATAAATAAATAACCGTGCAACGGATCCAAATGTTTCGTATATGTAAAATGTGTAGCAAAATATGTATATTAATTTTACTGCATTTTCATGCATGATATCAATATTTGATATGTGGGTTGCATTTATTTTGCATGCATGGCTTGCTAAACGGTTTATGTCCTATTATTGCATAGATGTGATGTCATTTGTTTTATAATAAAACCCACATGTTATATATGATTTTGGGGTAGAAAAATCCATTGAATTTATCTATGCATTTAGATTTGTCATTTGAGTAAGTTTGCGTGCATGTTATTTTTGTTGTGATGCCCTTTTGTTATTTTCGTGTGATTTCTCCATGCATGATATGAATTATTTTTGAACATGAGATATGCCCTTTGACATGTGCACTAGCCCCTGGTCATTTTGTTTGCCATGATAATCCATGTTTAGGTGTTGTTTTCTTGTTGCCAACATGTCATAAAAATAGTGCTGTTTTGAGGGTCTAAATATTTCTAAGTCTAGAATCTGTAATATTTTGTTGCTATCTTGCCATGTGTTTTGCTAGTGATCTACAGCCCCTTTGGGGTTGGTGTAATGGAGTTATTTATATCCTATAATGTCCTCTAGCATGATATTAAGTTTCATGCCATAATATGCACTGTAGATTATATTTTTATTGCTGTCAATATGCCTTCGCGATAAAAACTGCACTGTCACAAACTGCTATTTTCACCAAGTGTGAAACTGTTTTCAATTAGACATCTTGCGAGCTTATTTCCTAGTGATCCATGATCCTAAACAACTTGCTCCCATGATATAACTTTGCGCATCATGTATGCTACTTCCCCATGCTTAGTTTGTGCATTTTAGGATCTTATAGCTTGTTGTTTTCATGTGTGCAAAATGCTATGTTGCAGTTTTGGACAGATTTTATAAAAAACTTGTGTTGGTTGTTGGGGTTGAACCGTAGCTCCAATTTGGGCATGCCATATATGAAACTTGCTTAGAATTTCATGTAGTATCATATTATCATGTTGCATCCATGTTTTTAAATGTTTGTGGTTGTCATTTTCATACATTTTGCATTCATGGCATATAATCTTGTGATTGTCATATCTTTTAGACCGTAGCTCCGTTTGAGATGTTCCATATATGTAAATCGACTAGAATGACGCGTAGAATTGCATGCTATAATTTATTTTGATGTTTAGAAATTATAAAATATGGTTAGTTCAGATATGGACCAATTTAAAAATTGACATATGGGGTCGTTTCGGAAATACTATAAGTTGTTTCCGGCCTAATTTAAGATGCCTAGATAGATAGTTACTTATGCTTCACCTCTTTCCATGCTTAACAACATTTAATATTGTTATGTACCTAAGCGGGAGTGAACTAAGTAATTCAATGTGGAGTTTCGTCAATATGCAACTCGTTACTTATTGAGCTTCACTTTAATGTGTAGTAGTTGTTTGATGTGATTTGCCATGCCTTGCATATTTAAACCGGACATGCATCATATTTGTTTGTGCATCATGTCATGCATATGTTGTGGTGTATCGTGTGTTGATTGTTGTTTTCGGATTGTTCCTTCTCGATAGAGTTCCGAAAGCGTTCGGAGTGTGAGGATTCATTCGACTACGCCCGTTCGTGTACTTCACGGATTTGTTCTTCTTCCAAGCGGGATCTCAGACAAGATGACACATTTCCCTAGATACCACTACTATCATTTCTATGCTAGTTGTCTCGCTTCCATCATTATGTCTCGCTACCTACCATTTGTTTGTCAAGCATCCCAACATTTCCATGATAAGCCTCTAACCCCTTCACATCCCAGCAAACCTTTGTCTGGCTATGTTACCGCTTGCTCAGCCCTTCTTATAGCATTTCTAGTTGCAGGTGCAATTGCTACCGTGTGCCAACATGGACATTCTTTTGTTATCGTAATATTATTGTTATTTAATTTAATGCACATATATACTTGGTAAAGAGTGGAAGGCTTGGCCTTTTGATCGGTGTTTTGTTCCACCTTTACCGCCATAGTTACTTGTGTACCGGTGTTATGTTCCATAACTGAGCGCTCCTAACATGCTCGGGGTTGTTATCGGGACCCCCTTGATTTTTGTTTTAGGATAAAACTTGTTTGCCAAGGCCCAACATTGGTACTACATTTGCCCAACATAATAACACTAATTATTAATTTGACGCATAGGAAGTTAGTGCTACCCGAGGTTCGTTATTCAACATAATACAGGGGGGTCAGTGCTGCTGGTGCTGGTCCAAAATAGAGCCGTGTGCGGGGCCAAGCAGGGGCAACTAGGGAGATGTCTATCAGGCCATTGTACGTTGTGCTTATCCGTCGTGTCCTGATAACGAGATACGCGGCTCCTATCGGCATCGTCGACACGTCGGAAGGTCTTGCTGGACTTATTTTACCTTTCTCGGACGTCTTGCGCGTGGGATTTCGACGACACCTCGGGCTATCTCGAAGTTGAGATTTTTCATCTGGATTCCGCAAATACTACAGGTGATTCCGCGGTTGAGGAATTCCAATGCGGTGTGTAGTTAATTTGTGATGGATGAGTTGGAGCACCACTGCAGGGTTAAATCTTTCGTAAAGCCATGCACGCGGTTATGTAGCAACTTGGAAACTTTGTTTAACACCCGGTCATAATAAACTTGAAGTAAACTCAAATAAAATACACCAACTGTGTGCGTAACCGTGACTGCCTCTTCTCGTGAGTCCCTATCCGAGAGAGAACACGGTGGGGTTATGTTTGACGTAAGTAGGTGTTCAGGATTACTTAATGATCATTACTAGTTCACGTCTGTTATACATAGACCACCCACTTTACTTTCTGTATTCATAAGTTAGCCACTCAAATAAATGCTTAGTCGCTTGCTGCAGCCTCACCACTTGACCCTACCTCACCCATTAAGCTTTAATAGTGTTGATACCCTTGGAAATGAGATTGTTGAGTCCATATGGCTCACAGATTACTACAACAGCAGTTGCAGGTACATGTAATGCGATGCTTTGACATGAGAGCGATGCTTGTTTGATTTGGAGTTCTTCTTCTTCATCATAAATTTAGGATGGGTTCCATTCGGCAGCCTGGGATAGCAAGGATGGATGTCATTTTATCGTTTGATTTCGTCCTTAGTCGGATCCTGCTCTATGTATGATGTTTGAATATGTTGTTGTATTGATATGATCTTGATGTAGCTTGTGGCGAGTGTAAGCCAATTCCATATACTCATATTTTCTGTACATATACTTGTAATGATATCCATTCTTGGAAAACGACGAGATGTGCTCCTATCCCTGTCGAGGCCCTCGAGCCAAAATAAGGATAGGATTGCATCTTGGACATGACAATTTGTCTCTCTCCTTTTTAATTATTTGACACATCAATTTTTTGCGTACGTGGTATGCATGTTATTAATTATGTTTATCTAAATTTGTTGATTTGAGGCTCATGCATACATGTGATTGGTCCAATAATATTTTTTCCTATAGCCACATGCAAGAGTTGTACATAGCTAAACTCCAACCTCCATCTCTCTCTTCATTAACTACTATGTCGCATAAACAAAATACCTATGAAACAGTGCTAAGAAAATTGCACTGGGAGCGCCTGAGAGAAGAAAATAAAATCATAATAAGAAGAGAAATGGTATGAGCGCTCCTTCTTGTAATGCCCGCCCATATATACCCAACTTAATGACTAGATATTCTCTTGGATAGCCAATTATTAGGCCCCCAACTGAAGGGTTTGTTGTTGCGGCATATTTTTCTTGAGTGGATGGCCAAAGATATATCAACCCATAAGAAGCAAATGAGTTCAGTATCTCTGTGTATACCAACTGCAATATAAGGTAAAAGGTAGATTCGTGTGTCACAACATTCTTAGTGCACTTGTCAACTTGACTAATAGTTATGTTACACAAGATGTTAATAGATAATTATAAAATAATAATTATATTTGTCGGATTAATAAAGAAGCAAATCCACGACGACAAGTGTTGTAAAACTGTTTTTTGGGGGAAGTTGAGCTAGGATTCGTAGGCTCACTCAAAATATCTCTGATAACATGGCGGCATACAGTAATAAATGTAGTTATCATTCTTAATGAGTCCGAACATGCACAAAGTTGATGGTGTCCTGAATTAGGGGATGCACACCACATCGTCTCACCATTATTCGGTTGGGTTGAGGACCCACCGACAACCGAAGAATAGGACACGCATGCCCTACCTTGGCATACTCAAGATGGAATCCTTCGATGACTTAGCGTACACTTTAAGGCGTATTTGAATGATCAGCATGTTATCCCTAGTTGTATCTGGCCTACCTGTAACCCTAGATACCCCCGTTACCTACATAAGCCGAGGGGTTTAGTCTGTAGAGGAAGCGGTTTTGGACTAGTGCTTATTCATACGCTCTCAAGGTAGATCAGCATGTACTTTATACCCATCCACACTCAATACATTACAATACAAGCAAGATGTAGGGGTTTACCTCTTACACATGGCCTAAACATATGGGTAAAACATCGTGTCCCCTTATTCATGTTAGCATCGTGTCGAGATCACCAGCTCAGGATCCCCTACCCAAGATCTGTCTGTTTTAACACCGACATTAGTGGCCCATGCAGGTCCCGCTGTGTGGTCATAAAGGAGCGATGGAGATATTGCGTGACAATCATATCCATAATGGTGTACCCCTCACGTCAGATACTCAAAACCTCTGTTCAACCAAAGACCAGGAGTGGTTTGTGTTAGAAATATGCCCTTGTTCATGGTAATAATAAAGTGGTTGTTGTCATATTTCCTTTTTCATGATAATCATTTATTATCCATGCTAGAATAGTATTGACCGGAAACTTAAATACATGTGTGGATATATAAGCAACTACTACTGCAGGATGGTCCAAAGACAACACAACAATAAGAGATCCTTCAACCAAACTGTGTGTGATCCATCAATCGCAAACGGTATAGTTCTAGCTTCGTCGCCAATAGCGAAAACTATGTGCGATGGTGGATCCATCAAATACGATTTAGAAAAGACTTACGCGTCAATACATGGCATACAGTTGGTTCTTATAAACTATTTTCGATTAGCCAAGATAACACAAACGGTTAACAAAATACATATGTGTGCGAAGTATGGCATACGGTTCACTCAGATAAACTGTTTGCGCTGATCCAACAGAACACAAACGAGTTAGTGATACGTCTCCAATGTATCTATAATTTTTGATTGTTCCATCCTGATATATTATTATTTTAGGATACTTTTTTGGCATTTATTTACCAATTTATAATATTTTTGAGCACTAACCTATTGACCCTGTGCCTAGTGCGAGTTGTTGTTTTCTGCATGTTTTTTACTTTTCAGGTTTAATATACCAAATAAAGTCCAATTGCCACAAAACTTTTTGATGATTTTTTCTCGACTAAAAGAAGACATGTAAGCTCTGGGAGGAGGCCGGGAGGCACACGAGGGCCCGACCACACATCAGGGTGCACCCTGGGGGGAGGGCGTGCCCTGATATGTGGTGGTCCCCTCGTGGCTCTCCCGACGTCCCTCTCTAGCCTATAAATTCTCTAATGATCCAAAAACCCTAAGGTAGCTCCCGAAACACTTTTTACGCCGCCATAAGTCTTTGTTCAGGCGGGAGCACATCTAGAGCTCCATTTCGACACCCTGCCGGAAGGGGGGTCGATCATGGAGGGCCTCTTCATCAACCTTGCTGCCCCCATGATGATGTGTAAGTAGTTTACCACGGACCTACGGGTCCGTAGGTAGTACTTAGATGTCAATCTCTCTCTCTTTCTCTTGATCTTCAATACATTGTTCATCGCATATTTGTCTTGATCTATCCGATGTAATCCCTTTGTATGGTGTGTTTGTTGGGATCCGATGAATTATGAGTTTATGTTTAGATTATTCATGAAAAGTATTTGAGTCAAACCTGAATACTATCATATTCTTATTTGCATGATCATTATAGCTCAATAATGCTCTCTGATCTATTGAGATAGTTTGGCCAACTAGATTGATATTTCTTTGGTGGGAGTGGTGTGTTGTGGTCGTTCAACCTGACGAGTTTCTATATCCCAGTGACAAAGTTGGGGACAAGATACGTCTTTGTGTTGCTGCTACTAAGGATAGAACGATGAGGTTAATTCATATTTATTGAGTTTACTTTGTCTATATCAAGTCATCGTTCTTCGAGCATTACTCGGTTTTACTTAATACTCTAGATGCATGTTGGATAGCGGTTGATGAGTGGAGTAATAGTAATAGGTGCAGGAAGGAGTCGGCATATTTACTTATGGACGTGATGCCTATATGTTATTTGTATGAGAGATGCCACTAGAGAACACTATGGCTTTTCTACCAATTCCCAGCAGTAATTTGTTTACCCACCATATGTTATTTGTATGAGAGATGCCACTAGAGAACACTATGGCCCCAGGGTCTATTCACTTATATTTTTACAAATGCTACAATTACCTTGCTGCCATTTATTTTCTTTTATTTTATTTTTCAATTTATAATTATCTACACAAGTCACTTGCTTGCAAATAACGAGATCAAGGGGATTGACAACCCTCTTGCCGACGTTGGATGCAAGTTGTTTGTTCTTTTGTGTGCAGCGCTAAAGACGGTTGAGGATTGGTATTCCTATTGATTCGATAAACATTGGTTTCATAACTGAGGTAAATACTTACGCACATTGTGTTATGATAACCCGTTCCTCTTCACGAAAAACCCAATGCAAATCGACTAGTGGCCCAAAACATACTATAATACTTGATGATAAATCATGGACTATTAGCGTCATTGAACTACCGCAAGCCGACTAGTGACCTAAAACATGCTAGGCAACTCACTGTTGTCTTATTAGGATGATTACTATAGGGGTATCATAAATAATATCATGTATGTCAGCCACTCCCTCTGTCCAGGTGAATTAATAGACCATGGAGGCACCTAAGGCTGGTCATAGTGGGGAGTATCACATATTAGCATCATACATATGATACTAGTGGTCATAGTGGGGAGTATCACATATTAGCATCATACATATGATACTAGTGTATGATACGACATTCGTAGTGCATGGTATCATATGTTAGTATCATAGGATAGTTCATTTATTGTCATGCATGACACATAGTATCACATCATTTAATATGATGTAGTGTCATCATATGATACTCAACCCTCTCTTTGTTCATTTAATTTTATGTCACCTTATTAATATTGCCTAGTTGGAATGCATGCTACTATTCACATTACGATCAACCTAAGGAGGAGCACAACCAAGGTTCATAAGAAGTGGGTGAAGCAAAAAACGACCATGCTAAATAACTAAAGAATGCATTCCATTAATTGCCCCAAGTTGAATACGTTGCCCACTTCGTTCTCACTATGATCATCCCTATCATGGGCAAATATATTACCCAATTGACCATTGGCTAAATATCACGCAAGTTAGTATTTCCTTTTAAAAAACGAGTAAAGAAAATAAAAACCAAATCAAATATAAAAAAGCAAACAAAACAGGCTGGGGGGGATACTCGAGTGGGTGCCACGTGTAGGGTTCTCGAGAACTATTTCCCTTTTCTGTCCTAATGAAGTCATTTGCTTTGGCACTGGTTATTTTCTTTCAAATTCCACTCAGATTACGTACAAATTTGCCACCAGTTTATTTTCCCGAATCGTCTTTGCTAAAACCCAGAAGAGAGACTTATATGGATTTGATTTTCCGTTTCTATAATAAATAATGAAATCCAATATCCCATGCAAAACCAGATTTGAATAGTAGATAGATTGGCCTAGAGAGGATGCCCAAACTGTAGGCATTGCCCTCTTTGCAAGCACAAGATCGAAATCGTCAACCATCTACTCTCCAAGTGCCGGTTCGCATCTAGACTCTGGGACATGCTCAAATCTTGGCTCCAGCTGGACTGTATCGATATATCTTTCTAGCCTCTGCTACGCTCCACCAAGGATTGGTGGATTCATCTTACCGACTACAACATCCTCAAAATGAATGTCATGGCGCTGCTTGTAATGTTAACCTATTGGGTTCTTTGGGGTGAAAGAAATGCGTATGTCTTTCGTCACAAAACGGCAACGTCCTTAGTTCTTCTAAGCATCGTCAAAGGGGAGGTGGCTTGCGAACTGAATTTAGCTCAAATTCTTAGGTTTCTTGTGGTGGAACCGGCCCACCAGGGTTCAAGTCCTAGAATTGTCATTGGTGCTTGCACTTTTCTAGATTTATTTCAGACTTTTCGGTGATATCTTTCAATAGTAGGAGACGTTGCCATCGACTACGATATGCCTATTGTGACTTCGTCAATCTCAATATACTATGTCGACTCAGTCTCCGGAGGTGCTCATAGGGATATGAGTATGTGTATGTACCTTTATAGGGGTGTGCAAAAGGGAGGGGGTCACTCACTTGATAACCCGTGAGCACAAGAACATTGAGGGCTCCATTGATTCAAAGGAATTCTATAGGATTTCTGGAGGATTGAAATCCTTAGGAAATTTTTCTACGTTGGTACTTTCATTCATAGGATTGCATCCCTTAGGATTTTTTTTCGTATGGAATCTTCTATACTACATTTCATAGGAAATCTAACATCTACTCCAACCTCTTTTTACAATTTCTTTGTCTTTCTTGTGGCATCAAACACCCATTGCTAATCCTATAGGATTCAAGTGGTCATGCCATTTCAACCCTATACTTTTCCCATTCCTACGTTTTTAAAATCCCGCGAGTCAAAGAGGCCTTGAAATCAATCATACTGGATAATCAGTTTGTATTCTTGGGTGTGTTGTAACTCAGATAAGGCCTCCTTTCGTTTTGAGGAATCTTGTAGAAATTTCATAAGATAGGATTTCTACAGAAAAAATTCCTTTAGAGCTCTTTGGTTAGTAGGAATAGAAATTCTACTACTATGAAGGAATTCTTCAGGCTCCTTTGATTCAAAGGAATTCCATAGGATTTTTGAAGGGTTAGAATTCATAGGATTTTTTTTTGCTATATTTGTCGTTTGATTCACATGATTGAATTATATAGATTTTTTTCCTATGGAACCAAGTGTACTACAGTTTATTGGAAATCTAGTATCGAGTCTAAACTTTTTTTTTTAATTCTTTTGTTTTTCCAGTGACATCAAACACTCTATGCTAATCCTATAGGATACAAGTATACATGCCACTCAAATCCTATATTTTCTCTATTCCCGTGTTTTGAAAATCATGCAAATCAAAGAGGGTCAACCTATACTTCACATTTCATAAGAAAATAAACATTAGCTCAGACTCAATGAAAAAAAATCCTATAATGTGAGCCAAAGAGCACTTTCTTTCCTAATCATATTCAAAGGATTTGAGATACATGTATCTCATTTGCTATGACTTTTCGATTCCTATTATTTTGCTACCCTATGAACCAAAGGAGGCCTAAACTCTGTTCTCCTTTCAAGAAAATAAAAAAGCTACCTCGTAATCACCGAACCGGTGCCAACTTTTTGACCAAACCTCTCGCTTCTCCAAGACGGGCCTACGAGTCTACCACTACACGACTAGACGTGTGACGATACGGTGCCTGCCTAGGGCCGGTCCTATCAGGGACGAGGATGACAGGGCAAATCATGGCATCCTACAGGCGTGCACCCAACACATCCATTTGCCTCTTCTCCTCCCGCTGGACTGGAGTCCCCTCCGCCTTCCGGTGTTATCCATGCCTGGTTCTCCACGACGTGGTGTTTTCAGCCTTCCAGGGCTTTCTACCGTGAGAAGCTACATGTTCATCTCTTGTTAGGGCAGGTAACTTGATGGGCAGAGGTTCAGAGTAAAGTTTGTAATCCAAAATTGGTGTGGAGGATGACTTGATGTGCTTTCATGATCCATGTTTTTCCGCTTACAGGACATCAATAGGCGGCGAGATGAGCAACTCCTGTGAATGCTGCAAGAGATACTGGACTCATTTGCATGGAAAGGTCAAGTGTTTCTTCACGCAGATGGACAGAAACTCTAGGCATAGCATGGTAAGCTAGGTGGTGGGTTGCCTTGATCATTGAATCGGTAGCAAATAAGACATGTTTTAAACCGATAATAATAGTTCTAACGATTCCCATTTCTGCAGGTCATGCCAAAGAGATTTGTGAAATATTTCGGGTGGAAGCTGTCAGGAACCATTGAACTGGAAGCCCCCAATGGTCACGTGTATGATGTTGGAATTACTGAGCGTAGGAACAAAGCATTACTCCGATCTGGGTGGGAGGCGTTTGTCGACCCCAATCATATAGTAGAGAGCGACTCGTTGATGTTTCGACACCGTGGAAGTTGTCGCTTCAAGGTTGTGGTCTTCGATTCTAGTGGTTGTGAGAAAGTGGTGTCCTGTGCTTGCAGACAGGGTAATACCAATGATCAAGAACCAAGCACAAATGCGACAAATATTTTGACCAGTTTCAGTGATGGTAATGCTCATTCGTCAGCACGAGGACGATCAGATGATTGCCAGAGTGGAAGCTCAGGCCACCATAGAAAACGAGCAAAGAAAGATGTAATACCTTATCCTTCGGAGGGTGCGTCAGGTTAACTTTACAACTGACCAGTAACGTTTTATCCCATTATGTACGTACCATTTTACTGCAGTTGCCCATCCTTACTCTTCAAACTATTTTACAGCAGAAGACAGTCCTTATGAGCATGAGCCATCTGAGTCCGATGATCAGACGCTCCCGACGCCTCTTTATGTGTTATCAGGGAAGTGCTATGTAACAGAAGAAGATGAGGCCAGTATAATTGCACTTGCCCAGGAAATTCAAACTGAGATGCCTCTGCTTGTGGCTACGATGACGAAGCCCAGTGTGAAACCATATCCTGATCTGGTAATATTAAGTTAATTGTATGAATTCCCCATGAAACATAAGTTAATCGTATTCCTTATAACTACTTCCAAATATATATACATTTGTCATTCGTTACTGTTCTGAAGTAAAAAATGACTGAAACAGTGAAAGATGCACACTCATCATAGATTCACTATGCTTTGTGAATTTTTCTTTTGTTGTGGTTGTAACATGTTGTCGTGCTTTACAGTGGAAATCATGCTTTTAGGTGGATTTCACTTTTATTGCAGTATTAATGCTCATGATTAAAACTTGGATCGGTTTCACATTCTGCACCTTTCTGTGATCAGGTAATTCCCAAGGATTACGCACTCACACACTTTCCACGCAAAAACCAGACTATCAAACTACAGCTGCCTGAGCAGAGCAAGAAATGGTACTGCGAGTTCCGTGTCAAATCTGATGGAGGTCGTTTCAATCTGAAAGAGTGTGGCTTTGCCCGTGACAATCATTTACTGGAGGGAGATCTGTGCGTCTTTCATCCCATGACGAATTGTAAGGGTAGAACATTCAAAGTCATGGTCCATCTGCTCTGCAAAGCAAGCATTGATCATCCCTCCAGTAAAAATGGTTTGACAAGCAAAAAGAATGCTCCAACATTGTGTATTAAGGAGGAACCAAATGACGGTATGGTAGTCCCACAGAAGTATTACCACCACCCAAAGAGTTTGTATCTTGCTGCGTGATACATGTGAAAACTTGTTCAGGAGAAGAAACCCCTTCGTTGGGACATGAAGAACAGGGAATCAGTGACGAAGAACCCTACATGATGCCAAGGGGTACCTGTCTAACGAAACTGCAGAAGAAGAAAGTTTTGGAGAAAGTTGAAGCCATCGGATCACATCTGCACATCTACATTGCAGTCATGACCAGGAGCAGTATCCTCGTCTCCCTGGTAAGTCTAGAAAAATATTTTTCTGATTTGGAGTTGACAGTTATCTTCTTTCTAGAGAAATCAATGCATATAAACATTTGTGATCCCCACTTGCCCATTTGCGCCATGACCATGAATAGGATGTAGTACTAGTGGTTTCTCCATCTTAGATTAGGGGGAGATATTTTTCAACCATTCATCCAATGTATCAAGAGAAATTTTGCTATCTACCACTCCTCTACAGAATTGCAAGTTTGCATGTCATTCTAATGATGTGTTCAATATTCTGCGTGCATATGAACAAACAGTCCTTTGCCATAAAGTACTCTGCCACGTACCTTCGGAAGGGGAGCGAGAGTTTGGTGCTTCAGGTGGAGGGGAAGAGCCAGGTATGGCATGACGAGGTGCGCGACAAGGCGGGCGCCATGAGGATACGTACAGGCTGGACTTCTTTTGCCAGAGACAACAACCTGCGGGAGGGGGACATCTGCCTCTTCAAGCTGATGAAAAATGAGGGGGGACCGAAGAAGATGATGGTCTATATCATTCGCCGTGAGCTTTGCTAGTTTCACGTTCTGCTCTTTGTGCTGGCATTTTGCATGTTGCTGATGGGGCTCTTCGCTGCTTTGTGATCTGCAAGTAGAACTATGGGTATGGCCACTCTCTGGAATGAGTAACAAACCTATATCTGTATGGCAAACTAGTAACTTAGTTTTAAACAGGTTGTGATTTCTTACTTCAGTGTCAGTCTTATTTTGTGGCATGAAGTTTAACTAGTTTTGCTGACAAAGTTTGTATGAGGAAGCCACTTAATTGTTTGTATCCTCTGAAGTTTAATGGACTTGTGATGCCTAGTTTCTTAGCTCACTTGTGTACTTGCCTTGGGTTGATGCAAATTCAGTGCATATCAGAATGTACTCTACTCACTATGGTAAATCCAACCACAAAGAATGTCCAGGAATTAGTGAGACGACATTCAAGAAGAAGGACCGAGTTGAAGATCGCAAGACAATTCATCTAGATGGATGAATCTTGTCTTCAATGTGGCTTCTATTTTTGTTTCATTTTTTGGCCTAGACATTTACACCATTGAAATTGGCTCTGAGAGCCATGCATATACAATTATGAAACAATTAATTTAACTGAAGAATAAAAATATATTTCGTTTTTATACTATTTCAATCAGTTTCAACCATATTCAGATCAGATATATTCTGAATAAAATAAGCATACCGAAGTTTCAACTGATGCAATACATGAAAATATGGTCTGGTCTTGTATACCTTTTTTTTTTGTTAAAACGATGCCTCTTCCATGCGCAACACGCGGAGAAGAACATGATGGCCTTACTAGACCTCCGCCGGCAGCAGACACAGCACCGTGGCAAGGCCCCTCGCACCCGTGCACGAACAGCCCAAAATGACAGCCACAACATCACCCTTGATACCTGTACCATGCCCACTACCAGATGAAGTAGCAGCAGCAGATCAGCCATACATGGGAAGAGGACAGCCCTGATCGGCTCCGACGACACCCCATAGAAGCCTCATCCATCAGGAGCCAAGAATCCCAAAAGGAAGCCATATGCATATTCCTGATAAATCTGCTGCTTTTTAAAACCAGTTGAACTAAACAGTTTCCATAACTTCATATATATACCTATATACTTACTTTAAAAATAAAGTGAGGAGGCTTTCATGGTTCTTCATACGTCATCCCTTTATATCCGTTAATTTTATATTAACCATAAAGAAGAAGAATAAAATCACAATTGAGTGGTTTGAAAAACTTCAAGTTTCAGTTTATTTTATTCAGAATGTCTCTCAATGTTTGATATTTCCATGTTTTAGAAAATTCCTGTTCAGAAAATATGTAATATGTGTATTAAAATATCGATCTTACAGGCTAATTTAATATTTGAACCTGATAACTCAGTACAAATATGAAAAAAAAATCAATAACTTGGGGGTAAAACATTGCTTACATGGATAATACACTAAATATGTGTCTAACAGAAACTACTTGGCTCTATGAATGTAATTGTGTTTCTTCCCTTTGGGTAAACAAGGAAAGACTATTACATACTTCAAAATATGAGCTAATATTCCCAATTCATGTTTTCCCACATATAATTCAAACATGTGAATTAACATAGTAGATTGGACCTGCACGAAAGGAGTTTCCAAATCACCTTGAAATGTTCAGTACCGCAAAACTGAAATGTCCTTAAAACAGTATTATATGATCAAGAGATTATATATACTCCCTCCGTTCCTAAATATAAGTCTTTCAAGGGATTTCACTAAAGACTACATACGGAGTAAAATGAATGAATCTACACTCTAAAGTATGTCTATATACATCCGTATGTAGTCCATAGTGAAATCTCTTAAAAGACTTATATTTAGGAACGGAGGGAGTAGTTTGAGGATGAAAATCGCCTCAAATGTCGGTCCTCATATAATGCAGCATCTACAGGAAATACTAGAAGATCTTAACCCCTTTTTCTTTTTTATTTCTGAAGGTATTGCTAGTAATTCAGATTTGGCAAAACCAGATGAACCATATGGTATGCCAAATATTGCAGAAGGGCCACATACCTAATATCATAAATTTGAGTCAGTAAGCTCTCCATATTGCCAACCAGGTTCACCAGAGCAATTCGATATAAAAGTAATACAAAATGAAAGAACTAGAGATTAATTCAGACAAATTTACTGACAGAGGCAATAATGCTCTTGCACTAATCTAACCATATGGTGCAAGAAGTAAACCGCTGTGTAATGTAAGTTATGGCACCACTCGCAACCCACTTTATACTTTGGTTAAAAAAATAATTCAGAAAAATAGAACTTGGAAGTTGCATGTGATAGTTTATAAATCTACATAGTAGGAAGATATTATACTATGCAGACACTGCTCAATACGGCAAGACACTTATACACTTCACATATAAGGTCACCTAAACATTTAGTGCAGAACTATAGATACATTTACTTTTGCATGCAGCGACGAATTTCGTAACTATTGGTGGGTAGTTGCACCATAAACCTTGTGTTGTATCAAAACATATCAAGAAATGTACTAAAAATAACTAAAAGAGTTCAAATCCTATGTGGACAAAATGAAGAGAAAATAGGAGCAAAATCAGGGATCACAGAAATATGAAACTCGCAATTCTGAAGCCATATGAATATAACAGGGCACATCATGACGGAAGACAGGTTCAAGAAGGAAAATTTTGGACAACTTATGAATGATATTCTGAATTCTGAAACCTCTCTAGAATTTGGGGAGTTTTATTCCAATTTTGTAAGTGGAAATTAGGTATCATATATATAAAAAAGGTATGCAAAAGCCATTCCACTGATTTTTCGATCTGAATTTAGAACTTTTGCATACACCTATATGTACTGCAATTATTAGTTGATAAATTTGACAGTGCATAAACTTTAAAGTACAACAATATATTTAACTACTACAACTCCAACAGAAAAATGAAACATTTGCTTAGTCAAGACGGATATAGTTAAACAATTAGCATTTGCTTACCAGGAACTAATAGGACACCCTGCAGATCACTTACACATTATATAACCATGATCTACCAATTGACATTAATATAAATCTAATAAGGAAATGGGTTTACCCCCTTTTTTATATAATCATATAGGCCAGAATAAAGTGAAAGATAACAGAGATGGTGGAGGCAATGCCAGTGCTGCAGAGGTCACAAAACAGTAGCCCGATGTGAGTACAGATCGCAATCAGCTGAAGTAGATCAATTTATTTATCAAAGAAGCCAATTACATCCTAACTTACCGACTTGAAGATATGAACAGGACTCTGTAACAGGGCCCATCAATTGGCATAAACACATCGAAAGACAACCAGAGGAGGAACTCTTGCTACAAAGCTTGGGAAGATTTGACTAGATGACAACTAGGTAGAAAAACTCCTCGCCATCCCCACCAATCAGCGCCTCCAGATTTTCCCTTTATTTGCCTTCCACCACACCCTGCTAGGTGTTCTTGACTTGTAATCCGATTACTTCTGGCTGCCTCCTCAACACTCAGCAACGTAAAGGCCATCAGTGAGTTCAATTCGGTTGTACGTGCTCCGACATTGACAGAAAAACAAGAGCAAGCAAGTTACTCATATGGCCTGAAATAAACTCTGCAATAAACACAAAGAGAGGGGGGAAATCGAACCTTCTTCAAGCGATTTGGGCCAGCAGGACTAGAAGACCACGGGGATTTGGTTGGTAGGACTAGATGACTGTCCAGTAGACGAGCTCCTCGACAGATGGCTCCTTTTCACTCCCTTGGCGCTGCAGGATTTCTTCCGAGACAACTTCCGGAGCTGTCTCCTGGCCACGGCTGTTCTGCGCCTCAGTCACGACGAGGCATCCGCGGTGGCCGGAGGAGGGAACAGCTGGGCCTCACCGACGGCGCAGGGCGAGGCTGCGGACCAGGATCGCCGACGACCAACCTGCAGCCTCAGAGTCGTCGGCGAGAAGGAGGTCCCCACAGCGGTCTCTCTTCTTCTTGCCGGGGTCGCGCATCTGCGCCGGCTGGACGGGATCGACGAAGGTGAAAGAGCCGTTCATGACGAGCATGGCATTGGCACCCTGCAGTGGGATCTCGACGGACGACATCCTAGCGGCGGCTATAGAAATCGAAACCCTAGATCTGGCTTCCAGCAACGAAAGCGCGGGAGGAAGCAGAGAATTGATCGGAAGCGTATGAGAAATTATTAATCTGGGAGACAGGTTTAGGGTTCGGGTCCGACACGAAGTTAAATACGGCTTTTTTATACTAGTATCAAAAACAAGTCAAATACGTATTTTACATTGTAGGAAATTGGTAAATGCTTGGATTTTTTTAGCAAAAAGTGAGTATTGATTGAAATTTTTAAATCATTTTTTTGCTGTTACCAGCAACTTGCTAGTAGGGTTTTTTTTCTTTCATCAAAGCACCCGTTGGCTTCAAGTCTTCCCGCGAAGCGGTCACCAATATCCAGAAAAGCGAGAGGAGAGAAGGAGTTCCCGTCCACTCGATCATGGACGAGCCCGTTGTCTTGGGAGGGTCGGAGTACCGCGGTGCTCTGCTTCGATGGTGTACATAGTAGCTATGAAGTATCGATACTTCAAATTCTATTGTATTGGCATATAAAATGTGGCCGATACGTCTGATACGTGACCCATACTCGTATCCTCGAAGTATCATCTTTTACAATTTAAATAAACAAAAATAATGTCGATACTCCGCCGATACGTCCTTGACACGTCGGGGATACGGGAGGGCAGCCAGCCCAGTAGAAGCCCACCTCATAAGAGGATCTACACTCTAATACTCGTGATCTGCGTTGGGTTTTTCATGAAGAGGAATGAGTAATCGCAGCACAAAGTGGGTAAGTATTTCTTCCAATTATGAAATTAAGGTTTATCGAATCAATAGGAATACCAATCCTCAACCGTCTTCAACGACTGCACACAAAAAACAAACAACTTACACCCAACGCGATCAAGAGGATTGTCAATTCTCTTGATCTCGTTATTTGCAAGCAAATGAGTTGTGTAGATAATTGTAGATAATAGTAAAATGCAAGATAAAATAAAAGGTAATAAATGATAACAAGGTAATGATAACGTTTGTGAATTTATTAAGTGAATAGACCTAGGGGCTGTAGAGTTCTCTAGTGGCATCTCTCATAAGCAAAGCATATGGTGGGTAAACAAATTACTGTTGGGCAATTGATGGAAAAACGAATAGTTATTCGATTTTCACGGCAATGATCATGTGTATATAGGCATCACGTCCATAAGCAAATAGACCGATTCCTGTCTGCATCTATTAATATTACTCCACCCATCGACTGCTATCAAGCATGCATCTATAGTATTAAGTAAAATAGAGTAATGCTTGGAGAACATTAACATGATGTAGACAAAGTAAACTCAATCAATATGAATAAACCCCATCGTTTTATCCTTAGTAGCAGCAACATAAACACACAACTTGTCCCCTTCTCTCAAACAACCCTGCAATCAAATACAAGAAATCTCTTGTGTCTCTGACACACCCAATACAATGACAAATTGTATAGGTGCACTAGTTCGGCGAAGAGATGGTGATACAAGTGTAATATGGATGGTAGATATAGGTTTTTGTAATCTGAAAAGATAAAAATAGCAAGGTAACAAATAGTAAACAACGAGCAAAACGTTGTATAAATTTTTGGAAACAAGGCCTAGGGTTCATATTTTTACTAGTGCAATTTCTCTCAACATTATTGACATAGTTGAATCATATGTAAATACTTCTCGTGCGATAAAAAGTTCACTCCAAAGTCACAAATAGCGAAGAACTAACGAAGAAATTATTGTAGGGTACGAAACCACCTCAAAGTTATCTCTTTTGATCAATCTTATGAGTTACACTACTGGAATCAACAAATTTGCCATCACCCAGTTCTTTGCCGTCAGCTGGTGGACGACAAAGAAGCTCTTTGCCATCCGTTTACAGAAAACGGACGGCAAACAACTAGCTGACGGCAAAGAAGCTCTTTGCCATCAGCCACTTATAATTATCCCAATAAGTGTCACGAACAGCCCTAGAGTTCGTACTAAAATAACACCTTAAGACACACATCAACCAAAACCCTAATGTCACCTAGATACTCCAATGTCACCACAAGTACTCATGGGCTTCATTATACGATATGCATCACACAATTTAAGATTCTCATGTTCATTCCAATACAAAGAACTTTAAAGAGTGCCCCAAAGTTTTTATCGGAAAGTCAAGACAAAAACGTGTGCCAACCCCTATGCATAGATTCCCAAGTTCACGGAACCCACAAGTTGATCACCAAAACATACATCAAGTGGATCAATAGAACATCTCATTGTCACCATGGATATCCCATCGCAAGACATACATCAAGTGTTCTCAAATCCTTAAAGACTCAATCCAATAAGAAAACTTCAAGGAAAAACTCAATTCATCACAACAAGATAGAGAGGGGAAAACTCCATATGATTCATCTATATCAATAAAGCTCGCGGTACATCAAATCGTTCCATCTCAAGAACACGAGAGAGAGAGAGAGAGAGAGATCAAACACATAGCTACTGGTACATATCCTCAGCCCCGAGGGTGAACTACTCCCTCCTCGTCATGGAGGCCGCCGGGATGATGATGATGGTTTCCCCCTTCGGCAAGGTGCTGGAACGGACTCCCGATTGGTCTTCGTGGCTCCGGAGGCTTGCGGCGGCGGAACTCCCGATCTAGGTTTCTTTTCGGAGGTTTCTATATTTATAGGAATTTTTGGCGTCAATCTCACGTCAAGAGGTGCCACGAGGCGGTGACAAGCCTGCTAGGTGCGGCCAAGGGGGTGGTCGCGCCTGGCAGGCTTGTGACCTCCTCGTGGCTCTTCTAGCCCAACTCCAATGCTTCGAGGGTCTCTTTTGGTCCAGAAAAAATCATACTAAATTTTCAGCCCATTCCGAGAACTTTTATTTCTGCACAAAAAACGACACCATGGTAGTTCTGCTGAAAATAGCGTCAGTCCGGGTTAGTTCTAATAAAATCATACCAAAATCATATAGAATTATTGTAAACATGACATGAATACTTCATAAATTATAGATACGTGGGAGACGTATCAACATCCCCAAGCTTAATTCCTGCACGTCTTTGAGTAGGTAAATAATAAAAATAATAATTTATGAAGTGTGAATGCTAGCATAGTACATAAATTTGATCAATGATAATTCCAAACACTTTTCTAGCATCATTATAAATCATAAACAGCAGCTCATCTCATAAACCTTCTCATGATGAAATAACAAGCTATCCACATGTTAAAGTATAGACTAACAAACTATGCTTTCAGTCACCAAACAATTGCAATTCATCTATTTTTCAGGAAGGTCTATGTAAGAGCTTTGATTTAGCAAATTCCACATACTCAACTATCATATAGTCTTCCATGATTGCTAACACTCAAAGCATATTTTTAGAGCAAATGACATCCCTCAAACACAAATAAAGATAGAGGCTTAAAGTTTCGCCTCCCAACTTATTTATCATATAGATAATTGTCAACAATAATAATTCATGATCAAAAATATTTGAATGGCCATATATGCTTGGATATTTTCCCAACACATGACGCTTGCCAAGAGAAAAAGGCAAAATATAGGAAGTGGTGATGATCACCATGACTCTTGCATAAAGGTAAATACATGAAAGTAAAAGATAGGCCCTTCGCAGAGGGAAGAATTGATTTGCAGAGGTGCCAGAGCTCGAGTTTTTAAAACATAGATGAATAATAATTTTGAGCGATATGCTTTCATTGTCACCATAACAACCGAGAGATCTCGGTATCTTCCATGCTAGATACATTATAGGCAGTTCCCAAACAGAATGGTAAAGTTTTTACTTCCCCTGCACCAATCAATCACACTCCATGGTGAGCCGAATCCACGGGTACCGTCCATACCAACAACATTCCTAGGGGAGTTTTGTTTAATTATTTTCATTTTTTTTATTTCGGGACTGGGAATCCCTATTACCAGCCACTTTCTCGTGAATGATATTGAATCAACACATATCATGAGAATAACCCACCTACCATGGAACCGACGACCCCTAGTTACTATATGAGCGATTCACGCATACAAAACAGAATATTATTTGAAGGTTTAGAGTTTGGCACATGCAAATTTACTTGGAACGACAGGTAAATACCGCATATAGGTAGGTATGATGGACTCATATGGAACAACTTTGGGTTTAAGGGTGTTTGGATGCACACTTAGTATTTCTACTTGGTGCGGAAGTTGTGGCTAGTATGTGGTGGAAGCAAGCACCACATGTTGGAGGATCCATAACAATATAACTTTTATACAAATATACCCAAGCATAACTCATTACGTTGTCTTCCTTGTCCAACTTCAACTAATTTGCTCAGGTTTGAAAATAATTAATGGGGATTCACAATCATAGAAGATGTCCAAGATAATATATTTATATGTGAAATCTCTCTTCCATCAATATTCTTTCATGAATTGATAAAGTGATCAATGCGGTGTTTGCTAACTTTCAATAAATTTTACCACCTATACTTCCTCTATGTGAAGTCATTACTCCCCATGGGATAAACATATAAAACATATATAATTTCATATTTATGATATTCAATTCATTCAACCATTTACTCATAGGATATAAGTGAAACACGAGAATAAATGACAAAACTACTCCAAAACATATAAGTGAAGATCAATGAGTAGTCGAACAATTAAGTAGCTATGTGAGGACTTTCCCTCTATATCTCAATAAATATTTTCATATCTGAGTATTTTATTTAAACAACAAGCAAAAATAAAAATATCATTCCGAGAATAATATGCATCATGTGAACGAATTAAAATTTAGGCTCAACATAGGCTAACCGATAGTTGACGAAGAGAGGTGGGATGCATAGCATCCCCAAGCTTAGATGATTGAGAGTTCTTGAAATATTTACTTGGGGTGCCTTGGTAATCCCCAAGCTTGATCTTTGTATCTTGTTTAATCCTCTCATATCCCGGTTTCACCTATTCTCAAAAACTTCATCCACACAAAACTTGAAAAGAACTCGTGAGATAGGTTAGTACACATAAGAACAAATAAACACTTCATGTACTGCCAAGAGAAGTTGCACAATATTTTTAAAACTTTAGGTACTGTATACTATCATTTCCACAATTTATATCTACCAATATAGTCTATGGAAACTATAGGATAAGTAGATAACAAAACTATGACAGCAATCTGCCCAAACAGAACAGTTTGTAGAAATTTATTATAACAGTATACCTATGTAACTACAATAATTCTGAAATAGGAAATGCTAAGGAATTTATATGAAAACACTGTTTAGAAATTTCAGAAACTTTCCACGCTCTAGTAAAATATGAAAATTGAAACACTGCAGCAGAAGTTTTTGTTTTACACAACACACATCAAACGTGCAATTCAAGCATCCTAAAGGCAATTCTTGGAATTTTTTATTGAAAAACAAGATTATAAATAAAAAATAACAGAGAAAAACAAAATAAAATGACACTCCAAGGAAAACTCATATTATGTGATGAATAAAAATATAGCTCCAAGCAAGATATATCGATAGTGTTAAAGACGAAAAAGAGGGGATGCCTTCCGGGGAATCCCCAAGCTTAGACGCTTGAGTCTTCTTGAATATTACCTTGGGGGTGCCTTGGGCATCCCCAAGATTGGTTTCTTGTCACTCCTTATTCCCCTCATATCGGTATCTCACCCAAAACTTGAAAACTTCAATCACACAAAACTTAACGAAACTTAATGAGAAGGGTTAGTGTAATAAAGATAAATCATTCACTTAGGTACTGTCAAGACAAGATTCATAATTGTTACCACAAGATACCTACTGTATTCCATCATTCCCATAATTTATATTACTCAGTATAAGCTATAGGAACACTTGAAACAAGCAAACTATGCATGCAAAACATAATCTGTCAAAAACAGAACAGTTTGTAAAGATCTGAATGATCACCAAACTTCCTTCACTCCAAAAATTCTGAAACATTAGGAAATATCACATAATGTGCATATAAATGTTTTGTAAAAGTTTCAGAATTTTTTGACGCTCCAGTAAAATCATATAATTCATATACTGGACGTAAAAATTTCTGTTTTTGCACAGAATCAAACAAGCAAGTATCCATACTATCCCAAAGGCTTTACTTGGCACTTTATTTAAATAAAAGACACAAAACATGATTACCACAGTATCTTAATCATGTGAACACAACAAAACAGAAATTCAAAGTGTTGGGTTGTCTCCCAACAAGCGCTTTTCTTTAATGCCTTCTAACTAGGCATGATGATTTCAATGATGCCCGTATAGGAATAATATTTGAAACATGCAAAACAGCATCATGAATCTCATGACAAACACATTTAAGTCTAACCCACTTCCTATGCATATGGATTTTGTGAGCAAACAAATCATGGGAACAAAAATCAACTTGCATCATGAAGCACAACTTCAAAACTTTGAACACATAGCGAGGAAACTTGATATTATTGCAATTCCTACAAGCATATGTTCCTCCCTCATAATAGTTTTCAGTAGCATCATGAAGGAATTTCACAATATGAACAACACATAAAGCATTATTTTCATGATCTACAAGCATATAAATTTTACTAATCTCCTCATAAGCAATTTTCTTTTCATTCATAATAGTGGGAGCAAACTCAACAAAATAACTATGATGAGATACTTGATTGACATAACCACTTTGAATATTTAAATCATGATGAAAAGTTTCATGGTTGTCATTAATCTTTATAGCATACGTGTCATCACAATAATAATCATAGATAGGAGGCATGCCATAATCATAATAGTTTTGCTCATCAAAACTTGGGGGACTAAAAATATCTTCTTCATCAAAGATAGCATCCCCAAGCTTGTGGCTTTGCATATCATTAGCATCATGAATATCCAGAGAATTCATACTAACAACATTGCAATCATGCTCATCACTCAAAGATTTATTGCCAAACATTTTAATAACTTCTTCTTCTAACACAATTTTCCTTTCCATCATTTTCACGAAAGACATTATAAAGATGAAGAATATGAGGCAACCTCAATTCCATTTTTATTTGTAGTTTTCTTTTATAAAACCAAACTAGTGAAAAACAAGAAACTAAAAGATTTGATTGCAAGATCTAAAGATATACCCTCAAGCACTCACCTCCCCAGCAACGGCGCTAGAAAAGAGCTTGATGTCTACAACACAACGTTCTTCTTGTAGACTCGTGTTGGGCCTCCAAGCGCAGAGTTTTGTAGGACGGTAGCAAATTCCCCTCAAGTGGATGACCTAAGGTTTATCAATCCGTGGGAGGCGTAGGATGAATATGGTCTCTCTCAAACAACCATGCAATCAAATACAAGAAATATCTTGTGTCCCCAACACACCCAATACATTGGCAAATTGTATAGGTGCACTAGTTCAGCGAAGAGATGGTGATACAAGTGTAATATGGATGGTAGATATAGGTTTTTGTAATATGAAAATATAAAAAAGCAAGGTAATAAATAGTAAACAGCAAGCAAAACGTTGTATAAATGCTTGGAAACAAGTCCTAGGGTTCATACTTTCACTAGTACAATTTCTCTCAACATTACTGACATAGTTGAATCGTATGTAAATACCTCTCGTGCGACAAAGAGTTCACTCCAAAGTCACAAATAGTGGATAACTAACGAAGAAATTATTGTAGGGTACAAAACCACATCAAAGTTATCTTTTCTGATCAATCTTATGAGCTATCCCTATAAGTGTCACGAACAACCCTAGAGTTCGTACTAAAATAACACCTTAAGACACACATCAACCAAAACCCTAATGTCACCTAGATACTCCAATGTCACCACAAGTACCCATGGGCTTGATTATACGATATGAATCACACAATTTAAGATTCGTCATGTTCAATCCAACACAAAGAACTTCAAAGAGTGCCCTAAAGTTTCTACCGGAAAGTCAAGACAAAAACGTGTGCCAACCCCTATGCATATATTCCCAAGGTCACGGAACCCGCAAGTTCATCACCAAAACATACATCAAGTGGATCAATAGAACATCCCATTGTCACCCCAGATATCCCATCACAAGACATACGTCAAGTGTTCTCAAATCCTTAAAGACTCGATTCGATAAGAAAACTTCAAAGGGAAAACTCAATTCATCACAACAAGATAGAGAGGGGGAAACTCTATATGATTCATCTATATCAAAAAAGCTCGAGGTACATCAAGATCGTGCCATCTCAGTAACACGAGAGAAAGAGATCAAACACATAGCTACTGGTACATACCCTCAGCCTCGAGGGTGAACTACTCCCTCCTCGTTATGGAGGCCGCCGGGATGATGAAGATGGCCTCCGGTGATGGTTTCCCCCTCCGGCAGGGTGCCGGAACGGGCTCCCGATTGGTTTTTCATGACCCTGGAGGCTTGCAGCGGCGGAACTCCCGATCTAGGTTTCTTTTCGGAGGTTTCTATATTTATAGGAATTTTTGGCGTCAATCTCATGTCAAGAGGTGCCACGAGGCGGTGACAAGCCTGCTAAGCACGGCTAGGGGGTGGCCACGCTTGGCAGGCTTATGACCTCCTCGTGGCTCTTCTAGCCCAACTCCAATGCTTCGGGGGTCTCTTTTGGTCCAGAAAAAATCATACTAAATTTTCAGCCCATTCCAAGAACTTTTATGTCCGCACAAAAAATGACACCATGGTAGTTCTGCTGAAAACAGCGTCAGTCCGGGTTAGTTCTAATAAAATCATACCAAAATCATATAGAATTATTGTAAACATGGCATGAATACTTCATAAATTATAGATACATTGGAGATATGTTGTCACGTACTTGTTAACACACATCATTGATAATGTCCCAGGACTATATTTATTTCCATAAACACATAGGAAATATCATTATACATGATTGCCTCTAGGGCACATCTCCAACAATAGTCTCACATCAACTAGGCATACCAATGAGCTATGGAGCTGCTCATCGATAGATGTCAATGCAAGGAGTAGCGATTGCCATGCAAATGATGCACTAGAGCTATAAGTGTATGAAAGCTCAACTGAAGCTAAGTGGGGGTGTGCATCAAACTTGCTTGCTCATGAAGACCCCGGGCATTTGAGGAAGCCCGTCATCAGAATATACAAGCCAAGTTTATTATATGAAAAGGTAGTTCCCACTAGCATATGTAAGTGTCAACATAGGAGGATCTCTATATGAAGAACATGGTGTCACTTTGGGGCACAGGTGTGGTAAATTATAGTAGCAAAGTCCCTTCTCTCTTTTCTCTCATTTTTATGGTGGGATTTTCTCTTTCTTTTGCCTCCCCTATTTTCTCTCTTTTCTATGGTGGAATCATTTGGCCTCCCCCATTTTTATTTCATTTTTGTCCGGATTCTCATCCAGACTTGTGGGGGGGGATCATATTCTCCATCATCCTTTCCTCACTGGGACAATGCTCTAATAATGATGATCATCACACTTTTATTTACTTACAACTCAACATGAAGGACTGATAGGAAGATATGACTCTGAATGAATGCCTCTGTCAGTGTACCAGGATGTGCAATGATCTAGCATGACATGTTATCAACAATATGAAGAATGGTGGCTTTGCCACAAATACTATGTCAGCTCTATATTATCGTCCAAAGCATCATGACGATGAATGAACTAGTCATGTGAAGTGACGATGGAATTTGCATGGCAATATATCTCAAAATGGCTATGGAAATGCCATAATAGGTAGGTATGGTGGCTGTTTTGAGGAAGATATAATGAGGCTTATGTGCAACACAGCGTGTCATGTCATGGGGTTTGGATGCACCGACGAAAGTTTTATTAGTTTTATCACAAATCAAAGTCCTCGCCGCATGCCCCAAGGGAGAAGGTTGGTAGGCGTTAACCATCGCGCGCCCCCGACTCAAAACAACACTAGGATTTCAACGAGGAATATAAATGCTCACACATCATCACCATGCCTATTTTAATTTTTGGATGAATAACAAGTTAACACCTCTTAATATCGACACTTCTACGAATCAACATTTTTGGACTCACACCTTTTTCATATTACTACATCAATGTCATTAACCCACTGAGGGAGTCCTGGATTAAGGGGTCCTCGGGAGGCCGACCTATTCTTATGGGCTGGAATATATGGGCTACTTACGGGACACATGAATATTTGAAGGCCCGGTCTCCAAGGTGGAAGCTTCGGGAAGCACGGCTTGCACTCCACGTTTGATATAGCAAATAGGCATGTTTATCTCTTCGGCATGTAACTGACCATATGTAAACCCTAGGCACCCCCTGCGTCTATATAAGCTGGAGGGTTTTAGGGTGTAGGGACAGAATAACTCATCTATGGTTAGCTATTCAATCTCGAGGTAGATCAACTTCATAACCCCCATATCATCAATACAACCAAGCAGGGCGTAGGGTATTACCTCCATTGTAGGGCCCAAACCTGGGTAAATCTGTGCCCCCTTCGACTCCTGTTACCATCGATTCTAGTCTCACAGTTCTGGACCCCCTACCTGAGATTCGCCGGTTTTGACACTAACATTGGTGCTTTCATTGAGAGTTCCTCTGCGAACAAGTGTCGGGGGGATTACCCCCGGGTTGGCTCAAGGAGACGACTCAACATTTAAAAACATCAGGGGAGCCACCCCTGCGTGCCGAGCCCCACGAATCAACAAGACAAATGAAGAAGTAAAGACAAAAGACAAAGCTGCGACCCTCCCGGTTGGGTACTCTCGGCTGGCTCCTCCCGTCTGGCTCCTCCCGGCTGGCTCCTCCCTGCTGACTCCTCTCGTCTGGCTCCTCCCGGCTGGCTCCTCCCGGCTGGCTTCCTCCCGGCTGGCTCCTCCTGGCCGGCTCCTCCTGGTCGGCTCCTCTGGTCGGCTCCTCCTGTCCGGCTGCGACCCGACGAAGTCATCTCCAAGCGTCCCATCGGACACAAGCTGGTGACACTGTAGCTGACGGACCGCAAAGCCTGCCACCCCGCTACAGTCGAGCACTATTGGCAAATAGTGCCTCGCTGTGCACCCGTCACCCTTCACTTGTCACCTCCAATAGTGGTGTACTATTGGTTGCATCACTTATCACTTCCAATAGTGCATAGTTGGTCATGTGGGCCACCCCTTGTCCCCTGGGCCTCCCTATATAAGAGGCACCAGGGGAGCTCACTCATGGCCAGGCCAGCTCTCCAAGAACTCCCCCATTCCTCTCATTTCCCCTCTCACTCTCACACGTGAGGCCATGGAAGGGAGCAGCCAACTCCCTCTTCCTCCTCAGATACAGCTCCAGGAGCAACCCTGTACTGCATATACACCTCATATAAAGACATGCAAGAGCAGGGGTATTATCTCTCCGGAGAGCCCCGAACATGGGTAAACCACCGCGTGCTATTCGCATACCCATCCCGGACCTTCCACGACAGCCTTGCTCTCACCTCTATAAGCCACCCCATGGCATCTGCCGTCCCACGCGACCCCCGTGAGAAAACAACGACAGTTGGCGCACACCATGGGGCCAGCTGCTGCTGGAACCGCGGTCCAGGCGGGACCATCTTCATCATCACCACCGCGACGTCGCCACCGTCTCCACGGTGGCACTCGGGGGCTCGATGTCAACACACCCCGGGGCGAATGCTTGCGGCGCAGTGCCCTCGCTGCCGGTCTCGTCATGGCCACCGCGACGTCGTAGTCATTCGCCCATCGCCGCTTCAGCGTTCCCTCGCCCGCGTCCGTCCTCGACACGCTCGCCTCGCCGACCGCTTCCCCAACCTCGCATGCGCTACCGGTGGCAGCTCACAGCCATAACGGGCTGCCGTCGCGCTCACTCCGGCGCCCGCCGCGCCCTAACCTCTACTGCTGCAACGATTTGACCAGCGGGTGCGCAGATGGCGTCGCTGACTACGTTTCAGGTCGCATGCATGGGCCTCGTCCTCAACATCGTACGCGCCTCCCGAGCCTCTCCTCTATGGTAGCACTCACCCTCCCCGCGCTCCTGTTCCCGCTCCTGGGAGGGCCGCACGCCCGCGCGAGGCCTCCGCGGATGCATCCCGAGGCTCGCCCTCCTCGCTCCCCGAGCGTGAGCGCTTCCTCCCCTTGTGACCGAGCGTGTAGGACGCCTGGCCGCGCCGCCACGAGACCCCGCCTGGCTGGCCGCCCCGCGCCGCCCGGGCTCACCGCGCCCCTGCGCGAGCACTTCTGCCCATGCTAGCCAAGCCTACATCGCCCACCCTGCACGTCCGCGCCGCTGCTGGCCGCTCCCCCCGACAGAAGCTCCTCCGCTGCCCCGAGCTGCCCCGGCCCGGCTGCATGCTGGCCCGCCACTCCTACCAGCTCCGCAGGTCCGACCCCGCTGTCGGCTCCCTGCGCCACCTAGCCGTTCCTTGCCCGGCTCCGTGTGTCCGACCCCGTTGCCGGCTCCCCGCGCCGCCCGGCCGTTCCCGGCCCGGCTTCGCCTCGCGTGCCCATGCCTCTGTCTGGCTCGGCCTCTGCCTCCGCCCACTCCGACCTCCTGGTCACTCTACATCGCGCCCATGCCCGGCTCCCGCACCTCCGCCTCCGCCCTGCTCCATCTCCAGGCCAACCTCAGGCTGCCGCTGCTCATGGCCGATCCCGCCTGGCATCCTGTGGTTCCGGTCGGCCCCCGTGCCCCTCTACCCAAGAATCAGTCGTCCAACTACGTCACCTGCAACGGGCATGGTGCCCCTCCGGGACCTCCAGGGCCACAGTGTCGGCTACCTCTGCTCGGCTCAAGGTCGTCCTTCCGTGTTGTGGTGCTGCTCCGGCATCTGCCTCTACTCCGCCGCATGCTGCGGCTCAAGGCCATGCCTCCGTGTTGTGGCGCTGCTCCAGCCTCCGCCCCTCCTCCGCCACATGCTACCACTCCCGGTTGTGCCTCCGCGCACCTGTTGCAGTGCCGCGCTGCCCGCTCGCTGTTGCGGCCGGCCACTGCTACTCCCGTGCTGGCCGGTTTGTATGCTCCTCCTCCCTGCATGTGCCGGCTCCAACTTCGGTCAGGTCGCCGGCTATAGCTTCAGCCCGGGCGCCGGCTCCGCCCCTGTCGCCTGACACCTCCGCCTCCCTGCCCTTGCACGCACAGACCGACTCCCGCTTCCCTCCGTCATGGGCCGGCTCCCGCTGCCGCGCCTCGGTCCCGACTGTCACCTGCCTGTGCCCGCACGCACCGGCGGCTCCCGCCGCTCTCCCTCCCTGGATGGCTCCCGGGAGAAAAAGAAAAGCAGGAGGAGGGACCGACCAGGAAAACAAAGAAGGAAAAAGTGGGCCAGCTAGAAAAAGTGGGGTCGGTGCAAAGAAAAGAAGACACACACGTCCGTGTACCCGCGTCCCCATTCGACGACCTACCTGCTCCGCCGCCTGGTCGGCTAGCGTACCCGTCTACTTCAACACCGGGCCGGCTCCAGCTGCCCACCCGCTCTGACGTACCGGTCGACAAACCCGTCGACCGCCAGGGGCTCAATGGCCACACCCAGTGGGTGTGTTAGCATGCTCCACTGGTGAATAGCCGCATCGGCTATCTTCAACAACAACCGTCCTGCCTATGCGATAATCAATGAACCTACTCGCCCGGAGGCTACATCCAGCAGCGCCTCACTCTCATCAGCCGACGGACCCCACGTTCGCTCTCGTCAATGCCTCGCGCTCATCAGTCGACGGACCCCGCGTCTGCCCTCGGCAGCGCCTCGCGCTCATCAGCCGGCGGAACCCGCGTCTGCCCTCGGCAGCGCCCCACGCTCATCAGCCGGCGGACCCCGTCCGCCCTCGGCAGTGCCTCGCACTCATCAGCCGGCGGACCCCGCGTCCGCCCTCAGCAGCACCCCACGCTCATCAGCCGGCGGACCCTGCGTCCGCCCTCGGCAGCGCCTCACGCTCATCAGCCGGCGGACCCCATGTCTGCCCTCGGCAGCGCCCTGGGCACTGATACGTCCATTTTGCATCATGATTTTATATTGATATTTATTGCATTATGGGCTGTTATTACACAGTTTGGTACAATATTTATGCCTCTTCTCTCTTATTTTACAAGGTTTACATGAAGTGGGATAATGCCGGCGGCTAGAATTCTGGACTCGAAAAGGAGCAAATCTGAGATACATATTCTGCGCAACTCCAAAAGTCCTGAAAATCTACGGATAATTATTTTGGAATATATAAAAAAACACTAGGCGAAAGAAATACATCAGGAGGCCCACCAGGGAGCCACAAGCCTGCTAGCCGCGGCTAGCGAGCTTGTGGCCCACCTAGAAGCCCTCTGGTGCCCATCTTCTGCTATATGGAGGGTTTCATCAAGGAAAAAATCATAAGAGACCTTTCAGGACGAAGCACCGCCGTCTTGAGGCGGAACTTGGGCAGAACTAATCTAGAGCTCCGACAGGGCGATCCTACTGGTGAAACTTCCAAGAGGGGGAAATCGAAGCCCTCGTCATCACCAAGGATCCTCTCATCGAGAGGGGGTCAATCTCCATCAACATCTTCACCAGCACCATCTCCAAACACTAGTTCATTTCTTGTATCCGATCTTTGTCTCAAAACCTTAGATTAGTACCTGTGGGTTGCTAGTAGTGTTGATTACTCCTTGTAGTTGATGCTAGTTGGTTTACTTGGTGGAAGATTATATGTTCAGATCCTTGATCATCATTAATACTCCTCTGATTATGAACATGAACATGTTTTGTGAGTAGTTACGTTTGTTCCTGAGGACATGGGATAAGTCTTGTTATAAGTAATCATGTGAATTTGGTATTTGTTCGATATTTTGATGAGATGTATGTTTTCTCTCCTCTAGTGGTGTTATGTGAACGTCGACTAAATAACACTTCACCATTGTTTGGGCCTAGAGGAAGGCATTGGGAAGTAATAAGTAGATGATGGGTTGCTAGAGTGACAGAAGCTTAAACCCTAGTTTATGCGTTGCTTCGTAAGGGGCTGATTTGGATCCACATGTTTCATGCTATGGTTAGATTTATCTTAATTCTTCTTTCGTAGTTGCGGATGCTTGCGGGAGGGGTTAATCATAAGGGAGAGGCTTGTCTAAGTAAGGGCAGCACCCAAGCACCAGTCCACCCACATATCAAATTATCAAAGTAGCAACGTGAATCAAGTGAGCATGATGAAAACTAGCTTGACATGAATTCCCATGTGTCCTTGGGAGCGCTTGCTTTATATAGGAGTTTGTGTAGGCTTGTCTTTTGCTATAAAAAGGATTGGGCCACCTTGCTGCACATTTGTTTCAATTTTTACTTGCTACCCATTATGAATTATCTTATCACAAAACTATCTGTTATCGATAATTTCAGTGCTTGCAGAGAACACCTTACTGAGAACCGCTTGTCATTTCCTTCTGCTCCTCGTTGGGTTCGACACTCTTACTTATCAAAAGGACTACGATAGATCCCCTATACTTGTGAGTCATCAAGACTCTTTTCTGGCGCCGTCATCGGGGAATGAAGCGCCTTTGGTGAGTGGAACTTGGTAAGAAAAAATTTATATAGTGTGCTGAAATTTACTGTCACTTATTACTATGGAAAGTAATACTTTGAGGGGCTTGTTCGAGGCATCTTCACCTCGACCGGAAACACAAAGAGTTGTCCCTCAACCTACTAAACCTACTGAAAATATTTATCATGAAATTCCTTCGGGTATGATAGGGAAACTGCTAGCCAATCCTTATGCAGGAGATGGAACACTACATCCTGATTTGCATCTAATCTATGTGGATGAAGTTTGTGGATTATTTAAGCTTGCAGGTCTCCCCGAGGATCACGTCAAGAAGAAGGTATTTCCTTTATCCTTTAAGGAGAAGACATTGACATGGTACAGGCTATGTGTTAGTATTGTATCATGGAGCTACAACCGGTTGAAAATGGAATTTCATCAGAAGTTCTATACTATGCATCTAGTTCATCGTGATCGGAATTATATTTATAATTTTTGGCCTAGTGAAGGAGAAAGAATCACTCAAGCTTGGGGGAGGCTTAAGTCAATGTTATATTCATGCCCCAATCATGAGCTCTCAAGAGAAATTGTTATTCATAATTTTTATGCTTGGCTTTCTCACAATGATCAATCCATGCTCGATACTTCTTGTGCTGGTTCTTTTATGAAGAAAGATATTGAATTCAAATGGAATTTATTGGAAAGAATTAAATGCAACTCTGAAGATTGGGAATTCGACGAAGGTAAGGAGTCAGGTATAAATCTTAAGTTTGATTGTGTTAAATCCTTCGTGGACACCGATGCTTCTCGTGAATTTAGCACTAAATATGGACTTGACTCTGAGATAGTAGCTTCTTTCTGTGAATCTTTTGCTACTCATGTTGCTCTCCCTAAGGAGAAGTGGTTTAAATATCATCCTCCCATTGAAGTGAAAGTAATGGAACCTATTAAAGTTGAAGAGAAAATTATTACTTACAATGTTGATACTGTTATCCCTACTGCTTACATTGAGAAACCACCTTTCCCTGTTAGGATAAAGGAACATGCTAAAGCTTCAACTGTGGTTCCTAAGAGTTGTATTACAACACCTACACCCCCTGAAGAAATTAAAGTTGTACCTAGTATTGCTATGGTTAAAGATCTCTTGGTTGATAATATTGATGGGCATGTTATTCATTTCTATGATGTAGCTGCTAGAATTGCTAGACCTGATACTAAGCATAAACATAGACCAGTTGTTGGTATGCCTGTTGTTTCTGTTAAAATAGGAGATCATTGTTATCATGGCTTATGTGATATGGGTGCTTGCGTAAGTGCAATTCCCTATTCCTTATACACGAAGAAATCATGCATGATATTGCATCAGTTGAACTAGAGGATATTGATGTTACTATTAAGCTTGCTAATAGAGACACTATTGCACCAATGGGGATTGTTAGAGATGTTGAAGTCTTGTGTGGGAAAGTAATGTATCCTACTGATTTTCTTGTTCTTGGTTCCCCACAAGATAATTTTTGTCCCATAATATTTGGCAGACCCTTCTTGAATACTGTTAATGCTAAGATTGTTGGTGAGAAGGAAGTAGTTACTGTAAGCTTTGGGGATGTGTCTCATGAATTTAATTTCTCTAAATTTCGTAGACAACCCCATGACAAGGAATTTCCTAGTAAAGATGAAATTATTGGCCCCGCTTCTATTGTTGTGCCTCCTACTGATCCCTTAGAAAAATTTTTGCTAGACCATGAAAATGATATGCATATGAATGAGAGGAATGAAATAGATGAAATTTTCTTTGAGGAGCAACCTATTTTGAAACATAACTTACCTATTGAAATACTTGGAGATCCTCCTCCACCCAAGGGTGATCCCGTGTTTGAGCTGAAGCAATTACTCGATACGTTGAAATATGCTTATCTTGATGAAAACGAGATATATCGTGTTATTATTAGTGCTAACCTTTCAGATCATGAAGAAAAGAGATTATTGAAAACTCCGAGGAAGCACCGTGCTGCTATTGGCTATACTCTTGATGATCTTAAGGGCATCAGTCCCACTCTATGCCAGCATAAAATTAATATGGAGCCTGATGCCAAACCAGTTATTGATCACCAAGGACGATTGAACCCTAAGATGAAAGAAGTGGTAAGAAAAGAAGTACTAAAGCTTCTGGGGGCAGGTATAATTTATCCCATTGTTGATAGTAGATGGGTTAGTCCCGTCCATTATGTCCCTAAGGAGGGAGGTATTACCGTTGTTCCTAATGATAAAAATGAATTGACCCCGCAAAGAATTGTTACAGGTTATAGAATGGTAATTGAATTTAGGGAATTAATCAAAGCTACTAAGAAAGATCATTACCCTTTACCTTTTATTGATCAAATGCTAGAAAGATTATCCAAACATACTCATTTTTGCTTTCTAGATGGTTACTCTGGTTTCTCTCAAATACCTGTATCAAGCCAGGATCAAGAAAAGACCACTTTCACTTGCCCTTTCGGTACCTTTGCTTATAGATGTATGCCTTTTGATTTATGCAATGCACCTGCTAACTTTCAAAGATGTATGATGGCTATATTCTCTGACTTTTGTGAGAAGATTCTTGAGGTTTTCATGGATGATTTTTCCATTTACGGAACTTCATTTGATGATTGTTTGAGAAACCTTGATCGAGTTTTGCAAATATGTGAAGAAACTAATCTTGTCTTGAATTGGGAAAAGTGCCACTTTATGGTTAATGAAGGTATTGTCTTGGGGCATAAGATCTCCGAAAGAGGTATTGAAGTTGATAAAGCTAAAGTCGATGCTATTGAAAAAAATGCCGTGCCTTACGGATATTAAAGGTATAAGAAGTTTCCTTGGTCATGCTGGTTTCTATAGGAGGTTTATCAAAGATTTCTCTAAGATTTCTAGGCCTCTCACAAACCTTCTGCAAAAAGATGTTCTGTTTGTTTTTGATGATGATTGCGTAGAAGCATTTGAAATTCTTAAGAATGCCTTGATTACCGCACCTGTTGTTCAACCACCCGACTGGAACCTACCTTTTGAAATTATGTGTGATGCTAGTGATTATGTTGTTGCTGCTGTTCGAGGACAAAGGGTCGATAAGAAATTAAATGTTATCCATTATGCTAGTAAAACTCTAGACAATGCTCAAAGAAACTATGCTACTACTAAAAAGGAATTTCTAGCAGTTGTGTTTGCTTGTGATAAGTTTAGACCTTATATTGTTGATTCCAAAGTAACTGTTCACACCGATCATGCTGCTATTAAGTACCTTATGGAGAAGAAAGATGCTAAACCTAGACTTATTAGGTGGGTCCTTCTGCTACAAGAATTTGATTTGCATATCATTGATAGAAAGGGTGCTGATAACCTTGTAGAAGATAACTTGTTTAGGTTAGAAAATGTTCTTGATGACCCACTACCTATTGATGATAGCTTTCCTGATGAACAATTAGCTGTCATGAATACTTCACATAATGCTCCTTGGTATGCTGATTACGCCAATTACATTGTTGCTAAATTTATACCTCCTAGTTTCACATACCAACAAAAGAAAAAGTTCTTCTATGATTTAAGGCATTACTTTTGGGATGACCCACATCTTTATAAAGAAGGAGTAGATGGTATTATTAGACATTGTGTACCTGAGCATGAACAGGAATAGATCTTACGCAAGTGTCACTCCGAAGCCTACGGAGGACATCACGCTGGAGATAGAACTACACACAAGGTACTACAATCTGGGTTTTACTGGCCTACTCTTCAAGGATGCTCGTAAGTTTGTCTTATCCTATGATGAATGTCAAAGAATTGGTAATATTAGTAGACGTCAGGAAATGCCTATGAATTACTCTCTTGTTATCGAACCATTTGATGTTTGGGGCTTTGATTATATGGGGCCTTTTCCAGAATTTAACAGATATACTCATATTCTAGTTGCTATTGATTATGTCACTAAGTGGGTAGAAGCTATTCCAACTAGTAGCATTGATCATAACACTTCTATTAAAATTCTTAAAAAAGTTATTTTCCCTAGATTTGGAGCCCTAGATATTTGATGACTGATGGTGGTTCACATTTTATTCATGGTGTTTTCCGTAAATTGCTTTCTAAATATGATGTTAATCATAGAGTTACATATCCTTATCATCCTGAGTCTAGTGGTCAAGTAGAGTTGAGTAATAGAGAGATTAAATTGATTTTGCAAAAGACTGTTAATAGATCTAGGAAGAATTGGTCTAAGAAACTTGACGATGCATTGTGGGCTTATAGAACTGCTTACAAAAAACCTATGGGTATGTCTTCGTATAAGATGGTTTATTGTAAAGCATGTCACTTACCTCTATATCTAGAACATAAGGCTTATTGGGCAATCAAAGAGCTCAATTATGATTTCAAACTTGCTGGTGAGAAGAGGTTATTTGACATTAGCTCACTTGATGAATGGAGAACCCAAGCCTACGAGAATACTAAGTTGTTTAAAGAAAAGGTTAAGAGATGGCATGATAGAAGGATACAAAAGCATGAATTTAATGTAGGTGATCATGTCTTCCTATACAATTCTCATTTAAGCGGCTGGCCAAGATCTGTCGCCGGTGAGGCCGGGCGGTGATAGGAAGGCGAGGGCGGCGCTCCGGCGAGCTGCGGGAGGAGGCTGGGCAACGGGCGAGCGCACCGGCGAGCTGACACGCTGCAGGCACCGACAACGACGTTCAAGCTAGCGTGGCAGCGAGGCACAGGGCTGCTGATAGGGTGCTATGCGGGCGGCGACGCGCGACGGCAAGCGGCAACGGGGTCCGGCGAGGCGAGGTGCGGCGGCGCGATAGACGGGCGGCGCTAGGGTTCGGCGGTGGCACACGCGGGCTGCCCTGGTCCCCGATGGGCTCAAGCGGGCTTGGATCGGGCCATGGCGGGCCCTGCAGCGGCTATGAGTAGGCTGGCGGCGCGGACACCTACGTGGCGGCTGCTGAGTGGCCTAAGGCGGGGCTACGGTGGCTGGGCTGCCTTTCGTTGCGCCAAGTGGCGGCGGCGGGCTGGTCTAGCATGGAACACGAGGAGCGGTGGCTGCTGGGTGGTGGGAGGAGGCTCGGGCAGCGCGGATTTCAAGGCAGAGGCTAGGGGAGACCATTTTGGGAGGGGAGGACCTCCTTTTATAGGCAGAGATTAGGGTTAGGGTTTTTGGGATGTTTTGGAGCCTCCGATCACGATCCGACGGTCAGGTCGGAGAGGTGGGTTAGGATGGGCTGGTGGGCTATGAAGAGGTGGTTGGCCCAAGGAGAGAGGGAGGTTTGCGGCCCGTGATAGGGTTTTGAAACACCGAAAACATCCGACGAATAACCCGATGATGGTATTGTTACGACTGATCGTTCGGGTATCAAGCAAACTCGGAATGCGACGAAATTTGGCAGGCGGTCTACCTACAATATAACAAGACCGCACACCAACTTTCGACTCAATCCGAGGATATTTCGTATGCACTTTTAAAACAATATTTTTATCGATGCCGTGGGCGCGTGCATGTGTGGTTGGCCTTGAAAGGTTGACAGCATGAACGGAGAGAACCAGCAACTACGAACGGATGCAAGTTTGAAAACTCATGTTGACAAAATGTTGATGCTATGCAGATGATGCGAATGATGCTATGATGAATGCGACAACCAAACGAATCACACGATGAGAATGGAAACAAAAGGGGAATCTTCTGGATCGCCGGTCCCAGGCTGTTACAACTCTCCTTGACTACACGAGGATCTCGTCCCGAGATCTAAGAATTAAAAGGGTAAGAGAAAGAGCAAGATGTAAACTTTGTTGCTTTTTGAAAAACAGGTGAAACCAATGAAACATGAAGGTTGGAAAGAGATGAAGAAGTACATGAGGAACAAGCAAGAATTCACAAGAAATTTGGGCAGCACTTCAGTAGGAAAGGGAGGCAAAATTTGATATGATGGAAAGAAATTGAAAGAGAGACACCAAAATTCAGTTGGATTAGAATCAGAACTTTATAAGATGGAAGGATCATGAAAAGATTTCACAACACTCCGGTTAAATGAATAAGCAAGAAAGAACATGATCTTGATAAAACAAGATGATGGTTGAAACAGAGCAACATGACAATGCCTTTGGAAGAAAAGAATAGAAACTAGATCATTGGAAGGAGAAGAATGGAGAAGAAAACAACAATTTCTATCACCATTGAACTTTAAAAGCATGGTTGAATGGAGTTGATGGAGAATCAACAACGAAAAGAATAGCTTGTTATGGGCTTATGGAAAACATCTCAAAATTATGAGGTGACAACCTGCCACAACAAAAACAATTGATTTCTTGAGAGCAACAAGTATGCAAAACTTCTTTCACCAAGAGGTGGAGGAGACACTAGAATCATTTATGACACCATGATAGCCATAATCCTTAGGGAAATTCTTTAGGTGAAATCCAACCCAAGATACTCCAAGAAGACAAGATGGGTTTACTTATCTTTATTCTTGACAATTTTTCTTTCGAGACTCCTCATAATCAAGAATTTAATAATACCATCTCAAAAGAAAATGGAGAAGGAATTGAACTTAGAAATGCGAGAAAACAAGAGAAAAGCGAAGACGCCCGGGGGCTCAGGCCACCGGCGCATCACCAGCCGGCGCATCACTAGACGGCTCGACTCTCGGCTCGGAGGTAGTCACGGCCTTCGGGTCGGCTTCCTTGGCCTTCAGGGCAGCCTCCGCGGTCCCAGCCATCTCGGTGCTCTCATCGACGACGTCCTCGTCCTCCGGACCTTGGGGGTTGCCGAAGGATTCCTCGGCTACCGGCTTGCCGTCCTCGCCAAGGGCCGGCAGGAGCTTGTCCGGGTCGACGTACGATGCAAGCTCATTGGCTTGGGTGAGGAGGACAGGCTCGCGGGCCGCCCGCTCCTTGGCCGGCTCATCCCGCATAGTGGCCAACCGTTCTAAGTCAATGTCGCAGTACCACGAGGTGACAAACCGGAGCATAATCTGCGCCCCGGGTCGCGCCGCCAACGCCTTCCAGACCTCGGGCCGGGCCACGACGTGCTCCAGCCACAAAGCCATGTGGCTCTCCGGAGCTCCACGGCCTGGCCACAAGGCGGCGATGACCCCCTTGTCGGCCATCTTCAGCCGCTCCACGCTCCGCTCGAGGTGGACCAGCCGGTTCTCTACGGCCATCCCAAGCTCCGCCATATCCCAAGCGGAGTCCTCCTCGATGGAGCACCCGAGCGCCCGAAGACACTCCCAATGCTCCTCGACAGCATGCTTAGCGTGGCGCTGGGTTTCCGGGAAGTGCCCTGAAGAAGAAAGGGAAGAAAGAGAAGAAGGAAAATCAAGGACAAGAACTGGCAAGAAGAAAGCAGACGGCCGAAAATAGAAAAGCGGGTACTTAAGCTCGATGGAGTCGTCCAACTCGATGGCGAAGTGGAGCGACGAGTCCCGCTCCGACACCAGCGCCGCCTCCGCCTTGGCAAGAGCCATCCTACGCTTCTCGAGCATCCTCTAGAGTCAGGTCACCTCATTTTGGAGGGCGGCGGTGCGTTGGGAAGCCTCGGCCGCTTCCTTGACGGCCTTCTCCTTGGCCGTCACCTCCCGTGCGACGTTGGCCTTCAGGCGGTCCTGGGTCGCCTGCCCATCCACCAGCTGGGTGCTGAGCCGGTCCCTCTCCTGGGTGACCGCCTGGACGCTCTGCGCTAGCCGGTCCCGCTCGGAGACTGTCCGGTCTTCTCCGCCTGAAGGGTGGTCAGCTCCCCTGCGAAGCAAAACGAGCGTCAGTCGGACTTTCTAGGCCTGTTCCAGCTGCCAAGTAGCCGGCCCGGCTCCCGGGGGCTACGCGCCCCACCCCCCGCACACTACTAGGAAAAGGCCTAGTAGTAGCGCTGGTTAAACTTCTAGTAGTAGCGCGAGTGCCCGCGCTACTACTATCACGCTACAGCTAACTGGTAGTAGTAGCGCTGGTTCATCCCGCGCTACTAGTACATGTGTTAGTAGTAACGCTGGTGGCACACGCGCTACTACTAACTATCTGTAGCGTGTGCCCTTGACCTGTGCTACTACTATCAATTTCAAAAACCAAAAAAATCATGACCGCCAGCCGAAGATTGGCCCTTCGAGGAGTAGGTCCTGTGCACTGTCGGTCGGAGAAGGGGAGGAGATAAACCCATGGCGGTTCTGCAGGCGGGCGCCATGGCCACCGCCTGACCTTCTTGTGGGTCGAGGGGAGGGGAGGGTACAAGATGGGATGGGATGAGAGGAGGAAAGGGTGGGGCAGCGACGACGGTGAAGGAGAGAGCGGGGGGGGGGGCATTGCCGCTTGCGGAGAGGTCAAGAGGAGATGGGAAGGTGTTGGGTGGCGGCGCCAATGCATGAGGAGAAGGAAGGGGAGGAATGAATCTGAGAGAGGGGGAGAGTGATGGGAGAGAGAGAGAAAGGAGGGTAGGGGAGAGGCTTACGGCGGCAGCAGTCTCGAGAAGGGGAGCGGCGGTGGCAGGGGAGAGGGCTGTGGCGGCGGCGGTGGTCTCGGGGAGGGGAGCGATGGTGACAGGGGAGAGGGCGGCGGCGGTGAGGTCGAGGGTAGCGGCGGTGAGGTCAAGGGCGGCCTCGGGCGGCGGCAGTGAGGTCAACAGCGATGGTGGCGACAGAGGGGAGTGCGGGAGAGGGGGGAGGGGGAATAGTGGGGGACTTAGGAAATTTTAAGCCGTCCCGCGTGGGCTTAGCTCAAAATTTTAGCAGTAGAGCTTTTTTGCGGCGAGTGCTTCTACTACCAATAGTGTCGGTGGGCTCGTCGGGTCCAGCTTAGCAGTAGCGCTTTTTCTGTTTCCAGCGCTACTGCTATCAACTTAGCAGTAGCGCAGGTTTTATACCCCACGCTACTACTATGGCCTGTCCCGGGGGGGGGGGCATAGTGAAGACCACTTAGTAGTAGCGTGTGTTTATAAACCAACGCTACTACTATCAACTTAGTAGTAGCGATGGTTATAAACCAACGCTACTAGTAACTAACAGTAGCGATGGGTAAAAACCCGTGCTACTAGTAAGCGTCTATCTATAAGCTTTTTCCTAGTAGTGGCAAGACCAAACGTACCTCGCACCCGCGTCAGCTCCTCCTCCAGCCAGTAGAAGCCGTGCTTGCCATGATTGTGGATGGAGACCGCTTCATCAAACAGCTCCTGCCGCCGGGCGTTCCCTGCCTGCCGCAGGAAGTCAAAATCAGAAGACGCACAAGGAGACCAGGCCCGGCTACCCTGTAGCCAGTCAGCCGTCCCGCATCTCGGGGGCTACACCTAGTAGGTGCGCTTGCGCACCCCCACTGAATATTTCAACAAGGATAACGACGCTTACATCCGCAAGCCGCAGGGTGGTGTTTGCCGCCTCCGCGAACCGGGCCAGCTCCTAGCGGCACCGCTCTAGGACGCTCCCCAACTCCCCGAACGCGGGGACCGGGCAGCATGCCGGGGGAGCCGGAAGGGTGGGGATGCATGCCAGCTCCTCCCAGTCTTGGATCACATCGACCATGGACCTCCGGGCTCGGCTATCGTCACCGCCCGTCCCAACGTTCTCCATCGTGCTGGCCGCCGGGGGAGGGTTAATGATGGCGAGGGCATGGGAATCGATCCCCTATTGCCCCTCGCTCCGTACTGGCGCTGCCTCCTCCTCCTACCGGCCCGACGTGACAACCGCGACAGACGGTGCCTCCGTCTCCATGGCCGGCACCTCCGGCGCCGCCTTCGGGGCTATCGGAACCTCCGGTACGTCAACCCGGGCCGGCTCGGCAGCAAGCGGTGTCACTTCCGGCACCATCGGCCGGTTCTCCACGAGGACCGGCTCCGTAGCCGCCCCCGATCGGGCCGCCTCCTCCGCAGGTGGGGGTGCGGCCGGCTCCGTGGCCGCCCCTCGCGACTCGCTCGACGGGGGCCTCGACAGGCAGGTCAATTTCGCCGCCGAGTCGGACGCCCGCGCGGGGTCCGCGGATATCCTCCGCCTCCTCCCGCTTGATGTCCTAGAGCGCGAGGCCCCGCCTTGTGCTCCAGACCTCGAGGCTCACAGCTCCCTGAGCCTCCTCTTCTCCTCCCGCTGCGTGGCCGCGTGCTCGCGGGCTAGTCAGCTGGCGGTGGCCGTCGGGTCAACCGTCGACTCCACGTCGTGGAGCTCGATGGGGTCCCTGAGACGCATAAGGGTCAAACACACACCGACCCATGACTCGAAAAGGAACACATGCAAAAAAGAAAGGTCACGTACCCGGTAACGACAGGCAAAACCCGCCTGGCGCGCGCCGATGGCTTCTGCACAGCCACTTTCACCCTCTTACGGGCAAGTGGCCGGGCCGATGGATCCTCCTGAGTCGGCCACTTCCCTCGGCTAGCGGCTTCGGCCTCCAGGGCATGGGCCGACCGCTCCTCACTTCGCCCGCGCCGGCCCTGCTGAACTGAGGGGGGAGGTGCATTCAGGATCATCACGTCATCATCATCATCTTCATCGGTCCAGTCCCTGATCATGGGACCGGTAGGGAACTCACCGGCTCCACTGGGCTCTCTGGCTGCACCGGACCCTCCGGCTCCGTTGGGCCCACCGGCTCCCGTGTCGGCCGCCTCCTCGATCTCCCCTGAGGATTCAACCCCTTCTTCGGGCAGGCCTCCCTGCTCGTAGTCCTCAGAGTCGAAGTGGTCGTGCTCCGCCTCGAAGATCTGGGGGTGCGGGCCATCCGGCATGTTCTGTCGCACGAACAACTACGATCAGCACAAAGGAGTAAGGTCGGATGCTAGCTGCCGGCTGGGGGGGGGGTTCGAACAAAAAGGTCCACCTCGGCAGAACTTACCAGGGGAGCTCGGTTGAGGCGGTCGTACGACTCCTTGCCGGAGGTCCATGACGTCGGCGCCAACTTGAACGTCGTGATGGCGTTCACCCGCTTCGCCACCTGAGTCAGCGTCAGGTCAACGGTCGTCAGCCGGCAGGGGTCCCAGCGGCCGGACATGTAGCAAATCCGGTGTGACCTCATCTGGAGAGGCAGCACCCAACGCACAATGAAGGCCGCCACCAGATCAGAGGCGACCAGCCCCTCCCCGCTCCTCAGCTCCACGAGCCGGCTGAGCTCTACGAGAGCGACCCCGCATGGGGCGGCTCCCGACCAGTTCGCCCCGGAGGACTATGCGTTGATGTATGCCGGCAGCCGGATGTAATCCCGCTACGGGTCGGTGTTCTTCACATAGAAGAACGCCCGATGCCAGCCCTTGACGGAGTCAATGAGGCTAAAGTGCGGGAAGCGCGTGCTGCGGCAGCACACCGCCGCGCCCCCGCAGGCATTGCTCTTCAGCGCCTTGAGGCTCAGGGGCTCAGGCCACCGAGCCACAAAAACACTTTTCTACCGCCAGAAGCCTCCGTTCCCGAGAGATCAAATCTTGGAGCCTTTTCTGGTAATCTATCAGAGGGGGATGCGATCACGGAGGGCATCTAAATCAACTCCATTGCCCCTCCGATGATGCGTGAGTAGTTCACCACAGACCTTCGGGTCCATAGCTAGTAGATAGATGGCTTCTTCTCTTTGTTTGCTCTTCAATACCATGTTCTTCATGATCTTCATGGAGATCTATCCGATGTAATACTCTTTTGCGATGTGTTTGTCCAGATCCGATGAATTGCAGGTTTATGTTCAGATTATCTATGAATATTATTTGAGTCTTTTCTGAATTCTTATATGGATGATTTCATATCTTTGCAAGTCTCTTCGAGTTATTGGTTTGGTTTGGCCAACTAGATTGGTAATTCTTGCAATAGGAGAAGTGCTTAGTTTTGGGTTCAATCTTGCGGTGTCCTCACGCAGTGACAAAGTAGGGGTAGTGAGGCACGTATTGTATTGTTGCATAAAAATATGGGGTTTTCATTATATTCCTTGAGTTTATCCTCTACATCATGTGATCTTACTTAATGTGTTACTCTGTTCTTCATGAACTTAATACTCTAGATGCAGGCAGGAGTCGGTCGATGTGTGGAGTAATAGTAGTAGATGCAGAATCGTTTTGGTCTACTTGACACAGACGTGATGCCTATATGAATAATCATTGCCTTGGATATCTTCATAATTATTCACTTTTCTATCAATTGCTCGATAGTAATTTGTTCACCCACCGTTATACTTGCCATCATGAGAGAAGCCTCTAGTGAAACCTATGGCCCCCGGGTCTACTTTCCATAATTTATTTTCAGATCTATAAACCAAAAATACTTTGCTGCAATTTATTTACCTTTTTTTACTTTCCGTTCAAGTAATCTATTCTATCTATCTCTATCAGATCTCATCCTTGCAAGTAACCGTGAAGGGATTGACAACCCCTGTATAGCGTTGGGTGTAAGTGTTTGATTCTTTGTGTAGGTACATCTATTGGGGACTTGCTTGTATCCCCTACTGGATTGATACCTTGGTTCTCAATAACTGAGGGAAATACTTATCTACTTTGCTGCATCAACCGTTCCTCTTCACGGAAATCGATGCATGCTTGAGAAGTAGCAAGCACTGCCCCGGGGGGTTGATTAATTATCCACGGTGTCCGGAAAGTCCCTATGCAAGTTTATTAGTTTTTAGGGAAATGTAGTACCAATGTTGGGCCTTGCCAGACAAGCTTTATCCTAAAACGAAAATCAAGGGGTCCCCATAACAACCCCGAGCATGTTAGGAGTGCTCAATTATGGAACATAACACCGGTTCACAAGTAACTAGTGCGGCAAGAGTGAAACAAAACATCATGCAAAAGGCCAAGCCTTCCACCCTTTACCAAGTGTATAAGTGCATTAAATTAAATAGCAATAATATTGTGATAACAAAAGAATGTCCATGTTGTCGCATGGAAGCAATTGCCCCTGCATCTAGAAACACTATAAGAAGGACTGAGCAAGCGGTAACATAGCCAAACAAAGGTTTGCTAGGATGGTGGAGGGTTAGAGGCTTTTCATGGCAATGTTGGGAGGCTTGTCAAACAAGTGGTAGGTAGCATGACATAACGATAAAGCGGGACAACTAGCATAGCAATGATAGTAGTGGTATCCAGGGAAATGTGTCATCTTGCCTGAGATCCCGCTTGGAAGAAGAACAACTCCATGAAGAAGACAAGCCAAAGTAGTCAAACGAATCCTCACACACCGAACGCTCTCGGAACTCTATCGAGAAGGAACAATCCGAAAACAACAATCAACACACGGTAACACCACAACATATGCATGATATGATGCACTAACAAATATGATGCATGTCCGGTTTAAATATGCAAGGCATGGCAAATCACATCAAACAACTACTACACATTAAAGTGAAGCTCAATATGCAACGAGCCGCATATCGACAAAACTCCACGATCGATTATTTTGTTCACTCTCGTTTAGGTACACGATAATATTAAATTTTGTTAAACATGGCAAGAGGTGAAGCATAAATAAACTACTCTATCTAGGCATCTTAAATGAGGCCGGAAACAACTTATAGCATTTCCGAAATGACCCCATATGTTAATTTCGAAATTTGTCCAGATCTGAACTAACCACATTTTATATTTGTTAAACAACATAATAAAGTAGACCATGCAATTCTACACGTCATTCTAGTCGATCTACATATATGGAACATCTCAAACGAAGCTACGGTCTAAAAGTTATGACCCGGACAAGATAATATGATATGAATGCAAAATGCATGAAAGTGACAACCACAAACATCTCAAATCATGAATGCAGCAATATATTATGATACTACATGAAATTCTAAGCAAGTTTCATATATGGCATGTCAAAAACGGAGCTACGGTTCAACCACAACAACCAACACAAGTTTTATTTCAAATCTGCCCAAATCAGCAAGATGGCATTTTGCACGCATGAAAACAACAAGCTATAAGATTATAAAATGCACAAACTAAGCATGTGACAGTAGCATATAACACACACTTTATTTCATCTGCACATATCATACTCAAAATAAGCATAGATCACACGGTAGGAAGCTCACAACATGGCATATTGAACTAAGCAGTTTCCAGACTTAGTGAAATAAGCCAGTTTTTGACAGTGCAATTTATCATGAAGGCATATTGACAACAGTATAACTATATTCTACAGGGCATATTATGGCATGAAATTTAACCACATGTTAGAGGACATTATAAACTACAAATAACTCCACTACACCAACCCCAAAGGACCTATAGATCATTAGCAAAACATATGGCAAGACAGCTACAGAATGTTACAGATTCCAGACTTAGAAATATTTAGCTATCTCCCAAAACTGCAGTATTGACTAGGCATGTTGACATGGAAATAACATTAGCATAGCAATCATGTATAGGCATGGCAAGGACTCTAACAACAATTAGACATGACACACTTCAAATCATAACATTGCCAAAATTACATAGAATGCATGGTTTGCTTAATATGATGCTCACAAAACAGAACTCTTCATTAACAGATTTCAATTTTAACGTGATGGTTCCTTGAGAGCAAGAATTATACATGATAATGATGTTCTACCTAGCAACCAGAGGCATGGCATGAAAGTAGACATCACATAGAGCAATACTCATGAAGACACCATATGTAAAAGACCTACAGACTTGATGCAACCATTTACGCAAGTTTGAACAAAATAACAGTTTTAACACTATTGAGCATGCAAATGATTCCTAGAGCTTATGCATCTGACACTAGCGCCAAGAGCATGAAGAGCAAAACATTTTACATATATATTTCATCTCCATCCGATGCACGGTTTGAAAACTAAATGTAGTTTAATATGGCATCATGAAAATTTTTACAGACACAAAAAAAGGACTTGGAGGGTTTTCGTTACCCCGGGGAAAAATGGACAGGACAATCACGAGCGGGACAATGGGGTACCGACGCTGTTTGGATCGACGACTGACGGGATCCGGGTCGAGGCCATCCCGGCGGCTGGAGGAGGCCCGAGGCCATGACCGCGAGGAGGACGTCACCGACAGGGACGACGGCAGGGCTCCGGCGAGCGCCGGTGATCAGGACAACTAGATCTAGGGCGGGCGGCCCAGATCTGTCGCCGGCAAGGCCGGGCGGCGACAGGAAGGCAAGGGCGGCACTCCGACGAGCTACGTTAGGAGGCCAGGCTGCGGGCCAGCGCTCCGATGAGCTGGCGCACTGCAGGCACCGATGGCGACGCTCGAGCTGGCGTGGCAGCGAGGCGTAGGGCTGCCGGTGGGATTCTACGCGGGCGGCGACGCGCTGCAGTAAGCAGCGATGGGGTCTGGCAAGGCAAGGTGCGACGGCGCGGCAGACGGGTGGCGCTAGGGTTCGGCGGCGGTGCACGCGGGCTGCCCCGGGCCTTGATGGGCTCGGGCGGGTCTGGATCGGGCCTTGGCGGGGCCTGCGGCGGTAGGAGCAGGCTGGCGGCGCGGGCGCCTACATGGCGGCCCCTGAGTGGCCTAAGGTGGGGCTACGACGGTTGGGCTTTCTTGCGGCGCGCCAAGTGGCGGCGGCGGGCAGGTCCGACACGGAACACGAGGAGTGGCGGTTGCTGGGAGGTGGGAGGAGGCTAGGGCAGCACGGATTTCGAGGCAGAGGCTAGGGGAGACCATTTTGGCAGGGGAGGACGTCCTTTTATAGGGAGAGATTAGGGTTAGGGTTTTTTGGGATGTTTTGGAGCCTCCGATCACGATCCGATGGTCAGGTCAAAGAGGTGGGTTAGGATGGGCTGGTGGGCTATGAAGAGGTGGTTGGGCCAAGGCGAGAGGGAGGTTTGCGGCCCGTGACAGGGTTTTGAAACACCGAAAACATCCGACGAATAACAAGATGACGGTACTGTTACAACTGATAGTTCGGCTATCAAACGAACTCGGAATGCGACGAAATTTGGCAGGCAGTCTATCTACAATATAATGAGACCGCACACCAACTTTCAACTCAATCTCAGGATATTTCATATGCACTCTAAAAACAATATTTATATTGATGCCGTGGGCGCATGCATGTGTGGTTGGCCTTGAAAGGTTGACGTAATGAATAGAGAGAACCGACAACTACGAACAGATGCAAGTTGGAAAACTCATGTTGACAAAATGTCGATGCTATGCAAATGATGCGAATGATGCAATGATGAATGCAAAAACCAAACGAATCACATGACGAGAATGGAAACAAAAGGGGAATCTTCTGGAGCGTCGGTCCCAGGCTGTTACACAAAGCCTGCCACTCCGCTACAGTCGGGCACTATTGGCGAATAGTGCCTCGTTGTGCACCCGTCACCCGCCACTTGTCACCTCCAATAGTTGTGTACTATTGGCTGCATCACTTGTCACTTCTAATAGTGCATAGTTGGTCATGTGGGCCACCCCTTGTCCCCTGGGCCTCCCTATATAAGAGGCACCAGGGGAGCTCACTCATGGCCAAGCCAGCTCTCCAAGCACTCCCCCATTCCTCTCATTTCCCCTCTCACTCTCACACGTGAGGCCATGGAAGGGAGAAGCCAGCTTCCTCTTCCTCCTCAGATACATCTCTAGGAGCAACCTTGTACTACATATCCACCTCATATACAGACATGCAGGAGTAGGGGTATTATCTCTCCCGAGAGCCCTGAACCTAGGTAAACCACCATGTGTTATTCGCATACCCGTCCCGGACTTCCACGAGAGCCGTGTGATACGTCTTCAACGTATCTACTTTTCCAAACTCTTTTGCCCTTGTTTTGGACTCTAATTTGCATGATTTGAATGGAACTAACCCGGACTGACGCTGTTTTCAGTAGAATTGCCTTGGTGTTATTTTTGTGCAGAAATAAAAGTTCTTGGATCGTCCTAAAAATTTACAGAGAATATTTTTGGAATTAATAAAAAATATTGGCGCAAGAATTAACTAGAGGGGGGCCACCTCCAGGCTACAAGCCTGCTAGGCGCGGTCACCCCCTGGCCACGCCGAGCAGGCTTCTGGGGCCCTCGTGGCTCCTCCGACCTCCTCTCCAGCTCCATATAACCCTATTTGTCGAGAAGAAAATCATAGAGAAGAGTTCATCGTGTTTCACGATACAGAGCCGCCGCCATTGGCTGTTCTTCCTTGGGAGACCAAATCTGGAGTCCGTGTCGTCGTTTTCTCACGACAGATGCCATGGGTAGGCTTATCAAAGGTGGTTGGGGCCGGAGGATGCCGACGGGCTCTGGGAGCGGGATTAGGCACAAGCGGTGACGACACACGATGTACCCAGGTTCGGGGCCCTCCGTGGGAGGTAACACCCCTAGTCCTGCTTGGTCTAGTGATGGATGGGTGTGTTTATAAGGTTGCTCCTGGAGCTATGTCTAGAGGAGGAAGAGGGAGCAGTCGGATCGCCTTCCTATGCTATGAAGTATGAGCGTGAGGGAAGTGTCCCGAGGGTGTGTGTGCGTGAGACTCGTCGTCCTCGTTGGACAGGGGCTTCGGGGGGTTTTATAGGCCAACCGCCCTGGCTTTACAATACTCCTAAGGTACAAAATGGGGGGCTCGGCTGGCAGCCACTCCGGCTGGCCAGGGGCCCCTGCCACTTAATCCGTCTCGTCACCCATGGGGTCGACTGACTGCGCGGTCCCGTCGCTCGCTGGGGCCCGCCAGCCGGCTCTGTGATTGGCCCCTGCCCACCTACTACGGCATGGGTCGCCCGGGTGGCGTTGCCTAGCGCCAGCCGGCCGAAGTCTCTGGTACGGCCGGTTGCACTGTAGCCATGCCGGAGTAGGTAATCGAGTGGGCGGGGGCATGTTGTCACTATTGCCCCGCTCGATCACGGTCACCGAGGTCAGCGGCCCGAACGGCCGAACTATAGCCATGCGTGCCTATGCGTTAGCAGCCACTATGGCTACACGGGCGCCCATCATGGGCGACCCGTCGTGTCGCCGTACTTGCATGCAGAGGGATGGGATGGAAGCTTGTCTGCTCGAGGGTCAACGACGGTGGTGGCTCGAAGGCAGTCGGCCGCTCCTAGCCGGTCGGGGGCCGGGCTGGCTCCTCGACCAGCCGACCACGTGTCTGCCGGCTGCGCGCCAGCCGGCCGCAAGCAGACATCCACGTGTTAATTTTTGTAATAGGGGAGAGAACCCGCTACTTTGGCCTACCCAGGGGTAATAACCCCGTCAGTAGTCCCAGAAGGCGGCGGGGGCCCGCGTCCGGTAGACGGAGGGGAGCCGGCGGCTTCCCCTTGGCGATACCCGCCTCCGGTGCGAAGCCGAAGGGCCAGCCGGGTTGGTAGCCGCATCCGACGCCTCGAGTCCCGACGCGACGCCTCGGGATGGCTCACGACGTGCCACATGGGGAGCAATGATGTCGTGGGTCCTGCGCACGCGGGCAGACGGGACGTCGCCCTGGGCCTAGCCCGATAGGCCTCGGGCGTAGTCTAGTAGGCCTCGGGGCGCAGGTAAGGATTTTCTGCGCCCCGACGCGGTGGTTACGGCCCAGAACGCCCACGTGTGTGCGGAGATTCCTGGGGAGTGGGCGCAGTTAATCCCCCACGTCCCCCGGTCACGGCCTCCCCATTTAAAAGGGGAGGGAGGGCAGAGGGCGGAAGCACCCGCACCCTATTTTCCCCCTCGTTTCCTCTTCTCTCGTCTTCTCCGCTCCCTCGCGCACCGCTGCTCTTCTCGCACGCAACCGCGCTCGCAAGCCATCCTGCCATAACAATGGCCAAAGGGCGTGCAAGAAGCTGGGTCAGATCCGTGGTCACGTAGGCCACCAGTGCGGAGCTCTGCCGCATGCGCATGCTCCCGCCGGTGGAGCGCGTGACCGCCCGCACACCAGGCGACGAGCTGGTGCCGTGCCGTAGGAAGGAGAGTTCGTCGTCTTCGCCTGCCATTTCTCCCGCAGCTTTGGGCTCCCGGTGAGCCATTTCTTCTGTCTGATGATGGATACTTTCGACCTCCAACCGCACCACCTCGGCCCCAATGCCATCCTCTACATCGCGGGCTTCGTGACGCTGTGCGAGGGGTACTTGGGGATTCTCCCCTTCATCGACTTCTTCAACATGCTGTTCTACCTCAAGGCGCTGAAGAGCAACGCGTGTGGGGGCGCGGCGGTGTGCTACCATGGCATGCGCTTCCTGCACTTTAGCCTCATCGACTCCATCAAGGGCTGGCATCGGACGTTCTTCTACGTGAAGAACACCGACCCGCAGCGGGATTACATCCGGTTGCCGGCATACATCAACGCACAATCCTCCAGGGCGAACTGGTCGGGAGCCGCCCCGCATGGGGTCTCTCTCGCAGAGCTCGGCCGGCTTGTGGAGCTGAGGGCGGGGATGGGCTGGTCGCCTCCGATCTGGAGGCGGCCTTCAATGCGCGCTGGGTGCTGCTGTTGGGAGACGTAGTAGTAAATCAAAAAAAATCCTATGTGTTCACCAAGATCTATCTATGGAGAAACCAACAACGAGTAAGGGGAGAGTACATCTTCATACCTTTGAAGATCGCTAAGCGGAAGCGTTACAAGAATGCGGTTGGTGGAGTCGTACTCGTAGCGATTCAGATCGTGGTGAACTCCAATCTTAGCACCGAACAACGGCGCCACCGCGTTCAACACACGTGCAGCCCGGTGACGTCTCCTACGCCTTGATCCAGTAAGGAGGAAGGAGAGGTTGAGGGAGAGCTCTGGCAGCACGATGGCGTGGTGACGGTGGAGCAGCATGGTCTCCGGTAGGGCTTCGCCAAGCACCGCAGAGAACGAGGAAGAGGAGGGGTAGGGTTGCGCCGAGGAAGAGAGAACTCGTGTGTTGGCAGCCCCCCAAAACCCCCACTATAAATAGGAGGAGGGGAGGAGGGTGCACAGCCCCTAGGGTGGTGCGGCAGCCCTAGATGGCCTTTGGCCGGCGGCCAAGAGGGGAGAGGGGGAGGGCGCAACCCTAGTGGGCCGTAGGCCCATCTGGGTCTAGGGTTTCCCCTCCCTCCCACCTTTCCCGCGCCTTGGGCCAGGGTGGAGGGCGCACCAGCCCACTCTAGGGCTGGTCCGTTTCCAGTCTCGGCCCATGCAGCCCTCTGGGGCTGGTGGCCCCACTTGGTGGACCCCCGGAACCCTTCCGGTGGTCCCGGTACGTTACCGGTAATTCCCAAAACACTTCCGGTGGCCAAATCCTCACTTCCTATATATGAATCTTACCTCCGTACCATTCCGTAGCTCCTCGTGATGTCCGGGATCTCATCCGGGACTCCGAACAACCTTCGGTAACCACGTACACTATTTCCCTATAACCCTAGCATCATTGAACCTTAAGTGTGTTGACCCTACGGGTTCGGGAGACACGTAGACATGACCGAGACACTTCTCCGGTCAATAACCAATAGCGGGATCTGGATACCCATGTTGGCTCCCACATGCTCCATGATGATCTCATCAGATGAACCACAATGTCGTGGATTCAATCAATCCCGTATACAATTCCCTTTGTCTATCGATATGATACTTGCCCGAGATTCGATCCTCGGTATCCCTCTACCTATTTCAATCTCGTTACCCGCAAGTCTCTTTACCAGCAATAGCTCCAGTGTTGTCACAAAATAGAGTCATTGGATCCGATGCATTGGGAATTACTCCTAGGTCGGTGATGAACTCCTTCATCCAGACTCCTTCCTTTGCTGCTTCCGAAGTAGCTATGTACTCCGCTTCACATGTAGATGCCGCCACAATGCTTTGCTTGCTGCTGCACCAGCTGACTACCCCTCCGTTCAAAATATACACGTATCCGGTTTGCGACTTGGAGTCGTCCGGATCTGTGTCGAAGCTAGCATCGACGTAACCCTTTACGACGAGCTCTTTGGCACCTTCATATACAAGAAACATGTCCTTTGTCCTTTTCAGGTACTTTAGGATATTCTTGACTGCTGTCTAGTGTTCTGCTCCGGGATCACTTTGGTACCTCCCTAGCATACTTATGGCAAGGTTCACATCAGGTCTGGTACATAGCATGGCATACATAATAGAGCCTATGGCTGAAGCATAGGGGATGACACTCATATCTTCTCTATCCTTTGCCATGGTCGGGCATTGAGTCGTACTCAATCTCACACCCTGTAACACAGGCAAGAACCCCTTCTTGGACTGATCCATATTGAACTTCTTCAATATCTTTTCAAGGTATGTGGTTTGTGAAAGACCTATGAGGCGTCTCGATCTATCTCTACAGATCTTGATGCCTAATATGTAAGCAGCTTCTCCAAGGTCATTCATTGAAAAACATTTATTCAAGTAAGCCTTTATACTTTCCAAATGCCGTGGTTTTGTCACGGCAGATGCCATAGGTAGGCTTATCGAGAGGGGCCGAAGGACGGCGGCAGGCTCCGGGAGCGGGATTGGGCACAAGCGGTGGCTGACACACGATGTACCCAGGTTCGGGGCCCTCCGTGGGAGGTAATACCCCTAGTCCTGCTCGGTCTAGTTGAGACAATGGTCGGGTTACAATGGTGCTCCTTGAGCTGTATGTATCAAGGAGGAAGAAGGAGCTAGCCTGCTCCTCCGCCTCTCTACGTGCGTGCGTGTGTAGTGGATGTGGAGGGAACTCAGAGAGCAGCTGGTCGATCGTCCCCTGCATGGGGGTGGCCCGGGGGGTTTTATAGGCCAACCCCCTGGATTACAATACTAATAGAAAGTCAAAGGGGGCCCCAGCCAGCAACCTCTCTAGCCGGCTGCGGGGGACCGACTGTGGGGTCTTGTCGCTGGTAGGTCCCGCCGGCTGAAGGGTCCCGTCAGGAGCCGGCAGGGCCCACGAGGCGGGTCCCGACACCGGTCACATCGCGGCACGGGCTGCCCCTTGTGGCGTCGTCTTGTGGCGGCCGGACGGGGTCAGCGGTACGGCCGGCCACCCTGTAGCCATGCCGGGGCAGGTAACAAAGTGGTTGGGGCGTGCCGACACTGTTGGAAGCCCGATCACCATCCGCCAGGGTCAGAGGCCCTGACGCCTTCGTTGTGGCCATATCGGCGTTGACCCCCGATGGGATGGGGGCCACTATTGCCACGCATGCCCTGATGACGGTATCCAATGCCCGGCCGGCTGGGGGGCCAGGCGGCAACGCCCCCAGCCGGTCGGTACATCGTAACCGGCGGGGCGTAGCTGGCGGGCCGCTTCTGGCAGGGCGTAGCCGGACCGTGGGGGGAGGCGGTCCGCCCTTTGATTGCGTTTAGGAGGCTAGGGAAAGGGGGCACATTAGGCTACCCCGGGGTCATCCCCCGTCAGTAGTCCCCAAAGATGGGGAGGACCCGCCGACAGGCCGTGGCGGTCCTCGCTGGCTTGTAGATCGCTCTTGTGCCGCGGGCTGCCTTGAGAGTCGAGCAAAGCCGGCAGGCAACGGCTGGCTCCACCGCTGGCCGACGTCTCGTGCGCCGCCTCGGGTTCCCCATCAGGCAGAGGAGACATGCCATGCGGCGGAAAAGACTGGGCAGCAGGGCGGGGCCCTCCGTGACCGTAGCCTTGGCCCGCGTGTAGGGATCCTTTACGGCGTGGGGCGGACGGTTGGCGTTCCTGAGCGCCACGATGTCCGCCCCGCACGCCACGTGAATCATGGGGGTCGTGCGCAATGAATCCGGCCCCCATGATCGCCTGCACAGGGTTTAAATGTTGAGAGGGGGGAGGTAGAATGGCCCGTTCGCTCCCCCCTGTTGTCGCATCGCCTTCGTCGCCTCCCTCCCCCCGCCACGAGAGAGAGAGAGAGAAAGAGAGGCTAGAGCACGAGGGCAAGCCGCGCCGCCATCGACCGCCGAAGAGAGCCCGGGACACCACTGAGCAGCCGTGCCTGTCGTCGTGACCGTACGCCCCCTTGGCGACCATGGCGGGCAAGGGCGCCTGGGACGGCAGCGATGTGGACGAGACTTTCATCGAGCACCTCCGCCACCGCCGCAAGCTCCCGGCGGAGGAGTACTTGGAGGCACGCCTAGCCGGACTGGAGAACTCCCCGGCCCCGCGGGAGGGTGAGGTGGTTGTCTTTGCCGACCACTTCCTCCGCGGGCTCGAGCTGCCGGCGAGCGCCTTCTTTCGCCGCTTCCTGACGCAGTTCGGCCTACAGACGCACCACCTCTCCCCCAACACCGTCCGACAGCTTGTGGCATTCGTCACTCTTTGCGAGGGGTACTTGGGGGTCGTGCCGAGGCTTGACCTCTGGTACTGGCTCTTCTTCCTCAAGCGGCAGACGATGAAGGACCCGACGATGAAGCAGATGGTGATGACCGCCTGTGGAGGCGCCCAGATCCACATCCTCAAGGGGACCGGCTTCTCGAAGCTCCCGCTGCACGAGTTGGTGAAGCGCTGGCAGCGGGGGTTCTTCCACGTGAAGAACGCGAAGCCGGAGGAGGACTATATCAACCTCCCCGACTTCGCCAACCATCCGCCGACCGCGATGCTAAACTGGCGAGCGGCCACGTCTCCGGCGCCCGAGACGGTGGACCGGCTCTGCGAGCGCCTGCTCGCGATGACCGGGTCGGAGGGGCTGAAGGCCTCAGATCTGCTGGCCATGATGGTGGCGCGCCGGGTGCAGCCGCTGCAGCGCCGACCGCACCTCATCTGCCAGATGGGGGGACGCCAGGACCCCTGCCGGTTCTCCACTAAGGAGATGAAGCCAGCATATGTGGCGAGGAGGGTGAACGCCATCTCGACGGCAAAGATGGCAGAGGGTGAATGGCAATGGGGGAAAACCCCGTACAGCCGGAGCCACCCGGCACCGTGGGTAAGTGACAAGCCGGCTCCTCCCCTCCATCTTCTTTTAGAGGTAGTATCTCTCCCCCCTTATTCTGACAGCGCACCACCTGGCCCGCCTGCAGCTCTTCTCATTGCTGCAGAACTACGGGGAGCCGGCCCCCGACACGGCAGAGTCGGACCCCGAGGAGGTCGAGGACGCCGATGACGTGGAGCCGGCTGACTCCGAGCGTGCTGGAGCGTCTAGAGCCGTCGATGCGGAGACGGAGACGGAGGGGGCCGAAGAGGCCGAATCAACGGGAGAGTCTCCTCCCCAGACGTGTGTTGCTGAGGCTCCAGAGAAGTTCGAGGCTTCGGAGGACGAGGTCACGGCGCCGCGAAGGCGCCAACCTCGAGCCGGCGACGACTCTAGTTGGGGAGGACTAGTCGCTCGCGACAAGGGGAAGTGGCCGTCTGCCACCAAGCCGGTGCCCAAGCGAGCGGCGACCGCGCAGCCGGGCGGCTGCCGTGGAGGCGGAGGCAAGAAGCAGAAGGTCGCCCAGGCAGGACCCATGAGGAGGGCGATCCCCGTCGTTGCCCGGTAAGTCCGTCTTTTCCTCCACCTTGGTCCGTCTTGCCTTCCCCCCAGTCTCTTACTTCTTCGTGACTAGGGAGGCGCGTGCCCTGGGGAGGACCTTGGATGGCGAGACGGTGAGGGCGGCGCCGGCGACGGCTGCCGAGGAGAGGGAGCGCCAGGCGTGGCTCGACTCCGAGGCGGCCGAGCGGGAGCGGTGTGCCAGGAGCTCTGCCCTTGGGAGGAAGCGGTGAAGAGGCGAGGCGGAGCCAGCGGGGAGGCAGCTGGCGAAGCGTGCGAGCCGTTCCCCCTCCTCCAAGGGACTGGCGGGGAGTCCGCGGGCGGAGCATGGGAGCCTTTCCCCCGCGGCCGGGAGAAGAGGTCGAAGGGCCACCACGGCTCCGGGCGAAGGGCGGAGGTGAGCGCGAAGGCCGTGGAGGATGAGGCGGCAATGGGTCGCGACGCCGCCCAGCCGGTTGCGGGCGACGTGCCGCCGGGGCCGGAGGTACCGGCCCTGGAGGTCTCGCCACCGGACGTGCCGGCTTTGGAAGTGCCTGCTCTGGAGGCGCCGGCACCGAAGGCGAGTCAGCCTAGAGCAGCCAGAGGTGGAGTGCCGGAGGTGGGAGCCGCGGTGGCCGGGAAAATGGCCGCCGCGAGTGCATCGACGGCAGCCCCCGGCGCGGTGGCGACAGGAGGGGCCGATCCCATCGAGGTCTCCAACAAGGGAGGACCCATAGACGGAGGCCGGCCACAGAAGACCTGGGCGGCGGCCGGGAGCCCGGTCCCTAGCGGACCGTCGAGCGCCCTCGGGGCGGCGGTGGCCGCCGCTGTCGAAGCGTTTGCCGCGTGCCGCGCCCAGGCGACGCAAGACGCTCGGGCTGCCAACGACCGGCTGGTGAGCTTGGAGCGGGCGGTCGCGGTGAGTTTCTTCTTTCCTTCTCCTGATTTGCGTTTTTCCGTCTTTTCCAGTGGGGACGTGCCAGCGCACCCACTGGGTGTAGCCCCCGAGGCTCGAGACGGCTGGGGCGTAGGCGGGTCGAGCCTAAAGCTCTTATTGTTTTGCAGGCAGCGCATGACCACCGGGTGGCTGCGTATAATACCCTGCTGGTGTTGTACCGGGGAGCTGAGAACCGGCTCGCCGTCATGTCTGCGGACTTGCGAGGTACGTTGCCCTTGTGATCTTAGCGTCTTGCGATCTTCTAGTGGGAGTGCGCAAGCGCACCCATCGGGTGTAGCCCCCGGGAGTCAGGCCGGCTGCCCCGGAGGCGGGCTGAATCCTTTCTGACTCCTATGGCTTCTCATGCAGCTACCCATGCCGAGACGGTTTGCCTCCGGCGCCAGGTGGTGCGCCTTTACGAGGAGCGTGAACTCTTGACGACAGAGCGTGACCGGCTCCGTGGGGAGGCGGACCAGGTGAAGCCAGAGCAGGAGGGCCGCGAGGCGGCCCATCGCCAAGCGTTGGCAGACCAAGAGGCGGCCCTTCATCGGGAGGCGGAGGAGCGGGAGAAGGTGCTCCGCAAAAAGCATGAGGCCAAGGACGCCGCCCTAGCCAAGGCGGCCGAGGACGCGCAGGCGGCCTAGGATGAGCATGAGCGCCGGCGCCAGAAGTGGTCGGCCAGGGAGGTGCGGCTGCAGGAGCAAGGGCACGAGGTGGATCACATGTTGCATAGTAAGTTTCCGTTGCTTTTTTCTTCTCGCGCCTTCCTTCTGCATTTTCTGGCTTGCCTCCCCGCTCAACCCTTGTCTTCTTCTTAGGGCTTTTCCCCGGTACGCGGGAGGTCGCGGAGGCGGCCGTGGAGGCCGACCATGAGGCCTGGCGGGAGCAAGGAGAGGCCGTTGGGCCACTGGCCCCCTGGACCCTGGACGAGGGATCGCCGCCAAGGCACGCCTGTCGGAGGTGGTCCGCGCCCTAAGGCGGCTCCAAGCGGCCGTCCAGATGCTGGTCCGCACGCTTTGGCCCGGCACGGCGGAGCTGGGCTCCATGAACCGGCTGTCGAGGTGTCTGGAGTTCGGGACTGCGCGGGTGAACGCGTGGAGGGCCTCCGCGGCGCGAGCCGGCGCAGGCATGGCGCTCTGCATCGCCAAGTCGTGGTACCCCGAGCTGGACTTGGGTTTGCTCACGGCCCAGCGTGCCGGCGCCGACGTAGAGTTGGAGGCGGTAGCCAACGAGATGCTGGCGAGGGCGAGCGACCTTACGTCCTTCGCCGCGTGGGACGAGTACGTCCCGGAGCGCGGGGCGGACGGCGTGGTGGTCCCGGAGGACCATTACGGGCTTGCCCTGGACGACCCAGAGGGGAGTGCCACCGAGACGGCCGATGAAGAGTCCGACACCGACGAATATGCCGAGTCCGAGCCGACACCGGCCACGGGGGCTTCTACCTCGGCCACCCCGGAGGTGCCAGCCTCGGAGGCGCCAGCACCGTCGACTCCCGAGGCGTGAGCACCGCCGGCTCCGGAGGCGTCAACACTAGAGGAGGGCCGGCCCAAAGCTGCCATAACTTAGGACTTCCTTTCCAGCATTTTTGTTTTTAAACTAGAATTCCACCCACTGGGGGTGTATATGTAATGAACTTGTGGCCGTGGGCCTTTTATTGTTATGACTTATGCCATTTGTCTTCGAAAGAATGTGCATGCCGACTCTTCTTTCACCTTTTGCCTTTTGACTTATGTTCGCGCGCCGAGATTCCCTCCGGCTTCCGCCCCGCCTGCCAGCCAGCCGGGGGCCGGTTTGGGACAGGGATGGGGCTTCACCCTTGGGGAAAAATAGCGGGCTCCTAGAGTCAACCGGCTAGGGCTAGGTTGAGTCGGCAGAGGCCGGTTACTAGGATTAACATAGCTCGGCTAGGCCGGTCCGGCTGCCGCGCGCATCGGCTGACCTTCGTTTGAGAAGTTCCTTCGTACCCCGTGGTCCCTTCAGCCGGACAGCCGGGAGCCAGTCTGTAGCTGGTTAGGGGAGGGGAGGCGAAGGGTTGCTTGCTCACATTATTTGTCCGCCTCGGCGGGGAGTCGGGCGAGCCCCCGGGCCCGGGAGCCGGACCCGGTTGAGGTGCCTTAAATAACAGAACTTTAGAGGAATCGAAAAAGGGGCATGCCCTCAGTGCCGGCTCGGGCCCCCGTTGCATTCATAAGCCCAAACGGGGAAGGATACATACAATAGAATGGATGGAGGAGCGCCGCGTTCCACGGGTGCTCCGTCTCCTCGCCGGAGGCGTCTCTCTTGCGCTTCTGCGGCTTCTGGGTGTCTATTAGATAGTACGCGTTGTTGTGCAGCGCCCGGCTGACGATGAACGGGCCCTCCCATGGGGAGGACAGCTTGTGTTGGCCGGCGGTTCGCTGGATCCGCCTGAGCACCAAGTCTCCTTCGCGAAAAGAGAGCGGCCGGATTCGCTTGCTGTGGTAATGTCGGAGCTTCTGCTGGTAGATGGCCGTCCGGCTCAAGGCCAGCTCGCGGGCCTCCTCGAGGAGGTCGACACCGTCTTCCCTTGCCTCCCTCACATCCTTCTCGATGTATAGGGTGACCCGAGGCGAATCGAATTCGATGTCGGTGGGGATGATCGCCTCGGCCCCGTAAACGAGAAAGAACGGAGTGTAGCCGGTCGACTGGTTGGGCGTTGTCCGGAGGCTCCAAAGGACAGCCGGCAGCTTCTCGACCCAACAGCCGGCCGGCCGGACCAGTGGCGTCACAAGCCGGGGCTTGATGCCGGACAGGAGCAGGCCGTTCGCCCTCTCAACCTGGCCATTTGACTACGGGTGGGCAGCGGACGCCAGGTCGAGCCGGATTCCCCGCCTCGAGCAGAAACGCGCTAGCGCGCCCTTGGCAAAGTTCGTGCCGTTGTCGGTGATGATGTTGTGGGGGACGCCGTAGCATACCGTGATGTCTTCGATGAACCGGACGGCTGTGGGGCCGTCCAGTTTCTTGATTGGGCGGGCCTTGATCCACTTGGTGAACCTGTCGACGGCTACAAGCAAATGTGTCATGCCGCCTCGTGCGGTCTTGAAGGGTCCCACCATTTCTAGATCCCAGACGGCGAATGGCCACGAAAGGGGGATGGTCTGGAGGGTGCTAGCCGAAAGGTGGCTCTGCGTGCTGAAGCGCAGGCAACCCTCGCACTTGTCAACCAGTTCCTTGTCCGCCTCCAGAGCAGTCGGCCAGTAGAAACCGTGACGGAATGCTTTGGCCACTAGGGACTTGGAGGCGGCATGATGCCCGCACTCGCCCTGGTGGATGTCGAGGAGGATTTCTCGCCCTTTCTCCGGCTCGACGCAGCGTTGGAAGACGTCGGTGGTGCTGCGATGGACCAACTCGTGGTTGATGATACTGTAGGCTGGGGCCCGACGCTGAATTTTCCTTGAAGTGGCCTCATCGGAGGGGAGCTCACCACGCTAGAGGAACGCCAGGATGGGCTAGACCCACGAGGGAGCCGAGACAGGGGCCGGCCTAGCCCCCGAGAGGAGCCCGTCAGTCCTCGGGCCCGGCTCGCCAGCCCCCAGGAGCGAGACGGCGGTGGGAGCGTTGGCCATCATCATGACGGCGACGAGACCGGTGCTGGCGTGCGTAGGCGTGGCCGGCTCGATTGTCGTGGTGGACGGTGCCGGACCGGCGGCTGGTGGTGGTGTCGGTAGAGCTACTGTGGCTGGCGGGGTCGGTTGGGCGGCCGGCTCCGCCGAGGTGCCGGCCGCATTTGCCGATACAAAGATGGACTCCGACTCGGGAGAAGGTTTGATCGAGGGCTTCATTAGTCGCTCGAGGGAGACGACGGCTGGGATGGCCTGCCGAGTGGAGCCGATCTTGGCCAGCGTGTCGGCCCCCTCGTTGTCCGCACGGGGGATGTGGTGGAACTCGCAGCCCTCGAAGGAGCCTGTTAGCTGCTGGACGAGGAAGCGGTAGCTGGCCATGTTGGCGTCCCTGGCGTCCCATTTGCCAGAGACCTGTTGCACCACGAGGTTGGAGTCGCCGAAGCAAATGATGCGCTGGATGCCGATCTCCTTGGCGAGCCGGAGGCCATGGATGAGGGCCTCGTATTGGCCATGTTGTTGGAGACGGCGAAGTGGATCTAGAGGGCGTAGCGGAGCTGGTCTCCTCTGGGGGAAGACAAGACGATGCCGGCTCCCAGGCCGGCTAGCATCTTCGAGCCATCAAAGTGCATGCGCCAGTGTGTGGAGTCTGGCGGAGGCAGCACGAACTGGGTTTCGGCCCAATCAACGAGGAAGTCGGCCATTGCCTGGGACTTGATGGCGGTGCGTGGCTCGTATCGTATTTCGTAGTCGGCCAGAGCGATGGCCCATTTGGTGATCCGGCCAGTGGCGTCCCAGCCAGCCATGATTTCGCCCAGCGGCGCTGTGCACATGATGGTGATGACGTGCTTCTGGAAGTACTGATTGAGCTTCTAGGCGGCGAAGTATACGTTGTAGCACATCTTCTGGTAGTGGGGGTAGTTTTGCTTAGAGGCGGAGAGGACCTCGCTGAGGTAGTAGACGGGACGCTGCGTCGGCAGCGCCTTGCCTTCCTCCGGCTGCTCCACCAGTAGGACGACGCTGACGATGCATGTGGTCGCCGCAATGTAGGCAAGCAACGACTCCTTGTCAGCCGGCGCGGCCAAGATGGGCGCGCTGGTGAGAGCCCGCTTGAGGCCGCGGAACGCTGCGTCCGCCTCATCGGACCAGTCGAACAGGGCCGGCTTCTTCGATAGGTGTTGGCCCGGCTCGACCAGGGCCGACTTGCGTAGGACCCCGTAGAGGGGCAAGGCCTTCTCTCCCAGCCGGCTGATGAACCGGCTGAGGGAGGCGAGGCAGCCGGTGAACTTCTGGACGTCGTGGAGCCGGGCCGGCTTGGGCATGCGCTCAATCGCCCGGATCTTCTCGGGGTTAGCTTCGATGCCGCAGGCAGACACGAAGAAACCCAAGAGCTGGCCGGCTGGGACATCGAAGACACACTTCTCCGGGTTGAGCTTGATCTTGTATTCCCGCAAGTTGGCGAACGTCTCCCGGAGGTCGTCGAGGAGGCTGAAGTGCTTCTTGGATTTGACGATGATGTCGTCCACGTAGACGTGGACGTTCCTGCCTATCTGAGGCAGGAGGCACTTCTGCATGCAACGCTGGAAGGTAGCGCCTGCATTCTTCAGGCCGAAGGACATGGTGATGTAGCAGTAGGCCCTGAAAGGGGTTATGAAGGAGGTCTTGAGCCGGTCGGCCGGGTCCAATTTTATCTTGTGGTAGCCGGAGTAGGCGTCCAGGAAAGACAGCAGATCGCAGCCGGCCGTGGAGTCGATGACTTCATCGATCTGCGGCAGAGCGAAAGGGTCCTTGGGGCTCGCCTTGTTCAGGCTCGTGTAGTCGATACAGATGCGCCAGGTCTTGTTTTTCTTCAGCACCAGGACTGGGTTGGCCAACCAGTCCGGGTGGAATACCTCCATGATGAAGCCGGCTACGAGCAGCCGTGCGATTTCTTCTCCTATAGTCTTCTGCTTCTCCTCGAAGAAACGGTGCAGGGGTTGCTTGACCCGCTTCGTATCCGGCCGTACGTGTAGCTTGTGCTCGGCGAACTTCCTCGGAACACCTGGCATGTCCTTGGGAGACCATGCAAAGATGTCCCGATTCTCATGGAGGAAGTCGATGAGCTCACTTTCCTATTTGCTGTCGAGGCGGGAGCTGATGGTCACGCACTGGGTGGGGTTGGCCGGATCGAGTGGCACCTGCTTGGTGTCCTTGGATGGCTGGAACGAGCCTTTGCCGACCGACTGGGACGGAGGTGCCGGCACGGCCGACTGGGCAGAGGCGAGGGCCACCAGCCGGTCGAGCTACCGCTTCTCCTCCGCTATTTCCAGGGCCTCGGCCAGCCGGCTGCTATCTCGCGCGCACGCCATCGACATCTGGTATTTGTCGGCGACAGTGATGATGCCCTTGGGACCCGGCATCTTGAGTTTGAGGTAGGCGTAGTGGGGGATCGCCATGAACTTGACGAGAGCCGGCCGGCCCAACAACGCATGGTAGAGATTGTCGAGGTTCAGTACCTCGAACAAGACCGGCTCGCGGCAGAAATGACCGGCGTCGCCGAAGAGGACGTCAAGCTTGATTTTGCCGACAGGGGTGGAGGACTTTCCTCGCACGATGCCGTGGAAGACGGTCCGACTCGTTTTCAGGTCTTCCACCTTGAGCCCCAGCTTGAGCAGGGTGTCGAGGTAGAGGATGTTGATGCTGCTGCCTCCATCGATCAACACCCGCGAGAAGCAGCACGAGCGTTTCTCGGAGGCGATGGTAGGATCGAGGACGAGGGTGTAGCTGCCGGGGTTCGGCATCACGGCCGGGTGGTCTGCCCGGCTCCAGGTGATCGGCTTCTCGGACCAATGCATGAACTGGGGAGTCGCGGGCATGGTGGCATTCACCTCGCGGTGGTGCTGGCGCTGGGCGTGCTTGTCCGTCTCTTCACTGGTGAAGACGACGTAGCAGTCGTCGTGTTCGGGGAACCGGTCATCCAGCCGGCCTTTGCCCCGAGCCGGGGCCGGGTTCGCCTGACCCGGACCGGGAGCCGGAGCCCGAGCCGGGGCTGGTGCCAGAGCGCGGGCTGGCTGCACGGGGAGGGGGGAGGGGGGTAGGGGGCGGGCGGGAGGCCGTCCCCCCGGGCCAATCGCTGTGAGAAGCTGCACTGCCGGAGCGTGTGCGTGGCCGGCTTGGCATCAGAGTGGTTTTTGCAAGGGAGGTCAAGCATTTGCTCAAAAGTCAGCTTGGGCTGCAAGGCGGCCTTGCCGGTGCGCTGGCGCTGACCGGAGGCCTGGCCAGCCGGCTGCTCCTCCTCGATGGAGGCGACTTGCCGGCTCCCGTAGCGGGAGTCGGGCTGGTCGTTCTTGCGCTTGTCGTTCTACTGCTGCCGGTTGTCGGCCGCCGCCCGCGGCGCGGCAGGGGGCATAACCGGCTTGGCCGATGCCTTAGCCTTCATCCTCATCGACGAATCGGCCGTGGCGTATTTGTCCGCTTTGGACATCAGGTCCGCCAGGGAGGTTGGCTCGGAGCACAAGAGCTTGTGCTTGAGGGGGGCGCCATCGCAGCAGCCTTCGATGAAGTACTGGATGGCCTGTACCTCGTGTACTCCTTCACAGGAGTTGCGGAGCTCGGTCCAACGCGTGAGGTAGTCGCGGAGGGGCTCGTCCGGCCCCTGGACGCACATGGCTAGCTTGCGGGGATGGCCAGGCCGTTTGTAGGTGCTGGTGAAGTTGCGGACGAAGGCCTCCTCGAAGTCCGTCCAGGTGTTGACGCTGTCGGCGGCCAGGCTGTTCAGCCAGGTGCGGGCCGAGCCGATTAGCATGAGGGGGACGTAGCGGACGGCTACACACTTGTTCCCCCTGGAGATGCCGACGGCGGTGGTGTAGTCAATCAGCCAGTCCTCCAGCTTGGCGGCCCCGGTATACTTCGGGGTGTCGCGGGGGAGCGTGAAGCAGGGCAGAAAAGGCTCCTTGCGGATCCGTGGACCAAAACAGGCTGGGCCAATCGAGCCCTCCTCCTCGAGGAGAGCCGACTCTGCCAGCCAGTCAAGACGGAGTTGTGCGTCATTGTTGCTATGGGGGACACGGGGCCCGAGCCGGGTAGCAAGCTCGGGGCGGACGGCCGGCGGGATGGATCACGCGGGTTCCTGGCGCGGAGGCGGAGTATGCACGTGGGTTGTTGCTGCGCCGGCTGTTCATAGCCGGTTGTTCGTTTCCGCATGACGGGGGGCGCTGGACGTTGCTCCCCCGGGCGTTCCGACTGGAGGGACGAGGGGTGCTGGAGTGCTGAGCCGGTCGGCGGTCAGCAACCCCAGTGTCCTCGCCCTCGGGGCGGGGAAACTCGGAGACGACCCCACCGGGGGTGAGGATGACCTGTTGTGCGTTGGCGGTGTCGATAAGGTCCTTGATGTGCCTGTGACATCCCAAGTGATGTCCCTACCTGATTTGGCATGTAACCATATGTGTGAACCTTGGGTCATGAGCTATGAGATGATTTGCACCTTGTCTTCATTGTGTTTTGCATTCATGCATCATGTCATCCATCATTTCATCATCTTGCCATGTTGGGTTTCATGTGTCCTTGCATGAGTGTGTGTTGAGGTGGTTGATGTGTGGTTGGGGCCATGTGGGTGCAACCTCTTCTCCCTCTCCTTCTACATCAACCTCACCTCCCATCTTCCCCTCTTTTCTTTTAAACTATATGACCAGATTTAAGTTGCTAATTAAATGATTTGAAATTGTTCATGTGTTAGCCCAATATGTCTTATAAATATTGGAAGTGAATTTTTGATAATTGAATGTGTTTGGATTTTGAAAACCTATTTAAAACAGGGGCTGTTTTATTAAAATATTAAAATTAAATTGTGCAATAATTCAATCTGATATTTTTATTAAAATGAGCACATTGTTTCCTCTACAAAAGTATTTTTATTTTCACTAAAACCCTTTTATGTTTCCCTGTGGATTTTCTTGAGTGGTGCTGGTTCTAAATATCCTCAAATTCCTTTTATTTGGAAAGGGGAGCTGTGTGGGGCACTGGGCTTCCGGCCCAGGGAAGCCTCTGGCTCGGCCCAAGCCGCAGCTAACGCGTACCTGCCCCGTTCCCCGCTCACCTTCGTCAGTGTTAGCAGAGAGCAGAGCAGAGAGCGAGGGTGCGCGCCATCGCCGTCACCATTAGCTCCAACGTCGAGGCCGGCCTCCCCTTCTTAAGTGTGCACATCCCTAGGTTTCCCCTCTTCCTCCTCGCCGCCGCCGCTCCCCTCTTTTCCCTTCTCCCCTTCTCCTTCCTCGATCTGTTCTGTCATGTAAGTGTAGTGTAGGCCGGGGTTCAGAGAAGGTCGCCGGCGTGCCCCGATCGCCTCCGTCGTCCTCGTTCCCAACGGTGATGGCGTGGAACTCGGGGAATCTCCCCGCGCTCCATTCCCATCGCTAGGGGCTCCGGAGGGGCTCTACTACTTCGCCTCCATCTTCGCCTTGGCGGTGGTATCCGCCTCTGCTTCCTCTCCGGCCGGTTTGCTTCTCCTCCGTCGACGACGTCGTCTTCGCCTCTCCTTCCCTTGCGTCCCCGTCGTGTCGTCCGCCCATCGTCTCCTCCCCCTCGATGAGCAGCTATTGTTCCCCTTGCCGTGTGTGTGCATCTCGCTGTTGTCTGTCACCGCCGTTCGCAAAGTGCGAGCTTGAGCTCACCTCCTTCCTCCTCGTCGCAGGATGAGAAGGGGAAGAGAGCCTCGGTAGTCCCCGATAGGTGTGTGCCCCTTTTGCGTCGCCGGGCCTGCCTATAGCTGCCGATTGCTCGCCGCCGATGCTCTGTCGCGTGCGTGTGTAGTTCGGTTCAGTTTCGTCAGTATAAGGGCGCTTGTGTGTGTATTTGAGATGCAGAAGCCTCCCTCTGTTAACATGCGATAGCGCAACATAGTGGCAACCAGCTCAGGGGAGACCAGGGAGGTCTTGGGTTCAATCCCCTTCTCCACCCCCTTAGTTTTCTTTCTTTTGCTGTTTTCTTTCCTTTTATTTGTTGAGTGTGTATGTATGTATGTGTAGGATCAGGTTCCTTTTTTTTATTTTTTTCTGTCTCATGTATATAGTGTGTGTGCCTTAGAGTGTGTGTGTGTGTGTGTGTTTGTAGCATGTATGTGTGTGTATGCACCTAGGGGTGCATATGCATATGTATGCATACATGCTATGCATAGGAATTGTATGTGTGTGCTTGTGTGTGTAGGCACATATGCATGGGTGCTCGTGTGTGCATTGTAGTGTGTGGTGTGGTAGTGTGTGTGCACCTAATGGTGCATATGCACATGATGCATGTGTGTTTAGTGTGGAGTGTATGTGTGACCTAGTGTGTGTCCTAGTGAGTGTGTGTATGTGTTGCATACACACATGCATATTTAGTGGTGTGGAGTGTGTTGTGGGTGTGTGGTGCACCATACATGGAGTGTCCTTGTAAGTGTAGGTTAGTGAGTGTGTGTGTGTGTCACCCACACATGCTTGTGTGGTGGCTTGGTGGTTGTACATGTGCTTGCTCTTTCACCTATCCTAGTGATGTTAGCATAGGTGTGGATGGTTGTGCCTTCTTATCTACATAGGTTTGTGGATGTGTGTGTGCTTAAGGGTAGAGATGCATGTGTAGGTTTCTTTCATGTGTATATGTGCATGTATACCTCTCCTAGATAGTTTCATCCTTGATCTTGATGCCATGCCATGCTATCATGTCCCTAAGGTGCTAAATAACCCCTTCCAACATGTATCCATGGAGCACCTATCATTTTGTGACATTGCATTAAATTCCATAAGTGACACAAGTCACCCATGGTCTAGGGAGGTCCAATTTTGACCTAGCATTGCTCCCTCATGTTCCATGCAAGCATATAGGTATGAGTAATGATTTTGGGGTAGAATCAACCTATGAATGCATCTGTGAAGTCAGATTTGACTTTGGGGCACTTTGACAAAACTGCATTTTTATGCTGTGATGCCCTTTTGTATTTTTCATATGAATTAATCCATGCATGCTTTCAAGTTCTTGCCAACATGAGTTTGATAGTCAAAGTTGTTGGGAATGATCCAGTATTTTTTTTATTTATGACAAGTCCCCAGATCAGTGGGGACCATGCTGTTTAGTTGGCTGCTTTCTGTTTCTACCAACCTGCTTAAAAATGACTTAAGTCTGGAGTTTCTGTTATTATTGTTTTGCCTTGTAGAGTGGGTTGTAGCTGGTGATGTGTTGTGAATTTGAGCATGCTCAGTGTTAGGTATTTGTAGCAGTTATTTTCATATTCTGTCCTGTTAATTTTCATGCCAATAGGAGCTCTCTCGCACATTTAACCAGTGCTGTCAACTTGCTACTTTATTAACCCAGATTCCAGAAAACTGGAATTTTCAGTCCCTGAAAAACTGATTCATCATGCCAACTTGATTGCTCCATGCATATTGATGTGTGGCGCTTTTGCTGATTGCATAGTTGGATAAATTGGTGTTGGTGTTGAGTAGAAGCTGTCCATATCTTGTTTGTGGCTGCAGGATTCCTGTAGCTCTAGTTGTGAGCTTTTCAAATTGCTATGTTGCTGTTTTGTGGCAGATTGGGGGACTATTTTGTTTTGTGAGTTGTGGGAGCTATACTCCATGGAATTGAGTGATTCTCGAGTCTATTGTGTTTGATTTTTCATCATCTGTCTAGTGGCTACCTTGGAATGCCAAGAATTATCCCAAGTATTTGGTGATCTTGTGTTTTGCCTCCGTACCTTGTCGTGAGTGTATCTCGAGAACCGTAGCTCCGTTTCTTGCGATCCTTATATGCATTTCCATCAATTTTGCATGATGCATCCATATTTTCCATGTTCATGCATGTCTAAATAACTTTAAATAAGGTTCTGTCCAGATTCAGTAACAAACAACTTTGCATGTGTAACACGAATAGTTTTGGATTGCCATGTTATAATTCTTCATAAATGATCATGCATCATTTTGATTGTGCATTGCACCTTGGTTGGATGTTTATTTTCTGTTTCTCTTGGGTAGACGCGAGTGTCGATACTGAGTTCGAGGACCCTAGAGAGTACCACTACGAGGATCCCGCTACTTGTTCCGCTGAAGAACCAACAGGCAAGATGATCGTACCCGGATCCCAATACTATCTTTGCTTGCTAGTTTCTCGTTCTTATCGTTACCATTGCATTACTTACCACATGATATCAGCCCCCATGTTGCCATGACAGCCTCTAACATCCACATCCCAGCAAACCATTGAATGGCCAAGTTACCGCTGCTCAGCCCCTCTTATAGCGTTCTTAGTTGCAGGTGCAGGTCATTCCATGTGATAACATGGTTTGGATAACACAAATAAATTCTGTTATTTAATTTAATGCACATATATATCTGGTATTGGTGGAAGGCTTGGCCTTTTGCTAAGTGAATTGTTCCGCTCGTACCGCCATTAGTTCCTTGTTACCGGTGTTATGTTTTCCATATTTTGCGCTCCTAACACGCTTGGCGTTGTTATGGGGACCCCCTTGTTTATTCGGTGGAGATTAAAACTTGTCTGGCAAGACCCAACATTGGTACTACATTTGCTATAACTAATGAACCTGCATAGGGCTTTGCAACCCCGTGGATAATTTAATCAACCCCCGGGCCAATGCACCGCATGAGTGTTGGTCCAAAAATGTCAACCGCCGGTGGCCACCAGGGGCAACTCTGTGTTTGGCCTACCAGAAGTTTGGACAATCTGTCGTGTCCTGAGACTGAGATACGCGGCTCTTATCGGGTTCGTCGACACGTCGGGAGGTCTTGCTGGATTTGTTTTACCTTTATCGAATGTCTTGCGTGAGGACTCTAACTTTCTTTGGGTTACTCGAGGTGTTGGAAATCCTTTGGAATTACCGAAGAAGATCACGAGATCCGTGGTCGAGGAATTCCCGCGGAGTGTGGTTATTTGTGATGGACTAGTTGGAGCACCCCTGCAGGGTTAAATCTTTCGGAAAGCCGTGCCCGTGGTTATGTGGCAACTTGGATACTTGTTTAACACCCGGTTTAGAAGACTTGAAGTAAACTCTAATTAAAATACACCAACTGTGTGAGTAACCGTGACCGTCTCTGCTCGTGAACATGATCTGAGAGAGAACACGATGGGGTTATGATTGACGTAAGTAAGTGTTCAGGATCTCTTAGAGATTACTCTAGATTCGATCGCTTAACATAGACCACTCACATTTACATTCTTGTAGCGTAAGTTAGCCGCCATATAATGCTTAGTGCTGCTGCAAACTAAACATCACCCTTCCTTCCTAAAGCTTAAATAGTCTTGGTACCCCGGCACATGATAGCTGAGTCCTCTGTGGCTCACAGTTTACTACAATTATCCAGGTGCAGGTTCAGATGAGTTCGTGCAGGATGATCTTACTCAGCTCCAGTGGGAGTATGATGAGGAGAGAGGCAGGATGTACGTGACATATCCGGATGAGTAGAGGACCTGGTCGTGATCGTTGGGGCATCTTGATAGTATCATTTGCAACTTCTTTTATCGTTTGATTTCATCCGTAGTCGGACCCTGTGTTCATCTTGATGCTATGATTTGAGTGTCATTGTAAGTTAGCATGTGGCAAGTGTAAGCCAACTTGTATACTCTTCTCATTCAATATTGTATGTTGTGATGATACTATTCTTGCTAACGGCAAGATGCGCCTCTATCCCTTGCGAGGCCCTCGTGCCTTAAACGGATAGGCGCGCATCTTGTGCGTGACAGTGCTGCTCGCGTGCGGCCTGCTCCTCGCCCTCCAAGGTTGCCAAATCCTTGTAGGCAACCTTGGCGGCGCGCAGGTTGGCCGTGGGGGTGTCGTAGATGGGGTAGCAGCCGCCGAGGATTTCTACAACCACGCGGCCGCGTTCTCGCACAGCACCACGCCGGCTGGGCTTGGGGCCAGCCGGGGTGAGACCGTACGCGGAGTTGTATTCCCGCTGCGCGGCCTCCATCTGGCGCCGCTCGGCAACGAGGGCGCTGGCGTCTTCGAAGAGCAGGCGACGGGCCGCCTCCAGCTTGGCTCTGGCGGTGGCCGGGTTCGCCGTCGTAGTGATAGGAGTGCCCAGACCCCGGAGGGTGGCGGCGAGTGGGTCGGAGGTGCCGGCGCGGGCGGCGGCTGCGTCGGCCTCGGCCGCCCGCACACGACCCGAAGTGGTGAAGGAGACGGTGACCATCACTCCCACACGGGTGTGGGGGCCGATGGTCTTGCCCATGGCGAGCGTGCCCACGGACATGGGAGGGTCGGTGCAGTCGAACACCCAACTAGGGTACTCGTCGGCCTCCGGTTCTTCGACGAAGCTCAGCTTGGTAAACCACCCAGCGAGCGCGGCGACGTCGAGCGCGAGGTCGTGGCCGGGGCACCCGTCAGAGGTGCCGGCCGTGCTGCCCGCGAGGCTCGCCGGAGCAATCCCCACGAGCACGCGGTTCTGCCCGGACGCGAGGCGGTCGGGGGAGGTGGTGAAGGGTCCCGCCCAGAGCGTGACTCCGGCCGGCGCGGATGGCCCCACGGTGGGCGCCAACTGTCATCGTTTCGTCATGGCAGATGCCATAGGTAGGCTTATCGAGAGGGGCCGAAGGACGCTGGCGGACTCTAGGAGCAGGATTGGGCACAAGCGGTGGCTGACACATGATGTACCCAGGTTCGGGGCCCTCCGTGGGAGGTAATACCCCTAGTCCTGCTCGGTCTAGTTGAGACAATGGTCGGGTTACCTCCTTGAGCTGTATGTATCGAGGAGGAAGAAGGAGCTAGCCTGCTCTTCCACCTCTCTACGTGTGTGCGTGTGTAGTGGATGTGGAGGGAACTCAGAGAGCAGTTGATCGATCGTCCCCTACATGGGGGTGGCCCGGGGGTTTTTATAGGCCAACCCCCCGGATTACAGTACTAATAGAAGGTCAAAGGGGCCCCCAGCCGGCAGCCTCTCTGGCCGGCTGTGGGGCCCGGCCATGGGGTCTTGTCGCCGGTTGGTGCCGCCGGCTGAAGGGTCCCATCAGGAGCTGGCGGGGCCCACGAGGCGGGTCCCGATGCCGGTCACATCGCGGCACGGGCCGCCCCTTGTGGCGTCGTCTTGCGGCGGCCGGCCGGGGTCAGCTGTACGGCCGGCCACCCTGTAGCCATGCCGAGACAGGTAACGGAGTGGTTGGGGCGTGCCGGCACTGTTGGAAGCCCGGTCACCATCCACCAGGGTTAGAGGCCCTGACGCCTTTGCGGTGGCCATATCGGCACTGACCCCCGATGGGATGGGGGCCACTGTTGCCACGCACGCCATGACGATGGTATCCAATGCCCCGCCGGCTGGGGGGCTAGGCGGCAACGCCCCCAGCCGATCGGTACGTCGTAACCGGCGGGGCGTAGCCGGCGGGCCGCTTCTGGCAGGGCGTAGCCAGACCATGGGGGGAGGCGGCCTGCCCTTTGATTGCGTTTAGGAGGCTAGGGAAAGGGGGCGCATTAGGCTACCCCGGGGTCATCCCCCCGTCACCAAAAGTTCTATATCATTTCCCATTATCAGTATGTCATCCACATATAATATGAGAAATGCTACAGAGCTCCCACTCACTTTCTTGTAAATACAGGGTTCTCCATAAACCTGTACAAACCCGAATGCTGTAATCACCTCATAAAGCGAATGTTCCAACTCCGAGATGCTTGCACCAGCCCATAGATGGAGCGCTGGAGCTTGCATACCTTGTTAGCATCTTTAGGAACGACAAAACCTTCCGGCTGCATCATATATAGTTCTTCCTTAAGGAAGCCATTAAGGAATGTCGTTTTGACGTCCATTTGCCAAATCTCATAATCATAAAATGCGGCAATTGCTAACATGATTCGGACAGACTTTAGCATCGCTACAGGTGAGAAAGTCTCATCATAGTCAACCCCTTGAACTTGTCGATAACCTTAGCAACAAGCCGAGCCTTATAGACGGTCACATTACCATCCGCATCAATCTTCTTCTTAAAGATCCATTTGCTTTTAATGGCTCGCTTATCATTAGGCAAGTCCACCAAAGTCCACACTTTGTTCTCATACATGGATCCTATCTTGGATTTCATGGCTTCAAGCCATTTGTTGGAATCCAGGCCCGCCATCGCTTCTTCATAGTTTGAAGGTTCACCATTGTCCAACAACATGATCTCCAGGATAGGGTTGCCGTACCACTCTGGTGCGGAACGTGTCCTAGTGGACCCTCGACATTCAATAGTAACTTGATATGAAGTTTCATGATCATCATCATTAACTACTTCTCCAACTGGTGTAGGCTCCACAGAAACAACTTCCCGTGCTGCGCTACTCTCCGGTTCGAGTGGAGGTACAATTACCTCATCAAGTTCTATTTTCCTCCCACTTACTTCTTTCAAGAGAAACTCTTTCTCGAGATAGGATCCATTCTTGGCAACAAAGACTTTGCCTTCAGATATGAGGTAGAAGGTATACGCAATAGTCTCTTTGGGATATCCTATGAAGACACACTTTTCCGCTTTGGGTTCGAGCTTCTCAGGTTGAAGTTTCTTCACATAAGCATCACATCCCCAAACTTTTAGAAACGACGGCTTAGGTTTCTTTCCAAACCATAATTCATACGGTGTCGTCTCAACGTACTTTGACGGTGCCCTATTTAAAGTGAATGCGGCAGTCTCTAATGCATATCCCCAAAATGATAGCGGTAAGTCGGTAAGAGACATCATAGATCGCACCATATCCAATAGAGTGCGATTACAATGTTCAGACACACCATTTCGCTGAGGTGTGCCAGGCGACATGAGTTGTGAAACAATTCCACATTTCCTTAGGTGCGTGCCAAACTCGTGACTTAAATATTCTCCGCCACGATTAGATCGTAGGCACTTTATTTTCCTGTCACGTTGATTCTCTACCTCACTCTGAAATTCCTTGAACCTTTCAAAGGTTTCAAACTTGTGTTTCATTAAGTAGACATACCCATATCTTATCAAGTCATCAGTGATGGTGAGAACATAACGGTAGCCACCGCGAGCTTCGACGCTCATTGGACCGCATACATCAGTATGTATTATCTCTAACAAGTCAGTTGCTCGCTCCATTGTTCCAGAGAACGGAGTCTTGGTCATCTTGCCCATGAGGCATGGTTCGCACGTGTCAAATGATTCGAAATCAAGAGACTCCAAAACTCCATCAGCATGGAGCTTCTTCATGCGTTTGACACCAATATGACCAAGGCGGCAGTGTCACATGTAAGTGGGACTATCATTATCAACCTTACACTTTTTGGTACTCACACTATGGACATGTGTAACATCATGTTTGAGATTCATCAAAAATAAACCATTGACCAGCGGGGCATGACCATAAAACATTTCTCTCATATAAATAGAACAACCATTATTCTTAGATTTAAATGAGTAGCCATCTAGCATCAAACGAGATCCACATACAATGTTCATGCTCAAAGCTGGTACTAAATAACAATTATTGAGGTTTAAAACTAATCCCGAAGGTAGATGTAGAGGTAGCGTGCCGACGGTGATCACATCGACCTTGGAACCATTCCCGACGCGCATCGTCACCTCGTCCTTTGCCAGTCTCTGCTTATTCCACAACTCCTGCTTGGAGTTACAAATGTGAGCAACCGCACCGGTATCAAATACCCAGGAGCTACTACGAGCGTTGGTCAGGTACACATCAATAACAAGTATATCACATATACCTTTAACTTTTCCGACCTTCTTATCCGCTAAGTACTTGGGGCAGTTCCGCTTCCAGTGACCGGTACCCTTGCAACAAAAGCACTCAGTCTCAGGCTTGGGTCCATTCTTGTTCTTCTTCTCGGCAACTTGCTTACGGGCACGGCAACATCTTTGCCATCCTTCTTGAAGTTCTTCTTACCCTTGCCTTTCTTGAAACTAGTGGTCTTATTCACCATCAACACTTGATGCTCCTTTTTGATCTCGACCTCTGCTGATTTCAGCATCGAGTACAACTCAGGAATGGACTTCTCCATACCCTACATGTTGTAGTTCATCACAAAGCTCTTGTAGCTAGGTGGAAGCGATTGGAGGATTCTGTCAATGACCGAGTCATCCGGGAGATTAACTCCCAGCTGAGTCAAGCGGTTGTGCAACGCAGACATTTTGAGTAAGTGCTCACTGACAGAAGTATTCTCCTCCATCTTACAGCTGAAGAAATTGTCGGAGACTTCATGTCTCTCGACCCAGGCATGAGCTTGGAAAACTAGTTTCAGCTCTTGGAACATCTCATATGCTCTGTGTTGCTCAAAATGCTTTTCGAGCCCCGGTTCTAAACTATAAAGCATGCCGCACTGAACAAGGGAGTAATCATCGCAGCGTGACTGCCAAGCAATAGTAACATCTTGGTCCGCTGGGAAAATGGGTGGGTCACCTAGCGGTGCATCAAGGACATATAATCTTTTGGAAGCTATGAGGATGATCCTCAAGCCATGGACCCAGTCCGCATAGTTGCTTCCATCATCTTTCAGCTTGGTTTTCTCTAGGAACGCATTGAAGTTGAGGGTGACATTAGCGTTGGCCATTGGATCTACAATATAGATTGTAAAGACAATTTTAGACTAAGTTCATGATAATTAAGTTCACATAATCAAATTATTTAATGAACTCCCACTTAGATAGACATCTCTCTAGTCATCCAAGTGACACATGATCCATGTCAACTAGTCCGTGTCCGATCATCACGTGAGACGAACTAGTCATCCGTGGTGAACATATCCATGTTGATCGCATTTACTATACGACTCATGTTCGACCTTTCGGTCTTCTGTGTTCTGAGGCCATGTCTGTACATGCTAGGCTCGTCAATTCAACCTAAGTGTTTTGCGTGTGTAAATCTGGCTTACACCCGTTGTATGCGAATGTTAGAACCTATCACACCCGATCATCACGTGGTGCTTCGGAACAACGATCCTTAGCAACGGTGCACAGTTAGGGCGAACACCTTTCTTGAAATTTTATTGAGAGATCATCTTATTTACTACCGTCGTTCTAAGCAAATAAGATGTAAACATGATAAACATCACATGCAATCAATATAGTGGCATGATATGGCCAATATCATTTTGCTCCTTTGATCTCCATCTTCGGGGCACCACGATCATCACTGTCACCGACACGACACCATGGTCTCCATCATCATGATCTCCATCATCATGTCTTCACAAAGTTGTCTTGCCAACTATTACTTCTACTACTATGGCTAACGTTTAGCAATAAAGTAAAGTAATTACATGGCATTTATGATTGACATGCAGGTCATACAACAAAATAAGACAACTCCTATGGCTCCTGCCGATTGTCATACTCATCGACATGCAAGTCGTGAATCCTATTACAAGAACATGATCAATCTCATACATCACAATGCATCATATCACTTCCTTTTGGACATATCACATCACAAGGCATATGCTGCAAAAACAAGTTAGACGTACTCTAATTTGTAGTTGCAAGTTTTTACGTGGCTGCTATAGGTTTCTAGCAAGAACGTTTCTTACCTACGCCAAAACCACAACATGATATGCCAATTGCTATTTACCCTTCATAAGGACCCTTTTCATCGAATCCAATCCGACTAAGGTGGGAGAGACAGATGCCCGCTAGCCACCTTATGCAACAAGTGCATGTCAGGCGGTGGAATTGGTCTCACGTAAGCGTACGTGTAAACTTGGTCCGGGCCGCTTCATCCCACAATACTGCCGAATCAAGATAAGACTAGTAGTGGTAAGCTAATTAACAAGATCGATACCCACAACAACTTTGTGTTCTACTCGTGCATAGATTCTACGCATAGACCTAGCTCATGATGCCACTGTTGGAAGACGTAGTACTAAATCAAAAAATTTCCTACGTGTTCACCAAGATCTATCTATGGAGAAACCAGCAACGAGTAATTGGAGAGTACATCTTCATACCTTTGAAGATTGCTAAGAGGAAGCATTACAAGAACGCGGTTGGTGGAGTCGTACTTGTAACGATTCAGATCGCGGTGGACTCCGATCTTAGCACCGAACAACGGCGCCTCCACTTTCAACACACGTGCAGCCCGGTGATGTCTCCTACGCCTTGATCCAGCAAGGAGGAAGGAGAGGTTGAGGGAGAGCTCCAGCAGCACGATGGCGTGGTGACAGTGGAGCAGCGTGGTCTCTGGTAGGGCTTCACCAAGCACCGTAGAGAACGAGGAAGAGGAGGGGTAGGGATGCATCGCGGAAGAGAGAACTCGTGTGTTGGCATCCCCCCAAACCCCCACTATATATAGGAGGAGGGGAGGAGGGTGCACAACCCCTAGGGTTCCCACCCTAGGGTGGTGCGGCAGCCCTAGATGGCCTTTGGCCAGCAGCCAAGAGGGGAGAGGGGGAGGGCGCAGCCCTAGTGGGCCTTAGGTCCATCTGGGTCTAGAGTTTCCCCTCCCTCCCACTTTTCCTATGCCTTAGGCCAGGGTGGAGGGCGCACAGTCCATTCTGGGGCTGGTCCCTTTCCACTCTCAGCCCACGCAGCCCTCTGGGGCTGGTGGCCCCACTTGGTGGACCTTTGGAACCCTTCCGGTGGTCTCGGTATGTTACCGGTAATTCCCGAAACACTTCCGGTGGCCAAATCCTCACTTCCTATATATGAATCTTTACCTCTAGACATTTCCGGAGCTCCTCATGACGTTCGGGATCTCATCCAGGACTCTAAACAACCTTTGGTAACCACGTACACTATTTCCCTATAACCCTAGCGTCATCAAACCTTAAGTGTGTAGACCCTACGGGTTCGGGAGACACGTAGACATGACCGAGACACTTCTCCGGTCAATAACCAACAGCGGATCTAGATACCCATGTTGGATGCCACAAGCTCCATGATGATCTCATCAGATGAACCATGATGTCGGGGATTCAATCAATCCCGTATACAATTCCCTTTGTCTACCGGTATGATACTTGCCCGAGATTCGATTGTCGGTATCCCTATACCTTGTTCAATCTCGTTACCAGCAAGTCTCTTTACTCATTCGGTAACACATCATCCCGTGGCTAACTCCTTAGTCACATTGAGCTCATTATGATGATGTCTTACCGAGTGGGCCCAGAGATACCTCTCCGTCACACGGAATGACAAATCCCAGTCTCGATTCGTGCCAACCCAACAGACACTTTCGGAGATACCCATAGTGCACCTTTATAGCCACCCAGTTACGTCGTGACGTTTGGCAAACCCAAAGCATTCCTACGGTATCCGGGAGTTGCACAATCTCATGGTCTAAGGAAATGATACTTGACATTAGAAAAGCTTTAGCAGACGAACTACACGATCTTGTGCTATGCTTAGGATTGGGTCTTTTCCATCACATCATTCTCCTAATGATGTGATCCCGTTATCGATGACATCCAATGTCCATGGTCATGAAATCGTGACCATCTATTGATCAACGAGCTAGCCAACTAGAGGCTCACTAGGGACATGTTGTGGTCTATGTATTCACACATGTATTACGGTTTCCGGTTAACACAATTATAGCATGAACAAGGAAATACAATAATAAACATTTTATTATTGCCTCTAGGGCATATTTCCAATAGGTGCCTCTCCAGATGAGGCCACATCGGATCTGCGACATGTCCGGCCGCCGGGACCCCTGCCAGCATCCGACCTTACTCCTCTATGCTGACCGTAGTTGTTCGTGCGAGAAAACACGCCGGATGGCCCGCACCCCCAGATCTTCGAGGCAGAGCGCGACCACTCCTACTCCGAGGACTACGAGAAGGGATGCCTGCCCAAAGAGGGGGTTGACTCCTCAGGGGAGATCGAGGAGGCGGCCGACGCGGGAGGGCCCAGCGGAGCCAGAGGGTCCGGCACAGCCGGAGAGCCCAGCGGAGCCGGTGAGTTCCCTACCAGTCCCACGTTCAGGGACTGGACCGATGATGATGATGATGATGATGACGTGATGATCCTGAACGCGCCTCCCCCTCGGTTCAGTAGGGCCGGCGCAGGCGCAGCGAGGAGCGGCCGGCCCATGGCCTGGAGGCCGGAGCCGCCAGCCGGGGGAAGTGGACGGCTCAGGAGGAGCCGGCGGCCTGGCCACTTGCCCATAAGCGGGTGAAAGTGGCCATGCAAAAGCCACCGGCAGGCGCCAGGCGGGTTCTGCCTGTCGTTACTGGGTACGTGACCTTTCTTTTTTGTGTGTGTTCCTTTCCGAATCGTGGGTTGATGTGTGTTTGACCCTTATGCGTCTCGGGGACCCCATCGAGCTCCATGATGTGGAGTCGACGGTTGACCCGATGGCCGCCGCCAGCCGACTGGCCCGCAACCACATGGCCACGCAGCGGGAGAAGAAGAGGAGGCTCACGGAGCTGCGAGCCTCGAGGTCCGGAGCACAAGGCGGGGCCTCGCGCTCTAGGACCTCAAGCGGCGAGAGGCGGAGGAGGTCCGCGAACCCTGCGCGGGTGTCCGACTCAGCGGCGAAATCGACCCGCCTGTCGAGGCCCCCGTCGAGCGAGCCGCGAGGGGAGGCCATGGAGCCGGCCACGCCCCCGCCTGCGGAGGAGGTGGCCCGATCGGGGTCGGTGGCTACAAAGCCGATCCTCGAGGAGACCCGGCCGATGGTGCCGTACGTGACACCGCCTGCTACCGACCCGACCCGGGTTGACGTATCGGAGGTTCCGGTAGCCCCAAAGGTGGCGCCGGAGGCGCCGACCATGGAGACGGAGGCACCGTCCGTCGCGGTTGTCGCGCCGGGGCGGTAGGAGGACGAGGCAGCGCCAGCATGGAGCGAGGGGCAATAGGGGATCGATTCCCGTGCCCTCGCCGTCATTAACCCTCCCCCAGCGGCCGGCATGATGGCGAACGTCAGGACGGGCGGCAACGATAGCCGGGCCTGGAGGTCCATGGCCGACGTGATCCGGGACTGGGAGGAGCTGGCGCGCGTCCCCAACCTTCTGTCTCCCCTGGCAGGCAGCCCGAGCCCCACGTTCGGGGAGTTGGGGAGCATCCTGGAGCGGTGCCGCCAGGAGCTGACCCGGTTCACGGAGGCGGTGGACACCACCCTGCGGCGTGCGGATGTAAGCGTCATTATCCTTGTTGAAATTTTTAGTGGGGGCGCGCAAGCACACCCACTGGGTGTAGTCCCCGAGATGTGGGACGGCTGACCGGCTGCGGGGCAGCCGTGCTGGATCTCCTTGTGTGTCTTCTGATTTTGACTTCCTGTGGCAGGCAGGGAATGCCCGGCGGCAGGAGCTATTTGATGAAGCGGTCTCCATCCACAATCACGGCAAGCACAACTTCTATTGGCTGGAGGAGGAGCTGACGCATGTCCGAGCTACGTTTGGTCTTGCAACTACTGGGAAAAAGCTTATAGATAGACGCTTACTAGTAGCGCGGGTTTTTACCCATCGCTACTGGTAGTTACTAGTAGCGCTGGTTTATACCCATCGCTACTACTAAGTTGATAGTAGTAGCGCTGGTACTAAGTGGTCTTCACTATGCCCCCCGGGACAGGCCATAGTAGTAGCATGGGGTATAAAACCCGCGCTACTGCTAAGTTGATAGCAGTAGCGCTGGAAACAGAAAGAGCATTACTACTAAGCTTGACCCGACGAGCCTACCGACACTATTGGTAGTAGCAGTGCTCGCCGCCAAAAAGTGCTACTGCTAAGATTTTGAGCTAAGCCCACGCGGGACGGCTAAAAATTTCCTAGGTCCCCCACTACTCCCCCCTCCCCCCTCTCCCGCACTCCTCTTTGTCGCCACCATCGCTGTTGACCTCACTGCCGCCGCCCGAGGCCGCCCTCGACCTCACCGCCGACGCCCTTTCCCTTGTCGCCGTCACTCCCCTCCCCGAGACCACCACCGCCGCCACAACCCTCTCATCTGCCGCCGGCGCTCCCCTCCCCGAGACCACCGCCGCCGTAAGCCTCTCCCCTGCCCTCCTTTCTCTCTCTCTCTCTCCCATCACTCTTCCCCTCTCTCAGATTCATTCCTCCCCTCCCTTCTCCTCATGCATTGGTGCCGCCACCCAACACCTTCCCATCTCCTCTTGACCTCTCCGCCAGCGGCAATGCCCCCCGCTCTCGCCTTCACCACCGTCGCTGCCCCACCCTCTCCTCCTCCCATCCCATCCCATCCCATCCTATACCCTCCCCTCCCCTCGACCCACGAGAAGGTCAAGCGGCAGCCATGGCACCCGCCTGCAGATCCACCATGGGTTTATCTCCTCCCCATCTCCGGTCGACGATGCACAAGACCTACTCCTCGAAGGGCCCATCTCCGGCCGGCGGTCAAGATTTTTTTTGGTTTTTGAAATTGATAGTAGTAGCGCGGGTCAAGGGCATGCGCTACAGATAGTTAGTAGTAGCACGTGTGCCACCAGTGCTACTACTAACACATGTACTAGTAGCGTGGGATGAACCGGCGCTGCTACTACCAGTTAGCAATAGCGTGGTAGTAGTAGCGCGTGCACCCGCGCTACTACTAGACGTTTAACCAGCGCTACTACTAGGATTTTTCCTAGTAGTGTGCGGGGGGTGGGGCGCGTAGCCCCCGGGAGTCGGGCTGGCTACTTGGCAGCCGAAACGGGCCTGGAAAGTCCGGCTGATGCTCGTTTTGCTTCGCAGGGGAGCTGACCACCCTCCGAGCAGAGAAGACCGGGGCGGTCTCCGAGCGGGACCGGCTAGTGCAGAGCATCTAGGCGGTCACCAAGGAGAGGGACCAGCTCAGCGCCCAGTTGGTGGATGGGCAGGCAGCCCAGGACCGCCTGAAGGCCGACGTGGCACGGGAGGCGACGACCAAGGAGAAGGTCGTCAAGGAAGGGGCCAAGGCCGCCCAACGCACCGCCGCCATCCAAAACAAGGTGACCCGCCTCTAGAGGACGCTCAAGGAGCATAGGGTGGCTCTTGCCGAGGCGGAGGCGGCGCTGGTGTCAGAGCGGGACTCGTCGCTCCACTTCGCCATCGAGCTGGACGACTCCATCGAGCGTAAGTACCCGCTTTTCTATTTTCGGCCGTGTGTTGTCTTCTTGCCAGTTCTTGTCCTTGATTTCCCTTCTTATCTTTCTTCCCTTTCTTCTTTAGGGCGCTTCCCAGGAACCCAGCGCCGTGCTAAGCGTGCTGTCGAGGAGCACCCGGAGTGTCTCCGGGCGCGCGGGCGCTCCATCGAGGAGTAATCTGCTTGGGATATGGCGGAGCTTGGGCTGGCCACAGAGAACCGGCTGATCCACCTCGAGCGGAGCGTGGAGCGGCTGAAGACGACCGACAAGGAGGTCATCGCCGCCTTGTGGCCAGGACGTGGAGCTCCGGAGAGCCGCATGGCTTTGTGGTTGGAGCACGTCGTGGCCCGGCTCGAGGTCAGGAAGGCGTCGACGGCGCAAGCTAGGGCACAGATGGCGCTCCGATTTGTCACCTCGTGGTACCGTGGAGTTGACTTGGACCAGCTGGCCACTATACGGGATGAGCCAGCCGAGGAGCGGGCGGCCCACGAGCCCGTCCTCGTCAGCCGGGCCAACGAGCTTGCATCGTACGTCGACTCGAACGAGCTCCTACCGGCCCATGGCGAGGACGGTGAAACGGTAGCTGAGGACTCCTTTGGCAACCCCCAAGGTCCGGAGGACGAGGAGGTCGTCGATGAGAGCACCAAGATGGCTGGGACCGCGAAGGCTGCCCCGAAAGCCAAGGAAGCCGACCCGTAGGCCATGACTACCTCCGAGCCGAGAGTTGAGCCGACTGGTGATGCGCCGGCTGGTGATGCGCCGGTGGCCTGAGCCCCGGGCGTGTTAAACTCAAGTCCACCCACTAGGGGTGTATCGTAATGAATCGTAATGGCGGTGGGCCTTTGCTACTTTTTAAATTATGAAGTTCCTGTTTGCTGCCAAGTTAGCTTTTATGCATGCCGGCTTGCCCTTCCCTTCGTTTGCCCCCTGCTTTTATGCGTTGTTGTGTAGCGCCTTGCTGATGATGAACGGGCCCTCCCATGGGGAGGACAACTTATGCTGTCCGGATGTCCGTTGAATCTGCCTAAGCACCAGGTCTCCTTCGCGGAAGGAGAGTGGCCAGATCCGCTTGTTGTGGTAGTGCCACAGCTTCTGCTGATAGATTACCATCTGGCTCAAGGCCAGTTCGTGGCTTCTTCGAGTAGGTCGACGCCGTTCTCTCTTGCCTCCTTTACGTCCTTCTCCGTGTATAGGGCAACCCAAGGCGAGTCAAACTCGATATTGATGGGATGATCACCTCGGACCCTACACAAGGAAGAAGGGTGTGTAGCCGGTTGATCGGTTGGGAGTGGTCCTGAGGCTCCAAAGGACAGCCGACAACTCCTCGACCCAGTAGCCGGCTGACCTCACCAGCGAGGTTACGAGCCGGGGCTTGATGTCGGACAAGATTAAGCCGTTCGCCCTCTCAACCTGGCCGTTTGACTGTGGATGAGCGACGGAGGCTAGGTCAAGCCAGATGCCCTGCTTGGAGCACAAACACACAAGTGCGCCCTTGGCGAAGTTCATGCCGTTGTCGGTGATGATGTTGTGGGGAACGCCATAGCAAACTATGATGTCGTTGATGAACCGGACGGCCGTGGGGCCATCCAGCTTCTTGATTGGTCGGGCCTCGATCCACTTAGTGAATTTGTCAACGACCACCAGCAGATGTGTCATGCCGCCTCGTGTGGTCTTGAAAGGACCCACCATGTCCAGCTTCCAGATGGCAAAAAGCAATGAGAGGGGGATGGTCTGGAGGGCCGAGGCCGGTAGGTGGCTCTACATGCTGAAACACTGGCAGCCCTTGCATTCGTCGACCAACTTCTTGGCCGCCTCCAAGGCGGTCAACCAGTAGAAACCATGGTAGAAGGCCTTGGCCACCAGGGTCCTGGAGGCGGCATGGTGCCCACACTCGCCCTGGTGGAAGTCGAGGAGGATCTCCTGACCCCTTTTCGGCTCGACGCACCATTGGAAGATGCTGGTGGTGCTACGGTGGATGAGTTCGCGGTTGATGATGCTGTAGGCCGAGGCCCAGCGCTGAATTTGTCTTGCCGTGGCCTCGTCTAGGGGGAGCTGGCCGCATAGGAGGAACACCAAGATGGACTGGGCCCATGAGGGAGCCGAGATGGGGGCCGGCTCGGAAGCCCCCGGGCCTGGGTGATCAGTCCCCGGGACCGGCTCGCCAGCCTCCGGTGTCGGCTCGTCAGCCCCTGGGTCGGGGAAGGCCGGAGGGACGTCGACTGCCATCATGACAGCCACGAAGTTGGAGCCGGATGCCTCAGATGCAGCCGGATCAACCGGTGCCGGCAAGGCAGTCGAGGTTGATGGAGCGGGCGGCAAGGTCACCGAGGGAGCAGCCGGAGCCGCCGATGGGCCGGCAGCGTCAGCCGACATGAAGATAGACTCTGAATTCGGGGAGGGCTTGATCGACGGTTTGAGCAGCCACTAGAGAGAGATGCCGGCTGGGATGGCCTACCAGGTGGAGCCGATCTTCGCCAGCGCGCCGGCCGCCTCGTTGTCCGCCCGTGGGATGTGGTGGAACTCACATCCCTCAAAGGAGCCGGTGAGTTGCTGTACGAGGAAGCAGTAGCTGGCCAGGTTGGAGTCCCTGGCTGTCGGGACCCCGATCCTAAGTCATATGATTCCATACTGTAACAAGCCACATCACCTTGCGGCCTCACGCACGGTACTCCACGGCTGCCACCTTACCTTGGCCGGGACCGTTTGCGTCTTTCGGCTCATGTATGTGAACATGTCACTGGCAATCACACAACAAAGAACCCGGGCCGACATGACTAGTCATAGAACCCAAGTGGCACATCCGTATGGAAACAGGCATACATAACCCATCAATGCAGGTGTCGATCTCAAGCATGTGTAGACGAGTCATAGCAAGCTACAAGGACTCCATTACGTCGCGAGACACGAATGTCATCACTGCACGTAGACGAGTCGTAGCAGGCTACGGGGACTCCATTACACTGCGAGACATTTCCCCGAAGGGACAGACACAACAACAAAGAAGGATACATGCCGGTCAATCAATGTGTCCGGAGCAGTAGCAAGCTACCATGGCTCGGTGGAAGCACAAAGAGGCAGTTTTCCGTAAAGAGTACTACTAAAGGCACACGACTAGGTGTCGGATCCCATACATACCGTTGCACGTCACACGTACGCACGACATGCCCGATATGCATAGATATAACCATGGCATCACAACATAACCATACAATAACATGACTTTTATTTAAGAGGCTCAGACGAGCCTTGCATAATATGTTCTTACAGATAGGGGTCACATGACCCGGCACTCAAGTCATACAAACATAGTCATACAAGCCAGCAGAAACTTAAGCTGTCTAAGTACAGACGACAAAATATAAAATAGAGACACACGGACTGACTATCTACAGCCCACCACAAGGGCAAGATCGTAGCTGGGACACCAGTTATTCGGCACCATCAACGTCTAGATAAAACCCACCTGATGGTTCCTGGTTTTCTTCTGCAACATTAATTAAGCAAGGATGAGTACAATCATACTCAGCAAGTCTTTAAAACAGACCTAGTCTATGTATGCTCATGTATCAACAAAGGGGTGGTGGAGTTTATGCAGAAAGCCAGCTTTGACTCATGGCTAAACTACACTACTCAGTTTTAAACTCCTTGTTACAATTTTAGTTATCGCACACGAGTCCACTACCTCCATCACAATACACTACCATGGATTCACCTTCCCCTTCCGGAAGTGTGCCATCCACGATACTCACACTTGTCTTGAGATTTTTAGAAGTCTCCATTTGATTATCTATGAACAGCATAAGTTCTCCAAGTAGTCCATATCCGAGGACGCGGCTATTCGAATAGTTTCATAACCCTGCAGGGGTGTACTTCTTCACACACGCTCTCGCCACTTATCGCTGTGTGCTTATAAAACCTGCACCTCGGCAACCTTCAAGCGGATGCCCAGCGAGGGAGTCGGCCACGACCGTCATTCACATAAGACCTTTGGTCTAGGCTACTGCCTATTTGAGACTGAACCCGCACGGAAGTCAGGCCGAAGTTTCCGCTATGGTCCCAAACAATGTGCGCAGGGTTCCCAAGCCCACCATTCGGGTGACCCTTGGTACACCGTGCCACTGCCTACCGCGTCGTAACCCACCCCGAGGGTCAGCGCTACGCACGGCCTCCAGCATGCTATAAACACCAGAAACTACTTGCAATACCTGGACCAAAGACTAAGCGACTGATAAGTCGAGAGGGTCAGTTAAGTATCCCAACGTGTGGTAGTATCTAGTCTTGGATCACAAACACGGAACCCAGTTCCTAAGAACGGTCCCAATGAGACAACCCACTATGTACTCCTACATAGCCTCTCATCGCTACTTTTACCAAATCGTATTCATTATAAGCTCATCACATCGGACAACACTGTTTCACTCAGTTCATCATCCAGATGAATCCGACTTCACACAACTCTAAGCATAGCAAGCATAGCAGGCAAAGTAAGCTAAGCACATCATGGCACAAGCATCTACCAGGTATGCTAGGTTGCAAGGTTTAGCTATTTACTGTGACAAGATCAGGTCATGCATAAGGATAGGATCATCTACCGTGCATAACTGACATGTGATCGTTTGTCCTAATGCAATAAACGAGAGCAGGAGCGAGAGAGTGGGATGTTATCGGAATGATCAATGAGGTTGCTTGCCTTGCTGGGTTGCGGAAGAGTTCTCTCCTTCGTCGGGGTACGAGGTAGTATCCTCCGGATTAGGGCCTACCGCAACGCAGATAAAAACATTCAATACAAGCAGATGCAACAATATGATGCATGATCATGGCATAATGATGTGCATGGATGAGCTAATGTAACTACTGGTCGTCTCAATTTGAAATGTGTTGGAATATAGGTTCAAAGTTGTTCTCATTTCAAATTCTATATATTGACCTAATGCTAAAATGTCCATGTTCACCTATTTAGATTGCTCTAACATGCATGAGAATAGTACCATTGGATTCATTGGATTTTTCTGATCAATTTTCATATATAAATTATTTTCATCTGACTTACAGATTATTTTATATGATTTTTCAAAGTTTTAAATAATTTCTGGAATTTCCTGATTTATTTTTATTAAGGAAATTGAGTTATTGTGTCAGCATGACATCATGATGACATCAGCTGGTCAGCTGACTCGGCCCCACATGTCAGTGACTCGTTAACTTAACTAACTAATTAAAACTAATTTTGTTTTAATTAACTAACTGGGCCCACCTGTCAGTGTCTAATTAACTTAATTAATTAAAATGTTTAATTAGTACTAATTTCTAATTAGCCAGGGGGCTGGCCCCACCTGTCAGGGGTCAAACCCCGTGGTCAAACTGACAAGGGCCACCGGCGTTGAGCCGCCGGCGACTCCAGGAACAACGGAGGGGCTCGGAAACCCACCTCCGGCGACCAAATCCACGGCGGATGGCACCTATCTACTCAGCATCGACGTGCACGTCCATTCCGACCCTTCCCACGAGCTGGGGTGGTCGGAATCGACGCCAGCGATGAGCTGGGCGGCGGCCGGAGCTCGGGCGAGCTCGGGCTCGTCGAACCAGGGAACGGCAAAACTCCTACTTGGCACTGACAGCAACTACGCGACTCCGCAAGCTCAACGGTGGCCTCGGAGGAACCAACTGGTCGCAGTAGATAATAAAGTCCTTAGAAAAATCTGGTGGCACCAGAACGGGAGCAGAGTTCAGTCGTATTTTCAACTCCTAAAAACTATGCTCGCATTGTGGGGTCCACTCGAACTTTTTATCTTTCTTGAGGAGTTCAGTCAGAGGTTTCGCAACCTTGGAGAAGTTCTCAACAAAGCGGCGACAATAGCTCGCTAAGCCAAGGAAACTCCGAACTTGCTTATCTGATTCAGGTTGAGTCCAATCAAGGACGGCCTGAACTCTCTCGAGATTGACTGCAATACCTTTGCCAGAGATCACGTGGCCCAGATAGGTCACTTCCGGCAACCAGAATTCACACTTGGAGAATTTGGCATATAGGCGATGCTCTCGAAGTTTCATCAATACCAGCCTTAGATGCTCGGCATGTTCTTGTTCATTCTTCGCGTAGATGAGTATATCGTCGAGGTAAACCACGACGAATTTATCCAAATACTCCATGAAGATCGAATTCATCAGACGGGATAAAGTGGCTGGAGCATTGGTTAAACCGAAAGACATGACGGTGTACTCGTATTGGCCATAACGAGTGACAAAAGCCGTTTCTGGAATGTCCCCGTTTCTAATTCTGATTTGATGGTACCCCAACCTCAAATCCATTTTGGAAAAAGACAGAGGATCCAGCGAGTTGATCATACAAATCGTTGATCCTGGGGAGCGGATACTTGTTCTTGATAGTGACCAAATTCACTGGTCTGTAATCCACAACCATTCGATCCGATCCATCCTTCTTCTTAACGAAGAGGACGGGGCAAGCCCAAGGAGAAGAGCTAGGACGAATGAAACCTTTCTTCAAAGCTTCATCGAGTTGGGTTTTTAGCTCGGCTAGTTCTAAGGGTGCCATCTTATAAGTTCTTCTGGCTGTTGGGACTGTCCCTGGAATAAGTTCTATCACGAACTCAACATCTCTGACAGGTGGAATACCTAGCAGAAATTGGACAGCATAACGGCTGTAATTGCTCAAGAAATTTTTTGAGACAATTGAAAAGAGATTGGAAAGGCATAACCACTCGACTATCTAGACTCAAATCTCTTCTCCATCTGTTTGTCACACCAACAACACTAGAGTAACTGCACTTACTCACAAGCAAGCTAGCTATTGGTCCATGGCTAGTAACTCGTCATCCTAAGCAATAGACGAGGATCCTAGTTCCTATCCCCATAGAGAACATGAGAATGACCCAGCATAGAATAAGTTGGAAGAGGAGTAAAAAGAGCCTTACGTTCCCTTCCAGAATCAATTCCCCTACTTATCTATAGTGTTTCTAGACTCAACTTTGACCGGTTTAGCTTGGTAATCATACAGTCAGTCAAGCTCTGATACCAACGCTGTCGGGACCCCGATCCTAAGTCATATGATTCCATACTGTAACAAGCCACATCACCTTGCGGCCTCACGCACGGTACTCCACGGCTACCACCTTACCTTGGTCGGGACCGTTTGCGTCTTTTGGCTCATGTATGTGAACATGTCACTGGCAATCACACAACAAAGAACTCGGGCCGACATGACTAGTCATAGAACCCAAGTGGCACATCCGTACGGAAATAGGCATACAGAACCCATCAATGCAGGTGTCGATCTCAAGCGTGTGTAGACGAGTCATAGCAAGCTACAAGGACTCCATTACGTCGCGAGACACGAATGTCATCATTGCACGTAGACGAGTCGTAGCAGGCTACGGGGACTCCATTACACTGCAAGACATTTCCCCGAAGGGACAGACACAACAACAAAGAAGGATACATGCCGGTCAATCAATGTGTCCGGAGCAGTAGCAAGCTACCATGGCTCGGTGGAAGCACAAAGAGGCAGTTTTCCGTAAAGAGTACTACTAAAGGAACACGACTAGGTGTCGGATCCCATACATACCGTTGCACGTCACACGTACGCACGACATGCCCGATATGCATAGATACAACCATGGCATCACAACATAACCATACAATAACATGACTTTTATTTAAGAGGCTCAGACGAGCCTTGCATAATATGTTCTTACAAATAAGGGTCACATGACCCGGCACTCAAGTCATACAAACATAGTCATACAAGCCAGCGGAAACTTAAGCTGTCTAAGTACAGACGACAAAATATAAAATAGAGACACACGGCCTGACTATCTACAGCCCACCACACGGGCAAGATCGTAGCTGGGACACCAGTTATTCGGCATCATCAACGTCTAGATAAAACCCACCTGATGGTTCCTGGTTTTCTTCTGCAACATTAATTAAGCAAGGATGAGTACAATCATACTCAGCAAGTCTTTAAAACAGACCTAGTCTATGTATGCTCATGTATCAACAAAGGGGTGGTGGAGTTTATGCAGAAAGCCAGCTTTGACTCATGGCTAAACTACACTACTCAGTTTTAAACTCCTTGTTACAATTTTAGTTATCGCACACGAGTCCACTACCTCCATCACAATACACTACCATGGATTCACCTTCCCCTTCCGGAAGTGTGCCATCCACGATACTCACACTTGTCTTGAGATTTTTAGAAGTCTCCATTTCATTATCTATGAACATGATAAGTTCTCCAAGTAGTCCATATCCGAGGACGCGGCTATTCGAATAGTTTCATAACCCTGCAGGGGTGTACTTCTTCACACACGCTCTCGCCACTTATCGTTGTGTGCTTATAAAACCATGCACCTCGGCAACCTTCAAGCGGATGCCAAGCGAGGGAGTCGGCCACGACCGTCATTCACATAAGACCTCTGGTCCAGGCTACCGCCTATTTGAGACTGAACCCGCACGGAAGTCCGGCCGAAGTTTCCGCTACGGTCCCAAACAATGTGCGCAGGGTTCCCAAGCCCACCATTCGGGTGACCCTTGGTACACCGTGCCACTGCCTACCGTGTCGTAACCCACCCCGAGGGTTAGCGCTATGCACGGCCTCCAGCATGCTATAAACACCAGAAACTACTTGCAATACCTGGACCAAAGACTAAGCGACTGATAAGTCTAGAGGGTCAGTTAAGTATCCCTACGTGTGGTAGTATCTAGTCTTGGATCACAAACACGGAACCCAGTTCCTAAGAACGGTCCCAATGAGACAACCCACTATGTACTCCTACATAGCCTCTCATCGCTACCTTTACCAAATCGTATTCATTATAAGCTCATCACATCGGACAACACTGTTTCACTCAGTTCATCACCCAGATGAATCCGACTTGACACAACTCTAAGCATAGCAAGCATAGCAGGCAAAGTAAGCTAAGCACATCATGGCACAAGCATCTACCAGGTATGCTAGGTTGCAAGGTTTAGCTATTTACATTGACAAGATCAGGTCATGCATAAGGATAGGATCATCTACCGTGCATAACTGACATGTGATCGTTTGTCCTAATGCAATAAACGAGAGCAGGAGCGAGAGAGTGGGATGTTATCGGAATGATCAATGAGGTTTCTTGCCTTGCTGGGTTGCGGAAGAGTTCTCTCCTTCGTCGTGGTACGGGGTAGTATCCTCCGGATTAGGGCCTACCGCAACGCAGATAAAAACATTCAATACAAGCAGATGCAACAATATGATGCATGATCATGGCATGATGATGTGCATGGATGAGCTAATGTAACTACTGGTCATGTCAATTTGAAATGTGTTTGAATATAGGTTCAAAGTTGTTCTCATTTCAAATTCTATATATTGACCTAATGCTAAAATGTCCATGTTCACCTATTTAGATTGATCTAACATGCATGAGAATAGCACCATTGGATTCATTGGATTTTTCTGATCAATTTTCATATATAAATTATTTTCATCTGACTTACAGATTATTTTATATGATTTTTCAAAGTTTTAAATAATTTCTGGAATTTCCTGATTTATTTTTATTAAGGAAATTGAGTTATTGTGTCAGCATGACATCATGATGACATCAGCTGGTCAGCTGACTCGGCCCAGAGTCAAACCTGACATGTGGGGTCCACATGTTAGTGACTGGTTAATTTAACTAACTAATTAAAACTAATTTTGTTTTAATTAACTAACTGGGCCCACCTGTCAGTGTCTAATAAATTAATTAATTAAAATGTTTAATTAGTACTAATTTCTAATTAGCCAGGGGGCTGGCCCCACCTGTCAGGGGTCAAACCCCGTGGTCAAACTGACCAGGGCCACCGGTGTTGAGCCGCCGGCGACTCCAGGAATGGTGGAGGGGCTCGGAAACCCACCTCCGGCGACCAAATCCACGACGGATGGCACCTATCTACTCAGCGTCGACGTGCACGTCCATTCCGACCCTTCCCACGAGCTGGGGTGGTCGGAATCGACGCCGGCGATGAGCTGGGCGGCGGCCGGAGCTCGGGCGAGCTCGGGCTCGTCGAACCAGGGCACGGCAAAACTCCTACTTGGCACTGACAGCAACTACGCTACTCCGCAAGCTCAACGGTGGCCTCGGAGGAACCAACTGGTCACCAGAACACGACCGGTGACGAGCTCAGGCGGCGGCGCCATTCGGGCTCCAATGGAATCCGAGGCTAGGGCACGAGATAGAAGGGGGAAAGAGGGGAAAAAGGACCAGGGGCTCACGGCAAACGCAGGGGCGTCGAAAGCGGGCTCGGGGACGGTCGGAATCGACGGCGAGCTTCGATTTCCCCTCCGGCGACCCGAGGAGGAAGAAGACGGCACGGCGACGACAGGGAGCTTCCGGCGACGCATGGCTTGGCTAGGAGGTAGAGGGGGTTTGGGCGGAGCGTTTGGCTGGCTCAGATGGGCTCGGGGTTGGCTAGGGCGATGGCATGATCGCGAGGAGCGGGGAGGCCATGGCGGGAGCAGAGAGGGGAATGCGCGCGCGCGAGAGAGCGCGCGGGAGAGAAGAGGGAAGAGGAGGCCACGGCGGCGAGGTGCTTCGCGCTGGCGCCCTCCCAGCCTTCCAGCAAGGTGCCAGACAGGGAGGAGGTGGCCGGCGCGCGGCGACCACGCGCTCGGCGTCCTTCTGGCGCGAGGAGGACGACGACTGGCGTTGCTTCGTCCTGGGCCGGGCCTGCTACAGTGCTGGGCCACAGGTAAATCTCCTCTCTCTCTTTTCTTTTTCCTTTATTTCTGTTTTCTGATTTCTTCTGACATTTGTTTATTTTTTTGCAGGTCCAAATACCCCTTCAATAATTCTAAAACTTTTTTTATAACTTCAAGTTTGAATATGTCAAACTTGTATCAAAAGTTTCAGATTATTATGAAAGTAGTGATAATGATAATGTTTTTATTTTTCATTTTCAGAGACTTAATTCAATAATTTAAAATATTTCAAATTTCCAAATAATTGAAATGGTCCCTGGTATATCCATGCCCTTAATTATCAGACATAGGGAACATTTTTTATGGGCATTTTGGATTTGTTGAAATTTCATTTGTTTGGAATTCCTTTAATTCATAAAATGCTTAGGGTTTCTTTCTTTCTCCCCATTTCATATTGATGCAGTGATGATGATGATGATGCAAACACAATGCTAGCCTAGACACTTGCTAGGGTTGTGACACTGGCGTCCCATTCGCCAAAGGCCTGCTACACCACGAGGTCGGAGGTACCGAAGCATAGGATGCACCTGATGCCGATATCCTTGGCGAGCCGGAGGCCATGGACGATGGCCTCGTATTCGGCCACGTTGTTGGAGGCGTTGAAGTGGATCTGGAGGGCGTATTTGAGCTGGTCACCTTTTGGAGAGGAGAGGACTATGCCGGCACCCAGGTCGGTCCTCATTTTTGAGCCGTCAAAATGCATGCGCCAATGTTTGGAGTCTGGGGGGGCATTAACTCGGTCTCCTTCCAGTCGACGAGGAAGTCGGCCAGTGCCGGTTACTTGATGGCAGTACATGGCTCGTACCGGATCTCGTGGTCAGCGAGGGCGATGATCCATTTGGCGATCTGGCCGGTAGAGTCCCGGCCGCTCATGATCTCGCCGAGCGGGGCCATGCTCACCATGGTGATGGTGTGCTCCTGGAAGTACTGCTTGACCTTCTTGGCAGCGACATATATGCCATAGAACATCTTCTGGTAGTGAGGGTACTTTTGCTTGGAGGCGGAGACGGCCTCGCTGAGGTAGTAGACGGGACACTGGACCGGCAGGGATTTGCCCTCCTCCGGCCGCTCGACCACCAAGACGACGCTGATGACGCGAGTGGTTGCCGTGATGTAGGCGAGCAAGGGCTCCTTCTCAGCCGGTGCGGCCAAGATGGGCGTGCAGGTGAGAGCCCTCTTGAGGCCGTGGAAGGCCTCATCCGCCTCGTCGGGCCAATCGAACATGCCTGGCTTCTTGGTGTGACCCGGCTCGACTAGAGCCGTCTTTCGAAGGAGCCCGTAGAGGGGCAAGGTCTTCTCCCCAGCCGGCCGATGAACCGGCCGAGCAAGGCGAGGCAGCCGGTGAACTTTTGGACGTCGCGGAGCCGGGTCCGCTTGGGAATTCGCTCGATCGTGCTGATCTTCTCTGGGTTAGCTTGGATGCCGCGGGGAGACACGAAGAAACCAGGAGCTGGCCGGCTGGGACACTGAAGACACACTTCTTCGGGTTGAGCTTGATCTTGTACCCGCGCAGGTTCGCGAAGGTCTCCCGAAGATCGTCGAGGAGGCTGAAGTGCTTCTTGGTTTTGACGACGATGTCGTCGATGTAGACGTGGGCGTTCCTGCCTATCTGAGGTAGGAGGCACTTCTGCATGCACCGCTAGAAGGTGGCGCCTACGTTCTTCAGGCCGAAAGACATGGTGATATAGCAGTAGGCTCCGAAGGGCGTGATGAAGGAGGTCTTGAGCCGGTCCTCCGGATCCAGCTTCATCTGGTGGTAGCTAGAGTAGGCGTCCAAGAAGGACAGCAAGTCGCAGTCAACCGTGGAGTCGATGACTTGATCGATCCATGGCAGGGAGAATGGGTCCTTGAGGCACGCCTTGTTCAGGCTGGTGTAGTCAATGCACATGCGCCAGGCCTTGTTCTTCTTCAGCACCAGGACTGGGTTGGCCAGCCAGTCCGGGTGGAAAACTTCCACGATGAAGCCGGCTCCGAGCAGCTGGGCAATCTCTCCTCCTATAGAACGCCGCTTCTCCTCCGAGAAACGGCGTAGTGGTTGCTTGACTGGTTTAGCATCCGGCCGAACATGTAGTTTGTGCTCGACGAACTTCCTCGGAACACCCGACATGTCCTTGGGGGACCATGCGAAGATGTCCCGATTCTCATGGAGTAAGTCGATGAGCTTGCCTTCCTATTTGCTGTCGAGGCGGGAACCGATGGTGACGCATTGAGCGGGGTTGGCCGGGTCGAGCGGGATCTGCTTGGCGTCCTTGGATGGCTGGAAGGAGGCCTTGCCCACGGACTGCAAGGGAGGAGCCGACATGGACGGCTGGTTGGCAATGAGCGCGACGAGCCGGTCGAGCTGCCGTTTTTCCTCGGCTATCTCCAGGGCCTCGGCTAGCCGATTGCCGTCTCGAGCGCACTCGAGCGACATCTTGTAGTCACCCGTGATGGTGATGATTCCCTTGGAGCCTGGCATCTTGAGCTTGAGGTAGGCGTAATGGGGGACCGTCGTGAACTTGACAAGAGCTGGCCGTCCCAATAGCACGTGGTAGGGACTCATGAGGTCCATTACCTCGAACAACATCGGCTCATGGCGGAAGTGGCCTGGGCCGCCGAAGAGGACGTCAAGCTCAATCTTGCCTACAGGGGAGCAGGACTTTCCCAGCACGATGTTGTGGAAAACCGTTCGGCTCGCCTGAAGGTCTTCTAGTTTCAACCCCAGCTTGTGCATCATGTCGAGGTAGAGGATGTTGATGCTGCTGCCACCATCAATCAACACCCGTGAGAAGTGGCAGGTGCGCTTCTCGGTGGCGATGGTAGGGTCGAGGACCAGGGCATAACTGTCGGGACTCGGCATCACAGCTGGCTAATCTTCCCGGCTCTAGGTGACCGGCTTCTCCAACCAGTGCATGAACTGGGGAGTTGTCGGCATGGTGGCGTTCACCTCACAATGGAGCTGGCATTGAGCATGTTTGCTCGTCTCTTCACTGGTGAAGACGACGTAGCAACCGTCCTGGTTGGGGAACTGGTCGTGTAGGTGACCGTCATTTTGGGTCGGAGCCGGAGCCGGCGCCGGGGCGGCAGCTAGGGCCGGGGCCGGCACACGGGCAGGCAGCGCGGGAGCAGCCGGAAGGCCGTCCCCCTAGGCCAATCACCATGAGAAGCTCCACTACCGGAGCGTGTGCGTGGAGGGCTTGGCCCCAAAGTGGTTCTTGCAGGGGAGGTCGAGCATCTGCTCGAACGTGAGCTTGGGCTGCCAGGTAGCCTTGCCAGTGCGCTGGCGCTGGCTGGATGACTGGGCAGCCGGCTCCTGCTCCTCGATGGTGGCAACCTGCTAGCTCCCGTAGAGGGAGTCCGACTGGTCATTCTTGTGCTTGTTCTTCTGCGGCTACCAGTTGTCGGCAGCCGGTCGGGACGCTGCTGGCATCGGCGTTGCCTTGGCGGGCGGGGTTGTCTTGACTTGAATGGCGGAGTCGGCCATGGAGTTCTTGTCCGCCTTGGTCATGAGCTTGGCAAGCATAGCCGGCTCAGAGCACAGACGCTTGTGCTTGAGGGGGGTGCCATCACGACAACCTTCGATGAAGTACTGTATGGCTTGCACCTCATGCACCCCCTCACAGGAGTTGCGGAGCTTGGTCCACCGGGTGAGGTAGTCGAGGAGGGACTCGTCCGGACCCTGAACGCACATGGCTAGTTCATGGGGGCGGCCAGGCCGCTTGTAGGTGCCGGTGAAGTTGCGGACTAAGGCCTCTTCGAAGTCCGTCCAGGTGTTGATGTTGCCGGTCGCCAAGCTGTTGAGCCAGGTGCGGGCCGAGCCGATCAACATGTGGGGAGCATAGTGGACGGCTATGCGCTTGTTCCCCCTGGCAATGTCGACTGTGATGGCGTAGTCGATCAGCTAGTCTTCGGGTTTGGCAGCCCCGTTGCACTTTGGGGTGTCTCGGGGCAGCGTGAAGCCGGTTGGGAACGGCTCTTTGCGGATCCGAGGGCGGAAACATGCCGGGCCAATCGAGCCCTCCTCCTCGAGGAGGGCCGACTGCACGAGTTGGTCGATGCGGTTGCGGGCGGCATTCTGGCTGCAAGGGACGCGTGGTCCGAGCCGGGCCGAGAGCTCGGGACGGATGACGGGAAGAACTGATTGTTCCAGCTCGCGTCGCGGGGGTGGCGTGTGCCCACGGCTGCGTCGGCTGCCGGTAGCCAGCGCCTCGTGGTGGCGGCCGCTGTGAGGCGGGTCATTGGTGCGCCGTCTGTTTATAGTCGGCTGCTTGTTCACCGGCAACTGAGAGGGCTGGGGGTTGCTTGCCTCGACATGGCGGCCAGAGACGCGAGGGGAGAAGGAGTGCTGAGTCGGCTGACGGCCAACAGTCCCCGTGCCCTCGCGCTCGAGCCGAGGGCCCTCGGAGGCGGCGCCGCCAGTCGCGAGCAGATGTTATTGCGTGTCGGCGGCGTCAATGAGTTCCTTGATGTGGTGCTCATGGGCGGCACGTTCTTAGCCCTCCAAGGTTGCCAAATCCTCGTAGTCTACCTTGGCAGCCCACAGGTTGGCTACGGGGGTGTCGTAGACGGGCATGTTGCCGCCCAAGATTTCGGCGACCACACAACCGCGGTCGCGCACAGCCCCACACCCGCTAGGCTCGGTGCCAGCCGGGGTGAGACTATAGGCGGAGGCGTACTCTTGCTGAGCGGCCATCATGCGGTGCCGCGTGGCCACGAGGGTGCTGGCGTCCTCGAACAGGAGGCGGTGAGCCGCCTCCAGCTCAGCCGTGGCGACGTCCGGGTTTGCCATTGGGGCAATGTGGGTGCTCAGGCCCCGGAGGGCAACACCGAGCGGGTCGAAGGGAGGAGATGATGGCCATTGCTCCCACGCGAACATGAGAGCTGTCGGACAGGGTCACAGCAAGTGCGCCTATAGCCATGGGCGGATCGGCGCAGACGAGCACCTAGCCAGGGTACTCATCGGCGACCGGAGCTTCAGCAAGGCTTAGCCTGCCGAAGCACTCGGTGAGCACATCGATGTCGAGCGTGAGGTTGCCGGAGCTTCCCGCAGGGCCTGCCGGAGCAAGCCCCACGAGCTCGCGGTTTCGCCTGGACGTGCGGCGACGACGGGGAATGGTCAGGGGTCCCACCCGGAGCATGAATCGACCGGCACCACGTACGGCCCCACGATGGGCGCCAACTGTCACTGTTTTCTCACGACAGATGCCATGGGTAGGCTTATCGAAGGTGGTTGGGGCTGGAGGGCGCTGATGGGCTCCGGGAGCGGGATTAGGCACAAGAGGTGATGACACGATGTACCAAGGTTCGGGGCCCTCCATGGGAGGTAACACCCCTAGTCCTGCTTGGTCTAGTTGATGGATGGGTGTGTTTACAAGGTTGCTCCTGGAGCTGTGTCTAGAGGAGGAAGAGGGAGCAGCTGGCTCACCTTCCTATGCTATGAAGTATGACCGTGAGGGAAGTGTCCCGAGGGTGTGCACGCATGAGACTCGTCGTTCCCGTTGCATGGGGGGTTCGTGGGGGTTTATAGGCCAACCCCCCGGCTTTACTATACTCCTAAGGTACATAATGGGGGGCCCGGTTGGCAGCCACTCCGGCTGGCCAGGGAGCCCCGCCACTTGAGCCATCTCGTCACCCGTGGGGTCCACCGACTGCGCGGTCCCGTCGCCCGCTAAGGCCGCTAGCTGGTTCTGTGATTGGCCCCCGCCCACCTGCTACGACACGGGTCGCCCAAGTGGCGTCGCCTGGCGCTAGCGGGCCGAAGTCTCCAGTACAGCCGGTTGGGCTATAGCCATACCGGAGTAGGTAATCAAGTGGGCGGGGGCGTGTCGGCACTGTTGCCCCGCTCGGTCGCGGTCACCGAGGGCAGCGGCCCGAACGGCCGAACTATAGCCACGTGCGTGATGGGGAACGTCGCATGGGAAACAAAAAATTTCCTACGCACACGCAAACCTATCCATGGTGATGAGCATCTACGAGAGGGAGAGTGGATCTACGTACCCTTGTAGATCGCTAAGTGGGAAGCGTTAAGAAACGCGGTTGGTGTAGTCGAACATCTTCGCGATCCAAATCGCCGAGCGTCCCGCGATCTCATCACGATCCGTCTCCGTCCCATGATCTCATCACGATCCGTCTCACGATCTTGATCACGATCTGTCCCGCGAACTCATCACGATCCGTTCCGCAATCTCATCACGAACCGTCTCGCGATCTCGATCACGGTCCTTCCGATCTAGCGCCGAACGGACGACACCTCCGCGTTCAGCACACGTGCAACTTGATGACGATCTCCACCATCTCGATCCAGCAAGAGGAGGTGGAGAGGAGAGAGAGTTCACCGGCAGCGTGACGGCGCTCCGGTGATGGTGGTGGTGGAGCAATTCCGGCAGGGCTTCGCCTAAGCGTTGCAGAAATCCGACTAGAGGAGCACCGGTGAAACGGGTAGCACGTGGCCGTAAAATCTGTGCAAAAACCCTCTATTCCACTAGTATATATAGGAGGAGAGGAGAGGAAGAGGGGCTGGCGCACAAGGCAGCCAACCAGCCTTGTGCGCCAAGGAGGACAGGAATCCTACTTCTCCAATCCTAGTTGGACTAGGATTGCTCCCTATTGGCTGATTTTCCACTTTTTCCTTTAGCCTTTTCTTCTCCTGCGCCATGGGCCTTTTGTGGCTGTTCCACCAGCCCACTAAGGGCTGGTTGTTATTCTCCCACAGCCCATGGACCCTCTGGGGTCGAAATACCCCTCCCGGAGGTCTCCCGGTACACTACCGGCACTCCCGGTACACTACCGATGAGCCCGAAACTTTTCCGGCGACCAAACTGGGACTTCCTATATATGAATCTTTACCTCCGGACCATTACGGAGCTCCTCGTGATGTCTGGGATCTCATCCGGGACTCCGAACAACCTTCGGTCACCACCATACATAACTCTACACTACCGAAACGTCACCGAACCTTAAGTGTGCAGACCCTGCGGGTTCGAGAACTATGTAGACATGACCGAGACACCTCTACGGTCAATAACCAATGGAGCGACCTGGACGTCCACATTAGTTCCTAGATATTCTACGAAGATCTTTATCGGTCGAACCTCTATGTCAAGGATTCAGTTAATCCCGTATAACGTTCCCTTTGTTCTTCGGTATGTTACTTGCCCGAGATTCGATCGTCGGTATCTCCATACCTAGTTCAACCTCGTTACCGGCAAGTCTCTTTACTCATTTCATAATACAAGATCCCGCAACTAACAATTAGTCACATTGCTTGCAAGGCTCATTGTGATGTTGTATTACCGAGTGGGCCCTGAGATACCTCTCCGTCACACGGAGTAACAAATCCCAGTCTTGATCCATGCCAACTCAACAGACACCCTCGGAGATACCTGTAGAGCACCTTTATAGTCACCCAGTTACGTTGCGATGTTTGATACACACAAGGCACTCCTCCGATGTCCGTGAGTTACATGATCTCATGGTCATAGGAACACATACTTGACATGCAGAAAACAGTAGCAATAAACTAACACGATCATATGCTACGTTTGTAGTTTGGGTCTTGTCCATCACATCATTCTACTAATGATGTGATCCCGTTATCAAATGACATCTCATGTCCATGGCTAGGAAACCTTAACCATCCTTCGATCAACAAGCTAGTCTATTAGAGGCATACTAGGGACATGGTTTTGTCTATGTATCCACACATGTATTTAAGTCTCCGATCAATACAATTATAGCATGGATAATAAACGATTATCATGAACAAGGAAATATGATAATAACTAATTTATTATTGCCTCTAGGGCATATTTCCAACAGTGCGCCCATGCGTCAGCGACCATTGTGGCTTCACTGGCGCCCGTCGTGGGCGTCCCGTCGTGTTGCCGTACTTGCGCGCAGAGGGATGGGATGGAAGCTTGTTTGCCTGACGGTTAACGGTGGTGGCGGCTCGAAGGCAGCCGGCCACGCCCAGCCGGCCGGGGGTCGGGCCGGCTCCTCGACCAGCCGGCCTTGATCCAGCCACTCACGCGTCTGCCGGCTGCGCACCATCCGGCCGCAAGCAGACGACCACGTGTTAATTTTTGTAATAGGGGAGAGAATCCCGCTACTTTGGCCTACCCAGGGGTAATAACCCCGTCAGTCCATTTTGGGCTCCGGAGAGGGGAAATTGATGCCTTCGTCATCACCAACCACCCTTCATCACCAATTCCATGATGCTCCCCACCATTCGTGAGTAATCTCATCGTAGGCTTGCTGGACGGTGATGGGTTGGATGAGATTTATCATGTAATCGAGTTACTTTGGTTAGGGTTTGATCTCTAGTATCCACTACGTTCTGAGATTGATGTTGCTATGACTTTGCTATGCTTAATGCTTGTCACTAGGGCCCGAGTGCCATGATTTCAGATCTGAACCTATTATGTTTTCATGAATATATGTGTGTTCTTGATCCTATCTTGCAAGTTGTAGACACCTATTACGAGTTATGTTCCGCATCCCCCAGGGTGACAATAACTGGGATTCTTTCCAATGATTACCGTAGTTTGAGTAGTTCATGTATTCACTAAGTGCTAATGCTTTGGTCTGGTTCTCTATTAAAAGGAGGCCTTAATAACCTTTAGTTGCCAATAGGACCCCACTGCCTTGGGAGGGTAGGACAAAAGATTCCATGCAAGTTCTTTTCCATAAGCACATATGACTATATATGGAATACATGCCTAATTACATTGATGAATTGGAGCTAGTTCTGTGTCCCCCTATGTTATAACTATTGCACGATGAATGCCATCCGACATAATTATCCATCACTGATCCATTGCCTACGAGCTTTTCATATATTGATCTTCGCTAAGTTACTTTTCCGTTGCTACTATTACAAACACTACAAATTGCTACTATCACTTTGCCACCGTTACCATTACTACCATATTACTTTGCTACTGAACACTTTGCTGCAGATATTAAGTCTTTCAGGTGTGGTTGAATTGACAACTCAGCTGCTAATACTCGAGAATATTCTTTGGCTCCCCTTGTGTCGAATCAATAAATTTGGGTTGAATACTCTACCCTCGAAAACTGTTGCAATCCCCTATACTTGTGGGTTACTAAGTCCTTTTTCTAGCGCCAGTGTTGGGGAGTATAGCTTTATTATCTGAGTCACTTGGGATATATATATTTGATCACTATGAAGAATATGAGAGATCCAAAAACCAAGATCTATCCCTCTACAATGAGGGGAGGTAACGAACTGCCATCTAGCTCTGCACTTGATTCACCTTCTATTACGAGTAAGTTTGCGACACCACCACCTACTAGTAATTCTGATATGCTGCAAGTAATTGATGATGCTACTTCTGCTACGCATGATGCTTATGATAATACTTTGCTTGATGATGCTGTACCACTGGGTGAATTTCTTGAAGAACAAATTGCTAGAGCTAATGCTGAAATCGATAATATTTCCAAATCTGATGAAATTGTTGAAACTAAACATTATGATTCACCTGCTAGACCTAGCTCTCCTAGATATGAATTACTTGATATACCTGAGGGTTATGTTATGGAAGGAGAGGTAGCTAGGGACTTTCTTGCTTGTCAGGATAGAGATGATCTTAAGAAATTGCTTCGCAAGTAAAAGGAAAAATCTCTAAATACTAGAATGCAACATGATCCTAAGTTTTCTAATTCACCTATCTTTGTCACTGATAAGGATTATGAATTCTCTGTCGATGCTGAGTTAATTATTTTGGTTGATCCTTTCCATGGTTATGAATCTAAAACTGTAGTTTCCTTTATGAGGAAAGAATTCGCTATTACTATATTCTTAAGTTGTTTCCTTTATCATTAAAGGGTGATGCTAAGAAATGGTTTAATTCTCTTGCTCCTGGTTGTGTGCATAGTCCCCAGGACATGGTTTATTACTTCTCTGAAAAATATTTTCCTGCCCATAAGAAACAAGCTGCCTTGGAGGATATATTTAACTTTGTGCAAATTGAAGAAGAGAGTCTCCCACAATGTTGGGGGAGGCTTCTCCAGTTACTTAATGCTTAGCCTAATTATCCTCTCAATAAAAATGAAATACTTCATATCTTTTATAATGGACTAACCGATGTTTCTAGGGACTACCAAGATAGTTGTGCTGGTTGTGTTTTCAGGGATCAAACTGTTGAACAAGCTGAATTACTATTGAATAACATATTGAGCAATGATAATGATTGGACTATTCCCAAACCATCTCCAAAGCCAACTGCAAAGAAAAGAGGTATTCTATTCCTCGGTCCTAAAGATATGCAAGAGGCAAAGAAATCCATGAAAGAAAAGGGTATAAAAGCTGAAGATGTTAAGAATCTACCACCTATTGAAGAAATACACGGTCTTGATAACCCAACACAGGTAGTAGAGGTAAATTCTCTCAGTAGATTTGATGAAAGAGACATTCCTTATAATAATCCTGCTAGCCAATGCTTGGATGAATTTGATAATTTTATCGTGAAGCAAGAAAATTTCAATGCCTATGTTAGTATACAATTGAAACATAATGCTTATGCTTGATCGCTTGGGTGATTATTTGAGTAGAACTGTCAATGATATTAAGCTTATTAGTAAACATGCTTCCATGGTAACCACTCAAGTAGACCAAGTACTTAAGGCTCAAAATGATTTGCTTAATGAGATGAATAGTAAAGACAATGATCATTATGTTAAAGTTGTGACTAGATGTGGTATAATGACTTAGGAACCTTTGTATCCCGAGGGCCATCCTAGGAGAATTGAACAATATTCTCAAAGAGTTCATACTGATGCACCTATTCCTTCCAATAAGAGTAGGAAAAAGAATCATGATAGTACTTTGCATGCTGGTAGTGAACCTGTTATAGATATGTCTAAGAATCCAAATGATATTTCTATTTCTGATGCTGAGACACAATCTGGTGATGAACATGAGCCTAGTGATAACATTAATAATGATGTTCATGCTGATGGTCAACCTAGAAATGATAATGATGTGGAGATTGAACCTGCTGATGATCTTGATAACCCACAACCTAAGAATAAAAGATATGATAAAAGAGACTTCATTGATAGGAAACATGGTAGATAAAGAGAATCATGGGTTCAGAAATCCATACCCTTTCCTCCTAAACCATCCAAGAAAAAGGATGATGAGGACTTTGAGCGCTTTGCTGAAATGCTTAGACCTCTCTTTTTACGTATGCGCTTGACTGATATTTTGAAAATGTCTCCTTATGCTAAGTATATGAAAGATATTGTGACAAATAAAAGAAAGATACCGGAAGCTGAGATTTCCACCATGCTTGCTAATTATACTTTTACAGGTGGAATCCCTAAGAAACTAGGAGATCCCGGGGTACCGACTATACCATGCTCTATTAAAGGAAATTATGTTAAAAACTGCTTTATGTGATCTTGGAGCTGGTGTTAGTGTTATGCTTTTATCTTTAGACCGTAGACTTTATTTGAATAAGTTGACACCTACTGAAATCTCTTTGCAAATGGCTGATAAATCAACTGCTCTACCTATCGGTATTTGTGAGGATGTACCTATCATAGTTGCAAATGCTACTATCTTGACGGACTTTGTTGATATTCCCGAGGACGACAGTATGTTGATCATCCTTGGTAGACCCTTTTTGAATACTGCAGGGGCTGTTATTAATAGCAACAAGGGCAATGTCACTTTTCATATTAACGGTAATGAACATACGGTACACTTTCCGAAGAAACAACCTCAAGTTCATAGTATCAACTCTATTGAAAAAATTCCAACAATTATTATTGGAGGCTTTGAGTTCCCTCTTCCTACTGTCAAGAAGAAATATGATATACTTATTGTTGGGGAAATGCATATCCCCATTGAGGTAACTTAGTGTTATTCGAAAATTCTTTGGTTTCATGATATTCCAAAGAAGTTTGTTAATAAGACTTGATCAACCTTATTGGTGGATTCCTTTTGATAAGAATGAGATGGATGAATTTAGAAAGCACAACTTCCTACACCTAACTTTTACTTTTTGTTACCTAGATGAAATTAAGTACAAATGCTATTATTTTTCCGTTTTCTAAGTTTTCCGCGCAATAGAAAAATGACCTGAAAATAAAAGTTCCTAGAATCCCCTAAAATTTATTATGATTTTTTCTGGAATATTTAAGAAGTTTTGGCACTGAGAATGCATCAGGGGGCTGCACTAGTGGGCCACAAGCCTACAAGGCACGACCACCCCCTAGTCACGCCCTTGGGGCTTGTGGGTCCCATGTGGCCCCCCTCCAGTTATTCCAGCACCCATTCACTTCATCTTCCCCCAGAAAAAATCCCACCATTGCTCAAACCCGTGTTCTAGCTCATCTTGCTACCATTTTGTTTCTCCTTGCTCAAAGCTCCATTTGCAAAACTGTTTCAGGGGATTGCTCATCGGTATGTGACTCCTCCAATGGTCCAATTAGTTTTTGTTCTAGTGCCTTATATATTGCAATTTTTTGCTGTCATGATGACCTTGTTCTTTAGCTTGCATGTCAAATTTGTATGGTCCCAAGTAGTTTTTATGCATGATATAGTCCCTAGGCACTTGAGGGAGTAGTTGCTATGTGTTTTGTTGAGTTTTGTTCACCTTTATTTTCACTCACTAAAAATTTCAGAAATTTTTCAGAGAAATAAAAGATGTTGAGGAGAATGTACCAAGGTGGTTCTTCGAGCAAGAAAGCCCCGAGACTCGCGCTACGTGAGCCCGATTTTGAACTACCCAGGGAAGCTCGAGTACTGCCTTGTGAATGGTCGTCGGATCAATTCATGGACAACGCCGGATTCAAGGAAGAGTTTTATGCATACATAAGGAATGCTGGCCTTGAGGATTTCATTTCAGATCAATGCAAGCAATATTATCAACTCACTGATTCTTTCGTGTAGATGTTTGAATTTTCATCTAGGCATAATTCTCATTCTGTTCTATTTGATCTCTATGATAAGACCTATACCATGGACCTAGAAGATTTTAATGATGCATGCAAAATTCCACAGTGGGTTAGTCATAGCGATCCTCATAAAAATGAATATAATGATTTCCTTGCTAGCATCAAAGTGGGAGAAACTAGAATCATTACACAAGCCACCTTGGGGAGCATTCACTTTTCGGCTATACATTATTTTTCTCTCCTCATAGGTAGATGTATTAACGGTAAACTTGAGCATAGTCACCTTTGTGCACCTGATCTGAGTATTCTTAAGAGTGCGGTAATGGTAGATAGACGATATAACTTGGGGGCTATTATTGTCAGGAGGTTACATCATAATGCTATGGATGGAGATTTATTTTGTAGAATTTATGCCACCCGTGTAGCTAAGTATCTTGGGGTACCTATAAGAGGGAATGACATTGAGTTACCCCCTGCTTTCCTTGATTATGAGGCTTTGGTGCGCTATGAGTTCCTTGAAAGAAACGAACAATCCCTCCAGTACCGACTAATTTTTGACAGGCAACGTGTTGTCCATGTTACCCTTCCTTCTCATGCCTTCTTTAACTTTTAGGAAAAGCAGAGATATTTTATAATCAGAGAGGAGGCAAACGAGTACGAGCGAAATGCAGAAACCGCTCGCCTTCACGCTGTAGTGGTTCAGGCGGTAGCCGCCATAGCCTAGTACAACCCCAACTTTGACTTCAGATATTATCTAGGCCAACCGTGGCCCTAGACCAACTTAGGCCAAAAGCCTAAGCTTGGGGGAGTACGTATTTCTCACCGAAATTACATTCATGTTCACCCACTTATTTCAGTTGTCACTGTTCATACTTTTTCATTGTACTATCCATGGTAGTTTAATTCTGGTTTTTCTTTCTTCTTGTGTGTTTAATAAACTTTGAGGAAAATACAAAAAAAATAGTTCTAGCTTTATTTCCTAGTTGCTTAGTTGTAGCATTAAAGATAAAACACAAAAAGATTTCTCGTTCTTTTTTTTGCTTGTTGGGAGCTTTCCCGTGTAAATAATTTTCCTTTCTTTTCTTTGGGTCATAAGGAGAAGACCATGATGGCGTGTTGAGTGGCTCTCATATGCACTATTGTTTGTCTTACAAAGAGCCCATTTTGCCTTGTCTTCTCCTTTGGTTTATTGTTTGCAGATTCTAGCCTAGTCCAATGCACGCACGCTCTTATTATTATTCACATCGTTCGGTCGTGCAAGTGAAAGGCAATAATGACGATATTTGATGAATAGATTAAGATGGAGAAAAGATGGTATGAACTCAACCTATCTTGTTTTTGTAAATATGATTAGCTCATCGTTTCGAATTCAGTACATTATGGGTTGAACATGCTTGCAATGATAATTAGAGATTATAGTTATTCATGCCATGCTTAATTAGCTAAGAGTGGATAATGGTTCGTCTTGAGTGCCAACATGCGCATTAAAATGGTTGTGATGTAGTATGATAGAATGGTATCCTCCTCTGGATGATTCAAGTGGCTTGACTTGGCACATGTTCACACATGTAGTTGAAACAAATCAACATAGCCTCCACGATATTTATGTTCATAGTGAATTATATCCTGCACATGCTTGCATTCAATGTTGGTTAATCTCAAAGCATGTTGATGAATGTGTCGCTCTCTAGTTGGTCGCTCCCCAGTCTTTTGCTAGCCTTCACTTGTACTAAGCGGGAATACTGCTTGTGCATCCATCTCAATAAACCCAAAGTTGTTCCATATGAGTCCACCATATCTACCTATATGTGGTATTTACCTGCCGTCCCAAGTAAATTTGCATGTGCTAAACTTTAAACCTTCAAATAAACTTTCTATTTTGTATGCACAAATCGCTCATGTGGTGACTGGGGGATGTTAGTATCTTCCATGCTAGGTGGGTTATTCTCACAATATGTGTTGATCCACTATCATTCACGAGAAAGTGGCTAGTAATCGGGATGCCCAGTTCCATGCTTTAAATAAAAAGCAAAATATAATTAAACAAACCCCCCCAGGATTGTGTTTGTATGGACGGTACCCGTGAATTCGGCCCGTCGTGGAGTGTGACTGATTGGTGGAGGGGGAGTAAAAACTTTACCATTCTGTTTGGGAACCGCCTATAATGTATCTAGCATGGAAGATATTGAAAACCTCTTGGTCGTTATGTGAGCAATGAAAGCATACCGCTCCAAAATCATTACCTATCTCTATGTTTAAAAGCTTGAGCTCTGGCACCTCTGCAAATCAATGCTTCCCTCTGCAAAGGGTCTTTCCATTTACTTTATTGTTGAGTCATCAACCTCTTATAAAAAGCACCAGTTAGAGAGCACCATTGTCATTTGTATGCCTTGCTATTAATTGATATTGAGTTTGAGCATGACTGGATCTCTCTCACCGTGAATTACAATGTTTAGTCAGTCCTTGTTCTCTAGAGGTGCTCTGCATTTATGTTTTGCGGTCTTAGAAAGGGCTAGCAAGATACCATTATGTCATATTGTATCATGATTGTTTTGATAAAATTGTTGTCATCCAAGACTTCTTATTATTGCTCGCTAGTTGGTTATGCCATTGACATGAGTAAATCTGATACCTAAATGCTATTGTGAATGTGGTTAGTTTATAATCTTTGCTAAAAATCTAAACATAAGTTAGACATATTTACAACAGCAAGATCAAACAGTGTTTGGAAAAGTTTTTCTTTAGCACTTTCAGTTTATCATTTGAATTGCTTGAGGACAAGCAAAGGTTTAAGCTTGGGGGAGTTGGTACGTCTCCAACATATCTACTTTTCCAAACGCTTTTGCCCTTGTTTTGGACTCTAATTTGCATGATTTGAATGGAACTAACTCGGACTGACGCTGTTTTCAGCAGAATTGCCTTTGTGTTATTTTTGTGAAGAAATAAAAGTTCTCGGATCGTCCTGAAAATTTACGGCGAATATTTTTGGAATTAATAAAAAATATTGGTGCAAGAATTAACCAGAGGGGGGGCCACCTGCAGGCCACAAGCCTGCTAGGCGCGACCACCCCCTGGCCGTGCCAAGATGGCTTGTGGGGCCCTCGTGGATCCTTCGACCTCCTCTCCAGCTCCATATAACCCTATTTGTCGAGAGAAAAAATCAAAGAGAAGAGTTCATCGCGTTTCACAATATGGAGCCGTCGCCATCGCCTGTTCTTCCTCGGGAGACCAGATATGGAGTCCGTTTTTGTCACACCCTGTGTTTCATCACCTTGTTATGTTTGGATTTATTAAATTTGGAGCCAACTAAAACTTTTTCAAGTGCTTTTGCTTGTTTGAAATGATGTTTGCTTGCTTAATGATTGTGGTATATGGCACTCTTAGATTCTATCCCTTCCCGTATTCATCATCCTTGACCCAAACTTCTTGCCCAATGATCATGCCAGGTAAATAGTGCGCAAAACTATTTTTATCAAATTTTATTTTGACCAAAAATGATTTATCCAAATTAGGTTTTCAAAACCCCTTGAAATGAGGTTTGCACTGCAAGTCCTCAAATTGGGTGGATTCTTTTTCCCCAAAGGCTTTACTTCAAACCTACTATATTTATGACTTACCAAAACCACCAAATATTAATTTTAAAGATTATTCTCATATTTTATTTAAAGGCTTTTTCTTAAGGACAGAAATGGTCTTTCATAGGGAAAAATTATTTAAATGCTTTTAAAATATTTAAGAAAATTTAGGGAAACTCAGTGGACATATATTCTCCATATATATGAGTTTCAACACAAGGGCATGTTCAAATCATGGGCAAACCCCCTCAAAACCCTTTATGTTCAAATCAAACTTTTGGAATATTTCTATAATAAATATTCTCAATAAATTCCAGGAAAATTCCATCAAGTCAACACTATCATAAGTGATGATCTTGCAAAGTTTCACCTCAATACAAGTTGTTTTAATTCATCAAACCATCCCAAAACCCTTCCTGTATAGATTCAAAATTGAACAACTTTACATTGTGAAGTTTCTCCCCTTGACCTCAAACTTGGTGGGCATGATCTAATCACCAAATAGTGATGCTACACTAAGTGGTGCATCAAGGGTAAAAGCCTAGCATCACTAGATCTGCAGAAACATGATTCTGTTAGTTTCTAGGGTTTACCAAGTTTCCATTGTCAACTTTTCCCCCTTGAGCTCAAACTTGGTGATCAATCTCATTTTTAGCTAAAATTTGACCCTGGTAAATATCTCAGTAAGTTGGGAGATTCTTCTTGCCCAAAACCCTATCAAACACCTTCTAGTAAAATACTAAAGACACTATTTCCACCCTTCTTGTTATACCCTTGCCCCCAAATCTTTACCACAGCCTCTTGTAGATACCTTGCACCTCCAATAAGTTCCTCAGGGGCATAGCTCAATGGTTTGGGAGGTAAACCCTCCATTTTTACCCCTGGACAACACCCATTTCTCTCCCTCTACCCTTTCCTTCCACCCTAAGGCACCTCTAGATGCCCCCCCTAAGCCTCCTAGGCATTGTTTAACTCCCCTGGATCCCCTGGACGCAATTGGACGTGCCCAAAGTGCCAAATGCATGCCCCGGCATGCAGAGCTCGCGCTCTAGAGCGTGCTATAGTGCGCACCCGCACTGTAGTCGCTGCCCAACGAGCGCTCCCGATAGCCTCGGGCCTCCCCATCTTGTCCCCCTGTCCCCCTCGACGTCCGCAATACTCCAGGCGGTCGGCACCCTCCTCCCTCTCTCTCCGGCGACCTCCTGCGCGCGTGCCCGATGCCGCGCAGCTCGACCAACCAGGAAGCCCACACGCGCGCGCCCCTGCCTCTCTCCTCTCTCCCCCTGGCCTAGAGCACCCCAACGAGCGCCCTGGACACGCTCACTCCCTCCCCCGCAGCCTGTAGCGAGCGCCCCGTGCTCATCGACGCACCGCATCCACATGAGCCAGTGCTCGCCTATAAAGAGGGCCTCCCTGAGCTCCTGCCCCTCTCTCCTTGCTCTGTCATCCCCTCCGTAACTCGCCCATGCTCAGCCCACTCGCCGCCGTGGTCGGGAGCTTGCTTCCAAACCAAACCCTCGCCGCCATCGGATTTCTACCCTCACCGGTGTTTCCCGCTGCCCCGGCGACCCCGTCGGCCACCCACCGACGTGTGGGTGCCCCCTGAGCGTGTCGGAGCCCTCCGCTTGGACCGTCGTGGCCGGAGACGTCGTCAGTGAGCCCCCTCCACTCCTGTCGTGAGGAGAGGGATGACAGGTGGGGACCACCTGTCATCCCCTCACCTCCTCCTCTCTCTCTGCCTAGTAGGGCCCGCGTGCAGGTTTAAAAATAAACCTGTCATGCGCGGCGCCTCGCCTGGGCCGGCCTTCCCCTATGGGCCAGTTTGACTAGGTGTTTTTTTCCCGAGGGGCAAAGTGCCCTGTTTCCTTTTTATTTTTCCTTTCACTTCCAAATTTTTCACACGACACAAATTAAATCTAATTCCAATTATTTTTCCACCTAAATTCTTATTATATTCCATAGAATTTATAGGTTCCACTTACAAAAATATATGAAAAAAATTTATATACTATTTTATTTTAAAACTCCTATTTGACAATATTAGCCCCTATTTTAAAATTTTTTGAAAATCATTTTTAGTTCAGAAGCTTAAATAAACATTTTTAATATGGTCTTTAGCATTTATTAGAGTAGGGTAGCATTTTAATAGTGGCTTGTGTGCTCTATTTTTGTGTTATGCTTATTTTTATCGCTTTTATTCGCGATGATAGATTGCGCTGTTGACGAGGAAGTTGGACCCGAAGACTTCAAAGACCCCGAAGACTTTGTTGAGCCAGGCAAGCAGCCCTTTGACCATGTCAAGAAACCATTTTCATTGCAAGACATATTGCACTTTACTTTTGTCATATTTGATCATGTGGAGTAGTGACCCCTCCGGTGGGTTACTTCCGAAATTTTTACCATTGACACTTGCATCGTGCATGACCCTACCACCCTATGAGGGTTGTGCAGGTGGGAGTAGATAGGTTGCTAGTAGATGCTATGCAAATGGTTCAGGTTTATGCATGGTGATGGAAAGAAAATAAATGATTTCACAGACTTTTTGAAAACCCCATCGAGTGCCACTAATGCCCGATGGAGATGATGAGGAGATGGGTGACCACTTGAGAAAGAAGTGGTGTGCCAAAACAAGTCGAGGGTGTGTTTTGGAAAACAGATTAGATTTAAGATTTGTCGACCGTACCAACCTTACATGCACAGCCACGATACCCCTTATGGGATGGGTCTTTGTTGATTACCTTGGTGGGTACTGGCAAGGAGCCCGCATTACTAGTGGCGGGAGTGGCGTGATCACTCTCGATATGGGGTCGTACCGGTATGTACGATCATGCGATGTCTTCACAGGCATCGGGCAAACCGTTGGTCCCCTCATGGATGGTACGATTAGAGCGAGGCTCGTGTGATATACATCGTGAGGGCTGGGTACCAATTGAGTGGACTCTTTGTCTAGTATCGCTAGGGGAAAGGCATTGTTTGGGTGCTTACCTTGGGTATGTTATATACCGCTAGCCGTGGATCACATGGAAGTTCCCTGAGTCTTGTGGGTGAAGTGTGCAACCTCTACAGAGTGTGAAACTATTTGAATAGTCGCGTCCATGGTCATGGATAGTTGGAGGTTCTTCTTAAACTACGTCCGGATGACTTAGCAATGAAATTGAACTAAGTCCGATGACTTAGCATGATGGATGAACATGAGGTGTTCAACCCCTACTTATGATGATATCTGTAACTTGTTCATATGGATATCTACCAATTGTTGATGCATGCTTACTAGTTACTTGATCATGTCATTTGCATTCAAAAATAGCTTTTCGCAAAATTTCCTACTTAGTGCTATATCATGCATCATTGTTACCTTGTTCCACAACTTGGGTTGCTTGCGAGTACATTCAAAGTACTCATTGGCTTGCCACTGGTTATTTAATTGGCCAGGCATGGAAGAACATGAGTATGTTGAAGAGTTTGTTGGAGACGAACATGCGAACTAGGACACTTTCCAGTCAGAATGCTTGTAGGTTAAGGCAGATGGCATGGGTTCACACTTTCGATCAAGATTTCCACTGTTTGTTCTATTTAAGTGTTTCACCCTCGTGGCCCTATCTATGTAAGACTAGACCTTCGTGGTCTTTATTTGTGTAAGACGCTAAATGTGGATGTAAGACTCTTGTTATTCAGCTTCTGTGTATTCAGTGAGCATTGATCTCTGGGATCTCTGTGTATTCAGTGTATTTCAGATCTGTACCTATTATGTTTTCATGAATATATGTGTGTTCTTGATCCTATCTTGCAAGTTGTAGACACCTATTACGAGTTATGATCCGCATCCCCATGGTGACAATAACTGGGATTCTTTCCGGTGATTACCGTAGTTTGAGGAGTTCATGTATTCACTAATTGCTAATGCTTTGGTCCGGTTCTCTATTAAAAGGAGGCCTTAATATCCCTTATTTTCCAATAGGACCCCGCTACCACGGGAGGGTAGGACAAAATATGTCATGCAAGTTCTTTTCCATAAGCACGTATGACTATATATGGAATACATGCCTACATTACATTGATGAATTGGAGCTAGTTCTGTGTCACCCTATGTTATAACTGTTGCATGATGAATGTCATCCGACAAAATATCCATCATTGACCCATTGCCTACGAGCTTTTCGTATATTGATCTTCACTAAGTTACTTTTCTGTTGCTACTGTTACACACACTACAAATTGCTACTATCACTTTGCCACCATTACCGTTACTACCATATTACATTGCTACTAAACACTTTGTTGCAGATATTAAGTCTTTCAGGTGTGGTTGAATTGAAAACTCAGCTGCTAATACTCGAGAATATTCTTTGGCTCCCCTTGTGTCGAATCAATAAATTTGGGTTGAATAATGTACCCTCGAAAACTGTTGCGATTCCCTATACTTGTGGGTTATCACCTTGCTCTCACCTCTATAAGCCAGCCCATGGCATTTGCCGTCCCGCGTGACCCCCTGTGAGAAAACAACGACAACAAGATGGAATCCATGTCTCGCGTTGTCATCAACGAAGAGGTCCACAACATGGACACTATTGTCCCTAGACAGATCTTCACCTTCGGCAGCGGTGTGCTACACGCTGATCCCACTGGCCATCTAGGCCGTGTTGAGAGCTTCGCCCCTGATCAGGAGGTCAATTTCGGCAACTTAGATTTATCTGTAAACTCTCGTGGCGACTTTTCATTAACCGGGCTCACAGCTTTGCCTTTAGCACCCGAGGACTCTGAGGCTTTAACCTCGAGCCCCTTCTTTGGACATGCCAATGGGGTCACCCATGGCGATGGGCCGATATCCTATCCTGGTCCGGTCATTGAGCCAGATGACCGGACATGTGTTCTCGCCGAACACTCCCCATGTACGGACGCCTTGGAGGTTAACTCCGCAACTTCCGAACAGCTTGATCCGATCGGGCCCTCAACGGTTGACGAGGCCCTAGATCGGATCTCATCGATGAAGATCACCGACGATCCATCCCTGATCTATGCTCAACTCAGTTACGATGCAGGTAAGGATGAATTTTTTGACCCACCCACCACCCACTTGATAGCCACTATCGAAGATTTAACCGACATGCTGGACTATGCCTCTGAGGAGGCAGAATACATGGATGAAGAAACTAGTGCAGAATCGGTCTATTGTCGCGGTTCATAAGGGCCTTTACTGCCGGTTCTCGAACCGGCACTAAAGGGTGGGGACTAAAGCCCACCCCCCTTTAGTCCCGATTCAACATGTCCTGGCACCAATGGCCCACCACGTGGCATCTGCCGACGCTGTGGGCTGGGGGGACCTTTAGTCCCGGTTGGTAACACCAACCGGGACTAAAAGTATTTAGTTTTTTTAATTTTGTTTTATTTTTCCTTTTAATCCTTTAGGGGTTTATGAATTAATTATGGTATAATTTTCCTTTTAATTATGTGTTTTCCGTTTAATTAATTTTCATTTCAAACATATATTACGCTACTACATACTGTACAGACGTTGTGCATATATATATAAATAGAATTTCTTGTAGAACGATCATATATATATATATATATATATATATATATATATATTGTCGGGACCCCGATTCTAAGCCATAAGAATCCAGTCTGTAACACATCACATCAATTTGTGGTCTCACGCACGGTTATCTCCACGGCTGCCACCTTACCTGGGCCGGACCGTTTGCGTCTTTTGACTCACGTATGTGAATGTGTCACTAGCATTCAAATGTCAAAGGACCCGGGCCGACATGACTAGTCATAGAACCCAAGTGGCACATCCGTACGGGGACATGCATACGTAACCCAGCAATGCAGGTGTCGATCTCTAGCGTGTGTAGACGAGTCATAGCAAGCTACAAGGACTCCATTACGCCGTGGGACATAAATGTCATCACTGCACGTAGACGAGTCGTAGCATGCTATAGGGACTCCATTACACTGCGAGACATTTCCCCGAAGGTATAGACACAGCAGCAAAGAAGGATGCATGCCAGTCAATCAATGTGTCCGGAGCAGTAGCAAGCTACCAAGGCTCGATGGAAGCACAAAGAGGCATTTCCCCATAAAGAGTACTACTAAAGGCACACAACTAGGTGTCGAATCACATACATACCGTTGCACGTCACACGTACGCACGACATGCCCGATATGCATAGATACAACTATGGCATCACAACATAACCATACAACATTACAACATTTACTTAGAAGGCTCGGAAGAGCCAATACAATAAGATGTTACAAACAGGGGTCACAAGACCCAACATTCAGAGCAATCAAACAAACAAGCGGAACTTAAACATGTGTGGGTATAGACATCTACAAAAGTGTCTAGATGAGCCCGAAAAGCTACAACAACCCTACCACAGGAACCAGACCTCTGTCTAGGATTTCCAAGCTAATCCGGTCAACATCGAACTTCACGTCATAAATACCACTAATGAGACTGACGTCTCCTCTGCAAAAACATAAATTAAGCAAACATGAGTACAAGGGTACTTAGCAAGACTTACATCGGAACTAACTACATATGCATCAGTATGAATGAAGGGGGTTGTGGAGTTTATTGCAGCAAGCCAACTTTGACTCTTGGCTAACCTGTACTACGACTACAATTGGTTTCTTTAAGGTGTGATAGCGCACATGAGTCCACATATTCACCAAATCAATACACCACTATGGATCCACTCTTTTCTCCATACGAGAAGGCCATCCATAGCACTCATGCTTGTCTTGCGTATTTTAGAGTATCCACTTCAAGTTGTCTATGAACCACATAAGTTCTCCAAGTAGTCCATATCCAAGGACGCAGCTATTCGAACAGATTCATAACCCTGCAGGGGTCTACTTCTTCACACATGCTCCCGCCACTTATCGCTATGTGCACATAAAAGGCACCTCGGCAACCATCAAGCGGAAGCCCAGCGAGGGAGTCGGCCACGATCGTCAATCACGCAAGACCCTAGTCCAGGTTTATCGCCTATTTAAGACTGAACCCGCATGGAAGTCCGGCCGAATTTTCCGCTACGGCCTCAAACGATGTGCGCAGGGTTCCCAAGCCCACCGTTCGGGTGCCACTTGGTACACCGTGCCATTGTGCCTATACCGCATCACAATCCACCCCGTCGGGCAGCACTATGCATGGCCTCCAACACTTTTCCTACAAACATCAGAAACTAGTTGCAACTCCTGGATAGAGATCTAGGCGATTAATAAGTCGAGCGGGGTCATATTTCAGGGCCCAATGTGCGGTAGTAACTGTCTTAGATCACAAACACAGAACTCAGTTCTTAAGGATGGTCCCAGTGAGACAACCCGACATGTACTCCTACATGATCTCTCATCGCTACCTTTACCAAATCATGTTCACACAGTTAGCTCTCACACAGTAGGACATGAACACTGCATTCTCATTCATCGCCTAGATGGATCAGATCCGACATGACACGACTCTAAGAATAGCAGGCACAGTAAGTAAGCACAACAAGGCTCAAGCAGTTGCTAGTCATGCTAAGTGGTTTTGGCTATTTACTGTGGCAAAGACAGGTCATGCAAAGAATGGGTTCAACTACCGAGAACATCTAACAGTTGAATCGTTATTGTCCTAATGCAGTAAAAGAGAGCAGGAGCGAGAGACTAGGTTCATAACAGTATGCTCAAGGGGGTTTGCTTGCCTGACAGTCCTGAAGATATTACTTCTCTTCATTAGTGTCAACGTTCACATCGTCAGAACCATCGTCTATCGAGAGCGAACAACACCGACAAACAAAGAAATTAACACATTCAATGTGATGCATGAAATGGCATGTTAAGGTACTGAATTAACCTAGAGGAATATTGAGCCAAATTAATTGAAGTGGAATTCAAACAAGTTTGAATTACAACTCCAAATGATATTTCCTATATTGCTCTAATCATAAAATGTCCTACTTGGTGATGTTAACTTGTTCAAACATGCATGATCATGGCATAATCAGATTCATTGGATTTTTCTGATCATTTTGTTGGCAATATGCCCTAGAGGCAATAAATAAAGTGTTTATTATTATATTTCCTTGTTCATGATAATCGTTTATTATCCATGCTATAATTGTATTGATTGGAAACACATTACATGTGTGGGTAAATAGACAACACTTTGTCCCTAGTATGCCTGTAGTGAACTAGCTCATTGATCAAAGATGGTCAAGGTTTCCTAGCCATTGACATGTGACGTCATTTGATAACGGGATCACATCATTAGGAGAATCATGTGATGGACAAGACCCAAACTACAAACGTAGCATATGATCGTGTAAATTTATTGCTACTGTTTTCTGCATGTCAAGTATATGTTCCTATGACCGTGAGATCATGTAAATCACAGACATCGGAAGAGTGCCTTGTGTGTATCAAATGTTGCAACGTAACTGGGTGACTATAAACATGCTCTATAGGTATCTACAAAGGTGTCTGTTGAGTTGGCATGGATCAAGACTGGGATTTGTTACTCCGTGTGACGGAGAGGTATCTCAGGGCCCACTCGGTAATACAACATCACAATAAGCCTTGCAAGCAATGTGACTAAGTGTTATTCATGGGATCTTGTATTACGGAATGAGTAAAGATACTTTCCGGTAACAAGGTTGAACTAGGTATGGAGATACCGACGATCGAATCTCGGGCAAGTAACATACCGAAGGACAAAGGGAACATCATACGGGATTAACTAAATCCTTGACATAGAGGTTCGACCGATAAAGATCTTTGTAGAATATGTAGGAACCAATATGGACATCTAGGTCCCGCTATTGGTTATTGACCATAGAGGTGTCTCGGTCATGTCTACATAGTTCTCGAACCCGCATGGTCTGCACACTTAAGGTTTGGTGACGTTTCGGTAGTATAGAGTTATGTATGGTGATGACCGAAGGTTGTTCAGAGTCTCGGATGAGATCTCGGACGTCACGAGGAGCTCCGTTATGGTCCGGAGGTAAAGATTGATATATAGGAAGTCCTATTTTGGTCACCGGCAAAGTTTTGGGCTCATCGATAGTGTATCGGGAGTGCCGGTAGTGTACCGGGAGACCATCGGGAGGGGTATTTCGACCCAAGAGGCTTCATGGGCTGTGGCAGAGTGAATACCAGCCCTTTGTGGGCTTGTGGAAGTCCCACACAAGGCCCATGTGGCTGGGAGAGAAAACCCAAAGAGATAAGGTGGAAAAAAGGCAAAATAGGGAGGAATCCTAGTCCTACTAGGATTGGAGGAGGAGTCCTCCTCTCCTCCTTGATTCGGCCGAACCAAGGGCTGGTCCCTTGAGGGACAAGCCTCCTCCTCTCTCCCTCCAATATATACTGGAGGTTTTAGGGGTTTTGCACTTGATTTTCAGCCACGTGCTACCCGTTCCTCCAGTGCATAGTTTCTCCTCTAGATCGGATTTCTGCAGTGCTTAGGCGAAGCTCTGCCGGAATAGCTCCACCACCATCCCTGGAGCGCCATCACGCTGCCGGAGAAATCTTCTACCTCTCCACTCCCTCTTGCTGGATCAAGAAGGCAAAGATCATCATCAAGTTGTACGTGTGCTGAACGCGGAGGTGTCGTCCGTTCGGTGCTTGATCGGGATGGATCGTGATTGGATCGCGGGACGCTCGGCGATTTGGATCGCAAAGATGTTCGACTACACCAACCGCATTTCTTAACGCTTCCCGCTTAGCGATCTACAAGGGTATGTAGATCCACTCTCCCTCTCGTAGATGCTCATCACCATGGATAGGTCTTGCGTGAACGTAGGAAATTTTTTGTTTCCTATGCGATGTTCCCCAACACATTTTTCATACATAAATTATTTTCATCTGACTTACAGATTGTTTTCTATGATTTTTAGAAGTTTTAAACATTTTCTGAAAATATTAAATCATTTATTGATTTGTTTTAATTCCAGAAACATTTATCGCGTCATCATGACGTCACTATGAGGTCAGCAGGTCAATGGCATGGTCAAAGTTAAACCTGACTGGCAGGACCCACCTGTCAATGACATAGGGCCATCCCCAGAGGCTGACTGGTGGGCCCAGTCTACCCTGACGTGGCCAGGTCAAAGCTGACCTGTGGGGCCCGTCAGTTAGTGATTGTTACTTTATTAATATATTTTTAATTTTTAAACAGAAATTAGTTAGTCCGTGGGGTCTCTTTGTCAGCAACGCACAGGGCTAATTAGGGGCATCATTAACCACTAATGATGTTGCCACGTCACGCCCGCAGGCGGCTGAACACCATCGACCATCTGTGATGACGGAGGTGGTCGGTATCTAGCTACGGGCCACGGTTTCGAGCGCGGTTTGGTTCTATGCGTAGCTAGCAATGCACGGCATCCAAAGGAGGCAGTAACAGGTCGAGGGGTTGCATGAGCTCGTCGGGATCGAGCACACGGCGGTGGCCGGAGTTCGGTATCGAGCGGCAAGGGCTGCAGGGCATAGGAGGCTAGACGGTGGGGCTCCAAATCTTCCTGGAAGCTCCAGGAGCTCGGTGGCGCTATGGGTGCAACCGAAGGAGGCTAGCTTCTATGGGCACAACGGCCATGGCGGACGATGGCGACGGTTGCTCACGGGGCGGCGACTACAGAAGGAATATGAGAGGGGAAAGGTGAGGGAAGAACTCAGGGGCTCATAACAAGGTGAAAGGCACGGTCAGCGGGCTCGGGGGCGCTCTGGACGTCGCGAATCGGCAATGGCAGACTTCAGGCACCGGCGGCAAGGAAGACGACCGTGGTGAGGATGTGATGCACCACGGGCTCGATTTCTTCAGCTTGGAGACGTGGCGCTTGACATCGGGGCTCTGGGGTGCTACAGCTAGGCTAGAGGTGGCCGGTGGCCGCGGGGACAGCGAGGTGTCGTCCGTTCGGTGCTTGATCGGGATGGATCGTGATTGGATCGCGGGACGCTCGGCGATTTGGATCGCAAAGATGTTCGACTACACCAACCGCGTTTCTTAACGCTTCCCGCTTAGCGATCTACAAGGGTATGTAGATCCACTCTCCCTCTCGTAGATGCTCATCACCATGGATAGGTCTTGCGTGAACGTAGGAAATTTTTTGTTTCCTATGTGATGTTCCCCAACACATTTTTCATACATAAATTATTTTCATCTGACTTACAGATTGTTTTCTATGATTTTTAGAAGTTTTAAACATTTTCTGAAAATATTAAATCATTTATTGATTTGTTTTAATTCCAGAAACATTTATCGCGTCATCATGACGTCACTATGAGGTCAGCAGGTCAATGGCATGGTCAAAGTTAAACCTGACTGGCAGGACCCACCTGTCAATGACATAGGGCCATCCCCAGAGGCTGACTGGTGGGCCCAGTCTACCCTGACGTGGCCAGGTCAAAGCTGACCTGTGGGGCCCGTCAGTTAGTGATTGTTACTTTATTAATATATTTTTAATTTTTAAACAGAAATTAGTTAGTCCGTGGGGTCTCTTTGTCAGCAACGCACAGGGCTAATTAGGGGCATCATTAACCACTAATGATGTTGCCACGTCACGCCCGCAGGCGGCTGAACACCATCGACCATCTGTGATGACGGAGGTGGTCGGTATCTAGCTACGGGCCACGGTTTCGAGCGCGGTTTGGTTCTATGCGTAGCTAGCAATGCACGGCATCCAAAGGAGGCAGTAACAGGTCGAGGGGTTGCATGAGCTCGTCGGGATCGAGCACACGGCGGTGGCCGGAGTTCGGTATCGAGCGGCAAGGGCTGCAGGGCATAGGAGGCTAGACGGTGGGGCTCCAAATCTTCTTGGAAGCTCCAGGAGCTCGGTGGCGCTATGGGTGCAACCGAAGGAGGCTAGCTTCTATGGGCACAACGGCCATGGCGGACGATGGCGACGGTTGCTCACGGGGCGGCGACTAGAGAAGGAATATGAGAGGGGAAAGGTGAGGGAAGAACTCAGGGGCTCATAACAAGGTGAAAGGCACGGTCAGCGGGCTCGGGGGCGCTCTGGACGTCGCGAATCGGCAATGGCAGACTTCAGGCACCGACGGCAAGGAAGACGACCGTGGCGAGGATGTGATGCACCACGGGCTCGATTTCTTCAGCTTGGAGACGTGGCGCTTGACATCGGGGCTCTGGGGTGCTACAGCTGGGCTAGAGGTGGCCGGTGGCCGCGGGGACAGCGAGGGTGACGGTGATCTCTGTTCTAGCGAGATAGGGACGAGAGAGAGGTGAATGGGGATGAGGGAGAGACCAGGGGGTTCTCGGGGGTGTCATGGCATCCTCCGAAGGTCCAAGGCATCGTGCTGGAGGCAGGAGGTGGCAAGGCGTCGTCGACGGCTTGCCACGACTCTGCCTGTCCTCCTCGCACGGGGAAGAAGATGACTCAGCCCCTGGTGGGCTGGGCCTCTTCTGCCACTTAAGCCCGGGTACTATTTCCCCCTTTTTTAATTTCTTCTCTCTGTTATTATATATTTAGGAAAAATACTAACGTCAATAATCCTGAAATAAATCCTGGGGTTTATGAATATTATTTCTAGGCCTCACAATAATTATCAGAATTTTTGAAGCAACTAAAATAGTTATAGTTTGTTATTTGCCATTTTCAGCAACATTGCTGGTTTATTTAAAATGCCAAAAAGAGTTGGAAAAAATATATCACCCCTGGTATGTTGTTTCCAGCATTTATTAGAGAGGGGGGACATTTTAAATAGCATTTTAGAATTCATTGAAAATTCAATTGTTGGAATTTTGTTTATTCCATGAGGTGCTAGGGTTTGACATCCCCATTTCAAGCTCAGATGAAATTAAACATGATGCCATGATGCACAATGCAGAGCCAAACAATGTCTAGCTAGGGCTGTGACATATATATATATATATATATATATATATCATCGAATTGCTCGTACGACGACTATTTACATACATATATATATATATACAATTTCTCCTACAATTTTAGGATCATTACATATATATATATATATGCAGGCATTACTTGTTCTTGATCTTGTAATGGTGTTCTCCTTTGGGATCTATGACCTGGTTGAGCAGAAATCCGGCTATTTCCTCTTGAATTGCTCGTACCCGAGCCTCTGGTAGGAGCTGGCCCCGCATCTCCATCTGGTACAAGATGGAGATCAAGATGAATATATTAGTTGTGTGTATATATATTAGCTAGATCATGATAAAAAAAATATGGATAGTGTTCTTGCAAACGTACCCAAAGATTTCTTTCGTTTCTGCTCCTTTCAGAAGTGATCATGTGAATGTTCTCGCAAACATAGTATGCACATAAACTAGTCCCCTGCTCCTGCCTCATGCACTTTACGAGAATAAAATTCAATCAGGTAATAATTAATCAAGCATGATAATAGTATTGAAACTAGAATTAAAGATATGCATGGACGTAGCTAGCTAGTACTACTTAATTACCTTGGGTCGCACCCATTTTAGGTGTTGTGCCCAGTCGACTGGGACCTGTTTGATGAACTTGGCCCAAGCCCTGCCCGCCAGCAAAGAAAATGAATAAATGAGTTATTAACTAGCTGATATCAGGAAATGAAGTAATTAAAGAGGCCAACATAGTGCGATAATGATTGAAATTACCTGTCAACCATCCCCCTCACGATTGTGTATTCCGATGGATCCTTATATAGTGAGTCCAGTACTTCAACTTTTCCCTTGTCAACTTTAATGCTTAACAAGATCGAGTGGTAACTGCATGCGCACACGTTTTGTATAATTAAGCGGGCATGTGCATAACTCATCAACTACACTTATTAACATCTAGTAAGCCAAAAATAAAATTTGTAGTACAAGACATATATAGTAACACGCACCCGAAGTTGTAAGGAAGTAGTATTTCTGGTGGGGTGTTTAGATGCTTCAAAAAATCCAGCAGGGCTTTCTCTGTGTCTTTTCTTGAATATTGAGTTTCCCATATCTTTTCATTAATCTTATTTGGGTCAATGAACCCAATGCCATAGCGTCCAGCTTATTTCATTTCATACATCTTCATTCTGCATAATACCACAAAAACGAATATAGTGAGGATAATTACATGTAATGAACGAGAGCACAGCTAGCTAGATACTTAAATTATAGAAAGAAATCACTTACAGACAATAGCAACTCACTAAAGATTTGTCGAGTGTGTCTTGATTGAATAACTGGAACAACTCTGAATAATGAATCCATGGATCTTTTTTATGGAAGTAATGCCGCTCCTTGACTCTCACCATGAGGGACTCTGTATTGGTATTTGCTGCTATTTACATGTACCACGTATGCAAATTGTACAATCTCGTTGGTAGAATCTTGACATCTTCAGGCTTGACTAGAGGTTTGTCGTGGGCATATTGATATTTTACTTCCTCCTCTTTAAGCCTGGGGATTTCTTCAAGGCCTAGGAGTTGTTCAACAATGACACTAGCCTCTTTAGCCTGCCTTATATGATCGTCGATTACTCCAAGCCGACCGGCGGTACTCACAGGTGTTTGTACAATGAGCGGGGGGATCGATTGCAATGCCTGTTCTCCCAGCTGGGGAACAGTTTTCTCGCTTTTTTGCCAACTCCTTGGCTCGAGCTCGAGCTCGACTCCTTTTGTCCTGCAAGATATGAATTCTTGATAGACCACACATAGTCGTTGTCCTTCTTATTGACAGCCGGTCGAGCCATATCAATAAAGTGTTGTGAGACATGCTCAGGTACTTTCTCCTTTGGCGGCTGGGCCGGTTTCGGTCCAAAATGGGCCTTCACTTTGGCATCCACTGCGCTCTCTTGTTCCTTGTCAATCAGGTGGTAAGGCAACTTCAGAAGAGGCTTGAGGCTTGGACCATGTTTGAATTTCTTGCCTGTTGTATTGCTAGTCGTCATAGCTACGGCCTCTCTCTTCTAATGTTGCTTAGGCAATGGAGCATGCTGAGTCGACGGAGCATGCTGACATCGTGCCAGACTTGGAGGAGGAGTCACCTGATGCGATGCCGGACATGGAGGAGGAGTTGGCTGACGCCGTACTGGACATGGAGGAGGAGTCGGCTGATGCGGTGTCGTACTTGGAGGATGAGGAGTCAACTCACGCGGTGGCGGACTTTGAGGAGGAGGAGTCGGTGGCCATGGAAAGACAATGCAATCCTTTTTCCATAGAATGATACGATGTATGTGTTGTAAATATGCCCTAGAGGCAATAATAAAATGGTTATTATTGTATTTCCTAGTTCATGATAATTGTCTATTGTTCATGCTATAATTGTGTTAACCGGAAACCGTAATACATGTGTGAATACATAGACCACAACATGTCCCTAGTGAGCCTCTAGTTGGCTAGCTCGTTGATCAATAGATGGTCACGGTTTCATGACCATGGACATTGGATGTCATTGATAACTGGATCACATCATTAGGATAATGATGTGATGGACAAGACCCAATCCTAAGCATAGTGCAAGATCGTGTAGTTCGTCTGCTAAAGCTTTTCCAATGTCAATTATCATTTCCTTAGACCATGAGATTGTGCAACTCCCGGATACCATAGGAATAATTTGGGTGTGCCAAACATCACAACATGACTGGGTTGCTATAAAGGTGCACTATGGGTATCTCCGAAAGTATCTGTTGGGTTGGCACGAATCGAGACTGGGATTTGTCACTCCGTGTGACAGAGAGGTATCTCTGGGCCCACTTGGTAAGACATCATCATAATGAGCTCAAAGTGACTAACGAGTTAGCCACGGGATGATGTGTTACGGAACGAGTAAAGAGACTTGCCGGTAATGAGATTGAACAAGGTATAGGGATACCGACGATCGAATCTCGGGCAAGTATCATATCGATAGACAAAGGGAATTGTATACGGGATTGATTGAATCCCCGACATCGTGGTTCATCCGATGAGATCATTGTGGAGCATGTGGGAGCCAACATGGGTATCCAGATCCTGCTGTTGGTTATTCACCGGAGAGGTGTCTCGGTCATGTCTACGGGTCTCCCGAACCCGTAGGGTCTACACACTTAAGGTTAGATGATGCTAGGGTTATAGGGAAATGTTGTACGTGGTTACCGAAGGTTTTTCGGAGTCCCGGATGATATCCCGAACGTCACGAGGAGCTCCGGAATGGTCCGGAGGTAAATATTGATATATAGGAAGTCCAGTTTTGGTCACCGGAAATTTTTCGGGCTCATCGGTAGTGTACCGGGAGTGCCGGGAGGGTGCCGGAGGACCCCCGGGAGGGGTGTGACGACCAAAGCACTTCGTGGGCCCTTAGAGGAGGTGTAACAGCCCTTATTGGGCTGGCCAAGACCTTCCGGAAGGGCCCATGTGGCTAGGGATAAGAGATAAGGCTGAAAAGGATTCAAAAGGAAGAGATCCACCTCCCTTGTGGGAGGTGGACTCCTCCCTAGGTTCGGCCGAACCTCTCCTCCTTGGAGGAGGGGCCAAGGTATCCCTCCCTCTCCCTCCTCCTATATATATCCAAGGTATTGGGGCTGATTTGAGACGATGACTTCTCTCTCTCTCGGCGCAGCCCTACCCTTCCTCTTCCTCGTTCTCCGTAGCGCTTGGCGAAGCCCTGCCAGAGTCCACGTAGCTCCACCGTCACCACGCCGTTGTGCTGCCGGAGCTCTCCCTCAACCTCTCCTTCCTCCTTGCTGGATCAAGGCGTAGGAGACGTCATCGGGTTGCACGTGTGTTGAACGCGGAGGCGCCATTGTTCGGCGCTAAGATCGGAGTCCACCACGATCTGAATCGCTACGAGTACGACTCCACCAACCGCGTTCTTGTAACGCTTCCGCTTAGCGATCTTCAAAGGTATGAAGATGCAATCTCTCCCCACTCTTTGCTAGTTTCTCCATAGATAGATCTTGGTGATACGTAGGAAAAAATTTGATTTACTACTACGTCTCCCAACAGTGGCATCATGAGCTAGGTCTATGCGTAGAATCTATGCACGAGTAGAACACAAGTTGGTGTGGGCGTCGATTTTGTTAATTTGCTTACCACTACTATTCTTATCTTGATTCGGCGGTATTGTGGGATGAAGCGGCCCAGACCGACTTTACACGTACGCTTATGTGAGACTGATTCCACCGCCTGACATGCACTTGTTGCATAAGGTGGCTAGCGGGTGTCTGTCTCTCCCACCTTAGTCGGATTGGATTCGATGAAAAGGGTCCTTATGAAGGGTAAATAGCAATTGTCATATCATGTTGTGGTTTGGCGTAGGTAAGAAACGTTCTTGCTAGAAACATATAGCAGCCACGTAAAACATGCAACTACAAATTAGAGGACGTCTAACTTGTTTTTGCAGCATATGTCTGATGTGATATGGCCAAAAGGATGTGATGTGATGCATTGTGATGTATGAGATTGATCATGTTCTTGTAATAGGATTCACGACTTGCATGTCGATGAGTATGACAACCGGCAGGAGCCATAGGAGTTGTATTATTTTATTGTATGACCTGCATGTCAATCATAAACGCCATGTAATTACTTTACTTTATTGCTAAATGTTAGCCATAGTAGTAGAAGTAATAGTTGGCGAGACAACTTCTTGAAGACACGATGATGGAGATCATGATGATGGAGATCATGGTGTCGTGCCGGTGATAGTGATGATCATAGTGCCCCGAAGATGGAGATCAAAGGAGCACGATGATATTGGCCATATCATGTCACTATATTGATTGCATGTGATGTTTATCATGTTTACATCTTATTTGCTTAGAACGACGGTAGTGAATAAGATGATCTCTCAATAAAATTTCAAGAGATGTGTTCACCCTAACTGTGCACCGGTGCTAAGGATCGTTGTTCTGAAGCACCACGTGATGATCGGGTGTGATAGGTTCTAACGTTCGCATACAACGGGTGTAAGCCAGATTTACACACGTGGAACACTTAGGTTGACTTGACGAGCCTAGCATGTACAGACATGGCCTCGGAACACAGAAGACCGAAAGGTCAAACATGAGTCGTATAGAAGATATGACCAACATGGATATGTTCACCATGGATGACTAGTCCGTCTCACGTGATGATCGGACACGGGCTAGTTGACATGGATCATGTATCACTTGGATGACTAGGGAGATGACTATCTAAGTGGGAGTTCATTAAATAATTTGATTATGTGAACTTAATTATCATGAACTTAGTCTAAAAGTGTTTTTGCAAATTATGTCGTAGATAGGTCGCGCTGTAGCTCCCCTGTTTTATTGATACGGTCCTAGTGAAAAGTAAGTTCAAAGTTGTTGGTAGCAATATTACGGACTGGGTCCGTGATCTGAGGATTTTCCTCATTGCTGCACAGAAAGCATATGTCTTTGATGCACCGCTAAGTGCACCACTCCCTCAAGCGTTGTCTGTAGATGTTGTGAACATATGACAGACACTTTTTGATGACTACGTGATAGTTTAGTGCGTCATGCATTATGGCTTAGAAATGAGGCTCCAAAACATTTTGAATGTCACGGAACATAAGAGATGTTCTAAAGAGCTGAAATTGGGATTTCAGGCTCGTGCCTATGTTGAGAGGTATGAGACCTCCAACAAGATTCTTTGCCGGCAGGATAAAAGAGAATAGCTCAATCAGTGAGCATGTGCTCAGATTGTCTGGGTGCTACAATCACTTGAATTGAGTGGGAGTTAATCTTCCAGATAAGATAGTGATTAATACAATTCTCCAAGTCACTGCCATCAAGCTACTGGAGCTTCGTGATGAACTATAAAATGCCAGGGATGGAGATAATGATCCCTGGGCTATTCTCTTTGTTTGATACCGTGAAGGTAGAAATCAAGAAGGAGCATCAAGTGTTGATGGTTAAGTGGAAACCACTAGTTTCAAGAAGGGCAAGGGCAAGAACAGGAAAACTTCAGGAATGACAAGCCAGTTGCCACTCTGGTGAAGAAGCCCAAGGTTGTGCCCAAACCCGAGACTATGTGCTTCTATTATGAGGAGAATGGTTGCTGAAGCGGAACAACCCTAGATACTTGGTAGATGAGAAGGCTGGCAATGTCGACAGAAGTATATTTGATATACATGTTATGGATGTGTAACTTGCTAGTACTCCTAGTAGCACTTGGGTATAAGATACCGGTTCAGCTGCTAAATGTTAGCAACTCGAAATAAAAGCTACGGAATGAACGGAGGCTAGCTAAGTGAAAGGTGACGATGTATGTTGGAAGTGTTTCCAAGGTTGATGTGATCACCATCGCACGCTTTCTCTACCTTCGGGATTAGTAATGAACCTAAATAAATGTTATTTGGTGTTTGCGTTGAGCATGAACATGATTGGATCGTGTTTACTGCGATACGATTATTCATTTAAGTAGAGAATAATGGTTATCCTGTTTACATGAATAATGCCTTCAATGGTCATGCACCTAATGGGAATGGTTTATTGAATCTTGATCGTAGTAACACATATGTTCATAACGTTGGTACCAAAGATACAAAGTTAATAATGATAGTACCACATTCTTGTGGCACTGCCACAAATGTCATATTGGTGTAAAGCGCATAAAGAAACTCCATGCCGATGGATCTTTGGACTCAGTCGATTTTGAATCGGTTGAGACATGCGGACCATGCCTCTTGGGCAAGATGACTAAGACCCCATCTTCCGGTATGATGGAGCGGGCTGGTGGCTTATTGGAATTGATACATGTTGATGTATGTGGTCCAATGAGTGTTGAAACATGCAGTGGATATCATTATTTTCTTTACCTTCACTGATGATTTGAGTGAATATGAGGATATTTACTTAATGAAACACGAGTCTGAAATGTTTGAAAAGTTCAAGGAGTTTCAGAGTGAAGTTAAAGATCATCGTGACAAGAAGACAAAATGTCTACGATATGATCGTGGAGGTGAATATCTGAGTTACGAGTTTGGTATGCAATTTTAGACAATGTGGAAATTGTTTCACAGCTCACGCCTCCTGGAACACCATAGTGTGATGGTGTGTCCGAACGTCGTAGTCGTGCTCTATTGGATATAGTGAGTACTATGATGTCTCTTATCGTTTTGCCACTATCGTTGTGGGGTTATGCATTAAAGACAAATCCATTCACTTTAATAGGGCACCATCTAAGTATGTTGAGATGAGACCGTGTGAATTATGGTTTGACAGAAGCCTAAGTTGTCATTTCTTAATGTTTGGGGTTGCGACGCTTATGTGAAAAGGGTTCTCACTTAGTGAGGTCGAACCCAAAGCAGACGAATGCATCTTCATAGAATACCCTAAGGAGACTTTGGGTATACCTTCTATCTCAGATCCAAGCGCAAAAGTGTTTCTGGCTAAGAACGGGTCCTTTCTCGAGAAAGAGTTTCTCTCGAAAGAAATGAGTGGGAGGAAGATGGAACTTGATGAGGTTGTTGAACCTTTGTTTCAAACCAGAGACTAGTGCAGCACGGAAAGATGTTTCTATGGAGCCTACGTCAGTTGAAGAGGAAGTTAATGATGATGATCATGAAGCTTCAGATCAAGTTACTATCAAACCTCGTAGGTCGACAAGGACGCATACTGATCCTGAGTAGTACGTCAACCCTATCTTGGAGGTCATGTTGTTGGACAACGATGAACCTACGAACTATGGAGAAGCGATGGTGGGCCCGGATTCCAACAAATGACTAGGAGCCATGAAATCCGAGAAAGGATCCATGTATGGAAACCAAGTATGGACTTTGGTGGACTTTCCCGTTGAATGGAAGGTCGTTGAGTACAAATGGACCTTTGAGATGAACTCACACACTAATGGTGAAATGTCACCATTTATAAAGCTCGACTTGTCGCAAAGAAGTTTCCGCCAAGTTCAAGGAGTTGACTGCGACGAGATTTTCTCATCCATAGCGATGCTAAAAGTCTGTTAAAATTATGTTAGCAGTTGCTGCATTTTTCGATTATGAAATATGGCAGATGGATGTCAAAAACAAGGCTTCCTTAATGGTTTCCGTGAGGAAGAGTTGTATGTGATGCAACCAGAAGGTTTTGTCAATCCTAAGGATGCTAAAAGGTATGCAAACTCCAGCGATCCTTCTATGGACTGGAGCAAGCATCTCGGAGTTGGAATATGAGCTTTGATGAAGTGATCAAAGTTTATGAGTTTATACGAAGTTTATGAGAAACTTGTATTTACAAGAAGGTGAGTGGGAGCACTATAGAATTTCTGATAAGAACATGTAGTTGAAATATTATTGATCGGAAATGATGTAGAATTTCTGGAAAGCATAAACGGTTGTTTGAAGAAAGTTTTTCAAAGGAAGGCCTGGATAAAGCTACCTAATTGTTGGGTGTCAAGATTTATAGAGATAGATCAAGATGCTTGATAATACTTTCAATAAGTACATGCCTTGACAAGATATTGAAGAAGTTCAATATGGATCAGTCCGAGAAAGGGTTTTTGTCTGTATTACAAGGTGTGAGATTGAGCATAGCTTAATGCCCGACAACGGCAGAAAATAGAGAAAAGATGAGTGTCATCCCCTATGCTTCAGCCATAGGCTCTATATAGTATGCCATGCTGTGTACCGCACATGTGTGTGCCTTGCCATGAGTGTGTCAAGGGGTACAAGAGTGATCCAGGAGTGGATCACTGGACAGCAGTCAAAATTATCCTTAGTAACTAGAGGACTAAGGAAATATTTCTCGATTATGGAGGTGATAAAGAGTTCGTCGTAAAGGGTTACGATGATGCAAGCTTTAACACCAATCCAGATGACTCTGAGTAGAAATTCGGATACGTATAGTGGAGTAACCATTTGGAATAGCTCCAAGTGGAGTGTGGGAGCAGTATCTATAGTAGGACACAGAAGTTTGCAAGGTACACACGGATCTTAATGTCGCAGACCCGTTGACTAAAACCTCTTTCACAAGCAAAACATGATCGAACCCCAGAACTGATTGGGTGTTAATCACATGATGATATGATCACATGGTGATGTAAGTGTTAATCACATGGTGATGTGAACTGGATTATTGACTCTAGTGCAAGTGGGAGACTGTTGGAAATATGCCCTAGAGGCAATAATAAAATGGTTATTATTGTATTTCCTAGTTCATGATAATTGTCTATTGTTCATGCAATAATTGTGTTAACCGGAAACCGTAATACATGTGTGAATACATAGACCACAACATGTCCCTAGTGAGACTCTAGTTGGCTAGCTCGTTGATCAATAGATGGTCATGGTTTCATGACCATGGACATTGGATGTCATTGATAACGGGATCACATCATTAGGAGAATGATGTGATGGACAAGACCCAATCCTAAGCATAGCGCAAGATCATGTAGTTCGTCTGCTAAAGCATTTCCAATGTCAAGTATCGTTTCCTTAGACCATGAGATTGTGCAACTCCCGGATACCGTAGGAATACTTTGGGTGTGCCAAATGTCACAATGTAACTGGGTGCCTATAAAGGTGCACTACGGGTATCTCCGAAAGTATTTGTTGGGTTGGCACGAATCGAGACTGGGATTTGTCACTCCGTGTGACGGAGAGGTATCTCTAGGCCCACTCAGTAAGACATCATCATAATGAGCTCAAAGTGACAAAGGATTTAGCCATGGGATGACGTGTTACGGAACGAGTAAAGAGACTTGCCGGTAACGAGATTGAACAAGGTATACGGATACCGACGATCGAATCTCGGGCAAGTATCATACCGATAGACAAAGGGAATTGTATACGGGATTGATTGAATCCCCAACATCGTGGTTCATCCAATGAGATCATCGTGGATCATGTGGGAGCCAACATGGGTATCCAGATCCCGCTGTTGGTTATTCACCGGAGAGGTGTCTCGGTCATGTCTACGTGTCTCCCGAACCCGTAAGGGCTACACACTTAAGGTTCGATGATGCTAGGGTTATAGGGAAATGTTGTACGTGGTTACCAAAGGTTGTTTGGAATCCCGGATGAGATCCCGGACGTCACGAGGAGCTCCCGAATGGTCCGGAGGTAAATATTGATATATAGGAAGTCCAGTTTTGGTCACCGGAAAGTTTTCGGGCTCATCAGTAGTGTACCAGGAGTGCCGGGAGGGTGCCGAAGGACCCCCGGGAGGGGTGTGACGACCAAAGGACTTCGTGGGCCCTTAGAGGAGGTGTACCAGCCCTTATTGGGCTGGCCAAGACCTTTTGGAAGGGCCCATGCAGCTAGGGATAATAGATAAGGCTGAAAAGGATTCAAAAGGAAGAGATCCACCTCCCTTGTGGGAGGTGGACTCCTCCCTAGGTTCGGCCGAACCTCTCCTCCTTGGAGGAGGGTCCAAGGCAGCCCTCCCTCTCCCTCCTCCTATATATATCCAAGGTATTGGGGCTGATTTGAGACGATGACTTCTCTCTCTCTCTCTCGGCGCAGCCCTACCCTTCCTCTTCCTCGTTCTCCGTAGCGCTTGGTGAAGCCGTGCCGGAGTCCATGTAGCTCCACCGTCACCATGTCGTCATGCTACCGGAGCTCTCCCTCAACCTCTCCTCCTTGTTGGATCAAGGCATAGGAGACATCATCCGGTTGCACGTGTGTTGAACATGAAGGCGTCGTTGTTCGGCGCTAAGATCGGAGTCCACCGCGATCTGAATTGCTACGAGTACGACTCCACCAACCGCGTTCTTGTAACGCTTCCGCTTAGCGATCTTCAAAGGTATGAAGATGCAATCTCTCCCCACTCGTTGCTGGTTTCTCCATAGATAGATCTTGGTGATACGTAGAATTTTTTTTGATTTACTACTACGTCTCCCAACAGTATGGCCTCTCCCAGTGTTCTCTCCTCGTCACCTCCAAGAATGTCAAGTTGTAGCTCGTGATATCCTGACATCACTTCATCAATGTTGACATGTGCATAGCCAACTGGAATGGGATTGCAATGGAAGGTTGCTTCTGGGGGAGTTGCTAAAGCATAGCCATCCGTCACCTTCATGGATAAGTTCTTCACTTTCATGTGTAGCTTACAGTTAGTCCTGTCTTTGATAACATCCATAGGGTAGCTAGCTAGCAATGCATCATCATCGATATCGGCCGGGGCAGAACCCATGTTGCTTCTCGGCATAGATGGGACGGTGGTACCCAATGCTGGATCGGTCTGCTCATGTTGCCGCTGAGACGCCCTTTCCTTGCTGAGTGCGTCGATCTGCTCCTGCTGTCGCCTGATTCTGGATTCCAACTCCACACGCTTTGATTCTAGGCCTTCAAGGCAGAGTGCTTCCTCCTTCTTCTTCCGCTCCTCCTACATCTTCTTTCTTCCACGGCTTCTGTAGTCGTCATTCCAACCCGCAAAGCCCTCAAACCATGGAACAATGCCTTTCCCTTGTGTTCTTCTCGGGTGTTCAAGATTCTTTAGGGCGCGTGTAAGCTCGTCGTCCTCTCTGTTGGGCGTGAATACTCCCATTCGAGCTTCTTCTATTTTCATCAGAATTTTGTCTGTCACTTTTTTTAAGACTTGCCTTCACCATAATAGCCACTGTCTTTGGGTGTAACTTCCCCTCATGCGCATAAAACCATGTCCTACACCTCGGGGGCCAGGTCACTGTAACTGGAGTGACCCCTGCGCTAATCATCTCTTGTTCAGATTTATCCCACTTAGGCAGGGCCGTCTAGTAGCCAGCGTATGGTGCCACTGCTTTTTCGCAGCATTAATCTTGTTCTTTCACGACCGTTCCTTAGCTAGTTCTGATTCCTTGAACTTCACGAAACGTCCCAGTGATCTTTTGCCTTCACTAGTGCTCCCTCAAATTTTGGAGTCTTCTTGTTTGCTTTGACATACGCAGCTCATGCATTTTTCTTGAAGGTGTTGAATGCGATCGCCATCTTTTTAAGAGAATAGTTTCTAACTATCTTCATATCTGCATCTGTCAAGTTATCTGGTAGTGTGAAATGTGACATTAGCTCGGTCCAAAGCACATCTTTTGCTCTTTCGTCAAAAAAAGTAACTCCTTCTCGATCTCCCTTTGTTGCCTTTTTCCATTCTTGTGTGGAGATCAGGATTTGGTCCCGTACAATAACTCCGCATTGATTCTTGAACTTGGTCACTTTTTTCATAGGTTCAAACGGTTCGCCAGTTGATGTATTGATGGAATCGATGTTGAACTTTACGCTAGGGTCCAACTTTTTGGCCGGGCCTCGAACTACCCTGTCGCTTGTAGAAGATTTGCTCGATCTGGAGGCCTAAAAGAAGAAAGATCGATTCGTTAATACATATACAACTCAATTAAGACATGTAATGATCACCGGATTGCTTATATAATAAATATACCTCGCCGGTCTTTGTTATTTGAATAACATTTCCTTCATCAACATCGTTGTCAAATTCATCTATTCATTCGTCTTCATCAAACATACAACCCTCTCCGGAATTGTTCAGATATTGCGAGCCGTCATCATCTTCAGGTTCATGCTCTGGGCTCATGGAGCGTATGATGTCGAACAGAGCCTCTTCTCCTTCTCTGCCGGTATTGTCCATTGCTTTTATTTAACTAACTCAGAAGAAAGATAAAACAATTTAGTATTCAAATTAGAATGCATGCAATCAATAAGGAAAACTGAATCATAGTACATAATATGCATCATCGAATATAATCTCGAATAAATCGTCTCGAATATAATATTGAATACATCTCGAATATTATCACTAATACATCTCAAATATTATTAATTTTATAATATCACTACTATAGATCTAGTTGACGTCTCTCAGGACAGGCGGTGCACACCCAAAGAGAAGGAACTATGACAGGATCATAGCTCGGGTGAGATCCCTGAAGAACTTGCCAGGTATTGGAGAACCTGACGTCCAACGCATCCATGCAGGGACGGACATGCTCGTCCTCCTCTCTGAAACGGCGATGTACCACCTCCGATGGGGCCGGCTGCCTCCGCATCAAAAGTGGCCCACGCGAACACCACCAAAGAAGCTCCGGGTCGATGATGGGACCCGGGGTCGGGTTCCTCACCAAGCTACGTGCCCCTGAAGGTAGCACCTCCCAGCGCCAGCCCGGTGGAGCCCAGTCCCGGACATGGCGCCTCTGAAGCAGGACGTCGTCGCGAATGAGTCGACGATGAGGATGGAGGCCACACATCATTGACTCCGAGAAGAAATTCTTTGCAAATTAAACCTTTTTTAAATGCTTGATTGTGATTTCTTACTATGTCAAAATTCATCAACTTTTTTCTATACATTGTATTCATACATACATATATATATATATACTAATTTCTGTACATATTGGATCAAAATGTAAAAATTCTTCAAATGTCAAAAATCCTTCACTTTTTTCTATACATCTAATTAATCATCTAGTGAAAAAATGTCGAAATTCTTGCATCTATGTCAAAATTCCTGAAATGTGAAAAATCCTTAACTTTTTCTATACATCAAAATTCTTGCATCTAATCATCTAATCATTTATACATCTAATCACCTAATCATCTAGTGTGTGTGTTCATGCATATACGTGTGGGGGGGCTCGGGGAGGGGCCAGCGGCCGCCATGGCGGCACAGGGGGCGAGGGAGAGGGGGGAGCTCACAGCGGGGCGACGGGGCGACGGCGAGGAGCTCGGGGCCGGGGAGGAGCGGGCGCGGGTGGCATCCCGGGCGGCGTCAAGCCGGGCTCGGGGAGGAGCGGGCGCGGTTGTATATATAAGGAGGCATTTAGTCCCGGTTGGAGCCACCAACCAGGACTAAAGGTGAATTTCACCAGCCGAAGCGGCGGGAAGCGGCCCCTTTAGTCACGGTTGGTGGCTCCAACCGGGACTAAAGGGGGGCCTTTAGTCACGGTTGGTGGCACCAACCGCGACTAAAGGCCTGGCTTCCCGTATTGAATTTTTTTAATTTATTTATTTTTCTGTTTTTTCTGCTTTATTTATTTTCTTTTGTTTCTGAGTTCTTTTTTGCTTTATTTAGGGTTTCTTTGTGAATCTTTTTGCTTTAGGTAAACAAATTATAAGCTTTCTATTAGTGCGAGTAGTTTTAAAATTTGAATTATTTGAAATTTGTGTGAATCACTAGTTTGTGAATAACTTTATTTTAAGGGACAAATGATTTTATGCCCCTAGTTGGGTCACACTTGGCATGTTTACCCCTAGTTTCCGAAAACACTCGTTCTTGCCCAAACCACTTCGCTTCTCTTATGCTTTTGCCCTTTGACCGTTTGACCATCACTTTGAAAACTTCATAAAAAATCATACTAACTTACAAACATTTAGATAATATATCAGAATGTTCATAAGAACATCACCTATGCGTGCATGCAATTTGCATTCATGACAAAAATGTTGGAAAGTCCCCATCGCAGATGATAGCTGAAACTCAGATGGGGACTTTCCAACATTTTTGTCATAAATGCAAATGACATGCACATATAGGTGATGTTTCTCTGAACATTTTGACATCTTATATGAATTTTTCTGAGTTAGTATGAATTTTTTTTCTGAAATTTTCAAAATGATGGTCAAATGGTCAAAGGGCAAAAGCATAAGAGGAGCGAAGTGACTTGGGTAGAACCGAGGGTTTTTGGAAATTAGGGGTAAAACTGTCGAGTGATACGCAACTAAGGGCACCAAATTAATTATCCCTTATTGTAAAAGTAGATTTTTCAGTGATTATTTCTTTTGTTGTTTAATATTAGTGTGTTTTATCATTATATTCAATTTGGTAATGCTTAGGTTATTTAAAAAATTAAACGCCTTAGTAACAGACGAGTTTTCATCTGAAACCCTGATACTTCGAAAGAGATTGTCCATTTTGTGCACGAAGTGCATCCAGTTTTTGCCGTAACCCTCTCAACTTTTTAGCACATGATATGTGGATGAAATGATGATACCATGCCAACTTTTAACCTTTTCAGAGTTCATTTGTAGTGCTTTTCAATCTCAGGGTCATTTAGCTCAAAAAAATCAGTAAATGCATGAAAAATAGCAAATGAAGTCAGAAAGGGTTGAGAATTGATGGCCTGCCTTTGAATGGTGCATATTGAACGCACAAAAAAGTCCGGAGTTGAAATAAGTTAAAAAATGAAATGCCTTTGTAACAGATGAGTTTTCGTCTGAAACCCTGATACTTCAAAAGAGATTGTCCATTTTGTACACGAAGTGCATCCAGTTTTTTCCTTAACCCTCTCAACTTTTTAGCACATGCTATGTGGGTGAAATGACGATACCATGCAAACTTCAACCTTTTCAGAGTTCATTTGTAGTGCTTATCAATTTCAGGGTCATTTAGCTCAAAAAAAAGTAAATGCATGAAAAATAGCAAATGAAGTCAGAAAGGGTTGAAAATTGATGGACTGCCTTTGAATGGTGCATACTGAACGCACAAAAAGTCTGGAGTTGAAATAAGTTTTTTTAAATAAAATGCCTTTGTAACACACGAGTTTTCGTCTGAAACCCAGATACTTTGAAAGAGATTGCCCATTTTGTACACGAAGTGCGTCCAGTTTTTGCCGTAACCCTCTCAACTTTTTAGCACATGCTATGTGGGTGAAATGATGATACCATGCCAACTATCAACCTTTTCAGAGTTCATTTGTAGTGCTTATCAATTCCAGGGTCATTTAGCTCAAAAAAATCAGTAAATGCATGAAAAATAGCAAATGAAGTCAGAAAGGGTTGAAAATTGATGGCCTGCCTTCGAATGGTGCATACTGAATGCACAAAGCACATATGTACACTACCATTACAAAGATTTCCTTCGGTTTGTCCGAAGTGGGACTTTCCAGATATATAAGTTCCGAAACTAACTAGAGAAGCCGGTCACATCCCAGAGTGGGATCTTTGGGAATAAAAAAAATTCTTCGCGTGTGTCCCTTTGCATCATAACCATGGACAATCTTCATCGTTTAACTTGATGCTCGGGTCAACATTCACTGTGAAGGGAGCAATTTCATGAAACTTTTCATAATCTTCTCACATGTCTATCTTGTCCTCCACTCCCACGATGTTTCTTTTCCCTGAAAGAACTATGTGGCGCTTTGGCTCATCGTATGATGCATTCGATTCCTTATATTTTCTTTTTCTTGGCTTGGTAGACATGTCCTTCACATAGAAAACCTGCGCCACATCATTGTCTAGGACGAATGGTTCGTCTGCGTACCCAAGATTGTTGACATCCACTGTTGTCATTCAGTACTGTGGGTCTTCCTTTACCCCGCCTCCTATCAGATTGACCCATTTGCACCTAAACAAAGGGACCTTCAAACCAAGTCCATAGTCAAGTTCCCATATCTCCTCTATGTAACCATAATATGTGTCCTTTGGCCCATTGCTGTTTGCTGCATCAAAGCGGACACCACTGTTTTGGTTGGCACTCTTTTTATCTTGGGCGATCGTGTAAAACGTATTCTCATTTATCTCTTACTCTTTGAAAGTCAATATAGTAGAAGATGGTAACTTGGACAGCAAGTATAGGTCATCTTCAACAGTATCTTCATGCATGAGACGTGCCTACAACCAACCGGCAAAAGTCACAGTTTGTTCATGTGTAATCCATTCGTCAGACTTCTCCGGATGTTTGGAGCGTAGAATATTCTTGTGTTGCTCAATATACGGAGCCACCAAGGCGGAACTTTGTAGAACTGTGTAGTGTGCTTGTGCCAAAGAATGCATGTCCCGGCATACTAGTGAATTCTTTCCTAGCATGCCTCTTCAACCCAGTTTGCCCTCATGCCGCGATTTAGGAACACCAATCGGCTTAATGTCAGGAATAAAGTCAACACAAAACTCAATGACCTCCTCTGTTTCATGGACCTTGGAGATGCTTCCTTATGGCCTAGCACAATTATGAACATATTTATTTAAGACTCCCACGAACCTCTAAAAGGGGAACATACTGTGTAGAAATACAGGACCCAGAATGGCAATCTCCTCGACTAGGTGAACTAGGACGTGCGTCATGATATTGAAGAAGGATGGTGGGACCACCAACTCTAAACTGACAACACATTGCACCAAATTATTCTCTAACCCTGGTAGGATTTCTGGATTGATTGCCTTCTGAGAAATTGCATTCAGGAATACACATAGCTTCACAACGGCTAATCGAACGTTTTTCGGTAGAAGCACCCTCAATGCAACCGGAAGCAGTTGCTTCATAATCACGTGGCAGTCATGACACTTTAGGTTCTGGAACTTTTTATCTGCCATATTAATTATTCCCTTTATATTCAACGAGAAGCCAGATGGGACCTTCATGCTGAGCAGGCATTCGAAGAAGATTTCCTTCTATTCTTTGGTAAGAGTGTAGCTGGCATGACCCTCAAACTGCTTTGGATCCATGACGTCTTCTCCATGCATACGTTGCTGGTCCTCCCATGCCTCCGGCATATATTTTGTCTTCCCATACATGCCTAAGAAGCCTAGTAGGTTCACGCAAAGATTCTTCATCACGTGCATCACATCGATTGCAGAGCGGACCTCGAGGTCTTTCCAATAGGGTAGGTCCCAAAATATAGATTTCTTCTTCCACATGGGTGCGCGTTTGTCAGCGTCATTCGGAACAGATTGTGCTCTAGGACACTTGCCAAAGATTACTTTTAAATCCTTGACCATATCAAGTATATCATCACCCGTATGGTGATGGGGCTTCTTCCGGTGATCTGCCTCACCTTTGAAATGCTTGCCTTTCTTTCTTACGGGATGCATGCTCTAAAGAAATCAATGATGCCCCAGATACACATTCTTCTTACATTTATCCAAATATATACTGTCGATATCATCTAAATAGTGCGTGCGTGCATGGTATCCCTTCTTTGTGTGTCCTGAAAGGTTACTGAGAGCAGGCCAATCATTGATGGTTACAAACAACAACGCATGTAGGTCAAATTCCTCCTGATCTTTCACATCCCACACACATACACCTTTTCCATTCCACAGCTATAAAAGTTCTTCAACTAATGGCCATAGGTACACATCAATGTCGTTGATGTGTTGCTTGGAGCCTTAGATGAGCACTGGCATCATAATGAACTTCCGCTTCATGCACAACCAAGGAGAAAGGCTATAGATACATAGAGTCACATGTCATGTGCTATGATTGTTGTTCTGCTCCCCAAAAAGATTAATGTCATCTGCATTAAACTAAACCATACGTTCCTTGCGTCCTTTGCAAAGTCTTTCCCCTTTCTCTCGATTTTTCTCCACTGTGATCCATTAGCGGGCACTCTCAACATCCCGTCTTTCTTACGATCTTCTTTGTGCCATCGCATCAACTTGGCATGCTCTTTGTTTTGGAACAAACATTTCAACCATGGTATTGTAGGAGCATACCACATCACATTGGCAGGAATCTTCTTCCTGGGGTGCTCACCCTCAACATCACCAGGGTCATCATGATCAATCTTATAGCGCAATGCACAGCATACCGGGCATGCATTCAAATCCTCGTACTCATCGCGGTAGAGGATGCAGTCATTAGGGCATGCATGTATCTTCTCCACCTCTAATCCTAGAGGGCGGACAACCTTATTTGCTTCGTACGTACTCTCTGGCAATTCGTTGTCCTTTGGTAGCTTCTTCTTTAACATTATCAACAACTTTTGAAATGCCTTGTCAGATACACCATTCTCTGCCTTCCATTGCAGCAATTCCAGCGGGGTACCCAGCTTTTTCTTGTCATCTTCGCAATTTGGGTACAACCCTTTTTTGTGATCCTCTAACATGCGCTGCAACATCACCTTCTCCTTTTCACTTGCACAGTTTCTCTTTGCATCGGCAATGGCCCGACCAAGATCATCAGCGGGCTCATCTGATGCCTCTTCTTCAGCTCCTCCCCACATTGTCAGCTCATCTTCTTCCCTCATTGTTGTACCATCGTATTCATGGAACCCATGGCCAAGATAGCTGTCGTCATCCTCTTCTTCTTCATTCTCTTCCATTAGGACTCCTCTTTCTCCGTGCTTGGTCCAACAGTTATAGCCGGACATGAAACCAGACTCAAACAGGTGGACGTGAATGGTTCTTGAGTTAGAGTAATTTTGATCATTCTTACAGCCAGCACATGGACAATACATAAAATCATCCGGCCGCTTGTTTGCCTCAGCCGCAACCAGAAAAGTATGCATGCCATTAATGAACTAGGGAGAGCATCGGTCGCCGTACATCCATTAACGGCTCATATTTATTACACAACACCAAAAAGACCAAATTAATACAAGTTCGTACATAAAGTTCATAAATACTTTTTCTCATAAAACAACATACAAACTCTCTAGCTAAAGCATTTAAATGCAACAACAAATGCGATCAACATCGCAACTAAGGTAACAATTGATCCAATAGCATAGTGATACCGAGCCTCGCTATCAATGGCATATCTTTTAAATTTTCTAATCTTCAAGCGCATTGCACCCATCTTGATCTTGTGATCATCGACGACATCGGCAACATACAACTCCAGTTTCATCTTCTATTCTTCAACTCTTTTCAATTTTTCTTTCAAATACTCGTTTACTTTTTCAACTAAATTTAACTTCTTGACAAGAATATCTATGTCGGTTGGCATCTCCGGTTCACATACCTACTAGATAAAAATATCTATGTCAACTTGATGGGCATAATTGTCATAAACACGAAAGGCAACAAAGAGTTATAAAAGAGAGTATATACCACATCCAAATCATAAACCGGACGAGGGCAGACGGGGACGGATTTCAAAATCATGCCACTATGTATAACAAACAACCATATAGGTAAGAAAACTATAAAAGCAACTAACTAAATCTTACAAACATGGTTTTTTTATAAAAAGGATAAGAACAAGAGGCTCACCAAGGTGGTGCCGGCGACGGGACGGTGCGGGCGATCGACGGTGGTTAGGACGGGGACAAGAAGGCACTAAGTAAACTAGACCTACAAATGCAAAGTAAGAAGTTAATTTGAGCTCAAATTGCATAAATAAAATAAACTACCACATACAAACTAAAACCCACAAATCACTATACTTATAGAGCATTGCAAGAGCTAATCTAGCAATGAGAGATGAAAGGACAAAGTTGCTAACCTTTGTGAACACTTGGATGGATGGGGTTCCTCCAAATCTTGACAAATTTTAGCAAAAATGGAGGATGAGCTCGGGGAAGAGAGGAAGAACAGAGAGGAGATGAAAGGGGAAGAACAGAGAGGAGTGTGCTCGGGATGGCCGGAGGGTTCATATAGGGGACCTTTAGTCCCGTTGGTGGCTCCAACCACGACAAAAGGTTAGCCTATAGTCACGGTTGGAGCCACCAACCGGGACTAAAGGTTTCTGTGGGGCCCCAGGCTGATGCCAGCCTGCCACCACACCTTTAGTACAGGTTCATGGCATGAACCGGGACTAAAGGTCCGGAACGAACCGGGACTAATGATGCCCATCACGAACCGGGACTAATGAGCACATTAGTGCCTGTCGGGGATGTACCCCGCAGTATAACCCGACCGGAAGTATGACCCGGCCAGGACTTGGTGACTCACTGGAGACCCGGTCGAGACTTGACGATTCATTGGTAACCCGGCAAGCGAGTCAGACGAGCGACAAGGCCCAAGGCCCAGCATGTAAGTCGGCGCTAAGCGGTTCACAAGAGAAGGCCCAAAGGAGAGAAAGGATTCCCTTACAACAAAAACAAGACCCGGATTAGGATTCATGAAAGACTAGTCCTAATCCTACTCCTAGTAGGACTCTACATGTAAGCCTACCCTTTCCACCTATATAAGGAGGGGTAAGAGCACCCCTAGAGGGACAAGTTCACAAGTTAAGACAGAAACAGGAGATTAGAGATAGACAGATTAGAGCCTCTCGAGATTAGAGGTAGCGATGTCGCACCCTTGTAACCGAGAGATCTTCCTCATCATCAATACAAGACAAGAAGGACGTAGGCTTTTACCTCTTCTCGAGGGGCCAAACCTGGGTAAACTCGCGTCTCTCGATTCCGACCAACCCCTCTCAAGCCGCCACATAGTTGCGATGGCCTCACACCTAAGTCCGTTAACCCGGACATCTTGCCGTGAAAAATTCATGACAGTTGGCACCCACCATGGGGCACGGAACGTGATGGTGTTGTGTTCTTGAAGGGATCTTTCCTAGGGATCGAGAAACTCGTGACGAATCTGATGAACAAGAGCCGGCATGAAGCAATCATGCAAGATAATCCGCCATGGGACAGTTGGAAGAGCCGGAAAATTCATCGGTCATTTATAACAACTCATGGATATAAATTCTAGCGAGAATTGATTTCATGAGGGATTAAGTTTGCGGTCTCGCCGCCACCATTTCTACGCGATTTATCAAATCAACGCGAGTCGCCGAGACTGACAGAAGTTCAGGGTGATCCCGTTTTTGTCACACAACCGCAAGTTCATCTATAGTCCGCGTGAAGGTCAAGAAAAACCCAACCACGGACTCGACTGGCTCAGCCTCCGCTCGACCGCGCCGCTCCGGCCGCACTGCGCCCACGCCGGGATTGCTCTGCCTTGAGCTGCTACGTCAGCCGCGCCCGTCTCCACGCACAGCTTCGGTCCGCTCCCGCCTCTACCCGTTCTGCCTCAGCCCCGCCCGACGCGCTATGGCCGCTTCGCCTCTCCCGATGCCGTGGTCGTCCCTGTCAAGACCAGCTTCCATGGTCGAGTCTGAGCCGGCCTTTCCACGGCCTCGATCTCTGCCACCGTAGCATCGCCACCGATCCGGCTATCTGCTAGCTTGCCGCCCCGTTGCTTCGGTTCCGTGTCTCACCCTTGCGTCCCCTCCTACTCCACGCCCCCTCGCCGCAACACAACACCTCTAGGACGCAACACTGTGCCATGCCACCGCATCTGCGCATCCCGACGTGCCTTCGCCGTGTTGCGCCTGCGCTGGCTCCGCAGTGCCTCGGCCCTGTTCCTCCGTGTCCGCGCGCTGAGCCGCCAGGCGTCGGCCCTGCTCCTCTGCGTCCGCGCCTTGAGCCGCCGTGCCCCAGCCCTGCTCACCTTATTTCCGCTTCTCCCGCCGTGCCTACGAGCCGGTCGGCTCCTAGCTGCTCACACGCCTCGCTTTAACTGCGTCGAGCTTCGCCTTCGTGTGTAGCCATTCTGCTACTACACCCCGCATACCTCCATCATCGGCCCTGCGCGCGGTCCGTCTGGGAACCAGTGGCTCTCCCTCCGCGTGCATGTGCATGTCGCCTTGCAGGTAGCTGATGTCCTCCCGCCGCTCCGGCCTAGCTGACTGCCAGCTTGCCGCAGCCATTTCCACCCCACTTCCATGTGCTACTACGCCATGGCAGTTCAGCCTCTATTCGGCCCCGCGTGCCGAATCAGCTACCTGCTGCCGCTTCGCTATGGTGAAACAGTTTTTCACTTGCAAGAGTTTCTATCGAGTTGATGGTCGTGTTCGAGTTAGCTTTAGTTTGTGTATATGTACATGACCAGAATCAATTAAGGTGCCCGCTAGCTTGCTTTAGCTGGCTTGCACTTCGTGTTCTGGCTTCTGGAGGATACAAGCTAGCCATACAAAAGCAACACACGGTAGAACAAACGCCTGAGGTGCGCGGTCATCTGAGAGCAAAGGAAGAATATGAGGAGTTTCAGTCAGCATACATCATGAGCCATGATGAGAGCTGCCCGGGTCATGACCATGCACTGAAAGTCCTGGATGTTATGGACATAAATTCAAGCAGAGGAATATCAGCCACCATTCGCGCCACCCGGTGCAAAGGAATATCAGCATTGAGACTTGAGCGCTACAGCCTCATCGGGTGAGGGGGTTATTACCCCTGGGTAGGCCAAAGCAATGGGGTCTCCTCCCTTTCGCTTCTGAGAATAACTACGCGGCCAGCTGGTCGTGGCCGGCTGGAGGACATCCGGCACCAGCTGGTGCTGGCTGACGCCCTGAACGGTTGGTCAAGGAGCCGGCTCGGCCCTCAGCCGGCTGGGCACGGCCGGCTGCCTCCGGGCCGCCTCTTTTGTTGACCCCAGGACGGACATGCGACGTCCCGTCCCTCTGCGCACGAGTACGGCGACGCAACGCGACCGGCACGATGGGCGGCCGTGTGGCTACAGTGGCTATTGACACATTGCAGCGTGTGGCTACAGTCTAACCGTCCCAGCCGTTGACCTCGGCGAGTGCGTCCGAGCGAAGGAACAGTGTCGACACGCCCACGCCCACTCGATGACCTGCCCCGGCGTGGCTACAGCGCGGCCAGCCGTATCGGAGACTTTGGTCGGCTGGCGCTAGACGACGTCCCCCCCCCCCCCCGGGCAACCCGTGCCGCGGCAGGTGGGCGAGGGTCAATCGCACAGACGGCTTGCGGGCCCCAACGGGAGGTGGGACCGCTCAGCCGGCGGACCCCACCGACGACGAGACGGCATGAATGGTGGGACTCCCTGGCCATCCGGAGAGACTGCCAGCTGGGTCCCCCCGCCCCTCTACTTAGAACATATTATAAGAACCGGGGGGTTGGCCTATAAAACCCCCCGAGCCCCTCATCCAACAGGGACGGACGATCACATGCACGCACGCACACACACCAAACCCCTTCTAGCAGCGGAGGGAGGCGAGGCGGCTCCTCGTTCTTCCTCCTCTAGACACAGCTCCACGAGCACCATTGTACTCATACCCATCCATCCAACTAAACGAAGCGGGACTAGGGGCATTACCTCTCTCGAAGGGCCCTGAACCTGGGTACATCATGTGCCATCACCGCTTGTGCCCAATCTCGCACCAGGAGCCCGTCGGCGTCCTTCGGCCCCAACCACCTACGATAAGCCACCCTATGGCATCTGTCGTGAGAAAACGATGACAGTTGGCGCCCACCATCGGGCCGTATGGGGCGCCGGACGGATTCATGCTCCGAGCGGGACCCCTCGCCATTCCCCGCCGTCGCTGCATGCCCAAGCAAAACTGTGGGCTCGTGGGGCTTGCTCCAGCACGCCCTGCGGGCAATTCCGTCGGCCTCACGACCGACATCGACACACTCACCGAGCACTTCGGCAGGCTCAGCCTTGCCGAGACTCTGGCCACTGACGAGTACCCCGCGCAGGTGCTCGTCTATGCCGGCCTCCCACAACCATGGGCGCACTCGTTGTGACTCAGTCCAGCTCCTCTCACAGTCACGTGGGAGTAATGGCCATCCCTTCCTCCACCGCTTCCGAACGAGCATGGGTTGCGGCTAACGCTGCCGCTGCTCGCGTCGGCACGTCCGACCCGCTCGACGCGGCCCTCGAGGCTTGAGCACTCCGATCGCCCTGACGACAAACCCCGACACCGCCGTGGCCGATCTCGAGGCGGCTCATCGCGTCCTGTTCGAGGACGGCACCGCCCTCGCGGCCATGCAGCGCCACATGGAGGCGGCGCAGCGTGAGTACGCTTCCGCCTACGGACTCACCCCGGCTGGCACCGAGCCCAGCCGGCATGGAGCTGTGCGCGACTACGGTCGCATGGTCGCCGAAATCCTTAGCGGCAAGATGCCCGTTTACGACACCCCCGCAGCCAACCTACGGGCTCTCAAGGTGGCCTACGAGGAATTGGCCACCTTGGAGGGCGAAGAGTGTACCGCCCACGAGCGCCACATCAAGGAGCTCATTGATGCTGCTGATGCGCAGCAGCATCTACTCGCAACGGGCGGTGCTTCCACCGAAGGCCCCCGGCCCGAGCGCGAGGGCACGGGAACTATCGGCCCAGGCGACCCAATACTCCTGCTCCCCTCGCGTCTCCGACCGCCGGGATGAGATGAACTACCCCCGGCCCTCTCAACCGCCGGGGAGCGAGCAGCCGGCTGTTAACAGCCGGCGCACCAACTACCCGCCTCGAAGCGGCCACCATCACGAAGCGCCGGCATCCGGCAGCCGGCGCAGCCGCGGGCATACGCCGCCGCCGCGGCACGAGTCAGGACAATCGGTTCCACCTACCGTCCGCCTCGAGCTCTCGGCTCGGCTCGGACCGCATGTTCCCCACAGCGAGAAGCAGTAAGGGACCTACCTATGGCCAGTAAAGAACCCACCTAAGGCTGGCTCCTCGGACAGCTTTCGGAGCTTCTGCTTCACTGGTGTAACACAAGTGGTTCCTGGGCTTTAACTAACTAAGTGCTGGCAGTGATTTTAGGTTGGTTTCATGGTTTCTTCATTCTTGTAGCCTATGTTGCATGTGTTCCTGCAACCGCATCGACAAAATCATGCAATCCGCCCTCCTTGAGGAGGAGGGCTCGATTGGTCCGGCTTGCTTCGGCCCCCGGATCCGCACTGAGCCTTTTTCCAACCGGCTTCACGCTCCCTCGGGACACCCCAAAATATAACGGGGCAGCCAAGCCCGAAGACTGGCCGATCGACTATACCACCGCGGTTGGCATCGCCAGGGGGAACAAGCGTGTTGCCATTTGCTACGTCCCCCTCATGTTGATCGGCTCGGCCTGCACCTGGCTCAACAGCCTGGCGGCCGGCACATCAACACTTGGACGGACTTCGACGAGGCCTTCGTCCGCAACTTCATCGGTACCTACAAGCGGCCCGGCCATCCCCGTGAACTCGCTATGTGCGTTCAAGGGCCAGACGAATCCCTCCGCAACTACCTCACTCGGTGGACCGAGCTTTGCAACTCCTGCGAAGGGGTGCACGAGGCACAAGCCGTGCAGTACTTCATTGAAGGCTGCGAGACGACACCCCCCTCAAGCACAAGCTTCTATGCTCCGAGCCGGACACGCTTTCCGAGCTCATGACCAAGGCAGACAAGTACTCCACGGCCGACTCGGCCATCCGGGTCAAGACGACCCCGCCTGCCAAGACGACAACGACACCGGCCGCGACCCGGCCGGCTGCTGACAACCGGCAGCCACAAAACAACAAGAGCAAGAAAGACCAGTCAGATCCCCGCTATGGGAGCTGGCAGGTCAACACCATTGAGGAGCAGGAGCCGGCTACTCAACCTTCCATCCAACGCCAGCGCGCTGGCAAGGCTGCCTGGCAGCCGAAGCTCACCTTCGAGCAAATGCTTGACCTCCCCTGCAAGAACCACTCAGGGGCCAAACCCTCTACGCAAATGCTCCGATAGTGCAGCTTCTCACAGCGATTGGCCCGGGGGACGGCCTTTTGGCTCCTCCCACGCCGCCAGCCCGTGCGCCGGCCCCGGCCCAAGCTGTCGCCCCGGCGCCGGCTCCGGCTCCGGCCCAGAACGACGGTCGTTTGATCGACCAGTTCCCCAACGAAGATGGCTGTTACGTTATCTTCACCAGTGAAGAGACGGACAAACATGCCCAACGCCAGCTCCGACGTGAGGTGAACACCACCATGCCGACAACTCCCCAGTTCATGCACTGGTCGGAGAAGCCGCTCACTTGGATCCAGGCCGATCACCCCGCTGTGATGCCAAATCCTGGCAGCTACGCCTTGGTCCTCGACCCCACCATCGCCACCAAGGAGCGAACTTGCCGCTTCTCGCGGGTGCTGATAGATGGTGGCAGCAACATCAACATCCTCTACCTCAACGCTATGCACAAGCTGGGGCTGAAGATAGAAGACCTGCAGGCGAGCCGGACGATTTTCCATGGCATCGTGCCTGGAAAGTCCTGCTCACCTGTCGGCAAGATCACACTCGACGTCCTCTTCAGCAGACCCGGCCACTTCTGCTATGAGCCGGTGCTGTTCGAGGTCGTGGACCTCACGAGCCCCTACCACGCGTTGCTGGGCCGATCGGCTCTTGTCAGCTTCATGGCGGTCCCCCATTATGCCTACCTCAAGCTTAAGATGCCGGGCCGCAAGGGAATCATCACCATCAAGGGTGACTACAAGATGTCGCTCGAGTGCGCTCAAGACGGTAGCCGGCTGGCCGAGGCCCTGGAGATCGCCGAGGAGAAATGGCAGCTCGACCGGCTCGTGGCCCTCGCTGCCAGCCAGCCAGCCGTGTCGGCTCCTCCCTCGCAATCTGTCGGTGAGGCCTCCTTCCAGCCGTCCAAAGACACCAAGAAAATCCCACTCGACCCAGCCAACCTGACCCAGTGCATCACCATCGGCTCCCGCCTCAATAGCAAATAGTAAGGCGAGCTCGTTGACTTCCTCCGTGAGAATCGGGACATCTTTGCATGGTCCCCCAAGGACATGCCGGGTGTTCCAAGGAAGTTCGCCGATCACAAACTCCACGTCCGGCTGGACTTCAAGCCGGTCAAGCAACCCCTGCGCCGCATCTCCGAGGAGAAGTGGCGTACTATAGGCGAAGAGATCGCCCGGCTACTCGCAGCCGGGTTCATCATGGAAGTGTTCCACCCGGACTGGCTGGCCAACCCAGTCCTGGTGCTGAAGAAGAACAAGACCTAGCGCATGTGCATCGACTACACTAGCCTGAACAAGGCGTGTCCCAAGGACCCGTTCGCTCTGCCGCGGATCAATCAAGTCATCGACTCCACAGCCGGCTGTGACTAGTTGTCTTCCCTGGACGCCTACTCCGGCTACCACCAGATCAAGCTGGACCCGGAAGACCGTCTCAAGACCTCCTTCAACATGCCCTTTGGGGCCTACTGCTACATCACCATGTCCTTCAGCATGAAGAACGTAGGCGCCACCTTCCAACGGTGCATGCAGAAATGCCTCCTGCCTTAGATAGGCAGGAATGTCCACGTCTACGTCAACGACATCGTCGTCAAAACCAAGAAGCATTTTAGCCTCCTTGATGACCTCCGGGAGACCTTCGTGAACATGCGCGAGTACAAGATCAAGACTCGGAGAAGTGTGTCTTCGGCGTCCCGGCCGGTCAACTCTTGGGTTTCTTCGTGTCCGCCCGCGGTATCGAAGCTAACCCCGAGAAGATCAGCACGATCGAGCGCATGCCCAAGCCGACCCGGCTCCGTGACGTCCAGAAGTTCACCGGCTACCTTGCCTTGCAAAGCCGGTTCATCATCCGGCTAGGGGAGAAGGCATTGCCCCTCTACGGGCTCCTTCGCAAGACGGCTCTAATCGAGTCGAGTCAAACCAAGAGGCCGGGCATCTTCGACTGGCCCGACGAGGCGGACGAGGCTTTCCGTGGCCTCAAGAAGGCTCTCACCCATGCGCCCATCCTAGCCGCGCCGGCTGAGAAGGAGCCCCTGCTCGCCTACATCACGGCGACCACACGCGTCATCAGCATCATCCTAGTGGTCGAGCGGCCGGAGGAGGGCAAGTGCCTGTCAGTCCAGCGACCCGTCTACTACCTCAACGAAGTCCTCTCCGCGTCCAAGCCGAACTATCCCCACTACCAGAAGATGTGCTATGGAATATACTTCGTTGTCAAGAAGGTCAAGCAATACTTCCAGGAGCATACCATTATCGTGCTGAGCACGGCCCCGCTTGGCGAGATCATGAGCGGACGGGACTCCACCGGCCGGATAGCCAAATGGGTCATCGCCCTCGCCGATCATGAGATCGGGTACGAGCCAAGAACCGCCATCAAGTCACAGGCATTGGCTAACTTCCTCGTCGACTGGGCGGAGACGGGGTTCATGCCGCCTCCCATAGACTCCACGCATTGGTGCATGCATTTCGACGGTTCGAAAATGAGGACCAGCCTGGGTCCCGGCATAGTCCTCTCCTCCCCCAAGGGTGATCATCTCAAGTACACTCTCTAGATCCACTTCGCTGCCTCCAACAACGTGGCCGAGTATGAGGACATCGTCCACAGCCTCCGGCTGGCCAAGGAGATCGGCATCAGGCGCATCCTCTGCTTCGGGGATTCCGATCTCATGGTGCAGCAAGTCTCTGGCGAATGGGATGTCAGGGACGCCAACATGGCCAGCTACCGCTTCCTCGTACAACAGCTCACCGGCTCCTTCGAGGGCTGTGAGTTTCATCACATCCCATGAGCGGACAACGAGGCGGCTAACGCGATGGCAAAGATCGACTCCAACCGACAGGCCATCCCAACCGGCATCTCCCTTGACCGGCAGCTCAAGCCATCGATCAAGCCTTCCTCGGAGTTGGAGTCAATCTTCGTACCGGCGGGCATCGCCAGCCCGTCAATGGCCCCAGCCGCCCCTCCGGTGTCTTCGCCACCGTCTCCCGCACCACCGGCCGCCCTGCCGGCGCCGATCGAGTCAGTTGCGATCAAGCCGGCCGGCCCCAGTGACGCAGCCGTCATGATGATCATCGACCAGCCGGCCCCGGGCCGGGCGAGCCGGACCCAGGGGCTGATCAACCAGTCTTGAGGGCTCCCGAGCCGGTCCCAAGGGCTGGCGAGCCGGGCCCAAGGGCTGATCAACCAGTCCCGGGGGCTCCCGAGCCGGCCCCCATCTCGGACCCCTCATGGGCCCAACCCATCCTAGCATTTCTTCTACGGGGCGAGCTGCCTCCGGACGAGGCTTTGGCAAGGCAAATCCAGCGTCGGGCCACAGCCTACGGCATCATCAACAATGAGCTCGTCCACCGCAGCACCACCGGCGTCTTCCAGCGATGCGTCGAGCCGGAAAAGGGTCTGGAGATCCTCCTCGACATACACCAGGGTGAGTGCGGGCACCACGCCACCTCCAGGACCCTGGTGGCCAAGGCTTTTCGCCACGATTTCTTCTGGTTGACTGCTCTCGAGGCGGCCAAGAAGTTGGTTGACGAGTGTGAGGGTTGCCAATGCTTCAGCACGTAGAGCCACCTACCGGCCACAGCCCTCCAAACCATCCCCCTCTCGTGGCCTTTCGCCGTTTGGGGGCTGGACATGGTGGGCCCATTCAAGACCGCTCGAGGCGGCATGACGCACTTGCTGGTGGTCGTCGACAAATTCACCAAGTGGATCAAGGCGCGACCAATCAAGAAGTTGGACGGCCCTACGGTCGTCCGGTTCATCGGCGACATCACGGTGCGCTACGGCGTTCCCCACAGCATCATCACCGACAACGGCACGAACTTTGCCAAGGGCGCACTCGTGAGCTTCTGCTCCAAGCAAGGGATCCGGCTGGACCTGGCCTTCATCGTTCATCCGCAGTCAAACGGCCAGGTCGAGAGGGAAAACGGCCTTATCCTATCTGGCATCAAGCCTCGTCTCATAACGCCGCTAGTAAGGTCGACCGGCTACTAGATCGGCGAGTTGCTGGCCGTCCTTTGGAGTCTCCGGACCACCCCGAACCGTTCAACCGGCTACACACCTTTCTTCCTTGTGTACGGGTCTGAGGTGATCATCCCCACCGACATCGAGTTCGATTCGCCTCGGGTCGCCCTATACACGGAGAAGGACACAAAAGAAGCAAGAGAAGACAGTGTCGACATACTAGAGAAAGCTCCTGAACTGGCCTTGAGCCGGACGGCAATCTACAAGCAGAAGCTCCGGCATTACCACAGCAAGCAGATCCGGCCACTCTCATTTCGCGAGGGGGACCTGGTCCTCAGGCGGATCCAGCGGACGGCCGGACAACACAAGTTGTCCTCCCCATGGGAGGGCCCATTCATCATCAGCAAGGCACCGCACAACAACGCGTACTATCTAATAGATGCCCAGAAGCCGCAGAAGCGCAAAAGAGATGCCCCGGTGAGGAGACGGAGCGCCCATGGAACGCGGCCCTCCTGCGCCCGTTTTACTGCTGAAGAAACCAGTGTATGTATGTACCCCCACCCTTTTGGGCTTATGAATGCAATGGGCGCCCCAAGCCGTCTCTTGGGGCGCGCCCCATTTCATTTCCCTCAAAAGTGTTCCTCACTCACCGGCTCCCCGACCCGGCTCCCGGGCCCGGGGGCTAGCCGGCTGGACCTAGAGCGCCTCTCCCAGAAATTGGCTAAGTAATGTGAGCCGGACAAACCTCCCCACCCCTACCAGTCACAGAACCGACTCCTGGCTGTCCGGCTAGCGGGGCCTCGGGGCGGCCAATTTCGGCTCACACGAAAGGTCAAAGCAAAGGGAGACCCTGGCTAGGCCCAGCCGGACCATCGCCGCATCTCTACCACTCTACTTATCTTGAAAAACCCTCGCGATTCCTAAGTTTTGAACCGGCTCCCTTGAGGCAAACGCCCCGACCCAGCTACAGACCGGTTCCTGACTGTCGGGCTAGCGGGGCCGAAACCAAAGGGGAAAAGGAGAAGAACCGAAAAGAGTCAAGCGGGCAAAAAAGGATAAGGACGAGGCGGCATGAATAACAAGGCAAACAAGCCAAATGTTCACAACATAAATGTTAAGACAAAAGTGGCCCACGCCCAGCATTAGTTCATTACATAAACACCCCCCGTGGGTGGATTCAAGCTTAGCATGCAGGAGAAAAAAGGGAAAGATAAAAACTGCCCGGGGGCTCAAGCTGTCGGCGCGTCGCCAGCCGGCGCGTCGCTGGGCGGCTCGGCTCTCGCCTCGGAGGTAGTCGCGGCCTTCGGGTCGGCCTCCTTGGCCTTCGAGGTGGGCTCCTCGGTCTCGGCCATCTTGCTGCTCAAGTCGGTGCTCTCGTTGGCAACTTCATCGTCCGCCGGGCCTTGAGGGATGCCGAAGGAGTCCTCGGGCAGCGGCTCGCCGTCCTCGCCAAGGACCGGCAGGAACTCATCCGCGTCGACATATGACACAAGCTCGTTGGCCCGGAGGACAAGGGTCGGCTCGCGGGCCTCTCGCTCTATGGCCGGCACGTCCCGCATGGTCGCCAGCCGGCCCAGGTCCTTGCCGCGGTACCACGACGTGACGAACCAGAGCGCCATCTACACCCCAGCTCGGGCAGCCGACGCCTTCTAGGCTTCGAGGCGGGGGACGGCGTGCTCCAACCATTGAGCCACGCGGTTCGTCGAAGCTCCCCCGTGGCCCGGCCATAGCGTGGTGATGACCTCTTTGCTGGTGGTCTTGAGCCGCTCCACGCTCCGTTCAAGATGGGTCATCTGCATCTCGATGGCGAGCCCGATCTCATCCACGTCCCACGCGGCATCCTCTTCGATGGTGCGACCACACTCCCGAAGGTATTCCCGGTGCTCCTCAACGGCGCGCGCAGCGCGGCACTGAGTTTTCGGGAAATACCCTAGAAGAAGAAAGAAGGGATGAAAAGAAAGGCAAGGTGAAAACACAAGAAACAGCAAAGAAAGGAGCAACCGACTGAAGAAGATAAAAACCAGCACCTACCTTCAATCGCGTCGTCCACCCCAAGGGCGAAGTTGAGCGTTGCCTTGCGCTCTGACGCCAGGACCGCCTCCGAGGTGGCGAGGGAAACCTTGACCTCCTCAAGCATCCTCTCGAGGCGGGTCACCTCGCCTTGAAGGGCGGCAGTCCTCAGGGCGGCGTCAGCCGGCTCCTTGACAGCCGCCTCCCGGGCCGCCACCTCCTTCGCCGCCTCGGCCTTGAGCCGGTCCCGGACCGCCTCCCCATCTATCAGCAATGCAGCCAGCCGGTCCGTCTCCAGCGTGGCCGCCTGGACGTCTTGCGCCAGTCGGTCCTACTCGGAGACAAGCCCGGTCTTCTCCCCCTGAAGCACGGCCAGGTCACCTGCAAGACACAACAGGCGTCAACCGACTCCTGGGGTCTATGTGCCCCTCCTACGAAGTGCAACTGAACTTGCACGCGAGCCAACTCCTCCTCCAAGTAGTAGAAGCCGTATTTGCCATAGTCGTGGATGGTGACCGCCTCCGCGAATAGCTTCTGCCACAGGGAGGTTCCCTCTTGCCCCAAAAAGGCAAAGGTCAAGACACGCTCAAAAGAGATTCGGCCCGACTGCCCATCAGCCGGTCCGCATCTCGGGGGCTACACCCAGTTGGTGCGCTCGCGCGCCCTCACTGGAAATTCTAAGTCAAAGCAGCCGGCTTACCTCCGCACGCTGTAGGGCGGCGTCCGCAGCCTCCGCGAACCGGGCCAGCTCCTGCCGGCACCGGTCCAGGACACTCCCCAAGTCTGCAAAGGAGGGGACCGAGCCGCCTGCCTGAGGGGCCGGCAGGGCCGGCGCACTCGCTAGCGCCTCCAAGTCTCGGAGCACCTCCTGCATCGATCGTAGGGGCCTCCTGGCCCGGCCACCGCTGCCGCCCGAGCTCACCGTGGCACCAGCCGCCGAGGGCGGGTTGACAACGGCAAGGGGCCGGGAGTTGCTTCCCGCCGGGCCCCCGCCCGACGTCATCGCCGCCTCCGCTTCTTCTAGCTTTGGCTCATCGATCGCGGCGGGCGGCACATCCATCTCCATGGTCGCCGCCTCTGGCGTCGCCTCGGGGGCCACCGGGGCCTCCGGCACCTCAACCCGGGCTGGCTCGACCGTAGGTGGGGTCACCTCCGGCACCTCGGGATCCAGCTCCGCCGTCGTTGCCCTCGTTGGGGCCGCCTCCTACGCGGACGAAGGTGCTAGCGGGTCCATAACCGCCCCTCACGGCTCACTCGATGAAGGCCTCGACATGTGTGTTTACTCTGGCGCCGAGTCCGACGCCCATGGGGGATCCACGGACCTCCTCCGCCTCCGGCTGCTCGAGGTCCCGGAATGCGAGGCCCCTCCTCGCGTCTCGGATTTGGAGGCTCGTAGCTCCACAAGGCTCCTCTTCTCCTCCCGTTGAGTGGTCGCGTGCTCGCGGGCCAGCCGGCTGGCGGCGTCCGTCGGATCCCCCGTCAGCTCCTCATTGTGGAGCTTGATGGGGTCACTGCAGCGCCCAAGGGCCAGTCATCAACCGGTTTGCGAGGCGGAAGAAAAACTTTCGTAAGATAGAGACTCACCCGATGACGAGGGGCGGGGACCGCCGGACCTCCCTGAGCCGTCCTCTTCCCCCGCCCGGCTGCTCCGGCCGCCGGGGCTTGAGCCAGCCATTCCTCGCTCCTTCGACCCTGGCGCGCTGAGGGAGGAGGCTCGTTCGGAATCATTAATTCGTCGTCATCATCATCGTCGTCCGTCCAGTCCTTGATCGAGGGGGCAAGAGGGAACTCACCCGCTCCGCTGGGCTTCCCGGTCGCGCAAGACGCCCTGGCTCCACTGGGAGCGCCGGCTCGTGGGTTGGTCGTCTCGTCGGCTGCTCCCAAGGAGTCCACCCCCTCCTCCGAGGGGCCTCCCGTCTCGTAGTCTATGGAGTCGAAGTTCTCACTCTCCACCTCGAAGATCTGAGGGTGCGGGCCATCCGGCGTGTTCTGTCGCACCAGCTGCTGCGGTCAGCACGTCAAAGTAAGTTCTCCAGCCGGCTGCCGGCTGGGGAGTATGAAACGAAAAGAAACCGCCTCGATGAAAAACTTACCAGGAGAGGCCGGTTGATGCGATCGTACGGCTCTATGCCAAATGTCCATGACTTGGGCTTTAGCTTGAACGTAGTGAGGGCGTTCACCCACTACGCCACCTGAGCCGGCGTCAGCTCGACGGTGGACAGCCGGCAGGGGTCGCACCGGCCGGACATGTTGCAAATCCAGTGCAGCCACAGCTGGAGGGGCAACACCCGGCGCGAGATGAAGGCCGCCACCAGGTCGGTGGCAACCAGTCCTTCGGAGCTCTTCAGCTGCGCGAGCCGGCCGAGCTCCTCCAGGGCCATGCCGCACGGGGCAGACGCCAGCCAGTTGATCTGGGTGGACTACCTGTCGTCGAATGGCGGCAGCCGGATATAGTCCATCTTCGGGTCGGCATTCTTCACATAGAAGAACGTCCGGTGCCACCCCTTGACGGAGTCGATATGGGAAAGAGGAGGAAAGCGAGCAACGCTGTAGCAGCATACCACCGTGCCCCCGCAGGCGTCGCTTTTCAGAGGCTTGAGATAAAAAGAGTATTGAAGAAATCAACGAAAGGGAGGACGCCGAGGTACCCCTCGCACAGCGTCGCAAAGGAGGAAAGATAGAGAATCGAGTTGGGGCCAAGATTATGTGGTTGAAGATTGACAGTATCAAGGAAGAGGCGGAAGAAATGACTCACCAGTAGCCCGAAGCCCCAGGAGAAGTGCCAGAGGAACAAGACGTGTTCCCCCAGCTGTGGCGCCGGTGCCACCTCGTTGCCTGGAGCGCGTGCGACCACCCACTCCTCCGGCGGCAGAATGCGCGCGCGACGGAGCTTGGCGATGTCTGCTTCGACCATGATGGAGCCCACCCAGATCCCGCCGCATTTGTCGGCCATCACGGCGGCGGTACGGCTTGCGGGCGTGGTTGCGATTTCGGGTGTAACGTCGCGCCAGGAGGGCAAGGAAGCAAGAAGACGGGCAGCAAGGGGGCGAGTGAGGCGCGGGTACCTCCGCCCCTGACCTTCCTCTCCTTTTATAGGGAAGGCCACGACCGGGGGACGTGGGATTAACTACGACCACTCCCCCCGGAAACTCCGCGCGCGCGTGGGTGGCCTCGGGCCTTAACGGCCGCCTCGGGGCATAGTGGATCCCAGCCTGCGCCCTGAGGCCTACTGGGCTATGCCTGGGGCCTAGCGGGCTAGGCCCAGGCGACGTCCCATCTCCCCGCGTGCGTGGGGCCCACGACATCATCACTCATCGCGTGGCGCACCGTGTGCCGGTATGGGTCTCGGGGCGGTGCACCGGTACCCGATGCGTCTGGTCCAACGGCCAACCCGGCTGCCCTCTTAGCTCCAAGCTAGAGGCGGGTATAGCTGGGTAGAAGCCACCGGTTCCCCTCCGTCCACCGGACGCGGGCCCCCACTGGCTTCGGGGACTACTGACGGGGTTATTACCCCTGGGTAGGCCAAAGCAACGGGGTCTCCTCCCATTCGCTTCTGAGAATAACTACGCGGACGGCTAGTCGTGGCCGGCTGGAGGACGTCCGGCACTAGCTGGTGCCGACTGGTGCCCTAAACGGTTGGTCAAGGACCCGGCTCGGCCCTCGGCCAGCTGCCTCCAGGCCGCCTCTTCCGTTGACCCCGGGACAAACATGCGACATCCCGTCCCTCTGCGCGCGGGTACGGCGACGCGATGCAACCGGCATGATGGGCGGCCCTGTGGCTACAGTGGCCGCTGGAGCACTGTAGTGCGTGGCTATAGTCTAACCGTCCCGGCCGCTGACCTCGACGAGTGCGACCGAGCGAAGGAACTGTGCCGGCACGCGCATGCCCACTTGATGAACTGTGCCGGCTATACCAGAGAATTTGGCAGGCTGGCGCTAGACGACGCCCCCTGGGCAACCCGTGCGACGGCAGGTGGGAGAGGACCAATCGCAGAGCCGGCTGGCGGGCCTCAACGGGAGATGGGACCGCTTAGCCGGCAGACCCCACCGACGACGAGACGGCATGAATGGTGGGACCCCCTGGCCAGCTGGAGAGACTGCTAGTCCGGTACCCCCGCCCCTGTACTTAGAACATATTATAAGAACCGAGGGATTGGCCTATAAAACCCCCCGAGCCCCCATGCAACGGGGACGGACAATTACCCGCACGCACACACACACCAAACCCCTTCTAGCAGCGGAGGGAGACGAGTCGGCTGCTCTTTCTTCCTCCTCTAGACACAGCTCCAGGAGCACCATTGTACTCATACCCATCCATCCAACCAAGCGAAGCGGGACTAGGGGTATTACCTCCCTCGGAGGGCCCTGAACCTGGGTACATCATGTGCCATCACCACTTGTGCCCAATCTCGCACTCGGAGCCCGTCGGCGTCCTTCGCCCCCAGCCACCTACGATAAGCCACCCTATGGCATCTGTCGTGAGAAAACGATGACATCGGGCCATGGCACAAGCCGTTGAAGCTATGATTGCTTTGACCAAACCAGGTGCAGTCATTCCCCTAAATTGCTGGCTGCACTAAAATTATTATATAAGGCATATTTTGTCTGCTGATATTATTTTGTGTTTGCAGATCTATTCAAGACAAAAGTTATTTGCCAATGTTCAAGACAACTAAAAGGTCCACACGTGCCCTCTCATCGTGTGATACAAAGTGGAGGACAAATATTCGCTGCAAAGTTGGCGTTATATTACGTGCACGCGGCCCATTCAACATCAATAGCACCGCGGCCGTCTCTCATGGACACACCGGCTTACAACGCCATGGCTGCCTCTTACGGTCGCACCGGCTTACAATGCCATAGCCGCCTCTTATGGTCGCACCAGCTTACAAACGCCACGGCCGACTGCACCGGCTTACAACGCCGCAACAAACTTCTATGTCTACATCAACACACCGTATCTATCCATACAAACTGTGCAGCGAACGCGTGCAAGATGCTTGTCGTCGTTTTCTCACGGGGGGTCACGCGAGACGACAGATGCCATGGGGTGGCTTATCGAGGTGAGGGCAAGGCTGTCGTGGATGATCCGGGATGGGTATGCGAATATCACGTAGTGGTTTACCCAGGTTCGGGGCTCTCCGAAGAGATAATACCCCTACTCCTGCATATCTGTATAACTGAGGTACATTTCGTACATGGTTGCTCCTGGAGCTGTTTGGGAAGGAGAGCCATGAGGCTTCTTGCCTCATACATGAGTGTGAGAGTGGGGATGAGAGGATGTGAAGGAAGCTAGCTCCCTTGAGAGACTGAGAGGGGGCCTTTATATAGGCATGGATGGGTAGCTTGGGATGTAAGCCATAGTGGGTAGCTTACATCCCAAGCAGCTTGAGGTGTAAGCTATCGTGGGTAGCCTACAAGTCAAGCCACATGTAGCTTGTGGACTAAGCTATGTCTGTCCCTTGGTGTACTTTATAAATCAGTATCCAGGGGGCAGGTTACACTCTAGAGAGTACTACGTGATGCGTGTACAGTGTGCTCCTGCTCACCAATAGTGCCCCGCCAAGAGATATGGTCGTCTGGTCCGCGTGTGTTCGATGGGACGTCGGGAGCTGACTTCCTCGGGCCGCAGTCGGACAGGAGGAGCCAGACAGGGGGAGCCGAACAGGAGGAGCCAGACTGGAGGAGCCGGATGGGAGGAGCCGGACAAGAGGAGCCGAATAGGGGGGGCCGAATAGGAGGAGTCGGAGACTGCCGAGCCGGACGGGTGGAGGCTGTCGAGCCGGATGAGTGGAGGCTGCCGAGCCGGACGGGTGGAGGCTGCCAAGCCGGACGGGTGGAGGCTGCCGAGCCGAACGGCTGGAGGCTGCCGAGCCGGATGGGTGGAGGCTGTCGGGAGGAGCCGGCCGGTCTGCAGCTCTGTCTTTTGTCTTCACTTCTTCGTCTGTCTTGTTGATTCGTGGGGCTTCGCATACCAGGGGTGGGTCCCCCGAAGTTTTAAAATGTTGAGTCGTCTCCTTGAGCCTACCCGGGGGTAATCCCCCCGACAGTACCCTCCGAGACTCCGGGCGACTAGGAGAGTGGGGCGGAGGGTTTATGCCGATGGAGTTGTTTGTTGCAGAAGTCGTTGATGACGGTCGATCGTGGGTCGGGGACGACGCGGCTTGCTTCTAGTGGGGGCGCGCCAGCACACCCGCTCAGTGTAGCCTCCGAGCCTTTGGGCGACTCAAGAGTCGGGTGGAGGGTCTTTGCTGTTGCTCAAGTAGACGGTGGTGTCAAGTACGCCGAGCGCAGACACGGATTCCGTCGGCTGAAGGGCGTGAGGCAATGCCGGGGGCAAGCGTGGAGTTCACCGGCTGGCGGTTTCTAGGGGGCACGCCAGCGCACCCGTTGGGTGTAGCCTCCGATCCTCCGGGCGACTCGAGGAGTCGGGCGGAGGGTCTTTGCTGTTTGCTAAGGCAGGCGGTGGTGTCGAAGATGTCGTGCGTAGACGCGGGGTCTGCCGATTGAAGGACGCAAGGCGCTGCCGAACGCGAACGCGGGGTCCGTCGGCTGGCAGGCGTCGAGCCCTGCCGAGGGCGGACGCGGGGTCTGCCGGCTGTCGAGCGCGAGGCGCTACCGAGCGCGGACAGAGGGTCTGCGGGCTGTCAAGCGTGAGGCGCTGCCGGGAGCGGACAGAGGGTCCGCCAGCTGTTGAGCGCGAGGCACTGCCAGGAAGGGATGGAGTGTCCGCAGGCTGGTGGGCACGGAGCCCTGCCGAAGGCGGACGCGGGGTCCACCGGCTATCGAGCGCGAGGCGCTGCCAGGCACGGATGGAGGGTCCGCCGGCTAATGGGCGCGAGGCACTGCCGGGCGCGGACGGAGGGTCTGTTGGCTGGTGGGCATGAAGCCCTGCCTTAGGCGGACGTGGGGTCTGCCGGCTGTCGAGCGCGAGGTGCTGCCGGGTGCAGATGGAGGGTCCACCGGCTGATGGGCGTGGAGCCCTGCCAGGAGCAGCCTTCGGGCGAGAAGGTTCCTCATGGAAACGATCGTGCTGAAGACAAGGTTAAGTCGGCACAGATATATCAAATATTTGATTAGTGTAGTGCATGTTGGTGCAAAGGGTGCCGACTCGGTTTCGTCTGAGTCCCCATAAGTCTTTTTCATGTTCTCCCCGCTCTTTGGCTTTTGCTCTTGCTAGCCAAACAGCTGGGAGCCGGTCTGTAGCTGAGACGAAGAGTGGGCCGCGGAATGGAGCATACAGTACTCGGACTCTGGGAGAAGACTCGACCGAGCAGATACTCATAAATGAAACGATTGAGTCGCCCAAGCTGTTTTCTCCCTGGACACCTTTCGCGTGTGGTGACCTCCAGCTTTTGCTCTCGCTAGCTAGACAGACGCGGTGCGGTCTGTAGCTGAGACAAAGAGTGGGCCTTTGGTCCCATGCACGCTACTAAGCCGTCTCGTGGGAACGAGCGTATCAGGCCAAGCGGCTAGCCCCGGGCTGAGACTAGCTGGCGCCGGGGCAGATAGTAAAGTTGCAGAATAAATGCGGAGATGGCCCCCGAGGGTCGCTCAGGGTTATTTGTTTTGAGTGTACGATGCAAGGGTATGTGCGTGGAGATCTCACATTGCTTTTGGGTGCCGGCAAGGTGATTTTGTCGATGTCGGCCAACATAGTTCGTAGCCGACGTGTCCTGCTGACGCGCACGAGGTGCTGCTAGGCGCGGACTTGGTGTCCACCGGCTAATGGAGGCGAGGCGCTGCCGAGCGTGGACGCGGAGTCCGCCGGCTATCGAGCGCTAGGCGCTATCAGGCATGGACGCGGAGTCCACCGGCTGATGTGCGTGGGGCGCTGCCGAGGGCGGACGCGGGGTCCGTTGGCTGGTGTGCACGAGGCGCTGCCGAGGGTGAACGCGGGGTCTGCCGGCTGATGAGCGCGAGGCGCTGCTGAGGCCGCTTACCTAGCCTCCCCGGCAATAGCGCCAGAAAAGAGCTTGACGTCTACTACACAACCTTCTTCTTGTAGACTCATGTTGGGCCTCCAAGCGCAGAGTTTTGTAGGACAATGGCAATTTTCCCTCAAGTGGATGACCTAAGGTTTATCAATCCGTGGGAGGTGTAGGATGGAGATGGTCTCTCTCAAACAACCCTGCAGTCAAATACAAGAAATCTCTTGTGTCCCCAACACACCCAATACATTGGCAAATTGTATAGGTGCACTAGTTTGGCGAAGAGATGGTGATACAAGTGCAATATGGATGGTATATAAAGGTTTTTGTAATCTGAAAATATAAAAACATTAAGGTAACAAATAATAAACAGCGAGCAAAACGTTGTATAAATTCTTGGAGTCAAGGCCTAAGGTCCATACGTTCACTAGTGCAATTTCTCTAAAAAATATTGACATAGTTGAATCATATGTAAGTACCTCTCGTGCGACAAATAGTTCACTCCAAAGTCTGAAATAGCGGAGAACTAACGAAGAAATTATTGTAGGGTACGAAACCACCTCAAAGTTATCTTTTCTGATCAATCTTATGTGCTATCCCTATAAGTGTCACGAACAGCCCTAGAGTTCATACTAAAATAACACCTTAATATACACATTGATGAGGATATATACCTAGGGTAGAGTTCTAGGCAAGGCCCACATACCCTAAATAAGGACACCACATGGGAGGACTTGAAGATCAAGCATGAACTTCCGAGTGAATCCCTGGAGACGTTCAAAGTCACTCGACAGTAATCCACTCAGAGCTCCTTCTCTCACTCGGCAGTCGTGTGTCACTCGACAGACCTCGCTTCACTCGATGCCAAAAGACCAGGAGCCATCATCAAGAGCCCAATGAGCAGATGCTCGCTTAATGGCCCATAATAGCTTTAACTGCATACGTTACCTGTAACGGCAATCTTTACACCCCACGACCAGACCCTTTGATGCGGGGCCATTATGAGGGGCAGCGAACTATATATAAGCCGCCCCTCCCCTCCTGCTCAATGGTTAAGAAAACTATTGTAATCTCTACATTCCACTCGACACAAAGCTCCCGAGCACTGAGACGTAGGGTTGTTACCTCTACGAGAGGGGCCTGAACTCTATCATCTGTGTCTACACCCTCGCTGTAGCTAGGACCTTGCCCTCTCCATTCGTACCCCTACCATCTACTGTCAGGTTCGTTCCCATGACAGTTGGCGCCCACCGTGGGGCAGGCGTCTAAGCGACTTCCGGCGAGGTTGCGTTTTTCATCCTTCAACATGTCTTCCGACGGTGTTTTTGCTCTGGGCCACGAGATCCATTTCGGAGCGCTCACTTTCATCGCCGATGATTCGGCATGGCTTCAGGAGGCGCCTCTCGATGTCGAGGCGCTCTCGGTCCGTGGGGCCATGCATTTCTGCGCGAGTCCGTGCGGCGTGTTGCTACATCAGCCGTCGACCCCTTATGCATCGGCTCCTCTCATCGTTCGTGGACGCAAGCGGTCCGGCCGCTCATGACTCCAGTGGTGGGTCAAACACGGAGCGGCGCGTCAAGCTTCTTCGTAGGTTGGAGAAATTGAACCTGCCGAGTCCCTTCATGGCGTGTTCGAGTCGGATTCTGATTCGTCTGACGTGCCTTCCAAGTGCGAGAGCTGTGATCCCGCAGCGGAGGTCTTGATGGCGGGCTCTCATCAGAGCTCACCGCCTGGTTTTGGTCGTGGCGAGCACGAGGCTGGTGGCCCGTCGAACGTGCAGTCGCGTCGTGATGAGAAGGTCCTTCACACCCCCATCGTCGGCGTGACCGCCGAGGCCCGAGCTTTGGAGGCCACGCGTGTTCGTCTGGAAGAGCTTCAGGCAGAGATCGACGAGCGCGCCTGTCCACGCCCGCCGTGCCCCAGTCGACGTCAGCGACAGCTGTTCCCGACTAGATCTCACAATGGCATCGAGGTATACCGAACTCCCGTGCTTAATGTTGCTGTTGCTGCTAGGATAGCAGATTCCATTCAGTCGTCCCGGTCAGAGGCTGGTAGAGGGTTGTTGCAGATCAGAGCACTTTTAGATGTAGCACAATGCCAGAATTCAGCAGTTTCTTAGTCTCGTCACAAGATACACAGCAATTCACCCAAGGCAGAGACCGTTCAGTAGACACATAGTCCTAGGTCGCCCTTACGTCGTCGAGGCGGTGGTTATCGTGAAGGGCAAGACAGATATCAGCACCACCGCGAAGATCACCGTTGAGTGCCCACTCCTCCATGGAGTGGTTCGTACGCGCCCCGGTGCCAGGACGACAGGCACTCCTTCGGTGACGAATGGGACACGGACTTTGATGCCTGCGCATACCTTCTTCAGAAGTGGATCGACAAGAGCAGAGCCTACAGAGAAGGACACGACAGAGATGTCCCGAGTGGTAGCTCAGCTGTAGTGTCTGGTCCAGAGTGTTTTAGCAGAGCTATACGTTCTGTGGAGATTCCCTCCCAACTTCAGAATGGCGGCGGGGATCGGAAAGTTTTCTGGTGAAACAAAACCAGAGACTTGGCTAGATGATTATCGAGTGGCTGTGTAGATTGGCGGCGGGAATGACAACATCGCAATGAAGCACCTGCCTCTTATGTTGGATGGTCCAGCTCGAGCTTGGTTGAATCATTTGGCTCCTTCCAGCATTCATTGTTGGGAAGACCTTGCCCGAGTGTTTGTCTGGACCTTCGAGGGCACTTGCAAGCGCCCCACAGGTCTGGTCGACCTACAACACTATGTCCAGAAGCTCGGCAAAACCTTAAGGGACTATATTCAGCGATGGTCCACCCTGCATCATACGGTGGAAAATGTGTCGGAACACCAGGCTGTTTGTGACTTCAAGGCCGGTGTGAGATACAGAGAGCTGTACTTGAAGTTCGGGCGCACTGGTGACATTTCACTCGGCAAGATGATGGAAATTGCCACTCGCTATGCCAATGGTGAGGAAGAAGACCGCCTCCATAGCGGCAAAGGAAAAGCGGTTGCCAACGAGTCTGGCGGTGATAACAATATGAAACAAAAGCGGCAGGCTGAAGACCCAGTTCCGGTAGAGGCAGCAGCACTGGCGACTCAGTTGAAGAACAAGGGCAAGGCCAAAGCTCAGTATGCCCCCAAGAAGGGGAAGGGTCAGCCAGGAACCGATATCTTGGATCAGCCGTGTGTGATTCACACGAAGAAAGATATAGAAGGCAACCTGATTTTGCCCAAGCACACCACTTGACAGTGTCGGACCCTCATCCAACAATTCAAGGGAGACTAGTCGAGTGGGAAATCTCCTGAAAAAGAAGATGAAGATGAAGAGAAGGAAACATTCCCGGATGTCACTGCTACCCTGGTGATCTTTGCTGACGTCGAGAGCAAGAGTCGCCTGAAAGTCATAAATAGAGAGATCAATATGGCTGTGCCAGACACCCCCACCTACCTTAAATAGTCTCAGTATGCTGTCACATTTGACCAGACTGACCATCCTGCCCGTGTGGCCACACCCGTCGACAGGCTCTGGTAGTTGATCCGGTGGTGCAGGGGACTCGACTCAAAAAGGTCCTCATGGACGGCGATAGCGGCGTGAACATTCTGTATGCGGATACCCTGAAGGGAATGGTCATTCCTATGTCTCCACTCAGCAAAAGCAGCATGCATTTCCATGGGGTCATCCCAGGAAAGAAGGCCAAGTCACTTGGCCAGATAGCATTGGATGTGGCATTCGGAGATAACAAAAATTTCCGAAAAGAAAAGTTGACGTTTCAAGTCGTGGATTTCAAGAGCGCTTACCACGCTATTTTGGGTCGACCCGCTTATGCATGTTTCATGGCCTGACCATGTTACATGTATCTCAAGCTGAAAATGCCGGGCCCTAAGGGCATGATCACGGTCACTGGTAATCGATAGCGGACCGAAGAGTGTCTCCAGCAAGGTTCCAAGATCACCGATCAACAGATGGCCATGGTCGAGCTGGAGGAGTACAAGAAAACCACTGATCCTGCTGATTTGCTCCGCGCAAAAAAGCCGGCTTCCGAGTCGGCATTTCAGTCGGCAGGTGAAGTGAAGAAGGTGCACATCCACCCGACGGATCCAACCGCTTCCCCGAACAATATCTCGACAACACTCGACAGCAAATAGGAAGCCGAGCTCATCCAGTTCCTCCGTGAGAACTAGGATATCTTTGCATGGAAGCCTGCTGACATGCCGAGAATTCCCAGGGACCTGGCTGAGCACCGTCTTCGAGTGGATCCGAAGGCCAAGCCCATTAGGGAGCATTTGCATCGATCTGCAGCTGAGAAGCGCAAGGCAATCGGAGAAGAAGTGGGCCCTCTCTTGCAAGCCAAGTTCATTCGGGGGATTTACCACTCCGAGTGGCTCTCGAATGTTGTGATGGTGCCCAAGAAAGATAAGTCATTGCGCATGTGCATTGACTTCAAACATCTTAATAAGGTGTGTCCGAAAGACCATTTTCCGCTCCCCCACATAGATCAGATTGTTGACTCGACAGCGGGGTGCGAGCGATTATCGTTTTTGGATGCCTATTCTGGGTACCATCAGATCCGTCTGTTTGACCCAGATGAAATAAAAACAGCCTTCATCACCCCGTTTGGGTGTTTCTGCTACATCACCATGCCTTTTGGTCTCAAGAATGCCGGCCTACTTTTATGCGCATGATTCAGACATGTTTACTCGACCAGATCCCTCGGAATGTCGAGGCGTACATGGGCGATATAGTGGTCAAGTCCCGCAAAGGTTCTGACCTGCTGGCTGACTTGGCTGAGACATTCGCCAATCTGAGGCGATTCGACATAAAACTGAATCCGGTCAAATGTACCTTTGGTGCCCCTAGCGGCAAGTTACTCAGTTTTATCGTTTCTGAACGAGGAATTGATGTCAATCCCGAGAAGACCAGCGCCATTACCTGTATGAAAACTCCCGTGCGAGTGCACGATGTTCAAAAGCTCACAGGTTGCTTGGCGGCATTGAGTCGATTCATTTCTCATCTTGGTGAGAAGGCTCTACCCTTGTATCAGTTGATGAAGAAATCAGACACATTCAACTGGACTCCTGAAGCCGAAGCAGCATTTGTTGAGCTCAAAGCCCTGTTGTCCACCCAGCCGGTGCTTGCCGCTCCTGCCAGCAAAGAGCCCTTGCTCCTATACATCGCGGCCGCAAATCAGGTCGTCAGTACAGTGCTGACTGTCGAGCGAGTAGAGGAAGGCAAAGCCTATAAGGTTTAGCAGCCAGTCTATTATGTCTCAGAAGTTTTGTCCCCCTCAAAGCAGAGATATCCTCATTATCAGAAGCTGGTGTATGGTATTTATTTATCAGCAAAGAAGGTGGCACATTATTTCCAAGACCATTCGATCTCAGTCATCAGTGATGCACCTTTATCAGAGATTTTCAATAATCGTGACGCATCAGATCGAGTGGCTAAATGGGCAATTGAGCTGGGACACTTCAACATCAGATTCGAGGCCAAGAAGGCAATCAAGTCCCAAGCATTGGCACATTTCATGGCCGAGTGGATCGAACAACAACAGCCTATCCAAGTTCACTCGGCGCATTGGACAATGTTCTTCGACAGCTCCAAAATGTTGAATGGGTCCGGTGCTGGCATTGTTCTGATATCCCCCAGAGGCGACAAGCTCAGCTATGTCTTGCAAATTCACTTTGATTGAGGCAGAGTATGAAGCACTCTTGTACGGGTTACGCATGGCTATCTCGCTCGGCGTCAAGCGCTTGATGGTTTATGGCGACTCAGATTTGGTGGTGAATCAAGTGATGAAAGAGTGGGATGTTAGAAACCCTGCTATGACTGGATACTGCAATGTAGTCCGGAAGCTGGAGAAGAAATTTGAAGGTCTGGAACTTCACCATGTTCCTCGACTGAAAAATCAGGCAGCTGATGAGCTATCCAAGATTGGTTCCACTCGACGGCCTGTCCCCAGCGGAGTGTTCCTAGAGCATTTGCACACTCCTTTGATTCAAGAGGATCCCTTCACTAAAGAGCCCCCGCAAACCTTAAGCTCCTCTGACTCGACTGAAGTCGATGTTCCTGCTATGATTGACCTGGTCATGGAGGTGCTAGTTATCATTCCCGACTGGACTGTACCGTACATAGCCTATATCCTTAGACAGGAGCTTCCTGAAGATGAAGCAGAGGCTCAATAGATTGTGCGCAGGTCCAAAGCTTTCACTGTGATGGGTGATCAGCTTTTCAGAGAAAGTGTGTCTGGTGTCACCCAGCGCTGCATTTCGCCCGAGGAAGGTCGAATGATTCTAGATGAAATCCACTCGGGAACTTGCGGACACCATGCGTCTTCAAGGGCGATCGTCGCTAAAGCATACCGAGCGGGGTTTTATTGGCCATGGGCTAATGAAATGGTTAAGGACATTGTTGATCATTGCGAAGGCTGTCAGTTCTATGCAAACCTGTCAGACAAGCCAGTGTCTACTCTGAAGACAATTCCACTCGCCTGGAAGCTTGCCGTTTGGGGGCTCGACATGGTTGGTCCTTTCCGACCCGGAAAAGGAGGATTCACCCACCTGTTGGTAGCAGTCGACAAGTTCACCAAGCGGATCGAAGCCAAGCCCATCAAGAAGTTGAATTCCTGCACGACGGTCACGTTCATGAGGGAGATCACTATCCGGTTCGACATTCCCCACGGTATCATCACGGACAATGGCACTAATTTTGACTCGGAAGAATTCAGGAGATTCTGTAACTCCCGAGGCACCCGACTGGATTACGCTTCCGTTGCACATCCTCAAACCAATGGGCAAGTTGAGCGGGCTAACGGTCTCATTCTGCAAGGTCTGAAGCCTCGTCTCATGCGCGATTTGGATCATGCCGCTGGTGCATGGGTAACTGAGTTGTCGTCTGTTTTGTGGGGGTTGAGGACAACACCTAATCGGTCGACTGGACGAACTCCTTTCTTCCTTGTCTATGGCACTGAAGCTATACTGCCGAGTGACTTGGCCCACAACTCTCCTCGAGTGGAGCTGTACTCTGAGGCTGAAGCCGAGTAGGCCAGGCAAGATGGGGTAGATCTTTTGGAAGAAGAGCGTGAGATGGCTCTGATCTGGACCACAGCCTATCAGGAAGACTTGTGGCGCTTCCATGCAAGGAATGTCAAAAGTCGAGCATTCCATGAAGGAGATTTGGTGCTCCGAGTGAATCAGCACCGACCTCACAAACTAGCTCCCGCATGGGAAGGCCCTTTTGTAGTCACCAAGGTGCTAAAAAATGGAACCTATAGCTTATATAATCTCATGAAGCAGATGGATGAGCCACGAGCTTGGAATGTAGACTTGCTTCGACGTTTTTACACTTGAGGCATTAGTTTTCTGATGTAATAAAAGTTCTTCATCAATGCAATTTGTATCTCTGCAATTAATACCTCGTCGATTCCAACCGTGCAGTTATTTACTTGGGGATACTCCGAGCGACGAGCAATCCTCGCACTCGGGGACTTAGCTGCGAAACATGTTTCGCCTAAGTTAAAAACCCTGTCGGGTGGATAGCAGTCCATTCACTCGATGGCCTATTCGCGAATACGTCTTTGCTTAGCTTCAAATATATATATATATATATATATATATAACTCGTCGAGACTATGGTAATCCATTCACTCAACAGCTTAGATGCGAATCGACATTCGCCTAAGTTCAAAATACTCCGAGTGATGAGCGATACTCATGCTCGGGGGCTTAGCTACGAATACAATTCGCCTAAGTTAAAAAAACTCGTCGAGATGATGGTAATCCATTCACTCGACAGCTTAGATGCGAATCGACATTCGTCTAAGTTCAAAATACTCCGAGTGATGAGCGATCCTCACGCTTGGGGGCTTAGCTGCAAATACAATTCGCCTAAGTTAAGAACCTCGTTGACTCGATAGTATCCATCCATTCGATAGCTTAGCTGCGATTTGACATTCGCCTAAGTTCAAAATACTATCGAGTGATGAGCGATCCTCACGCTCGGGGGCTTAGCTGCGAATACATTTCACCTAAGTTAAAAACCTCATCGAGGCGATGGTAATCCATCCACTCGACAGCTTAGATGCGAATCGATATTCGCCTAAGTTCAAAATACCCCGAGTGATGAGCGATCCTCACGCTCGGGGGCTTAGCTACGAATACAATTCACCTAAGTTAAGAACCTCGTCGACTGGATAGTAATACATCCACTTGACAGCTTAGCTGCGATTTGACATTCGCCTAAGTTCAAAATACTGCCGAGTGATGAGCGATCCTCACGCTCAGGGGCTTAGCTGCGAATACATTTCGCCTAAGTTAAAAACCTCATCGAGGCGATGGTAATCCATTCACTCGACAGCTTAGATGCGAATCGACATTCGCCTAAGTTCAAAATACTCCGAGTGATGAGCGATCCTCACCCTTGGGGGCTTAGGAGCGAATACATTTCGCCTAAGTTAAAAACCTCATCGAGGCGATGGTAATCCATCCACTCGACAGCTTAGATGCGAATCGACATTCGCCTAAGTTCAAAATATTCCGAGTGATGAGCGATCCTCACGCTCATGGGCTTAGTTGCGAATACATTTCGCCTAAGTAAAAAAACAAAAGCAGTCGAACAGACGATTGAAAGCCAAAGCGCGAGCAAAATCCAAAGGATAAAACTGTGGACAAACGTCGTGTGCGAAAGCAAATGTGCTCAGGCCTAAGGCCTGAATAAAGTTTTAAGGGATACAGTTTCACTCGGCATACTGAGGCAAATTTAATTGTTTTTTCCAAAGACTCAAGTTTCTAGGCAGGCGACGGACTGGCGGGCTCGACAAAAGTATCCAGGTCGATGCCGTCGGCGATTTTGGTGGCCGCCTCGATGAAGGTTTCCATGAAGTCCTCGAACTGGAGTTTCTTCGTGTTTACCACTTGGAGCTCCTTCAGCTTCTCCTCCCTCACGTCCCTACAATGGACCCTGACCAGAGACAATGCCACGTCGGCCCCGCAATGAGCAGTAGATTTTTCCAAGCTTGCACTCGACTGGGAAGTTCGTTCAGGCGAGCCATCATGGAGTTGAGGTCGAGCTAAAGAGTGTCCTCAGGCCATAGCTCCTTGTCGATTCTTTCCATGACAGATTTCAATCGAGCGATATAGGCCTGGGCACCCTGGAGCCGAAAGTTAAGCCGCAGCATGTTCATCGCCACCGCATCAGCAACTGGCGATTTGGTGGGGTCAAGCATGGGCTCAATCTCCTCTGTTTCCTTTTCAAAGTCCTGGCAGAATTCTGATTGAAGAAGGGGAATCAGTGAACTGCAACCCTCAAAAATTTATTGCAAATGTCAGTCGACAAAAAATACTCACCGTCGAGTAGAAGATACATCTTCCTCGAGAATTTGCCCAAATGCCTCTCCAGGCCATTGCTCCTCTTGGTTAGTTGCTTGGCCTTCTTGACAAGATCCGCACGCTCCTACTTCAGCTTGGCATTCTCCTCTTCTAGTTTTTGGACGGTAGCCAACTTCTGCTCTGCAGCTTCAGTTTTGTCCTTGGCGACTTGTTGGGCGTCAGCGAGTGCTTTGTCCTTCTCCTCCAGTGCCCTCTTCATGGAATCAAAAGAAACAACATTGTTGAGTCGCGCTTGGAGTCGACGGTTTTCATTGCGCATGTCTGTTCGAGCGAGAGCACTCGGTTCAAAACATGAAAAGGGGAAGATGGGAATGCTGATAGTCGGCACTTATTACCTCCCAGAGACTTCAGCTCAACACGTGCTCGTTCCAGGGCGTTGTTGGCAACCGCCAAGTCCACCTGCAATTGGTTCTTCTCCTCCTCCATCTCCTTGTACTGCGTCCCAAGTTCGCAAGCCGTCTGGAACCAACAAAAGACAGGAGTTCAATCAGCAAGGAGTTCTTGGACAGTCGACTGAGTTATTAAAACCGGCGGATGCCCGTGTTGGAAGAATTCAAACAGAAAGTCCACTCGACACATCGAGTGGCTCTGGCACTCCGCACGCCGTAAACAAATTCAAACATAAAGCTATCTCTATTAAGACCCTTGCTGATGCCTGCAATCGACAGCGGTCTCGGGGACTACACCCAGTGGGTGCGCTAAGAGCGCCCGCACTGAGACGGTTAACTCTCGATCTGTCGAGTAACTCGTTAGAAAAAAATACTCGACAAGGTCGGCCCTATCGTGACACTCAACCCGTTGAGCGACACACCTCCCCCACTCTATGAAGTGCAGTCAATCCCTATGCAGCGTCATATAATGGTTTCATAATGATATCCATGAAACCTGCAAGGTATCTATGGAGTGGTGTGATTCCAAGACAAAGTGTATCTTGTATACAATAGACTCTAAGACCCCTGTCGATGCAAGCAATCGACAGCAGTCTCGGGGACTACACCCAGTGGGTGCACTAAGAGCGCCCCCACTGAGACAGTTAACTCTCGATCCGTCGAGTAACTCGTCAGAAAAAAACACTCGACAAGGTCGGCCCTGTCGTGACACTCAACCCATTGAGTGACACACCTCCCCCACTCTATGAAGTGCAGTCGATCCCTATGTAGCATCATATAATGGTTTCATAATGATATCCATGAAACCTGCAAGGTATCTATGGAGTGGTGTGATTGCAAGACAAAGTGTATCATGTATACAATAGACTCTAAGACCCCTGCCGATGCAAACAATCGACAACGGTCTCGGGGACTACACCCAGTGGGTGCGCTAAGAGAGTCCCCACTGAGACGGTTAACTCTAGATCTGTCGAGTTACTCGTCAGAAAACACACTCGACATGTCGAGCGACAATAGTACTGCGTGTACTACCAATCCTAGTCCTACTCGACTACGATCTGATCTATTCGACTGGAGAAAATTCAAACAATCTACGGCAATCATCCAGTGGGTGTACGACAGCCAAGAAAAGACAATAATTCAATCGACAATGGACTTACAATCGAACTTACTCGGACATTGGTGCGGAGGGCTGCGCTGACGTCAAAAGCCAGTTTGCTGGCCTCGTACGCCTCCTTGGTCCTCAGCATGAGTTGCTCCGCCTGGATCATGGCTTCCTTTGCAGCTCCGGTTTGGTCTTCCGGGGTGCGATGCAGAGGGAAGGCTGTCACAGGTGGAGTCGCCATAGTCACTGGAGCAGCTGGGGCAGCCTGAAGAGGTCCGGTCGGAGCCGATGTCACGACGGTCGAGACGGTCGGAGGAGCATGCGACGGAGGCATTGCAGGCTCAACCCTGGGTCGCGTCGAGTCACCTATCCTCTGGGAAGACTCCGCAGTTGAGCGTTGAGGTGCTTGCGATGATGACGCCCTTCGGGTGCGAGCGCACGAAGTGTCCAGCAGCCCCTCATCGTCCTCCACTTGAATGACCTCTGCAGCAATCGACAACATCAACATCTGCATGTGTCGAGTCCTATTCAGAAAAACTAACAACTTTATTACCTCTATGAGAAGTGGCAGCGTCAGCAGTATCAACATCCATTGCGTCCTCTTCGTCTCGACGAGGCGAGGTCAGAGATGTTGCAGCTCTGATGGATATGACAGCTTTCACTCAGATATAATTCAAGACTTCAGTCGACAGAACAATTCGGAAATGAACACTTACGTGGAGACGACAGGCACGGCCACCCTCATACGGGGCAGTGCTTTGCGAGGCTTGGAGGTGGCTTGCTTGGGCTGCTTGGCCAGTCTTTCGTTCAACTCGGCAGTTGAGGGGCGGCTCCGCTTTGGGTTCTTCTCGCTTGGGCCCGGGGCCTTGTCCTCAGCAGTTGTCGGGTCATGGAGGGCCTTAGTGCGGCCTTCGCGACGAGGGGGTGACTCGACTCCTTCCTCTTCGCCGGAATCTTCATATTCATCCTCAGAGTCGGAAAGTCCGTCGCCGTCCACGCTACCGCCCTCGCTCACCACGCCGTCATGCACATGGTTCCCGTTGGGAACGGGCGAGTGCATGTTCGTCCATTCCTGCATAATTCAACCAAGAGAGTCAGACTACAAGTCAATACATCACTCGACGGTATAAATGTATCAGTCGACATCACACGTCTCACTAGGTTCTTCGGTGGGTTTTCAGCTGAGTAAGGCCGGATCCTCTTGGCTCCTGAGGAGTTGTCACAAGCCCCAGTGATTCTCCGAAGCCACTGCTCGACGGTCTCCTATGTAACTTCTTCTGGATGCGTCCTGGTCGAGTCCCCCGGGCCCATGTAGTGCCACATGGTGTGGTCTCTGGCCTGGAGTGGTTGTATACGTCGACCGAGGAACGTTTCAAGCAGATCCATGCATGTCACCCCGCCCCGGATCAGTTGAACCACGGCCTCGACTAGGATACCTACTTGGACATGCTCCTCGTCGGTCACCTTCAGGGACTTGGGGGCAGCGGGTCGGTCAGGTGAAAATGGGGGGAGACCAGTCGACATGTTGGGTGGTGCTACATCTTTGCAGAAGAACCAGGTTGACTGCTAGCCTTGGACAGACTCGGGAAGAGTAATGGCAGGAAAGGAACTACGTTGCCTTTTCTGGACCCCTAAGCCTCCACACAACTGGAGCATGTGGGCCTTCCCATCGGCGGCAAGGATTTTCTTCACAGTCTGTGATCTGACCGTGAAGAGATGCTTACACAACCCCCAATGGGGAGAGCACCCCAGGAAACACTCACACAAGGTGACGAATGCAGACAAGTACGCCATGGTGTTCGGCGGAAAGTGATGTAGCTGCGCACCAAAGAAATTCAGAAATCCCCGGAAGAATGGGTGGGGTGGCATGGAGAAACCTCTTTCTACATGGAAGTGGAGAAGAACCTGCTCTTCGTCGCGCGGCTCCGGCTCGTGCTCCTCCCCCGGCAGCCTCCAGGCGCCGTCCGCCACCAGCCCGTTGGAGACGAGGCCCTCGAGGTTGGCACGGGTGACAACAGAGGGGAGAAAATCCCCCTGCATCCACCCTGCGGGCGCGGTGAACCGAGCGGTCGAGGGCTTCTTGCCCTTGAGCTTCGGCGTCCCCTTCTTTGCGCGCTCCAGCTTCTCCGTCGCGTTCTTTGTCATCGGAGCGGCGGCTCTGGTCGGAGGAGAGCGGTGTGCTATGTTGGGGAGCAGAGGAGGCGGAGGAAGAAAGGGAGAACCGACGGAAGGTACTGTGCAATCCATGGCTCAGAATGCTTTATATGTTGCCGAGTGTCTCACTAACCGGTGGGCCTATGAGATAACCGCACACGCCAACCACTGACAATGCGCAGTGCGTGGCTAGATGACCGGCGCAAGAATCGAGGCATCGTGCCTCCACTTGCCCTGATCATGGCGTCATCTTCGTGCGTGCGCATGCTTCCCAAATTTTTGTATCCCGGAGAATCCGGGCCCGTCAGACCGACCCGTCACCTCCCGAAGATGTGCTCGATTCACTCAAACACTTTTAAGACTGAATGGATCCAGGCGAGCAGAGAAGAATTCAATCGACGTAAATTTCGTTGAAGACCCGAATATCATTCGGAAGATTTTGCGTGTTGATCCTGAATGAACGCTAATGCTCAGAGTTCAATCGACGCAAATTCCATGGAAATCCCAAATATCATTTGGAGGATTTGATACACTAACTCAAGGTCTACATTGATACCTCCTTCCACCACTCAAACCCCGATCCATTCGGGGGCTAATGATGAGGATATATACCTAGGGTAGGGTCCTAGGCAAGTCCCACATACCCTACCTAAGGAAACCACATGGGAGGACTTGAAGATCAAGCATGAACTTCCGAGTGGATCCCTGGTGACGTTCAAAGTCACTCGACAGTAATCCACTCAGAGCTCCTCCTCTCACTCGGCAGTCGCGTGTCACTCGACAGACCTCGCTTCACTCAACGCCAGAAGACCAGGAGCCATCATCAAGAGCCCAACGGACAGATGTTGGCTTAATGGCCCTTAATAGCTTTAACTGTGTACGTTACCTGTAACGGCAATCTTTACACCCCACGACCAGACCCTTTGATGCGGGGCCATTATGAAGGGCAGCGAACTCTATATAAGCCGCCCCTCCCTCCTTCTCAAGGGTTAAGAAAACTATTGTAATCTCTACATTCCACTCGACATAAAGCTCCCGAGCACTGAGACGTAGGGCTGTTACCTCCATGAGAGGGGCCTGAACTCATACATCTGTGTGTACACCCTCTCCGTAGCTAGGACTCTGCCCTCTCCATTCGTACCCCTACCATCTACTGTCAGGTTCGTTCCCATGACACACATCAACCAAAACCCTAATGTCATCTAGATACTCCAATATCACCACAAGTACCCATGGACTTGATTATACGATATGCATCACATAATTTTAGATTCATCATGTTCAATCCAACATAAAGAACTCCAAAGAGCGCCCCAAAGTTTCTACCGGAACATCAAGACAAGAACATGTGCCAACCCCTATGCATAGATTTCCAAGGTCACGGAACCCGCAAGTTGATCACCAAAACATACATCAAGTGTCTCAATAGAACATCCCATTGTAACCACGGATATCCCATCGCAAGACATACATCAAGTGTTCTCAAATCCTTAAAGACTCAATCCGATAAGAAAACTTCAAAGGGAAAACTCAATTCATCCCAAGAAGATAGAGAGGGGAAAACTCCATATGATTCAATCTATATCAATAAAGCTCGTGATACATCAAGATCGTCCATCTCAAGAACAAGAGAGAGAGAGAGAGAGAGATCAAACACATAGCTACTGGTACATACCCTCAGCCCCGAGGGTGAACTACTCCCTCCTCGTCATGGAGACCACCGAGATGATGAAGATGGCCTCCGGTGATGGTTTCCACCTCCGGCAGGGTGCCGGAACGGGCTCCCGATTGGTTTTTCGTGGCTCTAGAGGCTTGCGGCGGCAGAACTCCCGATCTAGGTTTGTTTCTGGGGGTTTTGGTATTGATAGGAGTTTGTGGTGGCAGAAACAAGTCTAGGGGGTCCACAAGGAAGTCACAATCCAAGGGGAGCACCCTAGGGGGTGGGCGCGCCCCTGTGGCTTGTGGCTTCCTCGACCTTCCTCTCCGATGACTCTTCGCTCCAGTATTTTTTATATTTTCCAAAAATATTATCCGTAAATTTTTAGCTCATTCGGAGAACTTTTATTTCTGCACAAAAACAACACCACGGTAGTTCTGCTGAAAACATCGCCAGTCCGGGTTAGTTCTAATAAATCATACCAAAATCATATAGAATTATTGGAAACATGGCGTGAATACTTCATAGATTATAGATACGTTGGAGACGTATCAGAGAACATTGACATGATTTAGACAAAGTAAAGTCAATCAATATGAATAAACCCCATTGTTTTATCCTTAGTAGCAGCAACACAAAGACACAACTTGCCTCCTTCTGTCACTGGGATATAGAAACTCGCTAGGTTAATCCTACTACAACGCACCACTCCCACTGAAGAAATATCAATCTAGTTGGCCAAACTATCTCAATAGATCGGAGAACATTACGAATCTATGATGATCATGCAAATAAGAATCATAGTAATCAGATTTGACTCAAATACTTTTCATGAATAATCTGAACATAAACTCACAATTCATAGGATCCCAACAAACACACCATACAAAGATGCAATGAAAATTGTATTGAAGATCGAGAGAGGGAGAGAGATTGCCATCTAAGTACTACCCACGGACCCGTAGGTCTGTGGTGAACTACTCACACATCATGGTGAGGGCAGCAAGGTTGATGAAGAGGCCCTCCGTTATCAATCTACCCTTCGGCAGGGTGCCAGAACGGAGGTGTAGATGGCCTCCCGTCAGAACAAAGACATGCAGCGGCGGAAAAAGTGTTTCGGGGGCGCCTCTGGTGTTTTTAGGGTAGATGTGAATTTATAGGCCAGAGAACGACATCGGGAGACGCACCAGGGGGCCACCACATATCTGGCCGTGCACCCTGGTGGCGCGGTGGGATATGTGGTGAGGCCCCGGAGCATCTTCCGGCCTTCCTCTGAAGCTTCTAGGTCTTGTATTGGTCCAAAAAATATCGTCACAAAGTTTCGTGGCAACTGGACTTCGTTTGGCACTGTAACTCTGAAAAGGCAAAAACACACAGAAAACAGGAACTGGCACTGGGCCAATAGGTTAGTGCTCAAACATATTATAAATTGGTAAATAAATACCCAAAAAGTATCCTAAAATTATAATATATTAGCATGAAACAATAAAAATTATAGATACGTTGGAGACGTATCACCCCCCCCCCGAGGGACGCCCAGGACACCTTTTTAGGCTCGGTTTTAGGCTCGGGTGACGCTTTTTGCCGAAAAACGGCCCAGCCACGCCCCTAGTGCCCCCCAGAACGTCAAAATAGCATCAGCAGCCCCAGGAGAAACCCAGCGCATTAGGGGGCTCTTGGGGGCGCCGACGGAAGTTTCGGCGAATCGTATCTCCCCACGTGTTGTTTTTCTTGTCCCACTTAATCATTTCTCACACAAACTTTTGGTTTGGGTGGGGTGTGACTAGGAATATGCCCTCCTCATTCACTCCTAGTTCGGCCGGATGAAGCATTTGGCCCCCCAAGACAACAACTTTTTTGGTTCGGTGGTGTTCTTGGGGGTTCCAACGGCTGGAGATGCTCTAACCTAGGTCTCTCTCTCTCTCTCTAGGGTGAAGAATAGTCTATCCCTATATATATCCGCTCAACTGAGTAGGCACAAGGTTCGGATCGAGCGATTGCACAAGTGCATTGTCACTGCTGCTGCCTGGAATCAATTTGTTGCCGCCGCCTATGGCCCACAAAGTACTAACTTATATTCCCAGTCCCTGCTCTCCTCCACTCAACCTGTGTTGCCCTGCCGAGTGTTGGCTTTGTTGCCGCTCAAGTGCATGGCTACTTTGCTTTGTTGCATAATGTTGTTGATTACTATCGCTGACGTACTAATGTCGATGTTGTTTAGACTAGAGATCGATATATCAACATAAATTTGTGGGTACATACCACATGGGCTTGAAAAAAGGCACAGAGGCAACAAATGAAGCAACATTTTGATCCAAGCAATATTTTTATCCTTATTGCATAATATTTTATTAATTATTTATATATGCTCGCCCTATCGCCGTATTGCTGTTTTTAGAAAATATTGTATCCCGTATCCTCGTATCCCTGTCCCCGTATCGGTTCCCCCAAGTAGGGGTAGGTCCCCCCAGGTGGTGGTGTTTTGAGGTTGGTGGCGGTGTGTATGTGGGTGAATAAGTGGCTCTAGTCATCCCCTTCTCGAAGGCGGTCTTCTGATTAGCGGTGAGGAACCGTGAGCGGTGGTCTTGTATGCATTGGGGTATGTCGATATGTTGTGTCTTGGTGCTCCTGGTGTGGTTGTCGGTGCGAAGGAGATGGTCAGCTGACGTAATTTATGTCCCCCGTCCCTGTCTTCGTCATGACAAGGTGGCTTGTGACCTCATGGTGGGGGTGTTGGGGGTGCATAGCTGAGACGATGGTTGCCGTCGGCTAGATCCGTCCCTTGTACAGAAGATCTTTGTGGATTTCAGGTTGCATTTCTTGCTAGCAACAGACTAGCTTATGTGGTGGACCATCGCCCAATCTCCTTCTCTCTCTGAAGTGATGGTCTTCTCAGGCCGAGGTTGAAGACTTCTCGTCCTTATCTAATCCGTCCGCGGTAAACAAGGTTTTGTCGGCTCTCTGTGGGTGTGACACCCTAGTTTTCACAACTTTTCTTTAAAACCCATTTGAATTTATTTTGAAATTTGCATTGGCTTTTCATTTGAATGGCTCTATGGACTTAAAAGCTTGGGAATTTTTTTCTTTCCTTTCCCAAGTGAATCAAAGCTTTCAAAAAACTTTCGCAAGTCATGCCATTTCTATTCTAGTACAACCCTAATTTTTGTTCCAACTAAATATTCCTTTTTCTATTAAAGGAATAGTCCCTTTTGCTCTAGGTTATCAAGCAACCTATGTTTTTGCCTTGCCATAAATCCCAGGAAAATTCTCATAAATCCTTTGACATGTCTACCTTGAATATGTAAAAATATTCAAGATACCATGCTCATGGTGAGCACATCATCCAACTCTTGCCTCTAGCCATATTGTTCAGTTTCTGAAGCAACTATATTTTATATTGCTTCATAATTACTGACAATTTCCCAAATCATTCTCACACCTATATGACCTCCATACGCAGAATTGGAGTTGAATACATATAGCCAATATTCTTCAATAATTTTCCCAAGATTCTGGCCAGTAGGAATCACTGTCAAGTAAGTACCATTTATTCTTACCCAAACTAGTTTCTATGTGAAACCAATGTATTGTAAATTAATGATGGATAAATATCAACAATTTAATTTATTCATATATGTCATATCTTGATTATCGAGTGTAATCTGTGAATAATCGTTGTCCTGATACCAATATATTCGGAGACTATGAATAAATGATTGAAGGTGGTATGATTGTATTGAAGACATGGTAACTAGTAACTCCAAAGTTCAAAAACATAGTTCATTCTCTCTCAAGACATAGGCTCCTGTTTGAGTTTCTTTGTCTGATCATCTTTCTTGTAGTTACTTCCATTTGTCTTTTGATGATCTTTCTCATAGCCGATCCATAATTATATCATCAGTATACCTTTACGTGGATCTACAACATGACTTGTCTTGTTTCTCTCGCAGCAAGAAAGGTAAGGATGATTCTCGTTGTTTCAACTGTGGTTCGTATAGTCATGCTCTGAAGGACTGCCCAAAGCCTCGTGGTCATGTTGCAATTAGCAATGCCCGCAAGTAGCATAACTTGAAAAGGAACCTATCTAATGTTGGTAATCATGGACAAAATCGGTACTACCAGAAAACGCCAAGCAAATTTGATGATCTCAAGGCATGAGTCCTAGGATCTGAGACTAGAGAATGCTTGGGGCTCAGGGTAAGGGATGACTTTCCTTTTTTCCAGTTAAAACTTGATTCGTCCTGATTTTGTTTGTTTTCATTTTTATTATATGATATTTATCAATCTTTAGATAAAATGTGAGATGGAAGTACCTAGTTTTGGCTCTCACCTGTTAGCTTAATGAAACATCTATAAAAATATGTGCAATACATGAACTAAAAGCAAATAGTCGATACATCATCCATCTCTGGTACTTCCTCCGGTCCTTTTTACTCCGCATATTAGATTTATATCAGGTCAAACTTTGCGAAGTTTGACCAAATTTATATAAAAAAGTATCAACATTTAAAATATCAAATATATATATATATATATTATGAAATTACATTTCATAATTAATCTAACTATATTAATTTTGCATTGTAAATGTTGATACTTTTCTCTGTAAGTTTTGTCAAACGTACAAAACTTATATGCAGACTAAAAAGGAGCGGAGGGAATACACATCATCTTTTCTCTTGTTGTATTTAAGTATCTTTGTTAACAAACTGCAACATGTATCAATCCAAGTGTTTTGTTCTCTTATTATTGTTTTAGGATAAATTGATTTTGTCGTGAGTACAGTATCCTTCTTTTGATATGACCAACCGTGTTTTAGTACATTCCATAGAAATTCTGGAAATGTACTTTCACATCTTCTTTTAGTCAGCCGGTTGCATGTGGCATGTGTTACAAAATCCTTTTCTCACTAGCTAGAACAACCAAGGGTTAGAGCGCTAGTCCTGTTATTTACTGCAACACAATTTCGTAGCTAGAGCGCTAGTCCTGTTATTTACTGCAACACAATTTCGTAGCTAGAGCGCTAGTCCTGTTATTTACTGCAACACAAATTCGTTGATAGAGCGCTAGTCCTGTTATTTACTGCAACACAATTTTGTTGGTAGAGCGTTGGTCCCGTTATTTACTGCAACGCAATTTCGTAGCTAGAGCGCTAGTCCTGTTATTTAGTACAACACAATTTCGTTGGTAGAGCGCTAGTCCTGTTTTGTGAACCGAAGGGAAGGTTCATTCATCGCCTAGTAGTAACCAATAGCAACACCTACTGCAGTTAATTTATGTTGACTTGCACAAGTTTTTCTTTTCCCCGAGAGTTATCGCAATCCATGCAGGAAAATGACCCGCCTCCGTGGCTGCACAGGATGAGGAAAATGGGTTACCCTCCAGGTTACGTAGGTAAGCATTTGCGATTCTTGTTGCTCTCTGATTGTGATGTGCAAGATTTAGGTTCTTTTGTGAGCCTCATTGCTCTATGATTGTGATTTTGCTTGTTAGATTTATTTATTTTAGAAAAGGAGGCTGTGACCTTCGACCTCTGCATCAATCGATGCATACAGCCATATTTATTACTTATTCAACAAAGTTCTGACAAGAACATACTTCAAGCCACCCGAAGCCCCCACTCACACCTACAAAATGCGATAATATGGAGTGCTCTCCCTCCCCATATCTAAAACCGGTGTCGTCGCCGGTCCATCCACATAACGTAACAAAACTAACAACCGGTGCAGCAGACCTAAAGCGTACACCACATGCACACGTTTTAGAAGCCGCCATCATCATCGAACCGCTGACCCATCTTCAGAAGAGAGATCCGCATCATCCTTGCCAGTCCGGTCATCCGTCGACGCCACCACGGCGCCCAATGGCGCCACCTCCCTGCGCTCGTCCATCCAGACACGAAAACTCTGTAAGATATGTCGTGCGTAGCACCTGCCGAACAGGCATGACAAAGCGTAGCACCTGTCGACCAGGCATGACCTGACATCACAACCGAAGCTCCGTGCAGAATGAAGACGCTCCACCTCCTACCTCTGTCTTCCAGCGCTGCTCCACAAACAATGCTCCCAGAGAGGAACGACACCGTAGTGTTGTCATCGTCCGATCTGGAAAACCAGATCCTAGGGTTTCCCCCGGAGCAGCACGAGTGGATTGACAGTAGTTACAAGATGAAGCCTTCATCAAGGTAACGGCGCAGAACGCCGCCATCGTCCGTCGTCGGCTCGCTTTTCACTCGCAACTATGTCTCCCCGACTCGCAACCGGGACTAGATGACAGATCTGGAGATCCGATCACCTAGCCTCAGGCCGACCACCTCCGACGTAGGAGATGACCACCACCGCCATGATCCTCGTGACGCGATGCAGACCCGAAGTGCCTCCGCGAGCCGTCGCCGATGAGGTGGAAGATGAAGACAAGCCATCTGGCATCACCATATGGGGACGGGGAGGTGCAAGCAGAGCAGCAACAGCAGGAGGAGGAATAGCTTCCGGAGAAGGGCGAACCATCTCTCCGCCTCGCAAGAGGAAGATGGTGGAGTTCCCTGGAATAAACGCGCCCGTCCCAGAAAACGTTGACCCTTGGCTATGGGGTAGCGCTCCGCCTCCTCCTCTTTAGTCCTCCTCGTGTCGTCACCAGCATTCATCATTGTACTCGAGGGACAGAGGCCCTCCTGCCCCTCGTCGTTGAGGTACCAGTACCACTCGTACGACTACGGACCGGCGACCCCCGGCCGGAAGAAGAAGCTCCTCTGGTTATGATGACAGCGCCTTTACCCCTCATGCGATGCAGACCCGGAGTGCCTCCGCGAGCCGTCACCGATGAGGTGGAAGATGAAGACAAGCCATCTGGCATCACCATATTTGGGGACGGGGAGGTGCAGGCAGAGCAGCAGCAGGAGGAGGGAGAGCTTCCGGAGAAGGGCGAACCATCTCCGCCTCGCAAGAGGATGATGGTGGAGTTCCCTGGAATAAACGCGCCCGTCCCAGAAAACGGCGACCCTTGGCTATGGGGTAGCGCTCCGCCTCCTCCTCTTCAGTCCTCCTTGTGTCGTCACCAGCATTCATCATCGTACTCGAGGGACAGAGGCCCTCCTGCCCCTCGTCATTGAGATACCAGTACCACTCGTACGACTACGGACCGACGACCCCCGGCGCCGGAAGAAGAAGCTCCTCTGGTTATGATGACGGCGCCTTTACCCCTCACGCCGCGTATTCAAGCAGGCAGCACTCGGGTTCGGGCTCAAGGGAAAGGGAAAGGGAGAGGGAAAGGGACAGGCATGACAGGCACTACTACAGCAGCAGCAACAGGAGGTGAACCCTTGAATGGAATGGAACATGCTTATGAAGATGAAGAAAGACGATAATTTTGTGCATCAAATCAAATGTACTGTTGAAGAAAGAATCCTCTATATGTCATGTCGTCGTCGTTGTTGTTTTTTTAAGAATCCTCTATATGTCATGTCGTCGTCGTTGTTGTTTTTTTTTTTGCCAAGAGTCACGTCGTCGTTGTTGACATAGTAGAGTACATTGTTACATACAGTATATGGTTGTGGTTTAACAAACAGCCTCAGAATCTCAGCCAGCACTTGCAGTATCACTCACTGTTGAAACTTTCTTCTGTACGTACATGTAATTTTGATGATCAAAGACAATAGTACTGTAATAATCATCAAAACCCAATCTAGTACAATGTTGTTTTTACCAATTTCACTAGGTATCGCCTCTAGTTAGACACACACCAAAAAAAAATGGATGATGTTGATACTCTGCATGTGTTGCTCAAACACATTTTGTCAACCTCAATTGTTTACAAACCTATGTGCTCAAGCACATTTTGTGCCTGGCTTGTTAGAATTTGAAGGAGTTTGTCTATAATAACTGAATTCGCTTTTCGAATTCGAAATTCAACATGCAACAAGAATCGGAAGGAGTAGTTTTTGATTTGATGAATGAGAGTCAAAGTACAGTAGAATTAGTAGATGTGAAAAGAAGAAGAAAAAAAGTCAGCTTGGGTTGATGAATGGCGGGCTATCGCGGCGCGAGTGCGACGGAGGAAAGGTCGTCGGAGTGCGGCTGCAGGGTGCGCTCCCACGCGCGGGACTCGACGTACACCCGCGACACCTTGCCGGCCACCCACGCCATCTCCGGCCGCCCCTCATCGGCGGCGCACCGGAGACCCACCTCCACCAGCCTCTCCGCGGCCGCCACGGGGAACGAGTCGCCCAGACGCCGGTCCACCCAGCTCCGGACGCGCCCGCTCCGGACCGCCTCCGCCGCCGTGTCCACCACCGACACCCGCGCCAGCTCCTTGGTGGCGCGGTCGAACCGGTACTGGCTCTCCGCCCCCTCCCCGGACAGCAAGCCCAGCAGCAGCACCCCGAACGCGCGCACGTCCCCCGCCTTTCCCTTGGACGTCTGGTTGTCTTCGTCGCCGTCGGGGGCGGCGAAGTCGCTCGCGCCGAAGTGGGTGAGCACGGCGCGCACAGGGACGCCCTTGGTCGCGTCTTCGGGGACGAGGAGGACGGAGGAGGGCGAGACGCGGCCGTGCGCAGCGTCGGCGTGCGCGTGCGCGTACTCGATGCCCTGGGCCACGTCCACGGCGACCTGCACGCGGGACAGCCACGTGCGGAGGACTGTGTTGGTGTTGCTGCTGCCGCCGGCGGCGCGCGAGGAGGAGGAGGAGAGGCATGCGGCGAGGGTGGCGGCGCCGGTGGGGAGGTCGTAGGCGAGGTAGACGTGGGCGCCGGCGGGGCAGGCGCCGAGGAGTCGCGCGAGGCTGGCGTGGTGGTAGCGCGCGACGCGGGCGAGCGCGGCAGAGGCGGCGGCGGGCGTGAGGACGCCCCCTCCTGGGAGCGGGAGGGGGCGGAGCTGGAAGAGCGCGGCGTGGCGGGAGCGGAGGGAGCAGCGCCAGAAGGTGACGTCGGAGGGGGCGCGCTTGGCGAGGAAGTTGTTGGTGGCGGCGGCGAGCTCGTGGAAGGAGTAGAGGACTGGCTGGTCCGGGAGGGAGGCGCGCGCCCCCTCCGCGGCGAGGCTGGACCGGCTGGACCTCGACCTCCAGGAGGTGGAGGAGGAGGTTGCTGTTGTTGATGTGTTGCGGGGTCCCGAGGAGGTGGAGGATGCCGTGCCGGTGCCGGTGGCGGAAGGGGATCGGCGGCGGCGGGAAGAGGGGGAGGGAGCGGTGGTGGTGGTGGGGAGAGCGTCTGAGCTGGACTTGCACATGATGATGAAAGTGACCGTACGATGATGCAGTATCAGTCAATCAGAAATAACAAATGATGCAACAACGGTGTGGTGGAGAAGAAGATAAGCGACTAGAGTAGAGTAGGTTATGGCGTATACCTGGGCATCTCCGCCCAGCCCGGTCGGTCCGCTCAGGCCCAGCCATACCTGGCCAAACGGGCCGGCCCGGCACGGCCCGGCATGGCCCGCTGGTAATCGTGTTCGGCACGGTCCGGCCCGCTGCGGCACGATTACTAACCGGGTCGTGTCGTGTCGGCCCGCGTATCCGGGGTGTCGGCCCAGGCACGGCCCGTTTGCTAATCGGACCAGCCTGTCGGCACGCTAGGCCCGCTAATATGCCTACTATTTGACGCATTGAGCGTTTTCAGTCTATTTTTACTTATTGGGCCGTATAAAAAAAGATAATCGGGTTGTGCCGTGCCGGCCCGCGTGCTGGGGGTGGCGGCCCTGGCACGGCCCGTTTAGTTCGTGCCGGGCCGGGCCGCGTGCCGGGCCGGCGCGGCGTGTCGCTGGGCCGGCCCGTTTGGCCAGGTATGGGTCTAGCCCCAAAATCCAGGACCTAGGGCCGACGGGTTTGTCCGTGGGCTGGGCTTGGACCTGAGTTTTGAGCCTACCAGCAAGGTCGGGCCGGGTTTGGGCTTGGCATATTGGGATTTTTCAGGAAGAGGTCGGGCCCACGGGCCAAGGCCTGACGGGCTTTTCAACATATGTGTCGGGCTTGGGCTTCAAAATAGGCCCGATGACAGGGTTAGGTTGGGCTCGGGCCTCAGTTTTTTGCCGTGGGCTTTTTTAGGCTCGGTCCAAACCCGGCCTGGCCCGCCCCATGGCTAGATATAGTTATGGGTGAGTGAGTGTGAGCGTCACAGTATAGTGTTTATACTCTCGTTCCGCTTTATAGACAGATAAATCATAAAACAAAATACACCATCAAACGATGCAAGGTAGTGCTTACAAAGCAGATCCTAAGCTAACCTCACAACATAAACCCACACGTTTGTGTTGTCCTCCATTCTCTCTACTTTTCTTTTATAGTAGAGAGTAGAGTAGAGTAGTGTCAACAACATTTTCAACAACAGATCCCTGGTAAACCATCCGCTCCCTAGTATCTTTCCATAATGATCTAAACCATCTTATATTTTTTTATAGAGGAAGTAAAAGTTTTCATATTATCAAGAATGGTTTCTTTCGCACATCTTCAATACCTAATATAATCTAAGTACATACATATGCCTCACCTGTTGTCAATGAGACATCTCTTCAAGATAGTAGCGGCCTCTTTCTAATGCATGTCTGCATTGTGTTATTTAAAAAAATGAAATGCTCTTACGTTATTTTATTCGTTTAACATATAATATAATAGCATCGCAAGTTAAAGAAACACTAACATTTCTCGTCACGAGAGTAGATATCATTCCTTTATATTATATTATTACGATTAATTTCTTGTTAGGTTACTGGAGCTATCACATCTACAGTTTCTTTCATCCTGGATACAAAGAAAGAAAGACGATCTCAGAGAGAGAGAGAGAGAGAGAGAGGTCGACCTTATGCTATCGTCCTCTGGGAGTTCCCATTCGCCGATGACCTCTTGGCCATTGGTGGGGAGCGGGGATCGTCGGGTTTTGTACGCGCGGATTGTATAGCTTTAGGTTTTAAGGCCCTAGTTAGATTTTGTCCGCTCGACGTCTTGGCTACGACAAGGACAACGGAGCCGCCGAGTAATAAAGCTTTAGATCCCCAACACGCTCTTCGGTGGGTGATAGATTTGGGTGCTAGTTTGTCCAAGTGGAGATGGTGTGGCGGTAGTAGCATCCCTACGATGGACTTGTGTTTTCAGGCTCCGCCGTTGCGACAGCGTCAATGCGGAGCATGTGAGGTTGTTTAGGCGCGGGTGCTAATGGTTTATTCGTGGTTGATGGCTGGGGTTAGGTTTCCTCTTCCGACACCGTGGTTTGTCCAGGGTGCTATCCCGGCCAAATTCTTTCAACAACAGCACCCGGCCAAATTCTTTCAACAACAGTGGCTTTGCCCGTGGCGAGCTACTTTTGGAGGTATGGAAAGCTGCAAAATAGTGATGGAACCGTGTCGAGCTCGCGTGAAGAGGCAACATGTCTCTTTTTTTCCTTCGATGGCCATTCTGGTGGTATCGGATGCGGGTGACAGAAGTTTGCTGCAAGCTCATAGGATTCTTGAGTCTTAATTGTAATTTTGTTTTCTGGGTGGGGTCGTTTGGGCTGAAGCTCACGTCCTGTTGTATTTCTTGAGATGTGTATTACCTTTGCAAAAAGGAAAAAAAGAAATAATTTGTAAGTCGCCACGGCGATGGCATATATCTGAAGGCTGGCAGCAGTTTTTGATACGTATGTGATACAACAAACCAGCACATGACTTCTTCCAAATCAAACGAGAGCGATGATTAAGATTTGGTTATAGTTGTTGTAGCAGCACATGGAGTTGAAAAAAGAATATGACCGCATGGGAATCGTATTACATCCTTTTCGGTTTATAAGCTTGCGCATATTCCTAGATCTATAATTTAACTAATATAAAATGAATTGTACAGTTTAAAAATTATCATTAGAAAGCATATGATTTGAAGTTTCTAATGATATATTTTCGTGATATATGATCAGTATTACGTAAGTCAATTTTTCAAACTAAATATACACGCAAGCCTTATAAATCAGAAAAGAAATAGAATATCATATATATGAGTTGACCACACGATTTGATTTAGTACGAGTACCAAGTCGCGGGCTCTTTCTGGTTATGACCGAACATTGTAATGTTCAAAGATAACTAGATGACTCGTTGCGCCATTGGCGCAAAGGGCGAAAGGGAGCCAAATATTGTGAGAATATTCAGACACCCAAGTCTTTACTGCTGATACATAAATGCTTAGTTACAATGTGATACACAAGGAAAGTAGATAGGAAGGAATACATTATATAGATGGTATGAAGCTACATATATGGTAGGCTCATAGGTTTAAACAAAGCCATTAAGATCAGTTTATGCTTAGTAAAGCTACATAAACAGAGATACATCATGTAGATCGCTTTGATCACCCAGCTTATGGTAAGCAGCTACATAGACAGAGATGCATCATGTAGTTGCTTTGATCACCCGGCTTCTGGTCTCACCGCCTAGAGATGCATCATGCAATAATTTAAGAACATGTAGCAAAAGAGCAAACCAATACATTGTTTTGACTTACTAAAACTGATATGCCTTCTTTTCAAGAAGGAAGGGAGTACAATTTAAATGTAAATAGGGAACTCACTCCACTTCCCTGAAACTCTGTCAGATTTCCTTTCCTTAAATCAGAAAATAATATCCTGAAAAAATCATAGTCAGTTATGCTTGTTATTATAGATACATGATAAGTGATATTCAGTATGATTCTGAACTACTTGAGCTCTACGTTTTATTTGCAAAGCCTGACACACGACTAAGCTTCTTATATACATACATCACATAATATGCTTGAATTTTGTTTGAATAGGGAGGATGAGAACTAACAAAATTATCAGTGCATAACAATATCCGATGGAAGAAGACCTGGCAGTCAACAATCAAACATTCAGGGAGGAACTAAGGGGCGTCAGTCTCATGCCATATGTACTCAGATAGTTGGCATATACTCACGCAATTGACCTCTTGGTAGTCTTGGTTCATCCATTGTACCGGTATATCCTCCCACCCTCCAATATGTGTTAAACTGGGTAAAAGAATTGAAAGCTCAACATTGCAGTATACATAATAACAAAGTTTGTGCAATGACAGCAAAAGAAATAGACATGTCTATCTAGAAGCAATAACACATCATGAGGCTAATAAGTAGAGATATACTGGTTGTTTAATCTGCAGGTGCTGCCATGTTCTTCTCAAGATCAAAATAGTACTCCCTCCTTCCCAAAATCTTGTGCGTATTAGCTTTTGCATGCAATCCCATAATATTAGGCACAAGTGACTTTCTCTCTCATGCAGTTACAATCAAGGCATGCTGATAATGTCAAAAGAGGCCGGGGTAGACCGAACTTGACATGGGAAGAGTCTGTAAAGAGAGATCTGAAGGACTGGAGCATCACCAAAGAACTAGCCATGGACAGGGGTGCGTGGAAGCTTGCTATCCATGTGCCAGAACCATGAGTTGGTCGCGAGATCTTATGGGTTTCACCTCTAGCCTACCCCAACTTGTTTGGGACTAAAGGCTTTGTTGTTGTTGTTGTTGTTGTTGCAGTTACAATCAAGCTAAGGATCAGTTATTTTGTGAAAACTAAAAAGATTGCCCAATGGGTCTCTTGTGTAGTTAGCTCTCATTTCCCACACCGTCACTCTCTCTCCATCACAAGATTGACCTGCGTTAATTTCCGTGCAAAAACTAATACGCCTTAGAATATGGGAAGGGGGGAGTAGTAATCAAATTTCACAAATAAAACATCAACAAACAATGGTTAATTAGTAAAGGACCAGTTTTATCTATTGCAGCGACACAAATTTCTTAGCTTGCGTACAACAACTCTTATGTGATAAGAAGTCAATTCTGCTGGGTAGTAAGTACCTAGTGGAGATGGTTTGCATGGCGAAACTGTAGGAGCCACCCATCATGACGGGAGGTGAGACACAAAGAACATTTGAAGTGAGGTGTTTATGCCTGTGACGAACAAGAGCATCTAAATTTCCTGGTATGTATATTGAATGGCTAAAGTTTATTCAAATATCTGGTAGGTACATCCACAATAGCACAACAAATAAAGTAGTTAAAGGTGCGGTACGATGTAGGGGGTTCATCCTTGCTTTGTGATACCAAAAGTTGCAGACATAAAATAAAATTTATCACACTGTGGGCTCTGAGTAAGATAAAGAAAAGAAAAAAGGTGAACCTGGCATCCGTGATGCTCATGAGCTTTATGAGTTCCAATTAGTTTCCTGGTATTTCTATCATAATCATTTGCCAATATAGAGACATATCACTGCAGAAGGTTTCTTCTTAAAAGGAAAATTAAAGACACGCCCCTTCAGTTGGAATGAGTATAAGCTAGGTATATCACAGATGCACCATCATAATTTCAAAAGCAGTGCAAAAATATGCATCCAACATAGAACATAGGTCCCTGTGTATAAGGAAAAAAAGAAGTTTGCATATAAGGATATAATACATGAACAGACATAATTGTGTGTTTGTGTGTGTGTGTTTGCATGTGTGTGTTTCCAATAATTATTCTAGTAACATAATCTAATAATTAACATATTAACAACACTATTGCTTGAAGGGTCCAATCAGAAGCTCCCAATTATTTTAGTCTGCCAGGTAATCTCTCTGTGTTGCAATCTTCAAGCATATTTTGTAACCAACTTATTTATTGATAATGAGAAAGAAGAACTACCTGAGCATCTGAGAGGAGGGCTTGTATACACTAAAATTCAATCTTGTCCAGTGAGGGGCTATTCAGCATACATGTCCACTGAAGCTACAATGCCAATGATCTGTCGTGATACAGTTCTTGAAATTTAAGATACGGTATAAAATCATTTTGAGTAGTAGGCAACCACGCCATAACTGAATCTATGAGCAAGCAAAAGTCACATTCCAATTTTGAAGTAAGCATACAACAAGTTAAATGCTAACATACTGTATGAACCGGAGAGAATAGATGTCAATTGATTAAATAAGCAATAGATACAAAATCTGTACTCTGAGGCTGAACTTACTTACTTAATAACTAAACTATATATGTAAGCTAGTAATCTCTCCCATAAACTATATATGAGAATGTATATAACAACACCCATCTCACAACCCATACTCAGTCTGCTCTCACTGGCAGTGCAGCAAGGAGCTCTGATTACACACATCTATGTAGTTGCGCCGTCCTTGCGGCAGTTTTGAGTCGCTAGCACTGTTGCGTGCATGTCGTCTCACTGGATCAATCAAAGTTGCTCCCTCATGCTTTCCCGTCTAGTAGAGTGGAACCTCATGTCGTCCACTGGTCTGCTAGTCAGTTGATCAAACTGAACATACGTACAGAGCTGAATGGTTCAGTTCATGGGTAGGCTCAGATTGAAAATTGGGTTCGGTAGTCCAAAACCAAAACTTTGAGATGGTTGGGTTGATATATTGTCGGTCATGGATTTGAGTGGGTTGGGTTGGTGGATTTCACTTCACGGATGGTATATATGTATGTATTTTGGATTGGATTTATTTTGGGTATTGGAGCATTCCCATTCCCATTCGGATGCTACAGCCCATGGATTGGGGTTCAGTTTGAGCTGAATATATACAGAACTAAATACGTGTATGCATGCACATACAGAATGGGGGAAGAAGACAAGAGAAGAGGGGAGGGGTTGGTTACCTTGGGAGGAGCAGCCGTCCCCGTCGAGTCCAACGCCGTACCTCGCTCACCGGCGGCCTCTTCCTTTCTCTTCCTTCCTTCCTGCTAGGCATGGCCCCGTCGAGCAGAAGGAAGGAGACACACGGCCGCTCGCTCGCGGTTTTGAGTCCAGCCCCATGGCCGGATCGCGGCGGATGGATCTGGGCGCCCTCCCGTCCCATGGCCGGCCGCCGCCTGATCTGTTCGGTCGATGTCCCTGCCTCTCTTCTCTTGTGGTGAGGGGAGAAGGGTGGGGAAGAGAGAGGGCGGAGGCCATGAAAGGCGGCGAGGTCTGCGGGAGGCGGGGCGGTTGGTGAAGGGGCGACGCCGATGAGGATGAGATGTGGGAGAGGAGGGTTTGGGAGTAGGGACTGGTTGCTTCGTCTGCTTCTGAGAGAACCAGGATCTGGACTATGGAGGAAGCAAGGGCGCGGTGAGAGACGAAGACGGGCGACATACCTACTTTATCCTCCCGACGGCTGCACCCCACCACGACCGGAGCGCAGTCACCACCGCTCTTCTCCGGCAGATCCACCGCCCGTGCGCACTTTGTTTGGCATCGCCGCCGGAGAGAAAATTGAAGGAGAGGATAAGGCGTAGTGGAGAGCAGGGAAGGAGGGGAACGGGGCGAGGTGCGGAGGAAGCGGGGGAGGCGTTGGGGATGGGGACGTCGGCCAGGGTGCTCCAACCCTGCTGTTCCTTCCCCCATCGCCATCCGCCTCGGGCCAGCGCCGCTGCCTAGGTCTCCTTCTCCGCCGCACCCCTCTTCTCCACTCGACGGAGCATCGGGAGCTGGCGAGGGCGGGGTCGAAGACGCGGGAGAAGGAGAGGGGCAAGCGGCAACGACGACCACGCGCTGGGTCTTCGAGGGGAGGATCAGAGAAGTGGAGGAGAGGAGGCGGCGACAGGAGAGGAGGAGGCGGCTGCGGGGGTGGCGGATTAGGTCACGGGCTGGCTTCGTTCTGCTCGCTCACTGCGCTGCCTGGGCTTTATACGTTCAATGCGTGAAATGACGAAAATGCCCCCATGGGACATTGAATTTACAGGCGGTGGCACAACACTGTTCATAACGATTTAGGGGTGACCTGTAGGGCAGCCTAGCAGTTCTGTGATACCCCGCGCGCTGCTACGGAGATTTTATATCGGAGACTGGATGCAATGATCAATATAAAAAATGATGGAAGAATTTTATTTATTTAAACAACGGACTGATACATATTGTTCTATTATTTAAGCTAGAGCTGCATATTAGTTTGCAAGGAATCTGACCAATTATTTTGACATGGCATAGTCTTCATTTTATAGTATTTGCACATGTCACAGGAAGATATTATATGTTTAGAGAAGCCAGATTATTGAGACCAATTGGAAACAAAACGACATAATCAGCTCAACAAATTTGCAAGGAATTTGACTAAATTTTTTGACATAACCTTTCCGTAAATTTCTAGCATTTGAACATCGTCACATGCAGATAGTATATATCGAGAACAAAATGTCACAAATAGTATATATTGAGAAAAATATGTCACAGGAAGATAATATATATTGAGAACAAAATGTCACAGGGAGATATTATTTATTGAGAACAATTGTAAGGAAAAGTATTGACACCAACTGGAAGCAAAACTGACATAATCAAATCAATAAAAGTGCATACGAATCCATAGATTTCACAATTCAGACTTATTGCATAAACTTAGTCGATACCGGATAACATGCTTAGGGTGATCACGAAGTAGTTCTAATGATATTTGGAAGTAATTTTTAATAGAAGGTGGTGTAGTCCGTAGGTGCTTTTCGTGTGTCTTGAAGATGCCCTGATGCTTGACTGGTTGTTGACGGTGCCCTACATGTTAAAAAAACAACATCATTGGTAAGGTTTTTCTTGTAGCAAAAGGCGACAAAACATTATATAATTTTGTTTGGATATGAGAACTGATAGTACCTATGTGTTTTTAGTATTTCTATCCTCTTGTCCTTCATAGTTGTTCGTTTTCACATTCTTATCTCCAATGCAGTTTGATTGATGATAAAAAGTTAGAATTGTGGATCTCATATTTCCATGTGATATGAGAAGAAGCATGTACTCTTTCTTATGCTTTTTGACAACCTGAAGATGCACATGTGTACCCTGAAGATGTTCCTGTTGTCAACTGATATATAAACAGGAAATATTGTTATAGATGTGTACCTCTGTTTTTTGACCGGCGCAGGAAGAAGTACTTTTTAGAGAACTTCAATGGTAAACAAGAAATATTTTTGACGTACTGAACGTTCATCTGTATATGTTGTTGATGGAAACATATATAAGGGACAAAATTATCCTAACTAACCTCTATTTCTAAATTGTGAAGGTCGGCGGCGGTTATCGGAAGAAGCAGATTGGTTTATTTCAGGTGTGACAACTGGTTGCGACTAACGACGGGGGTACCCATGACAGCGTGAGACAAAATGGCTACCCTGATTTGTAGAAGAATTTGTGGCGCTATCCATCTTTGCAAAGCATGCGCACAAAATTGCCTTAAATGGAAGTAGATTGTAGCCTATATGTTTAAAGAAATATATCACAGAAAACAATTGCGGGTGGGAAATTCATATGCTATCTAATATGCATGGAATCGAATGGATGGTGCATATCTTGGCATACCAATTCAAGAAGCAGGAGAGCGCTGCAAAAATGAAATAGAGCCAATCCGAGGAGCAAGAGACCTACTAACTACACGTTGAAGCACCTATCGATCCGGAGAGCAATCTGCAAAAAATTAAAACATAAGTTCGGGGATGGGAGAAATCCCGGCTGACTGAAAAAAGGAAGCGTGCAGTAGGAGAAAAATAACTACAATGTACTGATAAAATATAAATAAACAAATAGATTAGTAAAATGATGATATTGGCTTTTGTACTATGTCCATCCTAAATTAAAAACATGTGTAGGTCACACTGCTAACCAATTTGTGTAAGCATGTATCATAATGAAATAGCAATTTTACGAACTAAGAATCTGAAAGAAATGCAAGGACCTGTTGAAAATATGCCCTAGAGGCAATAATAAATTAGTTATTATCATATTTTCTTGTTCATGATAATCGTTTACTATCCATGCTATAATTGCATTGATCAGAGACATAGATGCATGTGTGGATACATATACAAAACCATGTCCCTAGTATGCCTCTAATAGACTGGCTCGTTGATCAAAGATGGTTAAGGTTTCCTAGCCATTGATATGAGATGTCATTTGATAACGGGATCACATCATTAGGAGAATGATGTGATGGACAAGACCCAAACTACAAACGTAGCATATGATCGTGTCAGTTTATTGCTACAGTTTTCTGCATGTCAAGTATTTGTTCCTATGACCATGAGATCATGCAACTCACTGACACCTGAGGAGTGCCTTGTGTATCAAACGTCACAACGTAACTGGGTGACTATAAAGGTGCTCTATAGGTATCTCCGAGGGTGTCTGTTGGGTTGGCATGGATCAAGACTAGGATTTGTTACTCCATGTGACGGAGAGGTATCTCAGAACCCACTCGGTAATACAATATCACAATAAGCCTTGCAAGCGATGTGACAAAGTGTTAGTCACGGGATCTTGTATTATGAAACGAGTAAAGAGACTTGCCGGTAACGAGGTTGAACAAGGTATGGAGATACCGACGATCGAATCTCGGGCAAGTAACATATCGAAGAACAAAGGGAACATCATACGGGATTAACTGAATCCTTGACGTAGAGGTTCGACCGATAAAGATCTTCATAGAATATGTAGGAACCAATATGGGCATCTAGGTCCCGCTATTGGTTATTGACCGTAGAGGTGTCTCGGTCATGTCTACATAGTTGTCGAACCTGTAGGGTCTGCACACTTAAGGTTTGGTGACGTTTCGGTAGTATAAAGTTATGGATGGTGGTGACCGAAGGTTGTTCGGAGTCCCGGATGAGATCCCGGACGTCACGAGGATCTCCGAAATGGTCCGGAGGTAAAGATTGATACATAGGAAGTCTTGTTTTGGTCGCTGGAAAAGTTTCGGGCTCATCGGTAGTGTACCGGGAGTGCCGGTAGTGTACCGGGAGACCATCGGGAGGGGTATTTTGACCCAAGAGGCTACTTGGGCTGTGGGAGGATGAATACCAGACCTTAGTGGTTTGGAGGAAGTCCCACAAAGGGCCCATGTGGCTGGGAAAAAAACCCAAAAGGAAAAAAGGTGGAAAAAGGCAAAAAAGGCTAAATTAGGAAGGAGTCTTAATCCTACTAGGAGTGGAGGAGGAGGAGGACTCCCACCTGGTTCGGCCGACCCAAGGGCTGGCTCCTTGGGAGCCAAGCCTTCTCCTCCTCTCCTCCTATATATACTAGAGGGTTTTAGGGTTTTGACACAAGATTTTCAGCCATGTGCTACCCGTTCCTCTAGTGCATAGTTTTTCCTCTAGATCGGTTTTCTGCGGTGCTTAGACGAAGCCCTGCCGAAATAGCTCCACCACCATCGCGAGAGCGCCGTCACGCTGCCGAAGAACTCTTCTACCTCTCCTATCCCTCTTGCTGGATCAAGAAGGCGGAGATCGTCATCAAGTTGTACGTGTGCTGAAAGCGGAGGTGTCGTCCGTTCGGCGCTAGATCGGAAGGACCGTGATCAAGATCGCGAGACGGATTGTGATGAGATCACGGGAAAAATCGTGATGAGTTCGTGGGACAAATCGTGATTGGATCGCAAGAAGGATCGTGATTGGATCGCGGGACGGATCGTGATGAGATCGCGGGACGCTCGGCGATTTGGATCGCGAAGACGTTCGACTACACCAACCACGTTTCTTAACGCTTCCCGTTTAGTGATCTACAAGGGTATGTAGATCCACTCTCCCTCTCGTAGATGATCAGCACCATGGATAGATCTTGCGTGCGCGTAGGAAAATTTTTGTTTCCCATGCAACGTTCCCCAACAGTGGCATCATGAGCTAGGTCTATGTGTACATGAGATCTCGAGTAGAACACAAAGAGTTTGTGGGCGTTGATGCTTAGATTGCTTCCTCCCTTGGTCGTGTTTTGGTTTAGCGGTATTGTGGGATGAAGCGGCCCGAACCAACATTACTCGTACGCTTACGAGAGACTAGTTCCCTCAACTGCAACTTGTTGCAAAAGATGGCTGGCGGGTGGTAGTTTCTCCTACTTTAGTTGGATAGGATTCGACAAAGGCGGTCCTTGAGGAGGTTGAAAAGCAACTAATGTATCACCGTTGTGGTTTATTCGTAGGTGAGAATTCTTCTTGCTAGATACCCGTGGCAGCCACGTAAAACATGCAACAACAATTATAATATGTCTAACTTGTTTTTGCAGGGTATGTTGTGATGTGATATGGCCAATTACATTATGTGATAGATGTGATGTATGAGATGATCATGTGTTGTATAGAATATCACGACTTGCATGTCGATGAGTACGGCAACCGACAGGAGCCATAGGGTTGTCTTTAATTATTGTATGACCTACGTGTCAATCATTAAGCGCTATGTAATACTTTACTTTATCGCTAAACGGTAGCAATAGTAGTAGAAGCATGGTGGGCGCGACAACCCCGATGGCGACACGTTGATGGAGATCAAGATGATGGAGATCATTGTGTCATGCCGGTGACGATGGAGATCATGCCGGTGCTTTCAAGATGGAGATCAAAAGCACAAGTTCATGGCCATATCATGTCACTTATGATTTGCATGTAATGTTAAACCTTTTATGCACCTTGTTTTGCTTAGGACGACGGTAGCATTATAAGGTGATCCCTCACTTAATTTCAAGATAAATTGTGTTCTCCCCGAGTGTGCATCGTTGCGAAAGTTCGTTGTGTCGAGACACCACGTGATGATCGGGTGTGATAGACTCTACGTTCACATACAACGGGTGAAAGACAGCGTTGCACATGCAGAACACTCGGGGTAAACTTGACGAGCCTAGCATGTACAGACATGTCCTCGGAACACAAGAGACCGAAAGGTCGATCATGAGTCATATAGTAGATATGATCAACATGATGATGTTCACCATTGAAACCACCTCAACTCACGTAATGATCGGACTTGAGTTGGTGAATTTGGATCATGCGACACTTAGATGACCTGAGGGATGTCAATTTGAGTGGGAGTTCTTAAGTAATATGATTAATTGAACTCATTATCATGAACATAGTCAGTAGTGTCTTTGCAAAATTATGTTGTAGATTACTAGCTCACGATGTAGCTCCCTTAGATTTTGATATGTTCCTAGAGAAATAGAGTTATAGTAGCAATATTGCGGACTGGGTCCGTGATCTGAGGATTGTCCTCATTGCTGCACAGAAGGCTTATGTCCTTAATGCACCGCTCGGTGCGCCAAGCCCTCTAGCGTCGTCTGTAGATGTTGTGAACACCTGACAGGCACGTCCCGATGACTACTTGATAGTTTAGTGCGTCATGCATTACGGCTTAGAATTGAGGCTCCGAAACGTTTTGAACGTCACGGGACATATGAGATGTTCTAAGAGCTGAAATTAGGATCTCAGGCTCATGCCCGTATTGCAAGATAGGAGATCTCCAACAAGATTCTTTACCTGCAAGATGAAGGAGAATAGCTCAATCATTGAGCATGTGCTCAGATTGTCTGGGTGCTACAATCGCTTGAATCGAGTGGGAGTTGATCTTCCAGATAAGATAGTGATTGATATAGTTCTCCAAGTCACTGGCACTAAGCTACTAGAACTTGGTGATGAACTATAAAACGCCAGGGATAGAAATAATGATCCCTGAGCTATTCGCGATGTTTGACACCGCAAAGGTAGAAATCAAGAAGGAGCGTCAAGTGTTGATGGTTAGTAAAAACCACTAGTTTCAAGAAGGGAAAGGTCTAGGAGGGAAACTTCGTGGATGGCAAGTCAGTTGCTGCTCCAGTGAAGCAACCCAAAGTTGAACCCAAACCCGACACTAAGTGCTTCGATTATGAGGAGAGCGGTCGCTGAAGCGGAACAACCCTAGATACTTGGTAGATAAAAAGGCTGGCAACGTCAAGAGAAGTATATTTGATATACGTGTTATTGATGTGTACCTTGCTAGTGCTCCTAGTAGCACCTGGGTATTGGATACCGATTCGGTTGCTAAATGTTAGTAACTCGAAATAAAAGCTACGGAATGAACGGAGAACTAGCTAAGGGTGAGGTGACGATATGTGTTGGAAATGTTTCCAAGGTTGATGTGATCAACATCGCACGCTCTCTCTACCTTCGGGATTAGTGACAAACCTAAATAAATGTTAATTGGTGTATTGCGTTGAGCATGAACGTGATTAGATCGTGTTTATTGCAACACGGTTATTCATTTAAGTTAAAGAATAATGGTTATTCTGTTTACATGAATAATACCTTCAATGGTCATGCACCTAGTGAGAATGGTTTGTTGCATCTTGATCGTAGTAATACACATGTTCATAACAATGATGCCAAAAGATACAAAGTTAATAATGATAGTACCACATACTTGTGGCACTGCCGCTAAATGTCATATTGCTATAAAACGCATGAAAAAACTCCATGCTGATGGATCTTTGGACTCATTCGATTTCGAATCGGTTGAGACATGTGAACCATGCCTCTTGGTCAGGATGACTAAGGACCCCGTTTTCTAGTTTGATGGAGCGGGCAAGTGATTTATTGGAAATGATACATGTTGATGTATGCAATCCAATGAGTCTTGTAGCGTGCGGTGGATATCGTTATTTTCTTACCTTCACTGATGATTTGAGTAGATATAGTGTATATTTACTTAATGAAACACAAGTCTGGATCGTTTGAAAGGTTCAAGCAAATTTAGAGTGAAGTTTAAAGATCATCATGACAAGAAGATGTCTGCGATATGATCGTGGAGGTGAATATCTGAGTTACGAGTTTGGCATACAACTTCAAACAATGTGAAAGTTGTTTCACAACTCACGCCACCTGTAACACCATAGTGTGATGGTGTGTCCGAATATCATAGTCGTGCTCTATCGGATATGGTGCGTGCTATGATGTCTCTTATCGTTTTGCTATTATAATTTTGGGGTTATGCATTAGAGACAGCTACATTCACTTTAGATAGGGCACCATCTAAAATCCGTCGAGATGACACCGTGTGAATTATGGTTTGATAGAAACCTAAGCTGTCATTTCTTGATGTTTGGGGCTGCGATGCTTGTGTGGAAAATGTTTTCACCTAATGAGCTCGAACCCAAAGCGGACAAATGCATATTCATAGAATACCCTAAGAACAGTTGGGTGAACTTTCTATCTCAGATCCAAGCATAAAATGTTTGTTGCTAAAACTGGGTCTTTTCTCGAGGAAAAGTTTCTCTCGAAAGAATTGAGTGGGAGGAAGATAGAACTTGATGAGGTTGTTGAACCTTTATTCAACCAGAGAGTAGCGCAGCGCAGGAAGATGTTTCTGTGAAGCCTACGTTAGTTGAAGAGGAAGTTAATGATGATGATCATGAAGCTTCGGATCAAGTTACTATTGAACCTCGTAGGTCGACAAGGATGTATACTGCTCCTGAACGGTACGACAACCCTGTCTTGGAGGTCATGTTGTTGGACAACGATGAACCTACGAGTTGTGGAGAAGTGATGATGGGCCTGGATTCCGACAAATGGTTAGAGGCCATGAAATCCGAGAAAGGATCCATGTATGAAAACCAAGTATAGACTTTGGTAGACTTGCTCATTGGACGGCAGGTCGTTGAGTACAAATGGACCTTTAAGATGAGACAGACACTGATGGTGAATGTCACCATTTATAAAGCTTGACTTATCGCAAAGAAGTTTCCGCCAAGGAGTTGGCTGCGATGAGACTTTCTCACTCGTAGCGATGCTAAAGTCTGTTGAAATTATGTTAGCAGTTGCTGCATTTTTCAATTAATAAAATCTAGCAGATGGATGTCAAAACATCATTTCCTTAACGGTTTACTTGAGGAAGGTTGTATGTGATACAACCAGAAGGTTTTGTCAGTCATAAGGATGCTAAAAGGCGAGCAAGCTTCAGTGATCCTTCTATGGACTGAAGCAAGCATCTCGGAGTTGGAATATACACTTTGATGAGGTGATCAAAGTTTTTGAGTCTATACAAAGTTTATGAGAAACTTGTATTTACAATAAAGTGAGTGAGAGCACTATAGAGTTTCTGGTAAGCATATGTGGTTGACATATTGTTGATCGGAAATGATGTAGAATTTCTGAAAAGCATAAACGGTTGTTGAGACCTGGATAAAGCTACCTAATTGTTGAGCATCAAGATCTATAGAGATAGATCAAGATGCTTGATGAGACTTTCAATGAGTACATACCTTGATAAGATTTTGAAAGAGTTCAAAATGGATCAGTCAGAGAAAAGAGTTCTCGACTGATTTGTAAGGTGTGAAGTCGAGTGAGACTCAAAGCTCGACAACGGCAGAAGAAAGAGAAAGGACGAACATCGTCCCCTATGCCTTAGCCATAGGCTCTATATTATGCCATGTTGTGTACCGCACCTGGTGTGTGCCTTGCCATGAGTCTGTCAAGGGGTACAAAAGCGATCCAGGAGTGGATCACTAGACAACGGTCAAGATTATCCTTAGTAACTAAAAGACTAAGGAGATGTTTCTCGATTATGGAGGTGATAAAGAGTTCGTCGTAAAGAGTTACGTCGATGCAAGCTTTAACACCAATCCGGATGACTCATAGTGTCAATTTGGATACGTATAGTGGAGCATCCATTTGGAATAGTACCAAGTGGAGTGTGGTAGCAATGTTTACAGTTTGACATAGAGATTTGCAAAGTACACACGGATCTGAATGTCGCAGACCCGTTGACTATAAGACCTCTCTCACATGCAAAGCATGATCGAGTCCAGATCCCATTAGGTGTTAGATTCATAACAATGCGAATCACATGGTGATGTGAACTAGATTATTGACTCTACTGCAAGTGGGAGACTGTTGGAAATATGCCCTAGAGGCAATAATAAATTAGTTATTATCATATTTCCTTGTTCATGATAATCGTTTATTATCCATGCTATAATTGCATTGATCGGAGACTTAGATGCATGTGTGGATACATAGACAAAACCATGTCCCTAGTATGCCTCTAATAGACTGGCTCGTTGATCAAAGATGGTTAAGGTTTCCTAGCCATTGACATGAGATGCCATTTGATAACGGGATCACATCATTAGGAGAATGATGTGATGGACAAGACCAAAACTACAAACGTAGCATACGATCGTGTCAGTTTATTGCTACTGTTTTCTGCATGTCAAGTATTTGTTCCTATGACCATGAGATCATGCAACTCACTCACACCTGAGGAGTACCTTTTATATCAAACGTTGCAACGTAACTGGGTGACTATAAAGGTGCTCTACAGGTATCTCCGAAGGTGTCTGTTGGGTTGGCATGGATCAAGACTAAGATTTGTTACTACATGTGACGGAGAGGTATCTCAGGGCCCACTCGGTAATACAACATCACAATAAGCCTTGTAGGCAATGTGACTAAGTGTTAGTCACGGGATCTTGTATTACGTAATGAGTAAAGAGACTTGCCGGTAACGAGGTTGAACTAGGTATGGAGATACCGACGATCGAATCTCGGGCAAGTAATATACCGAAGAACAAAGGGAACATCATACGGGATTAACTGAATCCTTGACACAGAGGTTCGACCGATAAAGATCTTCATAGAATATGTAGGAACCAATATGGGCATCCAGGTCCCGCTATTTGTTATTGACCGTAGAGGTGTCTCCGTCATGTCTACATAGTTCTCGAACCCGGAGGGTCTGCACACTTAAGGTTTGGTGACGTTTCAGTACTATAGAGTTATGGATGGTGGTGACCGAAGGTTGTTCGGAGTCCCGAATGAGATCCCGGACGTCATGAGGAACTCCGAAATGGTACGGAGGTAAAGATTGATATACAGGAAGTCCTTTTTTGGTCGCCGAAAAAGTTTCGAGCTCATCAGTAGTGTACCGGGAGTGCCGGTAGTGTACCGGGAGACCATCGGGAGGGGTATTTCGAACCAAGAGGCTACATGGGCTGTGGGGGAGTAAATACCAGCCCTTAGTGGGCTGGAGGAAGTCCCACAAAGGGCCCATGCGACTGGGAAGAAAAAAACCAAAAGGAAAAAGGTGGAAAAAGACAAAAAGGGCTAAATTAGGAAGGAGTCCTAATCCTACAGGGAGTGGAGGAGGAGGACTCCTCCCTCCTGGTTCGGCCGACCCAAGGGCTGGCTCCTTTGGAGCCAAGCCTCCTCCTCCTCTCCTCCTATATATACTAGAGGGTTTTAGGGTTTTGGCACAAGATTTTCAGCCACGTGCTACCCGTTCCTCTAGTGCATTGTTTCTCCTCTAGATAGGTTTTCTACAGTGCTTAGGCGAAGCCCTGTCGGAATAGCTCCACCACCATCTCCGGAGCGCCGTCACGCTGCTGGAGAACTCTTCTACCTCTCCGCTCCCTCTTGCTGGATCAAGAAGAAGGAGATCGTCATCAAGCTGTATGTGTGCTGAACGCGGAGGTGTCGTCCGTTCGGCGCTAGATCGGAAGGACCGTGATCAAGATCGCGAGACGGATCATGATGACATCGCGGGACATATCGTGATGAGTTCGCAGGACGGATCATGATTGGATCGCGGGACGGATCGTGATGAGATCGCGGGACGCTCGGCAATTTGGATCGCGAAGACGTTCGACTACACCAATCGCGTTTCTTAACGCTTCCCGCTTAGCAATCTACAAGGGTATGTAGATCCACTCTCCCTCTCGTAGATTCTCATCACCATGGATAGATCTTGCGTGCGCGTAGGAAATTTTTTGTTTCCCATGCAACGTTCCCCAACAGTGGCATCATGAGCTAGGTCTATGTGTAGATGAGATCTCGAGTAGAACACAAAGAGTTTTTGGGCGTTGATGCTTAGATTGCTTCCTCCCTTGGTCGTGTTTAGGTTTAGCGGTATTGTGGGATGAAGCGTCCCAGACCAACCTTACTCGTACGCTTACGAGAGACCGGTTCCATCGACTGACGTGTAACCTCGTTGCACAAAGATGGCTGGCGGGTGTCTGTTTCTCCTACTTTAGTTGGATCGGATTTGACAAAGGCGGTCCTTGAGAAGGTTGAAAAGCAACTTATGTATCACCATTGTGGTTTTTGAGTAGGTGAGAATTGTTCTTGCTAGATCCCCGTAGCAGCCACGTAAAACATGCAACAACAATTAGAGGACGTCTAACTTGTTTTTGCAGGGTATGTTGTGATGTGATATGGCCAATTATATGATGTGATATATGTGATGTATGAGATGATCATGTGTTGTATAGAATATCACGACTTGCATGTCAATGAGTACGGCAACCGGCAGAAGCCATAGGGTTGCCTTTAATTATTGTATGACCTGCGTGTCAATCATTAAGCGCTATGTAATGCTTTACTTTATCGCTAAACGGTAGCAATAGTAGTAGAAGCATGGTGGGCGCTGTTGGAAATATGCCCTAGAGGCAATAATAAATTAGTTATTATCATATTTCCTTGTTCATGATAATCATTTATTATCCATGCTATAATTGTATTGAATGGAAACACATTACATGTGTGGGTAAATAGACAACACTCTGTCCCTAGTATGCCTCTAGTGAACTAGCTCGTTGATCAAAGATGGTCAAGGTTTCCTAGCCATTGACATGTGATGTCATTTGATAATGGGATCACATCATTAGAAGAATGATGTGATGGACAAGACCCAAACTACAAACGTAGCATATGATCGTGTTAGTTTATTGCTATTGTTTTCTGCATGTCAAAGTATGTGTTCCTATGACCATGAGATCATGCAACTCACTGACATCGGAGGAGTACCTTGTGTGTATCAAACGTCGCAACATAATTGGGTGACTATAAAGGTGCTCTACAGGTATCTCCGAGGGTGTCTGTTGAGTTGGCATGGATCAAGACTGGGATTTGTTACTCCGTGTGACGGAGAGGTATCTCAGGGCCCACTCAATAATACAACATCACAATAAGCCTTGCAAGCAATGTGACTAAGTGTTAGTCATGGGATCTTGTATTGTAGAACGAGTAAAAGAGACTTGCCGGTAACGAGGTTGAACTAGGTATGGAGATACCGATGATCGAATCTTGGGCAAGTAACATACCGAAGAACAAAGGGAACATCATACGGGATTAACTGAATCCTTGACATAGAGGTTCGACCGATAAAGATCTTCGTAGAATATGTAGGAACCAATGTGGACATCCAGGTCCCACCATTGGTTATTGACCGTAGAGGTGTCTCGGTCATGTCTACATAGTTCTCGAACCCGGAGGGTTTACACACTTAAGGTTTGGTGACGTTTCGGTAGTATAGAGTTATGTATGGTGGTGATCGAAGGTTTTTCGAAGTCTCGGATAAGATCCCGGACGTCACGAGGATCTCCGGAATGGTCCGTAGGTAAATATTCATATATATGAAGTCCTATTTTGGTCGCCGGAAAAGTTTCGGGCTCATCGGTAGTGTACCGGGAGTGCCGGTATTGTACCGGGGGACCATCGGGAGAGGTATTTTGACCCAAGAGGCTACATGGGCTGGGGGAGGGTGGAAACCAGCCCTTAGTGGGGGGGGTGGAAGTCCTCTAAGAGGCCCATGCAGCTGGACTTGAGAAAGAGAGAAAAAAGCCAAGGTGGAAAGAGATTCCAAGTAGGAAAGGAGGAATCCTAGTCCTAATAGAATTGGAGGAGGATTCCTCCTCTCCTCCTTGCGCAAGGGCTGCCTTGTGCGCCAGCCCTCCTCCTCCCTCCCTCCTATATATACTGGTGGTATTGGGTGTTTTGCACTAGATTTTACGGCCACGTGCTACCCGTTCCACCGGTGCTCCTCTAGATCGGATTTCCGCAGTGCTTAGGCGAAGCCCTGCCAGAATTGCACCACCACCATCGCCGGAGCGTCGTCACGCTGCCGGTGAACTCTTATTCCTCTCCACTTCCTCTTGCTGGATCAAGACGGTGTAGATCGTCATCAAGCTACACGTGTGCTGAACGCGGAGGTGCCGTCCATTCGGCGCTAGATCGGAAGGACCGTGATCAAGATCGCGAGACGGTTCGTGATGAGTTCGCGAGACGGATCATGATGAGTTCGCGGGACGGATCATGATAAGTTCGCAAGACGGATCGTGATGTGTTCGCGGGACGGATCATGATAAGTTTGCAAGACGGATCGTGATGTGTTCGCGGGACGGATCGTGATTGGATCGCAGGACGGATCGTGATGAGATCACGGGACGCTCGGCGATTTGGATCGCGAAGATGTTCGACTACACCAACCGCGTTTCTTAACGCTTCCCGCTTAGCGATCTACAAGGGTATGTAGATTCACTCTCCCTCTCATAGATGCTCATCACCATGCATAGATCTGCGTGTGCGTAGGATTTTTTTTGTTTCCCATGCGATGTTCCCCAACAGGCGCGACAACCCCGATGGCGACACATTGATGGAGATCAAGATGATGGAGATCATGGTGTCATGCCGATGACGATGGAGATCATGCCCGTGCTTTCAAGATGGAGATCAAAAGCACAAGTTCATGGCCATATCATGTCACTTATGATTTGCATGTGATGTTAATCCTTTTATGCACCTTGTTTTGCTTAGGATGACAGTAACATTATAAGGTGATCCCTCACTTAATTTCAAGATAAATTGTGTTCTCCCCAAGTGTGCACCATTGCGAAAGTTCGTCGTGTCGAGACACCACGTGATGATCGGGTGTGATAGACTCTACGTTCACATACAACGGGTGCAAGCCAGTGTTGCACATGCAAAACACTCGGGTTAAACTTGACGAGCCTAGCATGTACAGACATGGCCACGGAACACAAGAGACCGAAAGGTCGAACATGAGTCATATAGTAGATATGATCAACATGATGATGTTCACCATTGAAACCACCTCAACTCACGTGATGATCGTACTTGAGTTGGTGAATTTGGATCATGTATCGCTCGAATGACCGGAGGGATGTCAATTTGAGTGGGAGTTCTTAAGTAATATGATTAATTGAACTCATTATCATGAACCTAGTAAATAGTGTCTTTGCAAATTGTGTTGTAGATTACTTGCTCGCGCTGTAGCTCCCTTGAATTTTTATACGTTCCTAGAGAAATAGAGTTGAAACATGATGGTAGCAATATTGCGGACTGGGTCCGTGATCTGAGGATTGTCCTCATTGCTGCATAGAAAGCTTATGTCCTTAATGCACCGCTCGGTGCGCCAACCCCTCTAGCGTCGCTTGTAGATGTTGTGAACATCTAACAGGTACGTTCTGATGACTACTTGATAGTTTAGTGCTTCATGCATTACGACTTAGAATTGAGGCTCCGAAACGTTTTGAACGTCACGGAACATATGAGATGTTCTAAGAGCTGAAATTAGGATCTTAGGCTCGTGCCCGTGTTGCGAGATATGAGATCTCCAACAAGATTTTGTGCCTGCAAGATGAAAGAGAATAGCTCAATCGTTGAGCATGTGCTCAGATTGTCTGGGTGCTACAATCGCTTGAATCGAGTGGGAGTTGATCTTCCAGATAAGATAGTGATTGATATAGTTCTCCAAGTCACTGGCACTAAGCTACTAGAACTTGGTGATGAACTATAAAATGCCAGGGATAGAAATAATGATCCCTGAGCTATTCGCGATGTTTGACACCGCGAAGGTAGAAATCAAGAAGGAGCGTCAAGTGTTGATGGTTAGTCGAACCACTAGTTTCGAGAAGGGCAAGAGCAAGGAGGGAGATTTCATGGATAGCAAGTCAGTTGCTGCTCCAGTGAAGCAACCCAAAGTTGAACCCAAACCCGAGATTAAGTGCTTCGATTATGAGGAGAGCAGTCGCTAAAGCGGAACAACCCTAGATACTTGGTAGATAAGAAGGCTGGCAACGTCGACAGAAGTATATTTGATATACGTGTTATTGATGTGTACCTTGCTAGTACTCCTAGTAGCACCTGGGTATTGGATACCGATTCGGTTGCTAAATGTTAGTAACTCGAAGTAAAAGCTATGGAATAAATTGAGACTAGCTAGGTGTGAGGTGACGATGTGTGTTGGAACTGTTTCCAAAGTTGATGTGATCAACATCGCACGCTCTCTCTACCTTCAGGATTAGTGACAAACCTAAATAAATGTAATTTGGTGTTTGCGTTAGGCGTGAACATGATTAGATCGTGTTTATTGCAACACGGTTATTCATTTGAGATAGAGAATAATGGTTATTCTGTTTACATGAATAATACCTTCAATGGTCATGCACCCAGTGAGAATGGTTTGTTGAATCTTGATCATAGTAATACACATGTTCATAACATTGATGCCAAAAGATACAAAGTTAATAATGATAGTACCACATGCTTGTGGCACTGCCGCTAAATGTCATATTGGTATAAATCACATGAAGAAACTTCATGCTGATGGATCTTTGGACTCATTCGATTTTGAATCGATTGAGACATGCGGAACGGGCTGATTTATTGGAAATGATACATGTTGATGTATGCAATCCAATGAGTCTTGTAGCGTGCGGTGGATATCGTTATTTTCTTACCTTCACTGATGATTTGAGTAGATATAGTGTATGTTTACTTAATGAAACACAAGTCTGAATCGTTTGAAAAGTTCAAGCAAATTCAGAGTGAAGTTTAAGATCATCGTGACAAGAAGACAAAAATGTCTGCGATATGATCGTGGAGGTGAATATCTGAGTTATGAGTTTGGCATACAACTTTAGACAATGTGAAAGTCGTTTCACAACTCACGCCACCTGTAACACCATAGTGTGATGGTGTGTTCGAATGTCATAGTCGTGCTCTATTGGATATGGTGCGTGCTATGATGTCTCTTATCGTTTTGCTACTATAGTTTTGGGGTTATGCATTAGAGACAATTACATCCACTTTAAATAGGGCACCATTTAAGTCCATTGAGATGACACCGTCTGAAACTATGGTTTGATAGAAACCTAAGTTGTCATTTCTTATTGTTTGGGGCCACGACGCTTATGTGAAAAGAGGTTTTCACCTAATGAGCTCGAACCCAAAGCGGACAATGCATCTTCATAGAATACCCTAAGAACAGTTGTGTATACCTTCTATCTCACATCCAAGTGCAAAGTGTTTTGTTGCTAAAACGTGTCCTTTCCCGAGAAAAAGTTTCTCTCGAAAGAATTGAGTGGAAGGAAGATAGAACTTGATGAGGTTGTTGAACCTTTGTTTCAACCAGAGAATAGCGTAGAGCAGAAAGATGTTTCTGTGGAACCTACGTCAGTCAAAGAGGAAGTAAATGATGATGATCATGAAGCTTCAGATCAAGTTACTATCAAACCTCATATGTCGACAAGGATGCGTACTGCTCGTGAGTGGTACGACAACCCTGTCTTGGAGGTCATGTTGTTGGATAACGATGAACCTACGAGATATGGAGAAGCGATGATGGGCCCGGATTCCGATAAATGGTTAGAGGCCATGAAATCCGAGAAAGGATACATGCATGAAAACCAAGTATAGACTTTGGTAGACTTGCTCATTGGACGGCAGGTCGTCGAGTACAAATGGACCTTTGAGATGAAGACAGACGCTGATGGTGAATGTCACCATTTATAAAGCTCGACTTGTTGCAAAGAAGTTTACGACAAGTTCAATGAGTTGATTGCAATGAGACTTTCTCACTCGTAGTGATGCTAAAGTCTGTTGAAATTATGTTAGCAGTTGCTGCATTTTTCAATTATGAAATCTGGAAGATGGATGTCAAAACATCGTTTCCTTAACGGTTTACTTGAGGAAAGGTTGTATGTGATACAACCAGAAGGTTTTGTCAGTCCTAAGGATGCTAAAAGGTGAGCAAGCTTCAGTGATCCTTCTATGGACTGAAGCAAGCATCTCGAAGTTGGAAAGTTGGAATATACACTTTGACGAGGTGGTCAAAGTTTTGTAGTTTATACAAAGTTTACGAAAAACTTGTATTTACAATAAAGTGAGTGGGAGCACTATATAATTTTTGATAAGTATATGTGGATGACATATTGTTGATTGGAAATGATGCCGAATTTCTGTAAAGCATAAACAGTTGTTTGAAAAGAGTTTTTCAAAGTAGACCTGGATAAAGCCACCTAATTGTTGAGTATCAAGATCTATAGAGATAGATCAAGATGCTTGATGAGACTTTGAATGAGTACATACCTTGACAAGATTTTCAAAGAGTTCAAAATGGATTAGTCAGAGAGAAGTGTTCTCGCCTGCTTTGTAAGGTGTGAAGTTGAGTGAGACTCAAAGCTCAACCACGGCAGAAGAAAGAGAAAGGACGAATGTCGTCCCCTATGCCTTAGCCATAGGCTCTGTATAGTATGCCATGCTATGTACCGCACCTATGTGTGCCTTGCCATGAGTCCGTCAAGGGGTACAAGAATGATCCAGGAGTGGATCACTGGACAGCAGTCAAGATCATCCTTAGTAACTAAAAGACTAAGGAAATGTTTCTCGATTATGGAGGTAAGAAAGAGTTCGTCGTAAAGAGTTACGTCGATGCAAGCTTTGACACCAATCCGGATGACTCTTAGTAGCAATTCGGATACGTATAGTAGACCAGCCATTTGGAATAGTACCAAGTGGAGTGTGGTAGTAGTGTTTACAGTTTGACATAGAGATTTGCAAAGTACACACGGATCTAAATGTCGCAGACCCGTTGATTATAAGACCTCTCTCACATGAAAAGCATGATCGAGCCCCAGAACTCATTGGGTGTTAGATTCATAACAATGCGAATCACAGGGTGATGCGAACTAGATTATTGACTCTAGTGCAAGTGGAAGACTGTTGGAAATATGCCCTAGAGGCAATAATAAATTAGTTATTATCATATTTCCTTGTTCATGATAATCGTTTATTATCCATGCTATAATTGTGTTGATCGGAAACTCAGATACATGTGTGGATACATAGACAACACCATGTCCCTAGTATGCCTCTAATAGACTAGCTCGTTAACCAAAGATGGCTATGGTTTCCTAGTCATGGACATGAGATGTCATTTGGTAACGGGATCACATCATTAGGAGAATGATGTGATGGACAAGACCCAAACTACAAACGTAGCATATGATCGTGTCAGTTATTGCTACTATTTTCTGCATGTCAAGTATATGTTCCTATGACCATGAGATCATGCAACTCACTGACATCGGAGGAGTACCTTGTGTGTATCAAACGTCGCAACATAACTGGGTGACTATAAAGGTGCTCTACAGGTATCTCCGAGGGTGTCTGTTGGGTTGGCATGGATCAAGACTGGAATTTGTTACTCCGTGTGACGGAGAGGTATCTCAGGGCCCACTCGGTAATACAACATCACAACAAGCCTTGCAAGCAATGTGACTAAGTGTTAGTCACGGGATCTTGTATTACGGAACGAGTAAAGAGACTTGCCGGTAACGAGCTTGAACTAGGTATGGAGATACCGACGATCGAATCTCGGGCAAGTAACATACCGAAGAACAAAGGGAACATCATACGGGATTAACTGAATCCTTGACATAGAGGTTCGACCGATAAAGATCTTCATAGAATATGTAGGAACCAATATGGGCATCCAGGTTCCGCTATTGGTTATTGACCGTAGAGGTGTCTCGGTCATGTCTACATAGTTCTCGAACCCAGAGGGTCTGCACACTTAAGGTTCGGTGACATTTCGGTAGTATAGAGTTATGTATGGTGGTGACCGAAGGTTTTTTGGAGTCCCGGATGAGATCCTGGACGTCACGAGGAGCTTCGGAATGTTCCGGAGGTAAAGATTGATATATAGGAAGTCCTGTTTTGGTCGCCGGAAAAGTTTCAGGCTCATCGATAGTGTACCGGGAGACCATCGGGAGGGGTATTTCGACCCAAGAGGCTACATGGGCTGTGGGAGGATGAATACCAGCCCTTAGTGGGTTGGAGGAAGTCCCACAAAGGGCCCATGCGGCTAGAAAGAAAAGCCCAACAGGAAAAAGGTGGAAAAAGGCAAAAATGGCTAAATTAGGAAGGAGTCCTAATCCTACTAGGAGTGGAGGAGGACTCCTCCCTCCTGGTTCAGCCGACCCAAGGGCTGGCTCCTTGTGAGCCAAGCCTCCTCCTCCTCTCGTCCTATATATACTAGAGGGTTTTAGGGTTTTGGCACTAGATTTTCAGCCACGTGCTACCTGTTCCTCTAGTGCATAGTTTCTCCTCTAGATCGGATTTCTGTAGTGCTTAGGCGAAGCCCTGCCGGAATAGCTCCACCACCATCGCCGGAGCGCCGTCACGCTGCCGGAGAACTCTTCTACCTCTCCGCTCCCTCTTGCTGGATCAAGAAGGCGGAGATCGTCATCGAGTTGTACGTGTGCTGAACGCGGAGGTGCCGTCCGTTCGGCACTAGATCGGAAGGACCGTGATCAAGATTGCGAGACGGATCGTGATGAGATCGCGGGACGGATCGTGATGAATTCGCAGGACGAATCATGATTGGATCGCGGGACGGATCGTGATGAGATCGCGGGACGCTCAGCGATTTGGATCGCGAAGACGTTCGACTACACCAACCGCGTTTCTTAACCCTTCCCGCTTAGCGATCTACAAGGGTATGTAGATCCACTCTCCCTCTCGTAGATGCTCATCACCATGGATAGATCTTGCGTGCGCGTAGGAAATTTTTTGTTTCCCATGCAACGTTCCCCAACAACCTATGGGCTTCCAATGGGCTTTCAAGTGTCCAAATCAGAAGTGTACGCCCTGCCCAAAAATTGAGTCGGAGGTCAGCAGCGAGCGATAACGGATGCAAAAGAATGAAACGATATGTTCGCTTGGCGGTGGCAACCCATAGTAATTTTCTGAACCTTTGATCAAACGGCTGCAGATTTCTCAACTTCACTGAATCAACGACTATAACAATTGGGGTGGCGTGGCTTCATGAGAAGGCAGGAAAATCACCTAGTGGGGTGCCCCTATTTAGATATAGAAGATATGTTCAATGGTAGGAATTTTTTATAGTGCCTCCTTATGTCCAAATAATCACTCTCCACCAAATTACATCCAAATTCATCAAGCCATGTGAACCCAGCTTCTAAAACGTGTTTCTCGACCAACTTGACAGTTATAAAGAAACTACATTCAAACAATCTTCAAATGGGCTGAAAGTTTTCAAGGAGATGCTCCTAGTTCATTCAAGCACACCAAATTTCATCATCAAAAACCAAGCGAGTTTACCTTGACAACTCTATCACCTCAAGTGCTAAACACCATCGGTCAACCACCGCAGTTCATGGCATTCTTAATTTTTACCGGAGGAAACCAACAACTCTGTAAGATGCTTTGTGAGCACTGCTTTAGATGTTCTCCGTGCATGAATTGTACTGGGCGCCCATTCTCATCCTCAATTTCTCTCGCTCCACGAGCGTTTGGTTGCAGTTAGTTCAGAAGAAATTGACATGCATGGCATGAGAATCGTTTGATGCTCTCATGTGCAGTTGATTTGGTTAAGATAAGCATTAGTTACTGATTCGTCATATCTATGTTATCCGCCAAACCAGTTTGGTTGTTTATTTTATCGAGCGATTTGAAACATTGATGAATCATTTGATATCTTATTCAGAGCTAATTCATTTGTATTCTTTTCCTGCCATGGTTCGTCAATCCCGTGCACGTTGCCGCCATGTGTGCGCCCACTGCCAGTCCCTCGTCGGCAGCCACCGCACCGCTAGCTGGTGGATTGACGGGTCCTGACAATTGTCTATTTTTTTAATTAAAATCAATTTAAAAATAGTTCTGGCGAAAGAAGTTTAGGGGAAGTGTCAAAAGCTGATTTGAGAAAACTTCGCTTAACTTTTACGAGAAGGCAAACAAAACCACTTTTACAGATGAATCAACCTATGGTTGGATGGTTAGAGGGACCGTGGTATTCCTAGCCCATGAGGGTTCAAATCCTGGTTGCATGCATTTATTCCTGTATTTATATCAACATTTCCGGCGATGCGCATTCAGTGGGAGGAGGCGTTTCTGTCGATGACGAGGCGTCTATGATGACTTCGTAAATTTCAAAATTATATGCTATCTCAGTCTCTCGAAGATGCTCATAAGGATAGGGTTTGCGTGTGTGCATTTATAGGGATTATGCGCTTGTATATGGACGTTTGCGTTTGTATTGTGTTAAGAAAAACAGTTTTACGGAAAGTTTTTTTTAACAGGATTTAGGGAAAGGTTTTTAAGTAACTGTTGGAGTTTCCCTTAGAAAAAACTGTTGGAGTTGCTCAGCCCCGGTGAGGTCGACTTACGATATTCTCCCCGAATGTTTCCCCAGAAAAGGAAAAACAGTTTTCGTGCTGAAGGCCCGCTGCAAGGGGATTTGATTAGGGTTGCCGTCGCCCACGTTCCTCAGCCCGACGCCGGCGGCCGGCGGCCGGCGGTGGCTCTCATTTCGCGTCCCAGCGATCTCCTTCCTCGTCGCGCGCCTCTCTTCCTCGCCCCTGCAGGTACCGCCCCCCACTCCACCCAAAATAATCCCCAACTCGAGCACTGATAGGTAATAATCCGATGTCTGATGGTGCTTTATGCCGTGGGTGTAGAAATGCATAAGGTTCTCTTGTTTATATGTATTAAATATTGTATAATCACCCTGAACTAGACTCGCTTTTTACACGAGTGCGTCCTTGGGTTGGGTGTCATAGTGAAATGGTTAGCTTCGAACTGGAAGTAGCACATGAATGGCCATATATGTCACCTTCTGAGTGAAATGTTTACAGTAGAAAATTAAACCTAATCATATATGCTATACATCTATCGAATTTAGATGATAAACAGACGGATCTTGTCTACATGCTTCTATATGCATTACCTAAGTGACATGAATGCAGGATCTGTTTTTGCGTACCTTCTTATTACTTTACCGATTGATGAAGTATATTTAAATTATGATAGGGTAGATGGATAGAGTTGTGAAAGCCAAGGCAAAATGGGATTCATTTGCGCACAAAGTTTTTTGTGAGATCTGTAAGGAGGAGGTCAGTGCTGGGAATAGGCCAGAGGCATATTTGAACGCCACGGGATACATGAATCTACAGCAGAAGTTCTTGGCTAGGACAGGGAGAAATTATGAGAGGAAGCAGTTCAAAAGCCGATGGGAGTTCTTGAAGACAGAGTATGGTCATTGGGTGACCTTTACACAGGCTGCAACTGGGCAGAAATGGGATAGCAATTCGGGAACAGTAGATGCCGACGGTGAATGGTGGGTGAAGGTCATCGAGGTAGTGTAGTGTACCCAATTGAGTGTATCTCCTTCAACTTTATGTTATTTACAAAACATGCTTATGCTAATAAGTAAATTTATTCCTATTTTAGGACCACCCAGAATATTTGAAGTTTTGTAACGGAGCACCAGAAAACCTTGCTGAGCTTACCACCATGTTTGAAAAGACTCATGTGACAGTTGCAACTTATGCGATACCAGATGAGCATACAGAAGACCCCGCCGTTGACTTTGAGGTTGAGGATGGCACCAATTATCTGGAACTGGAAGACAACAATGATCTGGAAAGCAACAAGGCATCTGGCCAGAATGCAAAGGGAGCTGAAAAGCGGAGGGCTGCTGCCATTGCTGGTAGTCCAAAGAAGAAACGGAAGCAACAAAAGAACCCTAAGGTTCAGGAGTTCAGGCATGTGGCAAACATAATGGCTGGTAGCACTTCGGTGACATCTTCTACTGATGTTCCAAGAGGTCATGGGATTAAAGACGTCATCAAGTTGGCTCTGCAATCTGGGGCAAAGGAATGCAGCGATTTGTTCTTCACGGCCACCAAGCTGTTCATGAATGTGGATTATAGAGAGATGTTCAGTGCTTTGGAGACCAATGAAGGAAGGCTCGATTGGCTGAACAGGATGCATGAAGAGATGAAGAAGAATTAATGTATTTGCTTCTCTTACTACTAATCTTTTTCCGAGATGTGAGGACAAGACTCATTTCCCCACACTTTCGGAATTAATGTAGAACTTCGAATCTTAGTGGGTTCGTTTTCAACCTTGTATGCCCACTGCTAAGGAGAGTTCTCGTGTGAAGTACTGATCCAACATTATTATGAACTCACATTTTTTTGTGATTATGTGATATCAATGGATGGTAGGATTACTTCATGTTTAACAGTATGATAGCCTTTACATGTCTTCTGAAGTGCAGAAACTTTTGAAAAAAATAAATCTGAGCATATCTTTAGCCCAGGGGAAAGCTTTTGTCTTCACTTGTTTTACTGCTGCCCAGAACCAGTTGCTCTAGGTAACTGTACTGTTCATCTACTGCACATAAGTTATTTTTCATATATCATAATTTGTAAAATTCTGGTTATTTCTTAATTCTTTAGCTTTTGAAGTTAATTTTGATGAATTAAAGTTGACAGTTGATATATTACCTTGATATAGGCAAAGCATATTTGTAGCTTTTTTGGAGTCAATTATGTCTCCTGAATTAATGGTGTTTTCATCTGTTGATAACAATTTGTAGTCGTGTTGATTAGTTACCAGGTTTCTCAGGTTCTTGTGCATGCAGGCTCCTGCAGTTCCAACTCTGCAACAGCAGCAATTCCCTGGGAATGGTCAACTAACCTAAGTGAGTTGTTTGGAACCACTGCTTGTAGAGAAGCTTATGTTTGATGCCTTTTGGAGGCATTTGACCTTTCTTGTCCACTTAATGAAGTGAGTAGTTGCTTAAGTCTGAAGTCTGAACTCAGGTAGGTATGGTTCATACTTCATACCATTCTTGAGGCCATGGTTACTGAAGTGATTGTACACTCCTGCAGGCCTATGCTGGTGACATGCCTGCATTGCAATTCATGGAGATGAATCCCCAGACCGACCATGAGAATTGCGATCAGGGTCAAGTCGTTGATACTGGTGTGGGATTTTTTCTGATGCACGCATTTCGCCACTCTCACACACACATCATTACAGTTGTTAGTGGTCAAATAGTGTTTGGCTGGCCACAACCTGTTTTTCGGTGGGTTAGGGTTCACTTATAATGCTACATGTAAGAGTCAAATGTGCCCCTAGGTTTGAAGAACATAGAACCACCACTGAACTGCGATGAGCTTCAACGTGTAGTTTGTTCGCCAATCTACTGAGTGCTGTGAGCTTGTTCGGCTTAGATAACTGCCATTCAGTTCAATGTGGCTTTGACTTTTCCTACTCGTAAAAAAAAGTTTTCCTACGCAGTAGTGCACTCCAAAGGGATCTTGCGTGTATAACTGTCTCCCTTGTACATACAACATTTGGCTGACCCCAAGAATGCGAAAAGAAATGTAAAGAAAATATAGCCTTTCCCAGGACTCCAACTCTCCAATGTGTTTGAAACCTCACATGTCACATCTGCTGGAATATGAATTATGAAAAGGCAAAAAAAAAAAAAAAAACAGAACAGGAAGACTGAAACTAGTTCTTTGTTGATATACAGTAACAAGCAGTATCTCCAGTAAGAGAATGTACACAACAGTGTCTCGCGAACTGATATGTTTTCACCTACCGTGGTGGGTAGCCCTTTTTACTGCTGTGTCCATTTCACTTGCCTAGAGATAATATGGATGTTTCAAAGCAAATTTACCCAAGAGCTCACACACACAAAGAACAGAGACCCTGACCTCACCCATGGGCAGTGGGATGGGATTTTGCCAAAATGGTGAAAGAATCTTTGGGTACAGTAAAGTAAAGGCTCTCCTCCCCTTCACTCTCCACACATATCATTTGTGAGAGGCGACGCAGCAGAGAGACTAGGGGAAAAAGAAGGGCTAAGGTAATGTTGTTCTCACCTCCTTGAATTTCTTCATTCTTTAGCTACTTTTGATGATCTAAAATTTCCAGTCGAGATATTACCTTGATAGGCAAAGCATTTTTGTAGTTTATGGTTTATTGTTATCCTAAATGGATAACCATTTGATATCAAAATCATCGATACTGGTTTCTGACAAGATCTTGGTCAGATGGTGCATAACTGCCCAAACTATTGAATGTCGCTTTTTTTTAATGTTGGCAGGAGAGCTGCCAAATTCCATTGAATTAGGGAAAAGATTGTTGCTAGAGTGGTACTGTGCTTTCTTATTTTGGATAGAGGTAATGTACTAATGTGCTTTCTTCTATTAGCTAGAGCTTTTTTTACTGCTGTGTCCACTTCACTTACCTAGAGGTACTGTGCTTTCTTCTTTTGGCCTGGGGGTTTAATGCTTCAAGCGACTATACCCAAGAGCCTGACATGGGCAATGGGGATGGGCTACTGCCAAAATGGTGAAAGAATATTTGGGTACAGCATAGGCTCCGCTCCTCTCCACTCTCCACAGTCCACACATACTACCATTCAGCATTGTCTCCGCCCCCCTCTTCAAGGATTCGAACTGTGATAGCTATGACCTGTGAGAAGCGACACAACAGAAGACCAGGGGGAAAAGGAGGGTCAAGGTAATGTTGTTCTCACCTCGTTCTTGAATCTTGATACGTCTCTCCTTCTCTTCATCTGTTAACATCGAAGCCACGATTTCACCTCTGAGCAATTTTGCTGTCCATCGTTTATCAGGATACTGGGAGAATAAGGAACAGGGGGAAAAGAAGGGATAAGGTAAAGTTGTTCTCACCTCGTTCTTGAATCTTGGTACGTCTCTCCATCTCTTCATCCGTTAGCGCCGGAGTGGTGATTTTCATATCTGAGCAATTTCGCTGTGCATCATCGATCAGGGTACTGCGAGATGAACGGAGATTGTGAGAACTGTGCTTTCTGGAGGGATCATTACTACTGGGAACACATGGGTGACGAGAAGAAGCAATTTTCTGCTGTAGCCAAGGGTGATTTCAAGAACAGCATTTTCAGTTTGCCCTTCCGGACTCCTCCTGTTAATTATTTTGCAAATTCATTTCAACCACTGTTGCTTCTAGATCTGCATCCCCCGTCTCTTTTGTTTCCCCATTATGCTATATTGAGGGTTTTGGTGGGGGGTGGTCCGAATATCAGTGCCTTTATGAGATTATAGGAAAAAGGAAGGAGATTATAGATGAAAACACCGGTGTTGGCTAACTAGTTAAGGATTAAGGGAATGGATATACAAGAGAGAACCTTTTTTGAGGGTTTGGGGCTCTGTATATCTGTGGTCCGTCCATGGGAGGTTGTTAAAATGTCTTTCAAGGTAAAATGGAGGAGATTGTAGATAAGAACACTAGTGTTGGCTAACAAGTCAAGGAGTGGCTATACATGAACTTTTTTTTTTCCGGATATTGCTTTAGATAATAGAGGCATGCAGGAACATGTGCTCCCTAGAGCCAAATTGAATATCCGCTAGATGAACAATTATTTCCATGATTAAAGAGTTAACATTTTTGCCCGCAAAAAGAATTATAAGGGTCTGTGCTTAGTTTCTTCTTGCAATGTCGCATTATTGGATATACTTTTAGCTTACTGGTATACTTTGGCATCAAGATTGCATAATTGGTTTAGAATATATAAAGACGCAACAGAAAACACTATTGGACGAAAAATGTTTGTGAATGTAGAATGAGATAATTTACGGTTTAGTATATTGTTGGTCAACATCGTTTGAGATGGTTTGGGCATATTCAGCGCAGGCCTCCAGAAGCCCCAGTGCACAGCGGACGGCTTAAGCATGCTGATAATGTCAAAAGAGGCCGGGGTAGACCGAACTTGACATGGGAAGAGTCTGTAAAGAGAGATCTGAAGGACTGGAGCATCACCAAAGAACTAGCCATGGACAGGGGTGCGTGGAAGCTTGCTATCCATGTGCCAGAACCATGAGTTGGTCATGGGATCTTATGGGTTTCACCTCTAGCCTACCCCAACTTGTTTGGGACTAAAGGCTTTGTTGTTGTTGTTGTTTTATATTGTTGGTCAACGACCATGATTGTCCTATTTCAGCATAATGGCAATCTGGTAGCTGGTGTCACATAAGCATAAATTTTCCTGTTAATCCCGTAATGTGGTGTCGCAAATCTATGAATTTACTGACATCTTCTTAAAAAAATTCTATGAGTTTAATTTTGTTAATTTTCCATGTCATTTGGTTAGTCATGAAATCTGAAAATGAAGCATGCATTTCCTGCAAATATTTGAAAATCATGTCCCAGAATGTTTGAATTATGAAACTTATGACTCTAATCTATTATCTTCCTTGTCTTACAACAGCGTATACCCCGGAAACTTTCAACCCATTTGAGGAGTAGGATCTCTGACACCATTAAACTTGACGCTCCTAATGGTACATATGATATTCAGAGATCTTTGAAGCCTTTCCTCCCAGTGAGCCTTGTGATCACCATGTGCTGAATGGTTAGATTTATTTTATTTTTAACTAATGAAGTAGAAGCAGTCTTAACAGTGTCCCAAACAAGCAAACAAGAAGTAAACTGACGTTTAGATGAATTTTCTTCTTAAATGTTGAATCTTTTTGCAATATATTCGTGACAATTGTACCAAATTTGATGTGCAGAACAAGATGCACCTAATCCAGGACATGTTCAGATGAAAGTTGAGTTTGACTATACCATGTCAACTGGATGTCATCTAACCAAATCATAAGATGAGAAAGTTGTAGAAATAGCCCGCAAAATAAGGTCTGAGATTCCTTTGTATGTGGCAATCATGACGAAAATTAATGTCAACGTGAAGGACTGCTCTAACGTAAGTTGTATCTTTTCATCATTTGTTGGTTATGTTAGCTACTCCAGTTCATAACCCATTTATATTGGTCAACATTGCATCCTTTTAACCTTTCTTCTCTACTGTTCCTGAAGAACATACCATTGAGGCTTGTGAGCCATTTCAAAGAGGAGAAAGGTAGTGCTGCTATCAAACTAGAAGCCCCTGATGGCAACATATACAATGTTCAAGCTAGCAAGCACAGCGAGGATCAAGTTGTCCTCCAATCTCATTGGGATGCTTTTGTAACTGCTAATCACATACAGTTGAACGACCTCCTCATTTTCCATAGCAAGGGAAAAGCTCGTCTCAAAGTTCTCGCACTGGACCAAAGTGGTTGTGAGAAACAGTCATCATGCTTTGACATGAAATTTTTCTCCAAGACTGGTGAAGGTTCAGTTCGGATTACTGATGCAGGCCCTTGTACAGTTGAAATTATTGATCTGACCAGCTCTGACGATGATCACACTGAGAGGGAAGATGCTGGAAGATCAACTGGGAGGCGGAAGAAGGTACCAGGTTCTCATGCAAAAGTTCGGAAGATGGCTTCAGCGTCATCCCCAACTACAAAATCAGGTCACAACCATGCATTTCCTTGTTACATTTTCAAGTACTTGTGGTTATGTGATCCTCATCATATGAGAACATGGCCTATGTTTACAGGATCTGATACTCACAAGCTGAAACGACCCATCTCCAACAATGACAATCTTCAGGGGCCTTCCAGGCCTCCCTATATTTTAGCCAGAGGGATAACTCTAACGGGGCGTGTGGAGAAGAAAGTTCAGGAGAAAGTCCAAGCAGTTGGATCTGAACTTCCTATCTATGTGGCAGTGATGACCAAAAGCTGTGTTGCTGGCAAACTCTTCTCTCTGGTGCGTTTAAACACATACTCCTTCCGTCCCGTAATTCTTGTCGCACTGGCAATTTTACAGAAAACCCTTTGTCTTTTTGGGACACAACCCGCGGTCCAACCTGTCCGTCTGTTTGATACTGCTGTCGCTCGCTGGCTCTTGACCCCGCCGCTTTGCTCCGGCTCGCCGCTGCCGCCGCCACGCTATGCTCCGGCTCTCCGCTGCCGCGCTCTGCTTCTGGTATCCGCCGCCGCGCGCTGTGCTCCGTCTCGCCACCAAAAATGCTCTGCTTTCGATCCAAAGAAGCAGACGAGTCGCCGGATACGGCATCGGCGAGGCTGTATACGTCGTCGGAGAGGCCATACACGCCGGATCCCAACCACCCGCCAGAAGTCGCTGCCGCCTGTCCTCTCGCCTCCCTGCTCTGTCCGACCTCGCCGTGAGCAGCAGGGTGAGAAGCCGCCCCTGCCCTGTAGTCCTTCATTTTTCTTTGCCGGCGTAATTTTTCTTGTTCTGGCCGTCGCTGGAGATGATTGTGACCATTTGGTTCCGGGGCCAACATGGCTAGGTGACGAGCTTGCTGCTGCTGCTGGCCGCTTTTCCTGCTTACTGCTGTTACTTGCTCTGCTTGCTGTTGCTCATGGGCTGCCTGTAGTTGAGAGAAAGAGAGAGCTTTTTGCTATACAGACTACTGTATCACAGAGTATGTTTAACTCTATTGTTCATCAATCCAGCAGATTGCTTGTGACCTTGTGTGCTTGACTTGCTATACAGACTACTGCTTATTTTGGACTTAATCTTGTCTTTCTACAATCCAGCATCAATCCAGCAGATTGCTTGTATGTTTAACTGCTTATTGTTCATCAATCCAGCAGATTACTGTTTGCCACAATATGCTCAAGATGTTTTTTCATGATATGATTCTACTCTTTGGAGCAACAATAGAATTTACTGAAATCTTGTCTTTCCTAAAAACTGAATTTGTATATTCAGTCTTTGCTAAAGATTGAATTAGTAAATCTTGTCATAACAAATGTTCATTCAGAAGTGTTCAGAAATCTTCAGTTTTTTATCATGAAATTTTCTTTACTGAAATTTCAGAAACCTAACAATGGAGTACTACAGTTAATGTGACCATTTACAAAATTTATAAAATCTGACCAAATGTGGAGTTAGTCAGTGTACTATAGATTTCTGTGTCAGCTAGAAATTCAGTTATTCTTGTAGACTAAAACTGGTCCTGTCACATTTTCAGGTGCCTATAAATAGGAAAATTGGCTGTACAAATCGCTCTATTGAAAATTGTTTGAAATAGGAAAATGGATCATAACCTCAATGGCCACGTGGGCACAGCTAACACATGTTTTGAAGGGGTGCATGGGGGATTTGGCTATGGCATCAGGAATCAAGAAGGAGAAGATGTCTTAAGCTTTGCGTTAGCCTATGACATGATCGTAGCTAACACCTTCTTTAAGAAGAGAGAATCACATCTAGTGACTTACAGTAGTGGGCAGCACTCTAGCCAGATTGATTTCATCCTCTTGAGAAGAGAAGACAGGCGTGCATGCCTAGACTGTAAGGTGATACCTGGAGAGAGTGTTGTCCCCCAGCATAAGCTTGTGGTTGCTGACCTCCGTTTTCGGATTCGTGTCCAGCGGGACAAGCGTGCCAAAGTCGCTAGAACGAAGTGGTGGAAGCTCAAGGGGGAGGTAGCTCAGGTGTTCAAGGAGAGGGTCATTAAGGAGGGCCCTTGGGAGGAAGGAGGTGATGCAGACAACATGTGGATGAAGATGGCGACTTGCATTCGTAAGGTGGCCTCAGAGGAGTTTGGAGTGTCCAGGGGAAGTAGAAGAGAAGCTAAAGATACCTGGTGGTGGAATGATGTTGTCCAGAAGGCAATCAAGGAGAAGAAAGATTGTTTCAGACGCCTATATCTGGATAGGAATGCAGACAACATAGAGAAGTACCAGATGGCAAAGAAGGCCGCAAAGCGAGTTGTGAGTGAAGCAAGGGGTCGGGCGTATGAGGACCTCTACCAAAGGTTAGACACGAAGGAAGGCGAAAGGGACATCTATAAGATGGCCAAGAGCCGAGAGAGGAAGACGAGGGATGTTGACCAAATCAAGTGCATCAAGGACGAAGCAGATCAACTCCTGGTGAAGAACGAGGAGATTAAGCATAGATGGCGGGAGTACTTTGACAAGTTGTTCAATGGGGAGAGTGAGAGCTCTACCATTGATCTGGATGACTCCTTTGATGATACTAGCAGGCGTTTTGTGAGGCGAATCCAGGAGTCGGAGGTCAAGGAGGCTTTAAAGAGGATGAAAGGAGGTAAGGCGATGGGCCCCGATTGTATCCCCATCGAGGTGTGGAGAGGCCTCGGGGACATAGCGATAGTATGGCTAACCAAACTTTTCAACCTCATTTTTCGGGCAAACAAGATGCCAGAAGAATGGAGACGGAGTATATTAGTACCAATCTTCAAGAACAAGGGGAATGTTCAGAGTTGTACTAATTACCGTGGAATTAAGCTGATGAGCCATACAATGAAGCTATGGGAGAGAGTCATTGAGCACCGTGTAAGAAGATTGACAAGCGTGACCAAAAATCAGTTTGGTTTCATGCCTGGGAGATCGACCATGGAAGCCATTTTCTTGGTACGACAACTTATGGAGAGATATAGGGAGCAAAAGAAGGACCTGCATATGGTGTTCATTGACTTGGAGAAGGCCTATGATAAGATTCCGCGGAATGTTATGTGGTGGGCCTTGGAGAAACACAAAGTCCCAACAAAGTACATTACCCTCATCAAGGACATGTATGATAATGTTGTGACAAGTGTTCGAACAAGTGAGGGCGACACTAACGACTTCCCAATTAAGATAGGACTGCATCAAGGGTCAGCTTTGAGCCCTTACCTTTTTGCCTTGGTGATGGATGAGGTCACAAGGGATATACAAGGAGATATCCCATGGTGTATGCTCTTTGCGGACGATGTGGTGCTAGTCGATGAGAGCCGGACGGGGGTTAACAGGAAGTTGGAGTTGTGGAGGCAAACCTTGGAATCGAAAGGTTTTAGACTTAGTAGGACTAAAACCGAGTACATGAGGTGCGCTTTCAGTACTACTAGGAACGAGGAGGGGGAGGATGTTAGCCTTGATGGGCAAGTGGTGCCTCAGAAGGACACCTTTCGATATTTGGGGTCAATGTTGCAGAAGGATGGGGATATCGATGAAGATGTGAACCATCGAATTAAAGCCGGATGGATGAAGTGGCGCCAAGCTTCTGGCATTCTTTGTGACAAGAGGGTGCCACAAAAGCTAAAAGGCAAGTTCTATAGGACGGCAGTTCGACCCGCAATGTTGTATGGCGCTGAGTGTTGGCCGACTAAAAGGCGACATGTGCAACAGTTAGGTGTGGCGGAGATGCGCATGTTGAGATGGATGTGTGGTCACACAAGGAAGGACCGCATCCGGAATGATGATATACGGGATAAAGTTGGGGTAGCGCCAATTGAAGAGAAGCTTGTCCAACATCGTCTGAGATGGTTTGGGCATATTCAGCGCAGGCCTCCAGAAGCCCCAGTGCACAGCGGACGGCTTAAGCATGCTGATAATGTCAAAAGAGGCCGGGGTAGACCGAACTTGACATGGGAAGAGTCTGTAAAGAGAGATCTGAAGGACTGGAGCATCACCAAAGAACTAGCCATGGACAGGGGTGCGTGGAAGCTTGCTATTCATGTGCCAGAACCATGAGTTGGTCGCGGGATCTTATGGGTTTCACCTCTAGCCTATCCCAACTTGTTTGGGACTAAAGGCTTTGTTGTTGTTGTTGTAGGAAAATGGATCATAATTGTTCTGCTGAAAATTGTCACAGTTCTGAATTTTGTTGTACTCTTGTTACAGATTTACCAAGTGTTAATGTTCAGTTTACTGGAAACTTTAGACTTGCTGTTAGTGACTCAGAACATGTTGTTAGCTTTACTCAAGGCCTTGCTATTAACTGAAAGCTTTTAATTAACAGTAATCCATGATCCTTCCCTGGACCCTGCGCAAGCGGGAGCTACATGCACCGGGCTGCCCTTTTTAATCCATGATCAGCAGCAATTCCTTCAATAATTTTCAGTTAACAACAATCCATGATTCTGTTCACAATGATCAGCACTAATTTCTTTATAACAATGCATGTACTCCTCAATGATTGAATCTACTCCATGATTGGCATTGTCATGATTCAGTTAACAGTAAGTTAATTTCACTAATTTTCAGGTAGCAGTACTCTGATGGAGTACCTTCTTTAGAGTGTAGATGAGCACGGCACGGTAACGGGCAGAGGAGCAGCAGCAGCAGCATGGGCAGACGAGCAGCAGCAGTACGGGTACAGGAGCTCCACCAGCGGCAGGGGAGAAGCAGCCGCACGGGCGCGCGGGCAGGGGAGAAGGAGCAGCACGGACTCGCGCGGGAGATCGAGGAGGACGCGCGGGAGTCGAGAAGGAAGCGCCCGAGCTCGTGTCCACAGGATCGTTGAGGACGTGGCGGGAGGTTCCGACGCCGGCAGGAGCTCAAGGACGACGCCAGCAGGTAATCGCAGCGGGAAGGGATCCGGCGGCGCAGGTCTGGGCTGCGGCGGCGGCGGAGGTACTTGGCTATGACGGCGGAGCACTTCCTGTCGGGCTGCGAACCGCGCAGCTGGGCGGCGCTGGCCCCTGGCGATGCGCGGGCGACGACGGAGGAAGAAGACGGGTCCGAGGGACTTTTTTGAGACAGTTCGGTAAATATGAGGTTTATTTTGCAAAATTGCCAGTGAACTGCGCGTGCGACAAGAATTATGGGACGGAGGGTCTTTTGTTAAGCTGCTAGTCTGGATGTGACTCCCTGCTGTCAAAAATTTATGGATGCGGCTCAGTCTCTAGTTAGTAAAAAAAATAAGAACCGATTCTGCAATTACATTGCGAAACTTGCATGCATAGCCCACCTCTTATCTGCCGTATTAGGCATTGACCAGGAAGTGTCAATTTTCAGTTGCCATTGACACTTTTACACACTTAACTAGTTATTCTGCAAGGAATATGCTTCTACTCTGCCAAGCAGAGATCAAGCTCTCATGCTTCAGGTGGAGGACAAGGAGTGGGGCACGATATTACACGTCAGGGGAAGTAACAAAACCATTCGCAGAGGCTGGCCGGAATCTGCTTCCGACAATAACCTGAAGCTGGGAGATATATCTGCCTCTTCAAAATGGCAGAGCGGAGCACGAGAAGCCTTGCAATGAGGGTCCATTTCATTTGCAAGTCGGGCGTATTTCTGTAGCTCAAGCATCCAAGTCGACACCCTCCCTGTTGTTCCTATTGACTTGGTACCACTGGAACTACCTATGGTCTGTATGGCTTTTACTCTCTGATACCCTGCCATACGAGAGAGTCCAATAGAACCACGGCCACCTATGGTCTTTATGTGCGTTTGTGTAGGCTGCTTGGCTGTTTGCTCAATGACTTTCTAGTATCTAACTTGAGAGGAAAGATTGAACTCTACTTCTGCCTCCAATGCTCCTATATGATTGCTGATTGTTCAGGCTGCATGGAGGCACCGCACGTCATAAGCTGTACATTGTGCTGTGTTCCATACTCCCATGTTCCATCCTATGCGCTGCTTCAAATTTCAGTAGGACTCTGATAGGGCAGAACATATTTAAAAATACCCCCAAGTTCTAAAAATTTGCTCAATGTACTCTTGACCATTGTCGACACAAGATGGGTAGTCTGACGGAGTGAGGACGTTAGTAAATGTATTTTTACGTGTTGTTTTACTTGGTAGATTATATATATTCTTTTGATAGTGTTCTAGATTCGGAAATTAGGCAGTAATACAATAAGAGTTACTTTTACGTGTTGTTTTTATTGTTAGGAATATATATTCTTTTGATTGGAAATTAGGCAGTAGTACAATAAGAGTTATTTTTACGTGTTGTTTTTGTTGGTAGGAATATTTTTTTTATGGTGTTCTAGATTCAGAAATTAGGTAGTAGCACAATAAGAGTTAAGCCTGTAAGGGTGTGTTCGGAATGTAGGAATATATGCAGGATTCCAAAGGAGTTCTTGCTTGATGGAAATTTTGCTTTTGTGACATTTTTTTTGTTCTTGCTTGTAAGAAATTTTGTTTTTGTGACATTCTATTTACAAGATGTTTAACAGTGCTTCAAACGAAACCAGGAAAGGAAAAGTCCGGTTGGAACCCATGTTTGGGCTTAAGCCCGAGGCGGGTGGGATGGTCAGCTGATAAAGAACTCCATGCATACATTATGCATGAATAAAAGATATTTCTTATCCACTCAGAAAATATTTAGCTTTGTACCGCTCTAAGTGAATATATAACCTAACCATATATCTAATTTATTTTTCAAGGGAGGGCATGATGGAAGCTTGCGAATGAGAAGCCACAATCGGGAGCTCAACCTTTTTCTCATTCCCCATGGCCCTAGACCCCTAGTGCAATGGTCTTCCGCTAGAATGGTTAGTATTTTTTCGTGCCAATCACGAAAATATATATTAAAAAGTTAATGGCATATATAGCCCAGGCTACACTCTGGGAAACATAACCATATGACTATATATCAATTCAATCCAAAGGAACATAAAGCTAACCATGCGATGATTACAACTTATTTCTTTTATTACTCCAAGATATTCATGACAATACTTTTGATCGCAACAATCTGAAACAATGTTTTAAGGCAAAGAGAGGGGACGGGGGTAGGTTGCATCTGAAGGAGGCTGATGGCAACCAGGTTTGCAAATGCATTCTGTCCTAGTCCTAAAGCAACGTTCTTGCTCCAGTGCACAACAGAAGCACAAACCATTTGGGCATGGTGGATCTTTCTCTGGGCATATAACTCGATCTTGCTGTTATCCACCTTATCAGTTGCTTGAGCTGCATATATGCAAATAATTGTGTTCTCATTCAATTAGGTATTACGAAAAATCATACTCCACAATTTCAAAATAACTCAGTAATGGTTCTCAATGGGATTGCCCAAAATTATATAAATCTAACCAATATCTTTGCGAGAAGTCCAACTAATTGTTGTTGGGGACTCACCCTGAGAAAATATTATGAGGCACCGAAGGATAACCATCACAAGCGTAATCCCAATCACCTTGTTTCTCTCCATGGTAATATAAGATTTCTACTTTCTAATACGAATATGAATAGTCTTAGTTTGTAAGGATTTTTTTCATATGGCTGACAACCGTATACTTACTGCTATATGTTTGTATATATATAGCCAACCAATTTGATCTATGTTTAGTAATGATTAATGCGATGTTTTTCTGGAGAGCCCAGATGACATCTCCACCCATATTTACTCCTTCTATAAGGAGATGTTCTCGGCTGAGCCGCTCGGAGGTGCCTCCCTCTGCACCGACTTCTGGCCGCCTGCAGAGCGGGTCTCTGATGCGGAGAATGCGGAACTTACTCTCCCATTCTCCCCTGAGGAGGTGGGTCGGGTGATTGCTTCTATGAAAGCATGCTCGGCCCCCGGTCCGGATGGCCTCTCGGTAGTCTTCTCCTAGAAATTTTGGGAGATCTTGCGTCCGGTCATTATGCCCATGTTTCATGAGTTCTATATTGGTACCTTGTGTTGGGGAACGTTGCATGGAAAACAAAAATTTTCCTACACACATGCAAGATCTATCCACTTGTGATGAGCATCTACGAGAGGGAGAGTGGATCTACATACCCTTATAGATCGCTAAGCGGGAAGCGTTAAGAAACGCGGTTGGTGTAGTCGAACGTCTTCGCGATCCAATTCACCGAGCGTCCCGCGATCTCATCACGATCCGTCCCGCGATCCAATCACGATCCGTCCCACGAACTCATCACGACCCCTTTCGCGATCCAATCACGATCCATCCCGTGAACTCATCACGATCCGTCCCGCGAACTCATCATGATCCGTCTCACGATCTTGATTACGGTCCTTCCGATCTAGCGCCGAACGAACGGCACCTCCGCGTTCAGCACACGTACAACTCGATGACGATCTCCGCCTTCTTGATCTAGCAAGAGGGAGCGGAGAGGTAGACGAGTTCACCGGCAGTGTGACGGCGCCGCGGTGATGGTGGTGGAGCAATTCCGGCAGGGCTTCGCCTAAGCATTGCAGAAATCCGATCTAGAGGAGAAACTATGCACTAGAGGAACGAGCAACACGTGGCTAAAAATTCTGTGCAAAACCCCCTAAAACCTCCAGTATATATAAGAGGGAGGGAGGAGAGGACTTGGCGCAAGGTCCAAGCCTCCTTGGGTGGGCCGAAGTGGGGAGGAGAGGAGGACTCCTCCTCCAATCCTAGTAGGACTAGGATTCCTCCCTTTTTTGGCCTTTTCCACCTTTTTCCCTTTGGGCTTTTCTTTCCAGCCTCATGGGCCTTGTGTGGGACTTCCACCAGCCCACAAAGGGCTGGTATTTACTCCCCCACAGCGCATGTAGCCTCTTGGGTCGAAATACCCCTCCCGATGGTCTCCCAGTACACTACCGGCACTCCCGGTACACTACCGATGAGCCCGAAACTTTTCCGGCGACCAAAATAGGACTTCCTATATATGAATCTTTAACTCCGAACCATTCCGGAGCTCCTCGTGATGCCCGGGATCTCATCCGGGACTCCGAACAACCTTCTGTCGCCACCATACATAACTCTATACTACCGAAACGTCACCAAACCTTAAGTGTGCAGACCCTGCGGTTCAAGAACTATGTAGACATGACTGAGACACCTCTACGGTCAATAACTAATAGCAGGACCTGGATGCCCATATTGGTTCCTACATATTCTACGAAGATCTTTATCGGTCGAACCTCTATGTCAAGGATTCAGTTAATCCCGTAACATGTTCCCTTTGTTCTTCGGTATGTTACTTGCCCGAGATTCGATCGTCGGTATCTCCATACCTAGTTCAACCTCGTTACCGGCAAGTCTCTTTACTCGTTCCGTAATACAAGATCCCGTGACTAACACTTAGTCACATTGCTTGCAAGGCTTGTTGTGATGTTGTATTACCGAGTGGGCCCTGAGATACCTCTCCGTCACACGGAGTAACAAATCCCACTCTTGATCCATGCCAACTCAACAGACACCCTCGGAGATACCTGTAGAGTACCTTTATAGTCACCCAGTTACGTTGCGACGTTTGATGCACACAAGGCACTCCTCTGGTGTCAGTGAGTTGCATGATCTCATGGTCATAGGAACATATACTTGACATGTAGAAAATAGTAGCAATAAACTGACACGATCATATGCTACGTTTGTAGTTTGGGTCTTGTCCATCACACCATTCTCCTAATGATGTGATCCCGTTATCAAATGACATCTCATGTCCATGGCTAGGAAACCTTAACCATCTTTGATCAACGAGCTAGTCTATTAGAGGCATACTAGGGACATGGTTTTGTCTATGTATCCACACATGCATCTAAGTCTCCGATCAATACAATTATAGCATGGATAATAAACGATTATCATGAACAAGGAAATATGATAATAACTAATTTATTATTGCCTCTAGGGCATATTTCCAACAGTCTCCCACTTGCACTAGAGTCAATAATCTAGTTCACATCACCATGTGATACACATTGTTATGAATCTAACACCCAATGAGTTCCGGGGCTCGATCATGCTTTGCATGTGAGAGAGGTCTTATAGTCAATGGGTCTGCAACATTCAGATCCGAGTGTACTTTGCAAATCTCTATGTCAAACCGTAAACACTGCTACCACACTCCACTTGGTACTATTCCAAATGGCTGCTCCACTATACGTATCTAAATTGCTACTACGAGTCATCCGGATTGGTGTTAAAGCTTGCATCGACGTAACTCTTTACGATGAACTCTTTATCACCTCCATAATCGAGAAACATCTCCTTAGTCTTTTAGTCACTAAGGATAATCTTGACCGCTATCCGGTGATCCACTCCTGGATCACTTTTGTACCCCTTGACTGACTCATGGCAAGGCACACACCAGGTGCGGTACACAACATGTCATAATATAGAGCCTATGGCTAAAGCATAGGGGACGACGTTCATCCTTTCTCTTTCTTCTGACGTTGTCGAGCTTTGAGTCTCACTCAACTTCACACCTTACAAATCAGGCGAGAACTCTTTCTCTGACTGATTCATTTTGAACTCTTTCAAAATCTTGTCAAGGTATGTACTCATTGAAAGTCTCATCTAGCATCTTGATCTATCTCTATAGATCTTGATGTTCAACAATTAGGTAGATTTATCCAGGTCTTCTTTTGAAAAACTCTTTTCAAACAACCGTTTATGCTTTCCAAAAATTCTACATCATTTCCGAATAGCAATATGTCATCCACATATACTTATCAGAAACTCTATAGTGCTCCCACTCACTTTATTGCAAATACAAGTTTCTTATAAACTTTGTATAGATTTAAAAACTTTGATCACCTTATCAAAGTGTATATTCCAACTCCGAGATGCTTGCTTCAGTCCATAGAAGGATCACTGAAGCTTGCTCACCTTTTAGCATCCTTAGGACTGACAAAACCTTCTGGTTGTATCTCATACAACCTTTCCTTAAGGAAGGAAACGATGTTTTGGCATCCATCTGCCAGATTTCATAATTGAAAAATGCAGCAACTGCTAACATAATTCCAACAGACTTTAGCATCACTATGAGTGAGAAAGTCTCATCGTAGTCAACTCCTTGAACTTGCCGGAAACTTCTTTGCGACAAGTCGAGCTTTATAAATGGTGACATTCACCATCAGTGTGTGTCTTCATTTTAAAGATCCATTTGTACTCAACGACCTGCCGTCCAACGAGCAAGTCTACCAAAGTCTATACTTGGTTTTCATATATGGATCCTTTCTCGGATTTCATGACCTCTAACCATCTATCGGAATCCGGGCCCATCATCGCTTCTCCACAGCTCGTAGGTTTCATCGTTGTCCAACAACATGACCTCCAAGACGGGGTTGTCGTACCGCTCAGGAGCAGTACACATCCTTGTTGACCTACGAGGTTTGATAGTAACTTGATCCGAAGCTTCATGATCATCATCATTAACTTCCTCTTCAACTAACGTAGGCTTCACAGAAACATCTTCCTGTGCTGCGCTACTCTCTGGTTGAACAAAGGTTCAACAACCTCATCAAGTTCTATCTTCCTCCCACTCAATTCTTTCGAGAGAAACTCTTTCTCGAGAATGGACCAAGTTTTAGCAACAAACATTTTATGCTTGGATCTGAGATAGAAGGTTTACCCAACTGTCTTTAGGGTATTCTATGAAGATGCATTTGTCTGCTTTGGGTTCGAGCTCATTAGGTGAAAACCCTTTTTCACATAAGTGTTGGAGCCCCAAACATTAAGAAATGACAGCTTAGGTTTCTATCAAACCATAATTCACACGGTGTCATCTCAACGGATTTAGATGGTGCCCTATCTAAAGTGAATGTAGTTGTCTCTAATGCATAACCCCAAAACGATAGTGGTAAAAGGATAAGAGACATCATAATTCGCAACATATCCAATAGAGCACGACTATGGCGTTCAGACACACCATCATACTATGGTGTTCCAGGTGGCGTGAGTTGTGAAACAACTTTCACATTGTCTTGAGTTGTATACCAAACTCGTAACTCAGATATTCACCTCCACGATCATATCACAGACATTTTTATCTTCTTGTCACGATGATCTTAAACTTCACTCTGAATTTGCTTGAACTTTTTCAAACGATTCAGACTTGCGTTTCATTAAGTAAATATACACTATTATCTACTCAAATCACCAGTGAGGGTAAGAAAATAATGATATCCGCCGCATGCTACAAGACTCATTGGATTGCATACATCAACGTGTATCATTTCCAATAAATCACTTGCCCGCTCCATCAAACTAGAAAACGGGGTCCTTAGTCATCTTGCCCAAGAGGCATGGTTCGCATGTCTCAACCGATTCGAAATCGAATGAGTCCAAAGATCCATCAATATGGAGTTTCTTCATGCGCTTTATACCAATATGACATTTAGCGGCAGAGCCACAAGTATGTGGTACTATCATTATTAACTTTGTATCTTTTGGCATCAATGTTATGAACATGTGTATTACTACGATCAAGATTCAACAAACCATTCTCATTGGGTGCATGACCATTGAAGGTATTATTCATGTAAACAGAATAACCATTATTCTTTAACTTAAATGAATAACCGTGTTGCAATAAACACGATCTAATCACGTTCATGCTCAATCCAAAACACCAAATAATATTTATTTAGGTTCACCACTAATTCCGAAGGTAGAGAGAGTGCGATGTTGATCACATCAACCTTGGAAACATTTCCAACACACATCGTCACCTCACCCTTAGCTAGTGCTCCGTTTATTCCGTAGTTTTTATTTCGAGTTACTAACATTTAGCAACCGAACCGGTATCCAATACCCAGGTGCTACTAGGAGTACTAGCAAGGTACACATAAATAACATGTATATCAAATATACTTCTGTCGACGTTGCCAGCCTTCTTATCTACCAAGTATCTAGGGTTGTTCCGCTTCAGCGACCGCTCTCCTCATAATCGAAGCACTTAGTCTAGGGTTTGGGTTCAACTTTGGGTTGCCTCACTGGAGCAGCAACTGACTTGCTATCCATGAAGTTTCCCTCCTTGCTCCTGCCCTTCTCGAAACTAGTGGTTTGACTAACCATCAACACTTGACGCTCCTTCTTGATTTCTACCTTCGCGGTGTCAAACATCGCAAACAGCTCAGGGATCATTATTTCTATCCCTGGCATTTTATAGTTCATCACCAAGTTCTAGTAGCTTAGTGACAGTGACTTGGAGAACTATATCAATCACTATCTTATCTGGAAGATCAACTCCCACTCGATTCAAGCGATTGTAGCACCCAGACAATCTGAGCACATGCTCAACAATTGAGCTATTCTCTTTCATCTTGCAGGCAAATAATCTTGTTGGAGATCTCATATCTTGCAACACGTGCACGAGCCTGAGATCCTAATTTCAGCTCTTAGAACATCTCATATGTTCTGTGACGTTCAAAACGTTTTGGAGCCTCAATTCAAAGCCGTAATGCATGACGAACTAAATTATCAAGTAGTCATCAGAACGTGCCTGTCAGATGTTCACAACATCTACAGACGACGCTAGAGGGGTTGGCGCACCGAGCGGTGCATTAAGGACATAAGCCTTCTGTGCAGCAATGAGGACAATCCTCAGATCAAGGACCCAGTCCGCAATATTGCTACCATTATCTTTCAACTCTATTTTTCTAGGAACATATAAAAATTCAAGGGAGCTACAGCGTGAGCTAGTAATCTACAACATAATTTTGCAAAGACAGTACTGACTATGTTCATGATAATGAGTTCAATTAATCATATTACTTAAGAACTCCCACTCAAATTGACATCCCTTCGGTCATTCGAGTGATACATGATCCAAATTCACCAACTCAAGTCCGATCATCACGTGAGTTGAGGTGGTTTCAATGGTGAACATCATCATGTTGATCATATCTACTATATGACTCATGTTCGGCCTTTCGGTCTCTTGTGTTCCGAGGCCATGTCTGTACATGCTAGGCTCGTCAAGTTTAACCCGAGTGTTCTGCATGCGCAACACTGGCTTGCACCCATTGTATGTGAACGTAGAGTCTATCACACCCGATCATCACGTGGTGTCTCAACACGACAAACTTTCGCAACGGCGCACACTCGAGGAGAACACAATTCATCTTGAAATTTAAGTGAGGGATCACCTTATAATGCTACCGTTGTCCTAAGCAAAAAAAGGTGCATAAAAGGATTAACATCACATGCAAATCATAAGTGACATGATATGGCCATGAACTTGTGCTTTTGATCTCCATCTTGAAAGCACCGGCATGATCTCCATCATCACCGGCATGACACCATGATCTCCATCATCTTGATCTCCATCAACGTGTTGCCATTGGGGTTGTCGCGCCCATCATGCTTATACTACTATTGCTACCGTTTAGCGATAAAGTAAAGCATTACATAGCGCTTAATGATTGACACGCAGGTCATACAATAATTAAAGACAACCCTATGGCTCCTGCCGGTTGCTGTACTCATCGACATGCAAGTCGTGATATTCTATACAACACATGATCATCTCATACATCACATATATCACATCATGTAATTGGCCATATCACATCATAACATACCCTGCAAAAACAAGTTAGACGTCCTCTAATTGTTGTTGCATGTTTTACGTGGCTGCTACGGGTATCTAGCAAAAACAATTCTCATCAATGCAAAAACCACAATGGTGATACACTAGTTGCTTTTCAACCTTCTCAAGGACCGCCTTTGTCGAATCCGATCCAACTAAAGTGAGAGAAACTAGCACCCGCAAGCCATCTATGCAACAAGTTGCGGTTGAGGGAATCGGTCTCTCGTAAGCGTACGAGTAATGTTAGTCCGGGCCGCTTCATCTCACAATACCGCTGAACCAAAACACGACCAAGGGAGGAAGCAATCTAAGCATCAACGCCCACAAACTCTTTGTGTTCTACTCGAGATCTCATCTACACATAGACCTAGCTCTGATACCACTGTTGGGGAACATTGTATGGGAAACAAAAATTTTCCTACACACACGCAAGATCTATCCATGGTGATGAGCATCTACGAGAGGGAGAGTGGATCTACATACCCTTATAGATCGCCAAGCGGGAAGCATTAAGAAATGCGGTTGGTGTAGTCAAACGTCTTCACGATCCAATTCGCCGAGCGTCCCGCGATCTCATCACGATCCGTCCCGCGATCCAATCACGATCCATCCCACGAACTCATCACGATCCGTTCCGCGATCCAATCACGATCCGTCCCGCGAACTCATCATGATCCATCCTGCAAACTCATCACGATCCGTCTCGCGATCTTGATCACGGTCCTTCCGATCTAGCGCCGAACGAACGACACCTCCGCGTTCAGCACACGTACAGCTTGATGACTAGGATTCCCCCCTTTTTTGGCCTTTTCCACCTTTTTCCCTTTGGGATTTTCTTCCCATCCACATGGGCCTTGTGTGGGACTTCCACCAGACCACAAAGAGCTGGTATTTACTCTCCCACAGCCCATATAGCCTCTTGGGTCGAAATACCCCTCCCGATGGTCTCCCGGTACACTACCGACACTCTTGGTACACTACTGATGAGCCCGAAACTTTTCCGGCGACCAAAATAGGACTTCCTATATATGAATCTTTACCTCCGAACCATTTCGGAGCTCCTCATGATGCCCAGGATCTCATCCGGGACTCCGAACAACCTTCTGTCGCCACCATACATAACTCTATACTACCAAAACGTCACCAAACCTTAAGTGTGCACACCCTGCGGGTTCGAGAACTATGTAGACATGACCGAGACACCTCTATGGTTAATAACCAATAGCGGGACCTGGATGCCCATATTGGTTCCTACATATTCTATGAAGATCTTTATCGGCCGAACCTCTATGTCAAGGATTCAGTTAATCCCGTAACATGTTCCCTTTGTTCTTTGGTATGTTACTTGCCCGATATTCGATCGTCGGTATCTCCATACCTAGTTCAACCTCGTTACCGGCAAGTCTCTTTACTCATTCCGTAACACAAGATCCCATGACTAACACTTAGTCACATTGCTTGCAAGGCTTGTTGTGATATTGTATTACCGAGTGGGCCCTGAGGTACCTCTCCGTCACACAGAGTAACAAATCTCAGTCTTGATCCATGCCAACTCAACAAACACCCTCAGAGATACCTATAGAGTATCTTTATAGTCACCCAGTTACGTTGCGACGTTTGATACACACAAGGCACTCCTCCGGTGTCAGTGAGTTGCATGATCTCATGGTCATAGGAGCATATACTTGACATGCAGAAAACAGTAGCAATAAACCGACACGATCATATGCTATGTTTGTAGTTTGGGTCTTGTCCATCACACCATTCTCCTAATGATGTGATCCCATTATCAAATGACATCTCATTTGCATGGCTAGGAAACCTTAACCATCTTTGATCAACGAGCTAGTCTATTAGAGGCATACTAGGGACATGGTTTTGTCTATGTATCCACACATGCATGTAAGTCTCCGATCAATACAATTATAGTATGGATAATAATAGATTATCATGAACAAGGAAATATGATAATAACTAATTTATTATTGCCTCTAGGGCATATTTCCAACACCTTGGACATGGCTAGGATTAACTATGTGTTGGAAATATGCCCTAGAGGCAATAAATAAAGTGTTTATTATTATATTTCCTTGTTCATGATAATTGTTTATTGTCCATGCTATAATTTTATCGATTGGAAACACATTACACGTGTGGATAAATAGACAACACTTTGTCCCTAGTATGCCTCTAGTGAACTAGCTCGTTGATCAAAGATGGTCAAGATTTCCTAGCCATTGACATGTGATGTCATTTGATAACGGGATCACATCATTAGGAGAATGATGTGATGGACAAGAACCAAACTACAAACGTAGCATATGATCATGTGAGTTTATTGCTACTGTTTTCTACATGTCAAGTATATGTTCCTATGACCATGAGATCATGCAACTCACGGACACCGCAGGAGTGCCTTGTGTGTATCAAACATCGCAATGTAACTGGGTGACTAAAAAGGTGCTCTACAGGTATCTCCAAGGGTGTCTATTGGGTTGGCATGGATTAAGACTGGGATTTGTTACTCCGTGTGACGGAGAGGTAACGCAGGGCCCACTCGGTAATACAACATCACAATAAGCCTTGCAAGCAATGTGACTAAGTGTTAGTCATGGGATCTTGTATTACGGAACGAGTAAAGAAACTTGTCGATGATGAGGTTGAACTAGGTATGGAGATACCGACGATCGAATCTCGGGCAAGTAACATACCGAAGAACAAAGGGATCATCATACGGGATTAACTGAATCCTTGACATAGAGGTTCGACCGATAAAGATCTTCATAGAATATGTAGGAACCAATATGGGCATCCAGGTCCCGCTATTGGTTATTGACCGTAGAGGTGTCTCGGTCATGTCTACATAGTTCTCGAACCCGCAGGGTCTGCACACTTAAGGTTTGGTGACGTTTCGGTAGTATAGAGTTATGCATGGTGATGACCGAAGGTTGTTCAGAGTCCTGGATGAGATTCCGGACGTCACGAGGAGCTCCGAAATGGTCCGGAGGTAAATATTGATATTTAGGAAGTCCTATTTTGGTCGCCGGAAAAGTTTCGAGCTCATCGGTAGTGTACCGGGAGACCATCGGGAGGGGTTTTTCGACCCAAGAGGCTACATGGGCTGTGGGGAGTGAATACTAGCCCTTAGTGGGCTGGTGGAATTCCCACATAAAGCCCATGTGGCTGGGAAGAAAAGCCCAAAGAGAAAAAGGTGGAAAAAGGCAAAAAGAGGGAGTCTGTAGGAGATATGCCCTAGAGGCAATAATAAATGTTATTGATTATCTCCCTGTTCATAATTAGGTTTATGTTCCATGCTATAACTGCTATGGTTCTTGAGTCTACAATAACCACGAGGCTTGAATGAAGACTCATATGCACGTGTGAAATAATAAACGATAAATTGTATTCCTAGTGTGGCCTCTAAGACTGGCTCAAGTATTGCATGATGATCCTGTTTTCCTGATCATGGGCATGGCTATGCCGGCAATTTTGAGGGCACAATGTTAGAAGAACATTTGTGTTTAATCGACCCGAATTTATGTTATGCTATGAGATACATTCGTCATAAGTTAATGGTAAATAACACAGAGAAGTTAATGTTTGCATAATTCCTTAGACCATGAGAGTATTGAGTTTCTTCATGCTTGCTTCATGAACTTTGGGGTTTGTTAAACGTCATCCGTAAATGGGTGGCTATTACGGCGGCTTACCGGTTCATGGAAAAGTATGTCAAGTAACTTGATAGCTCAAGCTTGGGATTTGCTCCTCCGACAATGGAGAGATATCTCTGAGCCCTCTCGGTGTTACGGTATCCATCATCGTCTGGCCAGACATTTTGTGATTTGATCACGGGGATGTCGGAACACGGGAACGAGAAAAGAGAACAATAACGGCAACGAGGTAACTAGCATAGTGGACAGGTTGTTGATCCACGAGGATGCCAACATGTCTCACCTCGGGTATTTGTAACATATCGCGAAGCAATAGGAATAGCACACGACAACTGGAGGTTCACTCGAATATTCATTCATGTGGGTATAGGGGTCAATATGGGTGTCCACGGCTCCGATGTTGATCATTGATCGGAAGGGGTTCTGGGTCATGTCTATGCTTCACCGAACCTATAGGGTCACACGCTTAAGGGTCATCTATCTGCTGAATACTAGACAGGGAGTCTGAGAGAAAATCACCGAAAAAGTTTCGGACACCGGAAAAGTTTCGGACAGCGGAAAAGTTCCGCAGGGAGAACACCGGAACAGTTTTGGTAAAACTGAAAAGTTGTTTTAGGGGATACCATTAAGTCAAATTGGTTTCGGCACATGCCTGATAATTCTTGGAGGGTGCCAGAATCATTCTGGAAACTTTTGGGAATTTTCTGGAAGAAAAACCGGAAATGTTCCGGAGCTGCCGGAACCGCTTCAGATGCTTTTCGCACATGAAAATCACTAAACCGGAATTGTTTCGAAAAGTGTTGAAAATTATTTTAGTGGGTACTGGAAATGTTCTAAGCCCACATAAATATTTTCAATTCGATCAGACGCTGAAATTTGTCGTCGTGAATAGTGAAATCAGCTTTATGGTTACTTTTTGGAAAGCCACCTTTTTGGGCTTTTGCTCCAAAATATCTTGGAGATGACATGGATGGATGTGGCTGAAATTTCAGCCCCTCCACCCTTCCTTATCCTATAAATAGAGGTGGAGGGGGCAGCCCAAAACTCACTCCTTCTCACATACAAGTGCCATTGCAATGATCTGGCTTCTTCTCTCCCTCCCAGCGAAATAGTTTCGTAGAGCCGAAAGGCTGTCTGGGTTCCGACAGGAACTAGTTCTCGACGGCGAAGCCCTGCCGGATGGATGACACCGTATGTGTGCAACTCTGTAGAGAGATCGTAGTTTCGGTCTTAGTTTGAGAGTGCCTCCCGAAGGGCTGTCCGTGTGACCGTCCGAGTTTTGAAGGTCCTCCTGAAGGGCTGTCCGAGTGACAGTCCATGTTTTGGAGGTCCTCCCGAAGGGCTGTCCGCGACACCGTCCGGGGGACTGTCTGACCGCCTCCTCGAGGGCTGTCCGAGGGGCAGATGAGGGTATACATCCTCGCGGTTGGGAGGTTGTAAATCCTAGCTGCGGGGATCTGCACCGCCGATCGTCATCGACTCTACTTCCGCTGCGCTACGAGTCGGTAACGAAAATGATCAAACCTTGTATGCAGTCTCCATAGTGGTCCTGGGCTGGTGCGTAGGTCAGGAAATTTTTGTTTTCTGCTATGTTCCCCAATACAAGCCTCCTCCTCTCTTCCTCTTATATATACTAGAGGTTTTAGGGGTTTTGCACTTGATTTTCAGCCATGTGCTACCCTCTCCTCTAGTGCATAGTTTCTCCTCTAGATCGGTTTTCTGCAGTGCTTAGGTGAAGCCCTACCGAAATTGCTCCACCACCATCGCTGCGGTGCTGTCATGCTGCTGGAGAACTCATCTACCTCTCCACTTCCTCTTGCTGGATCAAGAAGGCGGAGATCGTCATCAAGCTGCACATGTGCTGAACGCGGAGGTGCCGTCTGTTCGGCACTTGATCGGGACAGATCGTGATTGGATCGCGGGACGCTCGGCAATTTGGATCGCGAAGAAGATCGACTACACCAACCGCGTTTCTTAACGCTTCCCGCTTAGTGATCTACAAGTGTACGTAGATCCACTGTCCCTCTCGTAGATACTCATCACCATGGATAGATCTTGCATGTGCGTAGGAAATTTTTTGTTTCCCATGCAACGTTCCCCAACAGTGGCATCATGAGCTAGGTCTATGTGTAGATGAGATCTCGAGTAGAACACAAAGAGTTTGTGGGCTTTGATGCTTAGATTGCTTCCTCCCTTGGTCGTGTTTTGGTTCAGCGGTATTGTGGGATGAAGCGGCCTGGACCAACCTTACTCGTATGCTTACGAGAGACCGGTTCCATCAACTGACGTGTAACCTCGTTGCACAAACATGGCTGGCGGGTGCCTGTTTCTCCTATTTTAGTTGGATCGGATTCGACAAAGGCGGTCCTTGAGAAGGTTGAAAAGCAACTTATGTATCACCGTTGTGGTTTCTGCATTGGTGAGTATTGTTCTTGCTAGATACCCGTAGCAGCCACGTAAAACATGCAACAACAATTAGAATATGTCTAACTTGTTTTTGTAGGGTATGTTGTGATGTGATATGGCCAATTACATGATGTGATATATGTGATGTATGAGATGATCATTTGTTGTATAGATTATCACGACTTGCATGTCGATGAGTACGACAACCGACAGGAGCCATAGGGTAGTCTTTAATTATTGTATGACCTACGTGTCAATCATTAAGCGCTATGTAATGCTTTACTTTATCGCTAAACGGTAGCAATAGTAGTAGAAGCATGATTGGCGCGACAACCCCAATGGCTACACGTTGATAGAGGTCAATATGATGGAGATCATGGTGTCGTGACGGTGACGATGGAGATCATGCCGGTGCTTTCTAGATGGAGATCAAAAGCACAAGTTCATGGCCATATCATGTCACTTATGATTTGCATGTGATGTTAATCCTTTTATGCACCTTGTTTTGCTTAGGACGGTGGTAGCATTATAAGGTGATCCCTCACTTAAATTTCAAGATGAATTGTGTTCTCCCCGAGTGTGCACCATTGCGAAAGTTCGTTGTGTCGAGACACCACGTGATGATAGGGCGTGATAGACTCTATGTTCACATACAATGGGTGCAAGCCAGTGTTGCACGTGCAGAACACTCGGGTTAAACTTGATGAGCCTAGCATGTACAGACATGGCCTCGGAACACAAGAGACCGAAAGGGCAATGCAGATATGATCTGCACGGGGGTCATGCGTATGACGAAGTTTAGTATGGAGCTCGAGATTTTATTATCTCGTGTTTCATACACCCCGCAATGTTAATCTAGCGACTTGGATTATCATGCTTGATGATGGACGTTGGTAGATTCGGTTTGTTTCAAAACCTTAGAAGCCATGTAAAACAAGTTTTTGCATGAACCGATTAGAGGCGTCTAACTTGGTTTTGCAGGATGGTTTGCATGTGCATATGATGTGGTATAGCAATGTGCATATGATGTGGTATAGCAATGCTCATATTAATTTGATTATGTATGAGATGACTATATGATGTAATTTGATTAACATGACCTGCGTGTCATGATTCGGCATGATGGCTGGAGCCATATGATTGCACTTTAATGACCTGCGTGTCAACCTTATGTAATGCCCTTATTTTATTTGCTATAGATTCGGCATGATGGCTGGAGCCATATGATTGCACTTTAATGACCTGCGTGTCAACCTTATGTAATGCCCTTATTTTATTTGCTATAGAGATAGCAATATTATCTGGTGCATCGACAAGGTGGTGTCAATCTTCGCGAAGGTGAATCCCGATGCGAATGCCGAAGACGAAGAAATACAATACTTCTTCGTCAAAAAGGGCTATACCATATCATGCTATTATGAATTGCCTGAGATGTTTATCCCTTATGATGCACCCTTTTGATTGCGCGGTAGTCGCTTTTATTAGGGTGATCTCTCACAAAATATCAAGTAGTTAGTGTTCTCCCAAGTGTAGCACCGTCACGGCATCTTTCCTTTCGGGGTATCACATGGATACATGGGTACGAACGATTGTACGGGTGTGAGGCGGGTGAGTTGAGACCTCGCAGTGTGATCACTTGGTTGTCTTGACTTTCAGGCATGAAAGTCATGAGCTCGGAACAAACGCATCGAAAGATGAACAAGAGTCACATAGATATGTGATTGGCAAGTTGGCCTACCGATTACAATTCTCATCACTTGAGATGGATACATCCTTGGTGTTGAATTGTAATATGGAACTTGAATCACTCACAACCAATTATGAGAGATATTGATTTGAGTGGGAGCACACTGTAGAATTGAATTCTTTTAATTCTGAGTGCAATTAATTTTCAACAATGTCTAAGTGTGATTTGCATAATAGTTGTAGAATAATGGCTCGCGTTTCCACCTTCCCTATTAAAATTGAATAGCTATTAAATATCTGGTTAAAACTTTACGGTTGGTAACGTAATGTGAGGATTGTCCTCAAGAGTGCCGAGAAGGACTTTGTCCTATCGCATGCTTTTGGTATTATCCCGCTAATGCTATGGATGATATGACTCTTGTCCTTCGATCCAAAAGCTAGAATTCCTTTTTCAGTCAAAGTGCAATATGTTTGCTTCCATGAGACCCGAACTTCGAAAGTTTGGATAGTTATGTGATATTCATGGAATCTGAAAATCATTTTCAAAGAAAGACAAAGGCTAAAAGATATGAGATATCTAAAGCAATGTTTGTTTGCAAACTACTAGTAAAAAAGTTTACTATGCATTAGACTAATAAGAGAGGGATCCAGGAGAACGCCTGTCATATGATGAAAGGTGAATAAAACAACAACTTAAAGAGAATGGAAGTGTCCGAAGGGTGTTAGTGAGACTTTTCACGCCTAGGAAGTCCAGGGCTAACGCCACTCTTAAGTTGGATGCTTCTTCTGAGAGTAGGAGAAATAGTAAAAGTTAAACTGTTAGAAGTATAATGGCAAAAGGAAAGAAGACTGGAATATCCAACTCATGTATGAATGTCATACAAGTTTTTGATGTATAGAAGGCTGGTCAAAGATATAGTTCTTGGGAATTATGGTTAAACATGTTAATCATTAATTCTTCGGTATTGTGAGTTAATCACAAAGATACCCGCTTGATTGCATTCTGTTGCAACTCGATGTAAGAACTACTATGGCCTGAAAGACTAGCCAGGGATGAGGTTTAGATACACGCAGGGAACATAGTAAATGTTACTATGCCTTCCATCGGTGTATTCCCTATGTATTTACTTTCATAATTCATTTAGAGTTTCACACTGTAGCCCTTTGCATAAGGTATCTTGCAAGAAGGTTGTTCATAAGAGAACTTTTGATGTTCGGTGTTATGAATAACATAAGGGCCATACTTCCATTATGAATGAGACATATGCTATGAATATTGATAATAATACATTACCTCTGGGTTTACTTTCATAATTCATTTTAGAGTTTCATACACTCTAGCCCATTGCACCATGTTTGTTGCAATAGAGTTGTTCATAAAAACAACAATTGTTGTTCAGTATTATGAATAAAATGAAGGGCCATGCTTCCATCCTAGATGGGATGTATGTTATGAATATTGATGGTTATATGATACATCCATAAACACTAACGCTAAATGTCGCAAGACTAAAAGAATACCACACAAGTGTGGCACTGCATTTGGTCACATTGGAGAAACCCGCATGGAAAATTCCGTTATGATGGATTTTGAAGTTGTTTGATTTTGAATCATCTGACACTTGCAAACTTTCCTCCGAAAAGTGAAGTGACTGAAATACCGTTCACATGCCATAAGGAACGAGCAAAGAACATATTAGTGATCATACATTATGATGTATATAGTCCAATAAATGTTGTTGCAAGTAGTGGATTTATCTATCTTCAGAAATGACTCAAGTAGATATATGGATATTTACTTGATGAGACGCAAGTCTGGATCTTTTGAAATCATTCGAAAGGTTTTCAAAAACGAAGTAGAAGTTATTGTAACAAGAAAGTTATGTTTCTGCGATTTGATTGCGAAAAGGAATATTTGAGTTACAAGTTTAGCGAATGTCTGATGAGTTGTGAAAAGAGTTTCATAACTTGCACCTCCCGGAATACCACTGCAAGTGGAAAGTCCGTGAAGATGTAATCAAACCATTTATGACATGGTAAGATCAAAGATGACATAAATAGATTTGCCATTATCCCTTTTATAGAGTGATGCTTTAGAGACTACGGCTTTTACACTGAAAAGAGATCCATTAGGTCTGTTGAAATGACGCTATGGTATGGTACGCCCAACCATGTTATATCTTTTCTTAACATTTGGAATATGGGGTTTGTGTAAAAGGTTGCAAACCTATTCCAAATCAGACAAGTGCTACTTTGTATGGTTATCCCAAGTCATTGGGTATTCCCCCACCACTACACCGAGGCAAAGGGTTTTGCCACAAAACGGTATGCTTTTAAAGAGAATAGTTCTTACAAAAGGTGAGTGGGAGGACAGTGCAACTCAACGAGATAACCAATATCTTCGTCATTAGTTCAAAGGAAAGAAACCCTGGAAGTGATTCCCTTGTTTCCTACTACGACTGATACGGAAGTCTCTACAATGAAATGTATGGACTTCGGTCGAACGTGCAGCTGAACCACATAGTCAAAGCTCATGTAAACCTATCAGGTGTGCAAACGAGATATTGTTGTTAGACAACAGTATACCTACAATACACAAGGAAGCATTGATGGGCCCTGACTCCGGGATTGGCTAAATGCCAATACAATCCGAGATAGTTTCCATATAAGTGATTCAAGATTAAAACCTTGATACACCTTTCAGAGGACTTAGAGTCTAACGAATATTTATGGAACTAAAAACTGATACAGATAAAAATGTTTTATCCATAAAGCTTGACGTGTTGAAATAACAAGTTCAAGGAGTTGACTACGATGAGGTTGTTTCACCGTAGCGATGCTTAAGGTCGGTTCGGGTTGAACTAGCAATTAATACATATATCAATCATGAGATATGAAACATGGATGACAAAAGGATTTCCATTTGATGGAAATGAAACCTAGGACTTGTATGTGATACAGTCCAAAGTAATTTGTCGATCCAGAGGATGCTAGTAAGTATGCAAACTTCAGAGTTCCAGCAATGGACAGAAGAGAGCAAAATGGAGTTGGAATCTTCGTGGTTTGATGAAATGGTCAAAAAGGGTTTTTGACTTCATCAATGGGTAACGAAGATGCTTGTGATTCAAGAAAGTAAGTGGGAGCATAATAATATTTCTAAAACGTTGTGTGCTTGACACATTGTTAATTGGAAATGAATTTCTTGACACGAATTAAGACTTCATTTGAAAATAGTTTTTTGATGAAGTGCTTAGGCTAAATAGCCTCAATATTAGGCATGATGATCTATGCAGATAGATTTACCTAATGGGGCTAAGCTATGAATACATATTGACAAGATGCTAAAACTTTTTAGCATTTAAAACGCCAAGGAGTGATTCTTGCCAAAGTCACATGGAAAGAGTTTTTGCAAGACTCAGTGTCCTAAAACACTGATGAGTAAAATACATGATGGAGATTCCACACACTCTTGTGTTTGGATTAATCATGTATTCCATGGTATGTAAAACAACCAGATATGTCCGATACTCCAAAGTTGTTGCGAGTATGGATACAAAAGTATCAAAGTACTGATCATAGGACAACAGTGAAAGATGTCATTAAGTGCTAGAGTAGTACCGATGACATGGTTTCTCGCAAGAAGAGATTATGAAGTGCTTGTTGTAAGTAATTACATCGATACAGTCTTCATCGATGCTCCATGCGATTTTCGATTTAAGTTAAGGGTTTTGTGTAATACACAATATGGTGGCACGGTAGTTGGAAATTGTTCCAAACAAGATACTGTGGCGAATTCTGTAACAAAGGCTAAGTATGTTGACGCTTTGGAAGCGACAAAGAAGTTGTTGAATCATATAGTTCATTCATGAACTTAGTATGGTTCCAAGATGGCTTTGGTCTATGAGACACTATTGCAGATAGTTTCTCCATAGCTCAGTCTGAGGAATCAGGTTTCGACCAACGATTCACACATATGCAAAGCCAAGTTCACACAAAATACGAATTTTGTGATAGCGTGAAAATGCGAGGATATGCAAAGTTACACACGGCGCTGAAGTTGTCAGATCCGTTGGACATCAGGCTATAGCACAAGCGAAGCATATTTTACACCACTATGCCATAGGTGTAAAGTACATTAGCATTGACTAGATTAGTGACTCTAGCGCAAGTGGGAGTCTGTAGGAGATATGCCCTAGAGGCAATAATAAATGTTATTGATTATCTCCCTGTTCATAATTAGGTTTATGTTCCATGCTATAACTGCTATGGTTCTTGAGTCTACAATAACCACGAGGCTTGAAGGAAGACTCATATGCACGTGTGGAATAATAAACGATAAATTGTATTCCTAGTCTGGCCTCTAAGATTGGCTCAAGTATTGCATGATGATCCTGTTTTCCTGATCATGGGCATGGCTATGCCGGCAATTTTGAGGGCACAATGCTAGAAGAACATTTGTGTTGAATCGACCCGAATTGATGTTATGCTATGAGATACATTCGTCATAATTTAATGGTAAATAACATAGAGAAGTTAATGTTTGCATAATTCCTTAGACCATGAGAGTATTGAGTTTCTTCATGCTTGCTTCATGAACTTTGGGGTTTGTTAAACGTTATCCGTAAATGGGTGGCTATTACGGCGGCTTACGGGTTCATGAAAAAGTATGTCAAGTAACTTGATAGCTCAAGATTGGGATTTGCTCCTCCGACAATGGAGATATATCTCTGGGCCCTCTCGGTGTTATGGTATCCATCATCGTCTGGCTAGACATTTTGTGATTTGATCACGGGGATGTCGGAACACGGGAACGAGAAAAGAGAACAATACCGACAACGAGGTAACTGGCATAGTGGACAGGTTGTTGATCCACGGGGATGCCAACATGTCTCACCTCGGGTATTTGTAACATGTTGCGAAGCAATAGGAATAGCACACGGCAACTGGAGGTTCACTCGAATATTCATTCGTGTGGGTATAGGGATCAATATAGGTGTCCACGGCTCCGATGTTGATCATTGATCGGAAGGGGTTCCGGGTCATGTCTATGCTTCACCGAACCTATAGGGTCACACGCTTAAGGGTCATCTATCTGCTGAATACTAGATAGGGAGTCTAAGAGAAAATCACCCAAAAAGTTTCGGACAGCGGAAAAGTTCCGCAGGGAGAACACCGGAATAGTTTCGGTAAAACTGAAAAGTTGTTTTAGGGGATACCATTAAGTCAAATTGGTTTCGGCACATGCCTGATAATTCTTGGAGGGTGCCAGAATCATTCTAGAAACTTTTGGGAATTTTCCGGAAGAAAAACCGGAAATGTTCCGGAGCTGTGGGAACCGCTTCAGATGCTTTTCGTAGATGAAAATTACTAAACCGGAATTATTTCGAAAAGTGTTGAAAATTATTTTAGTGGGTACTGGAAATGTTCTAAGCCCACATAAATATTTTCAGTTCGATCAGACGCTGAAAAATGTCGTCGTGAATAGTGAAATCAGCTTTATGGTTACTTTTTGGAAAGCCACCTTTTTGGGCTTTTGCTCCAAAATATCTTGGAGATGACATGGATGGATGTGGCTGAAATTTCAGCCCCTCCACCCCTCCTTCTCCTATAAATAGAGGTGGAGGGGGCAGCCTAAAACTCACTCCTTCTCACATACAAGTGCCATTGCAATGATATGGCTTCTTCTCTCCCTCCCAGCGAAATAGTTTCGTAGAGCCGAAAGGCTGTCTGGGTTCGGGCAGGAACTAGTTCTGGACAGCGAAGCCCTGCCGGATGGATGACACCGTATGTGTGCAACTCTGTAGAGAGATCGTAGTTTCGGTCTTAGTTTGAGAGTGCCTCCCGAAGGGCTGTCCGTGTGACCGTCCGAGTTTCGAAGGTCCTCCCGAAGGGCTGTCCGAGTGACAGTCCAAGTTTTGGAGGTCCTCCCGAAGGGCTGTCCGCGACACCGTCCGGGGGACTGTCTGACCGCCTCCCGGAGGGCTGTCCGAGGGGCAGATGAGGGTATACATCCTCGCGGTTGGGAGGTTGTAAATCCTAGCTGCGAGGATCTGCACCGCCGATCGTCATCGACTCTACTTCCGCTGCGCTACGAGTCGGTAACGAAAATGATCAAACCTTGTATGCAGTCTCCATAGTGGTCCTAGGCTGGTGCGTAGGTCGGGAAATTTTTGTTTTCTGCTACGTTCCCCAACACAAGCCTCCTCCTCTCTTCCTCTTATATATACTAGAGGTTTTAGGGGTTTTGCACTTGATTTTCAGCCATGTGCTACCCTCTCCTCTAGTGCATAGTTTCTCCTCTAGATCGGTTTTCTGCAGTGCTTAGGCGAAGCCCTCCGGAATTGCTCCACCACATCGCTGCGGTGCTGTCACGCTGCCGGAGAACTCGTCTACCTCTCCACTTCCTCTTGCTGGATCAAGAAGGCGGAGATCGTCATCAAGCTGCACATGTGCTGAACGCGGAGGTGCCGTCTGTTCGGCACTTGATCGGGACGGATCGTGATTGGATCGCGGGACACTCGGCGATTTGGATCGCGAAGAAGTTCGACTACACCAACCGCGTTTCTTAACGCTTCCCGCTTAGTGATCTACAAGTGTACGTAGATCCACTGTCCCTCTCGTAGATACTCATCACCATGGATAGATCTTGCGTGTGCGTAGGAAATTTTTTGTTTCCCATGCAACGTTCCCCAACAGTGGCATCATGAGCTAGGTCTATGTGTAGATGAGATCTTGAGTAGAACACAAAGAGTTTGTGGGCTTTTATGCTTAGATTGCTTCCTCCCTTGGTCGTGTTTTGGTTCAGCGATATTGTGGGATGAAGCGGCCTGGACCAACCTTACTCGTATGCTTACGAGAGACCGGTTCCATCAACTGATGTGTAACCTCGTTACACAAACATGGCTGGCGGGTGCTTGTTTCTCCTATTTTAGTTGGATCGGATTCGACAAAGGCGGTCCTTGAGAAGGTTGAAAAGCAACTTATGTATCACCGTTGTGGTTTATGCATAGGTGAGTATTGTTCTTGCTAGATACTCGTAGCAGCCACGTAAAACATGCAACAACAATTAGAATACGTCTAACTTGTTTTTGCAGGGTATGTTGTGATGTGATATGGCCAATTACATGATGTGATATATGTGATGTATGAGATGATCATGTGTTGTATAGATTATCACGACTTGCATGTCGATGAGTACGGCAACCGACAGGAGCCATAGGGTAGTCTTTAATTATTGTATGACCTGCGTGTCAATCATTAAGCGCTATGTAATGCTTTACTTTATCGCTAAACGGTAGCAATACTATTAGAAGCATGATTGGTGCGACAACCCCGATGGCTACACGTTGATAGAGGTCAAGATGATGGCGATCATGGTGTCGTGACGGTGACGATGGAGATCATGCCGGTGCTTTCTAGATGGAGATCAAAAGCACAAGTTCATGGCCATATCATGTCACTTATGATTTGCATGTGATGTTAATCCTTTTATGCACCTTGTTTTTCTTAGGACGACGGTAGCATTATAAGGTGATCCCTCACTTAAATTTCAAGATGAATTGTGTTCTCCCCGAGTGTGCACCATTGCGAAAGTTCGTCGTGTCGAGACACCACGTGATGATAGGGCGTGATAGACTCTACGTTCTCATACAACGGGTGCAAGCCAGTGTTGCACGTGCAGAACACTCGGGTTAAACTTGACGAGCCTAGCATGTACAGACATGGCCTCGGAACACAAGAGACCGAAAGGTCGAACATGAGTCATATAGTAGATTTGATCAACATGATGATGTTCACCATTGAAACCACCTCAACTCACATGATGATTGGACTTGAGTTGGTGAATTTGGATCATGTGACACTTAGATGACCTGAGGGATGTCAATTTGAGTGGGAGCTTTAGTAATTTGATTAACTAAACTGATTATCTTGAACAATAGTCTAAGTAACCTTTGCATATTTATGTTGTAGATCAATGGCTCGTGCAGTAGCATCCCTGAATTTTAATGCGTTCCTAGAGAAAGCTAAGTTGAAAGATGATGGAAGTAACTTTTTTGAATGGGCCCGTAATCTGAGGATCATCCTCATGGCTTCCCAGAAATCATATGTCCTTGATGCACCGCTTGGTGACCAACCAGAAGACATGTCATCCGAAGACGTTAAGAACACTTGGGAGGCACGTTCTGGAGATTACTCAATAGTTCAGTGTGCAATATTTTATGGCTTAGAACCGGGACTTCAAAGACGTTTTGAACATCATGGAGCATATGAGATGTTCCAGGAGTTGAAGTTTATCTTTCAGAAGAATGCCCGGATCGAGAGGTATGAGACCTCCGATAAGTTCTATGCTTGCAAAATGGAGGAGAACGGGTCTATCAGTGAACATATACTTAGAATGTCTGGGTATTCGACTCGTCTAGCGGAGTTGGGAATTGCCCTTCCGCCAAAGGTGATCATTGACACAGTTCTTCAATCATCGCCACCTAGTTACAAGAGCTTTGTGATGAACTATAACATGCACGGGATGAACAAGTCAGTCGCCGAGCTGTTTGCGATGCTAAAAGTCGTTGAGTCTGAAATCCAGAAAGAATCAAGTGTTGAGGGTCAATAAAACCACTAGTTTCAAGAAGAATGGCAAGGGCAAGGGCAATAAAGGGTAAAACCAAGAAGGATGGCAAAGAAATTGCTACTCCTGTAAAGAATCCCAAGCATGGACCTAAGCCAGAAACTGAGTGCTTTCATTGCAAGGGAACTGGTCACTGGAAGCGGAACTGCCCCAAGTACCTGGCTGACAAGAAGGTGGCCAACGGCAAACAAGGTATATATGATATACATGTTATTGATGTGTACCTTACTAGCTCTCGTTGTAGTGCCTGGGTATTTGATACCGATTCGGTTGCTCACATTTGCAACTCAAAATAGGAACTACGAAATAGATGAAGGCTGGCAAAGGATGAAGTGATGATGCGCGTGGGAAATGGTTCCAAGGTTGATGTGATCGCCGTCGGCACGCTCTCCCTTCCATTACCATCAGGATTAGTGGTGAACCTGAATAATTGTTATTTAGTGCCTGCGTTAAGCATGAACATTATATCTCGATCTTGTTTATTGCGAGACGGTTACTCATTTAAATCAGAGAATAAAGGTTGTTCTATTTATATGAGTAATATATTTTATGGTCATGCACCCAATGTGAGGTATTTATTCATATTGAATCTTGATAATGATGACACACATGTTCATAACATTGATACCAAAAGATGTAGAGTTGATAATGATAGTACCACTTTCTTGTGGCACTGCCGTTTAGGTCATATTGGTGTAAAACACATGAGGAAGCTCCATGCTGATGGACTTTTGGAGTCACTTGATTTTGAATCACTTGACACATGTGAACCATGCCTCATGGGCAAGATGACTAAAACGCCGTTCTCTGGAACAATGGAATGGGCGAGTGACTTATTGGAAATCATACATACTGATGTGTGTGGTCCAATGAATGTTACAACGCGTGGTGGATATCATTATTTTCTCACCTTCACTGATGACTTAAGTAAATATGGGCATATTTACTTAATGAAACACAAGTCTGAAACGTTTGAAAAGTTCAAGCAATTTCACAGTGAAGTTGAGAATCATCGTAACAAGAAGATTAAATTCCTACGATCTGATCGAGGAGGTGAATATCTGATTTATGAGTTTGGCAGTCACTTAAGATAGTGTGGAATTGTTTCATAGTTGACACTGCCTGGAAAACCACAACGTAATGGTGTGTCCGAACGTCGTAATCAAACCTTATTAGATATGGTGTGTTCTATGATGTCTCTTGCTGACTTGCCACTATCGTTTTGGGGTTATGCATTAGAGACAGCTGCATTCACTTTAAATAGGGCACCATCGAAATCCGTTCAGACGACGCCATATGAACTATGGTTTGGCAAGAGGCCAAAGTTGTCGTTTCGTAAAGTTTGGGGATGTGATGCTTATGTCAAAAAGCTTCAGCCTGAAAAGCTGGAATCCAAAGTGGAGAAATGCGTCTTCATAGGATACCTGAAAGAGACACTCGGGTATACCTTGTATCTCAGATCCGAAGGCAAAGTGTTTGTCGCTAAGAACGGAACATTTCTTGAGAAAGAGTTTCTCTCAAAAGAATTGAGTGAGAGGAAAATAGAGCTTGATGAGGTTATTGAACCTTTACTTCAACCAGAAAGTAGCACAACGCAGAAAGATGTTTCTGTGGAACCTACGACGGTAGAAGAGGAAGTTAATGATGATGATCATGAATCTTAGGATCAAGCTACTATTGAACCTCGTAGGTCGACAAGGGCACGTACTACTCCTGAGTGGTACGGCAACTCTGTCTTGGAGGTCATGTTGTTGGACAACAATGAACCTACGAGCTATGAAGGAGCAGTGATGGGCCCGGATTTCGAGAAATGGTTAGAGGCCATGAAATCCGAGATGGGATCCATGTATGAAAACAAAGTATGGACTTTGGAAGTATTACCTGAAGGGTGAAAGGCCATTCAGAACAAATGGATATTTAAGAAGAAGACAGACGCGGATGGTAATGTCACCGTCTATAAAGCTCGACTTGTGGCAAAGGGTTTTTCACAAGTTCAAGGAGTTGACTACGATGAGACATTCTCACCCGTAGCGATGCTTAAGTCTGCCAGAATCATGTTGGCAATAGCTGCTTATTTCGATTATGAAATTTGGCAGATGGATGTCAAAACGGCGTTACTCAATGATTTCCTTGAGGAAGAGTTGTATATGATGCAACCAGAAGGTTTTGTCGATCCAGAGAATGCTGACAAAGTTTGCAAACTCCATCGATCCATTTATGGGCTGGTGCAAGCATCTCAGAGTTGGAATAAGCGCTTTGATGAGGTGATCAACGCGTTTGAGTTTATACAAGTTTATGGAGAAGCTTGTATTTACAAGAAAGTGAATGGGATCTCTATAGCGTTTCTAATATTATATGTGGATGACATATTGCTGATTGGAAACAATATAGAAATACTGGAAAGCGTGAAGGAATATTTGAACAAGAGTTTTTCAATGAAGAACCTAGGAGAAGCTGCTTTCATATTAGGCATTAAGATCTATAGAGATAGATCGAGACGCTTAATAGCACTTTCACAGAGCACATATCTTGATAAAGTTTTGAAGAAGTTCAAAATGGATCAGTCCAAGAAGGGGTTCTTGCCTGTGTTACAAGGTGTGAAGTTGAGTAAGACTCAATGCCCAGTGACTGCAGAAGATAGAGAAAAGATGAGTGTCATCCCCTATGCTTCAGCCATAGGCTCTATCATGTATGCAATGTTGTGCACAAGACCGGATGTTAGCCTTGCCATTAGTATGGCCGGAAGGTTTCAAAGTGATCCTGGAATGGAGCACTAGGCAGCGGTTAAGAATATCCTGAAGTACCTGAAAATGACTAAGGAAATGTTTCTCGTTTATGGAGGTGATGAAGAGCTCGTCGTAAAGGGTTATGTCGATGCAAGCTTTGACACTGATCCGGATGACTGTAAGTCACAAACCGGATACATATTTATTCTTAACGGGGGAGCGGTAAGCTAGTGCAGTTCCAAGCAAAGCGTGGTAGCCGATTCTACATGCGAAGCAGAGTACATCGCAGCCTTGGAGGCGGGGAAGGAAGGTGTCTGGATAAAGCAGTTCATGACAGGTCTTGGAGTAGTGCCTAGTGCACTGAATCTAATGACTCTGTTCTGTGACAACACTGGTGCCATTGCTCTGGCCAAGGAACCAAGGTTTCACAAGAGGACCAGACACATAAAGCGACGCTTCAATTCCATCCGCGATTACATCGAGGAGAATGACATAAATATTTGCAAAGTGCACATGGATCTGAATGTTGCAGACCCGTTGACTAAACCTCTTCCAAGGGCTAAACATGATCAACACCACAACTGCATGGGTGTTCGATTCATTACAATGTAAATCACATAGTGATGTGAACTAGATTATTGACTCTAGTGCAAGTGGGAGACTTTTGGAAATATGCCCTAGAGGCAATAAATAAAGTGTTTATTATTATATTTCCTTGTTCATGATAATTTTTTATTGTCCATGCTATAATTGTATTGATTGGAAACACATTACATGTGTGGATAAATAGACAACACTTTTTCCCTAGTATGCCTCTAGTGAACTAGCTCGTTGATCAAAGATGGTCAAGGTTTCCTAGCCATTAACATGTGATGTCATTTGATAACGGGATCACATCATTAGGAGAATGATGTGATGGACAAGACCCAAACTAAAAACGTAGCATATGATCGTGTCAGTTTATTGCTACTGTTTTTTTGCATGCCAAGTATATGTTCCTATGACCATGAGATCATGCAACTCACGGACACCGAAGGAGTGCCTTGTGTGTATCAAACGTCGCAACGTAACTGGGTGACTATAAAGGTGCTCTACAGGTATCTCCGAGGGTGTCTATTGGGTTGGCATGGATCAAGACTGGGATTTGTTACTCCGTGTGAGGGAGAGGTAACTCAGGGCCCACTCGGTAATACAACATCACAATAAGCCTTGCAAGCAATGTGACTAAGTGTTAGTCACGGGATCTTGTATTACGGAAGGAGTAAAGAGACTTTCCGATGACGAGGTTGAACTAGGTATGGAGATACCGACGATCGAATATTGGGTAAGTAATATACCGAAGAACAAAGGGAACATCATACGGGATTAACTGAATCCTTGACATAGAGGTTCAACCGATAAAGATCTTCATAGAATATGTAGGAACTAATATGGGCATCCAGGTCCCGCTATTGGTTATTGACCGTAGAGGTGTCTCGGTCATGTCTACATAGTTCTCGAACCCGCAGGGTCTGCACACTTAAGGTTTGGTGATATTTCGGTAGTATAGAGTTATGCATGGTGATGACCAAAGGTTGTTTGGAGTCTCGGATGAGATCCCGGACGTCACGAGGAGCTCCGAAATGGTCCGGAGGTAAAGATTGATATATAGGAAGTCCTATTTTGGTTGCCGGAAAAGTTTCGGGCTAATCGGTAGTGTACCGAGAGTGCCGGTAGTGTATCGGGAGACCGTCGGGAGGGGTATTTCGACCTAAGAGGCTTCATGGTCTGTGGGAGAAGAAATACCAGCCTTTTGTGGGCTGGTGGAAGTCCCACACAAGGCCCATGCGGCTAGGGAAGAAAAGCCCAAAGGGAAAAGGTGGAAAAAAAGGCAAAAAAGGAGGAATCCTAGTCCTACTAGGATTGGAGGAGGAGTCCTCCTCTCCTCTCCACTTCAGCCAAACCAAGGAGGCTTGGCCCTTGCGCCAAGTCCTCTCCTCCCTCCCTCTTATATATGCTGGAGGTTTTAGGGTTTTTGCACAGAATTTTCAGCCACGTGCTACCCGTTCCTCCAATGCATAGTTTCTCCTCTAGATTGGATTTCTGCAGTGCTTAGGAGAAGCCCTGCCGAAATAGCTCCACCACCATCACAGGAGCATCGTCACGCTGCCGGAGAACTCTTCTTCCTCCCCGCTCCCTCTTGCTGGATCAAGACGGCGGAGATCGTCATCAAGCCGTACGTGTGCTGAACGCGGAGGTGCCGTCCGTTCGGCGCTAGATCGGAAGGACCATGATCGAGTTCGCGAGACGGATCGTGATCAAGTTCGGGGGACGGATCGTGATTGGATCGCGGGACGCTCGGCGATTTGGATCGCGAAGACGTTCAACTACACCAACCGCGTTTCTTAATGCTTCCTGCTTAGCAATCTACAAGGGTACATAGATCCACTCTCCCTCTCGTAGATGCTCATCATCATGGATAGGTCTTGCGTGAACGTAGGAAATTTTTTGTTTCCCATGCAACGTTCCCCAACACTGGTTCGGTAGGTTCACTTCTAAAGCTAGCAAGGCTGTCCTCATTAGCGCTAACCTTGCTAGTCTTGTCATGTATATGATGGGGATGTACATCTTGCCCGAAGGTGTGCATAGCTCCTTTGACAAGGAGCTGGCTAGGTTCTTCTGGCAAGCAGGGGATGGTCAGCCCAAATATCATATGGTGAAATGGGCTGACATATGTTTGCCGAAGGACCGAGGTGGGCTGGGCATCCCTGCGTCCCGTCGGATGAACGTTGCGCTTATGCTTCGTTGGGTTTGGCGGATCTTGCGGGGAGATGGGGGCCTGTGGCTGTAGCTGATTGAATCCAAGTACTTGCAGGGGCAACCCCTCTTGGCTTGCTCACACTCGGCCGGGTCCCAGTTCTGTAAATCTATTCACGCCATCACAGAAGAGATTAGGCTGGGTTTGCGTTTCTCGGTTGGCAATGGGTCTAGAACCCTGTTTTGGTTGGACCCTTGGCTTGAGGGCGAGCCTCTCCGCTTGCGGTTCCCGAGGCTTTTTGCGATTTGTGATGACCCGACCATCCTTGTATCTGCGACGACTTTGGATGAGGGATGGAACATTGCGTTCCGCCGCTCATTCGGTCCGGATGAGGTACGGGAATGGATAGACCTGAGGGAAGTAGTCCCTCTTCCTCTGTCCCAGGTCCCTGACTCTTTCTCTTGGAGCCTTTCCCCTTCGGATGAATTCTCCGTTAGTTCGGTCTATCAGGCATTATGTCGAATGCCGATTCTACAGTAGCTATCCTCACTGTGGAAGACGCCGATGCCCTTGAAGATTAAGATTTTCGTATGACAGCTTCTTCGTGCCTGCCTTCCTTCGGGGACCGAGGTGCTGAAACGCCATGGTCCGGGCAATGGCCTTTGCCCTCTGTGCCTCGTCCCGGAAACATGAACGCACATTTTGTTTTCTTGCGTAGCAGCGCAGGCACTCTGGTGCTTTGCTCGTGAGGCTCTAGGACCGGAGTGGGAGGCCCATGACCTTTCAGAGTTTCTGTAGGTTAGGGCCACTCAGGTTGGCCGTAAGCGCCAACTGTTCTAGCTCATCTTCGCGGCTATGATGTGGACACTTCGAACTACCCGCTACAAGATGGTGATTGAGCGGGTGTTCCCGCGACGTGGTTCTGACTCGTTCTTTAAATTTCTTGCCTTCTTACAGCACTGACATTCGCTCGCTAGGCCGAGGGATCGTGACCGTCTTCAGTTCTTTCTGGACGCTCTGATGTTTACCGCGCGTCGGCTCTCCGACCGCTCGCCTACTTAGTAGCTTGCCTCGGGTGGCTTTTTTGTTTCTTTTCCTTTCTTTTGGGCGTCTTTATGCTGTGGCCCCAGCATCTGTCTTTTATGACTATGGTTGGGACGTGGATGTATGGATGTATGCTTTATCTGTAAAGCGGGGCGAAAGCCTATTTCAAAGATGATTAATGCGTTGAGCTGGGGTCTTATCATCTACTGTTAATTGCCAGGAATAAAATCCTCCGTATTTAGAGGCCGCTGATCCTTTGCGTAGTATATACCAGACTAGCATTTTTTTGAGAAAGTATATCAGACTAGTCATGGGCCGTAGGATGAGGAGGATGATGGCTATCGGATTTGACAGTATAGCCCCACGCGTGATTTGTTGGATTGCTACCTTAAAAAATGTATCCGTTACAATAAATCACGGATATCAAATTAATTGAGATTAATTAGGCGTCATACTATACGCTTCCATGCATGCAATTTGCTTCCATACAAAGAGTACTTTCCAATCGCGAGGAACATTATTTCCGGACGGGGCTTGCCTGCGGCCGCTGCGTGCGACCATCCGTGCTCTGCGCCGATCGTACGGCTGTGTCTCCATGCATTCCCTCGCTCCTGATTTTGAGTGAAAAGAAAAACAAGAATAAGCAGCAGAATACCGATTTCCTTCCATAATAATCTCATTGTTAAAACTGAACACGAACCCGTCGGAAATAATCCAATCACCCGCGAAAAGACCCACATAATATACAAAAGCACGTCAAAATGTAAAATCTACGGAGTACTTCTCACATCAGGCGAAAGTGACCTACAGCCTTAAAGAGCACAACTACCAATGGCGGCTTAACCAGGAATCAAGAAATTCTTCTCTTGAATTGAGCGGCAAAGGAATCTCCGTCACTTGATGTCTTCTCCTAGACTTGCATCCCTGATGGCTTCTCCGAGGAGTGTTCCAGAAAACCAGGACGCTGATGAACAATCTCACGCACCTAAAGTAAGAAATCTCACTCAGTTGTGATGATGAATCAGCAGCAAATTCTGTAATTTCTGATTGACTTTCCGTGTGACTGTGACACGATCCAGAGTGTTGTCCAGGAAAAAGCAGCATGCTGCATCCTGGTAGAACTTCTACAGGGATCTGTGACCGCAATCTGCAAAAAGCCAAACAACAACTGAAAATTAGTTTTGTTGCATTTTCACATTTAATTGCACGTTCAGACGGTTCTTTTACCATCTCGGATTTCAGTTTTTGAAAAACATCCACTACAGTTTTTTTCTATTCATTTTACAATGCATATAGTTCATGGACAAACACAAGAGATAGTTGTCTGAACGCATATACTTGCACAAACCGTATATTGATATGAAATATAAACAGAACAAGGATTTTAGAGTCTATCTTGATTTCTTCTCTAAAACTGCAGACTCTCTATATGTGTGTATTAACTTAATTGAATCCTAACTGATATAGGATCAAGAAACTGCAGTAGATGACAACAATGAAAGGGTACCAAAGCTTGGCATGAAACTTTTATCAGAAAAGGAAGCTTATTTATTTTATAACAAGTATGCTAAAACCGACGGTTTTAGCATCAGAAGAAGCAGTGGTCATAAAGTGATGAACTCTTGTACAATGCAGCAACGGACATTTACATGCTCTCTTCAAGGTATGGTTTATTTTCATCTTTTAATTCTAATCACTTCTTTATCTGCTAAGACATTTACAACAACTTATAGGTCATCGCCGGGAAGATAAAAGAGAGGAGACATTCACTTACAGTAGGCCTAAAACACGATGTGGTTGTGATGCTCATATGAAGATTAGCCTTAGAGATGGATTTTATCATGTGTATGAATTTGAGGCATCACATAATCACACTCTTGCTAATGGAATCATGGCCCAATACTTGAGATCCCAGAGAAAAGTGAAAGAAGCATAGATAGCAAATGCAGAGGTCGCAAAGTCAGTTAGCATTTCAAATAAAGCAACAATTGATTTGATGGCCAAAGAAGCAGGTGGAAGTGAAAACCTTGGCTTTACACCTCAAGATATGAAAAACTGTTTGTACTCAAAGAGAACAATAAAAGCGAAGGTGGGTGACACAGGGGGAGTATTAGAATACATGGAGAAAAAGGTGTCGGAAGATGTGAACTTCTTCTATTCAATTCAAGTGGATGAGGATGAGTTGATAACTAATATTTTTTGGGCAGACTCCAAAATGGTTCAGACTATGCAATATTCAGTGATGTTATATGCTTTGACACGACATATAGAAAACTAGATGATGGACGTCCATTTGGTTTGATTGTCGGGGTGAATAATCATCAGAAAACTACGGTCTTTGGTGCTGCACTTCTCTATGATGAAACCACTGCTAGTTTTGGTTGGCTGTCAAGAAAACATCCACGAACAATTCTCACCAATGAAGATGCGGCAATGGCAAAGGCAATTCGTGAAGTCTTCCCTCACTCTCACCATAGACTTTGTGTGTGGCATATGAATCAAAATGCTTGCAAGCACCTGGCCGGAGTTGTTGACGAATATAAGAAGTTCAATGTTGATTTTCAGCACTGTATATATGATATAGAAGAGGAGGATGAATTTATAGGTGCATGGGATAAAATGATTGACAAGTATGGACTGCGTGACAATGAATGGCTGCAAAGGCTATTTGAGAAAAAGGAACACTGGGCACTAGTATATGGTAAAAGTACGTTCTCTGCCCACATGAGCACTATCCAAAGAAGTGAAAGCATGAATAATGAACTAAAGAGATACATTAGTATTAAATATGACATGCTTACTTTCTTTGAGCATTTTGAACGGCTAATTTCAGATAAAAGATGTGAAGAGATGAAGTATGACTTTAAAGCAACACAGACTACTCCTAAGTTCAAGGCTGAATCTAGTTATATGTTAAAACAAGATGCAGCTACATATACTCCAGCAATATTCAAGATGGTTCAAGATCAAGTGGTTCGGACTCTAAACTACGACACATTGCTTTGTGATAAAAGTGACACGGAGCTGAAGATATATGTAGTAAAATTTCATGGCACACAACATGAACATGTTGTTAGATTCATTCCAAAACAAGAAAAGGTTAGCTGCAGTTGCAAAAGGTTTGAGTTTGCTGGAATTCTTTGCTCTCATTGCTTAAAGGTACTCGATATTAATAATATCAAGCATATCCCTAGGGAATATATCTTGAAAAGATGGACAATAGATGTCAAAGTTCTAGATATAACAAGCAAATGCAACCAGTATGATAACCTGAAAGCAAGAATGTCTAATCGATACAAGGAACTGTGCAGAATATTTGTGAAAATAGCTGCTCGTGCCGCCGAGTCAGAAAAATCATACAATAGGCTGTCAAGTGTGCAGAGCAATTAGCACAAGATGTGGAGAAATGCTTGAAGATTAGGGCTGATCCAGATTTGATATTCTGCTGTGTATTCTTGTTTTTCTTTTCACTCAAAATAAAAAATGGAGGAGTACGTGGAGACACAACCGTACGATCGGCACGGGCACGGATGGTCGCACGCAGCGGCCGCAGGCAAGCCCTGTCATTATTTCCGGGGGTGACTTTAGCTGCCTCGTACCTACACATGATCTTTTCTTTTCGGCCAGCTTCTGGATTTATTTCCTCGGCAAATGCAGGTTGCTTTCATTTGGATATAATTTACTCACTCCATCTTAAAATAAGTATCGTAGATTTAGTATTAAATTAGCACACTATTAATTTTGTACTAGATCAACGACACTTATTTTAGAACAAGGAAAGTATTTGCTTGTAGAGATTCCTTCCATCTGGTTAGGTCGGTGTCCGTAAAATTTGCTTCCACGGCAACTGCCAATTGCTTCGATCTAGTTAGTGTCTAGTTTATGCCATGGTTAAAGCATCTCTAACCAGGCACGTGGTGCGCAGTGTGGAGATAGCAATCTTTAGTGCGTCGGAAAGCGCTGGCTTCAGCGGCCACCGCAAATTTTTTCACGCACACGACGCTCTAGCAGTTGCTCTAAACTTTATAGCGTTTGCAACATGCATTTTGATCAAACATCAAACAATACATAGCATAGACAGTTCAAATGATACATATCATAGTTCAAACGATACATAACATAGTTCAACGATACATAGATAAAATAAAAACGACACATAGCTAGTTCACCTACTTCGACTCCGACTCCGACTCTGACTCAGTGATGTCCTCCTCCGATGTCTCAATGAAGGCATCAATATACCGGTCATCGTTGGCGTCCCAGGTCGACGCTTCTCCAAGCTCGATGTTGAAGAGCGCGGTCGCCTTCCACGTACGCCTATCCTCGCGATAGGTGGCTCACTCCGCCCTCCTCTCCGCGAAGAACTCGTGCTCGTCGAGAACGTCTTGCGGGAACCGTTCGCGCCACGCCGCCATGGACAGCTCGTCCGTCTCGGCGATGCCGAGTCAGCGCACCCACCTCTGGTTCCTGCGACGGTCCTCGTCGGTGACAAGCCACGGGGGAGGCGCAAGACACTGCGCCCACTCCCGCGTCATCATCTCGGGGAAATTCACCTCCCTACGAGGCCGACGGAGTTGCCACGCCGCCGCGTCGTACGCGCGAGAAGCCTCGTGGACGGTGTTGAAAGTGCCGAGGCCGAGGCACATGTCGCCGAACGGGATCTCGATGAAGAAGGCGCCGGAGGGGCCCGCACGGACGTCACGATAGCCCGATGCTTCCCGGCGGCGCGTCAGCATGGTGGTGCGGCGGCGGCAAGGTGAGAAAGGTGCAGGAGGAGCGTTGAAGGAGCGGCGGAAGAGCGCATGACGAGTGGATAGCGGAGGAAGAGCGCGTGGCGGGCGCTCGATTATAAAGCGCGTCGGACGCCGCGCACCAAACTAGCGCGCTGGGCCGTTTTTTCGCGCGCGCGTGACTTTCGCGCGCCCGCTGGAGCGCGCGAAATCGCTCCGCGCGCAAAAACCTGCTTTGGCCGTGCACGTGCGTTTTTTACAACCACTGTTGGAGATGCTCTTATAGAATGTACGGGAGGTGTCTGAAAATTCACAGGGGTACGCAAGTGTGGGGGCACACACCCGCGAAAAATCTCTCTCAAAAACAGGCTTTCACCCCACTTTATAGATAAAGCAACATAACAGAGTACACGACCGAACGATACAATGTGGTGAGGAGGCCCTCTTACAAAGCAGATCGAAAGATAAACAAGAACCTAGAACAAGCTACCACCTTGCAGAGGTCCGACCGAGAACACCTGAGCTTCACAACAACGCCCCAAGAAGGTGACGACGCGAAGCATCGCCGTTGCCGAGTCCAAACAGACAGAGGGTTTTACCCGGAGCCCTGGCATAACGAGACCCCATGACGGTGACTCCAGGAAGGAAGTGGCACCCACAAGCGCCACCAACGCCGACGCCACATAGCACTAAGCTTTCGCTCGGACACTCGCCAACGCCACTAGGAGGAGTTCCGATCAGCAACTCCACGAGGGCTGCTCATCCACTCCAGATCTGGGCACTACCAAAGCAGACCAGAGCCTCCCACCACTCCACTCCTTGTCGACCACACGACCAAGACGTAGAGTCACCATCATCACCACGGAGCCTGCTGGAAAGCCAACCGGAGGCCCACCAACCGAGGCCAACGCCCCGACGTCCATGGCCCCGAACACCACCGACCATCGACATCACGACCCCATGGTAGTAGGATTGAAAGGGACCACCTTTCAATCCTAGCCCGACATCAGTCACCTGGTCTGGGTTAGCGCCTCCATAGTAGGAGGGGCCGACACCTGCCTCCCCTGACAGTCCTGGTGGACCGTGGGGTTGCAACCTAGTGACTGCCGACGGCCGCCACTGAGCAACACGAACAACGCCAAACCCATGGCCACCGAAGTTGGTCCGTCCGACGACATGGCAACACCCGAAGAGCCCAACTCGGACCGATGCCAAGAGCAAGCCATAGAAACGAAGAGAACAACACGAAGGATACCCATGCAGACCAAGTCAACCCTCGTACCTACGCACCCGGTGCCGTTGACCACCACAAACCAGATCCACGCCGCACGCCGAAGCCGTCCACGACCCGGATCGCACTGCCGCCAACCAAGAAGCAGTGCCGCCCCATCGCCACCCGGAGATCCCGAGGAATGCCACCACCGCTGCTACCTCTTTAGCTTGCATTGGTTTTCCCTTGAATAGGAAGGGGTGATGCACCGAAGTAGATAAATATTTCCCTCAGTTGATGAGAACCAAGGTATCAATCTAGTAGGAGGAACAAGCAAGTCACCAATGGATGCACCTACACAAACAATCAAACGCTGGCACCCAACGCAATAAAGGGATTGTCAATACCTTCACGATTATTTGCAAGGATTAGATCCGATAGAGATAGATGTAAATGAGAACGGAAAGTAAAAGGTAAATAAATTGCAGCAAAGTATTTTTGGTATTTTTTATTTATAGATGTGAAAATATATTATGGAAAGTAGACCCGGGGCCATAGATTTCACTAGAGGCTTCTCTCTTGAGGGAAAATATCATTGTGGGTAAACAAATTACTGTCAAGCACTTGATAGAAAAGCGAATAATTATGTAGTTATCCAAGGCAATGATCATGCATATAGGCATCACGTCGTGTCAAGTAGACCGAAACGATTCTGCATTTACTACTATTACTCCACACATCGACCGACTCCTGCCTGCATCTTGAGTATTAAGTTCATGAAGAACAGAGTAACACATTAAGAAAGATGACATGATGTAGAGGGATAAACTCAAGCAATATGATGAAAACCCCATCTTGTTACCCTTGATGGAAACAACACAATACGTGCCTCGCTACCCCTACTATGTCATTGGGTGAGGACACCGCAAGATTGAACCCAAAACCAAACACTTCTCCCATTGCAAGAATTACCAATCTAGTTAGCCAAACCAAACCAATAACTCGAGGAGACTTACAAGGATATGAAATCACACATATAAGAATTCAGAGAAGATTCAAATAAGATTCATGGATAATCTGAACATAAACTCACAATTCATCGGATCTTGACAAACACACCACAAAAGAGGATTACATCGGATAGATCCCCATGAAGATCATGAATAACATGGTATTGAAGATCAAAGAGAGAGAAGAAGCCATCTAGCTACTAGCTATGGACTCGTAGGTCTGTGGTGGACTACTCACGCATCATCGGAGGGGCAATGGAGTTGATGTAGATGCCCTCCGTGATCGAAACCCCCTCTGGAAGATTACCGAAAAAGGCTCCAAGATTGGATCTCTCGGGAACGGAGGCTTCTGGTGGTGGAAAAGTATTTGCGTGGCTCGTTCTGGTGTTGGGAGAATATTTGGGTATTTATAGGACGAAGAATAGGGTTAGGAGACCTTCCAGGAGATGACAAGCCTGCTAGGCGCTACCAGGGGGGTGGCCGCGCCTACCAGGCTTGTGACCTCCTGGCAGGTGCCCTGGCATGCACTCCAAGCCTATTGGATTTGTTTCGTTCCAGAAAAAATCATTCCAAAGATTTTATTCCTTTTGGACTCCGTTTAATATTCCATATCTGCAAAACTCAAAAACAAGGAAAAAACAAAAACTGGCACTAGGTTCTAGATTAATAGGTTAGTCCCAAAAATAATATGAAATAGCATATTAATGCATATAAAACATCCAAAACAGGTAATATAATAGCATGAAATCATCAAAAATTATAGATATGTTGGAGACGTATCAACACCCCCAAGCTTAATTCCTGCTCGTTCTCGAGTAGGTAAATGATAAAAATAGAATTTTTGATGTGGAGTGCTACCTAACGTATTTATCCATGTAATATTCTTCATTGTGGCATGAATATTCAGATCCGTAAGAATCAAAACAAAAGCTTGATATTGATATAAAAACAATAACATTTCAAGCAAACTAGCAAAGCAATTGTATCTCTTCAAAATATAATGGCAAAAGAAAGTTATCCCTACAATATCATATGGTTTGGCTATGCTCCATCTTCCCCACACAAAGTATTTATATCATGCACAAGCCCGATGAAAAGTCAAGCAATTGTTTTCACACTTTTATTTTCTCAACCTTTTTCAACTCTCACGCAATACATGAGCGTGAGCCATGGATATAGCACTATAGGTGGAATAGAATATGGTGGAGGTTGTCAAGGAAAGGGAGAAGATAGTCTCACATCAACTAGGTGTATCAATGGGATATGGAGATGCCCATTAATAGATATCAATGTGAGTGAGTAGGGATTGCCATGCAACGAATGCACTAGAGCTATAAGTGTATGAAAGCTCAAGAGGAAACTAAGTGGGGGTGCATCCAACTTGCTTGCTCATGAAGACCTAGGGCAATTTGAGGAAGCCCATCATTGGAATATACAAGCCAAGTTATATAAAAAAATTCCCACTAGTATATGAAAGTGACAAAATAGGAGACTCTCTATCATGAAGATCATGGTGCTACTTTGAAGCACAAATGTAGTAGCAATGTCCCTTCTCTCTTTTCTCTCATTTTTTTCTCACTTTTTTTATTTTTATTTTGGTGGGCATCTAAGGCCTCTTTATTTTTGGGCTTCGCTGGCCTCTTTTTTCCATAAAGTCCAGAATCTCATCCCCACTTGAGAGAGACTCATAGCTTCCATCATCCTTTCCTCACATGAGACATGCTCTAATAATGATAATCATCACACTTTTATTTACTTACAACTCAAAAGAAAATTACAACTTGATACCTATGACAAAATATGACTCTATATGCAATATGAAAGTGATGGTGCAAGTCATAAAAGGAAACGGTGAAAGTTGCATGGCAATATATCTCGGAATGACTATGGAAATGCCATAATAGGTAGGTATGTTGGATGTTTTGAGGAAAGATATATGGTGACTGTTTTGAGGAAGGTGTATGGCAGCTGTTTTGAGGAAGGTATTTGTTGTACCGACGAAAGTTGCGCGGTACTAGAGAGGCTAGCAAAGGTGAAAGGGTGAGAGTGCGTATATTCCATGGACTCAACATTAGTCATAAAGAACTCACATACTTATTGCAAAAGTCTACTAGTCATTGAAGCAAAGTATTAAACGCATGCTTCTAGGGGAGAGGTTGGTAGGAGTTAATCATCGCGCGCTCCCGACCCTCACACAAAGGTTGACAATCTATAAACAAATCATGCTTCGACTTCCTTACATAACGGTTCACCATACGTGCATGCTACGTGAATCACAAACCTTCACACAAGTATTTTTTACCAAATCACAATTACTTCCTAACATGACTCTTAACATTACCATCTTTGTATCTCAAAACTTTATGTAAGGAATCAAACTTCTCAAAAATACTCAATGCACTTAATATGGACGTTTTTATTATATTCCTTTTGGATGCCTATCATATTAGGACTAAATTCATAACCTAGAACAATTAACATGCTGTTTAGAGACTCTCAAAATAATATAAGTGAGCTACGAGAGTTCAATTATTTCTATAAAACGCAAACACCACCATGCTCTAAAAAATATAAGTGAAGCACATAGAGCAAAATTACCTAACTCAAAAGATGTAAGTGAAGAACATAGAGTATTCTAACAAATTCACGTTCAGCGTGTCTCTCTCAAAAGATATGTGCAGCAAGGATGATTGTGGCAAACTAAGAAGCAAATACTCATATATAAAAATATAGCCTCAAGTAAGTTTATCGATGGATTGAAGACGAAAGAGGGGATACCTTCTGGGGAAACCCCAAGCTTAGACTCTTTGGCATACTTGAATATGACTTGGGGTGCCTTGGGCATCCCCAAGCTTAGGCTCTTTCCACTTCTTATTCCATAGTCCATCAAATCTTTACCCAAAACTTGAAAACTCATGAGATCCATTAGTATAAGAAAATAAATCACCACTTTAGGTACTATTATGAACTCATTATTTATTTATATTGGTGTTATAGCTACTTTATTCTAACTTCTCCATGGTTCATACCCCATGATACAACCCATAGATTCATCAAAATAGGCAAACAACTTAAAGAAAACAGTATCTATCAAAAACAGAACAATATGTAGTAATCTGCAAACTTCGTGTACTTTTGTAAAATTTCAGACTAATTAGGACAGCCTGAGCAATTTATATATAAATCTTGTGTAAAAATTTTAGACTAATTAGGCGCTTTGAAAAATTTAGAAAATTCTTGAATTGAGCGCAAAAGTTTTTGTTTTTCAGCAAGATCAAATCAAAAACTACCATAGATCACCCCAAAGGTTTTACTTGGCTCAAACACTAATTAAAACACCAAAAAACAATTACTACAGAATTAATAATGTGGGAAACACTAAAAACAAAAGCAAAAATAGAACAAAAAAATAAAAATGGTTCTTTTACATCCGTGCCCGTGGTTCCTTAGCTCTACTCATTCATCCCCGCGCTCTTAACTTTTGCTTAGTTTTTCCCACTTCCTTGCCCGAAACCCTTAGAATAGGTCACAACGGATGTTATCGTCGGGTCAATGGCTTGACCGTTAACTCTGACGAGTGGGGCCGCGGTGGACCATCTCACCCGTTGGACCTGACAAGTGGGGCTGCGTTGGGCGGTGTCACTGTTCGACTGTGGTTTCGTTGGGCTATGGTTTTGTTGGGCCGTCCCTCGCATTAAACCGCCTATGCGCGACGCCACGACAGAAGCCTGCTATGCATGCACCCAGCAAGCCTACCTGCATGGGTCGATGCGCGCCTCCACGATGCGTTGACCGAGCCTGCATGCGCCGACCGAGCCTGCATGCGTTGATGCGTGTCCCCACGATGCACTGACCGAGCCGCTTTCGTGCACGCCAGCCGCCATGGATGTAGTGACGGTCGCTGCTGCTGGTTACTCTCTTCTCGCAGGCTTGTCTCCTCGATTTAGAGCATCGTTTTTACGGTCAGTTTCAGCCTTTTCGTTGTGGTATGCACTAGGTAGTAACTAACAAAACGAGCTCTCTAAGAAAACAATCAACAAATATGTAGATAGGGCCAACAAGCCCATAGCACAATCACATAGTTCAAACTAGCAAGAACTTAATAATAGAATAGATAGAAAATTTAATAAAAGGGCCAATAAGCCCATATCTCCAACATAGTTCAATCACAACTTAATTAACATAACATAGATTAAAAAAACAGATAGAGGGTTTAAAGCCCTAGCCGCCGCCTTCTCCACCTCGCTCTTCCTTCGTGCGCCCTTCACTACTCCTCCGGAGCATTGTCGATGGGGTACGGAAGAGTGTGCATGCGCGATGCGGTGGGGAAGATGTTGGTGTACTCCATAAACATGTTGTGGATGGTGAAAGCGATGAACTCGCAGCCACACCAAAACACCTGACTGAGGAGGTAGAAGGCGTCAAATGTGTTGGTGAAGTGGGCAAGGAGAGGAACCACCACCCCGTTTTGGATGACCTCCTCGACGCGGAACATCGTTGGAGATCCCCCGTGGGAGGTGTCTGTAGCCAGCCCCGAGGAAGAACTCGGTGAAGTTCCTTGCGGTCCTCCACCTTGATATCGCCCACACACGTAGTGTGCGATCAACGTACACGCTGGTAGGGTAGAGCCTCTCCGCCATGGTGGGTGGGAAGCGGTAGGTTGGTCCGGTGTACTGCATGGCTGAGGGATGTGCAGAAGAAGGAGAAGAGGGCGAAGAGCAAGAAGGACAGATGACAGAGGATGGGAGATGGATGAGGGATGGCAGAGGCAGAGGGTGGCTTAAATAGCCGTATTGCTATGTATTATTTGGCTGTGGCAATAACGGGGTCAAATGTGAAGTAGCCTGTTTTCAAACCCACCGCAGCATCGGGAGTGTACACGCGTGGGAAAAGGTGGTTTGAAAAGAAGAAGAAAAAGAAGCTAATTGCACGCGTGGGAATCCGTGGTCATATATATTATATGAACAAATACATCAAAAAATCCCAAAAATATACTATATGAACAAAAAGAGAAAATTTTTGAATAGTTTGTGGCCATTTTGCATGATAAAAATAAATTTAGCCCTTATAAATTTGGTCATTTTGCATTTGTATAGAATAAAAAGAACTAAATTTTCTATGCAATGTCAATTGTTGTGTAATGTCAAACGATGCAACCAAGAAATCAGAGCCATCACGTTCACAAAAACAGAGCAAATGATGCAAAAGAATGACACAATTTGACGACCCAACCTGAGCTTGGTTTCTTTTTGGGCCCAATAACAATTCGGTGGACAGGATCCATTTTTTTCACGGAGTCAGTGGTGGGCGAGCAGCCAAGCACAACCAATAGGACCGCCTCTCGCAGATTGCCCCACGATCTAACGATGCGGAGCCGTCCTTGTGATCCAACGACGCGGAGTCTGCGCGCAGCCTGCCCACCGAATTCCTTCTAGAAGACCACATCTGAGGGCTGTCGCTTGGCACTAGGGTATGATCGGATGGCTGATGTTCGGAGCTAGGGTTAGGCGAAACCCCGCGGGGTTTAGAGGGGTTTTGAGCTGGTCAACTAGCTTTCGAAGGCTTTGACTGAACATAACTAATTTAAAAAAATCAAAAAAATATGAAACCTTCGCCGTTCGTCGTTTTATAAAACACACTAACGAGGAAAATTACTAAACTTGGTCTATGGTCATTTTCATGAAAAAACATTAGCTGGCACGATCGAGGTCAAATGAGCACCATTAATTTTAAAAAAATCAAAAAAATATAAAACCTGCGCACAATGTTGTCCTATATGACATGTTACTAAGCAAAAAATCTTAAACTTGATCTATGGTCATTTTCACGAGAAACCTTCACACATATGAGCTATCACGTATAAGATTTCATAGAGTTCAAAAAGAGGAGGTAGGGCTACCTACAGGGTATGAAAAATTTAAAAAAATTTAAAAAATTACCAAAGCTTTATTTCAAAGTGAATAAGAAGGATTTGAACTTAGTTTTCCATTTTCATATTTTAAACGTGTTTTTAATAGTTTGTATATTAAGGCATATTTTTTCAAAAGAAAATGTAAAAATATGAATATTAATTCAAAAAATAGTGAGACTTCAAATCTACACTATATAGATTGAATAGGTGTTAATAAAAACATTTGGCTCATTTAGAGTAGGTCCAAAAAAACTTGATTACAAATGGGCTGTTTACCCTAGCCTGAGAGCTCATTTGGAGCACATTTCCAAATTCAAATTTCTTTAACCTCCTCTAAATCACCTCAAATTTTGCACACATTATCTCCTACACAAACATAGATAGTTTGCCAAGATTTTTTTTTTGCATTTTCTTCAATTTATACCGTCCTGTCGAATGTCAGTTCAAAACATCAGATAGTGAGACATGTTGATGGGAAAAAGCATGCATTTGATTATAAAACATAAGACAAATAATATTTGTACTCCTTTATTACAAAAATCATTACATCTTCATTCAAATGTTGTTTTTTGCTCTGTTATTGGAATATTTGATAAATGATGGACTATTTGCTCTTTTTTCTTATTCTTTGCAGCATGTCTGATCAGTGAAGCGACACTGAAACAACATGTGTGATCATTGCAACACCTAAACTTTGAAAATAAACACTGAAACAAATCATAGCAGACAAATTTAAAAATACACAAATAAGCAATATAGATTGCCACATGCATATATGGAAGACCACATAGTACCATACCATCCATACACCACATCCAGTTCACAAACAAAGTTCCCAAAGAACCAAACACACAAAGTTCACATTAAAACACATCATCACATCATCAATTAGTTGGGAATGGGAGTCAGGACTTTCGCGAGGGCAGCATGCTGGCCCCTGATCTTGTAATCCTCGCCGTGGATGGCTACTTCTTCTACATGAGCTAGAAGGTGAACGAAGCGGTCGGACTTTGGCTTTGCCTTGGTGGTGCAGTAGGGGCAGCACCAAATTTTGGTCCTGCTCTTGTAGTAGTAATCATATCCCTTGGCCCTGATCTTCTCCTCTTCCTTTGCTTTGAAGGACACGAAGTTGTCCACATCCACATCTTCTCCAAAGACGTACTGCACACACAGATGGATTTAGATATATACATTATAGTTTCATATACACCATGTCAAAGAAACTAGGGTAAATGAACAATCTAAATTTCAAGCAGGCTTACCTCACACTCTTCGTCGTTCCAATACCCTGGATCGTATGGGTCCTTGAAGTTAGTAAGGTCCAGCTTCCTTTTTCCCCCCAACCATCATCCTTCTGAATATACAATTACATCCCATTGAAAATTTAGATGTGCATTTTACATTGATCATAGGGCTAATATACTATGATCCTATTTGCATCTTCCATTGTTATGCACACACATTGAACAACAGAGCTAATATAAGTACATATTGTGGACAAATTTATATACTAATGAATCAAATAACTTCTTAATCAATGGATTCCATTTGGGCATATGACATTCAAAACCCCATCTGAGTAGCATTCAAAAACAAATCTAACAGAGACCGAATCTAATAAGCATACATGTCTGTAGCATTAAAACCCCCAAAATGTGAGCATTAAAAACAAAATCTAATAAGCATACATATGTGTAGCATTGAAGCACAGAGATCCCTATCTCTCATACAGATCTATCTAGCATTTTTGCAAAGAATGTAATCCAAAAAACCCTAATACAAAAACCCCAATCCCCCCATACAAAAAAACCCGACCCATTCATCAAACCAACTACTCTAACCATCTGTACTACCATACGAATCACAATCTAACCAATGCAACTAACTCTACAATCTAAATATTGGAACTAACAAGCAAGTGCAAATACCTCCTGCTCCTCGCCAGGCTACGCATCGGGATGGAGTGCGTCGCTCGATGTCATCACCTTCAGCTCTGGCAGCGCTGAGGTGGAGCCCGCCACCTCCTTCTCCACATCCGCAACGGTTGCGAGTTTCCCCACACCGCCATGGACACCGCCAACGTCCTTCACTTCATCCGTGGTCACCGCGCCCTGCAGCTCCACTACTAGATCTCCGGCCACTGCTCCGACGTCACCACGAGCTTCCGCCATCGGATATATGGAGGCGATGAAGGTGAGGAAGAGGTTGCGGTGGGGGAGAGAGAGACGGTGCGGTGGAGGCAGTGAAGGAAAGCGAGATGGTGCGGTGGGAGAGAGGAAGACGATGCAGCAGGGAGGGGATTTAGGGGAAATGGTAGGGGCGATGCGTCGGGAGGTGCTTCCCCCTCTTTATAACATGGGACGTTTCAGGCAAGTCCCATGGACACGTGCTACCCCACGACCGTGGTCAGCTGCATGCACGGGAGTGGCCCCACTCATCGGAGTTAACGGTTAGAGGCATTGACCCGACGACAATGTCTGTTGTAACCTGTTCTGAGGGTTTCGGGCAAGGGAGTGGGGAAAAGTGAGCAAAAGTTAAGAGCGTGGGGATGAATGAGTAGAGCTAAGGGACCAGGGGCACAGAAATAAAAATCCCAAATAAAATTGGGTTGCCTCCCAACAAGCGCTATTGTTTAACGCCCCTAGCTAGGCAAAACACAATACATCTAGGTATTGTCATCTTTGGTATTAGCAACCTTTGTGAGGGCCTTCTCAAATCCATGGGGCTCTTTCCGCTTCCCCGGGTTTTCGGGCAAAGGAACCATCTTAAGATCCAAAATATCCAAACGCTTATTGCAAAGGGAAATCAAAGTGTTTAAGCGATTGAGATTCCCATTGATACGTTTGAGGGGTTCATGATATTTTTGTAAGTCGACTAAGTGTTTATGCAAGTCACTTAATGCGTCGAGAATTTGAGCTCCCTCTTGTGAAAAGGTAGGCCCCTTCTTTTGTGGGGGAACCCCAAAATTCCTTCCAAAACTTTATAAGTGGCACTTGTATCAAGTTCGATGAAATTCCCATGTGAGGAAAAATCCAAAATATTTCTATGATGCAAAGCCAATCCAATGTAAAAATTTCTAAGCAGAACTTTTGTATCTCTTTTTAGATTGGAAATAATATGGGATTCCATTAGCCTATACCAGGCATCTTTCAGATTTTCCCCTTGTTTTTCCTTGAAGTATAGAACTTCAAAGTCTGGTGACAAAGGGGAGGTAGTAATGCTAGTCATAGTAACAAGCAGAAGATTTGGCAAGAAAGAAGGCAAACGAAAGAAGGGCCAATAAAAAGGCAATTCTTTTTGGTATTTTATGAAAATCGTTTTAAAAGTGTGGGAGAGGAAAACGAGAAGCAAATGGAAAATAATGTAAATGCAAGAGATGAGTTTGTGATGGGTACTTGGTAGGCTTGATGTGTATCCTCCCCGACAACGGCGCCAGAAATCCTTCTTGCTACCTCTTGAGCTTTGCGTTGGTTTTCCCTTGAAGAGGAAAGGGTGATGCAGCGAAGTAGATAAGTATTTTCTCAGTTGATGATAACCAAGGTATCAATCTAGTAGGAGGAACAAACAAGTCACCAATGGATGCTCCTACACAAACAATCAAACTCTTGCACCCAACACTATTAAGGGGTTGTTAATCCCTTCACGATTGTTTGCAAGGATTATATCTGATAGAGATAGATGTAAACGAGAACGGAAAGTAAAAGGTAAATAAATTGCATCAAAGTATTTTTGGTATTTTTGATTTATAGATCTGAAAATATATTATGAAAAGTAGACCCGGGGACCATATATTTCACTAGAGGCTTCTCTCTTGAAGGAAAATATCATGGTGGGTAAACAAATTACTGTCAAGCAATTGATAGAAAAACAAATAATCACATAGTTATCCAAGGCAATGATCATGCATATAGGCATCACGTCCATATCAAGTAGACCGAAACGATTCTGCATCTACTACTATTACTACACACATCGACCGACTCCTGTCTGCATCTACAGTATTAAGTTCATGAAGAACACATTAAGAAAGATGACATGATGTAGAGGGATAAACTCAAGCAATATGATAAAACCCCCATCTTGTTACCCGTGATGGCAACAATACAATACGCCTCGCTACCCCTACTATGTCACTGGGTGAGGACCGCAAGATTGAACTCAAAACTAAGCACTTCTCCCATTGCAAGAATTACCAATCTAGTTAGCCAAACGAAACCAATAACTCGAAGAGACTTACAAGGATAAGAAATCATGCATACAAGAATTCAGAGAAGATTCAAATAAGATTTATGGATAATCTGAACATAAACTCACAATTCATCGGATCTTGACAAACACACCACAAAAGAGGATTACATCGGATAGATCCCCATGAAGATCATGAATAACATGGTATTGAAGATCAAAGAGAGAGAAGAAGCCATCTAGCTACTAGCTATGGACCCATAGATCTATGGTGGACTACTCACACATCATCAAAGGGGCAATGAAGTTGATGTAGATGCCCTCCGTGATTGAAACCCTCTCCGGCAGATAACCGGAAAAGGCTCCAAGATTGGATCTCTCGGGAACGGAGGCTTCTGGCAGCGGAAAAGTATTTGTGTGACTCGTTCTGGTGTTGGAGAAATATTTGGGTATTTATAGGACGAAGAATAGGGTTAGGAGACCTGCCAGGAGACGGCAAGCCTGCTAGGCGCGACCGGGGGGTGGCCACGTCTACCAGGCTTGTGACCTTCTAGCAGGTGCCCTGACGTGCACTCCAAGGCTGTTGGATTTGTTCCCTTACAGAAAAAATTATTCCGAAGATTTTATTTCGTTTGGACTCTGTTTAATATTCTATATCTGCAAAACTCAAAAACAAGGAAAAAACAAAAACTAGCCCTAGGCTCTAGATTAATAGGTTAGTCTCGAAAATAATATAAAATAGCATATTAATGCATATAAAACATCCAAAACAGATAATATAATAGCATGACATCATAAAAAAATTATAGATACGTTGGAGACGTATCAACCACCACCACCACACCGCTGTTAGCTCTGTCAAGACGCATAGAGGCCCCAACCGACCACAACCCAAACCAACCAGAGCTTGCGGCACCCATGTGCAGCAGGCCCCATCAGATGCGACTGGCCGCAGCCCTATGACCGCACCACAACGGCCGCCCCCACGCCACCTCAACCCACTCCAGCACCCATGGCAGCAACCGAGAGGAGGCGGCTGTGGGCTTTGCTGCCCGCAGCCCCGACCAGCCGATGAGCCGCCGGAGCCAGACCCGACTGGATCTGGCCGCGAAAGACCCTCGCGCCGCCACCCGAAAGGCGCCACCTCACAGCCACCGCGCGCCGCCGGGACCTCAGAGAGCTGCCACCCCACCGCTGGACAAAGGAGAGGCCGCTTCCCAGCCCGTCACCGTGCTGCCGGGCCCCACGGTAGCCCGACGCCCCGCGTGCCATTCGGACCCACATCCTGCGCTGCATCCGCAAAAACTCTAGCCGCTGATGATCTGCGTCGTGATCCGCACACATATATTTCTAAAAAATTTGATAGAAAATGATTTGAATTCTTAAATGTATGAGTATGAGAGAGTATACAATACAGTGTCAAAACTGAACTCGCTGCTCGATCCCGCGAGCGTCCAGGAGCGCACCCTAGCCGCCGCTAGCGCCACAACCAGCCGCCTCTTCTCCCCTCGTTGCCACCGGGCAAAGCCCGTCCGTCTCGGCGGCGGTGAGGCCCTCTCCTCCTCCCTCTTGCAGTGGTGCGGCGCGGGACGGCCTGAGCTCCTTCTCGTCTGGGGCGGCGTAGCGAGGCGGCGTAGGTGGTGGGGTGAGCACGGCGGAGCTCTGCATTTGCCGGGGTGGCGCGATAACTCTGTGCTCAGAGGCGCGTCGCGCGTGTGCGGGAGGGGCGGACATGCACGGATCTAACGCGCACGGACTTGCACGGCGACACGAGGTGATGCTTCGGCCCAGGCGGCGCTGCACTAGGTGGCTCCGTGATGGAGCGACGTGGCTGCACAAGGGACCTGGCTGCCCAGATTTGTTCTGCAGCTCGAGTGAGAAGGAGGCACTCGTGTAGCAAGGTTGTGCGGACAGGGGCTTCCGGCGGCTACCGGGAGAGGTGAAAAGTACAGTCGGAACCCATGTTTGGGCTTAAGCCCGAGGCGGGTGGGATGGTCAGCTGATAAAGAACTCCATGCATACATTACGCATGAATAAAAGATATTTCTTATCCACTTAGAAAATATTTAGATTTGTACCTCTCTAAGAGCATTTACAGTCGGATTATCTAAATCTAACACCTTAAACGTCCGCGGACGCGCCCGGACACGCCTGTGGGCGCATTTAGACGGGCCCTCATATTTCATTCCGTGCATCCACATATCTCAAATCCGAACTCTCAAATTCATGCAAATACATGCATGTCGATCATGTCGCACGTAAAATAAGTAGCGTTGGTATCAACCGTACATAGCGTTTACATAAAATTTATTTGAAATGCTAAAGTCAAGCATTACCTCCTTGGTTGCCATTGTGAATTCACATGTGATCCACAAGATCATTAAGTAGCTGCGTGTGCATCAGGAATGGAAGAACTCATCTTTAATCATTTGGTCAAGCTCAGTTGGTACGAAGCATCCGGATCCATCGTTTATCTAATAAAATCACAATAATTCCGGTTGGTCAATGTGTCGAACACATCAAGCGCAAGGCAGAGAAGGAGTTTTGACGGACGTACAACGGTGGCGTCTGGGCCGGCAACGACGTCCACCGCGGCGAGGATGGGCGTGCTCTTTCGGAGCTGGCGTCGGAGAGGCTGGGAACGGCTGAGCTCGAGACGGATGGCGCGGCGGTGGAACGCCAAACGGACGGCGAGGAGGAAGAAGAAAGAAGATAGCAAATGGATTCGGCTGCTCTTCGGGAGGGGGGGAGGGGGATTTGGTGCAATTTAGGGGTGAGGACGACCTGTCGGGTCCGACGTGACGGGCGTGCCCGGACGTGTCCGGACGCCCCCATACCCGCCTCATATTTGGGCTAGATATGGGGTGCCGGTCAGCCCGGGCATTTGAGGGCTGTTTGAGGGGTCCGTCTGGTTAAAAAAAAATGACCAGACAGTGACTGGACAGCCTGCCCGGGCGTTTGAGGCGGGTTTGAGAGGTCCAGTTATAGATGCTCTAAGTGAATGTATAACCGAACCATATATCTAATTTATTTTTCAAGGAGGGCATGACGAAAGCTTGCAAATGAGAAGCCACAATCGGGAGCTCAACCTTTTTCTCATTCCCCATGGCCCTAGAGCAATGGTCTTCCGCTAGAATGGTTAGTATTTTTTCATGCCAACCATGAAAATATATATTAAAAAGTTTACGTCATATATAGCCGAGGCTACACTGGGAAATATAACCATATGACTATATATCAATTCAATCCAAAGGAACATAAAGCTAACCACGCGATAATTATGACTTATTTCTTTTACTCCAAGATATTCATGACAATACTTTTCATCTCAACAAGCTGAAACAGTGTTTTAAGGCAAAGAAAGGGGACGGGGGTAGGTTGCATCTGAAGGAGGATGGCAACCAGGTTCACAGATGTATTCTTTCCTAGTCCTAAAGCAACGTTCTTGCTCCAGTGCACAACAGAAGCACAAACCATTTGGGCATGGTGGATCTTTCTTTGGGCATATGCATAACTCGATCTTGCCGCTACCCACCTGATCAGTTGCTTGAGCTGCATATATGCAAATAAGTGTGTTCTCATTCAATTAGGTATTATGAAAACTACGAAAAATCATACATAATTTCCTAATAACTTAGTAATGGTTCTCAATGGGATTGCCCAAAATTATATAAATCTAACCAATATCTTTGCAAGAAGTTCAACTAATTGTTGTTGGGTACTCACCGTGAGAAAATATTATGAGGCACTGAAGGATAACCATCACAAGCGTAGTCCCAATCACCTTGCTTCTCTCCATGGTAATATAAGATCTCTTCTTTCTGATATGAATATGAATAGTCTTAGTTTGTAAGGATTTTTTTCATATGGCTGACAATCGTATACTTGCTAACTGCCATATGTGTGTATACTATATCTATACCTATTATTAAAGTTCGGAGTGCTTCTGCCTGTACGTCATTAAAATTGTTTCCGAAGTTGCAAAATATTACCCACCGATGCCACCTATAAGTTAAAAAAAACGTTCCACACAGAAAAATTCGGACAGGGCCGGCCCATTTAAGAATCTCCTATATTACGCCTAGTGCGCTAGAAAAAGACACAGCTCGCCTAGGCCGGCCCATATATGGGTGATCAACTTTTTTATTTTGTTTTCCTTCGTTGTTTTCTCTACTTTAAATAATTTATGAATTTTAAAAGGTTTCCAAAATTAAAAACAGGGAATTTTAAAATAATAACTAATAACTAATAAATGTTTGTGGCTTCAAAAATTATTTGAGCTTTTTAAAAAATATTAGCAAATTTTCTAATAAACATCTGGGAAATAAACATACATTCATGTATTAAAATTTCACAAAATTTCGCCAATTCAAAAAATATTCATGTATTGAAAAATAGCATAAAATAAAACTGTTCATAAATTCAAATATATAGTTCATTGATTCACAAAATGTACGCTGATTCAAAAAAGGTCATGCAGTTCAAAAAATGTTCATTAATTTAGAATAATTGTTTCATCAAATCCCAAAAGATGTTAGTCGATTCTTAAAATGTTTGCCGATTAAACAAAATGTTTGCAAATAGTATAATATGTTCATGAATTCGGAAAACGTTCTTTTTTTTACAAATTATTCGTGACTTTAAAATATGTTCACAATTTGAAATATGCTCACGAGTTTAAAAAATTGTTCATGTTTTCACAAAAATGAGAGTGATAATGTATATCGATGATGTAGTAAAATGTGATCGTTGCCATTCAAAATTATGATTTTTCCTCCCGTTGCAACGCTCCCGTTGCAACACACGGACATGTTTGTTAGAAAAAAAATGACCAGATCGGTTACGAAAAGACAAAAAAATATACGAAAGGAGAGAGTTCGACTCGGAAGATAGAGGCCTACTCCTACTACTCCACGGCACTTAAAAATAGAAGCACTACGGAAAAGTCCTCGTAAGTACCACTACCACATCTATTTGATCGCTCGTTGCACCCACATGTTACATATGCAAATTAACAATATATCTTTATCTTGGTTGTTAAATAAAATGATCCTTGGTGGCCGGCAGGTTATTCATATTATACATACTCCTATGCTAGCACATGCGCGTCGTCAGCCACAACGAATGACGGATATATATGATTAACTTGTGTGGCCTAGAAAAAAAAATCAACCAAGTTCATGCCCTTTTTTCTAATTAAAAAGACTCTACAAGTTTCAGTTTACTTAAAGAAGGATCTGTAATAATATTTTCATTCGATAAACTAATTCTAATGTGACGGCCTTCTAATCCAAAAAATCCCATTATCAGTAAAACCAAAGATCGGCAAAAATCCCATTATCAGTGAAACCAAAGATTGGCGCGATGATGTCTCCCGATCAGATAAATTCTTCCATCCAACATGGCGACGTACCTTTGCAACCAAAATAGAATAATTGTTCATGCATCAAGGTATTGGCAATAGCAAGTTTAGTTATTGTAAATGGCAAAGTACAACCAATTGCAACAGATTTAGAAGACTGATCGAGCTCTCGACTGAACAATGACGTCAACATGTTTTAATTTGAAAGTATAAGACATAGTGTTTTCGTCGATCAATGTCATTTAGTATCAAAAAAATCTAATTGTTTTGCTAAATATATTGACTCAATATTTGATCTACCCGTGGCAAAACGCACGGATATTGTGCTACTAGAGAGCCAATTTGATCTATGTTTAGTAATGATTAATTGCGTTGAGCTGGCGTCTTATCATCTACTATTAATTGCCAGGAATAAAATCCTCCATACTTAGTGAATAGTGAATAAGAAAATCCTTTATAAAATATCTACCTTTAAAGCTGAAAGGCTCTGCTTGGCACTGGTTCTAAAAAAAGATACAAATAAGATTTTTTTATTCTTTCCTTCTATCTCCACGTATCAATTACCATCAGCGGATCGCCAGATGGTATGGGCAACGTATGGATGCGTTCTTGGCTGGGATGAGCCGTGCGTGCATGTGTCACAGTTGCTTTTTTCAGCAAGGCTGAGATGATCTTTTTTTCGGAAGGAGAAAGTTATGATTTCGTTTAAATTTTTTGCAAGTAATTAATACTTGATCGAGAGGAATAGGTTGATAAGGAAGGAAAGTTGCAGACTTTTTGCAAGTTACTCCATCTGTTCCTTTATATAAGGTATATTTGTTTTTTAAAAGTTAAATAGGTGCATGTTTGACCGAGGTTGCAGAAAAATATATCAATATCCACAATTCGAAATTTATATCATTCAATCCATCATGAAATGTAGCTTCATATTTTATCTATAAGGTTTCATATATTATGCGTGCAGGGAGGTGGTGTTGTTGGACGTCGTGGTGGCGTCGACGACAGCTAGACCGGGCAAGGTTGATGCGTCAGTACAACTCTGAAGGTGGAGTGGTGACAGTTGACGGCGGCGGCCTCTGAGAGCGTGCCGGACCGGTGTGTGCCCCAGACCTGGCAAGTGGCTTGGTTGGGGCCTCAGGTCGTCTTAGATGTTAGGTTTGCCTATGAGGTCTGTGGTATTAGGCCCAGATTATCAGCATCCCTACATCAACTGGATAGTAGTAGCGACAGATGTTGCCTAGACGGTGGCTTCAGACTTACTGTTGTAAGTCCTTGTAAGATCTTTTGAGAATAATTAATAAGACAGCTGCATGCATCGCCGAGATGCAGAGGTCGGGGGTCTTCCTCCTTTTCAAAACAAAAAATCTATAAGGTATTGCAGATGTTATTATTTTATTTATAATCTTAATCAAACATTCACAATGTTAACTTACACGAAAATCAATATACCTTATATTTTGAAGTATTATTTGATTGATTGATGAGAGGGATGAGAGATATCGTTGATAATAGATCGTGTCTTAATTTAGAGAAGTCAAGTCTTTTCTGGTTCTCTCTCCTCCACGCAATATTTATTTCTGTAAGATACACCTTGTACACGCACTAAGTGGCTACAATGATAACTTGAAAAAAAGTGGCTACAATGATCATTTGCAACCTAACGAAATTGAGATTATTTCTTTCCATGCATGTTAATCATCCACCACCACTGGGATGCCATCCAATGGTAGCCCCTAGGGATTCCCTTTTATTTCAAGGGTTGAATAATTAACACTACGAAATCAGGAGGATATGACCGCATTTATTACTCACCAAATATAGAGCATTTTATTTCTGGCAATTAATATGGACGATAAGCCTCAGATCACCAAATATAGATCAAATTGGTTGGATACAGTGGCGGAGCTCGAAAGAAAAAGTTGAACGGGCCAAACAAAAAAAAGCACAATTATATATATATTTGGTGATATATATATATATAGAGAGAGAGAGGGTCGCGCTATTCATCACCCTGAGTGAGGAATAATTATTCTTTATCCCGTTAATTTAAACATCAATGCACCGTAATTTTACGTCCCGTAATTTTTTGTCTTATTTATAATCAGAATTTATATATATATATATATAATATGTGCCAAGATACAGTCAATCATGGAGTTACTCACATACTAGAAATCAACTCGCCGATCCTTCTTGCTTATGTAATCAGCAATGACATCTTCATGACTGTAGTTCTCCAGAATTTCACCCTTTATGTGAACTAACAAGTTATTAGCAAGATCTCATGTTCCATCTTATTGCGCAATCTTGTCTTAATAATCTTCATACTTGAAAATGCACGTTCAACACTCGCTGTTGAAACTGGAAGAGTAATGAGCAAACGAAGTAATCTGTCAATCAAATTGTAGACGGTATGTCTTCCTGTGTCCACAAGGCACCGGCATAGATCAATCAAGGTAGTATATTTTCAGATCATCATCCTTGGAAGCATTCGAAACAAAGTGTTTAAGTTGCATCTGAAACAAAGTGTTTAACTTACCTCTCATATTACTAACACCGTCGTCGACTTATCAATTAGATAATTTGGGTGAAGAATTTTACCTCCTGCTGTCAAGTGTGCGTGTGTGGCAGGGGGAGTCACGGGATGCTTCCAAGTTCCAAGCGGGGGAGAGTTGGAGAGTTGGAGTTGGAGCTTGCCCAGGTCACCTGCCTCTGCCTGCAGCCTTGGAGACTTGGAGTTCGAGCTTGGAGGAAAGCAACCGCTCGCATGCAGTGGATTCCGGCGGCAGCATAAACTCGTTTACAGTTCGCGAAAAAATGGTTTTGCGAGCCGACACGAGCTGCTGCGGAGCATACCTCGTATAGCGGACCTGTAGCGGATATCCTTTTTTACGGGTTCGCTATGCGGGTCTGCTCCGTAGCAGCCCGCGATGAACTGTAAATTAGTAATTTGCATTTTAATTTCGGGCATGAAAACATAATTCGTTATTTCTTTATTTTCTTCAAAGGCATTGAGTACATCATAATTCACCAAATCTTTGCTAGAATAACAAGACCAAATAAAACAAGAACCACAATTAGACATTTTAGAAGATATCAAACTTTCATAACTGCTTTCACTAGTTGGACCAACATCTTCTGCATGCATTCATTGTTGATCTGCGGATTCTTGATCTTGCATTCTTTATTCTTTGATTCAAAAGAATTAGACGTTGCTTCTCCTCTAGTTTCTTCTCTAATTACATATGCAGACACATCATTAGCCTCAATTCCATGAAGGAGTGCACGGACATCTATTAAACTTCTTACTATCAATAAATTAATGTATTCTTCTTTCCAATACCAAAATGGCATCCACCTTCCTACACACGACCATCTCACAGTAAGCTATCGAAATTGACCCGAATAGGTTGACAAAACCAAATGAAAACAAGAACATACCCCGTCATTTTTTGCATTTGAAGAATACCATTCGGGGTGTCGCGGCGTGGTAGATGTTAGCCGCAACACTGTCTGTTCCAATCGTCGCACGATATTAGAGGCATCGGTGAGCCGACGAGCTGCTGTGTGCGACGGCCAACCGAGTCCTTGGCGGCAAGCTAGCGACAGTGGCTAGATGACGAACTAGCACCTGCATGCGAGGCTGGGGCTTTGCCGGGGCTGTGCGGGCCGCTCCCCAACCAATCCATGGCTTCACGCAGCCGCCGTGTTGGAAATATGCCCTAGAGGCAATAATAAATTAGTTATTATCATATTTCCTTGTTCATGATAAACGTCTATTATCCATGCTAGAATTGTATTGATCGGAAACTCAAATACATGTGTGGGTACATAGACAAATACTGTGTCCCTAGTGAGAGTCTAAAAGACTAGCTCGTTGATCAAAGATGGCCAAGGTTTCCTAGCATGAGTTGTCATTTGATAACGAGATCACATCATTAGGAGAATGATGTGATGGACAAGACCCAAAATATGAACGTAGCATATGATCGTGTCAATTTATTGCTATTGTTTTCTGCATGTCAAGTATATATTCCTATGACAATGAGATCATGCAACTCACTCACACCGGAGGAGTACCTTGTGTGTATCAAATGTCACGATGTAACTGGGTGACTATAAATGTGCTCTACATGCGGAGGAGTACCTTGTGTGTATCAAATGTCACAATGTAACTGGGTGACTATAAATGTGCTCTACATGTATCTCTGAGGGTGTATGTTGAGTTGGCATGGATCAAGACTGGGATTTGTTACTCCGTGTGATGGAGAGGTATATCAGGGCCCACTCGGTAATACAACATCACAATGAGCCTTGCAAGCAATGTGACTAAAGATTTAGCCACGTGATCTTGTATTATGGAACGAGTAAAGAGACTTGTCCGTAACGAGATTGAACTAGTATTGAGATACCGACGATCGAATCTCGGGCAAGTAACATACCGAAGAACAAAGGGAACTGCATACGGGATTAACTAAATCCTTGACATAGAGGTTCAACCGATAAAGATCTCCGTAGAATATGTAGGAACCAATATGGGCATCCATGTCCCGCTATTGGTTATTGACCGTAGAGGTGTCTCGGTCATGTCCACAGATCTCAAACCCGCAGGGTCTGCACACTTAACGTTTGGTGACCTTTCAGTATTATTGAGTTATGTATGTTGGTGACCGAAGGTTGTTCGGAGTCCCGGACGTCACGAGGAGCTCTGGAATGGTCCGGAGGTAAATATTGATATATATGAAAGAGGTATTTGGGTTCCAGAAAACTTTTGGCTACTTCCGGTAGTCTACTGGGAGTGACGAATGGGTTCCGGGGGTCCACCCATCCCAGGGGCCACATGGGCCTAGGAGGTGGCGCACCAGCCCCTTGTGGGCTGGGCAACCAGCCCCTAGGAGGCCCTTGTGCAAGGGGCGGTGAAGGGCCAAGTGGGAGGTGGAGTCCTCCCTCTTGTGCGCGAAGGGGCCTAGGGGAAACCCTAGGGCGCCTCACCTACCGTCTCTCCCTCCTACATATTGGAGGTTTTTGAGGGCAACCACCACCTGAAAAGCCACGTGCTGCTCTCCTCCCTCTAGATCGTCTCTCTCCTCTAGATCTGTTCAGCATAGCTTAGCAAAGCTCTGCCGGATCAACTCCAACAACACTGCCACCATGTCGTTGTGCTGCCGGAGAACTCATCTACCTCTCCGCCCTCGCTTGCTAGATCAAGGAGGCAGAGATTGTCATCGAGCTATACGTGTGCTGAACATGGAGGTTCCGTCTGTTCGGCGCTAGATCGTGATTGGATCATGGGATGGTTTGCGATTTGGATCGCGAAGACGTCCGACTACATCAACCGCGTTTCTTAACACTTCCCAAAAGTATGTTTTTGGTCCCTCAAGTTTCCCAAAAGTATAGACATGGTCCCTTACAATTTTTTGGTATACATTTAGTCCTTCAAGTCACAAAACCGTCTGAGTTTGGTCCAAAACCAGATTTTCAGCATGTTTGATCAGGTTTGACCATGTTGACCAAGTTTGACCGATGAACAGTAAATTAAATAAACAGCAAACAAATTCAAATAAAATCTGAAATTTGGTGGCAACCAAGATGCTTGCGTACACTAGGTGCGTGAAAAATTTGTGCGCTAGGTGCTATTTTTTGAGTTTACCGTTCATTGGTCAAACTTGGTCAACACGGTCAAATCCGGTCAAACATGGTCAAACCCGGTCAACATGCTCGAAATTTGGTTTTGGACCAAACTTATCCAGATTTGAGACTTGAAGGATCAAACATATACCAAAAATTCTTGAGGGACCAAGTCTATACTTTTGGGGAACTTGAAGTACCAAAAACATACTTTTCAGCGATCTACAATGGTATGTGGATCCGATCTCTCATCTCGTAGATGCTCATCACCATGGATAGATCTAGTATGTGCATAGGAATTTTTTGTTTCCCATGCAATGTTCCGCATCAGTGGTATCAGAGCTAGGTCTATGCGTAGATGAGATCACGAGTAGAACACAAAAGAGTTTGTGGGCGTTGATATTCATATTGCTTCCTCCCCTGGTCTTTTCTTGATTTAGAGGTATTATGGGATGAAGCGGCCCGTACCAACCTTACTCGTCTACGTACGAGAGACCTGTCCCATCGACTGACATGTGACTTTGTTGCATAAACATGGCTGACGGGTGTTTGTCTCTCCCACCTTAGTTGGATCGGATTCAACAAAGGCGGTCCTTGAGAAGGTTGAAAATAAATTTGTGTATCACCATTGTGGTTTTTGCATAGGTAAGAATCATTTTTGCTTGATACCCATAGCAGCCACGTAAAACATGTAACAACAATCAGAGGACGTCTAACTTGTTTTTGTAGGGTATGTTGTGATATGATATGGCCAAAGACATGATCAGATATATTTGATGTATGAGATGATCATGTTTTGTAATAGTTCATATCGACTTGCATGTTGATGCATACGGCAACCGATAGAAGCCATAGGGTTGTATTTAATTATTGTATGACATGCGTGTCAATCATTAATCACTATGTAATGCTTTACTTTATCACTAAGTTGTAGCAATAGTAGTAGAAGCATGGTGGGCGCAACAAGAGACACAATGATGGAGATCATGACGATGGAGATCATGGTGTAATGCCGGTGATGATGGAGATCATGCTGGTGCTTTGGAGATGGAGATCAAAAGCACAAGTTCATGGCCATATCATGTCACTTATGATTTGCATGTGATGTTAATCCTTCTATGCATCTTATTTTGCTTGGGATGACGGTAGCATTATAAGGTGCCCCCCACTAAAATTTCAAGATAAAATTGTGTTCTCCCCAAGTGTGCACCGTTGCGAAAGTTCGTCATTTTGAAGCACCATGTGATGATCGGGTGTGATAGACTCTACGTTCACATACAACGGGTGCAAGCTAGTCTTACACATGCGGAACACTCAGATTAAACTTGACAAGCCTAGCATGTACATACATGGTGTTGGGGATATAAACCCGTGGCGAGACCCACCCAGGAGGGGCCAGGTCATGCCTGATGGCTCATAGTCAAGGCCTTTAAGTGGACCGGAGGATTGAAGACAAGACTACATGACGACTCACTAGATCGGCCAACATGAAGGCCCAGAGTCGAAAGATGGCGTGAGACCCGGGCGTGTGAGCCGCCCAGGAGACGGCTTGCCTAGGAAGGCAAGGCGGCTTAGAGACAAGATCGGACACCTCGTGCAAGTCAGTTTGGACTCTTGTAACCCCAGGGCCTTGACCTACCTATATAAAGGCGAGACCCTGCGGCGACTTAGGACAGGAACAATTGATCGATATCTAGGTCAAGCGAATCCGCTCCCTTGTAGTCGATACACCATTAGTACAACACAAAGCAAGACGTAGGCTTTTACCTCTTTCCGAGGGGACGAATCTGGGTAAACTCGTGTCTCTCGTCCCATTCAACCCCTTTGAGTCCACCACCTTTGCGATGACCTCGAACCTAAGTCCTAGGACATCTTCCATGACAAAACCATGACAGTTGGTGCCCACCGTGAGGCTAACGCGCGGTGGTGTGGAGTTCTCGAAGGGCTCTCTTCTAGGGATCGAGGGATACGTCATGGGCATGATGACTAAGAGTCGCCATGGCAAGATCTACATCGACGATGCCAGATGGGGACCGGAGGCTGACTCAATCGAGTGCTAGTACTTTGACGGTATTCACATGTTCATTGGTAATATTGGTGGATCTATGCCTAGGCAGGCATCTACACCGACCTCGTCGAGCCGGCTCGGCGTGTGCAACCCACCCGTGTTCAACCCGGGCGGAGGAGCATCTTCGTCAGCTTCACGCAAGGCAGAGAAGATTCCATGTCAGGGGGGACTTTCATCCTCTCAGATGATGGATCCTCTAGTGGAGAGGCGGAATCTATCTACCAACTTCACAACAACGGTCTTGGGGGATATGCCGATGGTGATAGTATTCCAGAGCCCAATGACCCGCCGAGCCGAGCCGCCGTATTCATGGCAGGCTTGGCGCTGGCTTTTAACAACACGACATCCGGAGCAGCGGCGGGAGCCGCCATGCCAGATGCCGGGTCTCCCAGGCCGCCGGCTCAGGTCTTGCTGGAATTGATGGAGGAGCTAACAACCTTGATGAGAACTGAGGTCACAGCCGGAAATCAGGCAGAGTGCAATGCCGAAATCACCAGGATTAAAGGATTGATGACCAAGGCCTAGGAGGATATCAACACATTGCAAGTTCAGATGAATGCTAAGTCGGAACGTTTGAGGGCGGAGGCTCACTATTTTAGCTTAGATCAACATGCTTCAGAGGCAGTTCTTCGGAGGAGGACTCAAGTCAGCCTCCCTGTGCAGCTTCAGCCCCGAAACCTCTTCAACACCCCCGGGGCAGGGCCGAGCGCGCCACAAGCCATAACCTAGGCCATGGAGGCACCGTGGTAGCCAGACCCACCCTTGAGGGATCAGACTCCACCGCGGCACCTTGTGACACCACCTGGCCATTATTCTAACCTGGTGGAGAACATGATAGCAGCGACTGCTAGGCTCAATGCACTCCCCTTCGCTGAATGGATGCCGTTCACTGAGGAGGCGTGGAAAGCCATTGAATTGCTACAGACAACAGTGGCTTAGCAGGAAAAGTACACATACAGTCGGAGTCGTGTGTACTCTATGCCCGTCCCGAGCTGTAGCTACAACCGACGCATAGAGTCACCGACGGTTTCCAGCAGTGAGCAAAGGCGCAACCCGCCCAATGATAACTCGCCTCGTAGTAATGCCCAAGAGATCGTGGATAGAAAATAACAAAATAAAATGATGCTCCAAGCAAAACACATAATATGTGATGAATAAAAATATAGCTCCAAGTAAGATATACCGATAGTGTTGAAGACGAAAGAGGGGATGCCTTCCGGGGCATCCCCAAGCTTAGGCACTTGAGTCTTACTTGGATATTACCTTGGGTGTGTCTTGGGAATCCCCAAGCTTAGGTTCTTGTCATATCGGTGTCTCACCCAAAACTTGAAAACTTCAATCACACAAAACTTAACAGAACTTCGTGAGATGGGTTAGTGTACTAAATATAGATCATTCACTTATGTACTGTCAAGACAAGATTCATAATTGTTCGCACATGATACCTACTGTATTACATCATTCCCACAATTTATATTACTCAATATAAGCTATAGGAACACTTGAAACAAGCAAACTATGCATGCAAAACAGAATCTGTCAAAAACAGAACAGTCTGTAAAGATCTGAATGATCACAAAACTTCCCTGACTCTAAATATTCTAAAACATTAGGAAATCTCAAGAAATTTGCATATAAGATTTGTGTAAATTTTCATAATTTTTTAACGCTCCAGTAAAATCAGATAATTCATATGCTGGACGCAAAACTTTCTGTTTTTGCACAGAATCAAACAAGCAAGTATCCATACTATCCCAAAGGCTTTACTTGGCACTTTATTGAAATAAAAGACACAAAAAATGATTAATACAGTATCTTAATCATGTGAACACACAAAAATAGAAAGTAAAAGTGTTGGGTTGTCTCCCAACAAGCGCTTTTCTTTAATGCCTTTTAGCTAGGCATGATGATTTCAATGATGCTCACATAGGAATAGTAATTGAAACATGCAAAAGAGCATAATGAATCTCATGACAAGCACATTTAAGTCTAACCCACTTCCTATGCATAAGGATTTTGTGAGCAAAAAAATTATGGGAACAAGAATCATCTAGCATAGGAAGGCAAAACAAGCATAACTTCAAAACTTTGAACACAAAGAGAGGAAACTTGATATTATTGCAATTCCTACAAGCATATGTTCCTCCCTCATAATAATTTTTAGTAGCATCATGAAGAAATTCCACAATATAACTAGCACATAAATCATTATTTTGATGATTCACAAGCATAGAAATTTTTTCACTCTCCACATAAACAATTTTCTTCTCATTCAAAATAGTGGGAGCAAGCTCAACAAAAAAACTATCATGCGACACTTGATTGACAAAACCATATTGAATATTCAAATCATGATAATAGTATTCATGGTTGTCATTACTCTTTATATCATACATTCACAATAATCATCATATATTGGAGGCATGCTATCATCATAATAGTTTTGCTCATGAAAACTTGGGGGACAAAAAATATCTTCTTCATCAAACATAGCATCCCCAAGGTTGTGGCTTTGCATATCATTAGAATCATGAATATTCATATAATTCATACTAAAAATATTGAAATCATGCTCATCATCCTAATATTTATTGCCAAACATTTTAATAACTTCTTCTTCTAACACTTGAGCACAATTTTCCTTTCCATCATTTTCACGAAAGACATTAAAAAGATGAAGCATATGAGGCAACCTCAATTCCATTTTTTTGTAGTTTTCTTTTATAAAACCAAACTAGTGGAAAACTAGAAACTAAAAGATTTAATTGCAAGATCTAACAATATACCTTCAAGCACTCACCTCCCCAGCAACGGCGCCAGAAAATAGCTTGATGTCTACTAGACAACCTTCTTCTTGTAGACTCATGTTGGGCCTCCAAGCGCAGAGTTTTGTAGGACAATGGAAATTTTCCCTCAAGTGAATGACCTAAGGTTTATCAATCCGCAAGAGGTGTAGGATGAATATTGTCTCTCTCAAACAACCCCACAATCAAAAAGCAAAGAGTCTCTTGTGTCCCCAACACACGCAATACAATGGTAAATTGTATAGGTGCACTAGTTCGGCGAAGAGATGGTGATGCAAGTGCAATATGGATGATAGATATAGGTTTTTGTAATCTGAAAAATATAAAAACAGCAAGGTAACAAATAGTAAACAGCGAGCAAAACATTGTATAAATGCTTGGAAACAAGGCCTAGGGTCCATACTTTCACTAGTGCAATTTCTCTCAACAATATTGACATAGTGGAATCATATGTAAATACCTCTCGTGCAACAAAGAGTCCACTCCAAAGTCACAAATAGCGGAGAACTAATGAAGAAATTATTGTAGGGTACGAAACCACCTCAAAGTTATCTTTTCTGATCAATCTTATGAGCTATCCCTATAAGTGTCACAAACAGCCCTAGAGTTCGTACTAAAATAACACCTTAAGATACACATCAACCAAAACCATAATGTCACCTAGATACTCCAGTGTCACCACAAGTACCCATGGGCTTGATTATATGATATGCATCACATAATTTCAGATTCTCCAACACAAAGAACTTCAAAGAGTGCCCCAAAGTTTCTATCGGAAAGTCAAGGCAAGAATGTGTGCCAACCCCTATGCATAGATTCCCAAGGTCACGGAATCCGCAAGTTGATCACCCAAACATACATGAAGTAGATAAATAGAACATCCCATTGTGACCACAAACATCCCATCGCAAGAGATACATCAAGTGTTCTCAAATCCTTAAAGACTCAATCCGATAAGTAAACTTCAAAGGGAAAACTCAATTCATCACAACTAGATAGAGAGGGGAAAACTCCATATGATTCAATCGATATCAACAAAGCTTGTGGTAAATCAAGATCGTGCCATCTCAAGAACACGAGAGAGAGATAGAGAGAGAGAGAGATCAAACACATAGCTACTGGTACATACCCTCAGCCCCAAGGGTGAATGTCACGCCCAAGATGCGCGCCTATCCATATTAAGGCACAGTGGCCTTGAAAGGGATATAGGCGCATCTCGTTGTTCGCAAGTACAACATCATTACATCATACATTTACGAAGAGATGAGTATATGAATTGGCTTACACTCGCCACATGCTAAATTACAAATCCACATCAAAGGTTCAAACATCAATCCAAGACAGGGTCCGGCTACCGACGAAAACAAACGACAAATGAAGATGCAATGACACTGGCTCGCTAGCCCCGAAGATCACAACCATGGTCCTCTACTCGTTTGGATAAGTCATGTACATCCTGCCACACTCCTCGTCATACTCCCACTGGAGCTGCGTCACATCATCTGGCACGATCTCATCTGTACCTGCACCTGGATTGTTGTAGTAATCTGTGAGCCACGAGGACTCAGCAATCTCGCCCTCGGGTACCGAGACTATTCATGCTCATAGGTTGGGAAGGGGTATGTCTTTAGTTTGCAGCAACACTAAGCATTTATGGTGGCTAAACTTACGAAACATGAAAATAAATATGTGGTCTACGATAAGCGATCGAATCTAGAATGACCTCTAAGAGATCCTGAACACCAACCTACGTTAATCATAACCCCACCATGTTCTCTCTCGGTTCATGTTCACGAGCAGAGACGATCATGGTTACTCACACAGTTGGTGCATTTTATTAGAGTTTACTTGAAGTTAACTATAACCGGGTGTTAAACAAATATCCAAGTTGCCACATAACGGCGGGCACGACTTTCCGAAAGTTTTAACCCTACAGGGGTGCTCCAACTAGTCCATCATAAATTAACCACACTCCGCGGGAATAGCCTCGACCACGGATCTCGTGATCATCCTAGGCAACTCCAAAGGAATTCCAACACCTTGAGATAGTCCGAAGAAAGTCAAAGCTCCACACGCAAGACACTCGATAAAGGTGAAACAAGTCCAGCAAGACCACCCAACGTGTCGACAAACCCGATAAGAGTCGCGTATCTTGTTCTCAAGACACGACCAGATGAGCGCAGCGTACAGTGGCCTGATAGAAATCTCTCGAGTTGCCCCGGGTTGGCCCCGCACACGACTCTAGTTTGGACCAACACTCATGAGGAGCACTGCCCCGGGGGTTGATTAATTATCCATGAGGTTGCAAAGCCCTATGCAAATTTTATGAAGTTATTTAGCAAATGTAGTGCCAAAGTTGGGTCTTGCCAGACAAGTTTCAATCTCAACCGAATAAACAAGGGGGTCACCATAACAACACCGAGCATGTTAGGAGCGCAAAGTATGGAAACATAACACCGGTAACAAGAAACTACGGCGGTAACAACGGAACAAAACACCTAGCAAAAGGCCAAGCCTTCCACCAATACCAAGATATATATGTGCATTAAATGAAATAACAGATAATATTGTGATATGCCAAATCCATATTATCACATGGATACAACCTGCACCTGCAACTAAGAACGCTATAAGAGGGGCTGAGCAGCGGTAACTTAGCCAAACAAAGGTTGCTAGGATGTGGAGGGGTTAGAGGCTATCATGGAAATGTAGGAGGCTTGGCATTCAAGTGGTAGGTAGCGCAAGAGTAACGATAAGAGCAAGACAACTAGCAAGCGAAAATAGTATCGGGATCCGGGTACGATCATCTTGCCTCTTGGTTCTTTAGAGGGACAAGAAGCGGAATCCTCGTAGTGGTACTCTCCTGGATCTTCATACTCAGGTTCAACGTTTGCTTCTACCCAAAATAAACATCAAGAATAAACAAGCAACCAAGGTGCAATTCACAATCAAGAATGATGCATGGTTTATGTGAAGAATTTATCATGGCAATCCTAACTAGTCAAGTTTCACATGCAATGGATTAGTTATTTATGAATCTGGACATAACTTTATGTTAAGTTATTTAAACATGCATGATCATGGCAAACATGGATGCATCATGCAAAAATGATACAAATGCATATGTAGAACGTAAGAAATAGAGTTACGGTTCTCACGCTACGCTTACGGCAAGTTACGAAGGCAAAACACAAGACAAAGAAATCCATGGGCTATTCCTTGGCATTCCAAGGTATCCACTGGTTAGGCAATGAAAAACCAACCACAATAGAGCCAAAAATCAAGCAATTCCATGGAGTATAGCTCCCACAATTCACAAAACACTAAAACAAACAATCTGCCACAAAACAACAACATTGCAACTTTCACAGCCCACATCTAGAGCTATAGAAGTCTCCAACCACAAACAAGGCATTGACAGAAACTACATAACATGCTTATCAACTTATCCAACTACACAAACTGGAATGTATGCACACATCAATAAGCATGAAGCCCACAAGATGGCATGATGAAACAGAATTCTAGGACTTAGTGAAAATAACATTTTTCTGGAATCTGAGTTAAGCTGATAGCAAGTTGACAGCAGAAACTAATGGTGATAGAGACCACCTCATGGGATGAAAATTAACAGGATGGTAGAGGGCAACCTCTACATCAAATCACTAGCATTGAGCTTGAGCTAATTCACAACATAACACTTGGTAGCATCCACTCTACATGGCATAAAAATATTACCAGATTCTCAGACTTAGAAATATTTAGCATGTTTGAAAACAACAATATTTTAGTGTCTAGTTTAGAGCATGGTTCCCACTTATATGCAAGTTTATCATGACAACAATAGATACCATGGCATTCTACTCATCAAAGACTACCATATTCATGTTGGCACAAACATCATAGCATGCAGGGATTAAATACCACAAAAATGACAAAATGGCACTTTGGAATAAAATGACATTTTGTGAAACTTGCTCAAAAGACCAAACCAATTGCACCAATCGATTCCTGAGTTTTTCTACCCCAAATTCATGTATCATACTCATATGTTAATATGGAGCATCAAGGCACAACACTAGATAGACAATTGCCCACCAATCCTATAAGTGAAAACTTACTAAAAATATCCATGTGCACAAATGATCACGACCATATTTGGAAATATTGCTAGAAATGGAAATGACCTAATAAAACAATTAAAACAATAAAACAAACAATAATAGATAGTGTATGACAAGTGGGGCCTGGGCTCACTTGTCATACACACATTAACACACACCTACACACACAACACAACACACACACTGCACTATGGATCTGGCACCACACCAGATCCATACACTCACTCTCACACACACAGGCGCACATACAATAAGCACACAACCGCACAGGATCCGGCTATAGCCACATCTGATCCGAACAACACACAGACCAGATCCGCCACTCGAAAAACAGGAAAACAAAAAAGGGGGGGTGAGCCGGGATCGAACCTGTCGTGGTTTTGTCACGGCAGATGTCCGGATAAACGGACTTCGGTTCGAGGCCGATTCTAACGTGATGGACTCAAAGGGGTCGATGGGGATGAGAGACATGGATTTACCCAGGTTCGGCCCCTCAACTCGAGGTAATAGCCTACGTCCTGCTCATGTTTATATTGCTTGATGTATCGATTACAAGGGAGCTGAAGCTTGACCTAGTATTTGACAACCTGATCTCTAAGTCACCGCGGGTCTGCCTTTATATAGGAGGTCTAGATCACGGGTCATACAATTGGTAACTGACTCTCATTGTTTATCTGAGTCTTCCTCTATCTTCTTGTCCAAGTTGTTCCCGGGCGGCTTACACACCCGGGTCTTCTGGGCCACTGTCCGGCCCACCTTATGACCCGCCAAGCTTCCTGGGCTTTAGGACCACCATCTCACTTTGGGCCAATGTATGAACCATCAAGCATAACCCGGAGCCCTTAAGGTGGGTCATACCGCGGGGTTATATCCCCAACATTAGGCCTCAGGTTGATTTGAGTTTGCTCACTTCATCCTCTTGTCTTGCTCTTTTGTCGAGTCGCCCGGAATGACCCGCCATGACGTCACATTAACCCTGCAGAAAAGATTCGCTGACGGACTCACCAAATCTTCACATTAAGTGACCATCCCGAAAATCGAGGTGTCGCCTCGGCCGAAATGTTTCCGTCGCCTAGATTTTCGCGCTCATTCTTCCTTCTCCTTTTAAATAGGACCGCCCCAGGCGGTCTATTACTTCTCCCGCTCGCTTCCTCGTCTTCCTCCTCTAACGCAACCGCTTCCATCACTTCCAGTTTCGGCCCTGCCTCCGCTCCATTGACGCCAGGCCATTGCATCAACCTGTGCGAACCAGAGTTTCACCCGCGCTTCACTATGCCGTGGCCGGTACGCCCGTGCTGCTCATTAGATCCATTACCGCACTGGTAGGGTTTGTAGCAAGCCCGTCGCCTTCATGCAGGTTCTTCCGATGCCGTTGCTCGGGGTCCTTCGACGTTGGTCGTACACTTGACGCTCATCCTGGCCGCACCTCCGCGCACGGGGCGGCCGTGCACAATGCACGGGCCCCTCGCGGCTCCTTCTTGCCGTTTCAGTTTTCCTCTGCTTCGCCCGTTCTTCGCTAGGTCTAAAAATAAGAACCTTTTTCCTACTTTTGTAGATCCATAAATATAGCGGTAGTTTGTGAAATCTGTTTTCCAAGACTTAGCCAAATTTCCCCCCTCTGCGCCGGCTCTCATCAGCCGGAGTATATCATCTTATACGGAGAATCTTTAAGCTCGTAAGTCATCATAGATTTTAGTCTCCTCTTGACCTGCCATGTTTTAATTTTCACAATCTTTGAACCGGCAGAATGTCTCGTGCCTCGAACTCCTATAACTAGGTCGGGTCGTGCGTTACGCAAGAGTTTTTGATGGACTTTGTTCATGCTGGCACTCTCCCTTCCAAAGATGCCATCCACTGGCGGGTCCCGGGTGATGAACTGAAGCCTGTTCCCAAGAAGGAGAGGTGGTCATTTTCTTGGACCATATTGAGCGGGGTTTTGTGCCACCCGGCTCAAAATTCTTCTGCAATGTCCTTCATTTTTGCAAACTCCATCCTCAAGGCCTCGCCCCCAATTCCGTCTCAAACATCTGCAACTTTCAAGTATTGTGTGAAGTCTATCTGCAAGCCAAGCCGTTGGTAGGCCTATTCCGGGAGTTCTTCTATGCCAACCGTCAAACTGAAGTGAAGGCTGGTCCGAGTCTCGAGCTGGGTGGAATTTCTATCTAGAGGCGTCGAGAGATTACCTTTCCGGCTATCCAGCTGCCGAGTCACCCAAAGGACTGGAATAAAACATGGTTCTATTGCAAAGATACTTCTCCAGAGGGTGAACATCCACTGCCGGGTTACCGTCCTTCCCGGCTCAAGACAACTTCAGAGCTTCCCGGCTGGCTGTCAGTTTCAGAGCGCGCAAGATACGAGCCGGCTCATGCCAAGATTAGGGCCCTCATGGCCAACGGTTTAACCGGACTGGACCTGACCCGCTGCTGGATCTCTTGGTGGATCATGCCGTTAAGCCACAGAAGCCGCCTTATGTGCGAGTATAAGGGCGAATACGACAGCTCACTCTGCTTCAGCCGGTCAGGAGTCTCGTTCATGAGACATCCAGAGCGTGCAGCGCTATCGGGTTGATCCCCTTTAGTGCCCTTAATCTGGCCCCATATGTAAGGCGATTTCTTCCCATCCGTCTCTTGGACCTTACTTGTACCTTGCTGATCTATTGCCCTTAACCAACTTATTATTTTAGGCCGACTCTAACTTCTGGAAGAAGGAGTACATCCCTCCCTTGAAGAAGACCAAGAAGAAAGCCCCGGCCATGAAGCCCAAGAAGGACACCCCATAAGAGGGATGGTTTGACCCGCCACAATCATCCAGCTCAGAGGTAAAATTTTAGCTGTTTTCTGAGACCTTGTCTTCTCATCTCACTAACACCTGTTTTACTTTCAAGATGATGTGGAGACCAGCTGCGCCAACGCCCCTGAGGTAATCTACGTTTCTTCCGGCTCAGAATATTTTGTCCCCCGGAAGACGCGGCGGGTTATTGGAAAAGTTCCTCTCTCTCATCCTCTTGCTTATCTGGACCCGCAATTTCTTTTTAAAAAGCAACAACAGGCTGATCGTCGTCAGACCCAGAGCGCCGGCTTTACAGACCTCGTGTCCCCTTTACCGAACTCTCCGGCTCCAAAGAAGCGCCCCGCAGAGGTATGTATCTCTTGTTTGATTGGTTTACCTTGTCATTTCAATACTATCTTATCTTTTCTCAACTATCTCTCAGAGGTCACCTTCCTCTGGCGACTCTACGGCAACCGCCCTGCCGCCTCCTAAGATTAATCCGCCGTAAGTATTTCCTTTAACCATGCATTTCTGTTCCCTTTGGTGGCTGTAATCCTTGGGTTCTGATGCTCGTGCTCTCAAGGGCCCAAGCAAAGCGTCAAAAGACGAACAAGTCCTCCCCTAACCCTGTAGCCCAAGAGCCAGAGCATGAACAACCGGACGAGCCACGACCGGATGTGGATCTGCCAGCCGCATCTACTGGGCCGACTGTCGAAGATATCATCCCAAAGAGCCCTCCAAGGGATCCTTCGAAGCCACCAAGTCCTTCCCAGATGATCAAGAACGTTGCCACCCCAGACGTCGTGATCACCGGCTCTAGCTTCTAGTCTCCCCCGGCTCACGTACTTCCCAAGCATAAAGAGCCGGCTGAAGCCTCAAAGAAGTTGGAGTTTGAATCTTCTGCTTTTGAGAAGATGATAGCCGAAGAGCTTCACGCCGATTATGTGAATCGGCTTTCCACCAACCGGGATCTGGAGCTTCGACTGGTCAGTCTGATGAAGAAAAAATATGAGGTACTCCTGTCCTGTTATAACCTTCCTTAGCCCCCAAGGGCCGGCTCAATCTAATCCAAAGTTGAGCCGGTTCTTTCATGATCTTCCTTGTAGAAAATCCAAATCCGTAACCCCCAAGGGCCGGCTTAATCTAGTCCAAAGTTGATCCGGGTTTTTCAGTGCCAAAACGTCTGAAAATAGATATTAGCCCCCAAGTGTCATACATATTGCTTGCGATCTGTTTGGAGACTTGCCTACTGATATTATGCTTTGACATACCACAGGAAACTTTAGCTGAAGCCGGGTCACAGTTGACGGATGTGAAGACCAATCTGGCGGCTCAAAAAATGGCTCAAAGTGCTGCAGACGAGCAGTGTGATCCACCTGATATCCCTTGAAGTGGCCATCAAAAATATCAACCGCCTGTCGATAAGCCGCCATCCATGGGTCCTTGGAGTCCCAAGTGCCCGAAACCTGCTCAGCCACCAAATCTGAGTCGCCCAAACACCTTACCCGGCTTAAATTCATCTCCTTGGATAATCTAAGCCCATGAAGCAGAGCCTCATACTCAGCCGCATTGTTAGTGTATGGGAACATCAACCGGAGCACATAACAAAACTTATCACCTTTAGGAGACGTCAAAACAACTCCTGCGCCCGACCCTTCTAGCTGCTTGGATTCATCAAAGTGTATAGTCTAGTATGTGTCATTCGACTTTTCCTCAGGGGCTTGACATTCCGTCCAATCATTTATAAAATCCACAAGAGCTTGGGACTTGATGGCCGTACGAGGCACATATTTTAGATTAAGAGATCCCAACTCCAATGCCCACTTAGCAATCCTTCCAGTGGCTTCTCTGTTCTGGATTATGTCCCCCAACGGAGCAGAACTAACCACGGTTATCTGGTGCCATAAAAAATAGTGCTTTAATTTGCGGCTGGCCATGAAAACCCCGTATACCAGCTTCTGCCAATGCGGATACCTTTGCTTGGACTCCGCCAGGACCTCACTGATATAATAAACCGGCCTTTGAACCGGATACTCCTTTCCAGATTCCTTGCACTCGACCACAATCGCAGCGCTTACTGCCCGATTATTAGCCGCCACGTATAGAAGTAACGGTTCTTTCTCAGTCGGAGCAGCCAGCACCGGCGGCTCAGTCAACTGTTTCTTGAGCATCTCAAGTGCTTCAGCTGTCGTCTTGCTCCAGACAAATTTATCCGTCTTCTTCATCATCTAATATAAAGGAATAGCCTTCTCTCCAAGGCGGCTTATGAAACGGCTCAACGCGGCGATCCGCCCTGCCAAGCGCTAGACATCGTTAATACAGGTCGGCTCTGCCAGAGAAGTGATAGCCTTGGTTTTATCCGGGTTAGTCTCAATGCCACGTTCAAAAACCAAAAATCCCAGGAGCTTGCCAGCCGGAACTCCAAAGACACATTTAGTCGGGTTAAGCATCATCTTATAGACCCGGAGATTATCAAAGGTTTCCATGAAGTCGCCCAAAAGAGTCTCCTTCTTCCTGGATTTGATCACAATGTCATCTACGTAAGCATGGACATTGCGGCCAATCTGACTGTGAAGGCAGTTCTGCACACATCGCTGATATGTCGCCTGGGCACTCTTGAGCCCGAAAGGCATAGATACATAACAGAAAGCCCCGAAAGGTGTAATAAAAGACGTCTTCTCCTGGTCTTTAACTACCATCTTGATCTGATGATAACCTGAGTAAGCGTCCAAGAAACACAAGCTTTCACAACCCGTCATAGCATCAATGATTTGATCAACACGAGGGAGGGCAAACGGATCAGCAGGGCAAGCCTTGTTAAGGTCCGTGTAGTCCACACACATATGCCACATGCCGTTCTTCTTGAGCACCAGCACCGGGTTAGCCAACCACTCCGGGTGAAAAACCTCAACAATGAAACCCGCTGCCAAGAGCCGGGCAATTTCTTCCCCAATGGCCTTGCGTCTCTCCTCATTAAACCGCCGTAAAAACTGCTTAATTGGCTTAAACTTCGGATCCACATTAAGGTTATGCTTAGCGAACTCTCTCGGTACACCCGACGTGTCAGAAGGTTTCCATGCAAAGATGTCCTGATTCTCATGGATGAATTCGATGAGCGCGCTTTCCTATTTGGGATCCATGTGAGCTCCAATGATGAACTGTTTGGATGAGTCGCCCGAAGTGAAATCTACCGCCTTAGTATCATTCGCTGAAAACTTAAGGGGCGGCTCAACCTCCGTGGTGGGCTTTTTCAGCAGGGTCATATCCTCCGGGTCAACATTCTCCTTGTAAAATTTAAGCTCCTCCTGAGCGCAATTGGACTCTGCGTAAGCCGCATCTCCTTCCTCACACTCGATGGCCGTCTTTCGGTCACCATGAACAGTAATAGTACCTTTTAAGCCGGGCATCTTGAGCTGCAGGTATACATAGCAAGTCCTAGCCATGAACTTTGCATAAGCCGGACGTCCAAACAGTGCGTGGTAAGGACTCTTGATTTTTACCACCTCAAACCACAAGGACTCTACCCTGTAGTTATACTCGTCGCCAAAGGCCACTTCCAAAGAAATCCTGCCCACCGGATACGCCGACTTGCCTGGCACCACACCATGAAAAATGGTAGACGAGGGTTTTAAATCCTTGTCTAGCAATTTCATCCTCCAAAAAGTATCATAGTAGAGGATATTAATACTGTTGCCTCCATCCATTAACACTTTATTCACCATATACCCTCCCACTTGGGGGGCCACAACCAAAGCCAGCCACCCGGGGTCATTGACACGCGGCGGGTGATCCTCCCGGCTCCATGTTATATCATACTCAGACCATCGTAAATACTGTGGTAGGGCTGGTGCAACCGCATTGACCGCCCGCTTGCGCAACTTCTGATCCCTTTTGTTGAGGCTGGTTGTGAAAACATGATACTGACCGGAGCTGAGCTGCTTTGGGTTACTCTGATAGCTAGACTGATTACGTTGTTGCTGATTGTTGTTACCAGAATGCTGCTGCTGTCCTCCTTGATTACCTTGACCTGGGTGACTAGACCCTGAGCCGCCGGACCCAAAACCGGCCCCTGACCCACCGTGTCCAGAGCCGCCCAGTGGGCCACCGTCCTGATTGTTGGGGTGTGTAAAGTGATTCTTAAGTTTCTGCATGAAATGGCACTCTCCCCATGTGTGGTTTGTCGGCTTATCGGGCTGGCCGTGATCCGGACAAGGACCCTTCAGCGCCTCCTCCAAATTAAAGGCATGCATGTCCTTATTAGAAGGTGGCCTAAACCTCCTGTTGCCCCTGGGTTGATTCTGATTAGTACTTGCATTGGCCACCAGTTCTGACCCGGCCTCAGGATTCTTACATTTGCTCTGGCTACCATTGTTTGCCGTATTCTTGCTCTGATTACCCTTCTTTCCTTGGCCGTCCTTCTCCTCGTCGGATCCCGGATCCTTCGTGTTGTCAGAGTCAGTGTATTTCGTGAGAGCCATCATGATCTCTCCCATATCTTGACATGTGCGCTTGAGCCGGCCAAGCTTCTACTTTAGCAGGACAAAGTGGCAGTTCTTCTCTAAGATCAGTACTGCCTGAGCCGCCGTGATCTGCTCCGAAGAGTGGATGATGGTCGAGACCTGCCATACCCAATGATGAGCGGACTCATTCTCCTGTTGAACACAATGATCAAGATCCACGATGGTCATGGGCTGTTTACACATTTCTTGAAAGTTTTTAATGAATCTGGCTCTCAGTTCTGCCCATGAGTTGATGGTATTGGGTGGCAATCCCTTTAACCATGTGCGGGCCGGGCCTTCAAGCATCATGATGAAGTATTTGGCACAAACCGCCTCACTGACATCCATCATCTCCATGGCTAGCTCATAACTTTCCACCCAAGCCTTTCTGGGTAAATCAGCGGTGTAGTTTGGGACTTTGCGGGGCCCTTTGAAATCCTTTGGCAGCCGCTCACTCCGCAGAGCCGGTGATAAACACGGCACTCCCACTCTGGTGGTTCCTCCAACTCCTGCTGACATGGACGGTGCGGGCTCCTAGCGAGCCGCCGCCTCGGCTAAAGCTGTCAGCTCTTGCTGTCCTGTTGCACGATTTCCGAATGCTTGTGTATCCATAGCCGGCCGATGACCCGTTGGAATCTCTCGCTATCGGTTGCTACTGGAACCCGCCGGCGACTCATAGCGCCGGCTAAAACTCCGGCTAGGGAGAGGGGTTGAATGAACACGGCTCCGGTTGTAGGTGTACTTTTCCTGCTGGGCCATCGCCGTCTGCAAGTATCCAATGGCGTTTCGCACATCCTCCACAAAGGGCGCTTCATCCGGAATAGGAATTGTTTCGAGCCGGGTGGCTGCTGCCACCATATTCTCGGTCGGGTTAGAATAATGACCCGCCGGTGTTGAAAAGGCCGCAGGCGAGGCCTGATTTCACCGGGTCGGTTGATTCACTGGCCGAGCCGCCGGGCGGCTTCCAAGTGCACCCGCTGTTCGCCCTGTCCCTGGCATGTTCAAGAGGTTTCGTGCCTCATAACGTTCCGACAGACGGGATTGATGCCTCATCCGATGAACCACGGCTGCCGATTGTTGCTCCCGCCCAAGACGGAAAGCGTCTATCCTGATGCGTTCTGCCTCTTGCTCCATCTGGGCTTTTGACTCATCCATCCTCTGCTGCTCTTCCGCCATCCGGTCCTTGATCCTTGCAATCTCCAAGTTCCTAGCCGCTTGATTGTCCAGTATAATGTCAGTAGCCATTAGGCTGCGAGCTCGTCCATCAGCTCCAAAAGAACTTGAGCCGACGGAAACGGGTTATCGCCTGAGGTGGCGGCCCCTGCGGGCGTACTATTCGTGCCTGGGACTGACCCCACCATGAACACGGCAGCATGAATCGGTGGCCCAAGATCATCCGCCTCAAAGCGATCCGACTCAGGGCAGAGCTCATCGTAGCCCCCGAGCCCGCCATTGTGAAGCCTATAGACCGACTCTGTTTCTTCGCTTGAAGATTCGTCCTCTGAGTAAATGAGAGTTTCCTGTGATCCGGAAGCTTCCAGATCCATACCTTGAGTAAAGCCCACGAAGACGTGCTTCCGGCCCGGGATAATGCGGGCGGGTTGCACACTACGAGCAGGTTGCAGACGCCGAGCTAGCTCGACGAGGTTGGTGCCGACGTCCGGCCCGGGTGTTGCTCCATCAACCTTTCCGATGAACACGTGGATCCCTCCGAATGGAACCCGAAAGCCATACTCCACAGAGCCGGCATCAAGCCCCCAGCCGGCGTCGTCGATGTAGAGTCGGCCGCGGCGACTCTTGCTCATTCTACCAACCACGTATCCCTCGAGCCCCGGGAGAGAGCCCTTTGAGAACTCAACACCACCGAGCGCAAGCCCCACGGTGGGCGCCAACTGTCGTGGTTTTGTCACAGCAGATGTCCGGATAAACGGACTTCGGTTCAAGGCCATTGCTAACGTGATGGACTCAAAGGGGTCGATGGGGACGAGAGACACAGATTTACCCAGGTTCGGCCCCTCAACTCGAGGTAATAGCCTACGTCCTGCTTATGTTTATATTACTTGATGTATCGATTACAAGGGAGCTGAAGCTTGACCTAGTATTCGACAACCTGATCTCTAAGTCGCCCCGAGTTTGCCTTTATATAGGAGGTCTAGACCACGGGTCATACAATTGGTAACCAACTCTCATTGTTTATCCGAGTCTTCCTCTATCTTCTTGTCCAAGTTGTTCCCGGGCGGCTTACACACCCGGGTCTTCTAGGCCACTGTCCGACCCACCTTATGAGCCGCCAAGCTTCCTGAGCTTTAGGACCATCGGCTCACCTTGGGCCCGTGTATGAACTGTCAAGCATAACCCAGAGCCCTTAAGGCGGGTCATACCGTGGGGTTATATCCCCAACAGAGCCCGCGACCTGCCAGTTGTCTCCCGAGCACAACACCATTGCGCCACTGCACGCTGCCTGACCAAGAGAGGGGATCACTGAATACCTACTATGAGTGCTGACCCTTAACTGACGAAACTGACGTACCGGCACCTACAGCGATAGAAAACGCGGCGGAGAATCCGGCTACTACGAGGCATCTCCGATGACTACAAATGGCTACAGGGCTACAGGAAATACTGGGAGTCCACCCCTTGCTCGTCTCGCGACGAGGGGGCGGAGGCAGCGGCCCTCAAGGCCCTGCCTTGCCCGGAGCGGTGGCGACAGAGACTCCTATGGCGACAACGAGCTAGGCACGACAACAGGAGGGGAAATCGCGGCAGCTCACCGAGGGGAGGATGGTGATGCTTGGAGCGCGACGAAGAGGAAGAAGCGGGGCGACGACACTACAGCGACAAAGAGGAAGAAGACCGGCGGCGAGCTTCAGGAGCGCGGCGACAGCGAGGAAGAAGTCGATGCCTTGGAGCTTCCCCCAACGCTCTATCGGCGGGAACGGAACGTGGGGACGATCCGCGACCTCCACGACATGTCAGGCAGGGAGGAGATCCACCGGAGACACGAGGAGGACGGTAACGATGACCGGCGACCTCACTGACCCTCTCTGAATTCTCTCTGATGCTTACCTGAAAAAGGAGGGAGAGAAGTGGAAACGGAGGAGGGAGGAGGAGAAGGAAGCTGGCGGTGATGCGAGGAACCCTAGAGGGAAGGCACACACGCCGAGGGGAGCCTAAATAGGACCAGGCTGACGGCATCGCTACGGGGAAGGACACGGCGGCGACGCGCACTGCTCTCTCTCACTCTGAACCTGGCAGAAAAGGGGGGAGACGGAGTAGGTAGCCGTCCGCTGCGGCTGGGCCGACTACCGCGCACTAGCTGGGCCGCAAGGGAGAAAGAAAAGGGCCCAGCAACCTCGCTCACGCAGACAAGAAAAGCAACAGGGTTTTCCTATAAAATAAACAGCCACACAAAAAACAAAACACCAGAGGAAATAAAAGGTTTTTTACAAGAACAAAATTACTTTTGCAACAAATAAAATGCGAGCTATTTAAATAAATTAATAAGTGGATTTATCAAGCAAGTATTTTTTAAACTATTATGAAAAAAACACCTCTGATATTTAAAACCCCAAAATCATAAAGCCCAAAACACCAAAAGCACAACACACATAGGCTCAAAATAATATTGGCTACCTCATGAACATTTTTTAACAAATTTATAAAGCAGATTAATTCTGTTGATTAATGGCAATGGGAATAAAAGAGTATAGGATGGTTTGTTTTGAAATAATAAGAGAGGGGGAAGAAGTTGATCCCACTCTAGCACACACACATCCACAAGACCACTCACATCACAACATGGTCAAGAAGCACACCACATCCAATGCATGACATGATGATGAAATGATATGATGCATGATGCAAGAATGCATGAGAAAAAGACATGGCAAAGAGCAAACTCATTTCATATAACTCATGACACAAGGTTCACATAGGTTACATGCCATAAAAGGTAGGGACAACACTTGGGCTGTCACAACTCTCCCACACTACAAGAGGATCTCGACCCGAGATCTAGGAACGAAAGAACTCTGGCAATTTGGAACGGAGAAGATACTCAAGTTCCCAAGTAGCTTCTTTGTTAGAATGATGAGACCACTTCACCTTGAGGAACTTGATTGATTTGTTGCGAGTCTTATGCTCAGTTTCTTCGAGAATAGCCACCAGATGCTCACGATAAGAGAGGTCTTCTTGGAGATCGATGTCTTGGAGGTCAATGGTACGCTCGGGAGTCTTGAAGCATCTCCGGAGCTGAGAGACATGGAAGACATTGTGCACATTTGCAAAGTTTGGAGGAAGCTCTAGTTGATATGCAAGTTCACCTCTCTTGCCAACAACTCTGAAAGGACCAACAAACCAAGGAGCTAGCTTCCCTTTAATTCCAAACCGTTGAGTGCCCTTCATGGGAGAGACTCTCAGATAGACTAGATCATCAACTTGAAAGGAAACATCCTGATGTTTGTTATCGTAATAACTCTTCTGTCGGGATTGAGCTGCTTTGAGGTTCTCATGAATGACATGGCACATCTCTTCTGCTTCGGTGATCATGTCATTGCCCAAAATTTGACGCTCACCGGTTTCAGACCAGTTAAGCGGGATACGACACTTCCTGCCGTAGAGAATCTCGAAAGGGGCCTTGCCTGAGCTAGCCTGAAAACTATTGTTGTATGAGAATTCAACATATGGAGGGCAGTCTTCCCATTTCATGCCGAACGAAATCACACAGGCTCTGAGCATATCTTCAAGGATCTGATTAACTCTCTCAACTTGACCACTTGTCTACGGATGGAATGCAGTGCTGAAACGGATCTTGGTACCCATAGCAGTCTGTAGGGGTGGGCGTTCGGTTTATATGGTTAATTCGGTTCGGTTAATTCGGGTTTTCAGAATTTTGGTTTATGCAAAATGACAACCAAAATTATTAGAATAAAAATAAAAACTGAACCTTAATCACCAAAATTTATCGGTTCGGTTTTTTTGGTTAACCGGAAAACCGAAGTATGTGTACACTATCTATCTAAGCAATGTGTCATAAGCAGCATGATAACTATTTCTTATTTTGTTTGCCAGACATACAACTGCATTACTCATGTAGTGGAGATCTTATGATCAATGTACTATTACTTTGCATATTAGTTAGGTGTACATGGAATAGTAATTATTTTCAGGATCGTACACTAGTAGTCGTGTACTTCTGTATTTGCCGGGGCAATACACTTGCGAGCAAGTTGGACTATGATGCATGCAAACAAATACTATTCTAATCGTATTATTTTGAGGCGGGAGTATTTTAATCATATTTTACGTGAAGTATCGACGGAGTTGTCCGAACAATAAATTTAAACCATGTGCTGACTAGCTATGCACGCGGTCGCGCTGCATAGAAACTACATCGATCACATCACAGTTCGGTTATTTCGGTGTGTTTGGTTTCTCTCGAATGAAAACCGATATAAAACCAAACACATAATAGTATCTAGTTTTCCAACCGAACCGAATTACTAAAAACCGACTTAGCAGATAGTTCGGTTAAAATGGTTCGGTTCAGTTTCGGTTTTCGGTTTGAAAGTGCCCACCCCTAGCAGTCTGGAAGGACTCCCAAAACTTGGAAGTAAAGAGGCTTCCACGGTCAGATGAGATGAGCTGAGGAATACCATGCAAATAAACTATCCTTGACGTATACAACTCTACAAGCTGAGCTGTCGAGATAGATTCTTTGACTGGAAGGAAATAAGCAACTTTGGTCAGCTTGTCGATAACCACAAAGATGGCATCATTACCTCTCTTGGACTTGGGAAACCCAGTGACGAAATCCATCTCCACATGATCAAATTTCCACTCTAGGATAGGCAAAGGCTGAGAAGACCTGCTGGACGTTGATGCTCTGCCTTCACTCTGCGACAAACATCACACTCGTTCACGAACTGAGAAATATCACATTTCATGTGAGTCCACTAGAAGGTTTGCTTGAGATCCTGATACATCTTGGAACTGCCTGGATGAATGGACATGAGAGAATTGTGTGCTTCGTCCATGATAACCTTCCTGAGATCACCTTTAGGAACCACTAGACGGTCCTCAAATAACAAGGTATCTTTGTCATCAGCGCGAAAGCACTTATACTTCGGAATGCCCTTGGCCACACCTTTCTTCACTTTCTTCACCATTGCATCAAGAAGCTGTGCTTGGTGAACCTGATCTTCCAGAGTCGGAGAAACTCGAATATTGGCAAAAAATCCTTGTGGAATCATTTTAAGGTTGAGCTTGCAGAAGGCTTCACAAAGCTTGGGTTGAAGAGGCTTCAAAATGAGACTGTTGCAGTACGCCTTACGGATGAGCGCGTCTGCAATGACATTTGCTTTTCCAGGAGTATGGTCAATGCTTGGATTGAAGTCCTCAAGCATTTCCACCCAACGAGACTGCCGAAGATTAAGATTGGGTTGAATGAAAATGTACTTCAAGCTCTTGTGATCAGTGTAAACCTCAACTAGTCTACCCAACAACAAATGCCTCCAAGTCATTAGAGCATGCACAACTGCTGCCAACCTGAGATCATGAGTGGGGTAGTTCTCCTCGACGGGCTTCAACTGACGTGTGGTATAAGCAACAATCTTCTTATCTTGCATGAGAACACCACCAAGACCTTGGAGAGAAGCATCACAGAAAACTTGGAAAGGCTTTGACTACTCGAGAGGAATAAGAACTGGAGCTGAAGTCAGTATCTGCTTGAGCATATTGAACGCCACATCACACTCAGGAGACCAAACATACTTGACATGCTTCTGGAGGAGATTAGACAGAGGCTTAGCAATTTGAGAGAAGTTCTCCCCGAATCTTCTGCAATAACTAGCAAGCCCGAGGAAGCTCCGAAGCTGCTTCACATTCTGAGGAGGCTCCCACTTCAAGATTGCCTCAACTTTCTTAGGGTGCACTTTAATGCCCTCGACAGAGATCACATGCCCAAGGTACACCACTTCATTGAGCCAAAACTCACACTTGGAAAACTTGGCATAGAATCGATGTCCTCTTAGCTTGTGAAGTACAAGCCTGAGATGCTTTGCATGCTCTTCTTCTATCTCTGAGAACACAAGGATATCCTCAAAATAGACCAAGACGAACTCATTCTTGAAAGCAGAGAATATAAAGTTCATCATTCTTGAGAAGGTTGGAGGAGCATGGGCAAGACCAAACGACATGATGGTGTACTCATAAGAGCTAAAACTCGTCCTGAAAGCGATCTTTGGAATATCTTCTTCGCGAATGCGAATCTAATGATAGCCCATGCGAAGATCAAGCTTCGAGAAAACCTTGGCACCTTTCAGTTGGTCAAACAACTCATTGATGTTGGGAAGTGGGTACTTGTTTCTCATTGTCTTCTTGTTCAATGGACGGTAATCGACACAAAGCCGGTCCATGCCATCCTTCTTCTTGACAAACAAAACACCACAACCCCATGGAGAAGAACTTGGTCTGATCAGACCCAGGCGTTCTTGTTCATCTAGCTGCTTCTTCAACTCTTTCAGCTCTTCGGGGCCAAGTTTGTAAGGGCTCTTGCAAACTGGGTCAGTTCCAGGCTTGAGGTCAATCACGAACTCAACTGGCCGGTGCGGAGGCATTCCTGGCAATTCTTCTGGAAAGACATCTTCATACTCACAAACCACCAGAATTTGAGAAATAGCAGAGATTTCACCCTTCTCATTAAGAGCAAAGAGACGGATTGTGTCGTCGCGAGCCGTGAAAATAATCACATCTTCTAAAGGATGAGTCAGCTTGACTTCTTTGGCTTTACAATCAATATAAGCCTTGTTCATAGCCAGGAAGTCCATGCCACAAATGAGATCAATGTCGGGATTTCCGAGAACAATTGGAGAAGCCAGAAAAGAATAATTGCCCATCTTGATAGAAACATCCGGAACACTGCGATTGGAATTCAACATCTTACCGGGCGACACCACAGACAAGGACTTAGGAAAATCTTGATAATCGAACTCATGCTTGACAAAGAATGGGCGAGACATGAAACAATGCAATGCACCAGTAGCAAACAACACTTTTGCAGGAATAGAATTAACTGAGAGATTACCAATGATCACTTGAGAAGAATCCTCTGCCTCTACTGCGTTCACCATGTTCACCCTTGCTGACTTGGGATTATGCTTCACCATTGCATTGCCTAGAGTCCTGACTGGAGGAGGAGGCAGAAGACGCCGCTGGTTGCACTTGTTTGAGTAGTGACCCTTCTGACCACACTTGTGACAAGTAACCTCAGATAGCGGACGAAAGTTGCCTGGAGGAGGAACAAAAGCTGCCTTGGACGCCTGGGGTCTCTGCTGATATCCTGGGTTGGGTGGGTGGGAAGAACCATGGCCACCGAACTGCTTGTGCTTCTTAGGAGGACGAAACGGAGGAGGATTAGGCACCCAATATTTCTGCTGCTTTGGAACCATCTGAGAGCTGGAATAAGAAGAATATGAATCCCTTGAACGCTTCCTTGAGTTCTCCAACTTGAGCTGAGGTGCCTCGACCTTCAAAGCCATGTTGTAGAACTGATCAAACTCACGAGGCTCTTGAAGGACTAGACCTGGCAGAAGCTCATCCTTGAGACCACCTCTGAACTGATAGATCATCGCCTTGTCATCTGGAACATCTTGCTTAGCATAGCGGGCTAGATTCTAGAACTCGATATTTTACTGATAGACAGACTTGCTCCCATGCTTCAGGTGCCTGAACTTCTCACGCATCTCCTCGACAAAGCTTGTCGGAATGTAATGGGCCCTGAATTCACAACAGAAATTGTCCCAAGTAACAACACGGTCGCCCTTGGAATCCTTGTACTGCTACCACCAATCAGCTGCCCGACCCTTGAGATGGAACGATGCAAATCTGACAAAGTCCTCTGGTCTGACATTGCTGCACTCAAAATGCTTACTCGTGTCACAGAGCCAATCATCAGCATCAAAAGGCTGCTCACAACAGGTGAAAGACTTGGGCTAGTTGGCAAGGAACTGACTGAGCGTTGCAAACTAAGGTTGATTCTGAAAATTCCCTTGAAAGTCTTGCTGACCCTGATCTCTTTCTTGCAACAGGCTGAGCAACATCTGAGTGTTCGCATTGGTTGCGGCCATCACAGCTTTCCAAGCTTATGGAGGAGGAGGCGGAGGAGGCGGTGGAGGGGGAACATCAGCCTGCCCTTCACCACGACCCGGATTCCCGCGAGTTGGTGGAGCCATCCTGAAGATGGACAAAACATCAACATCTCATGACAAAGATGAATTCAAAGCTGAATCAAATGCTTGAAAGAAATTGAATGAATAACACAAACAACCTTCCTACTGAAAAATTAGTAAGAATGCTTTCTTTGGTTTGCGATAACATCATCAGATATTAGAAGCCACTCTCAATAACACAAAAGTATTGAGCTAATGTTGCTCGGAACAAATGTATATGCCCTCATACATCTGAAGAAGATGATCCTAGATAACTACAAGAGTTCCCACCTAAGAACTTCCGAAAACTTTCTGGTTATGCAATCTGGTGTGGGGGATACAAGGAGGAAATATCTCACACAACTAGCAAACCTACACCCAACCGTATCCATCCTTCAACACATAACCAGAGGCTTTCGCAAATCCATCTAACTCGAATCCTCGAAAGCACAACAATATTAAACCATGGTGGTACCCTGGACGCCTCCCCAGTACTGGGTGACTCTGACCTTATCACACCACGACAAGTATTGAAGTAATTCCTAACACTCTGCATCCTAAGATATCAAGGAAGCTGAATGATAACAATGTGCCAAAATTCCCTGGAGCTCGACTCCCTGGAAGAAATCAAGTCAGACAGGAGGCACCAAGACAGAACTCCGTCACATCGGTATCATATTGACTCCAAAATACCCGCGTGATCCTAAAAAAATTTTGAGCGAGAAGAGGAGTAGAATCAAAATTCCTAAGTCGAATACCTCACCAAAGCATAGAAGAGGAGTAAAAATAATCCTACTCTCTGATATAACTAGACTCAAAATAGTTTTACTAGACTCGACTCGGCAAAGTTCGATCAAGCAAAGGGCTCCTATGGTCATATGGCTCTGATACCAACTTGTCATGCCCAAAATGCACGCCTATCCATATTAAGGCACGGGGCCTCGACAGGGATAGAGGCGCATCTCGTCGTTCACAAGTACAACATCATTACATCATACATTTAGGAAGAGATGAGTATATGAGTCAGCTTACACTCGCCACATGCTAAATTACAAATCCACATCAAAGGTTCAAACAACAATCCAAGATAGGGTCCGGCTACGGACGAAAACAAATGATAAAATGAAGATGCAATGACACTGGCTCGCTAGCCCCAAAGATCACGATCACGGTCCTCTACTCGTCTGGATAAGTCACGTACATCCTGCCACGCTCCTCGTCATACTCCCACTGGAGCTGCATCACAACATCATGCACGAGCTCATCTGTACCTGCACCTGGATTGTTGTAGTAATTTGTGAGCCACGAGGACTCACCAATCTTGCGCCCGGGTACCAAGACTATTCAAGCTCATAGGTTGGGAAGGGGTATGTGTTTAGTTTGCAGTAGCACTAAGCATTTATGGTGGCTAAACTTACGAAACATGAAAATAAATATGTGGTCTACAATAAGCGATCGGATCTAGAATGACCTCTAAGAGATCCTGAACACCAACCTACGTCAATCATAACCCCACCATGTTCTCTCTTGGTTCATGTTCACGAGCAGAGACGATCACGATTACTCACATAGTTGGTGCATTTTATTAGAGTTTACTTCAAGTTAACTATAACCGGGTGTTAAACAAATATCCAAGTTGCCCTATAACGGCGGGCACAGCTTTCCGAAAGTTTTAATCCTGCAGGGGTGCTCCAACTAGTCCATCATAAATTAATTAAACTCCGCGGGAATAGCCTCAACCACGGATCTCGTGATCATCCTAAGCAACTCCAAAGGAATTCCAACATCTCAAGATAGCTCGAAGGAAGTCAGAGCTCCACACGCAAGACACTCGATAAAGGTAAAACAAGTCCAGCATGATCACCCGACGTGTCGACGAACCCGATAAGAGCCGCGTATCTCGTTCTCAGGACACGACCAGATGAGCACAGCATACAGTGGCCTAATAGAAATCTCCTGAGTTGCCCTGGGTTGGCCCCGCACACGACTCTAGTTTGGACCAACACTCATGAGGAGCACTGGCCTGGGGGTCGATTAATTATCCATGGGGTTGCAAAGCCCTATGCAAAATTTATTAAGATATTTAGCAAATGTAGTACCAAAGTTGGGTCTTGCCAGACAAGTTTTAATCTCAACCGAATAAACAAGGTGGTCTCCATAACAACCCCGAGCATGTTAGGAGCGCAAAGTATGAAAACATAACACCGGTAACAAGAAACTATGGCGGTAATAGCAAAACAAAACACCTACCAAAAGGCCAAGCCTTCCACCAATACTAGGATATATATGTATATATGTGCATTAAATTAAATAACAGATAATATTGTGATACAACATGCACCTGCAACTAAGAACGCTATAAGAGGGGCTGAGCAGCGATAACTTAGCCAAACAAAGGTTGCTAGGATGTGGAGGGGTTAGAGGCTATCATGGCAATGTAGGAGGCTTGACATTCAAGTGGTAGGTAGCACAAGAGTAACGATAAGAGCAAGACAACTAGCAAGCAAAAATAGTATCGGGATCCGGGTACGATCATCTTGCCTGTTGGTTCTTCAGAGGGACAAGAAGCAGAATCCTCGTAGTGGTACTCTCCTGGATCTTCGTACTCAGGTTCAACGTTCGCTTCTACGCAAAATAAACAGCAAGAATAAACAAGCAACCAAGGTGCAATTCACAATCAATAATGATGCATGGTTTATGTGAAGAATTTAGCATGGCAATCCTAACTAGTCAAGTTTCACATGCAATGGATTAGTTATTTATGAATCTGGACAGAACCTTATGTTAAGTTATTTAAACATGCATGATCATGGCAAATATGTATGCATCATGCAAAAACGATACAAATGCATATGTAGAACGTAAAAAAACAGAGTTACGGTTCTCACGCTACGCTTACGGCAAGTTACGAAGGCAAAACACAAGACAAAGAAATCCATGGGCTATTCCCTGGCATTCCAAGGTATCCACTGGTTAGGCAATGAAAAAACAACCACAATAGATCCAAAAATCAAGCAATTCCATGGAGTATAGCTCCCACAAGTCACAAAACACTAAAACAAACAATCTACCACAAAACAACAACATTGCAACTTTCACAGCCCACATCTAGAGCTATAGGAAGTCTCCAACCACAAACAAGAGAAACTACATAACATGCTTATCAACTTATCCAACTACACAAACTAGAATGTATGCACACATCAATAAGCATGAAGCCCACAAGATGGCATGATGAAACAGAATTCTGGGACTTAGTGAAAATAACATTTTTCTAGAATCTGAGTTAAGCTAATAGCAAGTTGACAGCAGAAACTAATGGTGATAGAGACCACCTCATGAATGAAAATTAACAGGATGGTAGAGGGCAACCTCTACATCAAATCACTAGCACTGAGCTTGAGCTAATTCACAACATAACACTTGGTAGCATCCACTCTACATGGCATAAAAATATTACCTGATTCTCAGACTTAGAAATATTTAGCATGTTTGAAAACAACAATATTTTAGTGGCTAGTTTAGAGCATGGTTCCCACTTATATGCAAGTTTATCATGACAACAATAAATACCATGGCATTCTACTCATCAAAGACTATCATATTCATGTTGGCACAAACATCATAGCATGCAGGGATTAAATACCACAAAAATGACAAAATGGCACTTTGGAATAAAATGACATTTTGTCAAACTTGCTCAAAATACCAAACCAATTGCACCAATGGATTCCTGAGATTTATCTACCCCAAATTAATGTATCATATTCATATGTTAATATGGAGCATCAAGGCACAACAGTAGATAGACAATTGCCCACCAATCCTATAAGTGAAAACTTACTAAAAATACCCATGTGCACAAATGATCATGACCATATTTGGAAATATTGCTAGAAATGGAAATGTTCTAATAAAACAATTAAAAAAATAAAATAAACAATAACAGATAGTGTATGACAAGTGGGGCCTGGGTCCAATTGTCATACACACACTAACACACACCTATACACACAACACAACACACACACTGCACTATGGATCTGGCACCACACCAGATCCATACGCTCTCACACACACAGGCTCACATACATTAAGCACACAACCACATAGGATCTGGCTGTAGCCGCATCTGATCCGAACAGCACACACCAGATCCACCTATCGAAAAATAGGAAAACAAATAAGGGGGAGCAGGGATTGAACCCGCGACCTGCCGGTCGTCTCCCGAGCGCAACACCACTGTGCCACTACACGACGCCTGACCAAGAGATGGGATCACTGAATACCTACTATGAGCGATGACCCTTAACTGACGAAACTGACGGACCGGCACCTACAGCGACAGCAAACGCGGCGGCGACTCCGGCTACTACGAGGCATCTCCAATGACTACAAACGGCTACAGGGCTGCGGGAACTACTGGGAGTCAACCCCCTGCTCGTCTCGCGACAAGGGGTGAAGGCAGCGGCCCTCAAGGCCCTGCCTTGCCCGGAGCGGCGGCGACAGAGACTCCTACAACGACGGTGAGCTAGGCACGACAACAGGAAGGGAAATTGCGGCGGCTCACTAGGGGGAGGATGGCAACGTTTGGAGTGCGGCGAAGAGGAAGAAGCGGGATGATGACACGGCGGTGACGAAGAGGAAGAAGACCGGCTGCAAGCTTCGGGAGCGTGGTGACAGCGAGGAAGAAGCCGATGCCTTGGAGCTTCCCCCGGCGCTCTAACGGCGGGAACAGAACGCGGGGACAATCCGCGGCCGCCACGACATGTCGGGCATGGAGGAGATCCACCAGAGACGCGAGGAGGACGGCGACGACGACCGGTGACCTCACTGACCCTCTCTAAATTCTCTCTGAGGCTTACCTGACAGAGGAGGGAGAGAAGGGGAAAAGGAGGAGGGAGGAGGAGAAGGAAGCTAGCGGCGGCGCGAGGAACCCTAGAGGGAAGGCACACACGCCGAGGGGAGCCTAAATAGGACCAGAATAACGGCATCACGACATGGAAGGACACGGCGGCGACGTGCACTGCTCTCTCTCACTCTGAACCTGACGGAAAAGGGGGGAGACGGAGCAGGTAGCCGTCCGCTGCGGCTGGGCTGGCTACCGCGCGCTAGCTAGGCCACAAGGGAGAAAGAAAAGGGTCCAGCAACCTCTCTCACGCAGACAAGAAAAGCAATAGGGTTTTCCTATAAAATAAATAGCCACACAAAAAACAAAACACCAGAGGAAATAAAAGGTTTTTTACAAGAACAAAATTACTTTTGCAAGAAATAAAATGCGAGCTCTTTAAATAAATTAATAGGTGGATTTATCAAGCAAATGTTTTTTAAACTATTATGAAAAAACACCTCTGATATTTAAAACCCCAAAATCATAAAGCCCAAAACACCAAAAGCACAACACACATAGGCTCAAAATAATATTGGCTACCTCATGAACATTTTTTAACAAATTTATAAAGCAGATTAACTCTGTTGATTAATGGCAATGGGAATAAAAGAGTATAGTATGGTTTGTTTTGAAATAATAACAGAGGGGGAAGAAGTTGATCCCACTCTAGCACACACACATCCACAAGACCACTCACATTAGAACAAGGTCAAGAAGCACACCACATCCAATGCATGTCATGATGATGAAATGATATGAAGCATGATGAAAGAATGCATGAGGCAAAGACATGGCAAAGAGCAAACTCATTTCATACAACTCATGACACAAGGTTCACATAGGTTACATCCCATAAAAGGTAGGGACAACACTTGGGCTGTCATAATGAACTACTCCCTCCTCGTCATGGAGAGCGTCGGGATGATGAAGATGGCCTCTGGTGATGGTTTCCCCCTCCGACAGGGTACCGGAATGGGCTCCCGATTGGTTTTTCATGGCTCTGGAGGTTTGCGGCGGCGGAACTCCCGATCTAGGTTCTGCGTTGTTTTTTTGGTATTTATAGGAATTTATGGCGGTGGAAATAAGTCGGGATGGGCCACGAGGGAGTCACAAGCCTGCAGGGCGCGCCTAGGGGGGTGGCCACGCCCCTGAGGCTTGTGACTACCTAGTGGGTCTTCTGGCCCAACTCTGATGCTCCGTGGGTCTCTTCTTGTCCAAAAAAAAATCATCGTAAATTTTTATTCTGTTTGGACTCCGTTTGATATTCCTTTTCTGTAAAACTCAAAAACACGGAAAAAATAAGAACTGGCACTGGGCTCTAGGTTAATAGGTTAGTCCCAAAAATAATATAAATTTGTGGTAAAATGATTGTAAAACACCCAAGATGATAATATAACATCATGGAATAAGCAAAAATTATAGATAAGTTGGAGATGTATCAAAATCCCCAAGCTTAATTCCTGCTCGTCCTCGAGTAGGTAAATGATAAAAACAGAATTTTTGATGTGGAATGCTGCCTAACATGTTCATCATATTCTTTATTGTGGCATGAATATTCAGATCTATAAGATTCAAAACAATAGTATATTATTGACATAAAAAATAATAGTACTTCGAGCATACCAACAAGGTAGTCGTGTCCCTTTGAAATAACATGGCCTTAGAAAGTTATCCCTACAAAATCATATGGTCTGGCTATGTTCCATCTTCCCCACACAAAGTATCTAAATCATGAACCCCGATGAAAAGTCAAGCAATTGTTTCACACTTTTGGTGTTCTCAAACCTTTTCAACTCTCACGCAATACATGAGCGTGAGCCATGGATATAGCATTATAGGTGGAATAGAATATGGAGGAGGTGCAAGGAGAAAAAAGAGAAGATAGTCATAGAAAAACTACATGGTGGAAGTTGCATGGCAATATATCTCGGAATGGCTATGGAAATGCCATAATAGGTAGGTATGGTGGCTGTTTTGAGGAATATATGGTGGCTGTTTTGAGGAAGGAGGGTTTGATGTACCGGCGAAAGTTGCGCGGTACTAGAGAGGCTAGCAAAGATGGAAGGGTGAGAGTGCATATAATCCATGGACTCACATTAGTCATAAAGAACTCACATACTTATTGCAAAAGTATTTTTGTTATCAAACAAAGCATTAGACGCATGCTCCTAGGGGAGAGGTTGGTAGGAGTTAACCATCGCGCGCTCCCGACCCTCGCACAATGGTCGACAATCATTAAACAAATCATACTCCGACTTTGTTACATAACGGTTCACCATACGTGCATGCTACGGGAATCACAAGCTTTAAGACACGTATCTATTCAATTCACAACTACTCACTAGCATGACTCTCATATTACCATCCCTATTATCTCAAAACTATATGCAAGGAATCAAACTTCTCGTAGTTTTTAATGCACTTAATATGAAAGTTTTTATTATATCCCTCTTGGATGCCCATTATATTAGGACTAAATTCATAACCTAAACAAATTAACATGATGTTTTAAGAAACTCTCAAAATAATATAAGTGAGGAACGAGAGTTCAAGAATTTCTATAAAATATAACATCACCATGCTCTATAAAGATATAAGTGAAGCACTAGAGCAACATTGCCTAGCTCAAAAGATATAAGTGAAGATCAATGAATAGTCAAACAATTAAGGAGCTATGTGAGGACTCTCTCTCCCTCAATAAATATTTTCAGATCTTAAGTAATTTATTCAACATCAAGCAAAAGAAAAATAACACTCCAAGAATAGCACGCATCATGTGAACGAATAAAAATTTAGGCTCAACATAGGCTATCCGATAATTGTTGATGAAGAGAGGTGGGATGCGTAGCATCCCCAAGATTAGATGCTTGAGAGTTATTGGAATATTTACTTGAGGTGGCTTGGGCATCCCCAAGCTTGAGCTTTTGTATCTCGTTCGATCCTCTCATACCACGGTTTCACCTATTCTCGAAAACTTCATCCACACAAAACTCAAAAAGAACTCGTGAGATAGGTTAGTACACATAATAATAAATCAACTATTTAGGTACTGCCAATACAAGTTGAATAATAATTTTCAAACATTAGGTACTGTATACTATCATTTCAACAATTTATATCTACCAATATAGGCTATGGAAACTTAGGATAAGTAGATAACAAAACTATGACAACAATCTGCCCAAACAGAACAGTCTGTAGAAATTTATGAAAAAAGTGTACTTAACTAACCCAAAAAATTATGAAAATTTAGTACATGCTATAAAATTTATATGATCATAATTTGTAAAATTTCCACAAACTTTACACGCTCCAGTAAAATATGAAAATCAAACACTACAGCCAAAGTTTCTGTTTTTACACAGCACTCATCAAAATATGCAATGCAAGCATCCTAAAGGCAATTCTTGGAACTTTTTATTGAAAACTATATTATAAATAAAACTTTACATAAAATAACAAAATATAGTGACGCTCCAAGCAAAACACATAATATGTGACAAATAAAAATATAGCTCCAAGTAAGATATAGCGTTAGTGTTGAAGACGAAAGAGGGGATGCCTTCCGGGGCATCCCCAAGCTTAGGCGCTTGAGTCTTCCATGGATATTACCTTGGGGGTGACTTGTTAATCCACAATATTAGGTTCTTGTTACTCCTTATTCTTCTCATATCAGTGTCTCACCGAAAACTTGAAAACTTCAATCACACAAAACTTAACGGAACTTCGTGAGATGGGTTAGTGTAGTAAATATAGATCATTCACTTATGTATTGTCAAGAAAATATTCATAATTGTTCCAAAATTGATACATAATTTATTCCATCATTCCCACAATTTATATTACTCAATATAAGCTATAGGAACACTTGAAACAAGCAAACTATGAACGCAAAACTTTATGTTTTTGCACAGAATAAAACAAGCAAGTACCCATACTATCCCAAAGACTTTACTTGGCACTTTATTGAAATAAAATACACAAAACATGATTAATACAGTAGCTTAATCATGTTAACACACAAAAACAGAAAGCAAAAGTGTTGGGTTGTCTGCCAACAAGCACTTTTCTTTAATGCCTTTTAGCTAGGCATGATGATTTCAATGATGCTCACATAGGAAAAGTAATTGAAACATGCAAAGGAGTATCATGAATCTCATGACAAGCACATTTAAGTCTAACCCACTTCCTATGCATAGTGATTTTGTGAGAAAAAAATTGTGGGAACCAGAATCATCTAGCATAGGAAGGCAAAACAAGCATAACTTGAAAACTTTGAACACATAGAGAGGAAACTTGATATTATTGCAATTTCTACAAGCATATGTTCTTCCCTAATAATAATTTTCAGTAGCATCATGAAGAAATCCCGCAATATAACTAGCACATAAATCATTATTTTGATGATGCACAAGCATAGAAAATTTGTCACTCTCCACATAAGCAATTTTCTTCTCATTCAAAATAGTGGGAGCAAGCTCAACAAAAAAACTATCATGAGACACTTGATTGACATAACCATATTGAATATTCAAATCATGATAATAGGATTCATGGTTGTAATTACTCTTTATAGCATACATGTCATCACAATAATCATCATATATTGGAGGCATGCTATCATCATAATAGTTTTGCTCATGAAAACTTGGGGGAAAAAGTATCTTCTTCATCAAACATAGCATCCCCAAGCTTGTGGCTTTGCATATCATTAGCATCATGAATATTCAGAGAATTCATACTAACAATATTGAAATCATGCTCATCATCCCAATATTTAGTGCCAAACATTTTAATAACTTCTTCTTCTAACACTTGAGCACAATTTTCCTTTCCATCATTTTCACGAAAGACATTAAAAAGATGAAGCATATGAGGCAACCTCAATTCCTTTTTTGCACTTTTATTTCATAAAACCAAACTAGTGAAAACTAGAAACTAAAAGATTTAATTGCAAGATCTAAAGATATACCTTCTAGCACTCACCTCCCCGGCAACGGCGCCAGAAAATAGCTTGATGTCTACTACACAACCTTCTTCTTGTAGACTCGTGTTGGGCCTCCAAGCGTAGAGTTTTGTAGGACAATGGAAATTTTACCTCAAATGGATGACCTATGGTTTATCAATCCGTGGGAGGTGTAGGATGAAGATGGTCTCTCTCAAACAACCCTGCAATCTAATAGCAAAGAGTCTCTTGTGTCCCCAACACAGCCAATACAATGGTAAATTGTATAGGTGCACTAGTTCGGCAAAGAGATGGTGATACAAGTGCAATATGGATGATAGATATAGGTTTTTGTAATCTGAAAATATAAAAACAGCAAGGTAACAAATAGTAAACAGCGAGCAAAACATTGTATAAATGCTTGGAAACAAGGCCTAGGGTCCATACTTTCACTAGTGCAATTTTTCTCAACAATATTGACATAGTTGAATCATATGTAAATACCTCTCGTGTGACAAAGAGTCCACTCCAAAGTCACAAATAGCGGAGAACTAATGAAGAAATTATTGTAGGGTACGAAACCACCTCAAAGTTATCTTTTCCAATCAATCTTATGAGCTATCCCTATAAGTGTCACAAACAGCCCTAGAGTTCGTACTAAAATAACACCTTAAGATACACATCAACCAAAACCCTAATGTCACCTAGATACTCCAATGTCACCACAGGTACCCATGGGCTTGCTTATACGATATGCATCACATAATTTCAGATTCATCATGTTCAATCCAACACAAAGAACTTCGAAGAGTGCCCCAAAGTTTCTATCGGAAAGTCAAGACAAGAACGTGTGCCAACGCCTATGCATAGATTCCCAAGGTCACGGAACCCGCAAGTTGATCACCCAAACATACATCAAGTAGATAAATAGAACATCCCATTGTCACCATAGATATCCCATCGCAAGACATACATCAAGTGTTCTCAAATCCTTAAAGACTCAATTCGATAAGTAAAATTCAAAGTGAAAACTCAATTCATCACAACTAGATAGAGAGGGGAAAACTCCATATGATTCAATATATATCAACAAAGCTCGCGGTACATCAAGATCGTGCCATCTCAAGAACACGAGAGAGAGAGAGAAAGATCAAACACATAGCTACTGGTACATACCCTCAGCCCCGAGGGTGAACTACTCCCTCCTCGTCACGGAGAGCGTCGGGATGATGAAGATGGCCTCCGGTGATGGTTTCCCCCTCTGATAGGGTGCCAGAATGGGCTCCCTATTGGTTTTTCGTGGCTCCGGAGGTTTGCGGCGGCGGAACTCCCGATCTAGGTTATGCGTTGGGGTTTTTGGTATTTATAGGAGTTTATGGCAGTGGAAATAAGTCAGGATGGGCCACGAGGGAGTCACAAGCCTGTAAGGCACGACCAGGGGGGTGGTCGCGCCCCTCAGGCTTATGACTGCCTCGTGGGTCTTCTGGCCCAACTCCGATGCTACGTGGGTCTCTTCTGGTCCAAAAAAATCACCGCAAATTTTTATTCCGTTTGGACTCTGTTTGATATTCCTTTTCTGTAAAACTCAAAAACATGGAAAAAAACAGGAACTAGCACTGGGCTCCAGGTTAATAGGTTAGTCCCAAAAATAATATAAAGTTGTGGTAAAATTATTGTAAAACACCCAAGAATGATAATATGACAGCATGGAACTAGCAAATATTATAGATACATTGGAGACGTATCAGTTATCCGCTCATCCGAGAACATCTCGACGTCTCAGGCGGTTCTGATTTTAGAGAACACTTCTTACCCCTTAAGCAGAAGCTCGAGTGGCTGAAGCGTTCTTGTCAAGACATGGGTGAGCTCATGACGGCTCTCACCAAGTATGCAAATTTGGATACTACTAAAGATCCGGGTTCTGATGATGAGAAAACGGCCAAGGGTAAGAAGAATAACAATGGCAAGAGTCAACATCAGAACGGAGCAGGAAATAACAACCCGGGCAAGAGAAAGAACCCGGATGGCGGGTTAGAACTGGTAGCAAATGCCAGCACTGGGAACAATCATGCTAGAGGTAATGGTAAGCCGCCTTTTAACAAAGGTAAAGCCCCCTTTAACTTGGAGGAAACGCTTAGCAAGCCTTTCCCGAAGAACGGTCAACCCGGCAGGCCGACCTGTCACGCTTGGAGGGATTGTCACATTATCTGCGAGTTCTAGAACTACAACTTTAATCAACATCATAATAACGACAACGGGACATCGGGCGGTTCAGGTCCAGGCGGCTCAGGGACGGGCTTCAGTGGAGGCGGCTCAGGTTCAGGTTATCAGGGGCAAGGTAGTCAATGTGGTCACCATCAGTAGCCTGGCAATGGTTGTCAGTAGCAAGGGTTTCAGAGTAACCCAAAGCAGCTTAGTGGAGGCCAGTATCACGTATTCACTACAAGCCTAGACAAACCAGATCAAAAGCTATATAAGAGGGCAGTTAACACGGCAACGCCGGCTCTCCCATAGTATTTTAAGTGGTTTGAGTATTTGATCCCATGGAGTAGGGAGGATCACCTACCGCGGGTCGATAACCCAGGACACTTGGCGCTTGTGGTGGCATCTCAAGTAGGAGGCCATAAGTTTACAAAGGTACTGATGGACGGTGGTAGTAGCATCAACATCTTGTACTATGACACCTTTCCTCGGATGGAGCTAACTAACAAGGCTCTTAAGCCGTCATCAACAGTCTTTCATGGTGTCGTGTCGGGCAAGTCAGCTTACCTGGTGGGCAAGATTGCCCTTGAGGTAGCATTCGGAGATGATTACAATTACAGAGTGGAGACTTTTGTGGTTTGAAGTTGTGAAAATTAAGAGCCCATATCACGCCTTATTTGGCCGCCCGACTTTTGCTAAATTGATGGCCAGGCCCTGTTATGTCTACTTACAGCTCAAGATGCCGACTCTCAAGGGAACAATAACAGTACACGGTGATCGGAAAGTGGCTCTTGAGTGTGAAGAAGGCGATGCGGCCTATGTAGAGTCAAGTTGTGTTGAGGCGGAGCTTAAGTTTTACAAGGACCATGTTTACCCGGCAGATATGACCCCATTGAAGAAGCCCAACACAGGGTCTGAGCCGCCCTTAAAATTTGTGGCAGAGGATACTAAGCTGGTGGACTTTGCTCCGGGCGACTCGTCCAAGCAATTCACTATCGGGACTAACCTGGACCCTGCACAGGAAAGCGCACTCATCAAATTCATCCGTGAGAATCGGGACATCTTCGCATGGAAGCCTTTTGACATGCCGGGTGTACCGAGAGAGTTCTCTAAGCACCACCTTAATGTGGATCCCACGTTTAAGCTGATTAAGCAGTTCCTCCATTGTTTCAACGATGAACGGTGTAAAGCAATTGGCGAAGAGGTGGCCCAGCTCTTGGCAGCAGGGTTCATCATGGAGCTTTTTCACCCGGAGTGGTTAGCTAATCTTGTGCTTGTGCTAAAAAAGAACGGCACATGGTGTATGTGTGTAGATTACACGGATCTTAACAAAGCATGTCCAGTTGACCCATTTGCTCTCCCCCCGTATTGTCCAAATCATTTATGCAATGACGGTTTGTGAGAGTCTATGTTTCCTCGATGCTTATTCGGGTTATCATCAGATCAAGATGACAGTAAAGGACCAAGAGAAGACATCTTTTATAACACCTTTTGGGGCTTTCTGCTATGTGTCTATGCCTTTTCGGCTTAAAAGTGCACATGCGACTTATCAACGTCGTGTGCAAAATTTCCTTCATAGTCAGAGTGGGCGCAATGTTCATGCTCATGTGGATGATATTGTGGTTAAGTCAAGGAAGAAGGATACTCTGCTTGACGACTTGAAGGAGACATTCGACAACTTACGGGTCTACAAAATTATGCTTAACCCGGCTAAGTGTGTCTTTGGTGTTCCTGCAGGCAAGGTCTTGGGTTTCTTAGTTTCAGAGCAGGGTATTGAGGCTAACCCGGATAAGATAAAGGCCATCACTTCCTTGTCTAAGCCGGCAAGCGTTAACAATGTGCAGCGCTTGGCGGGGTCGTGTTGCCGCTTTAAGCCGCTTCATCAGCCGCCTGGGCGAGAAGGCTATTCCTTTATATTAGATGATGAAAAATACATATGACTTTGTCTGGAGTAAGGCTGTGGACGAGTCGCTTGAGGAGCTCAAGAAACAGTTGGCTGAGCCACCAATTTTGGCCGCTCCGGCAGAGAAAGAACCTTTGCTTTATATGTGGCGGCTAATAACAGGGCAGGTAGTGTTGCGGTTGTGGTGGAGCACAAGGAAGCGGGGAAGGAGTATCTAGTCCAGAGGCCGATTTACTATATCAGCGAGGTCTTGATAGAATCCAAGCAAAGATACCCACATTGAAAAAATTTGATCTATGGGGTGTCCATAGTAAACCGCAAGTTGAAGCATTATTTCCTTGGACATCAGATCACGGTGGTTAGCTTTGCCTCTTTGGGGGATATCATTCAAAATAGAGAAGCTACTAGCAGAATTGCTAAGTGGGCACTAGAGCTTGAGCCCCTTAATTTAAAGTACGTGCCTCGTATGGATGTCAAGTCTCAAGCCTTGGTGAATTTCATAAATGATGGGACAGAGAGTCAATCGCCCGAGTTGAAACCGGACAACACATACTGGACGAGTCACTTTGGTGGATCCAGGCAATTGGAAGGATCGGGATCTGGGGTTGTCTTAACCTCCCCTAGATGTGACAAGTTTTGTTATGTGTTAAGGTTAATGTTTCCTTGTACTAACAATGCAGCTGAGTATGAAGCTTTGCTTCAAGGGCTCCGTGTGGATAAGGAGATGAATCTGAGCCGGGTTAGATGCCTGGGCGACTCAAACCTCGTGGCTCAACAAGTCTTAGGCACATGGGATTCCAAGGACCCACGAATGGCGGCTTATCGTCAGGCGGTTGATATAATTGCGGGCCATTTCAAAGGTTATCAGGTGGTTCATATTGACCGTCGAAAGAACGAGGCGGCTGATCCATTATCAAGGCTGGTTTCTCAGTGTAAGCTGATGTCGCCTAACGTCTTTTCAGACATGTTGAATCACCCCTCTGTTAAACTGTCTTCTGAGGAGGATCTAGCTATACATGACCCAGAGGGGCAGTTGGTGGTGGCTCCACATGCTATTCTTGACTGGACGTTACCTTACCTGGCATATCTAACTTGCGGCGAGTTACCTGAGGACGAGACCTTGGCGAGGTAGATCATGAGGGGGTCTAAGTCTATGACCATCATCAATGGCGAGTTGAATAAATGCAGCGTAACCGGTGTTTTTGAGCGCCGCGTTTCCCCCAAAGAAGGTAAGGGGATTCTAAATGAAATACACGCCGATGACTGTGGTCACCATGCCTGCTGAAAATCTTTTGTGGCAAAATCTTTTCGGCACGGTTTCTTCTGGTTGACGGCTCACAAGGATGCAAAGGACTTAGTCACCAAGTGCGATGGATGTCAGAAATTTGGACAATGTGCTCATGTACCGGCTCAACAATTGCGGATGATTCCAATAACCTGGCTGTTTGCGGTTTGGGGGCTTGATATGGTTTGGCCTTTCAAGAGATCTAAGGATAAGACGACCCGCCTTTTGGTGGCGGTTGACAAGTTTACCAAGTCGGTCGAGGCAAAGCCGGTTAGCAAGTGTGATGCGGCCACGACGTCAATTTGTCAAGAAGTTGATATTTCGTTTTGGTTACCCTCACAGTATCATCATGGACAACGGAACAAATTTATTCAAGGGGGCTATGAAAGCGTTTTGTGAAAGTAACACATCCAGCTTGATGTTATCGCCGTCGCTCATCCGCAGTCCAATGGTCAGGCGGAACGTGCCAAGCAAGAGATCTTGAGAGGGATAAAACCCCGGCTTATGGTTCCTCTCGAGCGAACGTTGGGTTGTTGGGTGTAGGACTTAGCATCAGTTCTTTGGACTATCCGAAGTACCCCCAATATATCAATATTCTATATGCCTTTCTTCACGGTTTATGGTGCGGATGCCGTGCTCCCAAGTGATATTCGTCATGACTCGCCTAGAGTGGTGGCTTACATTGAAACTGAAAAAAGAGACGGTGCGTGAGGACACGCTAGATGCTTTGAAGGAAACACGGGATCTTGCAGCAGCACGATCGACGATTTATCAGCAAGACCTGCGTCGCTATCATAGCCATAGAGTCAAGAGCAGGACGTTTCAAGAAGGTGACTTGGTGTTACGTCTGATTCAAGATCAGACAGATATGCATAAGTTATATCCCCCCTCGGAAGGACCTTTCATGGTCAGCAGAAATCTCAACAATGGGTCATATTACCTCATTGATATACGAGAGAGCGACAAGTCACACACTTCTTGGTAGGAGACCAACAGGTCGTGGAATATTGCTCATCTTCGGCCTTACTACACTTGAGTCACTGACTCTCATCAATGTACACTACATGCATCATTGTATATACTTTTTTCAATAAATAAATTCGACATGCCTACAGTTCGGGGCCTCTGCCATGTTTCATGCAAAAAGATTGTGAAAGAATGTTGATACTTCAACAAGGTCACTTGGGGGCTTCCAACCCACTGGTTTTAGCTTTCACACCCTACTAACCGGCTTTTAAGCCATAGCCTGACCGGTTTAAACCTGCATGTATGCATGATGCAACTCCGCCAGGTGACCCGCCGAACTCTTACTAGTTAATCTTGACTTAAAGATCCTGAACTGGTCAAAGTACTTGACAGTCAATCTTGCCATAGACCCTGTACTGGTTAAGGTTAAAATAGCGGCTTATGTCATGTGAGGGCCGGCTTACGGAAAGAAAGGATAAACTCACCTATCTGCTATAAACTCTCCGCCTTGTGGCCCATTCATACTCTTATTCAGTCAATCTTTTTAAAGACCCTAATCTGTTTAAGGTTAAAACGATGGATTTATGTCACGTGAGAGCCGACTTATCGGTTTGGGGGTACTCATGCCCTGCTATAGTCTCTCCACTATATGGCTCGTTGTACTCTTAACACTCAATCTTTTTCAAGACCCTGAACTAGTTAAGGTTAAAACAACGAATCTGTGCCATGTGAGAGCCGGCATATGAGGTTTGGGCAGTCATGCCTAAGTTTTGAAAAAGAAAAAAGCAAGATCATAAAGGAAGAAAGTTAACTTCTTTAGGTTGTGCCTTTAAAGCCACCTTAACAATGACGGAGAATATATATTTTATGTCTTGTTTGTTTTTGCAGGACATGTCTTTTATGATAAGCCAGTGTCAAGTGAAAAGAAAGATGATCATAGCCCGAATGAAGGATGGACAAGCATATACAACTATTCAAATTCCAACATGTGCATGAAGGCACGACAAAAGCAATCAGTTTAGCTACTGCTATTACAAAGCTCTAGAAGAGCCCAAAATTTACGGACTTAAATTTTTCGGATAAATTATAACCCGACAGAACAACAAGGCTGGGTTACTTCAGCTCGTGGCCGGGTCATCCTGCGTCGGGTCTTCGGTCTCCTAGATCTGAAGGTTGTCCATATCCGAGTTGTAGTTGGTTAACACCTCAAATTCAGCTTCATCATGAAAGATTGGAGACGAGTCAATATTACGGCATGCAAGAATCAACTTTGGATTTGTAAGTCGGCCCTCGCATTCGTTTGCTGATCTCAGTGTAAGCCCCCTGGTAGGTGGACAAGTCGGTCTCTTCAACGAGCCTGGTAGCCAAGACTCGAGACACCTTCATACATTTGGCATAGTCCTCCTGAGTGAACTCTGAGCCATCATCCTTTAGCGAAGGGAAGCCGTCCATCATATCCTCAGGAGTAAGTTCAGGGGCGAAGGCCAGGGACCGGCTCAACGCGGCCATTGCACCCTTACAGGCGACTGATTTTTTAAATTCTTCCAATTGTTTTGGGATGGTGGAGAGGACTTCTATAACTTCCTTCATAAGTCTAGGGACACCTTTTTTAGACATCATAGATTTGATGGTGCACAGGGTCCCACAATAGAGCTGCTCTGTAAGAGTGTATACGACTTTCAGCTTCAACAAACTATTTTTTGACAGCTGACGAGTTCTCTGGCCTGCTAAGAAAGTCAGATTTTATAAGCCGCCAAAAGAGTTTTCAGTAGACTAAGGAAGTTTTTCAATATTAACAAATACTTACCAAAGACAGTGGCGGTCATCTGAGATATGTGGCACTTTAAAGTGGTCAGCTCTTCAGTAAGAGGCTTCAATTTTCCTTTGGAGTCTTCCGCATGTTTCGTTAGGGCGGCTTGTTCAGTTTTAGCGGATTTCTCGAAATCCTCAAATTCTGCCTTGACTTTTTTGAGCTCTGTGCCAGAGAACCGCCAATTCTCTTCCGCCTCAGCACGAGCGGTTTGCTGCAAGGCCAACTTTTCTTTAAGGCCTGTCAATTCAGACTTGGCTGTGTTTAAAGCTTCCTGTGTGGAACCAACAAAGCATCATAGGTTATTTTCACTTCTAAGCCGCCAAGGTGATACATATTACTATTCCGAGGTGATGAAGCAAATAAAATTACAAGTCTCAAGCAGATTGCAAGCACTATACTTGAAACTTGGGGGCTAATGTCTACCGTTTCTTTCAATGACTACAAAACTAGAAAGCCCCGTGTCATCTTCAAGAAGATAAGCCGACACTTGGATGATATAATCGGCACTTCTCAATAGTAAATTATGGCTCATCATTTGCATAATGACCCGGACTTGGAGGCTACACTTGGTGATTTTACCGTACTAAATTCCGGCTCATCATTTGCATAATGACCCGGACTTGGGGGCTACAGTTGGATCTTCTTCTAAGTGAAGTACCGACTCATTATTTCATATAATAACGCATTACTTAGGGGATACATGCCAAGCTACTTGTGACATATGTAAAGTTGAAGACCCGATCTACTATTTTCAACACTAACTCGGATCTTGGGGGCTACATAAGGGTATATGGAAAGGAAAGGTAGGAGGAGTACCTCATATTTTTTGCTTCATCAGCCCAACAAGTTTGGTCTCCATGTTGCGGCTCACGGAAAGGCGGTTCAGATAGCCAGCGTGTAATTCATCAACAGTCAGCTTCTCCGAGCTAGGGAATTCAAAGACAATCTTCTCCCTCTCTGGTGAGGGCACTTAATCCTTGCCAATGTGTTTTGATAACACATGGGAAGGATCCAGAGATTTATAACCCGTCCCAGTGACAGTAATCTCCTCATGAGAAGCCACATTCTTGGTCGTTGGTGAAGGGCTGGGCGGCTTATGATCGACTTCCGGATGAGCCTCCGGACCTGACATACCAAAGTCAGCCGGCTCAGTATGCGGAGGACCGAGGTTGGAAAAGGTGGTAGGCGTAAGCGAGGCGGTTGGCCTGCGCCTAGTGCTTAAGCGGTGCTTAAGCGCCCTAGGCGTAGCCTAGGCGGTAATATAGTTTCTACTATTGGGATGTATTTATGATTATTATATGTTTATTATATTAATTTAGAGCATACATATAAGTTAACTACCAGCTATTGCCATTGGAATATGGCTCATTTGACATATTAGTGCAATATGGCATGATTTCTCTCTCGGTAGACAATTTCTTGCATGTCCTGCCTAGGCTTTCGCTTATGCCCTAGGCGAGGCGTTTGGCCATTGCCTAGTGCCTAGGCATGCCTAAGAGCCTCCTAGGCACTGCCTTTTCCAACAGTGCGGAGGAGCATCCTTAGGGGCGCCTTTGTCAGCCTCAAAGGGGTCAACATAAGCTTCAGGAGAATCCGGCTTAGGATCCTCCGGCTCTTAGACATTTGGAGTGGCGGAAGACCCACTCACTTTTCTTCGTTTAGCTTGAGCTCTATAAGCAAAGGTAAAATTCAATGAAGTTAGCAAGGATAAGAATGATAATACATGGTGTGGAATATAAGAGTGCATACTTTGGATTGATAAAAAAGGAGGCAGCTTGGAGGTGGTTGAGTCACCGGAAGTAGGGAGCAAGTCCTGGAAAGTTAAGATAGTGAAAGTATAAGCAAGCCACAATGCTAGATTACTATGAAGAGTAAAATTCAAAGCTGTGGAATACATCGTTGCACCGTTTTCGAGGAGCCGACTCATTTGGTAAGCCGGCCAAGAGGTCTTCAGAGCCGGTACTTCGGGTCTGACGCCGATGGTCATCTTGTCATTTCTTCAAAAGAGAGTTGGAATCCAAATGAACAAAGGGACGTGAGCACTTTACCTTTCATATAGCCCGCCGTATTCTTTTTACTGGTAAAAGTTCCGAGTCAGAGGAGATAATGGTTACCTCTATGGCATCAGCATGACTGGTTTTCGCCTCTTCCTGTGAGTAATCATTGTCAATGAGTTGCATAAAGAGAAGGCCAAGGGAGTCAAGTTCTACCTTCGAGTCATCAAGCTAAAGAAGTTTAGCGGCGGTTTGTTTCTTTTTGCAACCCGTAGTGTTCGTAGTACGGGTCTTGGTTGTCTTCACCTTCTTTTTGGGAGCGGGCGTAAACTTCTTCTTCCAGAAGTTGGACTTTGCCAACATATGAGTCAGAGAAGGGTCACAAAGAGTATGAATCACAAGATTGAGAGGTCACAAACCAAACGGTTTATTCAAAGGATTTTTACCTCTGGAGCCGTGTTAAGAACACAGAACGGCTTCAACCCGGTCTGGTTACCTGCAGCTTGAGGCTCTCCAAGCAGCGACTTCATGATGGTATTGAGATCCTTTTTGTTTAAAGGTGTCCAGTTAAAGCGCATCGGATCGCTCGCTACACCGGAATATTCACACATCAGCTTATCACACCGGCTCAGCGGCATGATCCTCCAGCCGACTTAGCAGTGAGTCAAGTCCACGCCGGTGAGGCCATTAGCTAGCAGGGCTAAAATCTTCAAGATAGCCAGAGCATACTTAACACGCTCCGCCGCGCTCATCCGTTCAGGAAGCTCAGTGTTGGTGCAGAGCCGGGTTGAGTGGTAACCCAGAAGTGGATTCTCTTCAGTCGGAGAAGTGCCTTTGCAATAAAACCAGGTCCGATTCTAGTCTTTGGGATGGTTGGGCAGGATGTCAGCAAGAAAAGCTATGTCCCTTCGCCTCTAGATGGAGACCCCTCCCATCTTGAGACTCGGCCCGGCTGCTAGCTCGGTCTGGCGGTTGATGTAGAAAAATTCTCTGAAAAGATCTACAGTGGGCTCCTCTTGTAGAAAACCTAGCAATACAAAAATATAAAGCTAAGTCGGTAGTGGTGTTCAGCGGGTTACATTAACATTCTAAGCCGCCATCTGTTGTGAGACCAAGGCAAGCAAGGGAGGCTGTTGGGTGAGCCGACAGCTGTCGGGGGGATTACCCCCAGGTAGGCTCAAGGAGACGACTCAACATTTCAAAACATTAGGGGACCCACCCCCGGTATGCCAAGCCCCACGAATCAACAAGACAATCTAAGAAGTGAAGATAGAAGAAAAAGCTACAGCCCGGCCGGCTAGCTACTCATGGCCGGCCGCAGGCTGCTAGCTCCTCCTGGCTGACTGGAGGCTGGCCGGCTCCTCCTGTCCGGCTCCTCATGCCCGACTCCTCCCGTCCGGCTCCTCCCATCTGGCTCCTCCTGGCCGGCTCCCCCTATCCGTATCCTCTTGGCCGTCTACCCCTGGCCGGCTCCTCTTGTGCGGCTCCTCCTATTTGGCTCCTCCCGTCCGGCTCCTCCTGGTCGGCTCCTCCTGTCCGACTCCTCTTGGCCGGTTGCTCCTACCGGCTGCAGACCGGCGAAGTCAGCTCCAGGCGTCTCATCGAACACAAGCTGACGACACAGTAGCTGACGGACCGCAGAGCCTGCCACCTCGCTATAGTCGGGCACTATTGGTGAATAGTGCCCCGCTATGCACCCGTCACGCGTCACTTCACTGCGCTCCAATAGTGACGCACTGTAGCATGCATCATGAGTCATATCACATGTTACCTCCAATAGTGTAATTAGGCCATGTGGGCCACCCCTTGTCCCCTGATCCTTCCTTTATAAGAGGCACCTGGGGAGGTCCCTCTCACACACACTCATGGGAGGCCTCCTCTCATCCTCTCCCTCTCACTCATGCTCACGCATGCATGCATAGGAGGCTAAGGTAAGGAGCTCACAGCTCCCTCTTCCTCCTCAGATACTGCTCCAGGAGCAACCTTGTACTACATATACACATCATATACAGACATGCAGGAGTAGGGGTATTATCTCTCCGGAGAGCCCCGAACCCAGGAAAACCACCACGTGTTGGTACCCTATCCCATCTTGGATCTCCAGTGTAGCCTTGCTCTCACCTCTTAAGCCATCCCATGGCATCTTCCGTCCTTGCGGCACCCCCCGTGAGAAAATGACGACAACAGTGCAGCGGCGGGTTGAAAAGACGACTACTGAAAATTTTACTAAGTGTTGGCAAACAGAAATTTTCAATTATGTCAACAATTACAGGATCTATGGGTGGAGATAAATAGTTGAAGAACAAGATCTACGGGCGAAGAACATGTAGTTCATGCGGGAGTTTCTATCCAAGTTTCTAATCTATGATGAGCATCGATGCATACTAGATGGAGTACCACACCAGACGGATGGTATTTTTAAGGCCCGAAAGATGCGTCATCTACTGATCTTCATTGAGTACTCCGGCGACCGATGACGAACGTAGAAAAGCTATGGTGAACTAATGCGGATCTAAGAAGGGAAGAGGAACAAACCTGTCGGGTGCGGAGAAGATGGCCGACAGGCCGGCGAGCTCTGGTTCGATCAGGTTGATGCAGCGGCCTCATCGGAGAAGACAAGGAAGGACATGCGACGGCGCCGGAGCTTCAGTTGTGCAAGCACTAGAGGAAGAAGGAGGGAGATGGTGGCGGAGGGGAGGAGAAAAGAAATCGTACCCCCTCCCTCGCCTATTTATGAGATGGGACAACAACAGTCCGTGTGGGAATCGACGAGGCACAATGATGATTTGGCCAAAAGAGATGCCTCGATTTTCGGGCCGACCGTTTAATGAGATGATCTATTGTGACATCACGAAATATTTGTTGAATATATCCAACATGACGTCATGGCGGGTTAAAAGTTTTATTTTCACGTGAATAAGTTCGTGAGACTCGCCACCAAAATGGTCTAAAGATTGACATGAACAAGTTCAAATCAATCTGGGGCCAAATATTGGGGATATAAACCCGTGGCGAGACCCACCTAGGAGGGGCTGGGTTAGGCCTGCCGGCTCATAGTCAAGGCCTTTAAGTGGTCCAGAGGATTGAAGACAAGACTACGTGGTGACTCACTAGATGGGCCAAGATGGAGGCCAAGATTCGGAAGATGGTGTGAGACCCGGACGCGTGAGCCGCCCGGGAGACGGCTTGCCTAGGAAGGAAAGGCGGCCTAGAGACAAGATTGGACACCTGTAGCGACCCGACCTGAAAGGTCAAGTCTCCGGTGTTTCCGTACCATCCCAAGATCATGCTGGTACACACACGGTACATCAATGTATATATCAAAGGGAAATCACACAGCATTTTATTAACGAAATCTCATATCGAGTCCTTTATTACAATAATCATTACAATAAAGTGGCCGAGGCCAACTCATGAGAATAACTAAGTGTTGCGGAAGCGTCATGGTAGATGAGTCCATCTGACTCCAAAGGGCATCTCGCCAAGCGTAGAGCGTGTCCTCACTCCTGGTCGGAAAAGTACTCTGCAACATGATACATTGCAGCCGTGTAGGTCAGCATATGGAATATGCCGGCAAAGTCACAAGAGAGGGGGTGAAAATAATCAGCTAGTCTACATGCATATATGGCAAGTGGGGTGGTAAGTTTTTTTTGCGTAAAACCAAGTTTTTCCTACATCAAAAGAGGGGCTAAGCAAAAATATTACTAAGTTGGTTGATTAATGAGATGGTTCCGCCAACCAATCCTCATACCCAAATTATTAATGCCCACATCATCATATTAATTTGTGTTGAGAATTCCGGAAGTTTCAGTTCCTTTGGCTCAAGTCGTCCATGACCGTGGACACGGCTAATCGATTAGGTTGAGTACTCTGCAGAGCTTTGCACATGTTCCCCACAAGATTTGATCGCCTCCGTTGGATTCCTCGCACTTCAGGGTGTTTGAGGAACGGATGACCAAAACATGGTCTTCTAAGGGGTCCCACTGAGACTCTGTTGGTGCCCATCCTTTCCTACCGTTCTTCTACATCTCGTAGCACCGCCTGTCCAGTGTCGCCACAATATCCAACCAAGCCAGAGCCCATAATGGCTTGTGGCTGTGCAGGTAAGCCTTGGGTCTTGAAGCATCCTTCCATCCCTTCGTGCCTGGGTGGACCTTTCCGCATGAATACTGGCACATCTCCAGCATCACCTAGGCTAACCACTGGTTTCTCCAGGGCGCCGTTCAACCATCATCCACCCAGAGGTGAGTTGAAAACTTGAAGTCTTGAAGTCTTGATCATCATAGGTCTTGAAGTTATTACCTCACAACCCTCATGATTCACACAACCCACCCCGTCTACTAACAGCACAGCAAAACAAATGTAACGTTTCCGGGGGTCAAAGATGTCAAAGGGGTTGAGGGGGGGTGGTACCTACCACATGATACTACTTCAATGTAACCAAGTTTCCAACTAACCTATCTTGCATGCAATTGGGGAGATGGTAGAACTAATGCATATAAAACATGGGTAAAAACATGATCAAGGTGACTTGCCTGATTGATGATCTTCATACGTGAGTGACTCTAGGTAACAAGCTTCGCACTCCGGATAATCTAACGAAGCAAACAAGCACTCAATAAGCATACAACAAAATATGTAATTCCCAAACATCAACAATGAACTAGTAAACAATCAAGACAAAAACAATGCACACATCACAAACAAGAAAACACACAAGGTTTTGTTTACTAGAAGATGATGGGAAAATCAATACTAAGATAACTAAACTATTTGTATTAACAAAACAATGGTTGACAGCAAGTAAACAATAAATATTTTTACTAATAAACAGAATAAAATCATTTTAAAGTTTTGTAAGAAAAACATTAGTAAAGTTTTGATAAAAAAAACTATATGAAGCAACTATAGTTTTACTAACAAAAGAATGAAACTAAACTTATTATTATTACTAAGACATTATCTAAACAGAATGGAAATTACTAAAAACTTGGCTTAGAAACAGAATTAAATTATATAAAACTTTGTTGAAAGAAAACTATTACTAACTAGTTGTTTTAGTTCAAATTAAACCTATTAGAAAAGAAATTGTGATTCCTATATTAATAAAGAAATAAACTAAGCAATTTTATATTTTTATTAATAGTAAGTAAAACACTAAATGTTTAAGCAACAGAACCTATTAAACAAACAGAACTAAATTCTAATTTAAACTAACTAAATCTAAGTTAAATAAAACTATACTAACTAATAGGCAGAATCTGTTTATAGCTAAAACACTAAGAAAAATCATCCTAAAAATTCTCAAACTAAACATGAAGGTATTCCTAACTAATACCAAATAGTAGCAAAAAGATTCATGTCAAAATCTATTTTCAAACTCTAGTTATTTAGATTTGAATGTTTTGAGAAAATTTGATTCAATTCAAATTTTATAGTTCAAATTTGAAATTTAAAAGTACAGGGTAAAACTACATGAAAAATGTGAGCTATTGCAAAAAGAATCAACTCAAAACATTAAATAGATTAAAAGTTATAGCTAAAACAAATTCAGAATAGTTTCTGTTAACTAAAACAAAACAGAAAAAAGGAAAAAAAATCTATCGGACGGCCAGGGGTGACGTGGCAGATCCCTATTGGCTGGCTAGAGCGTGCGTGTATGAGATATGGGCGGGCGACCGAACTCTAATGAAAAACGATTCGGGGCTAAGTTAATCTAATCGGGGCCGTTGAGTAAAGATCCAATGGATGGGGATGGGTCCAATGACTTACCGGAGCGGGAGGAGGTCTCCGGCGAGTGGTGGCGACGGCCGGTGGTCGGAGGAGGTTGGGTAGGTGTCTCCGGTGGTCGAGGGAGGCAGTGGAGTGGTCCGGGCGGCGGTGCTTGACGTCCGGCGTCGAACGGTGGCGTCGGAGAGGCGAGGGGAGGTCGGAGTCGATGGCCACGAGCAATAGGGAGCTCCGATGGTGGCAGGGGCTCCGGCGAGGGTTTGCGGCGGCGTTCTGGCGACGGGAGAGGGGGCTCGGGGGGGAAATGGATGCGGGGAGTTGGGGCTCTTATATAGGCCGGAGAGGAGTCGGGAAAATAAAGGAGGGCGCGGATCCGGCGATGGAGAGAATCACGGCGGCGGCGCGGAGGGAGGAAGGGGACGACCGGTGCGGATGTTTCGGGCGGTCGGGTGGGTCCGGGCTGTCAGCGAGAGCGGGAGCGTCGGCAGCGCGTCGGTCAGCCGAAATCAAGGGGATTCGGCATTTAAGAGGTGGGCCAGCCCGAATCGTTTCTTAATTCCTTTCCTTTTTTAATAAAACAGCGTAATAAAAAGCTTTTATGGCAAATAATATATTTCCAAATATAGGAGTATTATATATAAAAATTATCAGCATAAAATATTCCATTCAGTGAACATTTTTATTCTGGTATTTGAGTACTTCTAAAAAAATATTATTTTCAGAATTGGCCTAATTGTTTTAAATCCTTTTTTGCAAATATTTTCAAAATAACTCCTGGTAATTATTGTGCAAATAAATCACAAATTTGGTCCTGGTGTGGAGTGTCATCTTCCTCCTCTCTTATTTGAACTTTTTACCAACATTTCAAATAGGTGAAAGCAACATGGAAAAAAAATAGGAAGGGCTTTCAGAATTTGAAAAGGGGCATTTCAACAATACCACACATTCAAGCAATGATGGTGATAGATGCATAGCTATATTCATAACATTCCAAAATGGAATTTTGGGATGTTACAACACCTCATGTAAGTAAGTTTGGACTCTTGTAACCCCAGGGCCTCGACCTACCTATATAAAGGCGAGACCATGCGGCGACTTAGGACAGGAAACAATTGATCGATAGCTAGGTCAAACGAATCCGCTCCCTTGTAATCGATATACCATCAATACAACACCATCAATACAACATAAAGAGACGAGATCACATCATTATGAGAATGATGTGATGGACAAGACCCAAAATATGAACGTAGCATATGATCGTGTCAGTTTATTGCTATTGTTTTCTGCATGTCAAGTCTCTGTTCCTATGACCATGAGATTGCAACTCACTCACACCGGAGCAGTACCTTATGTGTATCAAACATCACAATGTAAATGAGTGGCTATAAAGGTTCTTGAAAGGTATCTCCAAGGGTGTTTGTTGAGTTGGCATGGATCAAGACTGGGATTTGTTACTCCGTGTGATGGAGAGGTATATCAGGGCCCACTCGGTAATACAACATCACAATGAGCCTGGCAAGCAATGTGACTAAAGAGTTAGCCACGAGATCTTGTATTATGGAATGAGTAAAGAGACTTGCTTGTAACAATATTGAACTAGCTATAGAGATATCGATGATTGAATCTCGAGCAAGTAACATACCGAAGAACAAAGGGAACTGCATACGGGATTAACTAAATCCTTGACATAGAGGTTCAACTGATAAAGATCTTCGTATAATATGTAGGAACCAATATGGGCATCTAGGTCCCGCGATTGGTTATTGACCGTAGAGGTGTCTCAGTCATGTCTACACAGATCTCGAACCCGTAGGGCTACACACTTAATGTTCGGTGACTTTTCGGTATTATTGAGTTATGTATGTTGGTCGCCAAAGATTATTCAGAGTCCTGGATGAGATCCCGGGCATCACGAGGAGCTCCGGAATGGACCATAGGTAAAGATTGATATATAGGAAAGAGGTATTTAGGTTCCCGAAAAGTTTTGGGTACTTCCGGTAGTGTATCAGGAGTGACGAATGGGTTCTGGGGGTCCACCTCTCTACCCTCGCTTGCTGGATCAAGGAGGCGGACATCGTAAATCTATACATGTGTTGAATGCGGAGGTGCCGTTCGTTCAATGCTAGATCGTGAATAGATCATGGGACGGCTTGGGATTTGGATTGCGAAGACGTTCCACTACATCAACCGCGTTTCTTAATGCTTCCCGCTTAGCGATCTACAAGGGTATGTGGATCTGATCTCTCGCCTCATAGATGCTCATCACCGTGGATATATCTTGTATGTGCATAGGAATTTATTTGTTTCCCATGCAATGTTCCCTATCAGTGGTATCAGAGCTAGGTCTATGCGTAGATGAGATCACGAGTAGAACACAAAGGAGTTTGTGAGCGTTGACATTCAGATTGCTTCCTCAGTCTTTTCTTGATTTAGAGGTATTGTGGGATGAAGCGGCCTGGACTAACCTTACTAGTCCACGTACGAGAGACCGGTCCCATCGACTGACATGTGACTTTGTTGCATAAAGATGGTTGGCGGGTATCTGTCTCTCCCACCATAGGGTTATTTTTAATTATTGTCAATCATTAAGAACTATGTAATGCTTTACTTTAGCGCTAAGCTATAGAAATAATAGTAGAAGCATGGTGGGCGCAACAACCCTGATGGCGACACAATAATGGAGATCATGATGATGGATATCATGTTGTAATGCCGGTGACGATGCAGATCATGCCGGTGCTTTGGAGATGGAGATCAAAAGCACAAGTTCATGATCATATCAAGTCACTTATGATTTGCATGTGATGTTAATCCTTTTATGCATCTTATTTTTTCTTAGGACGACGGTAGCATTATAAGGTGATCCTCCACTAAAATTTCAAGATAAACTTGTGTTCTCCCCAAGTGTGCACCGTTGTGAAAGTTCGTCATTTCGAAGCACCACGTGATGATCGGGTGTGATAGACTCTACGTTCACATACAATGGGTGCAAGCCAGTGTTGCACATGCGGAACACTTGGGTTAAAATTGATGAGCCTTGCATGTACAGACATGGTGTTGGGGATATAAACCCGTGGCGAGACCCACCCAGGAGGGGCCGGGTCACACTTGGCGGCTCATAGTCAAGGCCTTTAAGTGGTCCGGAGGATTGAAGACAAGACTACTGGCGACTCACCAGATGGGCCAAGATGGAGGCCCAGAGTCGGAAGATGGCATGAGACCCAGGCACATGAGCCGCCCAGGAGACAGCTTGCCTAGGAAGGCAAGGCGTCTTAGAGACAAGATCGGATACCTCGTATAAGTCGGTTCGGAATCTTGTAACCCCAGGGCCTCGACCTACCTATATAAAGGCGACACCCTGCAGTCACTTAGGACAAGAAACAATTGATTGATATCTAGGTCAAGCGAATCCGCTCCCTTGTAATCGACACACCATCAATACAACACAAAGCAGGACGTAGGCTTTTACCTCTTTCCGCGGGGGCGAACCTGGGTAAACTCGTGTCTCTTGTGCCATTCAACACCTTTGAGTCCACCGCCTTAGCGATAGCCTCAAACCTAAGTCCTAGGACATCTACCATGACAAAACCACGACACATGGCCTCGGAACACAAGAGACTAAAAGGTCGAGCATGAGTAATATAGTAGATATGATCAACATGGAGATGTTCACCATTGAAACCACCTCATCTCACGTGATGATCGGACTTGCGTTGGTGAATGTGGATCATGTATCACTCGGATGACCAGAGGAATGTCAATTTGAGTGGGAGTTTTATAAGTAATATGATTAACTAAACTCCTTATCATGAACATAGTCTAAAGTTGTCTTTGCAAAATTATGTTGTAGATCAATAGCTTGCGTTGTAGCTCCCCTATGTTTTTGGTACGTTCCTAGAGAAAATAGAGTTGAAAGATGATGGTAGCAATAATGTGGATTGGGTCCGTGATTTGAGGATTGTCCTCATTGCTGCATAGAAGGCTTATGTCCTTAATGCACCGCTCGGTGCACCACCCACTCAAGCGTTAGTCAGGCACGCTTTTGATGACTACTTGATAGTTTAGTGCGTCATGCATTATGGCTTAGAATTGAGACTCCAAAACGTTTTGAACGTCACAGAACATATGAGATGTTCTAAGAGCTGAAATTGGGATTTCAGGCTCATGCCCGTTGTTGAGAGGTATGAGACCTCCAACAAGATTCTTTGCCCACGATATAAAGGAGAATAGCTCAATCAGTGAGCATGTGCTCAGATTGTCTGGGTGCTACAATTGCTTGAATCAAGTGGGAGTTAATCTTCCAGATAAGATAGTGATTGATATAGTTCTCCAAGTCATCGCCACAAAGCTACTAGAGCTTCATGATGAACTATAAATATGCTAGGGATGGAAAAGATGATCCCTGAGCTATTCGCGATATTTGAAACCTTGAAGATAGAAATCAAGAAGTAGCATCAAGTGTTGATGGTTAGTGAAACCACTAGTTTCAACAAGGGCAAGGGCAATAAGGGAAAGTTCATGGATGGCAAGCCAGTTGCCGCTCTAGTGAAGAAACCCGAGGTTGAACCCAAACCACAGACTAAGTACTTCTATAATAAGGGGAACAGTCACTGGTAGCAGAACTACCCCAGATACTTGGCAGATAAGAAGGCTGGCAACATCAACAGAAGTATATTTGGTATACGTGTTATTGGTGTGTACCTTGCTAGTACTCCTAGTAGCACCTGTGTATTAGATACCGGTTCAGTTGCTAACATTGCTAACTCTAAGTAAAAGCTACGGAATAAACGGAGACTAGCTAAGGGTGAGGTGACGATGTGTGTTGGAAGTGTTTCCAAGGTTGATGTGATCACCATCGCACTCTCCATCTACCTTCAGGATTAGTGTTGAACCTAAATAAATGTTATTTGGTGTTTGCGTTGAGCATGAACATGATTAGATCGTGTTCATTGCAATATGGTTATTCATTTAAGTCAGAGGATAATGGTTATTCTGTTTACACGAATAAATCCTTCATTGGCCATGCACCCAAATGTGAATGTTTTATTGAATCTCGATCGTAGTGATACACATGTTCATAGTATTGATGCCCAAAGATGCAAAGTTAATAATGATAGTACCACATACTTGTGGTAGTGCCGCTAAAGGTCATATTGGTGTAAAGCGCATGAAGAAACTCCGTGGTGATGGATCTTTCGACTCACTCGATTTCGAATCGGTTGAGACATGCGGACCATGCCTCATGGGCAAGATGACTAAGACCCCGTTTTCTGGTATGAAGGAGCGGGCAAGTGAATTATTGGAAATGATACAAGTTGATGTATGTGGTCCAATGAGTGTTGAAGCGTGCGGTGGATATCGTTATTTTTTTACCTTCACTAATTATTTGAGTAGGTATGAGTATATTTACTTAATGAAACACAAGTCTCAAACGTTTGAAAAGTTCAAGAAAATTCAGAATGAAGTTTAAGATCATTGTGACAAGAAGATAAAATGTCTATGATATGATCATGGAGGTGAATATCTGAGTTACGAGTTTGGTATGCAACTTAAGGCAACGTGAAAATTTCTCCACAACTCACGCCACCAGGAACACCATAGTGTAATGGTGTGTCCGAACGTCGTAGTCGTGCTCTATAGGATATGGTGTGTACTATGATGTCTCTTACCGTTTTGCCACTATCGTTTTGGGGTTATGCATTAGAGACAACTACATTCACTTTAAATAGGGCACCATCTAAATCCGTTGAGATGACACCGTATGAATTATGGTTTGACGCAAACCTAAGTTGTCATTCCTCAGAGTTTGGGAATGCGACTCTTATGTGTGATAAGCTCAAACCCAAAGCGGAAAGTTGCATCTTCATAGGAAACCCTAATGAAATAGTTGGGTATACCTTCTATCTCAGATCCGAGGGCAAAGAGTTTGTTGCTAAAATGGTTCCTTTCTCGAGAAACGGTTTCTCTCAAAAGAATTGAGTGGGAGGAAAGTAGAACCTGATGAGGTTGTTGAACCGTCACTTCAGTTGGAGAGTAGCACGACGCAAAAAGATGTTTCTGCGGTGCCTGCACAAAGTGAAGAGGAAGCAAATGATGATGGTCATGAAGCTTCAGATCAAGTTACTACCAAACCTCGTAGGTCGAGAAGGACACGTGCTGCACTAAGCGATATAGTGATCCTGTCTTGGAGGTCATGTTGTCAGACAATAGTGAACCTACGAGCTAAGAAGAAGTGATGGTGGGCCCTGATTCCAACAAATGGCTAGGAGCCATGAAATCTGAGGAAGGATCCATTTATGAAAACCAAGTATGGACTTTGGTAGACTTGCCTGATGAACGACAGGATGTTAAGTACAAATGGACCTTTAAGAAGAAGACAAATGCCGATGGTAAATGTCACCATTTATAAAGCTCGACTCGTCGCAAAGAAGTTTCCGACAAGTTAAAGGAGTTGACTATGATGAGACTTTCTCACCCGTAGTGATGCTAAAGTCTGTTGGGATTATATTAGCAGTTGCTGCATTTTTTGATTATGAAATTTGGCACTTGGATGTCAAAACATAGTTTCCTTAACAGTTTCCATGAGGAAAGGTTGTATGTGATACAACTAGAAGGTTTTGTCGGTCCTAAGGATGCTAAAAGGTATGAAAGCTCTAGTGACCCTTCTATGGATCTAAGCAAGCATCTCGGAGTTGGAATATATGCTTTGATGAGGTATCAAATCTTTTGGGTTTATATAAAGTTTATAAGAAACTTGTATTTACAAGAAAGTGAGTGGGAGCACTATAGAATTTCTGATAAGTATATGTGGATGGCATATTGTTGATCGAAAATAAATAATGTAGAATTTTTGGAAAGCATAAATAGTTGGTTGAAAGGAGTTTTCAAAGGAAGACCTGGAAAGAAGCTACTTAAATATTGGGCATAAAGATCTATAGAGATAGATCAAGACGTCTGATAAGACTTGCAGTGAGTACATACCTTGACAAGATTTTGAAAGAGTTCAAAATGGATCAGTCAAAGAAAGAGTTCTTGCCTGATTTGCAAGTTGTGGAGTTGAGTGAGACTCAAAGCTCGACCATGGAAGAAGAAAGAGACAGGACGAAGGTCGTCCCCTATGCCTTATCCATAGGCTCTATATAGTATGCCATGTTGTGTACCGCACCTGGTGTGTGCCTTGCCATGAGTATGTCAAGGGGTACAAGAGTGGTCCAAGAGTGGATCACGGGACTGCGGTGAAAATTATCCTTAATAACTAGAGGACTAAGGGAATGTTTCTCAGTTATGGAGTTGATAAAGAGTTTGTCGTAAAGGGTTACGTGAATGCAAGCTTTAACACCAATCCGGATGACTCTGAATTGTAGTACGGATATGTATAGTGGAGCAGTCATTTGGAATAGCTTCTAGTGGAGCCTGGTAGCATCATCTACAGTATGCCATAAAGTTTTGTAAAGTACACACGGATCAGAATGTTGTAGGCCCATTAACTAAAATCCCTCTCACAAGCTAAACATGATCAAACCCTAGAACTCATTGGGTGTAAATCACATTGTGATGTGAACTAGATTATTGACTCTAGTGCAAGTGGGAGACTGTTGGAAATATGCCCTAGAGGCAATAATAAATTAGTTATTATCATATTTCCTTGTTCATGATAAACGTCTATTATCCCTGCTAGAATTGTATTGATCGGAAACTCAAATACATGTGTGGTTACATAGACAAACAATGTGTCCCTAGTGAGGCTCTAAAAGACTAGCTCGTTGTTCAAAGATGGTCAAGGTTTCCTAGCCATAGACATGAGTTGTCATTTGATAAGGAGATCACATCATTAGGAGAATGATGTGATGGATAAGACCCAAACTATGAACGTAGCATATGATCGTGTCAGTTTATTATTATTGTTTTCTGCATGTCAAGTATCTGTTCCTATGACCATGAGATCATGCAGCTCACTGACACTAGAGGAGTACCTTGTGTGTATCAAATGTCACAACGTAACTGGGTGACTATAAATGTGCTCTATAGGTATCTCCGAGGGTATGTGTTGAGTTGGCATGAATCAAGACTGGGATTTGTTACTCCGTGTGACGGAGAGCACTGGTAGAAAAAGGCCCATTTGTCCCGGTTGCAGAGGCCCATTTGTCCCGGTTCTGGAACTGGGACTAAAGGGTCGGTACTAAAGCCCAATACCTTTAGTCCCAGTTCGCCTACGAACCGGGACAAATGGGGCTCCACGTGGGCTGTTGTGGTGCGCTGGGGCGGAGGACCTTTAGTCCCGGTTGGTAACACGAACCAGGACCAAAAGGCATCCATGTGTGAGTAGTCCAGGGCCTGGGGTTTTTTTTTTTTTTGAAAGGGGGGGTGGGGGGTTTAGGGGGTTTTGCAGAGTTAATTTAGGGGTTTCATATATTATTTTAGCTAGCTAATAGAGAGAAGTGTCCTCTCTTATCTCCGTGCTTGGTCGATGCTACGTACTATACGTATAGAGAGGACTCGACATGCTAGCTAGTAAGAAAATGAAGGAAACCATTAAGTACAGAAGATCGTCATGAACGTATACAGAGAGAAGTGGCCGACCTCTCCTTCTCCGAGAGATTGGTCGAACAACAAGTTTTCGTATATCTATCCGGCGCTACTGGCTACATATATACAATATAAGATCTCTTACAATCCCCTAACATCTGAACTCAACTTCCACATGGTATTCTCCGTGTTTATCGATGACGTGGTCAAGAAAGAATCCCGCCAATTCCTCTTGAATTGCTTTTATGCGATCTTGTGGTAGGAGTTGATCCTGCAGCTCCGAAAGCTAATTTGAAGAAGGGGGTCAATACATATATATGAATGAAACTCAACACAAATGATGATAAAAAAATAAAATTGTGAATATTATTGCTTACGCACTTCAAAATCTTCTTTAGAGTAGGCGGCATGCTTAGAGGTCGTCGCTTCGTAGATGTACTCGGAAACGTAGTATCCACAAAGATTAGTCCCTTCTTCCTGCCACAACCACTTTACGAGAAATAGAGGTCAATCAAACTGATAATCAAGCATTATAAATGGTATTGATGAAAACTAGCTAGAATCAATGGGAGATGCGCGGAACTAGCTAGTAGTACTTACTTTCCGGTATGTAAATTGCTGCTTCCCTGGCAGTCCCGGAGCTATTGCGGTGAACTGTTTCCAAACCCTGCCAGACAAAGAAAATAATTATTACCTGATATCAGGAAATGAATAAAGTTGCCGATATGGTGCGATAATGATCGATTGAACTTACTTCACGAGCATTTCAGTGATCGCCGCATACTGCTTGCGATCTTTTCGTCTTGAGTCTAAGACGGTTACTAGTCCCTCCACAAGCTTAATCTCTAGGAGAATAAAGTGGAAGCTGTGCACGCATGCATAACTCATCAATTACATTACTATAACCTCGAGTAATAAGGAAAACCGAATATGCACAAGACAGTAACACTCACTCGAAGTTGTAAGGAAAGATTATTTTATCTTTGTTTTGATGTTTAAGCAACGAATTTAGCAAGTTGGCCTCGGCTCGTTTGGCATCATGTTTAATTTCCCATTCATTAAAGAGATTTAGGTTAATGAACCCAATATTATAGATTTGTTTTTTCTTGCATTCGACAATCTTCAATCTGCATGATATAGTGAGGATAATTATATGTACATGCAATGAAAGAGGTGAGCTATATATAGAGACTTAATTAAAGAAGTAGTACTTAGAAACAGTAGCAAGTGACAATTACTTTATCGATGGCCATTTGATTGAAAAGCTGGAATAACTCCTCAAATGGAACACACAACAGTTCAATTCCAACGAGGCCGTGCTCCTCTTTAACTGTCAGCATCAAAGTATCCGTCCCAGACTTGCAGGTGTCCATGTACCACTCATGGAATCTTCGCATCAGCGTTGTTAGAGGAGAATGACCAGGTCTGATGAGAGGCTTCCCGTGCTGGTATTTGTGATCGTCCGCCTCCATTATATGAAAATGTACATTGTCGGGCAGGTAATCACCAGGATTGGTACCGGGCACCATTACCGGTAGATTTGGGACGATATCGCTAGACACCTTCAGCGGGGGGGCACGATTGGTTCGCCTGTTCGCCGAGCTGGGGAATTTTTTTCCCTTTTGTAATTTGTTCTTGTCTCCTTTTGTCAGTTCTAGTGGTTCCAGACCGGCGCGCTTCTAGCGCTGTCTTTTTAATAGTGCGGACATAGTTGTCATCCGGCGGAGGCGGTGGTGGTCGCTTCAGGGCATCCAAAGTGCGCTTCACTTTCACCGGATCTATCTTCTCCTCCGGAGGTGGATTTTTCTTTGTAAAAAACTCCTTCACTTGGCCTTTAGAGATCTTCGCATTTTCCTCGTCGCTCTTCTCGTAAGGTAACTGCTCAAGAGGCTTGAGAGATGATGGACTGTATTGGTATCGCCTCCCGCCACTGGTTGTACTGCTAGATGCCGGAGCAGCCGGAGCGGCGGCGGCTGTCTTCTTTTGGTGCTTACGAGGCGGAGAAGGAGTGTTACGAGGAGGCGGAGCAGCCGGAGCGGCGGCGGCTCTCTTCCGCCCTTGCTGAGGAGGCGGAGGAGGAGGCGGGCTGCTCGGACGCGCCGGCGCAGGCGGAGAAGGAGGCGGAGTGCCACCATGCGCCGAAGCAGGCGGAGTGCCCTGATCACTCGCCGGAGGAGGAGGCGGAGGAGGAGGCAGAGTGCCCTGACTCACTGGAGGAGGAGGAGGAGGAGGAGGAGGCGTCCAGTTCGGAAGCTTGATGAGCTCCTTCTGCCATAGACATGTAGTCTTCAGAGCACATTCCAGCAGAGTCTCCCCTTCACCGGTAGGGTGGTCAAGCTCGAGGTCCTCAAATCCCTCCTCTATCTCATCGACCATCACAATAGCATAGCCTTGTGGAATCGGAAGGCAGTGAAAAGTTGCGCCGGGTTTGGAAGGTGCAACAGAGCCGACAGCCGCCTTGTCTTTGCGGTGATGCCATTGCGTCATAAGGTTGCAAGGTTGATCCTCCTTGATAGCATCCACGGGGTAGCTGGGAGCCGTGAAGTCAGGCTGGTCAAGCTCGGTGGAAGCCATGCTGCTTCTCCGCTGAGTTGGCGGGGTAGCTTCTTGGATAGCTTCGTCCCGCTGAGATCGCTGGTTCTCAACTGCTTGTTTCTCTAGCGCTAGTACTCTTTCATTCAGCTTCTGCATATCACTTTGCTCCTGTTTCCGCTTCCTCTCCCTGGATTTGTAACCTTCTGCGTCGGGAAACCCAACCTTCCACGAAATGAAGCCTGCCGTGCCTCGTGTTCGTCCTGGGTGCTCAGGATTCCCGAGGGCCTGTGTGAGCTCATCATTCTCTCTATCGGGAACGAACGTCCCTTCCTGCGCTATGGCGATATATTGTCGAAGATTCTTGACCGGTATTGACAGTTGCTCGTTCGTCCAAACGCACTTTCCTGTTTCAGGGTCCAAGGTTCCCCCAGCCCCGAAGAACCAAGTCCTTGCACGGTCTGGCCAGTACAATATCTCTCGTTGGACCCCTTTAGCAAGCAGGTCCTTCTCAGCCTTGTCCCACAACGGCCGGGCTTTGATGTAGCCACCTGACCCCGTGCGATGGTGAAGCTTCTTCTTTGCAGCATTTATCTTGTTTGTCGCTGACATCTTCCTACTCTTCTCCGATGTCTTGTGGGCCACAAATGCGGGCCAGTGATCTCTTATCTTCTCAAATCGGCCGGTGAATGTTGGAGTCTTCCCTTTGTCGATAAACGTTGATTTCAACTCATTCTTCCACCTCTTGAATAGATCTGCCATCTTCTTAAGAGCATGAGCCTTGACCAATGGCTCTATAACTGGCTTATCCGGATCCTCCTCTGCCGGTAGGGTGAAATTTGCCTTCAGCGTGGTCCAAAGATCATCTTTCTGTCTATCGTTGACAAAAGACACTTCAGGGTCTCTGCTCTTCGGCTTATACCATTGGTGGATGGTGATCGGGATCATGTCCCTAACAAGAACCCCGCACTGAGCAGAAAATGCTTCCTTGGTCCGGCTGGGTTCAATCGGTTGGCCATCTCTATTGATGCTGGTGATCGTGAACCTTTCATCCTGGCACAACTTTTTCTTCGGGCCTCGTCTCGTTACCGAAGTTTGGCTCGATCCGGATCCGGAGGGCTAGAAAAGAAGAAAGAAAAGAGTTAATATGTGTACATACCAAAACAATTAATGCATTAATTAGCTAGTCAGCAAATGCTTAATTAATATATATACCTCGCCGGAATTTGCAACTGCTCCTTCTTCCGTTCGTTCACCGGAGCCATCATAATCATGTTCTTCCACCTCCATTGTCCGATCATCGGAGCCTTCTTCACCCTCTTCTTCCAAACAATCGGTGTCGTTTAGAAACGATAAGACAACATCACCTCCTTCCCGGATGATGTCCCCCAACAACGCTTCTTCTTGTAAGTTTCTTTGCGGAAGATTCGGATCGTCCATAGTTTCTGCAAATATTACAACATGACAATTAATATATTAGTGGCAAACATAGACCTAGCTAGCTCGACGCTTCTACGGTTTGGGGATGGATACACAAGGCAACCCCTCGACCCCTTGGCGATCCACGACCCTCTACCCTAGTTACCGACCCTCGACCCCCTCATGTCACGTTTGTCTAGTGGCTCGACGACAACGCTCTTTTCACTTGGTACAAAAAGTTCTAACTTTTGCATATGAACCTAATACATACATTTTCTTTTTTTCTTAAATGTAACTTTTGCATATATGAACATACATACACATATTTTTTTTCTAAACATGCACATATATATGAACATATACATCAATTGACAAAAACTTTCTATGAACACAAAACTTTCTATGAAAAAAAACTTTCTATGAACAAAAAAAGCATACATCAATTGACAAAAAAAATTGTATGAACAAAACAAATCATACATCAATGCATACATATCCATGGATCATACTACATCTGCATATACATATACATACAACATCCATATACATACAACATCCCCATAGCCTTGCCGGCGTCAAGCTCGGGCGGCGGCCGAAGCACAGCCACGGCGGAGACGGCGATGGGGAGCATGGGGAGGAGCGCGGAGAGGCGGGGAAGAAGAGGGGGGAATGAGGGGAGGGGCTCACAACGAGGCAGAGGGCGGCGATGGCAAGGTCGGGGCAAAGGGCGGCGACGGCGAGGTCAAGGCAGAGGGCGGCGACAGCGAGGTCGGGGCAGAGGGCGTCGACGGGGCAGAGGGTGGCGACGGCATGGCGGTCGGGCAGCCTGACGGCGTCGGTGTCGTCTCCGGCGTCGTCGGGGGCTAATGGCGAGATGATGACTGAAAATTCCTAAGTGCCACTTATATACCCAGAGCATTAGTCCCGGTTCGTAGCACCAACCGGGACCAATTCCCACCTTTCTTCCGGTTGGTGCCACCAACCGGGACCAAAGGCCTTGCGCCACGGTGCGGTGGGATGTTTAGTCCCACCTCGCTAGTCGAGGGAGCGCGAGAGCGATTTATAAGCGCTGCTGCGCCAACCCTCTCGAGCTCCTCTCAACTGCAGGCTTCCGGGCCTATTGTGTCACTCTTTGCCCGTGGGCCTACTGGGCCTTCTGCGGACCTGAATCCTGGCCCATTGTTGGGTTTCTAGTCGTATTCAGGCCGTGATGGCCCTGTAGGTGGCATTTTTTTGCTTTATTTTATTTTGTTTCCACTTTTTTGCTTTTAATGTTTTGAACAGAAAATACATTTTTCCTACTTTTTTGTTTATTTTTTGTTTTCTTTTTTGCTTTATTTAATTTATTTTGTTTCCACTTTTTTGCTTTTAATGTTTTGAACAGAAAATACCATGATAAGTTTAGTTGCATAAATTTTATATAATTTTAGTTTTAATAATACTATAGGGAAACACGCGAAGAAATAGGGTCATGTGCCTCTTTAGTACCAGTTGCACGATAGGGAAACACAACCCTAATCCTACTGGATGCACTTCGTGTATAAACTGGACCATCTCCTTCGAAGTATCAGGGTTTCGGACGAAAACTCATATGTTACAAAGGCATTTCATTTTTCTAAACTTATTTCAATTCAAGACTTTTTGTGCATTCAATATGCACCATTCAAAGTCACATACTAAAATTTCAAACCTTTCTAACTTTATTTGCTATTTTCATGCATTTAATGATTTATTTTGAGCTAAATGACCCTGAAATTGGAAAGCAGTACAAATGAACTCAGAAAAGGTTGAAACTTGGCATGGTATCATCATTTGACCAACATAGCATGTGCTAAAAAGTTGAAAGGGTTATGGCAAAAACTGGATGCACTTCATGTACAAAATGGACAATCTCTTTCGAAGTATTAGGGTTTCGGACAAAAACTCATCTGTTACAAAGGTTTTTGAACTTATTTGAACTCCAGACTTTTTGTGTGTTCAAAATGAACCATTCAAAGCCACATCATCAATTTTCAACCCTTTCTGACTTCATCTGTCTTCACTTTTTCTTCGCTTGTGTCCTTTGCTTATTGCGTCGTAACCGTGGATATTCTTCATCGCTTAACAGGGTGCTTGGATCAGCCTTGACTTTGAAGGGAGGAATTTCATGAAACTTTTCATAATCTTCAGACATGTCTGTCTTGCCCTCCAATCCCATGATGTCTCTTTTTCCTGAAAGAACTATGTGGCGCTTTGGCTCATCGTATGATGTATTCGCTTCCTTATCTTTTCTTTTTCTCGGTTTGGTAGACATGTCCTTCACATAGAAAACCTGCGCCACATCATTGGCTAGGACGAATGGTTCGTCTGTGTACCCAAGATTGTTCAGATCCACTGTTGTCATTCCGTACTGTGGGTCTACCTGTACCCCGCCTCCTGACAGATTGACCCATTTGCACTTAAACAAAGGGACCTTAAAATCATGTCCATAGTCAAGTTCCCATATGTCCACTATGTAACCATAATATGTGTCCTTTCCCCTCTTGGTTGCTGCATCAAAGCGGACACCACTGTTTTGGTTGGTGCTCTTTTGATCTTGGGCGATCGTGTAAAATGTATTCCCATTTATCTCATATCCTTTGTAAGTTAATACAGTATAAGATGGTCCCCTGGACAACGAGTACAGCTCATCAGAAACAATGTTGTCATCTCTGAGACATGTTTCCAACCAACTGCCGAAAGTCCTGATGTGTTCACATGTAATCCAGTCGTCACACTGCTCCGGGTGTTTGGAGCGCAGACTGTTCTTGTGTTCATCGACATACGGGGTCACCAAGGTAGAGTTATGTAGAACTGTGTAGTGTGCTTGAGACCAAGAATGCCCGTCCCTACATATTATTGAGTCCCCTCCAAGCGTGCCTTTTCCAGTCAGTCTCCCCTCATACCGCGATTGAGGGAGACCAATCTTCTTAAGGCCGGGTATGAAGTCAACACAGAACCCAATGACATCTTCTGTTTGATGGCCCATGGAGATGCTTCCTTCTGGCCTAGCGCGGTTACGGACATATTTCTTTAGGACTCCCATGAACCTCTCAAAGGGGAACATATTGTGTAGAAATACGGGGCCCAGAATGACAATCTCGTCGACTAGATGAGCTAGGATGTGCGTCATGATATTGAAGGATGGTGGGAACACCAGCTCGAAACTGACAAGACATTGCGCCACATCACTCCTTAGCCTTGGTAGGATTTCTGGACCGATCACCTTCTGAGAGATTGCATTGAGGAATGCACATAGCTTCACAATGGCTAATCGAACGTTTTCTGGTAGAAGCCCCCTCAATGCAACCGGAAGCAGTTGCATCATAATCACGTGGCAGTCATGAGACTTTAGGTTCTAAAACTTTTTCTTGGCCATATTTATTATTCCCTTTATATTCGACAAGAAGCCAGACGGGACCTTCATACTGAGCAGGCATTCAAAGAAGATTTCCTTCTCTTCTTTGGTAAGAGCATAGCTGGCAGGACCTTCATACTGCTTTGGAGGCATGCCGTCTTTTTCGTGCAAACGTTTTAGGTCCTCCCGTGCCTCTGGTGTATCTTTTGTCTTCCCATACACACCCAAGAAGCCTAGCAGGTTCACGCAAAGGTTCTTCGTCACGTGCATCACGTCAATTGAAGAGCGGACCTCTAGGTGTTTCCAGTAGGGTAGGTCCCAAAATATAGATTTCTTCTTCCACATGGGTGCGCGTCCCTCAGCGTCATTCGGAACAGATAGTCCGCCGGGACCCTTTCCAAATATTACGTGTAAATCATTGACCATAGCAAGTATGTGATCACCGGTAAGCATGGCGGGCTTCTTCCGGTGATCTGCCTCGCCTTTGAAATGCTTGCATTTCTTTCGACATTGATGGTTGGTCGGAAGAAATCGACGATGCCCCAGGTACACATTCTTCCTGCAATTGTCCAGGTATATACTTTCGGTGTCAGCTAAACAGTGCCTGCATGCGTGGTATCCTTTGTTTGTCTGTCCTGAAAGGTTACTGAGAGCAGGCCAATCATTGATGGTTACAAACAGCAACGCATGCAGGTCAAATTCCTCCTGTTTGTGCTCATCCCACACACGTACACCGTTTCCATTCCACAGCTGTAAAAGTTCTTCAACTAATGGCCTTAGGTACACATCAATGTCATTTCCGGGTTGCTTAGGGCCTTGGATGAGAACTGGCATCATAATGAACTTCCGCTTCATGCACATCCAAGGAGGAAGGTTATACATACATAGAGTCACGGGCCAGGTGTTGTGATTGCTCCTCTGCTCTCCGAAAGGATTAATGCCATTCGCGCTTAAACCAAACCATACGTTCCTTGGGTCAGCTCCAAACTCAGCCCGGCCGTACTTTCTCGGGATTTTTCTCCATTGTGACCCGTCAGCGGGGTGTCTTAAATTCCCGTCTTTCTTACGGTCTTCATTGTGCCATCGCAACAACTTGGCATGCTCTTTGTTTCTGTATAGACGTTTCAACCGTGGTATTATAGGAGCACACCACACCACCTTGGCAGGAACCCTCTTCCTGGGGGGCTCGCCGTCAACATCACCAGGGTCATCTCGTCTGATCTTATACCGCAATGCACCGCATACCGGGCATGCGTTCAAATCCTCGTACGCACCGCGGTAGAGGATGCAGTCATTAGGGCATGCATGTATCTTCTCCACCTCCAATCCTAGAGGGCATATGACCTTCTTTGCTGCGTACGTACTATCGGGCAATTCGTTATCCTTTGGAAGCCTCTTCTTAAATATTTTCAGTACCTTCCCAAATCCCTTGTCAGGTATACCATACTCTGCCTTCCATTGTAACAATTCCAGTGCGGCACCGAGATTTGTGTGGCCCTCTTCGCAATTGGGGTACAACCCTTTTCTGTGAACCTCTAACATGCGATCGAACTTCAGCTTCTCCTTTTCACTTTCGCACTGTCTCCTTGCATCAACAATGACCCGACGGAGATCATCATCAGGCACATTATCGTCTAGTTCCTCTTGATCTTCAGCTTCCCCCGTTGCAGCATCACCGTATTCAGGGGGCACATAGTTGTCATCGTCCTCTTCTTCTTCGATGTCTTCCATCATAACCCCTATTTCTCCGTGCTTGGTCCAAACATTATAGTGTGGCATGAAACCCTTATAAAGTAGTTGGGTGTGAAGGATATTCCGGTCAGAGTAAGACTTCGTATTCCCACATAGAGGGCATGGACAACACATAAAACCATTCTGCTTGTTTGCCTCAGCCACTTCGAGAAAATTATGCACGCCCTTAATGTACTCGGAGGTGCGTCTGTCACCGTACATCCATTGCCGGTTCATCTGCGTGCATTATATATAATTAAGTGTGTCAAAAACCATTACAGAACATCATGAATAGATAAGTGACCAAATTAATATAAATTTTTTTCTTTTAGAAAGAAGATAAGAACAAGAGGCTCACCACGGTGGTGTCGGCGACGAGATCGGCATGGGCGATCGACGGCGATGAAGACGGGGACGGGACGTGACGGACCGCTAAACCTAGACAAATCTTGAGGAAAATGAAACTTGGAGGTCGAGTTTGGAGAGGAGAAAGCTTAAGTAGTGTGGCTCGGGCATTTCATCGAACACCTCATGTGCATAGGAGGTGAGCTAGAGCACCACAAAGCCCTCCCCTCACACTCCAGGAAAACACAGAGCAGTGGAGTGCTCTGCTCGCGGGGGAGGGGTATATATAGCCACATCATTGGTCCCGGTTCGTGGCTGGAACCGGGACTAAAGGCCACACTTTAGTCCCGGTTCCAGCCACGAACCGGGACCAATGGATGTGGGCCAGGAGCGAGGCCCATTGGTCCCGGTTCGTGTCTGGAACCGGGACAAAAGGGTCCATAAGAACCGGGACCAATGCCCCACGAGGCCCGGCCGGCCCCCTGGACGCACGAACTGGGATGTATGCCCCCATGGGTCCCAGTTCGTGACTGAACCGGGACTAATGGGCTGGCCAGGCCTGAACCAAAGCCCAGTTTTCTACTAGTGGAGGCATCTCAGGTCCCACTCGGTAATACAACATCACAACGAGCATTGGAAGCAATGTGACTAAAGAGTTAGCCACGGGATCTTGTATTATGAAACGAGTAAAGAGACTTGTCGGTAACGAGATTGAACTAGGTATAGAGATACCGACGATCGAATCTCGGGCAAGTAACATACCGAAGAACAAAGGGAACTATATACGGGATTAACTGAATCCTTGACATAGAGGTTCAACCGATAAAGATCTTCGTAGAATATGTAGGAACCAATATGGGCATCCAGGTCCTGCTATTTGTTATTGACCGTAGAGGTGTCTCGGTCATGTATACATAGTTCTCAAACCAGTAGGGTCTGCACACTTAATGTTCAGTGACGTTTTGGTATTATTGAGTTACGTATGTTGGTGACCAAAGGTTGTTCGGAGTCTAGAATGAGATCCCGGAGGTCATGAGGAGCTCCGGAATGGCTCGGAGGTAAAGATTGATATACAAGAAAGAGGTATTTGGGTTTCGGAAAAGTTTCGGGTACTTCCGGTAGTGTATCAGGAGTGACAAATGGGTTCCGGGGGTCCACCGGGAGGGGGCCCACCGACCCCAGGGGCCACACGGTCCTAGTAGGTGGTGCACTAGCCCTTGGTGGGCTGGGAAGCCAGGCCCTCAGAGGCCCTTGCGCAAGGGGTGGTGAAGGGCCAAATGGGAGGGAGTCCCAGTAGGACTCCACCTCCCTCGTGGGAGGTGGACTCCTCCCTCTTGTGCGCCAAGGGCCCTAGGGGAAACCCTAGGGCGCCCCACCTACCACCTCTCCCTCCTATATATAGTGGACGTTTTGAGGGCAGCCACCACCTGAGAATCCACGTGCTGCTCTCCTCCCTCTAGATCGTCTCTTTCCTCTAGATCTATTCGGTATAGCTTAGCGAAGCTCTGCCGGATTAGCTCCACCACCACCACCACCACCATGCCATTGTGCTTCTAGAGAACTCATCTACCTCTCCGTCCTCTCTTGTTGGATCAAGGAGGCAGAGATCGTCATCGAGTTGTACATGTGCTGAACACGGAGGTGCCATCTGTTCAGCGCTAGATCGTGATTGGATCATGGGACGGCTTGCGATTTGGATAGCAAAGATGTTCGACTACATCAACCGCGTTTCTTAACGCTTCCCTCTAAGAGATCTACAAGGGTATGTGGATCCGATCTCTCCTCTCTTAGATGCTCATCACCATGTATAGATCTTGTATGTGCGTAGGAATTTTTTTGTTTCCCATGCAACGTTCCCCATCACGCTGGTGGCCGGAAACGCCAAATCCGGCAGTCGCGAACCCCCCCCCCCACACAGATCTGCACCTTTTCGGCCAGCTGAGGCTGGAGAAAGTGGCGAAGGTCAATCTCGGAAGTGTGGCGGCGAACCGGCGTGGATCCCGACAGCTGGTGGTTGGAATCGTAGGCGGCAGCCCAACGACAATGGGTGGGGAAAAGCGTGGGCTGAAATGAACCACCTTCCAACCCCTCCCACTATATACAGGGCACCGACAGGGCAAGGGGGAGAACATGTGTTCGCGAGTTGGGGTGGGAATTTTGCCGCGCCCCGTAAAAAATTTATGGGTCCGACGCTTTTGCGGGGTCTAGTCGGGCAGCTTTTGTCGTGCAGACCCGTATTTTCGCGGTTATTTTGCGGGTTGGGCCACTATACGGGGTCTGCTAGAGATGCTCTTAGTCATTGTATTTAAGAATATGGTCAATACAATCACTATATACAACTTAGAGCATCTACAACCAGACCCCTCAAGCCCGTCTCAAATGCCCGGACAGGTCGCCCGATCACTAACCTGTCATGAAAATGCTATCTAAACGGGGTTCTCAAACCGGTCTCAAACGCCAGGGCTGACCGACACCCTCATATCCAGCCCAAATATGAGGCAGATATGGGGGATCCCAGGTGCGTCCGGGCACGCCGGACACATCGGACCCAATAGAACAACACCACCGGAAAATGCCCCAAATTCTCCAAACCCTTCCTCCTCCTCCCGCACCCTCCAACATTTCCCGCGTCCGACCCCTCGTCGTCCGGCAACCTTGCTCTCCATCCTCACCACCTGTCCCGATCCGCTGTCATGATGTCTTCCAGCCCGTCCCCGACCGCCGTAACGGAGATGCAGTCCGCCTAGTCCGTCAGTGTCTCTTTGTCCACTCCGTCTTGCAAGACGGAGAACGTCACCCGTAAGATGTGCCATCATCAGCAGTGAGAGAGGGATGCATAATTGGCAACGAGGGTAGGTGCGAGCATCATCGACAAGATGTCTCCCCCGGCACACCGGGCTCCCGACACCCCATCCATCCAAGCGCTGGCACGGATTGTGCCATCTGGCAGATGGCTAGGCCATTCCGGAGAGCTTTCCGACGACGCAGAAGCCGTCGGTCGATGAATGTGAGTTGTCGCACCTCATTCGAGAGCGGGCGAGCACGGGCACCCCACCGCCCGAGCTGCACTTGAACTGTTCGACAGAATGACTGAACAAGACCGGGTACGTTTGCTCCTGTCTGATCAAATGTTTAATGTCTTGCATAGATCACTAGTTCTCACATGATGAATGCTTGCAGAAAAAGATCGTGTAGGAGGCGTACTTGGCAAGCATGATCAATGATAATGAATATCCATCCCAAATGGAATATGAAATGGAGGAGACCACCGCATTTGTACTTGGGGCAACATCCTATCAAAGATAGAAGAAGAAGAAAGCCAAGAAGGCTAAGGCAAGAGGTCCGTCTTTCACAAGATTTGAGGACGTCTTCTTGCTCAAATCTTGGTTGGGCACAACATTGGATCCAATAAGTGGCACCGAGCAAAAGGGAACCATGTATTGGGAGAAGATTTGGAAGGACTATCATGATCGAATGGAGTATGTAGAGCTGAATCCTATCGTGACCACCCGCAATGTGGTATCTCTCCAACATTGATGGTGGATCATTCAAGGAGAAGTGAACAAGTACGTCGGTTACTACTTACACGTGACCAAACGGCCTCAAAGTGGGATGAGAGTGGCAATCATGTAAGCTCAATTGCCTCATCATATTGCCATTTCAATATTTTATGTGTTTTAATTTTTGTGCTCATACATAAGTTGTATGCTAGATGGTGGCGGCGGCCACTTTGTATCACGAGCTTGAGAAGAAGTCATTTGCTTTTAGCCATTGTTGGCTTTTATTGAATGGCAAGCCAAAGTGACAACAAGTTGTTGCCGACCTCAAGGCTGGCAAGAAGAGGAATGATGGCTCAAGCTTCCACCAATCCATTGGGTTGGATGAGGAGGAGGACGACGTTGTCATTACCAATGGAAAAGCTACCGTGTCAAAGGATAACCGGCAAGTCATGGGAAACAAATGGAAGAAGCAAGGATCTCCCGTGACGCTGCGGCTATAAAAATGTCGTCCACATGGACGGGCATTTTTTCTACAAGGGAGAACAGAAAATAGGAGAGGTCCAAGCTTATGTTGGATTCGCAAAAGGAGAGGATGGAGTGAGATCGGGCGAGGGCAAAGAGGAATCTTGAAATTGAGAGGGAGAAGATCGAGTTGGAAAAGCAAAAGGCGGCGATCAAATGGGAACTCGAGAAGGTAAGACATTTGGGAAGATTAAGCTCGAGAAGGAGAGGTTGCGACTCGCATGGGCATTGAGGAAGCCAAGATCATGTTGGCGGACGACACCCATATGGACGAGCATGCCAAGAAATGGCTTGCGCAGAAGAAGGGGATTAACGGCCGTAGGGTGCTAGAGGCGACGAGGGCGGCTACAACAGCGAAGCAAGCAGTCATGATGCAGGTGGAGATGGCATCCGGATGCAATTGGAGATGGCTGCCCAGGCGGAACAGAACAAGATGGACGAGGAGGATGCATGGACAAACTCGTCCGGCCAGTGATCTGACAAGCATCACTTTTCGGTCGGACATTGATTTCATTTTAGCATATTCGGTTTGTTAAACTATGATTTCATTTGCTTTTGTTTTGAACTGTTGAATTCGGATAATTTGTATTGAATGATCCACGTTGCATGGATTGCATGCATTTGATAATTGCATTTGATGTATGTGGATGTATGGAGCGATTTATGAGGAGACGTCCAAATGCTTCCGTTAACGTGTCCGCGTCCGTAAATGTATGAATCAGATTTGCCTAGTCCAGCTACAGATCCTCTTAGAATGATTATACGGACACTGACTCATAAGGTACACATGCGCCTCGTCTTATTACTGCAAAGAACAAATGCGATGCACACTACGCGGGCACACCCAACATGTGACACACTCGACGCGAACAAAGCATGCACGCACGCGGATGACACGCACGCACACACTAGCACACAACGCACACGCATAGACAGAACACAATACACACTAGCACACACGCACGCACTCACGCTTATGATTGTGCTGAAATATGTTGTGTGAACTCATGAACATCGAGTCTTCGAGGCGCATGCGGCGCGCACAGACAGCCGGGAATCCATGCAATCACTCTCGTCGCTGGGTAGCCTTTGACGACCACCATGAGACCCACACACAACCATACATCACATACACTGATACACGTTCTCTCGATCACGAGTTGTGGGTTGGCCATAAGTACGAATAATTGTTGGATTACCCGTATCATCGAGACCTCTTACATTAGGATGGTAATTTTGGTATATCGTTTGGCTGCCTGTATTGGCTCGGCTCACACTATTACACGGTGTTTGGTTGTTAATGTGAAATATGATTAAGAGCTAACACTTACACTTAACACAGACATTGTACCGTGCGATTGTGGTGAACAGTCACCGTGGCCCCGCATCGCAAACAATGAGCACGGAGTCTTGGGTGAGCATTCTTACCAGCGCAGCGGCAAACTAGTTGCTAGCGTCGCATTGCAGAGAAAATATGTGCGGAGGAGCGTGAAGGCAGAGGATGAAGAGGAAAAATACAGTGCGTGTCGGACCATGACGAGTACGGTGGACGGTGGACGTTGTTCTGTGTCCGACATGACGAGCACGGAGTCGTGCACGAGCGACCCTGTCGACGGCGCGACGAACTAATATTCACGAAGATTGTGACTATTAGGTTGAATTCGGTTGTTGAACATGTGATTCATTCTTCACAGACAACTTTTAGGCACATCCTATATGGAGTTGTTATCCTTTATGAAACAACCCATGAATTACATAAAAAAAAAGTTGAATGGCATGGTACTCAAAATAGACTTTCAGAAGTTTATTCCAAAGTCAAATGGCCCTTTGTTCAACATACTCTCACAATGAAACAATTTTCTGTAGAGTGGCATGCTATGATTCATAGCTTCATTTCTGAAGATAGTGTTTTCATTAAGATCAATGATAAAGAGGATTGCGACAAGATGACTCGCTATCGCCCATGCTATTCAACACTACCTCAAAGAAGCTAAATGGCTTGGCACGTGTTTTAGCTAGACATGCGTATAGTTCAAAGTTGTTGTATTGGCGGGATGATGATCCGCATTTTGTTTTGCCGCGTGTAATCAGTATGTAACACTGTCCAAACTCAAATAAAGTGCCAAGAGGTTTTCCGTTCAAAGAAAAAAATGATGACATGAAAGAGTAAAATGTTTTCGAACAAACCGAATGGATTTGACTCAGTGAGACCGTATGGATGTCAAAAAAAAATCACGGGACACCCGATGCACTCGGTGTGACCGAGTTAAACCACTCGGAAATAATGAACAGAATAGAGAAGAGTATAGAAGGTTGGTCACGTCCTCTCGATGAGACCGAACAAGCACTCGGAGCCTCCGAATGGATCCAGAAATTTGCCAAAGATTCATGTGCAAGCGAAGTTAGGGTTTTTGATGTTTTGAACGTAATTTTTGTCTGAGTGCACCGGGTGTGTCAGTGACAACTTTTCTGACATCCATACGGTCTCATTGAGTCAAATTCACTTGGTCTATCTAAAGTGACTCTGTAGATTTTACGTCATGACCTTGTTTTGGCTCTACAGGTTGCATACGGCTTGGGATTTTTGACAATTACGAAGAAAATTTCACATGTTGATAACCTTTTCATTTGAGGCCATCTTACTTTTGTTCTATGGTCCTGAGCACTCTTTGGCCCGAAGAAAACCGAAGAGTGCTCTTCGACCCATTTTTGCTCCTTTTCGGCCTACAGTACACCGAAGAGTTGTCTTTGGCCAAAGCTAGACCGAAGAGCTCCTTTTCGGTCTATGGGAGGCCGACGGTGTCATAGTTTTGATTTTTTTCAATTAGGGCATACATTTTTCGAATTTTGTTTAAAAAATATATTTAAAAAAAATCTCAGCATTGCCTCAAAGAAGTTAATGTCTTGGCACGTTTTTTAGCTAGACATGCCTATGATTCGAAGCTGTTCTATTGGCAGGATGATGATCCTCCTGATTTTCTTTTGCCGCGTGTAATCAGTATGTAACACTGTCCAAACTTCAATAAAGTGCCAAGAGGCTTTCCCTTCAAAGAAAAAAAGTGATGGCATGAAAGAGTAAAATGTTTTCACGATGTCTCATGATGGGTCTAACGGTTCCTATGTTCCCCAACACGTGTCCACAGTAGAAAAATAACAACAAGGACAGATAGGCATAAACAGAGCAACCTACATCCTAACAACACAAAATGCACTAAACACCACCTCAAGATAAATCAGGCAATGGCATTTTGATTAACTGACGTCCTTTGCGGGGATGATATGAACTTTCATGGCGCACAATTTACGATGCTTCAGCAGCTCGAAGAGGCAGATATCACCAACCTCCACCTCATTGTCTTTCACAAACTTTGCCCATCCGCCTACAATCCTTTTGTCCTGAGGCCTGCATCCTAACCTCACTTGACACTTCTCACCAAGTCGCTCAAGGAAGATGCTCCGCACCTCATCTCCCAAATATTTGTTAAGATACTTCTTGGAGATGCTCTAGTTACAGATTCAAAATAGAAAAGGAATGTTAGATGATGTAATTCAAGCAAATTAGGAATTGAAATCACTCTAGACTTCCTAAATCCTTCACTAATCCTAGGAAGCTAATTATATGTAAACTCGCATGACCAGGTTATAAATATATAGCACTCTAAATAGCTTTATGATCCAAGACAGAACACAAGATAGACGAATACATGATCAATAGTACTAGTGGAACAAGCATTAAAGAATGAAGTGTGGAACTCACTAGAGTGAATCTTCCAGTAACATTGGTTTGTTGCATCATGGCCACAAAGATGGGAGTTTCAGAATCAATAAACTGAACCTTCTCCTTCACTGCCTTCTTCTGAACTGAAGTTAGGCGCGTAAAACGTGCAAGGATGTAATAAGGCAAAACGCCTTCTTCATGATCAATATCTTCCGATGACAAAGAATCTTCTGCACAAACCACAAAGAAATGATAACAATTACATACCTAATATATCTGTAAAACAAAACAAAGTGTATGTCAGTACCATCTGGTAGCATGAATTGCCACCAGATGACTTAGCAGTAGGAACAACTTATCATACTCTTGCCGCCCTGACTAGACTTGACCCTTCGAAGTCGTATCCGTCTTTCCAATGAAGGTGGTTGTATTTGAACAGGCCCAGTATGAACAAGAGCATCTTCCACTGTTTCATTACGCAATTGCATTTCCTTAAGCTGGGGGAGAGAACGAGAATGTGCCATCATTTTAACAGCCCCTCTGTGGCTTTGCCGGCAAAGTTTGGAAGACGTATCAATATCCTTTGCATGGATGATATGGACTTCCATCGTGCACATCTTAGAATTCTTCAACATTTCAAAAATGCAGATATCACCCATCTCAACATCATTGTCCTTTACAAACTTCCGCCAGCCAAATACAATCCTTTTCTCTCCAGGCCTACCACCAAATTGCACCGCCCACCTCTTACCAAGGCGCTGAAGACATATGTTGCGTTCCATATCTCCCACAAATCGCTTTACATATTGTTTGGACACACTCTAGTTACAGATTTGGGGTAAAATAATTAGATAATGGCATTCAAGCAAACTGCAGAACAGAATAACATTTCAACATAGTAAACAATATATGGAAAGTAAATTTAGTCATGGCGGGTTTAACAATTTAAAACATTCAAAATAGTGTTTTCAACAGAAATCTTAGTTTAAACAGCTAGCTGCAGACTTAAGCAGAATGTGTATTCAACAGCAAATTCGACACTCACTAGGGTGAAAGCTCCTGTAACATTGCACTTGCTCATCATGGTCACAAAGATTGGATTGTCAGATTGGATATGTTGGACCTCCTGATCAACTTTCTTCTTCTGCACTGGATTTAGACGGGTGTTCCACCCAAGCACGTATCTAGATGTATCACATACTTCAGTATCTTCTGAGCACAAAGAATCACCTGTGCGGTAAAAAAAACAATTACTGAATATATCAATTAAAGACGACAACATCAGTTAGGATTCAGAAGGAGTTATATCTCTATGATCAAAAATTGTATGAAGGAACTAGACCTTGAGAAGGATTACCTGAAGAACTCGCCACGCTCTTGTTGCCCTGATTTGATTTATTAGTTTGAAGATTTGACTGTCTCTCAGCACATGTCAGCTGAACTTGCAGAGACTGAGGATGGCAATTAGAATGATTCAGAATCTCAGTAGGTGGCTGCATTTTCATGTGCTGACTCTCGTCAACAAAATGGTCCACATTTTCACTAGGAAATTGCACTTGTATTGGCTGAGGATGCCCTTCAGAATGTCTCATATTGTCGGAAGGCAGTTGCCCTTGAGAAGGGCTTACATTATAAGTATGCGGCTGCGCACGCATGAGCCGAGGATGCCCTTGAGAAATATTCATATTTTCAGTAGGAGATTGCATTTCAGGGGGATGAGAATGACCATGAGAACGGACCAAAGTTTCAGGAGCGCCCATGTGCCTTTCCTGCACATAAGGAGACATAGGAGCACTGTCTGCAACAACCGACGATGCTTTCTCACGGCCGAACCGATCGAACACTATGACATTGAACTGAGAGTTTCCATTGTATCTAAATACCACAGAGTCGTCGATCTGTAGATCATAGGTTTCGACGAACGCCTCCCATCCTGCTCTAAGGACTAGTTTATCTTGATACTGGGCAACTCCAACAGTGTAAATATGACCATTTCGTGTTTCTAGCTTGATCTCTCTTGGGATCTCACCCCTGAATCGTTTCAAAAAAGCATCTGGGATGATCTGCAGAAACAAGAACCAATGAAGAAAACATGGTTTAAACCATAGGAGGATACAAAGTATGAATATGGTGCAAAATATACTACTCCAGAGTATTTGACATGTGATGTGAAAACAAACAGGGAGAAAGGCGCTAGCTTAATTTCGGTACCTCTACCAGTGTGGCATTTAGTCTCTGTGTTATCATGCTAATGCCTTTGATTCAGAGACCAAATCAACATGCCATAAAATAGTTTCCACTGAATAGTAAGCTTTGAATACAGTGCTAAATTGAAATTCAAGTTCGACATTAACAGAGTGATCCTATAAAGAAGACAGTCTCCAGGCCAGCTCTAGCCACGTGACACAATTGACAAAACTAACACTATAAACATTATCACTCAGTTAAAGCAGGGCACATTTAGCACTCTGTTTCCACCCTCATGTCCACCAGATCCTACAAAGAAGGGCACATTGACAAAATTAACACTATAAATCTTCATTTATCCTCAAGTAAAATCCCGGTAAAGGTACTATTTCGTGCGGGAATCCTGGGTTTCCCCAAGAGCATCCCGAGCCTGATGACACAAGCGGGAATCATGGGTTTCCCCAAGAGCATCCCGAGCCTGATGACACAAACTGCAACAACGATGCCTCGACAAGGGTACGACATCAAAGACGCCGCCATCGTCCGCCATGACCATAGTCGGCTCGATTTTCATTGGCAGTTGCGCCACCAGGCGTGCGCCACCGGCATCGTCGGTCCCTTCAACCGAAGCAAACTCCAAAACGATGCCCTGAAGAGGGAGTACGACGCAAAAGCATCGCCATCGCTCGATCCGAAGGAGATCTAGGGTTTCCCCCGGAGTTGCTCGCATCGTCATGGACCAGACAATGGTAGAATCCAGGCGGATCCGTTCATCTGCCGACGTGTCGCACCCGCCACCGCGCCGACCACAATCCAGGGAGCACACACGTGGGCCCAATCCAGCCGCGTCGCCGCCGACTGATCTGGTCACGCCGTTGCCGTCCTGGCGACCGCGACGCACCAGCAACCGCATGTTATGTTATGCTCCAAATTCTAATATAAAGAGAAAGGCCAACTTCTGACGAGCGAGCGGAGCGAGGCCCGTTAGGGATGCCTGGAGGGTGGGGGGGGCGAAGCCCCCCGCGGTACGGATCAGGGTTGACCTAGGACACCTGTGTTATATATACCTCTTGTAAGCCGCCGCACGGGATAAGTTGATCAGTTGTGAATCCCCGGCGTTTATAACCTCTCCCGATCATAGTGAAGTTTGGCTGGCTGGCACCCGTGGTTTTTTCCACTTCGTGTTGGAGGGGGTTTCCACGTTAAAATCCTGTGTCCCTTTACTTGATTCTGTTCTTCATCGTATCGATTGTGTGTCGTATCTCTAACACCGCAGAGTAGCCCCACGCCACCCGAGGCATCAGCGGCCAGATCTGGAATAGATCGACCACCGGCCACCACAGGAGTGCCCCGAGCGGACCCCCATGCGACCACCAGGGGAGAGTGTGCCCCGGCCCCTGAGTTCTCGCCGGCGCGCCCCGCCGTCGAATGCCGCCCGCGCCATGTCCTGCAGCTGTGGGGAGGAGAGGTCCCGCCGCCGCCGACGACGACCAGGCTTTGCCCGGCGGCGGGAAGAGAGGTGGGAGAGGGAGCCTAGTACGCGGCGGCGCTAGGGTTCCCCCTGGTCGCCGCGGGGGCGGGAGGGACACGGCAGGGAACTGTAAGATCTTTATCCTTTTTAAATGGGGGAGATTTGCAGAGTATCATAACTTCAACGTGCAGTATTCTTAGGAACTTGCATCTGCAGTTGTACGGATCAGATCCAACTTAGGGATATGCTTACTATGGCAGCAGGAGCGATGTGGGTATGTGCTGCATCAAGCAAGGTGACAGGAAATAAACAAGAACAAGTGTAGCTGAATATGGGTTGGGGGCTTACCATCTCATGACCACGGCCATCCACCATAAACATCAGGAAATGCTTCTCCCGGTCATCCAGATTGCAGTAGTCGAGTTCATCCCTCCGCTTGCATCTTTCGCAGCCCATCTTCTCACAAACAACATGCGTAGCAAAGGATGAAAGGAAACACCATTAGCAGTGAAGTTTATAGTACCAAAACGTGTGAAACGATGATGCAAATACTGCTGATTTGTCAGTCCAACCGGGAGAGGCTTTACCGTGGGCCGGCTGAGATCCTGGCGAACGGAAAACTTGGCTAGATCAAGCGGCGGAAAATGAATCGGGGTCCCCGGGGTTAGGCCGGCCACCTGCACGCATTCTTGTGAGAGCGTGTGCAGATGAACAGCGGGAAGAGGCAGAGGGTCTTAGCAGAGAAGACGAGAAGGGTGAGCTGAAACCTCTGACCGACGGTGGAGAGAGAAGAAGGCTCGGTGAGAAGACGGGACGGGCTAGCAGCTATTTCTGTCACCACGGCATGGCGTGGTAAAGTTCATCGGTTCTCGCGCGTGCCATCAATCCAACCACCGGTCACTTGCTTGCAACCCCGAACGCCGCACTCTGTTCACCGTAATGTCCAACCGTCAATAGCCTGCAGTGCAGTATGTGGGCTGTACCGCATTTCCCCAGGATTCGAGTGTACTTTGGGGCTGACATACATGATGGAAAGGGCAATTTGAGTATCCATGGGTGGGCCCCGACCCTGTAGCTTAGGTCAACTCCAACGCTAGACCAATTTTGATGTCCGTTTTGTTTAGATTTTGTCCGTTTGACATGAAAATATGAAAGCGTTGTCCGTATCGGGCCGGCCTGGCGTCGAGGCGTCCAACGCGTGGCCTCAACCGCAACTTGTTTGTAGTGAACACGAGAGAAAAAACTGCAACAGCTAAATAAGGCATTTTAACATTGCTAAAAACTTAAAAACACATTTATAATGTCTACCGTCCTCACGGCCCAACTACATCACTTAGTTAAATTAACATAAAATAAAAAATAAGCAAAAGATAATGCGACCGTCCCGCGTGTCGTAGAAGACCTCATCATCACCGCTGATGTCGTCGCAGCCGTCATCTTCAGGCGTCACCATCCTCGTTGTCGCTCGTCAGGTTGATGTAGGGTGAGGGCGTCCAGAGGGGCGGCGGCGGCCCCCAAATTGGGCCAGGGGCGTACCGCGCGGGTTGCAGGGGCAGTGGTGCTGGGGGTGGCGACCATGACGCCCATGCATGCTCCTCCGCGGGCTCCTTCTTGGCCTCCTCCTGGACCTCCCGCTTGACGTCCAGCTCTGAGACATACACGTCCCTGCAGGGCGACAGTTCAAGCATGTACTGCAGGCCCTGCCACTCCTCCTCCTGATGGCGTCTGTACTCCCTCTCGGAGTCCTCCATGACGGCCTGCAGGAGCCACTCCTCCTCCTCGACCGTCATGGATGGAGGTTGCGGGGTGACGGCGATGGAGATGGAGACGGCGTCGGTGTCAGGCCACAGATCCGCATGCGGCCACGCACTCTGGGCAGGCTCGATGCACGAGCATGAGGCGACGGCCGCACATTGTGGGACACGTGACACGGGCTACCATGGCCAGCAAAATAGGTGGCGCGGCGCATGTCATGCTCATCCTGAAACCAGGTGTCCGACAATGGCGAGTCCACGGCATACCTACGGCCAGCGAGGAGCTCGCGCGGGATCTTGGCATGGCGACAGGCGATCTCCTGGGGGCAGGCACGGTCTGACGCCGACACGCGGGAATGGGCACCCGATCCGGGCTCAAATGCCACCCATTGGGAAGGTGGGCATCAAACTAGGCAACGGAGTGCCGATCTCCCAGTATCGACGACACACCTTGACCTCGACGTAGTGTTTGGAGCATGGAGTGGCCGCTAGAGGGGAGATGGCTAATGATGCTAGAGAGGTGGAGTACTGGCTGGCCGCGCTGCCAGACGAGGAGCCTGCCTCGTGGTCCTGCTTGGCCTTCTTGCCGGTGGAGTGCCACTTCCAGAACCCCATGCCCGACGAGGGAGCGAGGTCGACGGTGGCTAGGGTTTTCGATGTCTCCAACAGGGGAGACGGTGGTGGGGAAGTGGATGGGGACGGCGAGTGGGAGTCCCGGCTTCCCAATAAAAAGCACATGGTGGAGGTGGCTAACTTGCGGGCCCAACGACCCGTGCGCATTGACTACGGTCGGTGGGAGGTAGTTGGACCGCCGACACGCGGGGCCGAAGCGGACGCGAAGCGGCCACGTGCCCGTCCGTTCATTGTCCGCGTGACCGCAAAGTCGGCTCAACTATGCGCCTGGAATGGGGCGATCTGGACCAAAAACAGACACATTTTGAGGATGCGGTTGTGCGTTGGGCTGGGTCGTCTATCCGTTTGGGCCCAAACGATGCGGCCAAACATGATGGGGTCTAGTGTTGGAGTTGGCCTTGACACCGGCATCTCGGGGGAATACCTAACTTCCCGTCATTGGCCCTTCACCATTGACTCCTCCCGCCGCCGCTGCCCCTGGCCCCTATCGTGGTGGCGTCGGGCCCCACTCACGAATGAGGGTGGGGATCTTCAGCCGTTCGAGGGTGACAGACCACATGTGCTTGGGTGTAGCTTGGCATTGTGGGGAGCTGACGCATGCGGCTCTTGGCACGGCCTAGGCATGGACTTCGTGTGCGGCGGCGTGCGACTGTGGCTTCGCGTGTTTGTCACATCGGCGCTCGGCGCTAGATGCGCATGCGGGGCGCGGATTGGCGGCTCGGTGCAGTGACGGTTCGTGCAAGTTGGGTGTGGCGAGTAGCAGTGCGTGGCGGGTGACTTCTCTGGAGCGTGTGGTGTGCTGCGGGTGGCCCCGCTGGTCCTCTGTTCTGCTGCTTCGATGGAGCGGTCTCGATCTGGATCAACATGTCTCATATCTTGTTGTTGCCTCTGATTATGCGGTGTTAGTTGATGCGGTGGTGGTGATTGCAGTGGTGCTGCAGCGGCTATGGCCGGGGAGGTGGTGCATGTCTTGTCACGGTGGATCGAGGGATCCCGCGGTTGGAGTGAGGTTGCTCTTAGTAGGGGTGGTGGTTGGTGGGCGATGGTCCATGGCGACAGTTGGTTGCTGCAACTTCTGGAGAAATCCTAGCTCCGGTCTTCATCAGAGCCGGCGACGACGGTGCCCGTGAGTGTCACGGTCTTTCTTGGAAGCGTCATCATGGAGGTGTGCTCCTGCTTGCCAACATGGCTTTGGCTCCAGAGGGAAACCTCAGATCTGCTGGATAGGGCGATGGAGGCGTATTTGCGTTTTTCTCCTTATTGAGGGCATCATCTCGGAGTCGGCTATGACTGGGAGACCGGTGGATGGCGGCATCTTCGTCGTGTATGGCGCCATCTTTGTCGTGTGGTTTCCTAAGGCGGGGCGCGGGTTTCTGTTTGGCAACGATGATGGCATCGAGAGGAGCATGGGTCATAATGCGGACTTCGGTAGTCGGTTCTTCTCAGTGTATCCGAGGTGCTCTCCCGTGGGTTGCTTGGTTGCTTTGAAGTCGGAGCTGTGATGGAGTTTTCAGGTGATGAAAATGACAGGCGCTCAATGTTCGTTTGCGGATGGCACGGTCAGCGCAAGTCATGCATATTTCCCATGTGAAGCTCGTCGTCAAAGTCAGAGTTGTCAATTCCTCTCGCATGTGGCCTTCTATTGGCATGTGCCATCGTAGCTTCTATGAAGTTGTTTGCGGTTGGCTTCGATGTTTGAGCTCCGGTGAAGTCGGAGTCGTCTGTTCGAGGCAACCGGTGATGATGATGATGCTTGCGACTCCTTGGCAGATGTCTTTCTTCTTTGTAGCTCTTATGTTCCATGTTGGTGGCCAAGTTGGCCGGTGATGTCCATGCTATCGGTTGGATTGTTTTCGTTTAGCCCAATTTTCTGCCAATTAACCGGGAAATTTTAACTTCTTCTTAATCAATAAAAATGGCAAGTGTTTTGCCTCGTTTCACAAAAAAACATGATGGAAAGGGTGGAGCTCATTTAACAGTGATTAGAGAAATAGTGCTTCATAGATTGAATTTTAGTAGTTGCAATTTTATTTATCTATACTACTATTAAACAAGCCAACATTTTCTTTCTTAAAGCCACCCTGTTAAGTGTACCAGGCTAATTATTACAACAGATTTATGCCACTTAATGAGATCTAATGGACTGGATTTATCCGATTGCAGACAATGGTTGCATGTAGCAATTAGCCTTGGCGGACGATACTCTGCCGAGCGAAATGAAATTTCACCCCACCCGCCGCAGGTGGAACAGAAAAAGAAATTTGTCTCGCATGATTTCTGGATCACGATCGTCCTACTTTCCACGCGACATCAGCCCCACTGCCCCCACACGACGCACCATCCCCGCGCCTCTGTCCAGCTGCCTCGGGATCCTCACGGTGAGACGGAGAGCGTATCGCCATCGAGTCCATGGCCTGCTCACTAGGTTTTTAGAAATTGGGAGAGGGACAGGGAGAGGGGTCACGATAGCGTGGATACGATGTTGGACTAGCGGCCGAGGACTCCGGAGGGGCGGCAGAAGGCAGACGGGAGGGGACGTGCACAATGACCCGGAAGAGATCTGCCGCCACGCGCTGATCATCTCGCTGTACCTGAGGGCCGCAGACTAGCATCTCCACAACGGCTACGACGAGAGCTGCGTCAGGGACATGACGATCCCTCTGCTCCGGTCGCCACTTCGCCTCCCTGCTGCTCACCGTCACAGGGTATCTCCCTCACGCTACGCGGTGCCGATGGTGCTGTGGTGTGCACGATGTCCGTGGGGACGTTGACGATGCGGTTACTGGTGGCGGTGACGTTGATGGTAGTCGGTGCCAAAGGCCTGTGTGCTGACGGGGTTGCTCGCGGTCTCGAAGGACTCCCTGGAGAAGGAGGGCGATGTGGGCCTACACAAGCGTGACCTGTTCCTGCTACGAGAGGGAGTTGAGGGTGCCCAGCTTGTGGTTGGTGAAGGCGTTGTCGGTGGGCGCCACCACCATGAAGCCTGTGTCGGGGTCGTTGACCTGTGCGTTGAGCTGCGTGTCCGTGTCCTGCCATCAGCCGGATGAATTTGGTGTACTGCCCGACCTTTTCTAGCATTTCCGTCACGCTCGGCGCCGCCGCCACCTTGGGCTTCCCCGCCTCCGGGGACGGGGCCGGGCCCTGGCTCGACTCTGTCGGCAACGTTGCCGGCACCACGGCCAACAGGATGAGGACTCTGCTGGACGACGCCATTTCTGGAGTGGTGCTAGATCGAGGTGCTGGCTGTGTGGCTTAGTGAGAGTGTGGTGAAGTGCTGAATGCAGGGGAAGGTGATGTGATATTCTCCCTCAACTCTCCCAATAGGTAGGTTAATAGGATTCCAAAGTTCTTTCTTGTTGTTGTTGATTGTAGTGTTAAATATGGCTCCTGATTGGATACAGACTTGCCTAAATGATTGGTGCTGCTGCAGTTCATCTACATTTATTTTAGGCATTGATTCTTGATTTGCCCTATTACCATTTGCAAACTTAACTACCTCTCTCTCCCTCTCATGTTGTTACTGAAGATCTTCTATGTGTCATTCATGTCGACAACGGCGTTTAATAAAAATTCAAGCAAACTCCATGTCAGGTGACTCAAGGTAATCTATATGTAATGAAGGATAAGCTCCTCTCTCTCATGTTGTTTATGCATATGTTATTTTTCAGCCAATTACTACCAAAGCTTCCTTGAGATTGTTTTCATAGAAAGTTTCCCTCCTCATGACAAACCGTTTTTATCTCTTCTACACTAGCAGTTGGAATAATATGTTGCCTTCAAATCAGAGGTTTGTGAATTTTATGCCAGGTGTGCATCTTTCATTTTAAATTTTTTATGCTTGAGTCCTAATATTACATTTCTATGAGATTTCGAGTCATAATATTGTTATGTTTTTTGAGTTCTTGAAAATTTTCCTACAGAAAAATGATCTATGACAATTTCCTTCATTAAGAGGTCTTTGTGGTCTTCTTTGTTGCGAATCCTTATCAGAAACTTGAAGTTCACTGATAGTTTCTATTATGAAGAGGGACAACATATTCTTCCTCTATCTTCCTTCGTAATACATAGATTTCTTTTGGCATTTAACTTGAGAAGTCTACCAATATTCAAATTTCTGAAATTTTACCTCGGCAAACATAGTTCTTAATTTGAGTTGGTTTTAGCACTGTCTATGTGCTTTGGACATATAAATGGAAGTCCGCTATTGAAAAGTCTCCCTTCTCATTTTCTTGTCAATTAATTTGGTGAGAGCCTTGTTGTGGGTGATTCTCACTAAGATTTGATCAAGGCCTATGCATTTCAAATAGCAAAGCTTCTTGACGCTGGTAATTATTTTTCACTACAGAATATTTTTTAACTATGGCTGCCTTCAGAGATATTAGAAGGTTCTTGATGTGGTTTTCGACCTAAACGTGTGGTGGTGATCCTTGGTGGCATGATTATAAAAGTGCTTTTCTTTGGTAGGCGTGCCTGACACACATTTAGGATTCTATTTTCAGTACTTACATTGTTCATGGGTTTGTTCTTCAAGGTAGGTCCTTACTGCACCGTACTCAGTCACTGGGAAAACATGTTTCATGTTTACTGGAGTACATTTTACACTAGATGTTCCAAGATCATGCATGACTTTTCAGTTATTCTTATTACTATTTTCTATCCTCGGTGAGACAACTTTCAACTGAAAAAATCTATACTTCAGGATAAAACGTTAATAATTATGTCGTAATTAGTTTTTAAATCTCATACTGAATTCTTATAGTGCACTCATACTGAACTCTTACGTTAAAATTATGATGTGTTTACAAATTTTAACTAAGACGTGCGTGCACGTGCAAGCTTACTAGTGAAAGTAAAGAATCGAATGTTGATTCACACAACCTTGCCACACACTCATTGTTGATTGATCAAGGTCATCACTTGTGGCTTAGTTACCTACATGATCCAACTTGTGTCCCTTTTAATGTCCAAGTTATTCAATGAAGTGTTGGCACCCCTCAAAACAAAAAATTGCCAGGTCGTGTCATGCCGACATGCATGATGTGTCCTCCAGCCCACACACGGACTACATGCTATATAGGCGACACGGCCTCGCATGCTAGGCCTACTATGCATTTTTGTCAGGTTTTCCGTGTTGGGTTGTTCTTTAAGGCCATATATAAAAATATAAGAAAAATAAAATAAATTAATTAGTCGTGTTCTGCGGACCCGCGTGTCCAGCCTCCAGGCCCAGGTATAGCCCATGGTGTGCCAGGTGTCAGGCACGACCCATTTAGCATCTGGCATGTCGTGATTGGGTCATTGAAAGGATCGATTTGGTTGACTAGAGGGGGTGAATAGGCAACTACCAATTTTGAGATTTTCTTAACAAATTTGGTTTAGCAACAAATAGGTTGTCTAGATATGCATTTAGGTAAACAATCTATATGATGCTAGCAATAACAACACAATCAAGCAAATGATACAACACAAATATAGCTTGCACAAAGTAAAGGTAAGAAATAACAACAAGCATAGCCAGTGTAGAAGAGGATGTGTTACCGAAGTTCCTTCCCTTTAAGGGAAAGTACATCTCCGTTGGAGCGGTGTGGAGGCACAATGCTCCCCCAAGAAGCCACTAGGACCACTGTATTCTCCTCACGTCCTCACATAATGCGAGATGTCGTGATTCCACTAGTGGTGTCGTTGAAGGCGACGATCGAACCTCTACAAATAAGGTTGGGGCAATCTCCACAACTTAATTAGAGGCTCCCAACACCACCACGAAGCTTCACCACAATGGATTGTGGCTTCGAGCTGACCTCAAGCGTTTAGGGTTTTCAAACACCCAAGAGTAACAAGATCCACAAGGGATTAGCGGGGGAATCAAATTTCTGTTAGAGGAACTGTAGATCGGGCCCTCTTAACCAAACCCTAGAGAAAAGTTTTGTTGGCTAGGGAGAGATATCGGGTGAAAATGGAGCTTGAAGCAACAATGGAGCTTGGGAAGGAATTTTCTTGGGGAAGAATATCCCCTGTTTATAGTGGGGGGAAGATCCAACCATTACCCCCTCGCATTATGCACACAAGCGGTACTACTGCTGATGGGAGCGGAACTACCGCTTGGGCAGACGTGCCCGCTGCACAGCGCAATGGCACGAGGCCATGATCCGCTAGTGCCGCTGACACGGTACTACCATTGGGGTTGTAGCACAGGGGCTCACGAAGGCATGGTAGAGAAAGGACGGAGGCAGTACCACTTAGTACCACTGAAGTGGTACTACCACTTGCGGGAGCGGTACTACCGCTTATACGCGGTAGTGCTTCGCCCTAATGTTGCCCTACATCCATTGAGAGTGCTAGGGTCCATAAAGGGAGCTGTAGTGGAGCGGTAGTGATGGGTGGTACTACCGCTTATAGGCGCTTATAGGCGATACTACTGCGCAGCACTACCGTCCCCACTACTGTGCAGTCCGATACGAAAAGTCGACACTCCCAGAGGCAGTGGTAGTACACGTGGCACTGGACAGGGGTACTATCACGCGTAGGCGGTACTACCACTTGCCCAGTAGTACTATGGCTTATAGGCAGTACTACTGCTTGGCAGCACAGTACAACCGCTTGGGACATTCAGGACCAAAGCAATGGGCACAAATGAGCAACTGCATTGATACGGGAAAGGAACAAGGATGCAAATGAAAGTGTGTATGTGTTGATTCCACCCAAACCTTTCTGATGCGGACTGAATTCCACCGAAAACGGAATGCAGGAAAATAAGTGTCTTCACTATTATCCACCAAGGGGCTTGAATCGTCTTGTACCATATGATAGATTATCTGAAAGGCTTAATGCACACGATTAGTCTGCAAATGCATTGTCATCAATCACCAAAACCACTAGGGGAGAAATATGCCCTAGAAATCTCCTCCTTTTTGGTGAATTGATGACAACACAGGATTTGCACAAAGAATATCATAAGATAAAAAACAAATCCCAACATCTACAAAACATAGATGAGCTCACCCTAGATGTAATCACTATTTTAGGTATGCTTTTGGAATACAAAGCACACACTAGGATCAACAGTCCCCCTATATTTTATAGACTGACAATACTTGCAATAACATAATGAGGGGTAAGCATAATGCAAGAGATGGCATGTGATCATAATCATAGGGCACAAGATAAGCATAAACTCACATACTAGTATAGTACTAAGGCATACATAGATAAGTAGAGGGTAGCATATGTCTCACATCATACGACTCGGTCTTTAGGTCTCACAAGCACAAACCAAACCAAAGCAAATGATAAAAGAGTTCACGAGCAAAGAAAACAAGCAACTAAGACGCATTCGTGACTCGACAAATCCCTAAACTCCCCCCATTGGCATCAAGACACCAAAAGGGCAAAGAGCACTATTATGGTCCAAGGTGGTAGCAACGGAGGAGACCATCATCACCACTCCAGGTGCTCGCTGGAGCTGGAATCTGCAGCAGCAGGCTGATGAACATCTGAGTCCCACTTGTAGTGCTTAGAAGTCCACTCCTCCTCATGAGTGGTCATGTCCTTAGACCCGCTGCCAATCTCCATCCCAATGTTCCTCATCATAGACTTCTCACGGCTCCTGGCCTTCTTGTTTGCCACATGCGCCGTGTACTGACCATGAGCCTGCATGCGGGATAGCTTCTTCATGTTCTCCTTCAGATTCTTAGGCCAAGATGGCTCCACGCCAGATGGCATGTAACCAGGGTCGACGCCACCCTCATCCTCATCTGCATCCTTTGCCTCAGGAACCTCCATCTCAGGAGCAACATGAGTACTCCACTTGTCCTTCAGCCTTAGTTGCACTATCTCATGAGAAATTAGCTCACAACACTCAAACAAATCCTCTAGATAGGGAGCATAGATAGGACACTCTCACTCCATCACGGCCGAGTGAAGCTCCGACCACATAAAATGAGACGCATCCAAACTTCTACCTCTTATGGACCCTTCTTCTTCTGACAATAAACTAGCATGTCCACAAGGTAAGAGTGTACCTGATCCAAGTTCCCAACATCAGGAAAGAGCGTGTGCTTGAAAATGCAATGCATGATGTCTAGGAATGGATGCATCACATAGGTCGTGTTGTCGATGGTGGAAGAAACCTTCGTCATAGAGAAGGGCCAAAGAGTAGACTTGTTTGTGGTAGCAACCTCCATGTGAGGACGAAATCCAATTGGGTTATGGAGCCCCCGATCATTATAGCCCATCAGAGCCATGAACTCCTTCCATGTAGCAGTCAGTCTTCTCCCGTGCATTTGTCATCCGAGTTAAGAGCCTCTCCTCATTGGTTCCGAGATGAACCATAGCAAAGAACATGTCCACCAACTCCGCATCAAAATCCTTGTTGAATGTCATTAGCTTGGTAATATCTAGCTTGCCACACAAAGCAAGAGCTTCACCAAAATAGTAAAAATTCTTCTACATATGATCAATATCAATGGACTTGACATGGGGAACAAACAAGTTCTTCTTCTTGAACACATCATGATATATAGAACCCTGTTACTTGGTCCAGAAGGAATGGTTGATAAGAGCTTGATCTTGCGGATTGATGTACGGGTTGCGACGACGATCAATATAGAAATCCTTTCCTGACAACTCACTCACTGACTGAGTTCTCTGTGACTTGGTGGAAGCCTTCTTGGTTCTCTGTTTGGGTTGGGTACTGGGGTTTGCACTATCATCCTCCATGGTGCGGAAACACTTGGAGCTAGTTGCGCGACTTGGATTCACGCGGTACTCCTGATGGCTAGAACCGCTACCACCACCTGGAACGCACAACACAGAGTGAGGAAAAAGCAAGTGTAAACAAATTGCATAAGCCAAAAGAATAAAAGAAAAGAATTGAAGTGTAATCGAAAGAAATGTGGAGTTGATAGCACAAGCGGTAGTATCGCTCGAGGCGGAAGTTGTTGGGGGCAACCACGCCCACGGCAAGATCCGGTACTACTGATGGTGCCAAATCCAAATTTCTTCCAATAAGACTTCAAATATACTATACTAGCAGTCTTCCATTGCCTACTCATGCCTCGATTTGACAAAAAAATTGATAAATGCATCTCATATTGCCCTAAAGCCTAGATCCAAATATAGAAGACTAGGTTTAGGTCGTGCAACACAATAACATTGATCGGTGCACTGGGCATGTATGTATGAGGTACAAGATGGGGGCCATAACCTCAACTATACATGAAAACTAGGAGGTGGGCCCTAGACACAATATACATGCACCATATATTCAACACCCCCCGTAGTCGAAGCGTCGCCAGAGATACAAAGACTGGATCGAAACTCCTCAATGTGGAAGTAGGTAGTCCCTTAGTCATCACATCGGCAAACCGTTGTGCGGTCGGAACATGGAGAACCTGAGTGTGACCAAGGGTGACCTGTTTGCGAACAAAGTGTATGTCGAGCTCGATGTGATTCGTCCAACGATGATGAATGGGGTTGACGGAAAGATACACGACAGATACGTTGTTGTAGTAGACAACCGTGGCCTGCGACACGTCATGATGCAACTCGTGAAGAAGCTATCAAAGCCAAGTACACTTGGCAACAACGTTCTCCACTGCATGGTACTCAGCCTCCATGCTGGAGCGCGACATCGTGGGTTGTCGTTTGGACGACCACGATATGAGGGAGGGATCGAGGTAGACACAACAGCCTAAAGTGGAGCGTCGTGTGTCAGGGCAGCCTGCCCAATCAGCATATGAATAGGCCACCATCTCCATAGAGCGGGACGCTGTAAGCATGAGTCCAAGACATCATGTCATGGATATAGCGGAGAATCCGTTTCGTGAGTGTCCAATGGGAATCACGAGGGGCGTGCATGGTGAAGACACACCTGTTGAACGACATACTGCAGATTCAGTCTGGTGAGCGTGAGATACTTGAGAGCACCAACGATGGATCGGTAGAATGGAGCATCCTTTGCCAGGGAACTGTCTAGAGCAAAGACCTTGGCCTTCGTGTCAACAGGAGTTGCAACAGGCTGTCAGTTGAGCATACTAGCACGCTCAAGTAGCTCGTGTGCATGCTTCTACTGATGAAGAAAGAAGCCGTCGGGGTGTCAAACAATCTCGATACCAAGGAAATAATGTAGAGCACCCAAATCCTTGATAACAAACTCGTCACACAGCCATTTAGTGATCTGCTGAAGAAGGGTTGTGGAGGAGGCTGCCAGGATGATGTTGTCGATGTAGAGTAACAAGTAGGCAGTCGTGCCGCCATGGTGGTAGACGAACAGCAAGGCATCGGAGCGAGTAACATGGAAGCCCACTATCTGCAGAAAACCGGTGATACACTGGTACCAGGCTCAAGATGCTTGCTTGAGACCGTAGAGAGACCGAGACAGCAAGCACACATGGCTGGGATGAGTGGCATTGACGAAACCAGTGGGTTGCTCAGTAGACCTGTTTTGCAAGGTGACCATGAAGGAAGGCATTGGAGACATCCATCTGATGAACTAGCCAACCGCGAGAAACCGCCAACTGAAGGACAATGCAAATCGTGCCCGGTTTGACAACCGGTGCAAATGTCTCGGTGAAGTCGACTCCAGCACGCTGACAAAAACCACAGACAACCCAGTGAGCCTTGTAGCGCTCGAGAGTGCCATAAGAGTGCATCTTATGATGAAAGACCTACTTGTCGCTGATGACGTTGGCACGGGGCGGCTGGGGAACCAATGTCCAAGTGCGGTTCCGCTGAAGAGCGTCGAACTCTTCCTGCATCGCAGCAAGCCAGTGAGGATCACGAAGAGCTGGTCTGGCGGTTGTAGGAATCGGTGACAGCTCGACGGTGGAGACAATGAGCATGTACTCATTGTTGCAGTACTGCAAACTCGGGCGATATCCGCCGACACGGGCCCGAGTGAGAGGGCGACGCAGCGACTCCGAGACCGCAACGGGCAACGGAGCAGCCGGTGAGGCAGCCAGCGAGGGGGTCGGCGAGGCAGCCGGTGACGGAGTAGCCGGCGAGGTAGCCGGCGACAAGGTGGCCGGCAAAGAAGCCGACGACGGGGCAGCATGTGTGACGATCGGTGAAGGGGCAACCTACGTGATGGCCGGTTGCGTGACAGCCGGCGACGAGGCAGCCTGCGTGATGGCCGACGAAGGGGATGGCGACGGGGCAGCCGATAAGACGGCTATGAGGACACGAGGCGCAATACTGCCCACGACATGAGGACCGCCAAAGCCCGGAGGTGGTCCAAGAGCCAAGTGGGGCCGTTCACCAGACGACGTCACCGAAGGGCTGCCGGTGGCCGACAGCAACGAGGCGATGGGAGGTACCTACTGAAACGGAAACACCTTCTCATCAAAGTAAACATGTCGTGAGGTGAAAACACGATGGGAGACGGGATCATAGCAGCGGTATCCTTTGGTGTTAGGTGGTAGCCAGGGAATATGCAAGCAACAGAGCGAGGCGCAAGCTTATGAGGCGCGGTAGCGGCACTGCTAGGATAGCAAAGACAACCGAAGATGCAAAGACCGTCATGAGAGGGCGGTGCACCGAAGAGGAGATGATGGGGTGAAAAGTTCCCGCGAGTGCGACAGGGGCAGATGTTAAGGAGGAGTGAGGCGGTAGCGAGAATGTCAGGCCAAAAGGGCGGAGGCACATAGGCATGAAAGAGAAGAATGTGAACAGAGTCATTAAGAGTGCGACGGACGCGCTCAGCGTGACCGTTTTGCTGCGAAGTGTATGGGCATGTGAGACAAAAGGTTGTACTGTGTGTGGTGAGGAGAGTGCGAACAGCAAGGTTATCGAACTCCTTCCCATTGTCTGTTTGGAACAGAAGGATGGGACGACCAAACTGCGTGAAGATATAGGAGTAAAATGTAGCAAGGGTGGAGATGACATCAGACTTACGCCGCAACGGGAAGGTCCACACATAGTGCGAAATATCATCAAGAATGACGAGATAATAAAGATAGCCCTTATTGCTTGCAATTAGAGAGGTCCATACATCACTATGAATTAACTCAAACGGGTACGATGCAACATGAGAAGAAGCCCTAAATGGAAGACGAGCATGTTTGCCTAGACGACAAGCATGACAAGAGTGATTGTCGATCTTATTACACGTGAAAGAAAAACTCCGAAGAATCGAACAAAGGATGGCGGGGTTGGGATGAGCCAAGCGAGCATGCCAAAGGTCCACACCGGTGGCGAGGGCGACAGGGGCGGCAGAGGTGGTGGAGGCTTTGGAGTGAACCGAGTAGAGGTCGTCAGGACTATCACATAGGTGGAGCACCATCTGGGTACGGGCATCCTTGACAGAGAAACCAAACATGTCAAACTCAACGGTAACAGGATTTTCACGTGTAAGATAACGAACAGAAACAAGGTTTTTAATGAGGGCAGGGGAAACTAAGATGTTAGATAATGAAATAGGGGTGGAGGTGGATGGAAAAGATGAATGTCCTATGTGGGTAATAGGAAGGGAGGAACCGTCACCGACAGTGATGGGATTGGAGATGTTGACGGGATAAGAAGTGAGGAGGTTACCGTGTTGGGCGGCCATGTGAGCCGTTGCGCCGGTATCCTTATAGCAGTCACCACCACCAGTGTAGTTGGAGGGAGTAGGGGCGGAGTGCAGAGCTTCCAACAGGGCCGGATCCCAAGGCACAGGAGGAAGCATCGGGACCGGTGACTGCGATGGGCCCGTCAACGATAGCGACGGCAACCCTCCTGGCTCCGGTGGCTATCCATAGAAGGGCTGCCCATAGAGCGCCCCGTACGGCTGCGGTGCAACGTAGAATGCCTGGTGCGAGGGAGGCTTTGGGCCGAGGATACCGGGACCGGGCGAACGGGGAACCGGCATGGAGTAGGCGTGCACGACGCGGGTCCATGGATTCTGGCTGGCGGACCATGGGGCCGGCTGGAACTACTGCGGGGGACGGGCGGCTCCTCCCTGAGCCCCGTTGCCCTGCTGCTGCTTGCGGCCGCCAAGGCGGCCTTCGCGGCAACCCTCATTAACCCCGTTAGCGGCCGGCTGGGATGGCGAGAAGGGGGCGGCCGGCGCCTAGTGAGGGAGTCCTGGTTTAAGGGGTCCTCGGACAGACGACTTGTTTCTCATGGGCCGGACTATGTGGGCCGCTGGATGAGCATTGGGTGATCAAAGGCCCCGTCGCCAGGGTGGAAGCTACAAGGAGCCATGGCGTATCCTCCAAGTTTTTGACAGTAGATAGGCATGTTTTTTCCTTCGATGTGTAACCGACCATGTGTAAACCCTAGGTACCCCTGGCGTCTATATAAGACGGAGGGTTTTAGGTTGTAGACAGAGAACAACTCATCTAGGGTTTTAGCTATTCGATCTCGAGGTAGATCAACTTTGTAACCTACATATCATCTATACAATCAAGCAAGACGTAGGGTTTTACCTCCATAGGAGGGCCCAAACCTAGGTAAACATCGTCTCATTTGTCTCCTGTTACCATCGATCCTAGTCTCACAGTTTGGGACCCCCTACCCGAGATTGGTGCTTTCATTGAGAGTTCCGCTGTGATCGCCAAAGGAATTGATGGCTCGCCTTGTCACAAGTAGCAAGATCTGCAGCCAGGGTATTCTCATCCCTGATCAGATCCTTACAAGCGGCGACGCCTTGCTGCATGCTGACCCGATTGGCCACCTTGGCCAGATCAGAAACTTTTCCCTCGATCAAGGAATTAGGTTCGGAACCCTAGAGTTCTTCACTGATTCACGGGGAGAACTTGTCCTGATAGAACCCTCGACTCCGGTGGAGGATCCCACAGATCTCGACGCCTCGATGCCGAAGACATCGGGCCCCGCTTCTGATGAAGTCATCACCCGCGGGCTGTCTAGAATGCCCAATCCGCTCGTTGTGACCGGATTCACCACGGCTAAACAGGACCCAAATCCGCTTTCGTGTGGCTCCAGAACTACAACGCTGCATATCAACTCCACTCGCTGCAGTGACAAGCATCCTACCATCGCCTCGTTTTTAAACGAGCTATTCGATCAGATTGAGACCACACATATGTCTGATGACCAGGTTCCGGTCTATGACCGGCTCGGGCGTAAACCTGATGATAGGCAGATCCACATCCCCATGGTCACCCACCTAGTCGCCACCGTCGAGTGTCCGGCTGGGGGCATGTCTCCCCAGTGATCAGAACTAAAAAAGCTTTATATCCCGGTCTCCAATCACCGAGACCTCGCTTGCAACCTAGACACCGGAGTTTGCTCTGGAGACAGACTGGTATCGGTCTTTGATCTAGCAAACAGTTGGGAGCCCGTGATTCCGAACTCACACCATGGCGTGGAGTCAGATTTTTCCCACCCACTACCCAAACCGATCACAGCCCCCAGTCTGGTCTCAGGTACTAGCAGATTTCCTTGCTGAGTGGAGAAAGGCTGAGATCCCTAGGGAATATAGTACATACTCCCATTGGACGATGTACTTTGATGGATCTAAAACTGTGGCCGGTTGGGGGCTGGAGTTATCCTCACATCCCCCACAGACGACAACGTTCGATACATGTTGCAGATCATGTATGCCGATTCCAACAATGCAGCCGAATACGAAGCACTCTTACACGGTCTTCGGATGGCAGTATCAATGGGCATAAGACGACTGCAGGTACAGGGAGACTCCGGCTTGGCCATCTCACAAATCAACGGTGAATTCGATGCCAAAAACCCGAAGATGGCGGCATACAGAAACGCTGTCCTCAAGATATCCACATGGTTCGAGGGGCTGTAATTTCACCATGTCGCTCGAGAAAACAACCAAGCCGCTGACATACTCGCCCGCATGGGGGATAAACGCGACCCTGTCCCGAAAACACTTTCCTGGAACGGCTCTTTAAGCCATCCATGGTTTGGCAGGACGATCATAAGGGTGCTAGTCTAAATACTGTGGAGGAGGTTGTTCCCCCCTATAAATGAACCAGACGACCAAATCATCGACGGCTCCCTAATGGATGAAACGCCTACATCTCATGAGGTCATGGCGGTAATCGCACCATGAACCGAACCCTTCCTCGCCTACCTTCTTTGCAAAAAAACTCCCCGATGATCAGACGGAGGCGCGGCGCATAATTCGGCGATCCAAAGCCTACAAAGTACACAAGGGTGAGTTATACAAGAAAAGCACCACCGGAATATTACAGTGGTGCATATCTAAGGAAGAAGACGACAACTCTTAGCTGAGGTCCATGCAGGGATGGATGGCCAACACGCTGCAACAAGAGCCTTAGTTAGCAAGGCCTTCCGAGCTGGCTTCTTTTGGCCCACTACTCGGGCGGACACCCAGTCACTTGTTAAACACTGCGTGGGGTGTCAACTTTTTGCAAATCAAAGCCACATGCCCCCAACAACTCTTCGGACTATACCGGTCATCTGGCCTTTCGCGGTCTAGGGGCTGGATATGGTCGGACCACTTAAAGGGGTGACCAAGAAGAATAAATACCTATTGGTCATGGTTGATAAGTTCACCAAATGGATAGAAGCAAAACCTGTCAAATCGGCCAAGTCCGGACCAGTAATCGACTTTATATCCGGCGTGGTACACCGTTATGGCGTCCCACACAGTATAATAACGGACAACGGATCCAACTTCACGGACCAAGAGGTCAAAGACTCGTGCGCAAAAATGGGCATCAAGCTTGATTACGCATCGGTGTATCATCCACAGACCAATGCACAAGTCGAATGAGCAAATAGCCTCATCATGAGCGGAATTAAGCCACGTTTGGTTCGATCTCTTCATGAGTCCGTCTGTCATTGGGTGTAGGAGCTCGACTCCGTTCTATGGGGCTTGCGCACCACCCTGAATAGATCAACGGGATACACACTGTTCTTCATGGTCTATGGGCCAGAAGCAGTCCTCCCCTATGATACTATTCACGACGCACCAAGGGTGTGCATGTACGAGGAAAAGGAAGCCGAGTTAGATCGGTAGGACGACCTGGACGCTTTAGAAGGAGAGCGCAACATAGCTCGGGCTCGCTCTAATTTTTATCAACAACATGCCCGACGTTAGCAGAGTAGGGAGGTTAGGGAAAAAGCATATAATGTGGGTGAACTCGTCTTACGGCTCCCGAAGAAGCAGAAGCATAAACTCAAGCCCAAATGGGAGGGTCCCTTCATAATCGACGAAGTACTCGCGTGAGGGGCTTACCGTCTTCGGAACCCGTCGGACAACCACCTTGAACCAAACCCATGGAACGCAGCTCATCTTCGGCGCTTCTACGGACAAACCGGTTTCGTCATATTCTTTACCCTTTACCTCCTTTTTATTTCATTTTTCTTTACTTTTTCCTTTCCCTCCCACCTTGTTGTTTCATAGATTTGATTTTTTTCCTTTTCTTACCAAATCTAGGTTCGGTTCAACCGATCTTGTACTAAGATTTTCCGCTTACACCCTTAAGTGTCAAATCCGAACACAACACCTGGGGACTTCTTTCCGAAGCCAATGCTTTTTATATTATAAGCATTTATTCACATTTATTGTGTACGCATGTTTCCCTTATCGTGTTTAAGCCATCATATGCATCAATTTGAACTAAGACTTTGCCAAGCTGGGTTGCCTCGCTCCTGTGCTTACCCTCTACGTTCTCGATTGTTTGGCTAGAGGGTAAACGGAGCACCTCTGCGATTGTTACAGCCGGGTTATCCAGATACGTACCTCAGATGGGTGAATCCAAAAGCTAGCCATCTTCAACAAATAATTGATCGATTGTGACGGAAGCAACTAATAAGACTATGGTCGTTAGCACCATGACTCTAGTTTATTTTCTCAGAAAGAGCCATTAGTCGCATACTAGCGGTATACGCCCTTACTACCTATGATTTCGTAGCACCTTGAAGAAAGGTATCGATAGAGGTATTATTTTCTACAGAACATGTTTCTTATGCTAAGCTGTAATATAACATATCTCCCTGTGTGCTTTCTGTCCGTTCGCACCAAATGGCTAGATTGCCTGGTTCCCCGAACATAATTCGCTCCTATCGAGCGATGTTTTATAAGGAACACTCCCAAGCTCTTAGCGTGGGAGGTCGAAGCTGATGGCCGGTTAAGACAAAGTTTACAACACAGACGGAGTAATTCCTAGGTTATTGGTACATAGTTACAAATGATCATACATCTGGATGCTGTTCGAGATTATCTACTAAGGTGTCCAGGGAGCAATCTTCTTGCAAGAGACCGGCGACGGGCATCACCTGGTCGTATACCAAGTGAAGTGGCACTTCCTGCCCATCAGATCCTACCGGCCCAACCCGGGCCATATGCTCGGGGTTAAGGCCAATATAACAGGTCTTGATCATCGCCCATGCCTCTCGTGCTCCCTCTCGGCAAGTCGATGTCTTCCGTAGCTTGAACCTACTTCAGGCTCCCTTGAATCGATCAACCAGTTCGGTCATCTCCTCTGGAGTTTGCTCGGCATGCCAAAACACTTTTACCATGCTCTTCATGGCCTTCCGAGCCTGCTCATGAAGGTCAGACAGTTCCTTCAGAAGGTTTCCGCGATAAGATCCAATCTCTTCTTCGGGCCGCCCGGACACGAGACCTATACATGAGTCAAGGCATGATCATTATACTTCATACATAAGAAGTACTGACTAGTGTTAGAATCGCACTTACGGAACATGCCCCTCTGTAATTTCTGGTTCTCTTCTTGGCCCTGGCCCAATTGAGTCTTTAAGCTGTCAATTTCTTCGGCCTGATGTGTGTTTTCCGTGTGAAGGTGGTTCTTCTCCTCCAAATTTCATTACAAAATGCGACAGACGGCCTTATGCTAAGACTCGGCATACCGTTGAGATTCTCGAGCTGCTGCTAAATCTCTTTCCAATTGCCCTATTGGTTCAGCTGCTACAAAGTGCCCCTGTGTCAGCATGGGAAATATGTACTAAGGACAGTAGGACAAGCATACTCACCATGTGCCTCCCGGGTAAAGCTCTTCAGTTGCTCCAATTCGGCCTTCACGGTTTCCACCTATGTTCGGCTTGTCTCCAGCTCCTTGGCCAGTTGTTCGCTCTGCTGCCTCAAGACATGCGTTAGCCATAATACATTACGATGACCCTTAATTCAGTCTTTCTGACCAATTTAAGGTTCGGGGGCTACTGGGTTTAGATAAGTGATCGGACACTTATAGCCGATTACTCACCTGCAGGCTGGACGATATCGGTTTCATTGCCTCCCGAACCCAGCTCGAGCAGCCCTGATGTGTGCGTCCGCCGAGCGTAGAGCATTGAACTCTTGTTCGGAGAGCGCTGGGTGGCATAGGGCTTCTCTTCGTTGCTGATGATTCATAGCGCTCTCTACCTCGGACTTGGTAACTAACATCGACTCCCCAGAGTCTTCAGGGGACGGATTGACCGTAGGGACCTCTGCAGCGGATTCGGCATGAGCCGAAGCTCTGGAATTTTGAGCGTCGCTAGACACCCTGGCAACCTCCTCGGCAGAAGAAGGCTGAACTCTTTGTGTAAGTGTTTTGACATAAGGTCTCTTGTGAGGCTCTATTAGTCACGATAATAAAATTAGATAGCCGAACATAGTACCTTTGAGTTGAGTAGATGGATGGGCTTGTCCCCATGGCCGGCACGTTCGACGGATCCATGTTACTCTCTGGCTCGGGCATTGCCACCGTAGCCAATGCATGTCTCACAGACTGATGACGCTTGGGAGGAGGAGCTGGTATGTTTGGATCAGTGGAGGATACCCGTCTTTTGCGGGACGATTTTTTCTTCTTCTTGATTATCGCACAGGAAGGGAATGATCCAGGACAATCTATTATAATAGCCACATTGTAGTGGTCAAGGCTCTCTTGGTAGAAAACCCCATCTTCAAGCTCAATTATTAGATCGGGGTCATCATGAAAGCCCAAATCGTCATCACGAGAATAGTCCTCAGGTTGGGGGGCCGGACAGTTAACTGTCTCAATGAAGCTCCTCCATTCCTGTTCACATAAGTTAAAGGCTTCGGTCAGGAAGGAATAAAATTAAAAACCCGAATTGTGGTCACTAAATCAAAAGGCTCACCCATTCGATGGGATTATGACTGGAATAGCCCTCCTTGGTTGGCAGCTGAAAAAAATCTTCTTGCTCCCCTTTGTATAGGTCGTCAAGTGCGGCGACTGATGCAGTTTGATCGGTAGGGCCCAGTCGCTAGGAGCAAGTGATGTCGCTTGTCCCGTTGTAACACCACAAAGGGTGTATTCTCTACTGAAGGAGCTGGACGCACCGGGTGATGGCGGCAACCATGACGTCTATCATGGTCAACTTGTGATGGGCTAGTACCCTCACGTGGGCTACAAGGTGTTGCACTTCGACGCTATCTTCTTGGGACGAGCTCTTCGGTCGCCATTTGTACCTCTTCTTCAAGGGGGCATTGGAGTATTCGGGAAAACTCCTCCGAGCTAGGTCAAATAGGGGGATGTCCTCGATATAAAACCATTCCGAAGACCATTCTTCGAACTCCTTCGGTGATTCCACTAGATACCCTGTCCCCGCTATGCGGCATATTTTGGCTCCTCCGACCTCCAAGATTGTCTTGTCCTGAGTACGAGGGACGAGGCAGAAGTACTTCCTCCACAATTCAAAATGTGCCTCGCAGCCCAAGAACATCTCGCAAAGGGCGACGAAGCCCGAGATGTGCAGGATAGACCCTGGGGTGAGGTGATGAAGCTGGATCCCATAGAACTCCAATAACCCCCTCAAGAATAGATGAATGGGGAACTTGAGACCCCGCAAAAGGAAGGGGGCAAAACATACACGCTCCCCCTTTTGTGGATTGGAGAAATTTTCCACGAAGGCTTCGCCGTTGAATGAAGATAAGCTAGCACGGACAACCGCCAGATCCGAGGAGGAAAGGTACCCTTGGGTCTCGAGGTTGCATAGTCTAAGAAGGGAGACGTAACAGCTTGTCCAATCCCCAGGTCGGGAGCCGTAAGGGTGCAAAGAAGAGCTGGGGGCATTCACCATGTGTTTGTGGTGAACTTTCGCTGGAAGTTTTTTCTGATGGGGAGGAAGAAGAGGATGTGGCCTAAACCATGATTCAGTTTGTTTAAATGGATGGTGCCTCCGTTGCAGAGGGGTAGTCTTGTAAAAGGCCGCTGAACCGCTCGTCTCCACATGGCGCGTGAAAATCGAGAAACGTTGACAGTTGTTACAATGGACCTGGCAAGCTCGTGACGCTTGGGATTTCGCCGATGATTGGTCGGTTGCCGAACAAGAAGAGATAGAGGGACTCACCTCGCAAGATGAAGACTTCGACACATGAAGATTACTCGGGAATACCTTAGCGTTGTAGGATAGTCCGGGGGCTTCTGAGGGAGTCCTGGTTTAAGGGGTCCTCGGATAGCCGACTTGTTTCTCATGGGCCAGACTATGTGGGCCGCTGGATGAGCATTGGATTATCAAAGGCCGCATCGCCAGGGTGGAAGCTGCAAGGATCCGTGGCGTGTTCTCCAAGTTTTTGATAGTAGATAGGCATGTTTTTTTCCTTTGATGTGTAACCGACCATGTTTAAACCCTAGGTACCCTCGGCGTCTATATAAGCCAGAGGGTTTTAGGTTGTAGACAGAGAACAATTCATCTTGGGTTTTAGCTAGTCGATCTCGAGGTAGATCAACTCTATAACCTACATATCATCAATACAATCAAGCAGTACATAGGGTTTTACCTCCATAGGAGGGCCCGAACCTGGGTAAACATCATCTCCGTCGTCTCCTGTAACCATCGATCCTAGTCTCATAGCTCGGGACCCCCTACCCGAGATCCCCGGTTTTGACACTGACACCTGGGGGAAACCCGGCGGGGGCTCAATGGCCGGCGCGGGATGCGGTGCTGGCAGAGTCAGGCCCCCGCGAGTGCCGGTGGTGTGGGCGGTGTGGGCTGCTCGGATCCACACCATCTTCATCCGCCTCTCCTCTAGCTTGAGATATGCCACCACCTTGGCAAAGGTGGGGTTCTGGATGAGTGTGAGGTTGGAGGCGGCATTCCCAAAGTCCTCATTGAGACCGGCGGTGAGGGTGCTGATGAGGAGCTCGTCGTCGACCGTCTCTCCAAGATCACGAAGCTCGTCGGCGAGCTTCTTGAGGCGCATGCAAAAGTCGCCAATGGACGAATCAAGCTGCTAGCACCCATATAACTCACCGTAGAGGAGGACCTTGCACTGAAGCTCATTGTTGGTGAAGAGACCATTGAGCTTGGTCCAGACGGCGTAAGTGTCATCGTTGTCCACCACCATGTGGAAGAGGTCCTTGGAGATGGTGAGGTAGAACCAGCGGATGATGGTGGCGTCGAGGATCATCCACTCCTCGTCGTTCACCATGAGACTAGAGTCCATAGTGCCATCAACGTGTCCATGAAGCTGGTACTGCGAAACACAAGGTGAAGGTACCGCTTCCATGTGGAGTAGGAGGCAGTGGACTGATCAAGGACCACCGGGACATGGTCATGGATGCTCAGATTGTGAACGAGGTTGATGTTCAGACCGACGAAGGGGTTGGTGGCGGTGGAGGATCCCGAGAAGCTCATGGTGAGGTACGGGAGGATGGGATAGCGGTGGGTGCGGTGACTAGGGTTTGGGAAGGGTGGCAGCTAGGGTTTTGGTTGCAGCGGCTAAGGAGCGGCACGATCAGGGTGGGGAGAAGGGGTTGGGTGAGGCACGATGATGAAGAGGTGTGCGGGGCGGAAGCGGACGAAGTGGCGGCGGCGACCAACGACGACGACAACGGAAAAGGAGAGCTGCCCAGGGGTGGCAGCGGCTAGGGAGAGCCAAGGGCGGCGGTGGGTGGCAGCAACTCGTGGAGGTAGCAGCGGCGGCGGCGGAGGCGCGATGGAGGCACGACGGCGGCTAGGTTAGGTCTAGGAGCGACTTGTGATAGATACCATGTAGAAGACTAGGTTTAGGCTGTGCAACACAATAACATTGATCGGTGCACTAGGCACGTATATATGAGGTACAAGATGGGGGCCAAAACCTCAACTATACAGTAAAACTAGGAGGTGGGCCCTAGACACAATATACATGCACCAATATTCAACACCAAAAAATAGAACCATAGGAGAGGAAAATAGGGGAAATACCGACATCCATGACACGGGGAGAGGGTGGGGATCGACTCCATGGTCGGAATCACGGAAGAACAAATGGTTGTCTTGAGGTAGCCACCAGAGCAAGAATGTCACCTGGAGAGAGAAAACATGAGGATAGAAAGAGATGAATGGGTATGGGGCAGTTGGAACTCCCCCTACCCGTCTCATAACCTTGTACACACACTCGCAAGCGGTAGTACCGCTCGAGGGTGCGATATTACCGCCTTGGTACTAATGCATGACAGGACCTCATGTAGTACCGCTCCAGCGGTAGTAACATGGGTGGCGGCGGTAGTACCACCCCAGACCCATTGGTAGTACCGCCTAGACGACCAGAACTTGCCAAACTTGCTATGAAGGGTGGCTTATGCAAAATAAGAGCTTTTAGATGAGAGAGGACTTGGATTTGAGACACAAAAACCAGGAAATGGGAAGGGACACTCCAAGTTCAAAGTGACAAATAAAAATAAGAGTAAGCTTGGAGTGACGCAAATCACAAATAAAGCTCTAACTAGCATATACCTCACTAGGAGGGGGCGGGGGCCGAAGCCACCTATGTTTGAGTCAATTGGTATGGCACGACGAAGATTTTAACCTTAGGTCCATGACCAAAACTCGTATTTGAAGCACAAGTACCATAAAAAATGGCTAATGTGAAAGACTTGATCGATTTGTGCATAATGGGGGAGGGAAAGTTCTTAGAGAGAACAACACCCCCTATATCCATGCCTACATCTAAACAAGACAAAATGACGAGTGCGGTGGGGTGTGCAATACTGCAAGCCACATCACTCAAATCAATGGTATTTAGCCCATGCCTTAACTCGTGGAATCTTGCTGGATACAATGGTTTTGTGAAAATATTTGCAAGTTGTTCATGTGGGTTGAGATATATAAGATCAATCTCTTCACACTTGATATGCTTCCAAATGAAATGAAGCCGAATCTCAATATGCTTCGGCTTGCAATGTTGAACTGGGTCATGGGAGATCTTGATAGCACTTTCATTGTTACAGAAAAGAGGCACTTTGTCACAATTGGCATCGTAATCCTGTAAACTTTTCCTCATCCATAGCAATTGTGCACAACAACTTGCGGCGGCTACATACTCAACCTCGATGGTAGAGAGAGAAACACAATTTTGTTTCTTTGAAAACCAACTTACCAAAGAGCGACGAAGGAATTGGCACCCCCAAGGTTGATTTCCTATCCACACAGTTTCCCGCCCAATCCCAGTCTGAGTATCCCATGAGATCAAATGTTGCACCTTCGGGGTACCATAAGCCAAAGTTTGAGGTACGAGCTAAGTGTAAATTTTTTTTGCTTGACCGCCACAAAGTGGCTTTCCTTATGTTCGGCTTGAAATCATGCAAAAATTCCCACACTCAGCATAATATCTGGTCTAGATGCACAAAGGTAAAGCAAGGGTCCAATCATGGAGCGATATACCTTTTGATCCACGACTTTATCATTGGGATCAATGTCAAGTTGGCACTTAAGTGGCGTAGGTGTCTTTGCCGGCTTGACATCATCCAACTTGCACCTCTTGAGCATGTCCTGAGTGTAGTTTGCTTGGTTGATGAAGGTTCCTTATATTTGTTGCTTGACTTCGATCCCGAGGAAGAACTTTAACTCTCCCATCATGGACATCTCAAACTCTTTGGTCACGAGTGCGGCAAACTCATCATTGAAAGATTTGTTAGGAGAACCACAGATAATATCATCAACATAGAATTGGCATATGAACAAGAATCCCCTTTAACCCTGTTAGTAAAAAGAGTGAGATTGATTTTCCTAGTTACAAACCCACGACCTTCTAACAACTCGATAAGGTGCTCATACCACACACGTGGGGCTTTTTTAAGGGTATAGAGTGCCTTATCGAGTTTATAAACATGATTGGGGTACTTGGGATCCTCGAATCGGAGGGGTTGTTTCAAATATAACAAGTCATTAAGAGGACCATTTTTTAAAATGGAATCTTCACATCCATTTCTTGCAACTTGAAATTATGATGAGAAGCATATGCAAGAAACATGTGAATCGATTCAAGGCGAGCAATGGGGCAAAGGTTTCACCGTAGTCGATACCCTCGACTTGGGAGTAACCTTGAGCCACCAATATTTCCTTGTTTTTAATGACAACACCATTTGCGCCTTCCTTTTTCTTGAAGTTCCATTTGGTTCCAATGACATTATGGTTCTCCTTTGGCCTTGTAACTAGTTGCCACACTTTGTTACGCTCAAAGTTGTTGATTTCATCATGCATGGCTTCAAGTCAATCCTGTCGAGGACCTCTTGTACCTTTAGGGGTTCAATAAAAGAAACAAATGTGTGATGCTCACAAAAGTTTGTTAATTATTTATGAGTGGTTACCCCTTTTTAAGCTCTCTTGGACATTCTCCAACATGTGTTCTTGGCATTTTAGAGTGGAGGCTACTTTGATGGCCCAACGCTCCAAAATCTCCTCCATGGAAGGTTGGGGAGCAACATGAACAATATCTTTAGCATTGTCTTGAGCTTGCTCTTGATATTGAATGTTCTTGATCTTGAGCTTGCTTGGAGTCATGGACTTGATCTTGGGCACCACTTGGCGAAACACCATCATCATGAGGTTTTTCTTTCCCTTGATCTTGTTCATTTGGTTGAGGGCCTTCACTTTGTTCTTTGGAAGAGTGTGGGTCAAGTGTTGGTGAGGGTTCCACTTGTGTAGAACATTGTCCTTCTCCTTCGGCCACAAGGGGTTCCTCAACGGGTAGGAAGTATCCCACACCTATTATTCTTATGGCTTTGGGAGGAATTTCATCACTTATATCACAAAGACCACTTTGTTCCACTTGGGAGCCATTTTTTTTATCAAACTCCACGTTACACGTCTCCTCAATGAGTCTAGTGGACTTGTTGAGGATAGAGTAAGCATGAGAGTTTGTAGCATAACCAACAAATATGCCCTCATGAGATCTACAATCAAATTTAGCTAAACATGATCCACTTTTCAGAATGAAACACTTGCAGCCGAACACCCGAAAGTACTTGAGGGTGGGCTTGTTACTGGTAAGAATCTCATATATATGGAGTTTTGTTTAAGCCTTTTAGGAGGTAGAGCGGATTGGATGCATGGCATGTGGTGTTGATGGCTTCGTCCTAAAAGTTGTACCGATATTTGAATTCTGCCATCAAGGTCCTTGCAGCATTCATCAATGTTCGGTTCTTCCTCTCCGTTACACTGTTTTGTTGAGGGGTATATGGTGCGGAGTATTGGTGCTTGATCCCCTCATCGCTCAAAAACTCAACCAAGGTGTAGTTCTTGAACTCGGAGCCATTGTCACTTCTAATCATCAATATCTTTTTTTCACGTTGGCATTAAGCTTCATTTGCAAAGTAGATGATGGTTTGTTGGGTATCACTCTTCATATTGAAGAAATATACCCATTTTTATGTTGAATAATTATCTAGAATTACCAAGCAATATTTTCTTCCTCCAAGACTATCAAAATATGGAGTACTGAAGAGATCCATGTGGACGAGCTCTAGGGCCTCTTCGAGTAGATAGTATTCGTGGAGCAATGAGGCGTGCCATGAAGGTTTTCTTCGATGCAAGCCCTGCAAGCATGATCTTTGGCAAAACTAACATTTGTTAGTCCATGGGCATGGTCCCCATTTAGGACACTTTGCAAAGACATTATATTGACATGGGATAAACGGCAATGCCAAAGCCATCCCACATCAACTTTAGCCATTAGACATGTTGTGGTCTTAGTGTGATTGTCTAAGAAGTTGATCACATAGAGACCATTCTCAACATATCCAACATAGGCTACTTTAAAAATCTTGATCCACATGAGGGAAACATTATAAATATCAAAGAATGGAGAAAAGCCCTTGAGTGGAAGTTCACGAATGGAAAGGAAATTGTTTGCAAGGGTCTCAACATTCTCAATGGTTAATTTTGGAGAGATCAACACCTTGCTGAGACCGAGTACCTTTGAGGTTGTAGTATCACGAAGTATGACTTTAGTGGCCATAGATGAGTTAGTTTGAACGTCCACCACCAAGTCCTTTCTTCCGGTCATGTCATTTGTTGCTACACTATCGAGCAACTATGATCCACATCCGGAAGCAAACTCCTACAAAACATCAATGCTTGGTTGTAGGTACCCATTATTGAATGGGTCCTTTGAGGTTAGCAACAACGGTATTAGGAACCAAAATAGACCATTCAATGTATTCATAAGGAGAACAAACGATTTGGCATAAACTGTTGGAAATATTCCCTAGAGGCAATAATAAAATGGTTATTATTATATTTCCTTGTTCATGAATATCGTTTATTATCCATGCTATAATTGTATTGATTGGAAACTCAAATACATGGTGACCCATGAGTGTGTCCAGGGGTACTAGAGTGATCTAGGAGTGGATCATTGGACAATGGTAAAAATTATCCTTAGTAACTAGAGGACTAAGGAGACGTTTCTCGATCATGGAGGTGATAAAGAGTTCGCTGTAAAGAGTTACGTCGATGAAAGCTTTAACACCAATCCGGACAACTCGGAGTAGCAATCCGGATATGTATAGTGGGGAAGCCATTTTGATTAGCTCCAAATGAAGCATGGTAGTAGTATCTACAGTATGGCATAGATATTCGCAAAGAACACATGGATCTGAATGTTGCAGACCCATTGACAAGAACCTCTCTCACAAGCAAAACATGATCAAACCCCAAAACTCATTGGGTGTAGATGACATGGTGATGTGAACTAGATTATTGACTCTAGTGCAAGTGGGTGACTGTTGGAAATATGCCCTAGAGGCAATAATAACATGGTTATTATTATATTTTGTTGCTCATGAATATCGTTTATTATCCATGATATAATTGTATTGATTGGAAAGTCAAATACATGTGTGGGCACATAGATAACACCATGTCCCTAGTGAGCCTCTACTAGACTAGCCTGTTGATCAGATATCGTCAAGGTTTCCTGATCATAGACATGAGTTGTCATCTGATAATGGGATCACATCATTAGGAGAATGATGTGATGGACAAGATCCAAACTATGAATGTAGCATATGATAGTGTCAGTTTATTGCTATTGTTTTCTGCATGTCAAGTATATGTTCATATGACCATGCGATAATGCAACTCACTGACACCAGAAGAGTACCTTGTGTGTATCAAACGTCGCAATGTAACTGGGTGACTATAAAGGTGCTCTATAGGTATCTCTGAGGGTGTCTGTTGAGTTGGCATGGATCAAGACTGGGATTTCTTACTCCATGTGATGGATAGGTATCTCTGGGCCCACTCGATAATACAACATCACAATGAGCCTTGCAAGCAATGTGACTAAAGAGTTATCCACATTATCTTGTATTACGGAACGAGTAAAGATACTTGTCGGTAACGAGATTGAACTAGGTATGGAGATACCGATGATCGAATCTCGGGCAAGTAACCTATCGAAGAACAAAGGGAACTTCATATGGGATTGACTGAATCCTTGACATCATGGTACGACGGATAAAGATCTTCGTAGAATATGTAGGAACCAATATGGGCATCCAAATCCCACTATTGGTTATTGACCATGGAGTTATGTCGGTCATGTATACATAGTTTTCGAACCTGTAGGGTCTGCACACTTAACGTTTGGTGACATTTCAGTATTATTGAGTTATGTATGTTGGTGCCGAAGGTTGTTCGAATTCCCGGAAGTCATGAGGAGCACCGGAATGGTCCAGAGGTAAATATTTATATATGGGAAGTCATATTTTGGTTACCAGGAAACTTCTAGAAGGTTCCAGAAACTTTTGGAGGAGTCCAAAAGTCCACCAAGGGTTCCACCACGTCCCAAGGGTTTGCATGGGCTGAGGGGAGACATCGTGGCCTTATTGGGCCAAGTGCAAAAGTCTCTCAAGGCCCATGCGGTTGGGAAATGTGGAAAGTCCACCTTTGTATGGAAGGGAAGGAGGGGGACTAGGATTCCATCTCCTCCCCTTGTCTGCGCCCTAGGGCTTGGAGGGGCTAATGTCCATGCCCCTCCACCTATATATAGAGCAGAGGGGCGGCCCAAGAGTACACACAAAGCTTTTGGCGCCCCCTCTCTCCCTAGATTGTTTTCTCCTCCGTTTGCGGTTCCGGTAGCGCTAGGTGTAGCCCTGTCGGGATAGCGCCACCATGCCGTCGTGTTGCCGGAGAACTCATCTACTCCTCCTCCCTCGCTTGTTAGATCAAGGAGGCGGAGACGTCATCGAGCTGTACGTGTGCTGAACGCAGAGGTGTCATCCGTTCGGCACTAGATCGGAAGAAACGTGATGGGATCACGGGATGACTCATGATTGGATCGCATGACTGCTCGTGATTGGATCGCAAAGACGTTCGACTACATCAACCGCATTTATTAACGCTTCCCGCTGAGTGATCTACAAGGGTATGTAGATCCAATCCCTCCTCTCGTAGATGTGCATATCCTAGATTGATCTTGGTGAGCGTAGGAATTTTTTTGTTTCCCATGCAACGTTCCCCAGTAGTGGCATCATGAGCTAGGTCTATGCGTATATGACATCACGAGTAGAACACAAAAGAGTTTGTGGGCATTGATATTCAGATTGCTTCCTCTCTCTTAGTATTTTCTTGATTCAGCAGTATTGTGGGATGAAGTGGCTCGGACTAACCTTACTCGTCCACGTACGAGAGACCGGTTCCATCGACTGACATGTGAATTTGTTGCATAAAGATGGCTGGCAGGTGTCTGTCTCCCACTCTAGTTGGATACGATTCGACTAAGGCGGTCCTTGTAGAATGTTGAATATCAATTTTTGTGTCACCGTTGTGTTTTTGCGTAGGTAAGAATCGTTCTTGCTAGATACCCATAGTAGCGATGTAAAACATGCAACAACAATCAGAGGACATCTAACTTGTTTTTGCATGGTATGTTGGGATATGATATGGCCAAAGACATGATGTAATATATGTGATGATCATGTTTTGTAATAGTTAATATCAACTTGCATATCGATGAGTATGACAACCGATGGGAGCCGTAGGGTTGTCTTTATTAATTTGTGTCATTTGCTTTACTTTATCTCTATGAGTTCACTAGTATAAATCGGGCCTTTCGACCGGAGCATTAGTCCCGGTCGCATTTTGGACCGGGACTAATGCGTCCACTAGTCCTGGTTCGTGATGGTAAGCATTAGTCCCAGTTCTTGAGGACCGTTTAGTCTCGGTAGGGGACACCAACCGGGACTAAAGGGGTGGTGGCAACCGTTCACGTGGCGCGAGCCCTTTTAGTCCCGGTTCGTGGATCAAACCTTGACTAAAGGTCCAAACCGTTGGATTCCCGCGCCTTGGAAGTTCTTCTGCGTGAGATCAAACGCCACACGACGCTACAGTAACCGCGACCAGCGGCTCCATTTCTATTCGTATCCCTCTCCTCTCTTCTTCCCCATCCTCCACCATGAATCCAATCACTCCCTACGGGAAAGTGCTCGCACATGGTACGACCAATCTCCATGTCATCTACACGAATGACAGCGCCAAAGTGAAGGTTTCTCTTTCCATGTTCGAGGAATGGCTTCAAGAGGAGGAACACAAGTTCTTAGGCCTTGATCTCAAGTACATGACTGATGGTCATGATGTTTCCGTTGTCCAACTTTGTTTCAAGCAACATGTCATGGTATTCTAGTGGGCAAGGTAATATGAAACTTTTCATAGTTTTAATTGGGGCTTTTCTTTTGATTCATAGATAGGAAAATTGCATAGGAATAGGAGGATTGGGAATGTCGAGAACATGTTATATTTTCCTTGATTCATATGAAAAATGCATAGGAAAATTGGGGCTTTTCTTTGATTCGTAGGAAAATTGGGGCTTTTCTTTGATTCATAGGAAAACTGCATAGGAATAGGAGAATTAGGAAAACTGCATAGAAATAGGAATAGGAGGATATGACGAATAGGATAGGAAAATTGCATAAGAATTTTCCTTGTAGTTGCATATTGGGCATCATGGGAGAACATGTCATAGTCTAGGGGTTTCTTTTGATTCATGGCATAGGAAATGCATAGGAATATGAAACTTGCTATGATTCTTATTATACTTGTTGTGATTCTTATTATACTTGTGCCGAATTATACTTGTTATGATTCTTATTATACTTGTTTTAAAATATACTTGTTGCAGCAGTATATAACACGTTTGTTCCATTTTGTTGTTGCAGTAGTGACAAGCATTGTCCAAAATTCATGGAGTTCCTTCGTAGCGGCATATATTTTGCTAGCATTGATATAATGAATGACAAGATCAAGATGAGGCGCACCTGGGGTATTGAGATAGCAGCTGAATGCCACATTGATCTTTAGGGCAGGTTCAAGCTTGAGCATGACAAGACTTCAATGGCTCATATGGCAGCCGCCCTGATCGACGAGGACTACGCTGATATGAAGAAAAAATTCCCCAAGTCAGGGCACAAACATTGGGAGAATACCCCACTTGACCCTATCAACATTGACTATGCAACAATAGATGGGTACGTTGCATATGAGTTCTACCACTGGATTGAAATATTCAATTATGGGCAGCGGCACCTCGTACCGCTAGTACCACCACCAGTGCCCCATGGGTCTCCTGCTTGGGGTATTCTGATCCGAACGACGAGTAGTGTTTGCAATGGCGAACACTTTTATTTCTATTATGTAGTGCTTGGGGGTCTCCTGATTCAGACGAGTAGGTTTGCAATCCGGAAGAGTAGGATTGGTATATCGTCAATTATGCAGTACTTTTTTTTAATGGATATCTATCTGGACTATTATTTCGATTATGTCCCTGTTTAAGTACGGTTTGTGTGTGTAAGAATATTTAGTATGATGTGAGCAAGCTTTCTGAAGCATTGTGATGTATGTGATGAAGATTGTCCTTGGTTATGGCGCAATAAGCAAGGGACACACGCGAAGAAAAATTGAAGACTTTCTCTCCACAACTATTATTATGATGGCTTTGATCTAGAATATGACTGCAGTTAGATATAATACTCCCTCCATTCCTTTTTATAAGCTGTATTTGTTTTTCCAAAAGTTGAATGAGTGCATGCTTGATCGAGTTTTAAAAAAAATATCAATATCCACAATACAAAATTTATATCATTTGATTCATCAAGAAAAATAGTTTGATATTTTATCTATCAGGTATTGTGCATGTTGTTATTCCATTCTATAATCTTGCTCAAACATTCAAGTGGTTGACTTGAACGGAAATCAATACACCTTATGTTTTGGAACGGAGGGAGTATTAACTAAAAAGAATCAACTAATATCTAGGATATCACTGCAGTTAAATATAATATTAACTAGAATATCACGAAGTGCATCCAGTTTTTGCCGTAAACCTCTCAACTTGTTGGCACATGCTATGTGGGTGAAATGATGATACCGTGCCAAGTTTCAACCATTTCAGAGTTCATTTGTGGTGCTGTTTAATTTCAGGGTCATTTAGCCCAAAACAATTGATTAAATGCATGAAAAATAGCAAATTAAGTTAGATAGGGTTCAAATTTCAGGATGTGACTTCTAATGGTTCATATTGAATGCACAAAACATCTGGAGTTGAAATAAGTTAAAAAATTGAACTCCCTTTGTGACGAGTTTTCGTCCGAAACCCTGATACTTCGAAAGATATCGTCCACTTTGTACACAAAGTAAATCCAGTTTTTGCCGTAACCCTCTCCACTTTTTATCACATGCTATGTGGGTGAAATGATGATACCATGCCAAGTTTCAACCATTTCAGAGTTCATTTGTGGTGCTTTTTAATTTCAGGGTCATTTAGCTCAAAGCAATTCATTAAATGCATAAAAAATGGCAAATGAATTTAGATACGGTTGAAATTTTAGGATGTGGCTTCTAATGGTTCATATTGAATGCACAAAAAGTCTAGAGTTCATTTGGGTGATTTTGATTAAAACAAATGAAGGTACAAAACTAAAAGAATTAGATAGAATGTGGTTTTAACTAAAACACCTATTTAAATTATCCTAAAAATTCCCAAATTTAACATAATGATTAAACATACTGATATTAAACAACAAGAAAAACAATCACTCAAAAATGTATTTTGAAACTAAAGTTATTCACAAATTACTATTTCACACAAATTTCAAATGAATTCAAATGTAAACTATTTCAATTTGAAAACTACTACACTAACAGAAAGTTTGTAATTGTTTGGACCTAAAGAAAAAAGATTCATTAAAAAACTATAAATATTCTAACAGTTATTCCAAATCTAAAAACAGAAATTAGAAAAACAAAACAAACCAAAAAAGAGAAAATACAGCTTTAGTCCGGGTTGGTGCGACCAACCGGGACTAAAGGTCCCTTCCCACGCGGAATTTGGGCCGTCGAAAAGATGGGCCTTTAGTCCCGGTTGGTGGATCTAACTGGGACTAAAGGGAGGACCTTTAGTCCTGGTTAGTGGTAGCAACCGGGACTAAAGGGTCTTTAGTCCCAGTTGGGACCACCAACTGGGACTAAAGGTCTTGGGCTATTTAGCGCGGGACTTGTCGAAATCTCCCCAACCTTTCCCCTTCTCCCCTGACGCTGCCAGGTTGTCGGAGCTCGCCGCCGCCCCCCGAGCCCGTCCTTGTCATCACTGTCGCCCCCCGAGCCTGTCATCTCTGTCGCCCCCGAGCCCGTCGACGTCACCACCCCCGAGCCCGACCTCACCGCCGCCCCCGAGATCGTCCTCACCGCTGTTGTCGTCGCCACCTGCACCCTCATCCTGGCGCCATTATCCTCGCCACCGCCGTCATCGACGCCGCCCAAGCCTATCCTCGCCGCTGCCCGGATCCCGTCATCGCCGCCGCCCGTGCGTGCTCATCCTCGTCGACGTCGTTGCCAGGCTCGACGCCAGACGCCGCCCACGCCTCCAACCCGAACCCCCTCATCACCGCCCGCACCCTCCTCCCTCGAGCCCCGTCGCGCTGGTGAGCTCCTGCCGCCTGCTCCGATCCCCCTCCACCGCGGCCACCACGGCCACGTACGTGCGTCGACCACCTAGTTGTTTTAGTTTTTTTTAGTTTAGTTTTTTTAGTTGTTTTAGTTTTTATAGTTTTATAGTTTAGTTGTTTTAGTTTTCTTAGTTTAGTTGTTTTAGTTTAGTGTAGTTTAGTTGTTTTAGTTTTTTTAGTTAGTTGATTTAGTTTTTTTAGTTCAGTTGTTTTAGTTTTTTTTAGTTTAGTTGTTTGAGTTTAGTTCTTTTAGTTTTTTAGTTTAGTTCTTTTAGTTCTTTTAGTTTAGTTGTTTTAGTTGTTTTAGTTTAGTTGTTTTTTTAGTCTCGAGTCCCGAGTCATCGAACCACGAAGGAATGAGGGTCCCGTCATCGACCCGGAGGTTATTAGTGATAATATTCAATGATGTATTAGTGATACTATTTGATGATGTGTTAGTTATACTATTATTCGATGATGTATTGGTGGTATTATATGATCATATTGTTGCATTGCTTTGTATTGATTTGCATATCTCTGGTCTTGCTTATTGAATGCATTCTAATTGTTTTATATTTGTTCTATATTAGTTAAGCTATGGACGACCATGATCAAGAGAAGGCCATGTACGACCTGATGTGGTCCGGAAACGAAGAGAATGAAGTAGATGATGGCTCACAATACCTTAATCCATCCAGTGAGGGAATTGAGGAAGAATAACCAGGAGACGAAGGCAACCAGCTGACAATGACGACGGCGAAGAAGTTTTTGTCCATTTAACAGAGTCCGGCGAGGTATTAATTTTCCCTCTGGTGATCATCAGATGTATTGATTGATTTGTATATACTAATGAATCTCTCTTCCTTTTAGCCCTCTCGATCAAGCAAATCTTCTACAAGGGTTAAACGTGGCCCAACAGGGAAGTTGAAACAAGGCATGAAGTATAACATCAATCAAATCAGAGAAGATGGCGAGCCGATTGCTCCTAAAGAGAATGCGAACAAATTTATACGTCAATGTGGAGTTATCCTTAGGGACCAAATCCCGATCACCGCTCAAGAATGGAATTACCCAAAGGATCGTGGAGTTCCTTTTGTCAGCCAAAGAGCAAAAGATCTGCTTTGGGAGGAGATCATGAAACATTTCACCCTACCAGAGGGTCTCACAGATGTCCAACGGGAGAAAGTCAAGAAGTGTGCTCTTAAGAAGATGGCCACACAATTCCAGTCTTGGAGGAAAATATTATGGAACAATTACTTGGAAGGAGAAAATAAGACTCGAGAATTCAAAGGAGAATATGTGAAGTTAGCACATGACTGGGACGAATTTGTGAAGTTCAAGGAATCAAAAGAATCTAACAAACGGTCGAGAATAAACAAGAAAAATGCTGAAAAAAACGTGGCACCATCGTCTAGGGCCAGGTGGCTACAAGTCTAGGTTGCCTAAGTGAGATGAATCTGAGAGAAACATGAGGGTTGCAGGGGTCTCCAGTAATAGATACTTGGCCTGAGAGGTGCATGACTTGGTTTTATGCACATGGGGGGAAGTTGGACCCAAAGACAGGCTAGGTTCTTGAACAGGCCAATCTAAAAGGTGCCAAGGACGAGATAATTAAAGCAGTAGAAGAAGGTCAAGCGGGTATGTACTAGCCAGATAGAGAGAACGACGAGCTTTCGCGCGCCCTCAAGAATCCTAAACACCCAGGACGAACACGAGGCAAAGGCATGGTTCCGTGGTATCTGGGGTTTGAGGATTGGAATGACACCTATAGAAGTCATGGCAGAAAGAAGAAGCATAAAGTAGATCGGATCTAGGACTTAGAACACAAATATAACATGCAGCAGGAGAAAATCAACAAACTTAGCCAGCAAGGCACGTCTCAACAGCAACAACAACCAGATCTAGCATTGGATGGTAGCATTCCATCATCTATGCCTAAAAGTAGCATGGGTACCACGTAAGTCCCGACCGATGATGCACTGCTGGCTCGCTACCCCGTGGATGATATCCTAGAATCGACACCTTGTGAGCTACACGTGAAACTGAGGAACATATCCATGAAGGCGGCGGACGTCTTTGCTTTACCATGTGGACTTGAAGCAAATTTCCATGGCAATCCGATTCCACCTGCCTATGCTCGTGTCGGGGTGGATCAAGTTGTGTTGGCATATGAAACACTAGATCTTGACTACCTTGGAGGTGAAGGCGAGTGAACACTGGGAGAAGCCAGGCGTTGTGTCATTTTATGGAAAAAGGAATGCATCATGTTTACAAACTCGATGCCAAGGCCACCGACTCCTCCAAGTCCGCCACGTCAGTAGACTCCAACCCTCCCCAAGACGGAGCGCATGGTGAGTCCACCATATCCATCTCCGCCATGCCAGCCGAATCCATCCCACCCCGAGGCGGAGTGCAAGGTGAGGCCGCCATATCCATATCTGCCGCGCCAGCCGAATCCATCCCACCCTGAGACGGAGTGCATGGCGAGTCCGCGATATCAAGCTCCACCACGTCAGCATAGTTCATCCCACCTCGAGACGGAGCCTAGCGCGAAGAGTCTGCGATATCGATATCCGCCGTCTCCAAAGCGGAAGAGATCAGCACCAAAGAAGAAACCCGAGCCTCCTATGAAAAAGAAGTTAGATTACGAGAAGACTGACGAGGAAACCGATGAACAAGTGGCTAGCGAATTGAAGGCCTTTTCTGGACCGAAACTGCCCCCACCGCCAAAGGAGAAAGTACCCGACGAGGTCGTACAACACTTTATTAATGCAGCTAAACCGGCGAAGAAAAGGCCGGTATCAGACTATGAACGCTGTATCACCAAGTCCTTTGAATCCCGCAATAGACGGAAGACATCGAGCGGTAGCAGTAAATGCGAGAAAACTATTCCCCAACTTGGAGAACAGCCAGTCCAATCGATCAGCCCGCTCAAGGTGAGTGCCAATAAGGTGGTAATAACTGACACTGATAGAGAGAATGCTAGAATGCTTGGTATCACTATTGAACATTTCCTAGAGATCGAGAAATTTCCACCATTGGATTGGAAGGAAATAACATGGCAATATGTCCCCGGGAAACGTCTGGTCACTCCTGATGACGAGAAGCTTCTAACAACGCAAATGCGCAACTTACATGACTAGTACATGAGAGAAGTAAAGGTCGCGCGACGATCTAGCCTCATGGTGAATGTCGATAAAGAGCATTACATCCATGAAAATGCTTTGTGGATTGAAAATGAAGAATTTTTTCAGTTATTCAGTCAAAAAGCACTCGACAAGTCTATTGTTAGTTGCTATTGTCTATAAGTGATTTCTTTCTGTAATTTAAGTCTCTAGATAAGATCGTTCACTGCATGTTATTATACTCACTGTATTCTGTTGTGTGGTATTATGAAGAATGAAGATTTTTGAATCAAAAAGAGCTGGAGTCTATGGCATTGGGTTCATTGACCCAAATACCATTAATGAAGAACGATTGAGAAGTGACCCTAAAGACACGAAGAAACAACTTCTAAGGTTTTTGAAGGCCCTAAAGTACAAAGCATAAATACTTTTACCTTGGAACTTCCAGCGAGTGTTACTGTCTTGTACTACAAATTCTATTTTTGCTTAGATATATTGTCAGTGTTAAGTGTAGTTAATGAGTTATGCATGCCCGCTTATACAAATCGTGTGCACAGCTACCATTGGATCCTTGTAATCATTAGAGTTGACGATGGAAGTGTTGAAGTACTCGACTCGCTAAGTAAAGACCCTGAAGATTACATAAGCTTGCATCATTGCTGGGAAGGTAATTTCAATCATTGACGCACTATGTCGGCTTCTTTATTAGTTCATTTCCTGATATGAATAATTAGTAACTCCTTTATTCATTTTTTTGCCGGGCAGGGTTCGGAAACGTTTCATCAAAGAGGTCACCGGTGAATGGAAACCAGAGTTGAGATGGCAAAAGCCCAGGGTAATTAAGTAGTACTAGCTACATCCGCGCATCTCTTTAATTCTAGTTTCAATACCATTGTCATGCTTCATTATATATGATTGAATTCTATTCTTGTAAAGTGCATGAGGCAGGCACAGGGGACTAAAGTATGAGCACATTACATTTGCGAGAACATTCGCTTTATGACCGAAAGCAGCAAGAGTGCAAGAGATCTTTTGGTACGTAAACACCATTCATATTTTTTATCACGATCTAATACATATACACACAACTGACATGCATATTCATATTGATCTCCTTCTTTATATATAGATGACGCAGATGCGGGACCCGCTCCTACCAACGGACCGCATATGAGCAATTCAAGAGGAAATTGCGGGATTTTCACTTCAGCAGGTCATATCTCCCGATGGAGAATACCATTACCCGATCCCCAAATGATTTGCAAATTATACGAGAAATTGTATATACCAAATTGTGTATATATGTGTGTATGCATGTGGTCGTACGAGAAATTCTATGATATATGGTTGTATGAGAAATTTTATTATATATGATCGGTTCTACGAGAAATTATATTATATATGCATAACGTGTACAGTATGTTGTAGCGTAAAATATGTTTGATATGAAAAAGAATTAAACGGAAAACAAAAAGTGAAAAGGAAAAATAAACAATAAACATTAAACGCCTAAACCCCTAAACCCCTAAACATTTAGTCCCGGTTGGTGTTATCAACCGAGACCAAAGGTCCCAATGCCCTGGCGCGCTCTGCCGCCCACGTGGCCAGGGTTTAGTCCTGGTTCGTAGCCAACCGGGACTAAAGCCTTAGATCCTTTAGTCTCTATACTTTAGTCCCGGCTGGGGAACAGGGACTAAAGGCCCTTCGCAACCGGGACTAATGGCCTGTTTTCTACTAGTGGTTAACAATAGTTGTAGAAGCAATAGTTGGCGTGAAACCCTCATGGAGGCACGTTGATGGAGATCATGGTGTCATACTAGTGATGATAGAGATCATGTCGGTGATTTAGAGATGGAGATCAAAAGCACAAGTTCATGGCCATATCATGTCACTTATGATTTGCATGTGATGTTAATCCTTTTATGAACCTTGTTTTGCTGAGGACAACGGTAGCATTCTAAGGTGATCCCTCACTAAAATTTCAAGATAAAATTATGTTCTCCCCGAGTGTGCACCATTGCAAAAGTTCATCGTTTTGAAGCACCACGTGATGATCGGGTGTGATAGACTCTACGTTTGCATACAACGGGTGCAAGCCAGTGTTTCACATGCAGAACACTCGGGTTAAGCTTGACGAGCCTAGCATGTACATACATGGCCTCAGAACACGAGAGACCGAAAGGTCGAACATGAGTCATAAAGTAGATATGATCAACATGCAGATGTTCACCATTGAAACCACCTCATCTCACGTGATGATTAGACTTGGGTTGGTGAATTTTGATCATGTATCACTCGGATGACCGGAGGGATGTCAATTTGTGTGGGAGTTTTTTAAGTAATATGATTAACTAAACTCCTTATCATGAACATAGTCTAAAGTTGTCTTTGCAAAATTATGTTGTAGATCAATAGCTCACGCTGTAGCTCCCCTGTGTTTTTGATACATTCCTAGAGAAAATAGAGGTGAACTATGATGGTAGAAATAATGTGGACTAGGTCCGTGATCAGAGGATTGTCCTTAGTTGCTACACAGAAGGCTTATGTCGTTAAATCACCGCTTTGTGAGCGACCCCCTCAAGCGACGACTATGGATGTTGTGAACATCTGACAGGCATGTTCTGATGACTACTTGATAGTTCAGTGCGTCATGAATTACGGCTTAGAATTTAGGCTCCAAATACGCATTGAACGTCACTGAGCATATATGATGTTCCAAGAGCTGAAATTGGATTTCAGGATCATGCATGTGTTGAAAGGTATGAGACCTCCAACAAAGATTCTTTGCCTACAAGTTGAAGGAGAATAGCTCAATCGGTGAGCATGTGCTCAGATTGTCTGGGTGCAACAATCGCTTGAATCGAGTGGAAGTGGATCTTCCAGATAAGATAGTGATTTATATAGTTCTCCAAGTCACTGCCACCAAGCTACTGGAGCTTTGTGATGAACTATGAACATACCAGGGATGGAAAATATGATCCCTGAGATGTTCACGATGTTTGACACCGCGAAGGTAGAAATCAAGAAGGAGCATCAAATGTCGATGGTTAGGAAAACCACTAGTTTTGAGAAGGGCAAGGGCAAGGAGGGAAACTTCATGGATGGCAAGCGATTTGCTGTTCCAGTGAAGAAACCCAAGGTTGAACCCAAACCCGAGACTAAGTGCTTCTATTATGAGGAGAACGGTCGCTGAAGCAGAACAACCCTAGATACTTGGTAGATAAGAAGGCTGGCAACCTCAACAGAATTATATTCGATATACATGTTATTGATGTGTACCTTACTAGTACTCCTAGTAGCACCTGGGTATTAGATACCGGTTCAGTTGCTAATGTTAGTAACTTGAAATAAAAGCTACGGAATAAACGGAGACTAGCTAAGGGACAAGTGACGATGTGTGTTGGAATTGTTTCCAAGGTCGATGTGATCCCCATTGCACGCTCCCTCTACCTTTGGGATTAGTGTTGAACCTAAATAAATGTTATTTGGTGTTTGCTTTGAGCATGAACATGATTAGACCGTGTTTATTGCAATACGGTTATTCATTTAAGTCAGAGAATATTAGTTAATTTGTTTACATGAATAAAACCTTCAATGGTCATGCACCCAATGTGAATGGTTTATTGAATCTCGATCTTAGTGATATATATGTTCATTGTATTGATGCCAAAAGATGCAAAGTTAATAATGATAGTACCACATACTTGTGGCATTGCCACTAAAGGTCATATTGATGTAAAGCACATGAAGAAACTCCATCCTGATGGATCTTTGGATTCACTCGATTTTGAATTGGTTCAAACATGCGGACCATGCCTGATGCGGAGCATCCCATGATCACCACCATGGACCCTTCCCCAACATATCAAGACACAATAGGACCCATGACGAGAGCCCGTGCACGCGTCATCGAAAACGAGGTGACATCTCTCCTTGCTCAACCTATGTGTGACCCACTCGAGACATGGTCGCTACCTCAGACGGAACTGCTCTGTGTACTCAGGTACTCGGGGGAAGGATATCAAGTTTGGAAGGACAAGGATGGACCCGAGGACAAGCTCCAGCTCTCGGACAACTAGCTGGTCTCGAACGTTCGACGCCTAGAGATCAGCCCAACACGAAGGCCAACCGGACTCTCTAGCTCACGGATGACCGGCGCAGCCTGGACGATCGACACATCCCAGCGCACGGACGTTCGGGCCGTCCCGTAAATCTTCCCCTCAAGCATCCGCTCCAAAACGTCGGTAGACCGGAGCCTCTGGATGACTAAGCCTTGGACGTCCGACCGCGTTCGGAAATCCGGTCAAGGCTCACCCGCACCGAATCCTCGGACTTCCGACCTCCTCCGGACATTCGGACCATCGTGAGCCGCCGGACGTCCGGACCCTGTCTGCGTAGAGGCCCATGGATTTAGGCCCATGTACCCCCTCTATTTTGTCTCATGCTATATAAACCTCACCCCCTCCTCTTTCTAGGGTTAGCTAATGTTTGCACTTGAGCTTAGCTCCATCACGTGCTTCTTCTAGGGAGTTTGTTCTCCTTTGGGAGTATATTCAAGTGATGCCAAGGCCCCTCTAGCGGGAAGATCCCCCGTGGATTCAAGGCCCCTCTTCCGGAGTGCGAGATCACATACCGCTACTTGTATCATTGGTTGATTTGGGATCTTGTACCTCTTGGGATGTTATGGACCTAGTTGATGTGTGATTGAGTTTGCTCTTGAGTGTTTCCTCTTGTTCTTACCCGTGTTCTTCGTGTTTCCCCCCTCCAATTCATGAAAGATCGACACCTACGGGTTTGCCCCATATCATATGCTATCATGAGCCACGTTGATCATGAATTTGGAGTCTCCCCCATCGTTTGCTAGCCAACTTTGCTTTGATTCGACCTAATTTCGAAAATCCCCACAAAATAGCCCTACCCAAAATTTCTTGGATTTGTGGGATTTGATGAGATTTTGTTGATTTGGATCCGTGGATTTCATAGAGGACAAGTGGATCTATCTTCCCCTCATCATCCCCATAATTTTCATCTGCAAAATTGCCCCAATTTTGCCCAAATTTTTTCTTTTGGTTCGAGTTCATCCTGTGAAACCCGCAGGCTCCAGAGGGCCGACAGCCGCTGGACGAACGGACACCGGACGTCCGACCGCGCCTGGACGTCCGAGCAAGTGTGTCGAAACTGAATTTTGCCTGAATTTTTTGTTTTTTCCACCATTTCTTCCGCAACCCATTTGCATTTGAGATTTTGATTCGTGAGCCTTGCCACTTACTAAGGTGCCTCGGCTACTTACGAGTGGTTCTTCATCGACATCGCCGCTCATCATCGCCCCGGATCATTGCTAACCAACTCTTCAGTGACACTACACCGTAATCAAGGACAGTAACCGCAACAACACTCTTGACTCATACCCTTGCCATTGCATTGTTACCCCGAGCCTATTCATGTTACTTGCCTATCGAGGCTAGCCATTGAGTATTGCCGGGTCACTCTACTTGTGCACATTAGTGATACATACTCTGCATAGCTACAATTGCATGCATATACATCTTAGTATCATGTCTTGTGTTAAAAAGTTCCCAGATACATAATTGCTATCTTAGTGTGCACGTCCCGCATAGTGACAATCCAAATATCATTGCTAAAGGAAAGAGAAGCGAAGCTTTTAAGCAAGGACAAAAGAGCAATAGCATCGCCAAATTTGCATATCATACTTGATCATCTTGGATCACTTGAGAAAGTGACTCATGCCTCATACATACATAGCAAGTTGGGAATAGGAAGATGATGCATTTTGTTTCGTATAGGTTGTACACAAGTTCGTATCACGCCCATAGGAGCAATCATGCTAATGTCTCTCTAGTGTTGTGCAACACAAGTGTTTTCCATGGATTCCACATTTTGAGCTCATTTCTTGGTTGCACAACCCCACTTATGTATTTGTGTGTGTGTTTCCAAGTTCACTCATTGCTATTTATTCACATTGTATTACTTGCGAATTTGTGAATCTATTACAACTTTATTACATCATATTCTCGAATTGCTTGAAATTTTGTGCTGCCATCCTAACCAAGCTACTCCAAAAGCATTACTTGTATAGGTGTGAGAAGGGTAAACTCGGTACCAATACTACTATTTCCATGATTGCACATTGAGTGATTGATCCTCATTTCAACTTTCAGAATGGTATTTGGTATTGTGTTTTCTCATTCTTCCACTTATATCTACTTGAGTACCATTGATAGGAACACTATGACGAACCTGGCTTTCGACGAGCACGACAACGACGCGAACAACTACATCACCAAACTACAATTCTTTGCCGGACAAAAGGGAATGCACCAAGCACATCATGTCATCACAGACCGCATCGAGAACCTCGCCACCAACATACTTGAATACGACGAGCAAACGCGGGACTTCATGACAACCCAAATGGACGAGCTCCGCGCCTTGATGCTGGACCACGCATCATCCACTTCTACCTCAACTCAGAGGCGTACAACAAGTCGACACTCCTCTGAGTCCTCCTCCAGCGAGAGTTCTCCTCCTCGAGATCGACCACAACAAAACAATGCACGTCACCTATCTAGAGACTTAAGCAATCCTTTCCACGACGACGATCCTCAAGGTTGACATCGCGATCCTGAACACCATCACCAACAAGAGCAAGACGCATACGAGCAAGAACACCTACGTCACCGCCGTGTGGAACACCGGCACCGTGAAGAGCAAGAAAATGAGGCACATCGCGCGCTTCGCGAATCAACCCATGCCTTGCAAGAACACAATCGACTAGCTTGCGAGGAACAAGAAGCTTTACGTTGATAACGCCAAGAGGAAGCCACACGTCACGAGGAGCAACAAGAATGCCAACAATGGATAGGACAACAACGTGGACAACACCCAAGGCAAGAGGAGAAACACATTTATGAGCTCACTCCAAGGCAAGAGCAATATCAACATGACAACAACGCCCCTCCACGACAAGAAGCGCAACCTCAAGCACATCCCATTGACCCCGTGGATGCTCAAGCTGCACAACAAGGCCAACTTCAACAAGACAACCATGCTCATCCATGACAAGGATACAAAAATAAAAACAACAATGAAGAAGATCACTTTGGCAAGCTCAAGTTCAATATGCCTAAGTTCTCCGTAAGCAACGATCCCGAAGACTATCTCTCTTGGGCACTCAAGGTTGAGAAAATGTTCCGGTTGCACAACTATGAAGAAGACAAGAAGATTGCCATGGCCTCTCTCGAGTTCCAAGATTACATGCTTATTGCGTGGGAACAAGTGATTGAGCGAAGAAGAGAAAGAGCCAATCACCACTTGGGCACAAATGAAAGATCTCATGCAGCTCGATTCGTCCCAATACACTATAATTGTGATCTCTTCAAGAAGCACAACTACTTAAGCAAGGCACCAAGTCAGTGGAAGGGTACTACCAAGAGATGGAGATAGCCATGATAAGAGCCAATGTGAAGGAGGATGATGAACAAACTATGGCGCATTTCTTGAATGGTCTCAATTACCAAGTCAAGAAAATTGTGGATTTCCAACCATACTCCAATTTACTTGAGCTAGAGCATCAAGCCACCAAGGCGAAATGTCAAGTTCAAGAGGGCTACATGTACTCAAAGACCACCTACAAAACCTATGGTGCAACTACTCTAGCTTCTCCAACTATGACACCTTCCTCTACAAGAACGTCCATGAAAAAAGATGACAAGTCAAGCTACAAGGACAAGTCGTCTTCATCATCCCGCAACGCTTCTATAAGCAAAAAAAGAGCGTCATCTTCTACACCAACACCGGATTACGCGAAAACAAGCTCCATCAAATGTTTCACGTGCCAAGCCAAAGGACACAAGGTGTATGAGTGTCCCACAAGGCGGACCATGATCCTTCAAGATGACTGTTCCCATGACTCCATGAGTGAAGATGAGATGGAAGCTTTGGAACGAGTGTCTATGCAAAGACAAGTCAATGAAGATGAAGAATCTTAAATCTTTTGTGACAATGATTCGAGCCCCGCTCTCGTTGTCTCAAAGGTTTTGACTATACAACAACAACAATACAATGACCAACATTGCCACATCTTCCACACCAAGGCCGGTATCCAAATGAGATCCGTCAAGGTCATCATCGATGGAAGAAGTTGCCACAATTTGGCAAGTGAGGAACTTTGCTCAAAGTTGCACTTGGTCAAGAAAAAGCACCCTCGCCCCTACAAGGTCCAATGGCTAAGTGACTCAGGCACAATACAAATCGACCACACCGTGCAAGTTTCCTTCAAGATTGGAGCTTACGAAGACACCATGGAGTGTGATGTGGTGCCCATGTACGTTTTCCACCTACTCCTTGGGAGACCATGGCAATTCGACCGTGGCGTCGTACACAATGGGCGCACAAATCAATATAGCTTCAAGATGAAGGGCACCGAATATGTGCTTTGCCCTATGTCTCCAAGTCAAGTAACCATCGACAAGCAAGCTTCATCCAATCATGGAGAGAAAAGTGAGAGAGTGCTCCACCTAAAAGCGAGTGAGAGCCACAAGCCAAAATTGAGTGACTCCATGATGAGAGACATGAGTGATCTAGTTCTTTTTGCCACAAAATTAGATTTGACGGATGTGCGTGAGAGCCCATCGACCGTCCTTCACTATGTGATAGTGTGCAAGGATGATGTTACCCGGCCTAACCCTTCACAACATCTTCCTCTTGTGTTATCTCAATTGTTGTAGGAATTTCAAGATGTTTTCCCCGATGAGCTACCTCCGGGACTAACACCAAAATGAGGGAGCGAACACCGCATCGAGCTCATCTCTGGTGCACCGCTCCCTAACAAGGCTCCCTACCGCGTCAACTTCGACGAAACAAAGGAGATACAAAGGCAAGTCCAAAAGCTCCTAGATAAATGGCATGTACATGAGAGTTTGAGTCCTTGGGCGGTTCCCATGATTCTAGTGCCTAAACAAGATGGTAGTATGCACATGTGTTCCAATTGCCGATCTATAAATGCTATCACCATCGCTACGGTCACACTCCCATGCTTAGATGACATGCTAGATGAACTAAGTGGTGCCACTATATTTTCCAAAATAGACTTGAAGAATGGTTACTACCAAATTCGCATCCAAGAGGGTGATGAGTGGAAAACGACTTTCAAAACTAAATTTGGTCTCTCTGAATGGTTAGTGGTGTCCGTGGGTTTATCCAAAGCATCAGGTACATTCATGCGTATGATGCATCATGTTTTGCGCCCCTACATTATATATTGTGTTGTGGTCTACTTTGATGACATCCTTATTTTTAGCAACTCTCTAGAACAACACGCCACACATGTTAGGGACGTTTTGCAAACTCTTCATAAAGAGAGACTTTATGCAAACATGGACAAATGCATTTTTGGTGTTCATAAAGTTTTTTTTCCTAGGATTTGTGGTTTCCTCTAAGGGTGTCCATGTTGATGAAACTAAGATTGACGCAATTAAAAATTGGCCCACACCCACCAATTTGCAACAAGTGCGTAGTTTCTTAGGACTAGCTGGTTTCTACCGTCGGTTTGTGAAGGACCTTAGCACCATTACCACTCTACATGGTTTGAGAAAGAAAAATGCACCTTTTGTTTGGGGACCATCCCAAGACACCGCTTTCCATGAACTTAAGAATTTGCTCACTCACACACCTTTGCTTGCCTTGCCTAACTTTGATAAAACTTTTGAAGTGCATTGTGACGCTAGTAGTAATGGCATAGGAGGTGTTCTTATGCAAGAAAAGCGCGCAATTGCGTATTTTGGTGAGAAATTTTTTGACACTCAACTCAATTATCATATCTATGACAAAGAATTGTATGCATTGGTGAGAGTCTTACAAGCATGGGAACATTATCTGCGACCGCATGAATTTGTCATTCATACCGATCATGAAACTCTCAAGTACCTAAAGGGTCAAAGTAGGTTAAACAAACAACATGCTAAATGGAGTGAATTTATTGAGTCTTTCCCTTATGTCATCAAATACATCAAGGGCAAAGAAAATGTTGTGGCGGATGCTCTTTCCCGCAAATGCATGCTCGTTACTCAACTTGAATTGAATGTTATCGGTTTTGAGCACATAAAAGATTTGTATGAGCATGATATTTATTTTTCTATTCCACATGCCAATTTTCATGTGAAACCTTGTTGGAAAAACTACTATATGAAAGATGGATATCTTATGCGTGCTAACAAACTTTGCATCCCCAAGTCTTCTCTTCATTTGTTTCTTTTGCAAGAGGCTCACGGAGGAGTACTAATGGGTCACTTTGGACGGGACAAGACATATGCCACCCTTTCTAACAAGTTCTATTGGCCTAAGATGCTTCGTGATGTCGCACACTTCACCAACCGATGCTCTACATGCTGCAAAGCTAAGTCAAAAGCTCAATCCCATGGTCTTTACATGCCTCTTCCTATACCGTTTCAACCTTGGGAAGATATTAGCATGTATTTTGTGCTTGGTTTACCACGAACAAAGAATGGCCATGATTCCTTTTTTTGTTGTGGATCGTTTTTCCAAAATGGCTCATTTCATTCCTTGCCACAAGATAGATCTTCACATATTGCTAATCTCTTTTGTGGGGACATCTTACGCCTACATGGAGTACCTAAGACCATTGTCTCGGATCGCAACGTCAAGTTCTTCAGCTACTTTGTGAAGGCCCTTTGTGCCAAGCTCAGCATCAAGCTACTTTTCTCTTCGGAGTACCACCCACAAACCAATGGTCAAACAGAGGTGATGAACTGGACGCTTGGAACTCTCCTCCGCGTGTCGATTAAGAAGAACATCAAGGAGTGGGAAGATTGCCTACCCATCGCCGAGTAAGCCTACAATATCGCACGACACTTCACCACCCAAAAGTTTCCTTTTGAGGTGATCTACGACTTCAACCCATTGTCCCCATTGGACACCCTTCCTCTACCACTGAAAGCACATTTGCTCCCTTGGTGGTTTTGTTAATTAATAACAACATATAACTCATTGAGTGATTGGTGGTTTGCAAGTTCACATTTTTGGTCCCTCCGAGATTGTCGAATCGGCATCACCAAGATTGGGCATTCTCACCATTGGTCACCTTATCGGTGCAATTGATATTCCTATATCGGTCTCACCGAGATTCAAAAGCTGCTAACTTTAAGTCACTTCGGTACAACTGAGATTCACACATCGGTTCCACCGAGTCTGACTTATTGTGTGTAACTGTTGGATTTTTGGAGATGCCTATATATACCCCTCCACCACCACCTACTCGATAGAGAAGAGAAGCACTCAGAACATTCCATACCTATCCTTTCATTTTTCTGAGAGAGAACCACCTACCCTTGTGTTGAGGTCAAGATCTTCCACTCCAACCATATGGATCTTGATTTCTAACCTCCCCAAGTTGCTTTCCACCAATCCCATCTCTTCTACCAAGCCAAATTTGTGAGAGAGTGATTGTGTGTTGAGGAGTCTATCATCTTGAAGCACAAGAGCAAGGAGTTCATCGTCATTATCGAGCCTATTACCTTTTGGAGGGTGGTGCCTCCTAGATTGGTTAGGTGTCGCTTGGGAGCCTCCTACTTCGTGTTGTGGAGTGAACCAAGAAGTTTTAAGGGCAAGGAGATTGCCTACTTCGTGAAGATCTACCCCGAGTAAGGCTAGTCCTCCGTGGACGTAGGCCGTCATGGTATAGTCAAGTTTGCTTCTTCGTGGAACCCTCCGTGGGTAGAGCCCTCCATGGACTCTTGCGACCGTTACCCTCTGTGGGTTGAAGACTCCATGAACGTGGATGTATGATAGCACCACCTATCGGAACCATGGGAAAAATCATTGTGTCACCAATTGCGTTTGATCTTCCTACCCTCTCTTTACTTACATGTTCGTTTTTACTTTCCGTTTCTATACTCTTAGACATGCATGTGTAGGGTGTACTTGACATACTATGAATGCTAAAATCTGCCAAGAATTAAAATTGGGAAAAAGTAGATTTTTATTTGGTCAAGTAGTCTAATCTCCCCCCTCTAGCACTACTTTCGATCGTACAAGTGGTATCAGAGCACTGCTCTCCATTGCATTGGTCTCACAACCTAGGAGAAGTGTGGCGTCTAGTGAGGGAAATTATCACCGTAGAGGTTCGTACTTTGATGGCACAAATTTTGCTAGTTGGAAGCAAAAAATGAAAATGCATTTGCTTGGTCATAACCCCTCCGTTTGGGCTGTTGTTCGTGTTGGCATGCAAGGTGAATTCTTTGTGGAAGGAAAGGAACCCGATCGTGAAGCAACTGCGGATGAGTTGAAGATGTTGCAACTCAATGCTCAAGCATGTGACATTCTCTTCAACTATCTATGCCCCGAAGAATTCAACAAAATAAGCCGTCTTGAGAATGAAAACGAGATTTGGGATACCTTGATTGATATGCATGATGGTACAAAATCTATGAGAGAATCCAAGTTGGATGTTCTTCAAAGTCAACTTGACATGTTCAAGATGAAGGATGGTGAAGGAGTCGTTGAGATGTACTCTAGGCTAGCTCTCAACACCAATGAGATTGCTGGCTTAGGAAGAGAAGAAATGACTAATATGTTCATCATCAATAAGATACTTCGAGCTTCAGATGATCGATATGTCACCGTTTGCACATTGATCCAAATGATGCCCAACTACAAAGATCTCAAGCCAATGGAAGTGACTGGTAGAATTGTTGCTCATGAGATGACACTCAAAGACAAGGAACAAGTTCACCACAAGTCTAGCGGTGCTTACAAAGCCACAAGTGATGCTTCCACTACCTCAAGCGACAAGCTTGTCACAAATGTAGAGATAAGCCTCATGGTCAAGAAATTCAACAAGTTCTACACAAATAGAAGCAACGATCGAAGCTCCAACTCAAGATATGAAGAGAAGCGTTCGTCAAGTCATGACCGAAATTGCTACAATTGTGGGAATCCCGAACACTACTCCAATGTGTGCACGGCTCCCTACAAACAGAGAGAAGGGTCATCAAGAAGACGAAGCTCAAGAGATGAGTCACCACGTAGAGAGAGAAGGAGTAAAGATGATCGTTATGAACGAAGACCCTCAAGGAGAAGTAGGGACTCGGAGAAGAAGGACAAGTACACCAAGAGCTACTCAAGAAGGAAACATCAAGGTCATGTTAGTGAATGGGTTTCCGGCTCTGAATCAGACAACCACTCCAACTCCGACTATAGTGAAGATGAAGGTGTTGCTGGACTTGCACTAGTGACTACCAACTCCTATGATCTATTTGATTCACCAAACGAAGGGAGTGGAAGTTGCTTCATGGCTAAATGCCCCAAGGAATCACACACCGAGTATCTTGATTTCAATAGTGATGAATATGACTTGTTAATTGAAGATGACTTGCTATTTGACAAATCTAGTAATGTAGTCAAAATGAACTTGCTAGTACTCACTCTAGTGTAGATAAGTCGCGTGATGACGGTAAGTTGGAAATAGAACGACTAACTCAAGAACTAAAAACTCTTAAGTTAACTCACGAGTCAACTCTAGAAGATCATAGAGAGCTTGTAAGGACACATGAGAAGCTACGCTTCGAGAAGCTCAATTTAGAGCAAGAGCATGAGTTCCTTAAAGCTATCAATGACGATCTTCGAAAGAAGACTTCCTCTTATCTGGCCAAGCAACTTCTCTTATCTACATTCATGCCACAAGTTAAGTCTAAGCAATCTAGTAACAAAGGAAAGAAAAGTTCTTCAACTAGTAGCAATAAAAATGATAAATCCAATGATACTACTTCTAGTAGTTATCTTGATCCCACTAACTCTTCTCTTAGCCAAGTTACACTTGAGCAATAAAATGAACTCTTGAAAGGGATTATAGAGAAAGGTATCTACAAGATTCTTGAAGGGTGCAAACAATTTGAGAAGATTGTACGCAAGCACGGAGGATACCGGAAGAATCGTGGTGTTGGTTACTTCAATGCTAACGGAGTTGAATGGGAAGAAGGTCAATACCCCAATCCCAAGTTTGGTCCTCAAAAGGAGAAGTATGAAAATACTCTCCCCAAGGTAACAAAAGCTCAAGATGACCTTCCACCATAGGACACCAAGCTCAAGGACAAGAACAAGCTTCAAGAGGACATTGAATCTTATGAAGATGAATCCCAAGATTTGGTGAAGTGGGTTCCAAAGGCTACTACAAGATCAACTTCTACAAGTGCTACTCAAACACCAATGATCCCCATCAACTTGATGTGGGTCCCCAAGTAGAAGAAATTCTTGAGGGGTGACTCTGCCAATGAAATTCTTGAGGGGTGCCTCCACCAATGAAATTCACTCATATTCATTATTGGCAAGAACTAGTTGCAATCAACATCAACATTATGCAATAGTTCAAGGAGTCACACATTCCCTCAAAGGTAAGCAAGGGACAAGGTAATCAACAAATCAATGGACATCATCACATATGCTTTGCACTCCATGTCCATAGATAGCCTTGTATTTGTCTCTTGTGTGTTGGGACTAACCCGTGTAGGTGAGAAGAGTAATGAAACAACAAGGATGCTCCCAACTCTTGGTGATCTTCATCAACTTTGAGCATCCACCACTACCTCACCAACATGAAGTCTTCTTCGACAAAACCCAAGGTTAGTTTGTCCCTCCTATGGGGGGATGTCACATCAAGGGGGAGCTTTACTCTAAGACTTGAGTTAAAGCATCTCTAAGTATGTGACAACATTAAATGCTTTATGTAAAAGTAGTAACCCCACTTGTGCTTAAACGATGAGTATGACCTATGATCAAGTATTCTTACTTGGCTCCTAAGTCAATATACTCATATGTAGATGACTCCGTCATCGACAAAGTGCTTTTTGGATGCTATTGTGTTTGTGCATGTTTGCCATGATTTCATTTGACATCTTATTGTGTGAGCATGTTGGTCTGCATTTATTTACTCATTCGAGGATATACAATTGTTGCTATTTGGCTTTTCATATTTATTTGCCAATTGGATATACAAGAATGCCTGGACCAGTCCTTTAGATATCTATGCTTTCTGACCTCATATTCTATTCATGCTGCATCACAAAATTTGAACAAGTAATTTTCGATCACTCTCTATGAGGAGCACTCGGAGTTCCGTATAATCAAGGACTGACCATTAAAACCTCCCAAGTGCATGTCGGTAGAACCAACCTAAAATTCTCGGTCTCACCGAATTCCTAGGGTTTATATAGTTTTGTTACCTCGGTAAGACCGATTTCATATTCTCGGTTACACCGAGTTTCCCTGTCAGCTGATAGTTGTGAAACTCGGTGACACCGAAAATATCAAATCGGTGTCACCGATAGCGATGGGTATATATTCGGCGGACCCCGACGCTTTGAATTTCACTCGTCAAACGTCGCGCCCCCCAACCCTAACTGCCGCCCAAAGACCCCGGTCATCGCCTTGCCTTCGCCGAGCGCTTCCGCCATTGGGTATCACCATCGTCGATGTTTTCTTCACCAATGTTGCCGCTGTAGCAAATCCATTGCCGCATTAGGGTATGGATTCGGCCCCTCTCGCGCTCCTCTATCCAACTCCTGCGCTTTAGGACTTATTTCCCATCTATCCACAGTTTGAAAGCTTTCCATACACAAGAAACTCCCGTAGAGTAGAGAACCATGAATTTTTATGGTTTTGCCATCCGCCCGATGAAACTCGGTGGAACCGAAGCAGGCAAATCGTTGTCACCGATTTGTATGTCTGTGTTCCTTAGAACTTTCTCGGTGAAACCGAGTGCACCTTTCGGTCTCACCGAAAGGGGTGCCAAGTTTTGGCTAAGGAGAAAGTCTGTCTCAGTAGCTCTGATATTTTTGCTTCGGCTATACCAATTTTCATTTGACAGAATGTAAAACTTTGATTTTTTGTTCAAATTTTCAAAAACTAGCCTCATTTTGTGATGAATTATCCTATTCTACTATTCTATACTCTATTCACAAGGTCAGCATGTCAGGATCAGACAGTCAGAATTTTCCAAAGCAGAACGTTGAGACGAGTTCAAGCACGAGTCCTGAGGCCAGTTCCTTTTCAGATCCAAGCACTCCCAGTTCTCATGGGTTGCCTAAGGCTGCCACAAGGACAAGGAAGAGACTCAACTCAGAGGAAGAGGATTCTGATTTTGTCCCACAAGAGATTCTTGCTAAGAAGCAAGGGAAGGCTGCAAGGAAGGATGCCAATGAGGCCACCTCATCTAGGAAGGTGGTCGTCAAAATTTATGCTCCTACAGAAACCTTGAAAGCACATGAGAGTGCTAGGGCTATAGTGTATTTTGAGGTCCCCAAGAAGGCCGTGCCAAAGAATACAAATAGGAAGATGATCATCCGTGTCCAGGGCAGGTCTACCTCAATGTTTGAGGATCCAGAGGCTGCTGCTGGTGGTGGTGCTGCTGCTGTAGAGGAGGAAGAGGAGGAACCTGCTACTCAGCCCCCTACTAAGAAGAAGGCCAAGATACTTCTAGCTGATGCAATGCTTGAGCCATGCCCCTCCAAGAGCACCAAAGCAACTTCAAAGAAAGCTGCTGCACAAAAGTCCAAGAGGACTACCAGAGACATACCTGCTGCTGAGAAGAACAAGAATTCCACTTTTAGAGAAGCTGATGATGATGATGCTATGTATTTTCTGATGAAGCTTAGACCTCACCTTCCAGTTCATGATGCCAGCTGCCCAGTTGCTAAGGATATGAAGAAGAGGAAGGATTCAGGCTTGAGGGCATGGAGAGCAATTGATCCATGTGCCCAGAGGAGAAAGACTATTGTTGATTACATATTCTATACCAAGGAGGATCAAGACTTATATGAGACAGTTTTGCTAGATAAGAGCCCTGCAGTAAGTGACATGAGATACGTTGACTGGAAGTACATCAAAGATAATGAGGATTACTTTCCATGTGTCCAAGACAACTTCCACTTCATTGGACTTGATAAATTTGTTGGGAAGAAGTTCACTCCTTGGAACGATGAGATGACCATGCAATTCTACTCCACTGCACATTTCCATGGAGGTGGTAGCATTGTTTGGATGATTGAAGGAGCAAGGTATGAATCTACTGTTGATGAGTGGGCTACCATCTTAGGAGTCCTAGAGGTTCAGGATGGAGATTTGGATGTCTACACAAAATCCAAGGAGAGCCACAATGCTATGAAGGATATGTATAATCCTATCCCTGCAGGTAAAGTGTAATCTCACAAGCTTGGTTCTATCTACTTTCTCCAGCCAGGCCTTTGTACCATGAACACCATTTTGAGGCATACCTTGATCCCCAAGTATGGAGATGAGAAGATGATTTGTGGATACTCCATCAATATGCTCATCCATCTTGATCGTCACACCAGGATTCGAGTGATGGACTTGATAGTAGAGACTGTGAAGAGGGTTACTGCTGATCAGAAGCGCTCATGCTGCTACACACCCTATATCCATATGATCATCAATTCTCGGCTTGAGAAGAACATCTTTGCTCTGGATAGTCCCCGTTTGCCACTTCAGCCGGACTTTAAGGATAACGTTGTGGTGATGGACCCAGACCATCCCACATCAGCTGCAGCTCAGGCACATGCAGAGGCAGAAGCAGAGGCAGATCAAGCGACTAGTGCTCAGTTTCCCAGGTCCAGGAACGAGCAGATGGATCTTTTGATCACTATTGTCCTGGAGATGAAGAAGTACATCAAGACCATCATGGACGCTTAGGAGAGCCTTGCAAACATCATTGATGATAGAGTGAAAACTCTAAATAACAAGGTTGATGGGCTGACTAAGATAGTCAATGAGCTCAAGAAGGAGGTTGATGAAGCCCCAATCCGTCGCACCTCTTCAGAGTCCGAGTCTTCTGATGATGAGGAGGATAGTGCACCTGTCAGGATGACTGCCTAGTTCATGACTAAGGCCAGGACTCCTACAGTGCTAGCTCTAGAGATGAGGCCTTCATCTTCTGCTCCAGCCACAGTGTCTTCAGCTCCATTAGCTCCAGTGCCTCCAGTATCTACTCCAGCTCCGTCTAGGACTTCAGCAGATGTCTTCGCCGCCGCAGTTCTCTCGACTCCGACATTGATGACTGGAGGAGATCAGCCGCATAACGATTAGCTATATCTCTTTGAACATTTTGGTAACTTGTTGCCAAAGGGGGAGAAGTTGTATATAGATCTTAGGCTTCGAGTGAGAGAGCATCTGTTTTTATTTGCTGGTTTTACAAAACATTTTGTTCGTTTGGTTTGATTTGAGATTCTTTTGTTTTTGTGTGCGATCATACACTGTTATGTGTGTTGCTACTATTTACTATCATTTCATGATTATGTGATGATCACTCACTTTGTTTGATGTGTTATGCTATGATGTTCACTCTAATTATTCTCGCAAACCGCCAAGTTGTATGTGAGTTGGAAGAAGTGCCCCATGTACCTAATAGATTGTGCATTTGCATTCAAACACAAATTTAAAATAATGCACAAATTTAGGGGGAGCTCTTGCTTATCACATACTTCTCAAAGTGACGATTATATTCATTGATTATATCATGTGTCGAAGCTTTGATCTATATGTTGTCATCAATTACCAAAAAGGGGGAGATTGAAAGCACATTTGGTCCCTTGGTGGTTTTGGTAATTAATAACAACATATATGTCATTGAACTAATGTTTCCACTAAGAATGTTTCACGAAAAGTTGAATGATGGGTTGGCAAAAAGATTGTGGAATACCCCAAGTGCAAGGAAATAGGTTAGCAATTCTTCAAGCAAGAGGACTCTACATTTTACATTTGTGAGAAATCACTTTGAGTCCATAGGAAAGCCAATACTATTAAAAGGGGGTAAGGTTTTATTGGTGAACAAAATGCTCATACGTGCACAAGTGATAGTCACCAAAAACACCCACAAACTCTCCCACTAAAGTCTGTCCAAAGACAAACACTCAAAATTGGTGCAACCAACATTCTACACTCGGTGCCACCGATTCCAAACCCTAGACACACTCAGGCAAACCCTAGCTTTTCGGTGCAGCCGATACTGCATTCAGTGTCACCGAGTTGGGCTGCCAACTTTCTGTTATGCAAGTTCACAGTTTCGATCCCTTTGAGATTGTCGAATGGCGTCGCCGGGATTGGGCATTCTGACCGTTGGTCACCTTATCGGTGCAACCGAGATTCCTATATCGGTCTCACCAATATTCAAAAGTTGCTAACTTTAAGTCACTTCGGTACAACCGAGATTCACACATCAGTTCCACTGAGTCTGACTTATTATGTGTAACGGGATTTTTGGAGATGCCTATATATACCCCTCCACCACCACCTACTCAAGAGAGAAGCACTCAAAACTATTCCATACCTATCATTTCAGTTTTCTGAGAGAGAACCACCTACCCTTGTGTTGAGGTCAAGATCTTCCACTCCATCCATATGGATCTTGAATTTCTAGTCTCTCCAAGTTGCTTTGCACCAATCCCATCTCTTCTACCAAGCCAAATCTATGAGAGAGTGATTGTGTTTTGAGGAGTCTATCATCTTGAAGCACAAGAGCAAGGAGTTCATCGTCATTACCGAGCTTATTACCTTTTGGAGAGTGGTGCCTCCTAGATTGGTTAGGTGTCGCTTGAGAGCCTCTTACTTCATGTTGTGGAGTGAACAAAGAAGTTTGTAAGGGCAAGGAGATCGCCTACTTCGTGAAGATCTATCCCGAGTAAGGCTAGTCCTCCGTGGACGTAGGCCGTCATGGTATAGTCAAGGTCGATTCTTCGTGGAACCCTTCGTGGGTAGAGCCCTCCGTGGACTCTCGTGACCATTACCCTCTGTGGGTTGAAGACTCCATGAACGTGGATGTACGAAAGCACCACCTATCGGAACCAAGGGAAAAATCATTGTGTCACCAGTTGCGTTTGATCTTCCTACCCTCTCTTTACTTACATGCTTGTTTTTTACTTTTCGCTACTATACTCTTAGACATGCATGTGTAGGGTGTACTTGACATACTATGAATGCTAAAATCTGCCAAGAATTATAATTGGGAAAAAGTAGATTTTTATTTAGTCAAGTAGTCTAATCACCCCCCTCTAGCACTACTTTCGATCCTACAACCACTCCAAGAGCGCGTCAACATGGATGCAAGTGCAAGGGAAAGCTACATCAAGAGGATGTGCAAAGACAAAAGGAATGTAATTGAGCGCCAAGTGGAATTCACCATCGCCAAACGCAACACCAACAAACACCCCATTTTGTTCAAGACCGGCGATCTTGTATGGGTGCACCTTCGCCAGGACTGTTTTCCCGCCGAGCGCAAGTCCAAGCTGATACCTCGCGCCGATGGACCCTTCAAAGTTTTGGCACGCTATAACGACAATGCCTACAAGATAGACATCCCTCATGACAAATACAATGTGAGCGACATATTCAACGTCATGGACTTATTCCCCTTCCATGGTGATGAAGATCTTGATCCGAGGACAAATCTTCCCCAAGGGGGGGGGGAGATGATGCGTGCCCGTGCACGCGCCATCGAAAACAAGGTGACATCTCTCCTTCTCAACCTACGTGTGACCCACTCGAGACATGGTCCCTACCTCAGACGGAAATGCTCTCTGTACTCAAGTAATCGGGGGAAGGAGATCGAGCTTGGAAGGACAAGGAAGGACCCGAGGACAAGCTCCAGCTCTCGGACGACCGTCTGGTCTCGGTTGTCTCATGCCTAGAGATCAGCTCAGCCCAAAGGCCAACTGGACTCCCCAGCTCACGGACGATCGATGATGCCTGGACGCCCGACCTCTCCTAGTGCACGGACGTCTGGGCTGTCCAGGAAATCCGGCCCTCAAGCATCCACATCAAAACATCAGAAGACCGAAGCCTCTGGACGACCAAGCCCCGGATGTCCGTTCGTGTCCCGAAATCCGTTCAAGGCACACGCGCATTGAATCCTCGGACTTCCGGCCTCCACCGGACATCCTAACCGTCCCGAGCCGCCAGACATCTGACGCCGTCCGGACGTCTGGACCTTGTCTGCGCACATGCCCATGGGTTTCGGCCCATGTACCCCTCTATCTCGTCTCATGCTATATAAACCTCACCCCTCCTCTTTCTAGGGTTAGCTAATGTTTGCACTTGAGCTTAGCTCCATCACTTGCTTCTTATAGGGAGTTTGTCCTCCTTTGGGAGTAGATCCCAGTGATGCCAAGGCCCCTCTAGAGGGAAGATCCCTGGTGGATTCAAGTCCCCTCCTCTAGAGTGGGAGATCACATACCGCTACTTGTATCGTTGGTTGATTTGGGATCTTGTACCTCTTGTCATGTTATGGACCTAGTTAATGTGTGATTGAGTTTGCTCTTGAGTGTTTCTTCTTGTTCTTCCCCGTGTTCTTCGTGTTCCCCCCTCCAATTCGTGAAAGATGGACACCTATGGGTTTGCCCCGTATCAATGCCTCATGGGCAAGATGACTAAGACCCCGCCTTCCGGTATGATGTAGCGGGCAAGTGACTTATTGGAAATGATAGATGTTGATGTATGCGGTCCAATAAGTGATGTAGCGTATGATGGATATCCTTATTTTCTTATCTTCACTGATGGTTTGAGTAGATATGGCCATATGGGTATATTTACTTAACGAAACACAAGTCTGAAATGTTTGAAAAGTTCAAGCAAAGTCATAGTGTAGTTTGAGATCATCAAGACAAGAAGATAAAATGTCTACGATATGATCGTGGAGGTGAATATCTGAGTTATGAGTTTGGTATACAACTTAATTCAATGTGAAAGTTGTTTCACACGCCACCTGGAACACCATAGTGTGATGGTGTGTCCGAACGTCCTAGTCGTGCTCTATTGGATATGGTGCATACTATGATATCTCTTATCGTTTGTGGGTTATGCATTAGAGACAACTACATTCACTTTAAGTAGGGCACCATCTAAATACATTGAGACGACACCGTATGAATAATGGTTTGGCAGGAACCTAAGCTGTCATTTCTCAGAGTTTGGGAATGCCATGCTTATGTATGATAAGCTCAAACCCAAAGCGGAAATGTGCATCTTCATAGGTTACCCTAAGGAATCATTTGGGTATACCTTCTATCTTAGATCCAAGGGCAAAGTGTTTGTTGCTAAAAAGGGGTCATTTCTCGAGAAAGAGTTTCTCTCGAAAGAATTGAGTCGGAGGAAAGTGAACTTGATGAGGTTGTTGAATTGTCACTTCAGGTAGATAGTAGCACAACGCGGAAAAGATGTTTCTGCTATGCCTACACCAAGTGAAGAGGAAGCTAATGATGATGAACATGAACCTTCGGATCAAGTTACTATCGATCATCGTAGGTTGACAAGGATACGTACTGCCCGTGAGTGGTGCGGTGATCCTATCTTGGAAATCATGTTGTTAGAGAATGACTAGCCTACGAACTATGAAGAAGAAATAGTGGGCCCGGATTCCAACAAATGGCTAGGAGCCATGAAATCCGAGATAAGATCCATGCATGAAAACCAAGTATGGACTTTGGTAGACTTGCCCGATGAACGACAGGGCGTTAAGAACAAATAGACCTTTAAAAGGAAGACAGAAGATAATGGTAACCGTCACCATTGATAAAGCTCGACTTGTCACAAAGAGGTTTTCGACAAGTTCAAGGAGTTGACTATGATGAGACTGTTCCACGCATAGCGATGCCAAAGTCTGTTGGAATTATGTTAGCAGTTGCTGCATTTTTCGATTATGAAATCTAGGAGATGTATGTCAAACCAGAGTTTCCTTAATGGTTTCCATGTGGAAAGGTTGTATGTGATACAACCAGAAGGTTTTGTTGGTCCTAAGGATGCTAAAAGGTATGCAAGCTCCAGCAATCCTTGTATGGACTGGAGCAAGCATCTCGGAGTTGGAATATGCGCTTTGATGAGGTGATCAAAGCTTTTGGGTTTATATAAAGTTTATGAGAAACTTGTATTTACAAGAAAGTGAGTGGGAGCGCTACAAAATTTCTGATAAGTATGTGTGGATGACATATTGTTGATCGGAAATAATGTAGAATTTCTGGAAAGTATAAAGGGTTGTTTCAAAGGAGTTTTTCAAAGAAGGACCTGGATAGTGCAACTTGAGTATTGGGCATCAAGATCTATAGAGATAGATCAAGACACCTGATAAGACTTTCAATGAGTACATACCTTGACAAGATTTTGAAGGAGTTCATTACAGTGATCCCATCCCATCTCTAGCCAAAGACTATCTAAATAACCTCTGTGTAACTCTATTTGTGTTTTTTAATATATAATAGTAGGAGCCTCTCCTGCTGTTTTCACTTGTCAAAAAAAAGATTTTGAAGGAGTTCAAAATGGACCTGTCAAAGAAGGAGTTCTTCCTTGATTTGTAAGGTGTGAAGTTGAGTAAGACTCAAAGCTCGACCACAGCAGAACAAAGAGAAAGGACGAATGTCATCCCCTATGCCTTATCCATAGGCTCTATGTAGTATGCCATGCTGGGTACCGTACCTGATGTGTGCCTTGCCATGAGTCTGTCAAGGGTTACTAGAGTGATCCAGGAGTGGATCACTCGACAATGATAAAAAAATATCCTTAGTAACTAGAGGACTAAGGAGACGTTTCTCGATTATGGAGGTGATAAAGAGTTCGCTGTAAACAGTTATGTTGATGAAAGCATTAACACCAATCCAGACAACTCGGAGTAGCAATCCGGATATGTATAGTGGGGTAGCCATTTGGAGTAGCTCCAAGTGAAGCATGGTAGCAGCATCTGCAGTATGACATAGAGATTCGCAAATAACACAAGGATCTGAATGTTGTAGACCCGTTGACTAGAACCTCTCTCACAAGCAAAACATGATCAAACCCCAGAACTCATTGGGTGTAGATCACATGGTGATGTGAACTAGATTATTGACTCTAGTGCAAGTTGGTGACTGTTGGAAATATGCCCCAGAGGCAATAATAAAATGGTTATTATTATATTTCCTTGTTCATGAATATCGTTTATTATCCATGTTATAATTCCACTACTAGGGAAAACGTTATACATAGAACCTTAGCAGTAGCGGTGGATAAAAAGAGGCGCTACTGCTACAATAGCAATAGCGCGTGTCAAGAAACGACGCTACTACTAACTATTTAGCAGTAGCGCGTCATTAAAAACGTGCTACTACTAATATTGCCCCACCGTTGCCCCCAAGATAGGTTTAGTAGTAGCACACCCTAGATAACCGCGCTACTGCTATGTCAGGTAGTAGTAGCACTCTTTCCTAAGACTCACTACTGCTATCTTGACATAACCCCCTCTCGGGCTTCCTCCTCCACTTCTTTCCTCCATCCATTCCCCATTCGATCGAATCCTCTCCTCCGACGCCGCCGTCACCGTCCGTCGCCTGCCCATGCCGCTGTCCATCGCCGACCTCCATCGCTGCCCTTCGTCGTCGCCCGCTCCTCCACCCACACCCGTCCGTCGCCGCCTGCATGCCCTTTGTCTCCCCCGAGATCCACCTCACCACCGACATATCCCCTGAGTTCCACCTCGCCACCGACGTCTCCCCTAGCCCCTTGTAAGTCTTTTGCCCCTCCTTCTCTCTCTTTGTCTCTCTAAGATAGATTAGGACAGATTAGGATGAATTAGTATGAACCCTAGGACAGATTAGGCAGTGTTCTTGTATAATGTAGTTTTTTACTGTTTTTTAGTAAGTGTTTAATAGAAGGAGTAGCGTCCATCATCAACGGTCGAAAAATGGGTGAGTGAGTGTCCACCATATATGAGAGAAGAAGAATGCTGACTGTTCTCGTGGGGGTTGCTTCTCCTTCCTATCCTTGTGCTAGATATTTGTTATGCACTAGGGGAAGGAGGAGTAGCAACCATCATCGACGGTCAAAAAATCGGTGAGGGAGTGTCCACCATATACGTGAGATAAGATTTTAGCATGTGTTTAATAGAAGTAGTTTATTTAGTAAGTGGTTAATAGAAATAGTTTTTTTAGTAAGTGGTTAATAGAAATAGTTTATTTATAGTAAGTTCTTAATAGAACTAGTTTATTTAGTAAGTAGTTAATAGAACTAGTTTTTTATATTTAGTAAGCACTTAACAGAACTAGTTTATTTAGTTTATTTAGTAAGTAAACTTGGTGTCTCGTTGATGTCATTGATGTCGATGATGATGAATTCTGAATATAGAGGATGTCTTGGTGTTCTTGTTTGCAATGTACCTCCGAGTGGCCTATGTTTCGCCGGAATGTTGATTCGTTTCCGTTCCCGCAAATTTCAGGTGCTCGATATGTCCTGTTTTAAGCAAAGGTCATGCCAATTTTTTTCATGAATTTTAGCATGACTTGTGCTACAATGTAGGACATATCGAGTGCTTGTGATTTGCCACAACGGGAATTCAATGATATTCTGGCAAAACATAGGGCATTTTTTCTATGTCATTGCTCGATATATGGAACAGATCGACTTTAGGTCTGCTAAGTATTTATTAATTTTGTTTTCATAATTAAGCATTTGTTCTCGACGTCGATGGTGCCTGGCCCGCATCCTCATCGTCGACTCGGCAGAGGACGCCTGCTTGATTATAGGGGCCATGTCCGGGACTGGCCTCCGTCGGGCTGGTACTGGGAGGTGCTACCTTCCGGGGCATGCAGCTTGGTGAGGAGGCAGCCCGTCGTTGACCTGGACCTTCTTTAGTGGCGGTCACGTGGGCCACTCTCGGTGCGGAGGGAGCTGGCCCTCGCGGAGGTGATAAGTCGCCATGTTAGGGAGGAGGACGAGCACGTCCGACGCGATATGGCTGCATTGGACACCAGGTTCTCCAATACCTGGCAGGTTCTTCAGGGATCTCACACGAGCTATGATCCTGTGATGGTTCCTTCTCTTTGGGTGTCCACCGCCCGCGCCGATACCCGTCGTTTGCTATGGTTCTAACTGTATTAGTGATGTTATATGTATGATACTATTCGAGATGTATTAGCGATAATATTCGACGATGTACGGACACATGAGATGATATAGTTTTACTTATTGAATGCATGCTAATTTGAATACTAATTTGTTTTATGATTTAGTTTTGCTTATTGAATGCACATCTATTTCAACTATGAACATAGGAAATGTCTGACGACGATAGCAAAAGGGAATTTGGTATGTGCGAATATTGCGAAGACGAGCACCGTCCGTGTGACATGTCTCACCTAGAAGATGGTAGGCGATTCAGCATCATGCTGGATGAGACCTTCGAAGTGGATACAACAAGTCACAACGAAAAGTCTTTTTTCGTAATTAAGCACGACTTCTGCTTCTTTTGCTTCAACTTATAATTTTATTTTTTTACAATTGTACTAGTGTATCCCCTACCATGCAAGACATTATGTCTTGGATAAGATGGTTTCTCAGATATGTGTAGTATGGAGGTAAAGAGAGTTAACTTGAGGACCGAGCATGGCTATGCTTTTTCCATAAAATTATACAATGAAGAGAACTACTCCTATTTTGAATGATCAAATTGGAGAGCACTATACAAGGCGTATGCATTTGAGCCCAATATGCTTATCACCTTTGATATTCATCTGAAGATGAATATGAAGGTAATATCGACATCTGGGTCGATGTGCAAATGCCTCCAGTTCTACCTCTATGTGAGTTTCTCAACCATATTTATTAAGTAAATTATATTGTTTATTTGAAAATAGTTGACAACTTATTTCCATTCAAGCAAACATGTCCGGCTCTTGGTAGACAACACCTACTACTGTCCTGGGGCTGAACTAAACTGCGAAGAGATAAGTCGTTATGTTTCATGGCTTGAGGATGTTGATCTTGTGAAGCCAAATTATTTTACTAGACTTTGAGATATTAATACTCAATACGTGCGACCACTAGTGTGCGTATTGAACTACGGTCACATCTATCTAGGAAAGATTGTAATATTTTTACTATTTGTCCTCAATGCATCTTTTGCATCCATTATTTTTAAGCTAAACTTCATTGGTAAGTATGTTACTACGATGTTCTTCAACAGGGACTCCTGATGAATGTTGTGCCTTGTTGGATCGAGCATAAAGGTAACATGAGAATGATTAGCTTGCGACCAAGACATCCTACAATGCACATGAGTGCACTCCGCATTTCTCAAAGCGAGCAAGTCTTAATAGTCAAAGACTGGAGCAAAATTGTGAAGGATCGCAGAGAAGTACTAGGGGCAGCAATCAGACATGCAACCCACATTTAGAAGACAGGTTCATCTGCATGCTCCAATATGATGAAGCAGGAGTGCTACACATGTTTTATGCTATTTTACCTGAGAGAGCAGTAAAAGTGATTAGCTAGCTAGTGTTGGTGGTAATGACTATGATGATTAAATAGCTAGTGTTGGTGGTGATGACTATGATGATTAAATAACTAGTGTTGGTGGTAATGACTACAATGATTATTATTACATGTGTTGGTGGTGATGAGATAGCTACACTATGACTATGTTGATTTTTATATTAATATGGTGATGATTTGTTATTATGATCATGATTAGTTATTATATCATTGGTGGAAGGAACATGGATTAGATTCATGTGGATGGATCAAAAGTGACCAAAAGTTGAATTAGTAGGATCATCGTCCTAATTCAACTTTTGATCACTTTTGATTCATCCAAATGAATCTAATCCATGTGGATGGATCGAATGTGACCAAAAGTTGAATAGGTACTGTATCAAAATTTGTATAATGGCGTATAAATACACTAAAAATTAAAAAAATGAAAAACAGAATACTAGTAGCGCTTTCTTGGAAGGATGCTACTAATAGTTAGCTTAGCAGTAGCGCTTGTAATTATACACGCTACCGCTATACGTCGTAGCACTAGCACGGGTAACTAGTGCTACTGCTAAGCAATAGTTGTAGCACCTTACTAGTAGCACGGGCACCCGCGCTACTAGTAGGCATCAAACCTGCGCTACTACTAGGCTTTTCCCTAGTAGTGTTGTATTGATTGAAACTCAAATACATGTGTGGGTACATAGACAACACCATGTCCCTAGTGAGCCTCTACTAGACTAGCTCGTTGATCAGAGATGATCAAGGTTTGCTGATCATAGACATGAGTTATCATGTGATAACAGGATCACATCATTAGGAGAATGATGTGATGCACAAGACCCAATGTCATCGTTTTCTCATGACAGATGCCATGGGTAGGCTTATCGAAGGTGGTTGGGGCCGGAGGACGCCGACGGGCTCCGGGTGCGGGCTTAGGCACAAGCGGTGGTGACACACGATTTACTCAGGTTCAGGGCCCTCAGTGGGAGGTAACACCCCTAGTCCTGCTTGGTCTAGTTGATGGAGGGGTATGTTTACAAGGTTGCTCCTAGAGTTGTTGTCTACAGGAGGAAGATGGAGCAGCCGGCTCACCTTCCTCTGCTACGAGGGTGAATGCATGGGAAGTGTCCCGTGGGTGTGGGCGCGTGAGACTCGTCATCCCCGTTGCATGGGGGGCTTGAGGGGTTTTATAGGCCAACTCCTCGACTTACAATATTCTTAGGGTATAGAATGGGGGGACCCGGTTGGCAGCCTCTCTAATTGGCCAGGGGGTCCCGCCTCTTGAGCCGTATCGTCGCCCGTAGGGTCCATCGGTTGTGTGATCCCATCACCTAGCCCGCTGGGGCCTGCCGACCGACTCCATGATTGGCCCGTGCCCACCTGCTACTCCATGGGCCACCCGGGCGACGTCGTCTTATGCCAGCCAACCAAAGTCTTCGGTATGGACGGCGACACTGTTTCCACACAGGAGCAGGTGATCGAGTGGGCAGAGGCGTGTTGGCACTATTGCCCCGCCCGGTCGCGGTCGGCCAAGGTCAGCGGCACGACCGGCCGAACTATAGCCATGCGCACCCGCGCGTTAGTGGTCACTGTGGCTACATTGGCGCCCGTCATGGGGGTCCCGTCTTTTTGTCGTACCCGTGTGCAGAGGGATGGGACGGGAGCTTGTCCGCCCCAAGCACTACAGGAATCAGGTAATTTGTCGTCCGCCATGGCTGACGGCAAAGGGAAGGACCCCGAACGGCAAAGACCTTTGCCGTCCATCAGCAGACGACAAAAAACTCCAGCAAAGAAAACCCCGGTAAAGCAGCCCTTTTCCATTGGCCTTATGACCACAGATGGCAAATAATATTTGCCATGGGGGAGCGGACGACAGACCCAGGGGATATGGCCGTCAAGTATTAACGATAGTTCTTTGCCGTCCGCTCCCTTTGCCATCGGCCTTGTGCCCCCCTTTGCCGTCGATGGACGGACGACAAAGGATAAGGCCCTTTGCCCCTGGGGTCCCCCTTTGCCGTCGGCCTTGGGCCTCACCTTTGCCGTCGGCCTTGGTCGCCAGCTGTGCCGACGGCAAAGAGTAAGGCCATTTGCCCCTGTCATCCCCCTTTGCCGTCAGCCCACCGACGGCAAAGAGTAAGGCCATTTCCCTTTTTCTTTTATTTTTTATTAAAATAATTTTCACAGCAATATGACATATATATATATTTCAAAGAAATAAATATGTAGCCATACTGATAACCATATTCAAATAAGTTTCATCCATCCATAATGCATATTATGAAAGTTTCATCCATACCCAACCATATTACAATAGTTTCATCCATACATAGATAGTTTGATATAGATATGTAGCAAGTGTCACATTGTTCATCGATACAAAATAAAAAAAATACAAGTAACACAAGCACTCCATCAATGCAAACTTCCGTGAAGTGAATGTAATATGCAAAATTGGAAGCTCCAAAATTAGAAGAAGACTAGATGAAGAAGAGAAGGTAAAAATAGGTCATTTAGGATCTAACTATGCTTATTATGCCATTTAAAGCTAACTAAGCTAATTATAGGTCATTTAATAGCTAACTTTTGTAAAATAGGTCATTTTGGAGCTAGCTAAGCTTATTATGCTATTTTGGAGCTAACTAAGTGAAGTATAGGTCATTTTTGATTAAATAGGCCATTCTGGAGCTAATTTAGCTTACTACGTCATTTAGGAGGAAACTAAGCTAACTATATGTCATTTTAGAGCTAACTTAGGTAAAAATAGGTCACTTAGGAGCTAACTATGCTTATTATGCCATTTTGGAGCTTACTAAGCTAAGTATAGGTCATTTAATAGCTAAGCTAGGTAAAATAGGCCATTTTGGAGCTAGGTAAGCTTATTATGTCATTTAGGAGAGAACTAAGCTAAGTATAGGACATATTTGATAAAATAGGCCATTTAGGAGCTAATTCAGCTTACTACGCCATTTAGGAGGAAATAAGCTAAATATATGTCATTTTAGAGCTAAATTAGGTGAAAATAGGTCATGTAGGAGCTATCTATGCTTATTATGCCATTTTGAAGCTAACTAAGCTAATTATAGGTCATTTAATAGCTAACTTTGGTAAAATAGGTCATTTTAGAGCTAGATGAGCTTATTATGCCATTTTGGGGCTAAGTAAGCTAAGTATAGGTGATGTAATAGCTAAGCTAGGTAAAATAGGCGATTTTGGAGGTAGCTAAGCTTATTATGCCATTTTGGAGCTAACTAAGCTAATTATAGGTCATTTAATAGCTAGCTTTGGTAAAATAGGTCATTTTGGAGCTAGATAAGCTTACTATGCCATTTTGGAGCTAAGTAAGCTAAGTATAGGTCATTTAATAGCCAAGCTAGGTAAAATAGGCCATTTTGGAGCTAGCCAAGCTTATTATGCCATTTTGGAGCTAACTAAGCTAAGTATAGGCCATTTTTGATAAAATAGACCATTTAGGAGCTAATTTAGCGTACTATGTCATTTAGGAGGAAACTAAGCTAAATATATGTCATTTTAGAGCTAACTTAGGTAAAAATAGGTCATTTAGGAGCTAACTATGCTTATTATGCCGTTTTGAAGCTAACTAAGCTAATTATAGGTCATTTAATAGCTAACTTTGGTAAAATGGGTAATTTTGGAGCTAGCTAAGCTTATTATGCCATTTTGGAGCTAACTAAGTGAAGTATAGGTCATTTTTCATAAAATAGGCAATTTTGGAGAAAACTTGCGACTCGCCTGCAGCCAACTGAACTGAAGAGCTGCCTTGCATGCGGGGCACGGGAACCTTCCATGCACACACCAACCAACGAATAGCGCATACGTCGGATAGTCATGCATCGAGTACATTTACCATGCATGCATTTTGAAGTTATTTTTGGTAGCGGCGTCATATGTCTTTATCCCATTATCCCAGGCTTCTTGCAATTCATCCTTAAGAGGCTGCATGTACACATTCATATTCTTCCCTGGATATTTGGGCCCTGGAATTATCAACGTCAGGAAAATGTTCTTTCTTTTCATAATCTCTCCCCGGGGGGGGGGATTGAGTGGAATGACAAATACAGGCCAACAACTGTATTGTGCTACCGTCATACCATACACATTGAACCCATCCGTGCTGATGGAAACTCGAGGATGCCTTGGATCTGCCGATTTATCCTTATGTAATGCATCAAAGTGCTTCCATGCAAAAGCATCTGAATTGTGTACGAACATCTTGTTCCCATCCGCATCTAGTTCGGTTCTTTTGCCCAATTTGTGCCATGTCATTTGTCTGGCCGTCTCTTCGACCATGAAAAGACGTTGAAGTCTTGGTACGATTGGTAGATACCAAAGAACATCAATGGGGATTTTGGTCTGAATCTTCTCACCCATACCGTTATCTACCACAATATAGCTGGAAGAATTGCAAACGGGGCAATAGTTCAAGGCCGCATACTCAAGCCTAAATAAGGCAGATCCATTCTCACATGCATGTATCTTCTCATAGGGCATCTTAAGTACACGGAGGATTTTGTCTGACTGGTACAGGTTTGCACGCAGTACATGGCCTTTGGGTAGAAAGCATCCAAATATCGTCATGATCGCGTTATAGCATTCTATGCCTATGTTGAATTGAGCCTTCAGAGCCATTACTTGCGTGATGGCATCCAGCTGACAAAGCTGAGTGTGCTCGTGGAGAGGACGTTTTGAAGACTGGAACATTTCATAGAAGGCCTTTGCAGATTCCTTCATCTCATCATCCGAATCCCGAGCATCATCAAAGTCTTGCACCATGTCTTCGATCCCGGTACCATGCTCGTCGGTGCGATGACGAACCACCTCAACTCTGGTACGTTGGTCAGACTCACCATGAAAAGTCCACGCTGTATAATTAGGCCTAAAACCCCACTTCTGCAGGTGTTTACCCATTTCAAACTCTATCCGCCTTTTAATGTTGTCGCATTTGGGACAGGGGCACCATGTTTTTTCCTGTCCATTTGCAAATGTGGCTCTCAAAAACCCTCTGGTTTTTGTTAACCATTCATTGGTCATGTCTTTCTGACTAGGGTGACTAGTGTACATCCAAGCACGATCACTCGTCTTGCCTACCTACTAAACACACAAGAAATATTTATATAATTCATCATCTATACTCATTCGGTAATCAAGTTTGTCAGTTTTATTACGTCCATGCAACCTACACGTTAATAGGTAGATATAGGTCCTAATCCCACCCGAGTACGTGTAGATTGGGTTCGTTTTTCCAGGCTCTGCTCCGGATCCGACTTAGAATTTCGGCAGCACCACCCCGCTGGTCTCCTGATACACCTCTCGGCAATAAGCAGAGAGGATGTGTACACGGAGAACAACAGGGAGGCACTAACGAAATTCTGCATCGGATCCGGAGCAGAGCATATGGGAAAACAAATCCAATCTACACATACTCGGGCTGTCCATGGATAACATTGGACAATTCGAAAGAACCACGGTTATAAATATGCAAATGCATGCATATTTATAGATGTAACCCTTTCGAATGGGAGACACATACTGGTCACGCATATTGATGATTGAAGACACCTCTAGCTAGCAAGTTTCATTGACACGAAGACCGGAACAGAGCAAATTAAGGGGCCCGGGGGAGGAGATGTCATTTGTGCTCACCAACGAATGCAACAGGGGTGCTCGTCAAACGTACGGGGAGGTCATCGAACAACTACACATTGAAATTCACCCGATCAACACAAATATGATGTTTTTATAACAAAATCAGAAAATATGTGACCTAACTCATAATTGACAAAACTATGACCTCCTCGGCCTCTGGAAGGCCGAAGAGCACCTTTCGGTCAACAGGATGCAGAATAGGTGTCAGGAGTCGGGGTGTCGTGTCGGGCTGTCGTGTCGGGCCGTCGTGTTGGGGCATCATACTGGTTTTTTTTTTCTTCTAGTTTTTTTATTTACTAATAAATAAAACAACTAAGCTAAACCTAAACTAACCTAATAAACCAACCTAAACCTAAACCTAAACTAACCTAAAACTAAAACTAAACTAACCTAAACATAAATCAACCTAAAACTAAAACATAACTAACTTAAAAAAAACTCACCTTGGAGGGGCCGGTGGAGGTCGAGGCCGGTGGAGGACAGACGCCGTAGGGAGGACACCGGCGCGGTGGCGCTAGAGAATGTCCACGGGAGCGAGGGCGGCTGGGGGAGGGCCGGCCGGGGGATGGGCCGGCCGGGGGCTGGCGGCCCGGGGAGGGCCGGCTGAGGGCGGGGCCGGCCGGGGGAGGGGCGGCCAGGGGCTGGCGGTGGCACGGGGGCTGGTGGCGGCCGGGTGAGGGGCGACCGGGGAAGTGATGGCGAGGGGGCTGACGGCGGTGGTCGCAGGGGTAGGCGGGAGAGAGTGAGGGAGGAAAGAGTGAGAGAGAGAGGAGTGAGAGAGAGAGAGGAATGAGGGGGGAGGGCCGTCCGGGGATGGACGACCATTAGTAGGGCATCCCCTTTGCCGTCCGCCCCCGAACGACAAGGAAGGGAAGGGCCGACGGCAAAGGGGACCGGACGACAAAGACCCCATCCGATTGGACCTGGCAAGGCCCAAGGTCGGGTGGGACCCACATTAGCTATTTGTCATCTACCCTGGCTGTCTTTGCCGTCTAGGGGTGGACGGCAAAGAACTGGCACATGGCAAATAGTGCCTTCACCATGTGTCAGTTCTTTGTCATCTGGTTTTTTAACAGTGGACGACAAACAACATCTTTGCCATGTGTTAGCAAACAGCAAAGGCCTGGCACATGTCAAAATAACTGAATTCCAGTAGTGAAGGGTTAACGGAGGAGGCGCGCGAAGGCAGCCGGCCGTGCCTAGCCGGCCGGGGGCCGAGCCGGTTCCTTGGACAGCCGGCCTCGATCCAACTGGCAACGTGCTTGCCGGTCGCGCGCCAGCCGGCCAGGAAGCAGCCGACCACGTATTTTTTCTTGAAGTGGGGAGAGAACCCCGTTACTTTGGCCTACCCAAGGGTAATAACCCCGTCAATAGTCCTTGAAGCCGGTAGGGGCTTGCGTCCATGAGACGGAGGGGAGACGGCGGCTTCCCCCCGTGGTAGCCGCCTCCGGTGCAAAGCCGAACAGCCAGCCGGGTCGGCGGCCGGTCCCGACGCCTCGGGTTCTGATTCACCGCCCCGGGACCTAGGTTGGCCCGCAGCACACCACGCGGTGAGTAATGATTTCATGGGTCCCACGCATGCGGGCAGATAGGACATCACCCTCGCCCTAGCCCGCTAGGCCTCTCTCGTAGCCCAGTAGGCTTTAGGACACATGCCAACATCTTCTGCGCCCCGACGCAGCGGTTACAGCCTAGGTTGCCCACGCGCGCGCGGAGATTCCTGGGGAGTGGGCGCAGTTAATCCCCACGTCCCCCGGTCGTGGCCTCCCCATTTAAAAGGGGAGCGAGGGAAAATGGTGGAAGCACCCGCACCCCATTTGCCCCCTTGTCTTCCTCTCCATCGTATTCTCCGCTCCCTCGTGCGTCGCCGTTCTTCTTGGTCGCAACCCCGCTCACACCCCTCCGCGCATCCCCACCATCATGATGGCCGAAGGACGCTCGGGGAGCTGGGCCGGCTCCATGGTCACAGAGGCGACCATCACGGAGCTCTGTCGCGCATGCATGCTAGCGTCGACGGAGTGCGTGACCGCTCGCGTGCCGGGCGACAAGGTGGTGCCCGAGCCGTAGGAGGGGCAGTTCTTTATCTTCTCCTTCCACTTCTCCCGTGGCTTTGGGCTTCCGGTGAGCCACTGCTTCCATCTCATGATGGACATCTTCGACCTCCAAACTCACCACCTTTTCCACAATGCCATTCTCTACATTGTAGGCTTCGTGAGGTCGTGTGAGGGATACTTGGGGATGCTCCCCTTTGTGGACTTCTTCAGGGCGCTCTTCTACCTCAAGGCGCTGAAAAGCGCTGAGGAGCCGTTTGCCTGCGGGGGCGGGGCAGTGTCTTGCCACGGTTCGCGGTTCCCGCACTTCAGCCTCATCGACTCCATCAAGGGATGGCACCGGACATTCTTCTACGTGAAGAACGCCGACCCGCAACGGGATTACATCCGACTGCCATAGTTTGTCAACGCCCGTTCTCCAGGGTGAACTGGTCGGAGACTGCCCCGCGCGGGACCACACTCAAAGAGCTCAGCCTGCTCGTGGAGCTGAGGAGTGGGGAAGGGCTGGTCACCTCCGATCTGGTGGTGGCCTTCATCGCGTACCGAGTGCTGCCTCTCTAGATGAGGCCGCACCGGATCTGCGGCATGTCCGTCGTCGGGACCCCTGCCGGCTTACGACCGTCGACCTGACGCCAGCTCAGGTGGCAAAGCGGATGAACAACATCACGAACTTCAAGCTAGTGTCGGCGACATGGACTTTTGGCAAGGAGCCGTATGACTGGCACCATCGAGCACCCCTAGTACATTTCGTCGAGGCGGCCTTTCTTGTTCGAACCCCTCCAGCCGATGCCCGATCTTACTTTTCCATGCTGACCGCAGTTGTTCGTGCGACAGAACACGCTGGATGGCCTGCACCCTCATATCTTCAAGGCGGAGTGCGAATATTCCAACTCCGAGGACCATGAGCAGGGAGGCCCGCCCGAAGAGGGGGTTGATTCCTTGGGGGAGGCGGAGGAGGCGGCCGACCCGAGAGCCGGCAGGCCCAGCACAACCGGAGAGCCCAACGCAACCGGAGTGCCCAGCGCAGCCGGTGAGTACCCTCCCGGCCCCACGATCAGGGATTGGACCGATGATGATGATGATGTTTGGATATTGAACGTGCCTCCCCCTCAGTTCAGTAGGGCCAACACGAGCGGAGCGAGGAGCGACCGGTTCGTGCCCCGACGATCGGGGCCACCAACAGGGGGAAAAGGCCGGCTCAGGAATAGCCGGCGGCCCCGCCGCCTGCCCGCAAGCGGGTGAAGGCAGCCGTGCCGAAGCCGCCGGCGCGCGCCAGGCAAGCTCTGCCCATCGTCACTGGGTAAGTGACCTTCTTCTTGCGTGGGTTCCTTTCCAAGTTGTGCGTCGACGGGTGTTTGACCCCTATGTGCTTCAGGGACTCCATCGAACTCCACGACATGGAGTTGATGGTCGACCCGACGGAAGCCGCCAGCCGGCTGGCCCGCGAGCACGCGACCACACAGCACGAGGAGAAGAGGATGTTGGAAATATGCCCTAGAGGCAATAATAAATTAGTTATTATCATATTTCCTTGTTCTTGATAATCGTTTATTATCCATTCTATAATTTTATTGATCGGAGACTTAGATACATGTGTGGATACATAGACAACACCATGTCCCTAGTATGCCTCTAATAGACTAGCTCGTTAATCTAAGATGGCCAAGGTTTCCTAGCCATGGACATGAGATGTCATTTGATAACGGGATCACATCATTAGGAGAATGATGTGATGGACAAGACCCAAACTACAAACGTAGCATATGATCGTGTCAGTTTGTATCTACTGTTTTCTGCATGTCAAGTATATGTTCCTATGACCATGAGATCATGCAACTCACGGATATCGGAGGAGTGCCTTGTGTGTATCAAACATCGCAACGTAACTGGGTAACTATAAAGGTGCTCTACAAGTATCTCCGATGGTGTCTGTTGAGTTGGCATGGATCGAGACTGGGATTTGTTACTCCGTGTGACAGAGAGGTATCTCGGGGCTCACTCGGTAATACAACATCACAATGAGCCTTGCAAGCAATGTACCTAGTTTTTAGTTGCAGGATCTTGTATTATGGAACGAGTAAAGAGACTTGCCGGTAACGAGGTTGAACTATGTATGGAGATACCAACGATCGAATCTCGGGCAAGTAACATACCGAAGAACAAAGGGAACATCATACGGGATTAACTGAATCCTTGACACAGAGGATCGACCGATAAAGATCTTCGTAGAATATGTAGGAACCAATGTGGACATCCAGGTCCCGCCATTGGTTACTGACCGTGGAGGTGTCTCGGTCATGTCTACATAGTTCTCGAACCCGCAGGGTCTGCACACTTAAGGTTTGGTGACGTTTTGGTAGTATAGAGTTATGAATGATGGTGACCAAAGGTAGTTCAGAGTCCCGGATGAGATCTCAGACGTCACGAGGAGCTCCGGATTGGTCCGGAGGTAAGATTCATATATAGGAAGTCCTGTTTTGGACTTCGGAAAGATTTTGGGTACTTTCGGTAGCGTACCGGGAGTGACGAATGGGTCCCGAGGGTCCACCAGTGGGGCCAACCCACCCCATGGGCCAAAGTGGCGACCCACCAGCCCCTAGTGGGCTGGTGCGGTCGGCCAAGGTGGCCTAGGCACAGGAAGAGAAGGCCCAAACCGAATTGGGGTGAAGGCCTCCCCAAGTTCCACCTCTCGTGTGAGAGGTGGACTCTCAGGTGGAGGAGGACTCTCCCTCCACCAGTTCGGCCGAACTAAAAGGAGAGCCCTCCTTTGGGCGCAGCTTCCTCTCCCCTCCTCCTATATATATGAGTGGTTTTAGGGTTTTTTGGACAAGGGATTTTCAGCCATGTCTAAACCCTACCTCTAGATCAAGTTCCTCTAAACTAGACTAGTTCGGCAGTGCTTAGGCGAAGCCCTACCGGAACAGCTCTATCACCATCGCCGGAGCGCCGTCATGCTGCCGGAGAACTCTTCTACCTCTCTGCTCTCTCTTGCTGGATCAAGACGGCGGAGATCGTCATCAAGCTGTATGTCTGCTGAACACGGAGGTGCCGTCCGTTCGGCGTTAGATCGGAAGGACCGTGATCGAGATCGCGAGACGGTTCGTGATGAGATCGCGGAACTGATCGTGATGAGTTCGCAGGACAGATCGTGATCAAGATCGTGAGATGGATCGTGATGAAATCGCGGGACGGATCGTGATGAGTTCACGGGACGGATCGTGATTGGATTGTGGGACGGATCATGATGAGATCGCGGGACACTCGGCGATTTGGATCGTGAAGATGTTCGACTACACCAACCACGTTTCTTAATGCTTCCGGCTTAACGATCTACAAGGGTGTGTAGATCCACTCTCCCTCTCGTAGATGCTCATCACCATGGATAGATCTGCGTGTGCGTAGGATTTTTTTTATTTCCGATGCGACGTTCCCCAACAGTGGTATCAGAGCTAGGTCTATGTGTAGATGAGATCTCGAGTAGAACACAAAGAGTTTGTGGGCGTTGATGCTTAGATTGCTTCCTCCCTTGGTCGTATTTTGGTTCAGCGGTATTGTGAGGTGAAGCGGCCCGGACCACCATTACTCGTATGCTTACGAGAGACCGGTTCCCTCGACGCAACTTGTTGCATAGATGGCTTGCGGGTGCAAGTTTCTCTCACTTTAGTTGGATCGGATTCGACAAAGGCAGTCCTTGAGAAGGTTGAAAAGCAACTAGTGTATCACCCTTGTGGTTTTTGCGTAGATGAGAATTGTTCTTGCTAGATACCTGTAGCAGCCACGTAAAACATGCAACAACAATTAGAGGACGTCTAACTTGTTTTTGCAGGGTATGTTGTGATATGATATGGCCAATTACATGATGTGATATATGTGATGTATGAGATGATCATGTGATGTATAGATTATCACGACTTGCATGTCGTTGAATATGGCAACTGGCAGGAGCCATAGGGTTGTCTTTAATTATTGTATGACCTGCGTGTCAATCATTAAGCGCTATGTAATGCTTTATTTTATCGCTAAACGGTAGCAATAGTAGTAGAAGCATGCAGGGCATGACAACCCCGATGGCGACACGTTGATGGAGATAAAGATGATGGAGATCATGGTGTCATGCCGGTGACGATGGAGATCATGCCGGTGCTTTCTAGATGGAGATCAAAAGCACAAATTCGTGGCCATATCATGTCACTTATGATTTGCATGTGATGTTAATCCTTTCTTTGCACCTTGTTTTGCTTAGGACGACGGTAGCATTATAAGGTGATCCCTCACTTAATTTCAAGATAAATAGTGTTCTCCCCGAGTGTGCACCATTGTGAAAGTTCGTCGTGTTGAGACACCACGTGATGATCGGGTGTGATAGACTCTACGTTCACATACAACGGATGCAAGCCAGTGTTGCACATGGGGAACACTCGGGTTAAACTTGACGAGCCTAGCATGTACAGACATGGCCTCGGAACACAAGAGACCGAAAGGTCGAACACGAGTCATATAGTAGATATGATCAACATAATGATGTTCACCATTGTAACCACCTCAACTCACGTGATGATCGGACTTGAGTTGGTGAATTTGGCTCATGTATCACTCGAATGACCGGAGGGATGTCAATTTGAGTGGGAGTTCTTAAGTAATATGATTAATTTAACTCATTATCATGAACATAGTTAGTAGTGTCTTTGCAAATTATGTTGTAGATTACTTGCTCGCGCTGTAGCTCCCATGAATTTTTATATGTTCCTAGAGAAATAGAGTTGAAAGATGATGGTAGCAATATTGCGGACTGGCTCCATGATCTGAGGATTGTCCTCGTTGCTGCATAGAAGGCTTATGTCCTTAATGCACCGCTCGGTGCACCAACCCCTCTAGCGTCGTCTGTAGATGTTGTGAACATCTAATAGGCACGTTCTGATGACTACTTGATAGTTTAGTGGGTCATGCATTACGGCTTAGAATTGAGGCTCCGAAACGTTTTGAACGTCATGGAACATATGAGATGTCCTAAGAGCAGAAATTAGTATCTCAGGCTCATGCCCGTGTTGCGAGATATGAGATCTCCAACAAGATTCTTTGCCTGCAAGATGAACGAGAATAGCTCAATCGTTGAGCACATGCTCAGATTGTCTGGGTGCTACAATCGCTCGAATCGAGTGGGAGTTCATCTTCCAGATAAGATAGTGATTGATATAATTCTCCAAGTCACTTTCACTAAAGCTACTAGAACTTGGTGATGAACTATAAAACGCCTGGGATAGAAATAATGATCCCTGAGCTATTCGCGATGTTTGACACCGCGAAGGTAGAAATAGAGAAGGAGCGTCAAGTGTTGATGGTTAGTCAAAAACCACTAGTTTCGAGAAGGGCAAGAGCAAGGAGGGAAACTTCATGGATAGCAAGTCAGTTGCATGTCCAGTGAAGCAACCCAAAGTCTAACCCGAACCCGAGACTAAGTGCTTCGATTATGAGGAGAGAGGTCGCTGAAGCAGAACAACCCTAAATACTTGGTAGATAAGAAGGCTGGCAACATCGATAGATGTATATTTGATATACGTGTTATTGATGTGTACCTTGTTTGTACTCCTAGTAGCACCTGGGTATTGGATACCAGTTCGGTTGCTAAATGTTAGTAACTCGAAATAAAAGCTACGGAATAAATGGAGAACTAGCTAAGTGTGAGGTGACGATGTGTGTTGGAAATGTTTCCAAGGTTGATGCGATCAACATCGCACGCTCTTTCTACCTTCGAGATTAGTGACGAACTTAAAATAAATGTTATTTGGTGTTTTTGCGTTGAGCATGAACGTGATTAGATCATGTTCATTGCAACACAGTTATTCATTTAAATTAGAGAATAATGGTTATTCTATTTACATGAATAATACCTTTAACGGTCATGCACCAAGTAAGAATGGTTTGTTGAAACTTGATCGTAGTAATACACATGTTCATAACATTGATGCCAAAAGATTCAAAGTTAATAATGATAGTACCACATACTTGTGGCACCGCCGCTAGATGTCATATTGGTATAAAACGCATGAAGAAACTCCAGGCTGATGGATCTTTGGACTCTTTCGATTTCGAATCGGTTGAGACATGCGAACCATGCCTCTTGGTCAAACATGACTAAGGACCCCGTTTTCTGTTTTGACAGAGCGGGCAAGTGATTTATTGGAAATGATACATGTTGATGTATGCAATCCAATGAGTCTTGTAGCGTGCGGTGGATATCGTTATTTTCTTACCTTCACTGATGATTTGGGTAGATATAGTGTATGTTTACTTAATGAAACACAAGTCTGAATCGTTTGAAAAGTTCAAGCAAATTCAGAGTGAAGTTTAAGATCATCGTGACAAAGAAGATAAAAGTATCTGTGATATGATCGTGGAGGTGAATATCTGAGTTACGAGTCTGGCATACAACTTTAGACAATGTGAAAGTTGTTTCACAACACACGCCACCTGGAACACCATAGTGTGATGGTATGTCCGAACGTCATAGTCATGCTCTATTGGATATGGTGCATGTTATGATGTCTCTTATCATTTTTGCTACTATAATTTTGGGGTTGTGCATTAGATACAACTACATTCACTTTAAATAGGGCACCATCTAAATCCGTTGAGAAGACACCGTGTGAACTATGGTTTGATAGAAACCTAAGCTGTCATTTCTTAATGTTTGGGGCTGTGACGCTTGTGTGGAATTTTTTTTCACCTAATGATCTCGAACCAAAGCGGACAAATGCATCTTCATAGAATACCCTAAGAACAGTTGGGGGAACCTTCTATCTCAGATCCAAGCATAAAATGTTTGTTGCTAAAACTGGGTCCTTCCTCGAGAAAGAGTTATTTGAACCTCTGCTTCAACCAGAAAGTAGCACAGCGCAGAAAGATGTTTCTGTGAAGCCTACGTCAATTGAAGAGGAAGTTAATGATGATGATCATGAAAGCTTCGGATCAAGTTACTATTGACCTACGAGGAAATTAGAGCTTGGTGAGGTTATTGAACCTTTACTTCAACCAAATAGTAGCGCAGCGCAGGAAGTAGTTTCTGTGAAGCCTACGTTAGTTGAAGAGGAAGTTAGTGATGATGATCATGAAGCTTCGGATCAAGTTACTATCAAACCTCGTAGGGAGACAAGGATGTATACTGCTCCTGAGCGGTATGACAACCGTGTGTTGGAGGTCATGTTGTTGGACAACGATGAACCTACAAACTATGGAGAAGCGACGATGGGCCCGAAAGCCAACAAATGGTTAGAGGCCATGAAATCCGAGAAAGGATCCATGTATGAAAACCAAGTATAGACTTTGGTGGACTTGCTCGTTGGACGGCAGGTCGTCAAGTACAAATGGATCTTTTAAGATGAAGACAGACGCTGATGGTGAATATCACCATTTATAAATCTCGACTTGTCGCAAAGAAGTTTCCGCCAAGTTCAAGGAGTTGACTGCGATGAGACTTTCTCACTCGTAGCGATGCTAAAGTCTATTGGAATTATGTTAGTAGTTGCTGCATTTTTCAATTATGAAATCTGGCAGATGGATACCAAAACATTGTTTCCTTCCTTAAGGAAAGGTTGTATGAGATACAACCAGAAGGTTTTGTCAGTCCTAAGGATGCTAAAAGGTGTGCAAGCTTTAGTGAACCTGCTATGAACTGAAGCAAGCATCTCGAAGTTGGAATATACACTTTGATGAGGTGATCAAAGTTTTTGAGTCTATACAAAGTTTATGAGAAACTTGTATTTACAATAAAGTGAGTGGTAGCACTATAGAGTTTCTGGTAAGCATATGTGGTTGACATATTGTTGATCGGAAATGATGTAGAATTTCTGGAAAGCATAAAAGGTTGTTTGAAAAGAGTTTTTCAAAGGAAGACCTGGATAAAGCTACCTAATTGTTGAGCATCAAAATCTATAAAGATAGATCAAGATGTTTGATAAGACTTTCAATGAGTACATACCTTGTCAAGATTTTGAAAGAGTTCAAAATGGATCAGTCCGAGAAAAAGTTCTCGCCTGATTTGTAAGGTATAAAGTTGAGTAAGATTCAATGACCAGTGACTGCAGAAGATAGAGAAACGATGAATGTCATCCCCTATGCTTCAGCCATAGGCTCTATCATGTATGCAATGTTGTGCACAAAGACCCGATGTCAGCCTTGCTATAAGTATGGCCAGAAGGTTTCAAAGTGATCCTGGAATGGAGCACTGGACAGCAGGCAAGATTATCCTTAGTAACTAAGAGACTGAGGAGATGTTTCTCGATTATGGAGGTGATAAAGAGTTCGTCGTAAAGAGTTACGTCGATGCAAGCTTTAACACCAATCCGGATGACTCATAATAGCAATCTGGATACATATAGTGGAGTGGCCATTTGGAATAGTACCAAGTGGAGTGTGGTAGCAGTGTTTACAGTTTGACATAGGGATTTGCAAAGTACACACGGATCTGAATTTTGCAGACCCGTTGACGATAAGACCTCTCTCACATGCAAAGCATGATCGAGCCCCAGAACTAATTGGGTGTTAGATTCATACCAATGCGAATCACATAGTGATGTGAACTAGATTATTGACTCTAGTGCAAGTGCGAGACTGTTGGAAATATGCCCTAGAGGCAATAATAAATTAGTTATTATCATATTTCCTTGTTCATGATAATCGTTTATTATCCTTGCTATAATTGTATTGATCGGAGACTTAGATACATGTGTGGATACATAGACAAAACCATGTCCCTAGTATGCCTCTAATAGACTAGCTCGTCGATCAAAAGATGGTTAAGGTTTCCTAGACATGGACATGAGATGTCATTTGATAATGGGATCACATCATTAGGAGAATGATGTGATGGACAAGACCCAAACTAAAAACGTAGCATATGATCGTGTCAGTTTGTTGCTACTGTTTTCTGCATGTCAAGTATATATTCCTATGACCATGAGATCATGCAACTCACGGATATCGGAGGAGTGCCTTGTGTGTATCAAACATCGCAACGTAACTGGGTGACTATAAAGGTGCTCTACAGGTATCTCCGATGGTGTCTGTTGAGTTGGCATGGATCGAGACTGGGATTTGTTACTCCGTGTGACGGAGGTATCTCGGGGCCCACTCGGTAATACAACATCACAATGAGCCTTGCAAGCAATGTGACTAATTGTTAGTTGTGGGATCTTGTATTACGGAACGAGTAAAGAGACTTGCCGGTAACGAGGTTGAACTAGGTATGGAGATACCGACGATCGAATCTCGGGCAAGTAACATACCGAAGAACAAAGGGAACATCATACGGGATTAACGGAATCCTTGACATAGAGGTTCGACCAATAAAGATCTTCGTAGAATATGTAGGAACCAATGTGGAAATCCAGGTCCCGCCATTGGTTATTAACCGTAGAGGTGTCTCGGTCATGTCTACATAGTTCTCGAACCCGCAGGGTCTGCACACTTAAGGTTTGGTGACGTTTCGATAGTATAGAGTTATGAATGGTGGTGACCTGTCACAACCCTAGCAAGTGTCCTAGGCTAGCATTGTGTTTGCATCATCATCATCATCATTGCATCAATATGAAATGGGGAGAAAGAAAAGAAACCCCAAGCACTTAATGGATTAACGAAATTCAAGATTAATGAAATTTCAACAAATCCAAAATGTCCATCAAAAATGTTCCCTATGTCTGATAATGAAGGACATGGATATACCAGGGATCATTCTAATTATTTGGACATTTCAAATAATTCAAATTAATGATTCAGGTCTCTGAAATTGATAAATAAATCATTATTATTATTATGGTTTTGAAAATAATCTGAAACTTTTATTACAAGTCTCAAATATTCAGACTTCTTTTTAGAAAATATTTGGATCTTTCTGAAAAGCTATTTGGACCTGCAAAGAAAATCAAACAAATGTCAGAAATTATAAATCAGGAAGAAAAGGAAAAGAAAGAAGGACCTACCTGTGGCCCAGCAATGTAGCAGGCCCGGCCCAGGTCGAACTGTTGCCAGTCGTCGTCCTCCTCGCGCCAGAAGGACGCCGGGCGCGTGGTCGCCGCGCGCCGGCCACCTCCTCCCTGCCTGGCACCTTGCTGGAGGGCTGGGAGGGCGCTAGCGTGAAGCTCCTCGCCGCCATGTTCCTTCTACTCTCTCCCTCCCACGAGCACTCTCTCCCTCTCTCGCCGTTCTCCCCCTCGGACCCGCCATGGCCGCGCAGCTCCTCGCCGTCGTGCCGACGTTCTAGCCACCCCCGAGCCCATCTGACCCAACCAGCAGCTCCGCCCTAAGCCCTTGAAGCCCCTCGACGGAGGAATCGAGCCGGGAGCCCTCTGCTTTGCTGTCATCGCCAAATCCCCTCCGCCGGTCGCCATGGGTCCTCGCCGTCGTTTGGTGTCGTCCGGTCGTCCCCGAGCCCGCTGACCAGCTCCTCGGAGTCCCTGTGAGGTCCTCCCCCTTCCCCTCGCGTTCTCCCCCTCTCTCTCATGCCCTAGCTAGCTAGGTCGCCGGACCCAAGTCCACCCCGCCGCCGGCCATGTCGCCATCGAGCGAGCAGACGCTCTAGCTCGCGTCTGTGAGCGTCTCCATGCTCGTGCTGCTCCCAGGAGTCGCACGCGCCCATCAACCGGTCCATCCCGTGCCCCGTAGTGTAGTTGCCGTCGAGCCCGAGCTCCGGCCGCCGCCATGAGCTCGTTTCCGGCGAGCTCCGGCGACCCCATGACCTCCCGTGGCCTCAGATGGATGCGGTCGTGCACGGGCTACACGCCGATGGTTTCAGCGCGCCAAATGACCCCCTGTAGGAGAAACCCGACGGCCGCCGCCGTCCCTGATGGTCACCGGCGTCGAGCCGCCGGCCAACTCCGGCAAGTTTGACCTCAGGTGGGCCCTGGCTTGACTCTGTGAGTCAATGAAAAAATCATATAAATAATCTGTAAGTCAGATGAAAATAATTTATATATGAAAATTTATCAGAAAAATCCAATGAATCCAATGGTGCTATTCTCATGCATGTTAGAGAAACCTAAGTAGGTGAACATGGACATTTAACATTAGGTTAATATATGGAATTTGCATAGGAGAATAACTTTGAACCTATATTCAAATCTATTTCAAATTGACATGATCACTAGTTACATTAGCTCACCCATGCATATTACTATGCCATGATCATGCATCATATTGTTGCACTTGCCTGTATTGAATGCTCTGATCGGCATTGCGGTAGGCACTAATCCGGAAGATACCACCCCGTATTCCGACGAAGGAGAGAACTCCTCCGCAACTCAGCAAGGCAAGCAACCCCATTGATCATTCCGATAATATCCCACTCTCTCGCTCCTGCTCTTGTTCATTGCATTAGGACGTTGTTCACATGTCAGTCATACACGATAGATGATCCTACTCCTATGCATGACCTGATCTTGTCACAGTAAATAGCTAAACCTTGCAACCTAGCATTCCTGGTAGATGCTTGTGCCATGATGTGCTTAGCTTACTTTGCATGTCATGCTGCTATGCTTAGAGTTGTGTCAGGTCTGTTTCATCTGGGTGATGAACTGAGTGAAACAGTGTTGTCCGATGTGATGAGCAAATAATGAATACGACTTGGTAAAGGTAGCGATGAGAGGCTATGTAGGAGTACATAGTGGGTTGTCTCATTGGGACCATTTTTAGGAACTGGGTTCCATGTTGGTGATCAAAGACTAGATACTACCACATGCTAGGCCCTGAAATATGACCCTGCTCGACTCATCAGTCGCTTAGTCCTTGGTCCAGGTATTGCAAGTAGTTGCTGGTGTTTATAGCATGCTGGAGGCCGTGCGTAGCGCTGACCCTCGGGGTGGGTTACGAAACGGTAGGCAGTGGCACGGTGTACCAAGGGTCACCCGAATGGTGGGCTTGGGAACCCTGCGCACATCGTTTGGGACCGTAGCGGAAACTTCGGCCGGACTTCCGTGCGGGTCAGTCTCAAATAGGCGGTAGCCTGGACTAGAGGTCTTATGTGAATGACGCTCGTGGCCGACTTCCTTGCTGGGCATCCGCTTGAAGGTTGCCGAGGTGCATGGTTTATGGCACACAGCGATAAGTGGCGAGAGCGTGTGTGAAGAAGTACACCCCTGCAGGGTATGAAACTATTCGAATAGCCGCGTCCTCGGATATGGACTACTTGGAGAACTTATGTTGTTCATAGATAATCAAATGGATACTTATAAAAATCTCAAGACAAGTGTGAGTACCGTGAATGGCACTCTTCCGGAAGGGGAAGGTGAATCCATGGTAGTGTATTGTGATGGAGGTAGTGGACTCGTGTGCGATAACTAAAATTGTAACAAGGAGTTAAAATTGAGTAGTGTAGGTTAGCCATGAGTCAAAGCTGGCATTCTGCATAAACTCCACCACCCCCTTGTTGATACATGAGCATAAATAGACTAACTCTGTTTTAAAGACTTGCTGAGTACGATTGTACTCATCCTTGCTTAATTAACGTTGCAGAAGAGAACCAGGACCCACCAGGCGGGTTCTATCTAGACGTTGACGATGCCGAATAGCTGGTGTCCCAGCTACGATCTTGCCCATGTGGTGGGTTGTAGATAGTCAGGTCGTGTGCCTCTTTTTGTATTTTGCCGTCTGTACTCAGAGAGCTTAAGTTTCCGCTGGCTTGTATGACTATGTTTGTATGACTTGAGTGTCGGGTCATGTGACCCCTATCTGTAAGAACATATTAAGCAAGGCTCGTCTGAGTCTCTTAAATAAAAGTCCTGTTGTTGTATGGTTATCTTGTGATGCCATAGTTGTATCTATGCATATCGGGCATGTCGTGCATACGTGTGACGTGCAACGGTATGTATGGGATCCGACACCTAGTCGTGTGCCTTTAGTAGTACTCTTTACGGGAAACTGCCTCTTTGTGCTTCCAACGAGCCATGGTAGCTTGCTTGGAGTGACGAATGGGTCCTAGGGGTCCACCTGTGGGGGCCAACCCACCCCATGGGCCAAAGTGGCGACCCACCAGCCCCTAGTGGGTTGGTGGGGTCGGCCAAGGTCTCCTAGGCGCAGGAAGAGAAGGCCCAAACCGAATTGGGGTGGAGTCCTCCCCAAGTTCCACCTCTCGTGTGAGAGGTGGACTCTGAGGTGGAGGAGGACTCTCCCTCCACCAGTTCGGCCGAACCAAAAGGAGAGCCCTCCTTTGGGCTCAGCCTCCTCTCCCCTCCTCCTATATATATGAGTGGTTTTAGGGTTTTTTGGACAAGGGATTTTCAGCCACGTCTAAACCCTACCTCTAGATCAAGTTCCTCTAAACTAGACTAGTTCGGCAGTGCTTAGGCGAAGCCCTGCCGGAACAGCTCCACCACCATCGCCGGAGCGCCGTCATGCTGCCGGCAAACTCTTCTACCTCTCTGCTCTCTCTTGCTGGATCAAGACGGTGGAGATCGTCATCAAGCTGTATGTGTGCTGAACGCGGAGGTGTCGTCCGTTCGGCGCTAGATTGGAAGGACCGTGATCGAGATCGTGAGACGGTTCGTGATGAGATCGCAGAACGGATCGTGATGAGTTCGCGGGACAGATCGTGATGAAATCGCAGGACGAATCGTGATGAAATCGCAGGATGGATCGTGATGAGTTCATGGGACGGATCGTGATTGGATCGCGGGATGGATCATGATGAGATCGCGGGACACTCGGCGATTTGGATCGCGAAGATGTTCGACTACACCAACCGCGTTTCTTAACGCTTCCCGCTTAGCGATCTACAAGGGTATGTAGATCCACTCTCCCTCTCGTAGATGCTCATCACCATGGATAGATCTGCATGTGCGTAGGAAATTTTTTGTTTCCCATGTGACGTTCCCCAACAGAGGAGGCTCGCGGAGCTGCGGGCCTCGATGTCTGGAGCCCAAGGCGGGGCCTCATGCTCCGGGACCTCGAGTGGCAGGTGGTGGAGGAGGTCTGCGGACCCCGTGCGAGCGTGTGACTTGGTGGCGGAATCGACTCACATGTTGAGGCCCCCGTTGGGTGAGCCATGAGTGGGGGCCACGAAGCCGACCGTGCCCTTGTCTATGGAGGAGGCGGCCCGACCAGGGGGGGATGGCTACAGAGCCGGCCCTTGAGGATACCCGACCAATCATGCGGGATGTGACGCCGCCCGCGGCCGAGCTGGCCTAGGTCGACATGCTGGAGGTTCCAATGGCTCCGGAGGCGGCGCCAGAGGCGCAAGCCATGGAGACGGAGGCACCGTCCGTCGCGATCGTCGCATCGAGCCGACAGGAGGAGGAGGCGGCACCAATGCCAAGCGAGGGGTAACTGGGGACCGATTCCTGTTCCCTCGCCGTTATCAATCCTCCCTTGACAGCCGGCACCATGATGAACGTCGGGACGGGTGGTGATGATAGCTGGACCCGGATGTCCATGCTGGACGTGATCCGGGACTGGGAGGCATTGGCGCATGTCCCTACCCTTCCAGCTCCTTCGTCAGGCAGCCCGGTCCCCGCTCTCGGGGAGCTGGGGAGTGTCCTAGAGCGATGCCTCCAGGAGCTGGCCCGGTTCGCGGAGGTGGCCGATAACACCCTACGGCGCGCGGAGGTACGCTTCTCACGTCTTTTTTAAAATTTTCAGTGGGGGCGCGCGAGCACACCCACTAGGTGTAGCCCTCGAGATGTGGGCCGACTGACTGGGTGTGGGGCAGCCGGGCCGGATCTCCTTGTGCGCGTTCTGACTTTGGCCTCTTGTGGCAGGCACAAAACGCCCAACGGCAGGAGCTCTTCGACGAGGCAGTCGCCATCCACAACCGCGGAAAGCATGGCTTCTACTGGTTGGAGGAGTAGCTGGCGAGGGTGCGAGGTACGTTTGGTTTTGTGGGGGGTGCGTAGCCTCCGGTAGACGAGTCGGCTGCTTGGCAGTCGGGCCGGGCCTAGAATGTCTTGCTGATGCCGGTTTTACTTCGCAAGGGAGATGACCACCCTCTGGGAGGAGAAAGCCGAGGCGGTCTCCGAGCGGGGCCAACTGGCGTAGAGCGTCCAAGCATTCACCCAGGAGAGGGACCGGCTGGGCACCCTACTGGTGGATAGGCAGGCGGCCCAAGACCACTTGAGAGCCGACATAGCACGGGAGGTGACGGCCTAGGAGAAGGCCATCAAGGAAGCGGCCGACGCCGCCCAACGGACCGCATCCCTCCAAAACGAGATGACCAGCCTCGAGAGGACGCTCGAGGAACGTAGGGTTTCCCTCGCCGAGGCAGAGGCAGCACTGGTGTCGGAGTGGGACTCGTCGCTCCACTTCGCCATCGAGCTAGACGACTCCTTTGAGCATAAGTATTAGTTTTTGTTTTTCAGCCGGCTGCTTTCTTCTTGTCCTTTGGTTGCCTTCTTCTCATTCTTCCCTTTCTTTTTAGGACGTTCCCCGGAAACCCAGCGCCGCGCTGAGTGTGTTGTCGAGGAGCACCGGGAATATCTTCGGGGGGACGGGCGCAACATCGAGGGGGATGCCGCTTGGGACATGTCGGAGCTTGGGCTAGCCATAGAAAACTGGCTGATCCACCTCAAGCGGAGCGTGGATCGGCTGAAGATGGACGGCAATGAGGTCATCGCCGCCTTGTGGCCACGACGTGGGGCTCCGAAGAGCTGTGTGGCCTTGTGACTGGAGAACGCCATGGCCCGGCTCGAGGTCTAGAAGGCGTCAGCGGCTCGATCCGATGCAGATGGCGCTTCGGTTCGTTACGCCGTGGTACCGCAACGTCGACCTGGACCGGCTGGCCACCATGCGGGACGAGCCGACCGAGGAGCTGGTGGCTCGCGAGCCCGTCCTCATCCGCTGAGCAAACGAGCTCGCCATATACGTCGACCCGGACGAGCTCCTACCGGCCCAGGGCGAGGATGGCGAGCCGGTGGCCGAGGACTCCTTTGGCAACCACCAAGGTCCGGAGGACGAGAAAGTCGCCGATAAGAGCACCGACTCCAGCACTGATAGTGGCGGCGAGACGGCTCGGATCACGGAGGCTGCCCCGAAGGTCATGGAGGCTGCCCCGAAGGCCATGGAGGCCGCCCCGAAGGCCGCGACCACCTCCAGGCCGACCGTCGAGCCGGCTGGCGCCGTGCCAGCTGGTGACGCGCCGGTGGCCTGAGCCCCCAAGCGTCTTTACTTGTCTTTTTTTCCTGCATGTTAGACTCAAGTCCACCCACTGGGGGTGTATTGTAATGAACGTGTGCCATGGGCCTTTACTATTTTTAACTTGTGTTTTGAATGCCTGATGTGCTTGTTTATTGTGCATGCCGGCTTGTCCTTATCCCTTTTTTGCCCCCCTTGGTTCCGTCTGCGCGGCCCCTTTTCCCCTTTGGTTTCGGCCCCGCCAGCCCGATAGCTGGGAGCCGGTCTGTGGCTGGGTCAGGGCATCTGCTTTGAGGGATCCAGTTCCGAACTTGGGAACCGCAAGGGTCTTTTGTGTAAGTTGAGTGGCAGAGGCGAGGACGGGGTCCAGCTGGACCTGGCCGTCAAGCCTCTTGCGATCGATTTTTCGCGTGCGCTAAGTTTCGCCGCCCCGAGGCTTTTGGGGAACATTGCATGGGAAACAAAAAATTTCCTACGCACACGCAAGATCTATCCATGATGATGAGCATCTACGAGAGGGAGAGTGGATCTACATACCCTTGTAGGTCGCTAAGCGGGAAGCGTTAAGAAACACGGTTGATGTAGTCGAACGTCTTCGTGATCCAAATCACTGAGCGTCCCGCGATCCCATCACGATCCATCTCGCGATCCAATCACGATCCGTCACTCGGGGCATGAGGCCCCTCGGGGCATAACACCCCTCCCGATGGTCCCCTGGTACCCTCACGCCACTCCCGGTACACTACCGATGAGCCAGAAACTTTTCCGGTGACCTAGACAGGACTTCCTATATATCAATCTTTACCTCCAGATCATTTCGGAGCTCCTCGTGACCTCCAGGATCTCATCCGGGAATCCGAACAACCTTAAGTCACCACCATACATAACTCTATACTACCGAAACGTCACCAAACCTTAAGTGTGCAGACCCTATGGGTTCGAGAACTATGTAGACATGACCGAGACACCTCTATGGTCAATAACCAATAGCGGGACCTGGATGCCCATATTGGTTCCTACATATTCTACGAAGTTCTTTATCGGTTGAACCTCTATGTCAAGGATTCAATTAATCCTATATGATGTTCCCTTTGTTCTTCGGTATGCTGCTTGCCCGAGATTCGATCATCGGCATCTCCATACCTAGTTCAATCTCGTTACTGGCAAGTCTGTTTACTTGTTACATAATACAAGATCCCGTGTCTGACACTTTAGTCACATTGCTTTCAAGGCTTATTGTGATGTTGTATTACCGAGTGGGCCCTGAGATACCTCTCCGTCACACAGAGTAACAAATCCCAGTCTTTATCCATGCCAACCCAACAGACACCCTTGGGGATACCTGTAGAGCACCTTTCTAGTCACCCAATTATTTTTCGACATTTGACACACACAAGGTACTCTTCCAGTGTAAGTGAGGTGCATGATCTCATGGTCATAGGAACAAATACTTGACATGCAGAAAACTATAGCAATAAACTGACACGATCATATGCCATGTTTATAGTTTGGGTCTTGTCCATCACATCATTCTCCTAATGATGTGATCCCGTTTATCAAATGAGTCCATGGCCAGGAAACCTTGGCCATCTTAGATTAATGAGCTAGTCTATTAGAGGCATACTAGGGACATGGTGTTGTCTATGTATCCACACATGTATCTAAGTTTCCGATCAATACAATTCTAGCATGGAGAATAAAGATTATCATGAACAAGGAAATATGATAAGAACTAATTTATTATTGCCTCTAGGGCATATTTCCAATAGTCTCCCACTTGCACTAGAGTCTATAATCTAGCTCACATCGATATGTCACTACTAGGAAAAGGCCTGCTAGTGGCGCACCTGTTTCGGCTACTACTGGCGCACTACAGGTGCGCCACTAGCATCACGCCATTAGAATTTTTTACTAATGGCGCACCATAGGTGCACCATTAGTATTTGGTATACTAATGGCACACCATGCAATGTGCCATTAGTATAGCTCACAGTGCGCCATTAGTATGCCTCCCAGGGGCCATATTTACCCATGTGCTCTGGCTTGCTAATGGCGCACTAATGGAGGATGCGCCACTAGTGTGCTTTTTGCAATGCGCCACTAATGTGCTGAGTGGTGCGCCACTATTATGAATATTAGGTATTTTTTTTTCTTTTCTTATATGGCATCCGTCCCGGTTGTTGCTAATAACCGGGATGAATGCCCCATTCATCCCGGTTGTTGGCAATAACCGGGACCAATGCCCCACCCATTCATCCCTTATGTGCTCTGGCTTATTAATGGCGCACTAATGGAGGATGCGCCACTAGTGTGCTTTTTGCAGTGCGCCACTAATGTGCTGAGTGGTGCACCACTAGTATGAATATTAGGTATTTTCTTTTCTTTTCTGATATTTGCACAGGTTACAAAACATATTACTGCACAGAATATAGAGAGCACAACATATAAATAACAGATTTATCGAATACAATAGAAGAGTAGTCTCTGAATACAATTCATCATATTAGTCTCCGAATTTAAAATACCGAACAACGTTAGAACATTACAAGTCTTGACACCGCGAGTAGCGAGTTTGTCTTCACATTACAAGTCGATATCGATCATCCAAACTACCATCACATTGAAGAGAGTTGCGGTCATCACGATGAGCATCATCGCGATGAAAATGGTCTTCATCCGGTTCCTCCAACGCTCCCTCCTCTCTCCCGCTAAATAGGACGCGTATCTAGCTTCCGCCTCCGCCCTAGTGGTGTACCCTTTGTAACTGTTACCGCTGAAACGGTGAACCTGTCTCCGACACTCCTCCCAGTCGTCGTAGACTTCGGGAACCTTACCCTTGTACACGACATACGATGACATCTCTATGCACTAGCCAAACAAAACGTTAATAGCAATTCACAGATAATACATAAGCAATATATAAGTATGTAACAAAAGGATCGGAAGAGAAAAGCAACGCATTAATAGCACGATTCATGGTCCTACTAATAAATAGCATCTATTACATATAAGTTGAACGACTATCCAAACCAAAGAGACATACAAGTTCATTAAAGTTTAATATTACAACATGAGCCAATCGACATTTCAGAACTACATAGCATCACTACTTTTGACTCGACTCAGGGACCGGAGCGTGGATGAAGCTGCCGTCTGTGGTGATGGTCATGAAATCGCGGGCGTTGTCAGCCTGCATTTGTAGCGTTGTTTCTATCTCATTGTTGGACGGTTGATATCTGAGGTAGAACTGCCCCGAGGTACGAAGGACATCTTGATGGATGATTTCCGCAAACTCCGACTAGATGCGATAGAATTCTTGTCTGATGTCCGCGTCCTGGATTGCTGACAAGCGTGTGGCCCAATCATTGAGATTATTTGGTAGCAGAAGGTGATGCTGGTCCCGTACGATCGCCCGCATGTGATGGAGGGTGTAGTAGGCATCCTTCTGACTGCCAGGCGGATGCTTGACGCAGGGGAACGTCGTATTGTGGGTGAACACGTGCTTGCCGTACCTACAAATTGTCCTGATGAAGGTGCCTCCAGATCTGGCGTAGCCGGGGAGAACATCATCAAGAACTTTCTTGATATTTGTGTAGTCTTTCTTTGACTGACGGTCCGAGTCGAAATACGTGGCCATGGAATATTTCGGGCTTAAGAGGATGAGTGTGCAATGTGTGTCACTGCACAAAACACAGAATGTTAGAAAAAAAAAGAACGATCGAAATCTAAGAAATCATATATTACGGGGCGGTGAGGGGATGACTTACTCGGGAAAGTAAGGCACGAGGAAGTTATCCTTATCTGGGTTTGCCAGAATGACGCCTTCGAGGTGTGAACTCGCGACTTGCCGGTGCCCAGTGCTGCCCAAGATCTTGGCATGCATGTAGAAGGGGTCGACTATCACGATCTCCAGGGTCTTGTCTCTAATGATCTGCATCTCCATACTCAGCAAAAATAGCCGAACGAAGGTGTAGTGCAGCGGATGAAGGTTAAACATAGCGAAGATGTCATCAAACCGCAGGACGATCGCACCCCCGGTGGCGCTATCCACAAAGACCTTGCCCTCTGGCACCTTGGCCATGAAAACCAGGTATGCCACATCATTCTCGGAGAGACGTCGCTTCTCCAAAGAAAGAACACTGTCATGCAGACTCCGCATAGCACCGGTTGCAGCATTGAGCAGATTAGTCGGTAGCATCGGCCTACCCGCCACATGCACCCTCCTCGAGATATCCTTAGGTGAAGGTGGCCCGTCCTGAGCACGGATCGTACTCGGTGTCGGCTGGCTCGCACCGCCCTTGTTATTCTTTCTTTTTCGTCCCTTCTTCTTTTGTTGTAATGGGATCGAGTTCTGCTCACAGACCGCCTTCTTGAGTGTGTTGGGGCTGATAATATTTCGCACCTCGGCTATCTGAGGCTCGGTGAAGGCGGCAGCTGGAGGCGTCTCCTGAGAACTGAACGCCAGACGACGCTTGTTGCAATTGGGTTTCTCCACGGTACCAGCTAGATCGCGGTCGTCTTTTGCAGGGTTGGGTTCTTGAGAAGGAGGCCCGAAGAATTCGTCACCGTACCCATGTTCGGCAAAGTACTTATTGACGTTGGTAAATGTACCGTCTTCGTCGTCGTCGTCCGGATCCTGTGCCATATGCATGTCCGGCATGTCCGGTAGCGTTGTGGCAGTCTTGCCATGGCTTGGCGTCGGCACGACTGGCGGTGTTGTCTTTGGGGTGGTGTCCCCCGCCCCCAAACGAATCTGGCTCTTTGTCCAAAGCAGGGGCCAACTTACATAGGCGCTAAGGATCATCACATCATCTTCGTCGGCCCCAGCGGGTTGAATCGGAGGTACCAAGTTGTCGCAGCCTGGCAGCACCCGAACAAGTTCAAGCCTATACACGGTGGGTGGCATCGGATTACCGTGGAACACGGGGTTGCCCGGTTGAACGATTCTGCCCTTGGCGACATCAATCAACTCGCCGCCCAAGAAGTGCAGGAGAGTGCATGGAACGTCGGTGGCGCCTTGCGAAAACATGTAGGGCGTCAGGGATGCCTAGTAACAGGCAAGGAGATGAAGTCATCGGTCGAGAGGCTTAGTTACCGTGATGGCGTCGAGCTCAGCTAATGTCGAGGCACCGCCAACGACAGGCGTGCCACTGACGGAGGGGCCGCTTGCTGCCGAGGTGCCGGCTGGCGTACACCCGGGTGCATTAAGCTCCAATGCCTGTGCCGGCACCGGAGACACCAATACCGCCTCCGCCGGAGACACGAATGGCGCCGCCTGCACGTTGTGCGAGTTGCTGGCCGTGAAGCTGGGAACCGGGGGCGGCCCCTGTTGGCCGCCCGCAATCCACCCCCGCAGCCCCTCAAGCAAGGAAGGCATAATGGTGGTGATCGTCGTTCCCAGTTGTTGTTGCACTTGCTCTTGGACCATCTTCGGAATCCGTGCCACTTGTGCCTTGAGTTCTTGAACCTCGCGTGCCTGGCTTTCCGAGCTGGTTTTTCTCTCCTTTCGCACACCAGCGTTATAGTATGACGACCATTTTGTGGACAAGCCTTTGCCGGCCACACGACCAGCTGACGACGGCTTACTGAACTTATCCTTGTTTTTTCGTTACGTTCAACGCCCTATTTAAATTGTTGTCCCAAGGGGAGCTCTGAGATGACCCCGCACTACTGCTTTCAGTCTCCTGCGGAAGGAATGTGAACCATTTAGAAATTTGGCTTCATTAATTAGAATGCAACCATATGGAGCTAATTACGCGGGGGTGTATTCCTTATCAGAACACGCTCAAGCGCCTTGGTCTTCGCATCCGTGGTAAGCTCCTTTGTTATCGGGTCCACCTTGTACCGGGCCTTGACATAGTTCCTGGTCTCCTTGTCACAGTATTTCTTGAAGCGAGGCGGTAGGCCTTGCTCGGCACGCTCCGCGTCCTCCTTGTCCCATATAGGTTTCGCCACTCTGTAACCGCCGGGACCGAGTTGGTGGACCCCTAAGTTCAAGTCCCGCATATCTTTCCCCCACTGACTTGATTCCATGGTTGCGCTGCTCTCGCACTTGATCTTGAACTCCTTGTAGTCATCTTCGCTGATGGAAGGATTTTTCGACTTGATCTTCTCATAACTATCACCTTTGTCAATCATTTTCTTCACCGCGCTTCTCCAAGTAGACAGGGCCGTGCTCATCTTCGTGAGGGCGGAACTATTCACTTTATTCCTTGAGAGGCGTGTGTTTGCGACGTCACCGGGGAACTTATATCATTCGTGCAGCTTCGTGAAGAGGGGGCTGTGCAAATTCCCTCGGTCACGATGCCTTAGGTTCTCGGTGTTGATCGAGACAGTGCTCCGGAGAATGCACCCGAGCTGAACCGAGTACCCCTTGACTAATTCTTTGGGCGCCGTTGGATGCCCCTCGTAGGACACTTCAATAAATTCCTCCTTAACGGTGCCGAGCACGTTTTGGCGCCGGTCCTTCCGTTGCCACTTCGGTTGGCTGCCATCTGTGCGTGCACTGCCATCATCAGTGGTGGCATCCTCGGTGGCACCATCAGTGGTGTCATCCCCGACGCCACTAGGGGTTGTGTAGTCGGGATCGGTGTCTTCCGCGGCGTCCTCATAGCAGTGAGGTTCTTCCTTCATCTCCTGGGACAGCTCCCAGAATGCCTTGCCCGAACCGCCGGCCTCATCGTTATGTGCCATGTTTCGGTCTAAATAGGAAAAAAGTTTGGTCAAAAAGTTGGTTATTGTCAAGGGCCTACAAAACTGAATTTTGAAAATCTACAGAATGAACAAGCTAAGGGCTGCAAATGCCCGCAAGGCTTCAAGGGTGACGGCATAATGGCTCAGTGTTATTTAAGGGTTGGTTTGTGAGGAATTATCATGGTCTCATCATTTAGGGTTTGTCGAAACCGAGGCATCCTAAGATAATGCTGCTCAAGATTCAAGGCCGTAAGGAGGGCACGGTCCAGGTATATATGTATACAATAGGTGCATGTGGGCAAAGCAGAGTAGGGAGAAAACGACTAGGGGAATTCAAACCCCGGTCCATGCATTAGTCGCAAGTACGCTATATGTCCTATTTTTAGCAAAGTCATGCTAAAATTCACAGAAAATTTCGGCATGACCTTTGCTGAAAATAGGACATATGGAGTACCCGAATTTGCCGGAACGGAAGTTAATTGACATTCCGGCAAACTCAAGGGCCTCCGGGGTACCTAAATTCAGCATAACCACGCATAGGTTAGCAAATGTATAGCAAAATTTCAAGTTTTCAGCAATGCAACATTGAGCCTGAACCTTTTTGATAGTACAAGCAATGCAGTCTTGACAGTACAAACTTAGCTTCGGTATGGTTTCTGCGCCATTAATTAAACGTGTTTATCTTAATTCACTTGTGCTGTTAGTTCCTGCCTCTAGAACCCTAGATACTAATGCTAATGTCATTGCTGCCTGAGCAGACAAGGAGGGGTGCACATAAGGCAAAATCCTGCAACCCAAATTTACTAATCAGTAGTAATCACCTGCAAGGCCGGGGGCAGGGAGAGGGGGTGGGAAGGGGAGGGAGGGGGAGGGCTTTACCTGCGGGAGGAGGCGGTCGCAGGGGAGGTGGCCGCTGGCGAGGTGGCCGCGGGCGACGCGGGCGAGGTTGGTGGCGGCGCCGCGACGACGTACGTGCGGGCGACGCGGGGGCAGAGGCACTGCAGGGGGACGACGGCGCGACGGAGAGAGAAAGGGGGGCGGCCGCGGAGCGCGCGAGGGAGGCGGCGACGGCGAGGAAGAGGCGGCGCGGGAGTTGGGCAGCCTGCCGGCGTCGAGTACGTGGGGAGGAGCAAAAGGGGAGGGGGAGAGGGAACGACTTAAGTACATGGGGAGGGGCATCCGTCCCGGCTGTTGCTAATAACCAGGATGAATGCCCCATTCGTCCCGGTTGTTGGCAATAACCGGGACCAATGCCCCACCCTTTCATCCCGGTTGTTGCCAACAACCGGGACGGATGACCTGGATCTGGAACGGCGCGAAGAGGGGCATTCGTCCCGGTTGTTAGCAATAACCGGGATGAATGCCCTGTTTTTTCAAAAAAGTTTCATAATTTCAAAAATTTCCACCAGATTATCTGCTAGTTCAATAATCAGAAAAATATGAAAAAACTACCAAAACATTTAGAAAATTATAAACTAACTAAATATGTTACTTTCAAACATATTTGGTGAAATTCAAAATTTGGAATTATTTGAATTTGAATTAATTCATTTAAGAAATGGAGAAAATATCAAATAATTCAATAAATTCTGAAAATTGCAAGTTATATATCAAAATATCTAGCTGGTCCCAGGTTACTAATGGCGCACCACCTACAAATGCGCCATTAGTAACCCTGGTTACTAATGGCGCACAAGTTAGGTGGTGCGCCATTACTAGTTTTGCAAAAATAAAAAATAAAAAAATGTTTAGTTGCGTCTAATAATTTTTTATTTGTTATTTGAAAAAAATTATGAATATGAAAAAATATCATCAAATTTTTTATTTGAAAATATCATCAAATTTGTTATTTGAAAATATTTGAAAGAAATTCATAAAAATTGGTATACCAATGGCCGGCGCACCTCCTAGGGGTGCACCTTCAATATTTTTTTTGGATTTTTAGTTGCATTCATTTGTGAATTGGTAAAACATTTATGAATATGAAAACATTTATGAATACAATCGAGAAATGAAGGCTACAATTTAAATACAATCGATCTTAGCTAGCTATCTGTTCACAATCTTCTTGCCCTTATTTTTCGCAACTGGAGTTCTTCTTTTGAACGGACGTCCTTTAGGTAGGGTGGTCCTACTTCTTCTTGTGGTGTATGCTGGTACTTCATCGTCATCGTCATGTTCCATCTTCGGGTCGCCGTACTTGTCGAAGTCTTTCTCATTGGCGACTCCATCGATTCCGATGATCTTCCTTTTGCCTCTCCTCACGACAACACGACTGGGCTTTGACGGGTCGGTAATGAAGAAGCACTGGTCCACTTGGGAAGCCAATACCCATGGCTCATTTTTCGCGGTGGCGTTTGCGCCTGCGGTCTTGGATTTGGCTTTGGGTATAACCATGATGGTGAAATACCGGTCTTCTTTTAGGACGCTCTTGGCCCATCTAACACGGAACATCGGGACCTTCTCTCCAGCGTAGCTCAGCTCCCAGATCTCCTCGATCCTTCCGTAGTATCTGTCCTTGTCGTTACTGGTGTAGGATTCCATCGTTACCCCGGAGTTCTGATAACCATCGCTCTTCATGTCATTTCCCTCGGTGTATAATGTGTAGCCGTTGATATCGTATGCCTCATACGTCATCAGGTTGTGCTCAGCGCCCTGTTACAAGGCGAATATGAGTTGTTCTTCCGCGGGAGAATCCTCATGTAAAGGGTACGATAGAAGCTTCTTCTTGAACCAACGCATGAAACATGAGTTGTGCTCTTTGATTATATCTCCGTCCGTCCTCTGTTGGCCTCGGTCATTGTATGTCTTCTCAATAAAGGTTTTGTGCTCTATCACCCAAGGATCGACCACGTCTATGTGTTGTAGCACGACTAGGTTTGCTCTTTCAAAGTCCGCGAGTTGACCCTTGAAGTCGACATGCATTTCGCGGCGACCCTCATGGTGACCCCATCCAGCGAGCCTACCGAGGTGCCTGTTGACGGGCAGACCAACGGGGTTCTCGATGCCTAGATAATTCGTGCAGTAGGAGATGCACTCTTCGATCAGAAAGCCCCTGGCTATGCTTCCCTCTGGACGTGACATGTTGCGAACGTATCCTTTGATGACACCATTCATCCTTTCGGACGGCATCATGCTGTGCAGGAACATCGGCCCGAGTTGGATGATATCGTCCATGATATGGACCAGCAGATGCACCATAACATCGAAGAATGCGGGCGGGAAGTACATCTCAAGCTCGCATAGTATCACCACGATCTCTTCCTGTAGCCTTCTGAGTTGCCTCACCAACCGACTTCCGGATCACGTCGAAAAAGTTGCATAGGCCAAATAGCGTTTCACGGACGTGCGCGTCCATGATCCCACGGATTGCAACTGGAAGTATCTACGTCATCAGCACGTGACAGTCGTGAGACTTCATCCCGCTGAACTTCTGCTTCGCTGAGTCTAGGTATCTTCTTATCTTCCCCGCGTAACCGTAAGGAAGTTTTACTCCTACAAGGCAGGTGAAAAACTGATCGATCTCCTCCTGACTTAGAGTGAAGCACGCGGGAGGGAAGTCATTTCTGGTCTTCTTGGCCTCTTTGCCTTTGCGACGACTTTCCGTGTCCTGCTTCGCCTCATCATCATCATCATCATTATTAGGATGAAGCTCCTCCCTGATGCCCATTGATTTCAAGTCTGCCCTTGCTTTCAGCCCATCTTTGGTCCTTCTGGCATGTTGAGCAGGGTACCAAGCAGACTCTCGCACACGTTCTTCGTGATATGCATGACATCAAGGCTGTGAGGCACACGGAGGATCTTCCAGTACGGCAAGTCCCAGAAAACAGACCTCGTTTTCCATACCTTGAGCAGCGGCTCTGGCGCCTTTCGCTTCTTTCCCGGCTCTGGCGCCTTTCGCTTCTTTCCCGGCTCTGGCACCTTTCCTGGCGGTGGGCACTCTTTCCAATTTTTCAACAACTTGTCTATTTCCTCGCCACTCCTCGTACGCGGGCGTCTTCGCGGTTCGGTTTTACCATCAAACAGATCCTTGCATTTTCTCCATGAGTCATCGTCGCGAAGCCACCTTCGATGTCCCATGAACACGGTTTTCGAAGACCCGGGATCTCTATCTAGATGGCGATACATTGTGTCATTCATGCACCTGACGCATCTAGAAAATCCGTGGACCACCTGCCCCGCGACATATCCGTAAGCGAGATAGTCGTGCACCGTCGTGAGCAGTGCGGCTCTCATTGGGAAATATTCTTTCTCTGCGGCGTCCCATGTGTTGGCTGGCGTTTTCCATAGCATGTCTAGCTCCTCTTTCAGCAGCCCCAGATACAGATTGATGTCGTTCCCTGGTTGTTTCGGCCCTTCAATTAGCATACTCATGTGAATGTACTTCCTCTTCATGCACAACCAGGGGGGAAGGTTGTACATCCACACAAACACAGGCCAGGTGCTATGTGTGCTTCTCTTGCTGCCAAACGGATTGACTCCATCGGTGCTCGCGCCCAGCATGATGTTCCTTGGATCGTTCCCAAATTCTGGGTGTTCGAAGTTCTACGCTTGCCACTGGCTCGCATCCTTAGGGTGACTCAGCATCTTGTCTTTTTTATTATCTCCGGATCATTTGCGTCATCTTCTCGCTTCTTCTCCTCCCTATCCACATGCCAACGCAGGAGCTTTGCTACCTCAGGGTCCGCAAAATACCGCTGCAGACGAGGAGCGATCGGAAAGTACCACACCACTTTTCGAGGAGCTTTCTTCCTCTTCTTGTATCGAGTGACGCCGCACACCGGACATATGGTAGACTCCGTGTGCTCGTCCCGATAAATGATGCAATTGTTCATGCACACATGGTATTTCACGTGCGGTAAATCCAGAGGACACACGATTTTCTTTGCCTCCTCGAAACTGGTCGGGCACTTGTTCCCCTTGGGAAGACGTTCGTGCCAGAATGACATGTTCTCGTCGAAGCATGCGTCGGTCATTTTGTGTTTTACCTTCATCTCCAGAGCCATGAGTGTTACTTTCAGGCGGGTATCCTCGGGCCTGCATCCTTCATACAATGGAGTAACCGCGTCTATCTCCAGTTGATCCAGCTTGGCTTTCTCTCGGGCGACTGCTCTTTCATTATCTTCCTGCTTGAGAAGCAGCTCTTGAATATGAGGGTCCTGCACCCAGCCCATCGATGGTCCATCGTCGTCTGCTCTAGCATCTTCATCTTCATGATCATGCCCTTCGTCTGCTCCGGCATCTTCCTCATCATCATGTCCGGCATCTTCTACATGATGACCGTGTACTGCATCTACTTCGTGATCATGTCCTCGAGATTCTTCGTCTTCTCGCCCGTCCTTGCTGCGGTTGTCTTGCTCATGCCCTTCCTCATTTCTTGCCTGACCCCCATGGACGACTTCATAATCACCTTCATCACCTTGCCACTGATAGCCATCCATGAAACCACGCAAGAGCAGGTGGTCCCGCACCTGTACGGAATCCGGGTCCATAAGGCTCCTCAGCTTGCATCTTCGACACGGACATCTTATCTCGGTCTCGTTATTTTGAAGCATCTCAGCCTTAACGGAGCTCAAAAACCTATTCACGATGCCTTCGGTCATCTTGCGGACCATGGTCGCCTGCGGGGTAGAGCAAAACGATATTTTAGAACCAAGAAAAAATTTGGCATGACTTTGCCTAAAAATAGGACCAAAAAGAATGCATAGTGCCAAATTCTCGCCGAAACGGAAATGAATCAACATTCCGGCAAAATATTGGCAACTATTGCATTTCAAATACCGGTACCTGCAAACACAAACATATATGCAACACCACAAACATACGTAGATCTAGCTAGGCCATAAAAAGTGCATGTGCATGTTGTTGGAGGGAGAAAAAAGTAGATCTACAACATAAAAGCTTTCCCCTTACTTACCTATCAAAAAAAGGTAATTTAACCACTTAATTTGGGTGAATCTATGATGCAAATGAGGTGAGGAGGAGGAGTCACCCGAGACAAGCTTGGAGGAGGAGGTGGAGAGAATGAAAGTGGGAAAGTGAGTGTGGTAGGTGGCTGTCTAAAATATCTAGCTGGTCCCAGGTTACTAATGGCGCACCACCTACAAATGTGCCATTAGTAACCCTGGTTACTAATGGCGCACCAGCTGGAGGTGCGCCATTAGTAGTTTTTTAACAAAAATAAATATAGTAGTGGCGCAGTGGGTTAGTGGTGCGCCATTACTAGTTAAACTACTAATGGCGCACTCTGCCATGGTGCGCCGTTAGTACTTTTGGAAAAATAACAAAAAAAAAGTTTGTTAGTAGTGGCGCACCGAGTGTGTGGTGCGCCATTAGTGCCCATCACACTAATGGCGCACCAATACATGGTGCGCCACTGCTATATAGTAGTGGCGCACCACATGACAGGTGCGCCATTAGTGTCTATATTATCTATAGCCCTTTTCCTAGTAGTGTGTGATTTGTTTATGAATCTCACGCCCAATGAGTTCTACGGTTCTATCATGTTTTGCATGTGAAAGAGGTTTTAGTCAACGGGTCTGCGACATTTAGATCCGTGTGTACTTTTTAAATCTATATGTCATACTGTAGACACTGCTACCACGCTCCACTTGGAGATATTCCAAATGGCTACTCCACTATATGTATCTAGATTGCTACTAAGAGTCATCCAGATCAGTGTTAAAGCTTGCATCAATGTAACTCTTTACGATGAACTCTTTATCACCTTCATAACCGAGAAACATCTCCTTAGTCCTCTGGTTACTAAGGATAATTTTGACCGTTGTCCAGTGATCCACTCATGGATCACTCTTGTACCCCTTGAGAGACTCATGGCAAGGCACACACCAGGTGCGGTACACAGCATGGCATAATATTTTTTTGAAATATGCACTAGAGGCAATAATAAAATGGTTATTATTGTATTTCCTTGTTCATGATAATTGTCTATTGTTCATGCTATAATTTTGTTAACCGGAAACCATAATGCATGTGTGAATACATAGACCACAACATGTCCCTAGTGAGCCTCTAGTTGGCTAGCTCGTTGATCAATAGATGGTCACGGTTTCATGACCATGGACATTGGATGTCATTGATAATGGGATCACATCATTAGGAGAATGATGTGATGGACAAGACCCAATCCTAAGCATAGCACAAGATCGTGTAGTTCCTCTGCTAAAGCTTTTCTAATGTCAAGTATCATTTCCTTAGACCATGAGATTGTGCAACTCCTGGATACCATAGGAATGCTTTGGGTGTCCCAAATGTCACAACATAACTGAGTGGCTATAAAGGTGCACTACGGGTATCTCCAAAAGTTTCTTTTGGGCTGGCATGAATCGAGACTGGGATTTGTCACTCCGTGTGATGGAGAGGTATCTCTCGGCCCACTCGGTAAGACATCATCATAATGAGCTCAAAGTCACTAAGGAGTTAGCCACGGGATGATGTGTTACGGAACGAGTAAAAAGACTTGCCGGTAACGTGATCACATCATCCGATGAGATTGTCGTGGAGCATGTGGGATCCAACATGGGTATCCAGATCCCACTATTGGTTATTGAACGGAGAGGTGTCTCGGTCATGTCTACGTGTCTCCCGAACCCATACGGTCTACACACTTAAGGTTCGATGACGCTAGGGTTATAGGGAAATAGTGTACATGGTTACTGAAGGTTGTTCGAAGTCCCATATGAGATCCCAAATGTCACGAGGATCTCCGGAATGGTCCGGAGGTAAAGATTCATATATAGGAAGTGAGGTTTCAGTCACCGGAAGTGTTTCGGGCGTCACCGGTAGTGTACGGGGACCACCGAAAGGGTTCCGGGGGTCCACCGGGAGGGGCCATGGGCCCCGGAAGGTTTCATGGGCCAAGAGTGGGAGGGAACCAGCTCCTAGGTGGGCTGGTGCACCTCCCACCCTAGCCCAAGGCGTAACAAGGGGTGGAGGGGGCAAATCCTAGGCGTGGATGGGCCCAAGGCCCACCCTAGGGCGTCGCCCCTCCTCCCACCTTGGCCGCCGGCCCTCCCATCTAGGTCTGCCGCACCCTCTAGGGTGGGAACCCTAGATGGGGTGCCTCCTCCTCCTTTGCCCTATATATATGTGGGGTTTTGGAGGGCTGCAACACACGAGTTCCTCTCTCTCTTGGCGCAGCCCTACCCCTCCTCCTCCTCGTCCTCCGTAGCGCTTGGCAAAGCCTTGCTGGAGACCACACAGCTCCACCGTCACCATGACGTTGTGCTGCCGGAGCTCTCCCTCAACCTCTCCTTCCTCCTTGCTGGATCAAGGCGTAGGAGACGTCAACAGGGTACACATGTGTTGAACGCGGAGGCGTCGTTGTTTGGCGCTAAGATCGGAGTCCACCGCGATCTGAATCGCTACGAGTAGGACTCCACCAACCGCGTTCTTGTAACGCTTCCGCTTAGCGATCTTCAAAGGTTTGAAGATGCCTTCTCTCCCCACTCGTTGCTGGTTTCTCCATAGATAGATCTCGGTGATCGGTAGAAAAAAATTGATTTACTACTACGTCTCCTAACAGTGGTATCAGAGCCAGGATTATGCGTAGAATCTATGCACGAGTAGAACACAAAGCAGTTGTGGGTGTTGATCTTGTTAATTTTCTTACCACTACTAGTTTTATCTTGATTCGGCGGTATTGTTGGATGAAGCGGCCCGGACCAACTTTACACGTACGTTTACGTGAGACCGGTTCCACCGCCTGACATGCACTTGTTGCATAAGGTGGCTAGCGGGTGTCTGTCTCTCCCACCTTAGTCAGATTGGATTCGATGAAAAGGGTCCTTATGAAGGGTAAATAGCAATTGGCATATCACGTTGTGGTTTTGGCGTTGGTAAGAAACGTTCTTGCTAGAAACCTATAGCAGCCACGTAAAAACCTGCAACTACAAATTAGAGGACGTCTAACTTGTTTTTGCAGCATATGCCTTGTGATGTGATATGGCCAAAGGATGTGATGTGATGCATTGTGATGTATGAGATTGATCATGTTCTTGTAATAGGATTCACGACTTGCATGTCGATGAGTATGACAACCGACAGGAGCCATAGGAGTTGTCTTATTTTATTGTATGACCTGCGTGTCAATTATAAATGCCATGTAATTACTTAACTTTATTGCTAAACCTTAGCCATAGTAGTAGAAGTAATAGTTGGAGAGACAACTTCATGAAGACACCATGATGGAGATCATGATGATGGAGATCATGGTGTTGTGCCGGTGACAGTGATGATCATGGTGCCCCGAAGATGGAGATCAAAGGAGCAAGATGATATTGGCCATATCATGTCACTATATTGATTGCATTGTTGGAAATATGCCCTAGAGGCAATAATAAATTGGGTATTATCATATTTCCTTGTTCATAATAATCGTTTCTTATCCATGCTATAATGGTATTGATCGGAGACTTAGATGCATGTGTGGATACATAGACAAAACAATGTCCCTAGTATGCCTCTAATAGACTGGCTCATTGATCAAAGATGGTTAAGGTTTCCTAGCCATGGACATGAGATGTCATTTGATAACGGGATCACATCATTAGGAGAATGGTGTGATGGACAAGACCCAAACTACAAACGTAGCATATGATCGTGTCAGTTTGTTGCTATTGTTTTCTGCATGTCAAGTATATGTTCCTATGACCATGAGATCATGCAACTCACGGATATCGGAGGACTGCCTTGTGTGTATCAAACATCGCAACGTAACTGGGTGACTATAAAGGTGCTCTACAGGTATCTCCGATGGTGTCTGTTGAGTTGGCGTGGATCGAGACTGGGATTTGTTACTCCGTGTGATGGAGAGGTATCTCGGGGCCCACTCGGTAGTACAACAACACAATGAGCCTTGCAAGCAATGTGACTAATCGTTAGTAGCGGGATCTTGTATTACGGAATGAGTGCAGAGACTTGCTGGTAACGAGGTTGAACTAGGTATGGAGATACCGATGATCGAATCTCGGGCAAGTAACATACCGAAGGACAAAGGGAACATCATACGCATTTAACTGAATCCTTGACATAGAGGTTCGACTGATAAAGATCCTCATAGAATATGTAGGAACCAATATGGACATCCAGGTCCCGCTATTGGTTATTGACCATAGAGGTGTCTTGATCATGTCTACATAGTTCTCGAACCCATAGGGTCTGCACACTTAAGGTTCGGTGACGTTTCGGTAGTATAGAGTTATGTATGGTGGTGACCGAAGGTTTTTAGGAGTCCCGGATGAGATCACGGACTTCACGAGGAGCTCCGAAATAGTCCGGAGGTAAAGATTGATATATAGGAAGTCCTGTTTTGGTCGCTGGAAAAGTTTCGGGCTCATCGGTAGTGTACAGGGAGTGCCGGTAGTGTACTGGGAGACCATCGGGAGGGGTATTTCGACCCAAGAGGCTACATGGGGTGTGGGAGAGTGAATACCAGCCCTTAGTGGGCTTGTGGAAGTCCCACACGAGTCCCATGCGACTGGGAGAGAAAATCCCAAAGATAAAAGGTAGAAAAAGGCAAAATAGGAAGGAGTCCTAGTCCTACTAGGATTGGAGGAGGATTCCTCCTCTCCTCCCAAGTCGGCCGAAGCCTGGAGGTCTTTGCCCTTGCGCGAAGCCTCCTCCTCTCTTCCTCTTACATATAATAGAGGTTTTAGGGTTTTTGCACTTGATTTTCAGCCACGTGCTATCCTTTCCTCTAGTGCATAGTTTCTCCTCTAGATCGGTTTTCTACAGTGCTTAGGCAAAGCCCTACCGGAATAGCTCCACCACCATCACCATAGTGCCATCACGCTGCCGGAGAACGCATCTACCTCTCCGCTCCCTCTTTCTGGATCAAGAAGGCGGAGATCATCATCAAGCCGTATGTGTGCTGAACGCGGAGGTGCCGTCCGTTTGGCGCTAGATCGGAAGTTCCATGATCAAGATCGCGAGACAGATCGTGATGAGATCGTGGGATGGGTCGTGATGAGTTTGCGGGATGGATCATGATGAGATCGCGGTACGCTCGGCGATTTGGATCGCGAAGAAGTTCGACTACACCAACCGCGTTTCTTAACGCTTCCTGCTTAACGATCTACAAGGGTATGTAGATCCACTCTCCCTCTCGTAGATGCTCATCACCATGCACAGATCTTGTGTGTGCGTAGGAAATTTTTTGTTTCCCATGCAACATTCCCCAACATGCATGTGATGTTTATCATCTTTACATCTTATTTGCTTAGAACGATGGTAGTAAATAAAATGATCCCTCAATAAAATTTCAAGAAATGTCCTTTCCCTAACTGTGCACCGTTGCTAAGGATTGTTGTTCCGAAGCACCACGTGATGATCTGGTGTGATAGGTTCTAACGTTCCCATACAACGGGTGTAAGCCAGATTTACACATGCCAAACACTTAGGTTGACTTGACAAGCCTAGCATGTAAAAGACATGGCCTCGGAACACGGAAGACCGAAAGGTCGAAAATGAGTCGTATAGAAGATACGATCAACATGGAGATGTTCACCATGGATGACTAGTCCGTATCACGTGATGATCAGACACGGGCTAGTTGACATGGATCATGTATCACTTGGATTACTAGAGAGATGTCTATCAAAGTGGGAGTTCATTAAATAATTTGATTATGTGAACTTAATTATCATGAACTTCGTCTCAAATTGTCTTTACAATCTATAGTGTAGATCCAATGGCCAACGCTAATGTTACCCTCAACTTCAACGCGTTCCTGGAGAAAACCAAGCTTAAAGATGATGGAAGAAACTATGCGGACTGGGTCCGTAGCTTGAGGATTATCCTCATAGCTTCCAAGAGATTGTATGTCCTTGATGCACCGCTAGGTGACCCACCCATTTTCCCAGCGGACCAAGACGTTACGAACGCTTGGCAGTCATGCTGCGATGATTATTCCCTTGTTCAGTGCGGCATGCTTTATAGTTTAGAACCGGGGCTCCAAAAGCGTTTTGAGCAACACGGAGCATATGAGATGTTCCAGGAGCTGAAACTAGTTTTCCACGCTCATGCCCGGGTCGAGAGATATGACGTCTCCCACAAGTTCTTCAGCTCTAAGATGGAGGAGAATAGTTTTGTCAGTGAGCACATACTCAAAATGTCTGGGTTGCGCAACCACTTGACTCAGCTGGGAGTTAATCTCCCGGATGACTCGGTCATTGACAGAATCCTCCAGTCGCTTCCAGCTAGCTACAAGAGCTTTGTGATGAACTACAACATGCACGGTATGGAGAAGTCCATTCCTGAGTTGTACTCAATGTTGAAATCAGTGGAGGTCGAGATCAAAAAGGAGCATCAAGTGTTGATGGTGAATAAGACCACTAGTTTCAAGAAAGGCAAGGGTAAAAAGAACTTCAAGAAGGACGACAAAGCTGTTGCCACGCCCGGTAAGAAAGTTGCCGGGAAGAAGAACAAGAATGGACCCAAGCCTGAGACTGAGTGGTTTTATTGCAAGGGTATTGATCACTAGAAGCGGAACTGCCCCAAGTACTTAGTGGATAAGAAGGCCGGCAAGTTAAAGGTATATGTGATATACTAGTTATTGATGTGTACCTAACCAGCGCTCGTAGTAGCTCCTGGGTATTTGATACCGGTGTAGTTGCTCACATTTGTAATTCCAAGCAAGAGCTGCGGAATAAGCAGAGGCTGGCAAAGGACGAGGTGACGATGTGCATCGAGAATGGTTCCAAGGTCGATGTGATTGCCGTCGGCATGCTACCTCTGCATCTACCTTCAGGATTAGTTTTAAACCTCAATAATTTTTATTTAGTACCAGCTTTGAGCATGAACATTGTACCTGGATCTCCCTTGATGCGAGATGGATACTCATTTAAATCTGAGAATAATGGTTGTTCTATCTATATGAGAGAAATGTTTTATGGTCACGCCCCGCTGGTCAATGGTTTATTTTTGATGAATCTCAAACGTGATGTTACACATGTTCATAGTGTGAGTACCAAAAAGTGTAAGGTTGATAACAATAGTCCCACTTACATGTGGCACTGCCGCCTTGGTCATATTGGTGTCAAACGCATGAAGAAGCTCCATGCAGATGGACTTTTGGAGTCTCTTGATTTCGAATCATTTGAGACGTGCAAACCATGCGTCATGGGCAAGATGACCAAGACTCCGTTCTAGAGAACAATGGAGCGAGCAACTGACTTGTTGGAGATAATACATATCGATGTATGCGGTCCAATGAGCGTCGAGGCTCGTGGTGGCTACCGTTATGTTCTCACCCTCACTGATGATTTGAGCAGATATGGGTATGTCTACTTGATGAAACACAAGTCTGAAACCTTTGAAAGGTTCAAGGAATTTCAGAGTGAGGTAGAGAATCAACATGACAGGAAAATAAAGTGCCTACGATCTGATCGTGGCGGAGAATATTTAAGTCACGAGTTTGGCACGCACCTAAGAAAATGTGGAATTGTTTCACAACTCACGCCGCCTGGCACACCTCAGCGAAATGGTGTGTCTAAACATCATAATTGCACTCTATTGGATATGGTGTGATCTATGATGTCTCTTATCGACTTACCACTATCATTTTGGGGATATGCATTAGAGACTGCCACATTCACTTTCAATAGGGCACCGTCAAAATCCGTTGAGACGACACCGTATGAATTATGGTTTGGAAAGAAACCTAAGATGTCGTTTCTAAAAGTTTGGGGATGCGATGCTTATGTGAAGAAACTTCAACCTGAGAAGCTCAAACCCAAAGCAGAAAAGTGCGTCTTCATAGGATATCCCAAAGAGACTATTGGGTATAACTTCTACCTCAGATCCGAAGGCAAAGTCTTTGTTTCCAAGAATGGATCCGTTCTCGAGAAAGAGTTTCTGTCGAAAGAAGTAAGTGGGAGGGAAATAGAACTTGATGAGGTAATTGTACCTCCACCGGAACCGGAGAGTAGCACAACACAGGAAGTTGTTTTTGTGGAGCCTGCACCGGCTGGAGTGGAAGTTAATGATGATGATCATGAAACTTCAGATCAAGTTACTATTGAACGTCGAAGGTCCACTAGGACACGTTCCACACCAGAGTGGTACGCCAACCCTGTCCTAGAGATCATGTTGTTGGACAACGGTGAACCTTCGAACTATGAAGAAGTGATGGTGGGCCCGGATTCCAACAAATGGCTTGAAGCCATGAAATCCGAGATAGGATCTATGTATGAGAACAAAGTGTGGACTTTGGTGGACTTGCCTGATGATAACCGAGCCGTTGAAAATAGATGGATCTTTAAGAAGAAGACTGCCGCGGATGGTAATGTGACCGTCTATAAGGCTCGGCTTGTCACTAAGGGTTATCAACAAGTTCAAGGAGTTGACTACGATGAGACTTTCTCACTCGTAGCGATGATGAACTCTGTCCGAATTATGTTAGCAATTGCTGCATTTTATGATTATGAGATATGGCGTGGAAAGAGTTGTGGCGGCATCTATATGTGAAGTGGAGTAGATAGCTGCTTCAGAAGAAGCAAAGGAAGGAGTCTAGATGAAGGAGTTCATCACCGACCTAGGAGTGATTCCCAATGCGTCGGGCCCGATGACTCTATTCTGTGACAACACTGGAGCTATTGCCCTTGGGAAGGAACCCAGGTTTCACAAGAAGACAAGATACATCAAGCGCCGCTTCAACTCCATCCGTGATTACATTCAGGAGGGATATATACATATTTGTAAAGTACATACAGATCTGAATGTCGCAGATCCATTGACTAAACCTCTCTCACGAGCAAAACATGATCAACACCAGAATGATATGGGTGTTTGATTCATCACAATGTAACTAGATTATTGACTCTAGTGCAAGTGGGAGACTGTTGGAAATATCCCCTAGAGGCAATAATAAAATGGTTATTATTGTATTTCCTTGTTCACTATAATTGTCTATTGTTCATGCTATAATTGTATTAACCAGAAACTGTAATGCATGTGTGAATACATAGACCACAACATGTCCCTAGTGAGCCTCTAGTTGGCTAGCTCGTTGATCAATAGATGGTCATGGTTTCATGACCATGGACATTGGATGTCATTGATAACGGGATCACATCATTAAGAGAATGATGTGATGGACAAGACCCAATCCTAAGGATAGCACAAGATCGTGTAGTTCGTCTGCTAAAGCTTTTCTAATGTCAAGTATCATTTCCTTAGACCATGAGATTGTGCAACTCCTGGATACCGTAGGAATGCTTTGGGTGTGCCAAACGTCACAACATAACTAGGTGTCTATAAAGGTGCACTACGGGTATCTCCGAAAGTGTCTGTTGGGTTAGCATGAATCGAGACTGGGATTTGTCACTCCGTGTGATGGAGAGGTATCTCTCGGCCCACTCGATAAGACATCATCATAATGAGCTCAAAGTGACTAAGGAGTTAGCCACGAGATGATGTATTATGGAATGAGTAAAGAGACTTGCTGGTAACAAGATTGAACAAGGTATAGGGATACTGACGATCGAATCTCGGGCAAGTATCATACCGGTAGACAAAGGGTGATGTATACGGGGTTGATTGAATCCCAGACATCATGGTTCATTTGATGAGATCATCATGGATCATGTGGGATGCAACATGGGTATGCATATCCCGCTATTGGTTATTGACCGGAGAGGTGTCTCGATCTTGTCTACGTGTCTCCCGAACCCATAGGGTCTACATAGTTAAGGTTCGATGATGCTAGGGCTATAGGGAAATAGTGTACGTGGTTACCTAAGGTTGTTCGGAGTCCCAAATGAGATCCTGTACGTCACGAGGAGCTCCGGAATGGTCCGGAGGTAAAGATTCATATATAGGAAGTGAGGTCTCAGTCACCGGAAGTGTTTTGGGCGTCACGTGTAGTGTACCGGGACCACCGGAAGGGTTCCGGGGGTCCACTGGGAGGGGACACGGGCCCCGGAAGGTTTCATGGGTCAAGAGTGGGAGGGAACCAGCCCCTAGGTGGGCTGGTGCGCCTCCCACCCTATCCCAAGGCGTAACAAGGGGTGGAGGGGGAAAACCCTAGGCATGGATGGGCCCAAGGCCCACCCTAGGGCGCCGCCCCTCCTCCCACCTTGGCCGCCGGCCCTTCCATCTGAGGCTGCCGCACCCTCTAGGGTGGGAACCCTAGAAGGGGTGCCTCCTCCTCCTTTGAAAAACTCTTTTCAATCAACCATTTATGCTTTACAGAAATTCTACATCATTTCTGATCAACAATATGTCATCCTCATATGCTTATCAGAAATTCTATAGTGCTCTCACTCACTTTATTGTAAATACAAGTTTCTCATAAACTTTGTATAGACTCAAAAAATTTAATCACCTCATCAAAGCATATATTCCAACTCCGAGATGCTTGCTCAAGTCCATAGAAGGATCACTGGAGCTTGCACACCTTTTAGCATGCTTAGGACTGACAAAACCTTCTAGTTGTATCTCATACAACCTTTCCTCAAGGAAGGAAACGATGTTTTGACATCCATCTGCCATATTTCATAATTGAAAAAACGCAGCAACTGCTAACATAATTCCAATAGAATTTAGCATTGCTACGAGTGAGAAAGTCTCATCGCAGTCAACTCCTTGAACTTGTCAGAAACTTCTTTGCGACAAGTCGAGCTTTATAAATGGTGACATTCATCATCAGTGTATGTCTTCATCTTAAAGGTCCATTTGTACTCAATGACCTGTCATTTAACGGGCAAGTCTACCAAAGTCCATACTTGGTTTTCATACATGGATCCTTTCTCGGAGTTCATGGCCTCTAACCATTTATCGGAAACCAGCCCATCATCGATTCTCCATAGTTCGTAGGTTCATCGTTGTCCAACAACATGACCTCTAACACAGGGTTTCTGTACCACTTGGGAGTAGTACGCGTCCTTGTCGACCTATGAGGTTCGATAGTAACTTGATCCTAAGCATCATGATCATTATCATTAACTTCCTCTTCAACTAACATAGGCTCCACAGAAACATCTTTCTGTGCTGCGCTACTCTATGGCTGAAATAAAGGTTCAACAACCTCATCAAGTTCTATCTTCCTCCCACTCAATTATTTAAAGAGAAACTCTTTCTCGAGAAAGGACCCGTTTTAGCAACGAACACTTTGTGCTCGGATCTAAGATAGAAGGTATACCCAACTATTCTTTAGGTATTTCATGAAGATGCATTTGTCCGCTTTGGGTTCGAGCTCATTAGGTGAAAACCCTTTTTCACGTAATCTTCACATCCCCAAACATTAAGAAATGACATCTTAGGTTTCTATCAAACCATAACTCATATAGTGTCATATCAATAGATTTAGATGGTGCCCTATTTAAAGTGAATGTAGTTGTCTCTAATGCATATCCCCAAAACGATAGTGGCAAAATGATAAGAGACATCATAGTACGCATCATATCCAATAGAGCACGACTACGATGTTTAAACACACCATCACACTATGGTGTTCGAGGTGGCATGAGTTGTGAAACAACTTTCGCATTGTCTAAAGTTGTATGCCAAACTCGTAACTCAGATATTCACCTCCACGATCATAGCGTAGACATTTTTATCTTCTTGTTATGATGATCTTAAACTTCACTCTGAATTTGTATGAACTTTTCAAACGTTTCAGACTTGTGTTTCATTAAGCAAATATACTCATATATACTCAAATCATCAGTGAAGGAAAGAAAAATAACTTTATCCACTGCATGCTACAACACTCATTGGATCGCATACATCAACATGTATTATTTCCAATAAGTTACTAGCCCCCTCCATCATACTGAAAACGGGGTTTTTAGTCATCTTGCCCAAGAGGCATGGTCCGCTTGTCTCAACCGATTCAAAATCGAACGAGTCCAAAGATCCATCAGCATGGAGTTTCTTCATGCTCTTTACACCAATATGACATTTAGTGGCAGTGCCACAAGTATGTGGTACTATCATTATTAACTTTGTATCTTTTGGCATCTATGTTATGAACACGTGTACTACTATGATCAAGATTCAACAAACCTTTCATTGGGTGCATGACCATTGAAGGTATTATTCATGTAAGCAGAATAACCACTATTCTCTGACTTAAATGAATAACCGTATTGTATGAAACATGATGTAATCATGTTCATGCTCAACGCAAACACCGAATAACATTCATTTAGGTTCGTCACTAATCCCGAAGGTACAGAGAGTGTGCGATGTTGATCAAATCAACCTTGGAAACATTTCCAACACACATCGTCACATCACCCTTAGCTAGTCTCCGTTTATTCCATAGCTTTTATTTCGAGTTACTAACATTTAGTAATTGAACTGGTATCCAATACCCAGGTGCTACTAGGAGTACTAGCAAGGTACACATCAATAACATGTATATCAAATATACTTCTGTCGACGTTGCCAGCCTTCTTATCTACCAAGTATCTAGGGTTGTTCCGCATTAGCGACCGTTCTCCTAATATTAGAGGCACTTAGTCTCGGGTTTGGGTTCAACTTTGGGTTTCTTCACTAGAGCAGCAACTGACTTGCCATCCATGAAGTTTCCCTCCTTACCCTTTCCCTTTTCGAAACTAGTTGTTTTACTAACCATCAACACTTGATGCTCCTTCTTGATATCTACCTTCGTGGTGTTAAACATCACGAATAGCTCAGGGATCATTATTTCCACGCCTGGCATTTTATAGTTCAACACGTAGCTCTAGTAGCTTAGTGACAGTGACTTGGAGAACTATATCAATCACAATCTTATCTAGAAGATTAACTCCCACTCGATTCAAGCGATTGTAGTACCCAGACAATCTGAGCACATGCTCAACGATTGAGATATTCTCCTTCATCTTGTAGGCAAAGAATCTTGTTGGAGATCTCATATCTCACAACACGGGTGTGAGCCCGAGATCCCAATTTCAACTCTTAGAACATCTCATATGTTCCGTGACATTCGAAACATTTTGGAGCCTCAATTCTAAGCTGTAATGCATGACGCACTAAACTATCAAGTAGTCATCGGAACATGCTTGTCAGATGTTCACAACACCTATAGACGACGCTAGAGGGGTTGGCGTACCGAGTAGTGCATGAAGGACATAAGCCTTCTGTGCAACAATGAGGACAATCCTCAGATCACAGACCTAGTCCGCAATATTGCTACCATCATATTTCAACTCTATTTCTCTAGGAACATATAGAAATTCAATGGATCTACAACGTGAGCTAGTAATCTACAACATAATTTGTAAAGACACTACTAACTTTGTTCATGATAATGAGTTCAATTAATCATATTACTTAAGAACTCCCACTCAAATTGACATCCCTCCGGTCATTCGAGTGATACATGATCCAAATTCACCAACTCATGTCCAATCATCACGTGACTTGAGGTGGTTTCAATGGTGAACATCATCGTGTTGATCATATCTACTATATGACTCATGTTTGACCTTTCGGTCTCTTGTGTTCCGAGGCCATGTCTGTACATGCTAGGCTCGTCAAGTTTAACCCGAGTGTTCTGCATGTGCAACACTGGCTTGCACCCATTGTATGTGAACATAGAGTCTATCACACCCGATCATCATGTGGTGTCTCGACACGACAAACTATGTCAAGGATTCAGTTAATCCCGTATGATGTTCCCTTTGGTCTTTGGTATGTTACTTGCTCGAGGTTCGATCGTTGGCATCTCCATACCTAGTTCAATCTTTTTATAGGCAAGTCGCTTTACTTGTTACGTAATACAAGATCCCGTGGCTAACACTTTAGTCACATTGCTTGCAAGGCTTATTGTGGTGTTGTATTACCGAGTGGGCCCTGACATACCTCTCCATCACACGGAGTAACAAATCCCAGTCTTGATCCATGCCAACTCAACAGACACCATCGAGGATACCTGTAGAGCACCTTTATAGTCACCCAGTTACGTTGCGACGTTTGATACACACAAGGTACTCCTCCGGTGTCATTGCGTTGCATGATCTCATGGTCATAAGCACAGATACTTGACATGCAGAAAACTATAGCAATAAACTGACACGATCATATGCCATGTTTATTGTTTGGGTCGTGTCCATCACATCATTCTCCTAATGATGTGATCCCGTTTATCAAATGACATCTCATGTCCATGGATAGGAAACCTTGACCATCTTTGATTAACGAGCTAGTCTATTAGAGGCATACTAGGGACATGGTGTTGTCTATGTATCCACACATGTATCTGAGTTTCCGATCAATACAATTCTAGCATGGATAATAAACGATTACCATGAACAAGGAAATATGATAATAACTAATTTATTATTGCCTCTAGGGCATATTTCCAACAAAGACCCTGTCAGCCGGACAGCTGAGAGCCGTTCTGTAGCTGGGAGGGGTGGGAGGGCTCGTTTAGCTCACACTACTTGGTCGGTTACGGGGGATGCAGACTAGGACAAGCCGGAGAGCCCCCGGGATGGGGAGTCGGGTCCGGGAGCTGGTGAGGGAGGAGACCTTGAATGGAAACAGAAAGGGCATGCCCCAAGAGATGGCCTGGGGCACCCATTGCATTCATAAGCTCCGAAGAGGGGAAGATACATACATACACTGGATTTTTCAGCAGTAGAACGGACGGAGGAGCACCGCAATCCATGGGCGCTTGGCCTCCTCGCCGGAGGGATCTCTCTTGCGCTTCTGCGGCTTCTAGGAATCTATCAGATAGTACGCGTTGTTGTGCAACGCCTTGATGTCGATGAACGGGCCCTCCCATGGGGAGGACAGCTTGTCCTGGCCGGCTGTCCGCTGGATCCGCCTGAGCACTAGGCCCCCTTCGTAGAAGGAGATTGGCCGGATCCGCTTGCTGTGGTAGTGCCGGAGCTTCTGCTGATAGATGGCCTTCTAGCTCAAGGATAGTTTGCGGGCTTCTTTGAGTAGGTCGATGTCGTCCTCTCTCGCCTCCTTTGCATCTTTCTCTATGAACAGGGCGACTCGAGGCGAGTCAAACTCGATGTCGGTGAGAATGATCGCCTTGGACCCGTACACAAGGAAGAAGGGTGTGTACCCGGTTAATCGATTGGGAGTGGTCCTGAGGCTCCAAAGGACGGCTGGCAGCTGGTTGACCTAGAAGTCGGCCGACCTCACCAGCGGCGTTACAAGCCGGGGCTTGATGCCGGATATTCCGTGGGGCCGTCCAGCTTCTTGATCAGCCTAGCCTCGATCCACTTGGTGAATTTGTCGACGACCACCAGCAGATGTGTCATGCCGCCTCATGCGGTTTTGAAGGGTCCCACCATGTCCAGCCCCCATATGGCGAAGGGCCATAAGAGGGGGATGGTTTCGAGGGCCGAAGCCGACAGGTGGCTTTGCGTGCTAAAGCGCTGGTAGCCTTCTTACTTGTCGACCAATTTCCTGGCCTCCTCCAAGGCAGTCGACCAGTAGAAACCATGGCAGAAAGCCTTGGCCAGCAGGGTTCTAGAGGTGACGTGATGCCCGCACTCGCCCTAGTGGATGTTGAGGAGGATCTCATGGCCCTTTTTCGACTCGACACACCGTTGAAAGACGCCGGTGGTGCTGCGGTGGACGAGCTCGCAGTTGATGATGCCGTAGGCCGAGCCTCGGCGCTGGATTTGTCTTGCTGTGGCCTCGTCCGAAGGGAGCTCGCCGCGCAGAAGGAAAGTCAGGATGGGCTGGGCCCACGAGGGAGCCGAGATGGGGGCTGGCTCGGGAGCCCCCGGGCCTGGGTGATCAGTCCCCGGGACCGGCTCGCCAGCCGCCGGGGCCGACTCGCCAGCCACCAAGTTGGGGACAGCAGGAGGGGCGTCCATTGCCATCACGCCGATCGTGGCGTCGGAGCCGGTTGCCTCGGATGCAGCTGGCTGGGCCGGCTGAGCCGACGCCGGCAAGGCAGCCGGGGTGGGAGGAGCCGGTGGCGACGATGCCGAGGGAGTAGCCGGAGCCGCCGATGGGCCGGCAGCGTCGGTCGGTACGAAGATGGACTCCAACTCTAGGGAAGGCTTGATTGATGGTTTTAGCAGCCGCTCGAGGGAGACGCCGGCTGGGATGGCCTGTTGGGTTGAGCCGATCTTTGCGAGCATCTCGGCCGCCTCGTTGTCCACCTGCGGGATGTGGGGGAACTCATAGCCCTCGAAGGAGCCGATGAGTTGTTGTACAAGCAAGTGGTAACTGGCCAGTTAGTGTCCCTGGCATCCCATTCGCTAGAGACCTGCTGCACCACGAGGTCGGAGTCGCCGAAGCATACGATGTGCCTGATGCCGATCTCCTTGGCAAACCGGAGGCCGTGGACGATGGCCTCATACTCGGCCATGTTGTTGGAGGCGGCGAAGTGGATCTATAGGGCATACTTGATCTGGTCGCCTTTTGGGGAGGGGAGGACTATGCAAGTACCCAGGCCGGTCCTCATTTTTGAGCCATTGAAATGCATGCTCCAATGCATGGAGTCTGGGGGAGGCGGCACGAACTCGGTCTCCGCCCAGTCGACGAGGAAGTCAGCCAACACCTGCGACTTGATGGCGGTATGCGGCTCGTACCGGATTTCATGGTCGGCGAGGGTGATGACCCATTTGGCAATCCGGCCGATGGAGTCCCGGCCGCTCATGATCTCGCCGAGCGGGGCCGTGCTCACCATGGTGATGGTGTGTTTCTGGAAGTACTACTTGACCTTCTTGGCGGCGAAGTAGACACTGTAGAAAATCTTCTGGTAGTGGGGGTAGTTAATCTTGGAGGCGGACAGGACCTTCGTGAGGTAGTAGACAGGGCGCTGGACCGGCAGAGATTTACCCTCCTCCGACTTCTCGACCACCAAGACGACGCTGATGACGTGGGTAGTTGCCGCGATGTCGGCGAGCAAGGGCTCCTTCTCAGCCGGCGCGACCAGGATGGGCGTGCGGGTGAGAGCCCGCTTGAGGCTGCAGAAGGCCTCGTCTGCCTCGTCGGGCCAATCGAACATGCCCGGATTCTTTGTGTGGCTCGGCTCGACCAGAGCCATCTTGCAAAGGAGCCCGTAGAGGGGCAAGGCCTTCTCCCCCAGCTGGCTGATGAACCGGCTGAGCGAGGCGAGGTAGCCGGTGAACTTATGGACATCGTGGAGCCGGGTCCACTTGGGCATGCGCTCGATCGCGCTTATCTTCTTCGGGTTAGCTTTGATGCTGCGGGCGGATACGAAGAAACCCAGGAGCTGGCAGGCTGGGACGTCGAAGACACACTTCTCCGGGTTGAGCTTGATCTTGTACTCGCGTAGGTTTGCGAAGGTGTCCCGGAGATCGTTGAGGAGGCCTAAGTGCTTCTTGGTCTTGACGATGATGTCGTCGACATAGACGTGGACGTTCCTGCCTATTTGAGGCAGGAGGCACTTCTGCATGCACCGCTGGAAGGTGCTGCCTGCGTTCTTCAGGCCGAAGGACATGGTGATGTAGCAGTAGGCCCTGAAAGGCATGATGAAGGAGGTCTTGAGCCGGTCCTCTGGATCCAGCTTGATCTAGTGGTAGCCAGAGTAGGCATCCAAGAAGGACAACAAATCGTAGCTGGCCGATGACTTGATCGATCCGCGACACGGCGAATGGGTCCTTGGGGCATGCCTTGTTCAGGCTGGTGTAGTCGATGCACATGTGCCAGGTCTTATTCTTCTTGAGCACTAGGACTGGGTTGGCCATCCAGTCTGGGTGGAAAACTTCCATGATGAAGCCGGCTACGAGCAGCCGGGCGATCTCTTCTGCTATAGTGCGCCACTTCTCCTTAGAGAAACGACGTAGGGGTTTCTTGACCGGTTTAGTGTCCGGTCAGACGTGTAGTTTGTGCTCGGCGAACTTCCTCGGAACACCCGGCATGGGGGGACCCGGCTGGCAGCCTCTCCGGCTGGCAAGGGCGTCCCACCTCTTGAGCCTTCTCATAGCCCGTAGGATTCACCAGCTGCGCGATCCCATCGCCCGCTAGGGCCCGCCGACCGGTTTCATGATTGGCCCTCGCGCACTTGCTACGGCACGGGCCGCTCGGGCGGTGTCGTCTTGTGCCAGCCGGCTGAAGTCTTCGGTACGGCCGGTGGCACTGTAGCCACACAGAAGCAGGTGATCAAGTGGGCGGAGGCATGCCGACACTGTAGCCCCGCCCGGTCGCGGTTGGCCAAGGTCAGCGATACGACCGGTCGAACTGTAGCCATGCGCACCCGCGCGTTAGCGGTCACTGTGGCTACATTGGCGCTAGTCATGGGGGTCCTGTCTTGTCACCATACCCGTGTGCAGATGGATGGGACGGGAGAATGTCCACCCCAAGGGTCACCGGAGGAGGTGGCCCGAAGGCAGCCGGCCGCGCCCAGCCGGCCGAGGGCCGAGCCATCTCCTTGGACAGCTGGCCTCGATCCAGTCGGCAACGTGCTTGCCGGTCGCTCGCCAGCCAGCCAGAAAGCAGCCGACCACATATTTTTTCTTGAAGTGGGGGAGATAACCCTCTTGCTTTGGCCTACCCAGGGGTAATAACCCAGTCACTCAAACTATGAACATAGCATATGATCGTGTCAGTTTATTGCTATTGTTTTCTGCATGTCAAGTATCTGTTCCTATGTCCATGAGATAACGCATCTCACAGACACCGGAAGAGTACCTTGTGTGTATCAAATGTTGCAATGTAACTGGGTGACTATAAAGGTGCTCTATAGGTATCTCCGAGGGTGTCTGTTGAGTTGGCATGGATCAAGACTGGGATTTGTTACTCCGTGTGATGGAGAGGTATCTTAGGGCCCACTCGATAATACAACATCACAATGAGCCTTGCAAGCAAAGTGACTAAAGAGTTAGCCATGGGATCTTATATTACAGAATGAGTAAAGAGACTTGGCAGTAACAAGATTGAACTAGGTATGGGGATACCGACGATCGAATCTTGGGCAAGTAACATAAAAAAGAACAAAGGGAACTTCACACGGGATTGATTGAATCCTTAACATCGTGGTTCGACCGAGAAAAATCGTCATAGAATATTTACGAACCAATATGGTCATCCAGGTCCTGCTATTGCTTATTGACAATGGAGTTGTCTCGGTCATGTCTACATAGTTCTCGAACCTGGAGGGTCTGCACACTTAACATTCGGTGACGTTTCGATATTATTGAGTTATATATGTTGGTGACCGAAGGTTTTTCAGAGTCCCGGATGTCATGAGGAGCACAAGAATGGTCCATAGGTAAAGATTATATATGGGAAGTCATAGTTTGGTTACCGAAAAAGTTTCGGTTTTTTTGGTATTGTATCGGGAAACTTCTAGAAGGTTCCGGAAACTTCCGGAGGAGTCCGAAAGTCCACCAAGGGTTCCACCACATCCCAAGGGTTTGGATGGGTTGAGGGGAGACATAGTGGCCTTATTGTGCCAAGTGCACAAGTCTCTCAAGGCCCATGCAGCTGGGAAAGGTGGAAAGTCCACCTTTGTATGAAAGGGAAGATGGAGGACTAGGATTCCACCTCCTCCCCCCTTGGCTGCGCCCTAGGGCTTGGAGGGTCTGATCTCCATGCCCATCCACTTATATATAGAGGGGAGGGGGCTCCCCAAGAGTACACACAAAGCTCTTGGCGCCACACTCTCTCCCTAGATCGTTTTCTCCTTCGTTTATGGTTTCTGTAGCGCTAGGCGTAGCCCTACCGGGATAGCACCACCGCCGCCACCACCATGCTGTCATGTTGCCGGAGAACTGATCTACTACTCCACCCTCGCTCGTTGGATTGAAGAGGCGGAGATGCCATCGAGTTGTACGTGTGCTGAACATGGAGGTGTCGTCCGTTCGACACTAGATCAGAAGAACCGTGATGGGATCACAGGACGTCCCGTGATTGGATCGTGGGACAACTCGTGATTGGATCGCGAATATGTTTGACTACATCAATCGTGTTTCTTAACGCTTCCCGCTGAGTGATCTACAAGGGTATGTAGATCCAATCTCTCCTCTCATAGATGTGCATCTCCTAGATTGATCTTGGTGAGCATAGGAAATTTTTTGTTTCCCATGCAACGTTCCCCAACATAAGCATGCCCATCACTAGCATGACATAAAACATAGGGATGGTTATAATCGCAGGCTTTGTTGGGATGAGTGGCAGTGCCCCTTTTGGCCTTACCACCCATCGCCTTGTTATTTTTCTACTTAGGATCACCCTCTCCTTCTTTGACAAATGTTTCTCTAAGAGGGGGAATTCCTTGGTCTTGTATTTCTTCTTGGATTGCGTCTTCCTTGACTTGGTACAAAACCAAGTCCGTCCTTAGAAACAACTTCCTTTTGATTACTCAAAAGGTTGTTATCATTCTTCTCGCCTTGTATGCAAGTCACAAGGCCCTTCTCAAGTTTCTCTTTAACCTTGGCATTTTCCTCCACAAGGTGCACATGCTCACAACAAGTGTTAGAAGCACTCATTATCAATTAACACAAAAGGAGAACAAGTAGCAATCTCCTTCGTTAGCTTCACTTGGAGTTGATCATAAGAAACTTTGAGGTTAGCATGTGTACTCTTCAAGGACTTATTAGACATTTTAAGCAACCCAAACTCCACATTGAGTTTCTCATGGCCAACCCCGAGTTCAACCTTCTTGGATTTAAGCACACGAGTAAGAACTTGAGAATGATCAAGATCTTTCTTGAGCCTAGCCAAGTAAATGTTGTGTGTCTCATCAAGAGACAAACAAAGACTTTGCTATTCTCCTAAAGCATGGGAAATATTCACAATCTCATTATTATAAAAACGGTATTCCTTTCCATCTTAGTGATGGCCTCTTCGTTAGAATCAATGACATCATTGGTCTTACCTAATTGTTCCAAGAGAGCAATGCAATTCTTCTTGGTCTCACCCTTGAGTTTACTCATGAATTCATCAAAGGAATTTTCATCTACTTTTACATTCTACTTGTCATCCCCACTATCCGCAAGAGAAGGAGTAGTGGATATGGAAGTTTTTATTCTGGAGGTTAGCTTGTTGGAGGCTTTGGTCATTAGGCACTTAGCGATGGGGATGTGGTCCTCATTGGGTGAGCCGAATAGTGACACCATGGTTGGAGGAGAGATGGACATGGCCAAGGAGGCCACTTCCATTCCTTCTCCACTTGCATCATCATCATATCATCATCAGAGTTGTACTCTTCTTGCACCATCAACACCTTTTGAGGCACCCTCTTCATGAAGTTGTTCTTGTTGGGGAAGGACTTTGACTTGTTCTTGCGAATGAGCTTTCCTCCATTGTCTTCTCGCTTCTCGTAGGGGCAATCTAAAACAAAGTGACTTACATTACCACAATTATAGCATGTCCTCATTCGTTGCTTTCGCTTGGAAGTACTTGAGTTGTTCTTGGAGAGGTTGGGCTTGGTGGCCCTATTGTTGCCCCAAAATTGCCTTGACGCAAGAGCCGTGTGCTCGTGATAAGCATATTTGGTGTCCTCGGGAAAACACTCCTCTTCTTCTTCCTCTTCATCTCCCAAGATTTCCATGGCCTTCAAAGCAAGGTTGGGGTTCTTTTACCGTTGAACACGAGCTAGGGTGTTGTCTGTGGTCTTGTTTAAGATGTTCATAGCAGCAGACTCATCCAACACTTTACTTGAAGACAAATCATGGAAGTCCGGTCTTTGACGGATCAGGAAGACATGCCTTTATTGAATGTCATGATGGCCTTGAGGAACTTGCACTTGACTCAACTATCATCCATGTCCTTGCTCCCATGATCTTGGATAGAGACGACAAGGGTGGTCAATCTTCGGTAGACCTCCCTTGGGTCTTCATCTTCATTTATCACAAACTTATCAGGTTGATCAAGAACCACTTGAAAGTTGCATCGATGAATTCTTGATCTCCCTTTGTACAATGAGTTGATGTGTGGCTATGCTTCTTCAGCAATGGTTAACGAACACAAGTGGGAGAGCTCTTCGGGTGGCATGGGGGATTGAAGAATGAACAACTCGGAGCTTTGAGTTGGTTGTCCACTTCTTCTCTTGTAATCATGTTGTTGGGATCATGAGGATGAAAGACTTGCTTGATCACCCTTCGTAATTGTGTTGAGTTGTGGTTCAAATGGGACTTGATAAGAAAAACCTAGTTAGGGAAGTGAGTCAAATCAAGCTTGGGTGTGGGCCCATTAGAATCAATATGAGGTGAGGGAACTGGTCCACCATATGACAAGGGAGGGGCAACCGTGTAATTGATGACCGATCCAATGATTCCATGAGAGGATTTGGGGATCGCGGTACTAGTCGTTTCCTTGACGGAATCGGCATCCATCTCTATATGGAATGGATTAACCAAATACTTTGGATCCGTGGGGAGTTTAAGATTCTCAAGGAATTTATTTAGTGTGTCCTTGACCTCATACACCATGGATGATTTGAGAGAGGCGATGATCAATCCCATTTGCGGAGTTCTCCACTCCCTCAATCCCATCACCAACCATACTCTTTGGGCATTTAATTATTTAAAAGAGACATAGCTCTGATACCAATTGGAAGGATCAATATGGATGACTAGAGAGAGGTTGAATAGGCAACTACCAATTTTTAGCATTTCTTAACAAATTGGGTTTAGTGAAAAATAGGTTGTCTAGATATGCAACTAGGTGAACACCCTATATGACGCTAGCAACAACAACACAAGCAAGCAAAGGATACAACACAAATATAGTTTGCACAAAGTAAAGGTAAGAAATAACAACAAGTGGAGCCGATGGAGACGAGGATGTATTACTGAAGTTCCTTCCCTTTAAAGCGAAGTATGTCTCCGTTGGAGTGGTGTGGAGGCATAATGCTCCCCAAGAAGCCACAAGGGCCACTATATTCTCCTCATGCCCTCACAGAACGCGAGATGACGTGATTCCACTAGTGGTGCCCTTGAATGGGGCCACCGAACCTCTACAAGCAAGGTTTGACAAACTCCACAACTTAATTAGAGGCTTCCAACACCACCACGAAGCTTCACCACAATGGATTTTGGCTCCAAGGTGACCTCAACTGTCTAGGATTATCAAACACATAAGAGTAATAATATACACAAGGGATTAGTGGGGGAACCAAATTTCTCTTGGTGGAAGTATAGATCAGGGCCCTCTCAACCAAACCCTAGAGAATCAACAAGTTTTGTTGGTTGGGTTGAGAGATCAGAAGAAAAAGGAGCTTGGATAAACAATGGAGCTTGGGGAAGGAAGAGGTGGTATTCTTGGGGAAGAAGACCACCTTTTAATAGTGGGGGGAAATATCCAACCATTACCCCCTCTCAGCCCACACACAAGCGATAATAATGCTCATGGGAGCAGTACTACCGCTTGGGTGGCTATTCCCGATGCGCAGCTCAATGGCACAAGGCCATGAGCCTGTAGTAACATCGGAGCGATACTATCGCTCGCCCAAGTGGTACTACCGCTCACCCCAGTGGTACTACCGCTGGGGTTGCAGCAGAGGGGCCCTTGGAGGCAATGCAGAGAAAGGAAGGAGGCAATACCGTTGAAGCAGTACTACTTCTTCCAGGAGAGGTACTACTGCTTACAAGCGGTAGTGCCTCGCCCTACTACCGCCTTACGTCCGCTGAGAGTGCTAGGGTCTATAAAGTGAGCAGTACTGAAGCAGTAGTGATGGGCAGTACTATCACTTATAGGCGGTACTACCACATCGCACTACTGTCCACACTAAGGTGCAGTCCGACACGAAAAGTCGAGACTCCCAGAGGCAGCGGTAGTATGCGCGACATTGGACACGGGTACTACCGCCTATAGGCGGTACTACCGCTTGCCCAGTACTACCGCTTATATACAGTACTACCGCTTCCCAGCATTGTACAACCGCTTGGGACATTCAGGACCAATGGATGGGCACAGAGGAACAACTCCACTGATGCGGGAAAGGAATAAGGGTGGAAATGAAAGTGTGTATGTGCTGATTCCATCCAGACCTTTCCGATGCGTACCCCCTCTAAAAAGTATGGTTCTCCTATGACTCAATTCGACCAAAAATATAACGCATGAAAATAAACCGTCTTCACTATTATCCACCGAGGGGCTTGAATTGTCTTGTGCATTGTCATCAATCACCGACACTACTAAGGGAGAAATATGACATAACGGTCGTGTCGTGCTACTGGGCCGGCCCTGCTATCTCGGCACATTTGGCCAGCCTTGGTTAACATTGGCAAGAAAAAATTAGAATAGGGAATGATTCACTAGAAGAGTCGGGAATACGATTGGCCCCGTGTCACCCAGACCATTGCGACTTGAGCGCACCCCCATACACAAGTGTCGCTGCCCTACCTAGCCCATCCTACCATTGCGTCATCGTTGGAGGACATCGAGTCTTCTCATGGGTGACGTGGCTTGAGAATGCATTGGTATTTACCCAAAGTGGAAGGGATGATCCAACACAACTACGATAAGTATTTATCTCATTTATGAAACCAAGGTTATCGAACCAAGCAACACTATGTAAATGGTACCTGCACACAAAGAACAAATACTTGCAACCCAAAGCGTAAGAGAGGTTGTCAATCTCTCTCGGTAAAAGATAGATCGGTTTGTATGAGATTGGATAAATAGACCGCATAGGAACACAAAATAAAAGAAGGAAATAAAAAGTGCAGCAAAGTATTTTTGGTTTTTTGGAATAATAGATCTGAAAACAAAAGCGGCAAAAAGATAGATCGAAAGAAATACGTTGGCAAAGTAGGCCAGGGGCCGTAGGTTTCACTAGTGGCTTCTCTCATGAGTATAGCACATAGTGGGTAAACAAATTACTGTTAAGAAATTGATAGAAGATCAAATAATCATGTTAATCTCCAAGGCAATGATCATGATATAGGCATCACATCCAAGATTAGTGGACCGAAACAATTTTGCATCTACTACTATTACTCCACACATCAACCGCTATCCAGCATGCATTTGGTGGATTAAGTTCTTGGAGAAATAGAGTAATGCAATAAGAATGGTGACACGATGTAGACAAGATCTATTCATGTAGGAATATACCCCATCTTGTTACCCTTAATAGCAATGGTACACGCGTGCCTTGCCGCCCCTTCTGTCACTAGGAGAGGACACCGCAAGATCGAACCCATCACAAAGCACCTCTTGCCATGGCAAGAAAAATCGATCTAGTTTGCCTAACTAAACCAAAAATTCTAAGAATAAATGCAAGGCTATAAGTAATCATGCATATAATACACCAAAGAAGACTCAACTAATATTCATGGACAGAAAATGGTCATGAACTCAAAATTCATCAGATCCCAACAAACACACTGGCAAAAGTCATTACATCAAATAGATCTCCAAGAGACCATTGTATTGAGAATCAAAAGAGAGAGAGAGGAAGCCATCTAGCTACTGCCTACGGACCCATAGGTCTATGGTGGACAACTCACGCATCATCCGAGAGGCACCCATGAAGACGATGCACCCCTCCATCATGGTGTTAGATTGGATCTTGTGGTTCTAGAACTTGCGGCGGTTGGAAATGTGTTTTGTCGAATCCCCTAAGGTTTTTTGGAATATTTGGGAATTATTGAGCTGATAGGCAATGGAGTGGGGTTCCGAGGAGGGCACAACCCACCAGGCCGTGCTAGGGGCTTCTAGCGCCCTAGTGTTTGGTGGCCTCCTCTGCTCTCCTCTCTGGTGCTTCTTTGGTCCTCCAGGTGTCTTCTGGCCCAAAAAAAATGTCCAAAAAGTTTTGCGGGATTTGGGCTTCGTTTTGTACCGATATTCTGCGAAGTAAAAAAACAAGAAAAAAACAACAACTGGCACTTGACACTATGTCAATAGGCTAGACCCAAAAATGATATGAAGTTGCTAGAAAATGATTGTAAAACATCCAAGATTGATAATATAACAACATGGAACAATAAAAAATTATAGATACATTGGAGACATATCAGCATCCCCAAGCTTAATTCCTGCTCGTCCTCGAGTAGGTAAATGATAGAAACAGAATTTTTGATGTGGAATGTTGCCTAACATGTTCATCGCATATTGTTTTCTTTTGTAGCATGGACATTTGGACATTTAGATGGTTCAAAGCAATAATCTAATTTTGACATGGAGACTTTAATACTCAAGCATATCAACAAGAAACCGTGTCTTTCAAAATATCAACACTAAAGAAAGTTATCCCTAGCCCATCGTGCTCAATCATTGATCCATTCATGAAACACACAAATATTAGCTACACCTAATGCTCAAGTACGATCATAGTGCCCCCTAGTTGGTGCTTTATAAGAGAAGATGGAGAGTCAAATAAAAGTAAACAATTGCATAAAGTAAATAGATAGGCCCTTCGTAGAGGGAAGTAGGGATTTGTAGAGGTGCTAGAGCTCAAGGTTTAAATTGGGAGAGAGAAATATTTTGGGTGGCATTCCTTTCCTGTCAACGAAAATGACTGAGAGCTTTCAATAACTTTATATGCTAGATTTATCATAAGAGGTTCCCAATAAGAACATAAAGTTTATTCCTTTTTCGACCATTCTTTCGCAATCCATGGCTAGCCGAATCCACGATTGCCTTCCATACCAACACTTTCCAAGGAATTTATTATTTCACAATGGAAAGTAAATTTCCTTTTCATTTTGGTACTAGGCATCCCTATTACCGCCTTACTCTCGTGCAACAACAAGTGAATAAACACTCATCTTTAGAATAACACATCTAGCATGGAAAAATATCAGTCACCCCCTTCCGCTTCATGAGCGATAGGAGCACACAAAAAGGAATTTAATTATGAAAATTAGAGATGGCACATACAAATTTCCTTGGAACGTCATGGAAATACCGCATATAGGTAGGTATGGTGGACTCATAAGGCAAAACTTGGTTTAAGGATTTTGGATGCACAAGTAGTATTTCTAATTAGTAAAAGTGAAGGCTAGCAAATAGATTGAGAAGCAACCAACCAAGAAACAAAAATTCACATAAGCAAGCATTAAGCATAACTAAGACCAAACAATGCACCATAATTCAGATGTCATTTCATTTCATAACTATTGACTTTCTTGCTTGCATGGGGAATCACAAACGTTAACACCAATATTATTATTAAAGCATAATTACTCACCAACATAACTCACATATTACTATCATCATGTCTCAAAACTATTACAACAAATCAAGTTTAATTTGTCCATTGATCTTCATAATGTTTTTATTATATCTCTCTTGAATATCTAACATTTTGGGACTATTTTCATATATTGCCATTGCTTTTTGACGAGCACAAATAAATTTAAGTGAAGAACATGAGCATAAAATTCCATATCCTAAAATAATATATGTGAAGTATGATAGAATTTCTTCAAAATCCATTAACTCTCAAATTAGTCTAAGTGAAGCATGAGAGTACTTATTCAAAAAAATTAAAGCACCTCATGCTCAAAAAGATATAAGTGAAGCACTAGAGCAATTCCATAGCTCAAAAGTTTTAAGTAAGCATATATAGCAATTCTAACATATCATAGCTTAATTTTAGCTTTCTCAAATAGGTGTGTCCAGAAATATACTTGTAAAAAAATAAAAGAAAATCAAGCAAAAACTCATATAGTACAAGACGCTCCAAGAAAACTCATGATATGTGACGAATAAAAATATAGCTCTAAGTAAAATACCGATGGTCGTTAGAAGAGAGAGGGGATTCCACTCGAGGCAACCCCAAGCTTAGTTACTTGTTCATATTTGTATATTATCTTGGGGTTCCTAGCATCCCAAAGGCTCTTTTCACTCCTTATTCCTTCTCCATCGTGATCTCACCCAAAACATGAAAACTTCAATCACACAAAACTCAACAAGATCTTCGTGAGATCCATTTATATAATAAAGCAAATCACCACTCTAAGTACTGTTGCAAACCCATTCATATTTTATTATAGCATTGTATATATTGTAGTCTAACTTTACCATGGCTTATATCCTCCAATACAAGTCATAGATTCATAAAAAAATCACACAATGCAACGAAAATAGAATCTGTCAAAAACAGAACAGTCTTTTATAATTTGTACTCTAATCATACTTCTATAACTCAAAAACATCTGAAAAATTAGGAAACGTCAGCAATTTGTAGATAAATCTTGTGTAAAAATTTAAAATGTTTCGTATCTTCTGTGATTTTTAAGAATTCTTTTACTGAACGCAAAAGTTTCTGTTTTTCAACAAGATCAAATCAACTATCACCCAAGAAGAAACACGAATTAAAATATAAAACACACACTCATAATAGTAGCATAATTGCGTAAACATTCAAGAACGAAAAGGAAAAGGTAAAATAAACTTTATTCGTTGGGTTCCCTCCCAACAAGCGCTATCGTTGTACGCCCCTAGCTAGGCATAATGCACAGATTCAAGTATTGTCATCTTTAGTTTTTGCTCCATAGGAGGCCCTCATGATTTATTCGTATGGTGGCTTAATTCGTGTTCTAGGGTAGTGTTCCATACCCTTTCTATGTGGGAATTGTAATTAAATACTTCCTTCTTTCATATCAATCACGACGCCTATAATGCGTAAAGATGGTCTACCAAGTATGATGAGACAAGAAAGATTGCAAAAATATCAAGAACAATAAAATCTATGGGTACATAGTTCCTATTTGCAAGAATAATAACATCATTAATCCTTCCAAAAGGCTTTTTAATAGTAGAATCCGCCAAGTGCAAATTAAGAGAACATTCTTCAATATTGGTAAGGCCAATCACATCACATAGAGATTTTGGAATTGTGGAAACACTAGCACCCAAATCACATAAAGCAAAGAACTCATAATTTTAATCCCGACTTTAATGGTAAGTTCCCATTCATTATGTAATTTTCTAGGAATTGAAACATGTAACTCCAACTTTTCTTCTATGGATTCCATCATGGCATCAACAATATGTTTAGTGAAAGGTTTTATTTTGTTCATAAGCATGGGGTGAATTTATCATGGATTGCAATAAAGAAATACATTCAACCAAAGAGCAACTATCATAATTAAAGTCTTTGTAATCGAAAATAGTGGGCACATCATTAGTTAAAGTTTTGACCTCTCTAGACCCACTTTCATCAAATTTTTCATCTAGATTTTCACCCTCCAAATCATGGGAACGCCTTCTAGATAAAATTGACTCTTCTTCAATCCCTTTATCATCAATTTTCATATTAGTAAAAAGAGAATAAATAGAAGAAACACCAGTCATTTTAAGATCTTTATCAAATTTATGAAAGCAATCACTAGAAAACGCTTTTTCTAAAAAATCTCTTTTAGCTCTAAGCATAGCGGTACTTTTCTTGCTTTCATCCATAGAAACATATAAAGCTTTAATTGATTCATTAATATTAGGTGGAAAAGCTTGCAACTCGATATTTTCTACATCATGGGAAATTCTATCAAGGCTTCTAGACATATCATCAATCTTATTCAACTTTTGTTCTATCGTAGTATTGAAAACTTTTTGAGCATTGATAAATTATTTAAAATTACTCTCAAGATCAGAGGAGTTCCAGTTATTATTGTAAGAAGAATTACCATAGGATACCATAATTATTAGAGGAATTTATAGGAAAAGACCTAGGATTTAAATTACCTCTATAAGCATTGTTATTAAAATTGTTTCGTGACATGAAATTCACATCTACAGAATCACTATTTTTCTCAATCGAAGTAGACAAAGTTACATTATTAAGATCAATAGGAGCATTTTTACTATCAACCGACTTCATAAGAGCATCAACTTTGTCACTCAAAGTACCAATTCCTTCAACCTAATTAAAAAATTTAGTAGCAGGTGCTCTTTCAATATGCCATTGTAATAATTTTCCATAATATTATATAGCAATTTAGTAGCTTCACCCAAAGTAATATCCCTAAAAGTAACACCCACGATGGAATCTAAAAGATTTTGAGAGACAAAATTCAATCCCAGATAAAAGGTTTGTATGATCATCCAAAGATTTAAACCATGAGTAGGACAATTTCTTAGCATCAATTTTATTCTTTCCCTACATTGTGCAACATGTCCATGCAAAAGTTTCTTAAAATTCATGATTAGAGTTCTAAGGGAAATAATTTTTTTGGGCAGAAAATACTTAGTAATAAAAGCATCTTTGCACTTATCCCAGGAATCGATACTATTGCAAGGCAAAGAAGAAAACCAAACATTTGCCCGATACCGCAAGGAGAAAGGAAATAATTTCAACTTCACAATATCATTGTCCACATATTTTTTTGCATATCACACAATTCTACGAATGTGTTCAGATGGGACGCGGCATCCTCATTAGGAGTACCAGATAATTGATCTTTCATGACAAGATTCAACAAAGCGGCATTAATATCACAAGACTCCGCACTAGTGGCGGGAGGAGCAATCAGAGTGCTAATAAAGTCATTATTATTGGTATTGAAAAAATCACACAATTTGGTATTTTCTGGAGTAATTATGACTATGCAAATGACATTGTAAGCAAATAAGAGATCTGACGCAAAAGAGGCAAACAAAAAAGAGGGCGGATAAATTGACAAATTTGGTGAAGTGGGGGAGAGGAAAACGAGAAGGAAATGGAAAATAATGTAAATTTCAAAGAAATGGGATTTGTTATTAGGAACCTGATAGATGTTGATGATGTCTCCCCGGCAACATCGCGAGAAATTTCTTTGACATGGCTTGAGACTGCGTCGGTATTTCCCCAAAGAGGAAGGGTTGATGCAGCACAGCTATGGTAATTATTTCCCCCAGTTACGAAACCAAGGTTATCGAACTAGTAGGAGAACCAAGGAACACTATATGAACGGTACCTCCACACAAAGAACAAATACTTGCAATCCAACGCGTAAGAGAGGTTGTCAAGCTCTCCTCAGTAAAAGATAGATCGGTTTGTATGAGATTGGATAAATAGATTGCATATGAACACAAAACAAAACAAGTACATAAAAAGTGCAGCAAAGTATTTTTGGGTTTTTGGAATAGTAGATCTGCAAGAAAATGCAGAAAAAGATAAATCAGAAAGCAATATGTTAAAAACGGTGGCATGATGTAGACAAGATCTATTGATGTAGGAATAGACCCCATCTTGTTATAGTTAATAGCAACGATACATGTGTGCCTTGCCGTCCCTTCTGTCACTGGGAGAGGACATCGCAAGATCGAACCCATCACAAAGCACCTCTTCCCATGGCAATAAAAATCGATCTAGTTGGCCTAACTAAACCAAAGATTCGAAGAAGAAATAAGAGGCTATAAGTAATCATGCATATAAGAGATCCAATAAGACTCAAATAATATTCATGGATAGAAACTGATCATGAACTTAAAATTCATCGGATCCCAACAGATACACCGCAAAAAGTCATTACATCAAATAGATCTTCAAGAGACCATTGTATTGAGAATCAAAAGAGATATAGGAAGCCATCTAGCTACTTTGTGTTCAGTATGTACTATGTACACGGCACAATTCTACTCAGATCCGGCATGTTGGGTTCCGATGGATTGCCGCCTCATCCATGGTGCAAGATGGGTGCTAGGGAGTGACTGGCTTCCCTTGTTGGTGGCGGTGCGGCATAGTGTTACAGGCGCTAGGATCCGGAGCTTTGTGCTGGAATCTAGTTGCGACACATGAGCTTGTATGTGGCGGCAACTATCTGCGGTCATGAAGATGGCGTGACTGTCGGATTTGATGTTGTGCAGTAGTAGCTTTGGTGTCTTCCATGGGAAACGTGCACATGGTTTCCTTGATTTAGATCCGGATGAATTGGTGGCAGGGATCCAAGTCCGTTCGGGTGGGTGTTGGTGGTTTTAGACGATGCTACATGACCTCCTATGGCTCCAAGACCGTGGAGGTCAATGAAAGGTCTTCGGAGATGGTTCGTCTCTCCAGACCCGGTGGTTGACTTCACGGTGAGATACCAATTATGAAAAGAGGCTTGATGTAGTGTGATTGTTGTGCAGCAACGACGGTAGGACTTTTGTACTTGTTGAGATCATGAAAAAGTGGTAGTGACCAAACACGTGTGACCTTCATGATGGTGATGTGTGCACCTGGTCTCAATCTCTAGGATGAAAACATGTGACAAATCCGAGTTGGTTATAACTGGCAATAACATTTTTTTGCGTCTTTACCTTGTTTAAGGCATTGCTCGGATATGCCCTTACTGACTTTTTAAGGTAAAAACCTTGATTCTGGCCTTGATGGTTAGATCTGGTGGCAACGGCGTATGAACAGTGTTGTTGTTGAAGAACTTTGTCATATGTGTGTTGTCATCAAAGGATAGTGATGATATGGTCATTGTTAGTTATCGACCCCACCGCGAATTGGGTCGTCTTGGTTTTTTCCTCTCCTATGCATAGTCGTGGTCTTATATGACTTTGCTAATTATCGACGTGTTTTTTGGGTGTGTTGGTGTTGGTTGTGTACATCCTATCTATGCAGAGGTCGGGTGTGTACTCATAGTGTTTATATCCTCTTTCTACTTTATTTTGATCTAACAACATACACCCTTTGTAAAAAGAAGAGGCATTAGAAGAGTTCAAGTGAGACATTTCTAATTACGGAATTCACCCTTGATATGCCTCCAACATATCTATAATTTTTAATTGTTCCATGCTACAATATTATCATTCTAAGATACTTTTTAGGCATTTATTCGCCAATTCATATTTTTTAGCACAAATCTATTAAACCAGTACCAAGTGCTAGTTGCTGTTTTCTGCATGTTTTTAGCTTTTCGGGTTTACAGTACAAAACAAAGTTCAATTGCAACAAAAAAATTTATGAGTTTTTATGGACCAAAAGAAGAGCTGGATGCTTGGGATAAGACCGGAGGTTGCACGAGAGAGGCAACACACATCATGGCGCGCCGAGGGGGTGGCCGTGCCCTGTTGTGTGCTAGGCCCTCTTGGCGCCCCTCACGCCCCTCTCTGGTCTATAAATTCCAATACATCCCAAAAACCCTAGGGTGCCTCCCAAATAACTTTTTCCACCGACACAAGTCTCTATTCTGGCGTGTGCCCATCTGGAGCCCTGTTCCAATGCCCTACCAGAGGGGGGATCAATCATGGAGGGCCTCTACATCAATCTTGCTACTCCCATGGTGATGTGTGAGTAGTCGACCATAGGCCTATAGGTCCACAGTTAGTACCTAGATGGTTGTGTCTCTCCCTCTCTCTTGATCTTCAATACAAAGTGCACCGCATCTCCGCGGTGATCTATTTGATGTAATCTTCTTATGCGGTGCATTTGTTAGGATCTGATGAATTGTGGGTTTATGTTTAGATTGTTCATGAAATAATATTGAGTTCCTTGCTGGTCATTCTTTACATATGCATGACTATATGATAGCTTCGTAATTATCTCTAATCTATTGAGATAGTTTGGCCAACTAGATTGATATTTCTTCAGTGGGAGAGGTGCGTTTTAGTGGGTTCAATCTGGTGGTGCTCTATATCCCAGTGACAGAAAGGGGCAAGACACGTCTTTGTATTGTCACCACTAAGGATAAAACGATGGTATTTATTCATATTGATTGAATCTACTTTGTCTACATCATCTCAATGTTCTCCAAGCATTACTCTTTTTTACTTCATATTCTAGATGCATGCTGGATAGCGGTCGATGGGTGGAGTAATAATAGTAGATGCAGGCATGAGTCGGTCTACTTGCTTATTGACGTGATGCCTATATGTAATGATCATTTCCATGAACAAATATTTCATAGCTATGTGTTTTTATATCAATTGCCCAATAATAATTTGTTTACCCATTGTATGCCTACTTCATGAGAGACGCCGCTAGGGAAAACTATGCCCCTCGGGTATATCCACTTATATATTTACAAAAACCTATATTACCTTGCTGTTAGTATTCACCTTTTATTTTATTTCGCAATTTAAAATTATCTACTATCATCTAATCACTTTACTTTATTGCAAATAATGAGTCCAAGGGGATTTACAACCATCTTTCCCGCGTTGGGTGCAAGTGTTTGCTTCTTTGTGTGCAGTCTTTGAACACGGGGGTTGCATGCTACTCCTAGTGGTTCGATAACCTTGGTTCTCACTAAGGGAAATACTTATCTATATTTGGTTGCATCACCCGCTCCTCTTCGCAGAAAACCCAATGCAGATCACAAGTATTAGGAAGGATTTCTCGTGTCGTTGCCGGGGAGGATCACCAACCTATGATCAAGTACCTTCACAAAAATTATCATTCACTTGTTCTACATTATTTTTTGTATTTTTCTCTCTATATAAAATCAAAAATATAAAATTCTTTATCTTTACTATTTTTTGTCACTATGTCTAGTTCTCCGTTTGTTTCGTTTACTCCTGATAATGAGGTACTTAATTTTAACCAAAGGGAGGAGAAGGTTTAAAAGATGCATAATATACGATGTGCAATGCTTAAAATAAATCAATTCATAAGAAATCCTCCAACATCTTGCTTCATAATTTCTATGTTGGTATTACTACTTGGTATAGATTTGTACTTGATACTATTACTCGTGGTAATTTCTTAATGAGTCACACTTCGGATGCTTTCAAGGCCATGTAAAATTTTGTTCGGTCACGACCTATTATCATTACTGAAACTATTTTGACCAAAGAAAATGTTATGCAAAGGCTTGGTATTATTGAAAATAAAATGGCAACTAAAGAAAAAATTGAGCAGTTGGATAAACACTTCATAATCATATCACTCAATTTGGGTCACAGTAGGAATTACTTTGAAATATTTAATGGAGAAAGATATAAATATTCATGAAAGGGTAGAGAAAGGTTTGGTTAGAGTTGATAAAATGGAGGAGGTTATTGATAAACTGGGTTCCACTTTCATTCACTCTAAAACTAATGCTAGTACCTCTCGAAATAAAAATCCCAAATTCATTTATGTTCCCAGAGCATTAGTAGCACTCCTATCAGGAGAAATGAAGATCTCAAAATGATTACTGTGTATCCAATTTTTAGAAACTTGATAAGAGTCCTTATTTTGAAGACTCCTATTATTACTAATGTTGGTGTCAAAACTGGCGGATCTCAGGTAGGGGTCCCGAGCTGTGAGACATGGATCGATGGTAACATGGGATGAAGGAGACAATCTTTACCCAGGTTCGGGCCCTCCTATGGAAGTAAAACCCTATGTCTTGCTCTATTATATTGAGGATATGAGGGTTACAGAGTTGATCTACCTCGAGATCGAATAGCTAAACCCTAGATGAGTTTCTCTGCCTTACAATCTAAAACCCTCCGGCTTATATAGACGCCTGGGGGGTACTAGGGTTTACACATGGTCAGTTGCACATCGAAGGGAAATCATGACTATCTACTATCAAAACCTTGTAGGACATGCCACGACTCCTTGAAGCTTCCACCCCGGCAATGGGGCCTTGGATCATCCAATGCTCAGCCAGCGGCACACATAGTCTGGCCCATGAGAAATAGGTCGGACATCCGAGGACCACTTAAACCAGGAATCCCTCAGTAGCCCCCGGACTAGCATCCAACGCCGAGGTATATCCGGACAATCTTGTGGGTCGAAGTCTTTGACTTGCGAGGCAAGTCCCTCTATCCCTTCTTGTTTGGCAACCATCCCGTCATCGGCGAAATCCCAAGCATCACAAACTTGCATAGCCCATTGTAATAACTATCAACGTTTCTTGATCCTCGCGTGCCAAGGGGACACGAGCAGTTTAGCAGTTTTTTACAAGACTGCCCCTTCCACAAAGGAGGCATGACCCATTTAAACCAATTGAATCGTGGTCTAGGCCACATCCTCTTCTTCCTCCCCATCAGAAAAACCTTCAGCAAGAGATCACCACAAGAACAAGGCAAGCGCCGCCAGCTCTTCCTCACGCCCTTACGGTTCCCGTCTTGGGGATTCGACAAGTTGTTCTGTATCCCTCCTTCGACTACGCAACCTCTAGACCCAAGGGTATCTTCATTCCTTGGATCTAGCGGTTACTTGTGCTGGTTTGACTTCTTCCAATGGTGAAGCCTTCGCGGAAAGCTTCCCCAATCCTAAAAAGGGAGAGTGAGTATGTTTCGTGCCCTTCCTCTTGAGGGGTCTTGGATTCCCCCATTCATCCATTCGTAAGGGGATTATAGGAGTTCTATGGGATCCAGCTCCATCATCTCACCCTAGGATCCGTTGTACATATCTCGGGATTTGTCGCCCTTTGCGAGATGTTCCTGGGCTGCAAGGCACATTTTGAATTGTGGAGGAAGTACTTCTGCTTCGTCCCTCGCACGTGGGATAAGACAATTTTTTAGAGGTCAGAGGAGCCAAAGTATGCCGCATAGCCGGGACGGGGTATCCAGTGGGGATACCGAAAGAGTGCAAAGAATGGTCTCCGGAATGGTTCTGTATCGGAGATGTTCCCCTATTCGATCTAGCTCGGAGGGGTTTGCCCGAATACTCCGACGCCCCCTTGAAAAAAAGGTACAACTGGCTACCGAAGAGCTCATCCCAAGAGGATAGCGTTGAAGTGCAATGCTTGGCTGCCCATGTAAGGGTACTAGCCCATCATAAGTTGACCATGATAGACGTCATGCCCCCAGCCATCACCCGGTGCATTTAGCCTCTTCAGCAAAGAATACACCCTTTGTGGTGTTACAACGGGACAAGCGACACCACTCGCTCCTGACAGCTGGGCCCTGCCGATCAAACGGCCTTATCCGCCACACTTGCCGACCTATACAAAGGGGAGAAAGAAGACTTTGTTCGGCTACCGACCAAGGAGGGCTATTCAAGTCACAATCCCATTGAATGGGTGAGCCTTTCGACTCTGTGACCCAAAATTGGGTTTTCAGTTTGTCCCTTTTTGACCGAAGCCTTTAATTTGTGTGAATAGGAATGGAGGAGCTTCATCGAGACAGTTAACTATCCGACCCCCAACCCGAGAACTATTCTCACGATGATGATCCGGGTTTTCATGATGACCCAGATCTATCATTTGAGTTCGAAGACGGGGTCTTTTACCAGGAGAGTCTCAACTGCTCCAAGGTGGCTATCATAGCCGATTACCTCGAATCATTCCCTTCCCCTGCTATAAGCAAGAAGAAGAAAATTTTGGCCCGTAAAAGGCAAGTACCCTCCATCGACCCAAACGCACCGGCTCCTACTCCCAACCGTCATCGGTCCGTGCGACAAGCATCGACTACAGCGGCAATGCCTGGACCAGGTAGGAATGAGGATCCGTCAAGTGAGCCAGTCATGGGGACAAGACCCCCCATTCATTCAACTCAAAGGTACTTTGTTCATCTGCTTAATTTATCATTAGTCAATAGGATCTCACAGGAGATATCATGTCGAAATACTTAGGCAACGAGTTCAGCCATCTCATGTCGAGGATGCTACCAGGGTGTCAGGCAATGCTCACAATTCCACACCTTTTTCTCATGCTAAACCGCTGCGAAGGTCCATGTGGTCAATCAGGCCCGTGAAGATTCAGGGGACGCGGTATCTGTTACCAAATCCAAGGTAGAGAGCGCTATGAATCACCGGAGGCGACAAGAAGCCCTGCACCACCAAGTGTTCTCTGAACAAGAGTTTAATGCTCTACGCTCAGCTGATGCACACATCAGAGCTGCCCGAGCTAGGTTCAGGGAAGCCATGAAACTGATATCGTCCAGCCTGTAGGTGAGTAATCAGCTATAAGAATCCGAACACCCATGTAAACCCAGTAGCCCCCGAGCCTTAAATTGGTTGGAACAACCGAATTAAAGGTTCCCGTATTATTTTACTATTGATGCAGGCCTCAATGCAGAAGAGTGAGCAACTGGCCAAGGAACTAGAGGCGAGCCGAACACAGGTAGACCCCGTGAAGGCCGAATTGGATCATGTGAAGAGTTTTACCCGCGAGGCACATGGTGACTATACCCATTCTTTTGATCTCAGTATATAATCCCATGCTGACGCAAGGGTACTTTGTAACAACTGAATCAATAGGGAAATTGCAAAAAGATTTAGATGTAGCCCAAGAATCTCAGCGGTACGCCGAGTCCCAGCAGGAGGCGGGCTGCCTTTCATTGCAACGAAACCTGGAAGAGAAGAAACGCCTCCGGGTGGAGAACAAGCAGCAGGCCAAAGAAATTGGGAGCTTTAGGACTCAATTGTCCTAGGCCCAAGAAGAGAACTAGAAATTATAGAGGGACATGTTTGGTAAGTGTGATTCTAACATCGGACGGTACTTCTTAATATGAAGCGTAATGGACATGCCTTGACTCATGTATAGGTCTCCTAACCGGGCGGCCCAAAGAAGAGATCGGATCCTACCGGGGAATCATTTTGAAGGAACTCTCCGCCATTCATGAGAGGGCTCGGAAGGCTATCAGGAGTATGATAAAAGCGATATGGTCTACCGAGCATCCTCCGGAAAGGATGGCCGAACTCGTTGATCGGTTCAAGGGAGCCCAGAGCCGGTTCGAGTTATGGAAGACATTGGCCTGCTGGGAGGGAGCACAAGAGGCGCGAGCAATGGTCAAGACAGAATATACCGGCCTTAATCCCGAGCATATGGCTCGGGTTGGGCCAGCGGCGCCTGATGGGCAAGAAGTGCCACTTCACTTAGTGTACGACCAAGTGATGCCAGCCGCTCGTCTCTCGCAAGAAGATTGCTCCCTGGATGCCTTAATAGACAATCTCGACCAGCAGCTAGATGTATGATTGTATGCAACTATGTACTGATAATCAAACAATTTGCTCTGCATGTGTTGTAAACTTTGTCTTAACCGGCCATCAACTTCGACCTCCCGTGCTAAGAGCTCGAGAATGTTCCCTAAAATATCACTCGAGCAGAGTGAATTATGTTCGGGGAACCAGGCAATCCGTCCATTTGGTGCAAACAGACAAAAAGCGTACATATTAGTTCTTAGTGTAAGAAACATCTTCCGAAGAAAATAGTACCTCTATCAATACCTTTTTGTAGGCTGCTATGTAAATCATACATATTACGGCCGTATACTACTAGTATGCGACTAATGGCTTTTGTGAGAAAAGAAGCCCGAGTAATGGTGACAACGACCATAATATTTGTTGTTGCTTCCGTCATAGCCAACCAATTTTCTGCTGAAGATAGCTAGCTTTTGGCTTCACCCATCTGAGGTACGTATCCGGATGACCCGGTCATAACAATCGTAGAGGTGCTCCCTTTACCCTCTAGCCGAACAATCGGGAACGTAGATGGTAAGCACAAGAGCGAGACAACCCAGCTTGGCAACAATCTTAGTTTGAATTGATGCATATAATGGCTTCAAATCGACAAGGGAAACATGCATACACAATAAATGTGGACAGATTCTTAGAGTATAAAAGCATTGGCTTTGGGAAGAAGCCCCCAGGTTCTGTGTTCGTGTTTAACTATTTAATACAAGATCGGTTGAACTGAACTTAGACTTGGGAAGAAAAGGCAAAAATTCAAACCTGCCAAAAATCAAGTTGGGAGGGAAAGGAAAAAATAAAGAAAAAGGAAAGAAAAAGGAGGTAAAAGGGTAAAGAGTAAGATGACACCGGTTTATCCGTAGAAGCGCCAAAGACGAGCTGCGTTCCATGGGTTTGGTTCAAGGCGGTTATCCGACGGGTTTCTAAGACGGTAAGCCCCTCCCGCGAGTACTTCATCAATTGTGAAGGGCCCTCCCATTTGGGGTTGAGTTTATGCTTCTGCTTCTCTGGGAGCCATAAGACGAGTAACCCCACATTATACGCTTTTGCCCTAACCTCCCTGCTCTGGTAAAGTCGGGCCTGCTGTTGATAAAAGGAAGAGCGAGCCCGAGCTATGTTGTGCTCTCCTTCTAAGGCGTCTAGGTCATCTTTCAAATCTAACTCGGCCTCCTTTTCCTCGTACATGCGCACCCTTGGTGTGTTGTGATTAATGTCACAGGGGAGGACTGCTTCTGCCCCGTAGACCATGAAGAGCAGTGTGTATCCCGTTGATCTATTTGGGGTGGTGCGCAGGCCCCACAGAACGGAGTCAAGCTCCTCTACCCAATGACAGTCGGACTCATGAAGAGATCGAACCAAACGTGGTTTAATGCCACTCATGATGAGGCCGCTTGCTCGCTCGACTTGTCCATTGGTCTGTAGGTGATACACTGATGCGTAATCGAGCTTGATGCCCATTTTTGTGCCCCAGTCTTTGACCTCTTAGGCTGTGAAGTTGGATCCATTGTCTGTTATTATACTGTGTGGGACACTATAATAGTGTACCACACAGGATATAAAGTCGATTACTGGTCTGGACTTAGCTGATTTTACAGGTTTTGCCTCTATCCATTTGGTGAATTTGTCCACCATGACCAATAGGTATTTATTCTTCTTGGTCCCCCCTTTAAGTGGTCCGATCATATCTAGCCCCCAGACCGCAAAGGGTCAGGTAATTGGGATAGTCTGAAGAGTTGTTGGGGGCATGTGACTTTGATTTGCTAAAAGTTGACATCCCACGAAGTGTTCGACAAGTGACTCGGCGTCCGCTCGAGTAGTGGGCCAAAAGAAACCAGCCCGAAAGGCCTTGCTAACTAAGACTCTTGTTGCGGCGTGATGGCCGCCCGTCCCTGCGTTGACTTTGGCTAAGAGTTGTAGTCCTTCTTCCTCAGATATGCACCGCTGTAGTATTCCAGTGGTGCTTGATACGTCTACATCGTATCTAGTTTTGCAAACTCTTTTGCCCTTGTTTTGGACTCTAATTTGCATGATTTGAATGGAACGAACCCGGACTGACGCTGTTTTCAGCAAAATTGCCTTAGTGTTATTTTTGTGTAGAAATAAAATCTCTCGGATTGACCTGAAAATCTACAGAGAATATTTTTGGAATTAATAAAAAATACTGGCGAAAGAATCAAACGGAGGTGGGCCACCCACAGGTGGTAGGCCTGCGAGGCGCGACCACCTCCCTAGCTACGCCTAGTAGGCTTGTGGGGCCCTTGCTGCTCCACCGACCTCAATTCCACTCATATTTATTCCTATTCAGGGATAAAAAATCAAGGAGAAGAGTTCATCGCTTATCACGATACGGAGCCGCTGCCACCTCCTGTTCTTCCTCAGGAGGCTAGATCAGGAGTCCGTTTTGGGCTCCGCAGAGGGGAAATCGACGCCATCGTCATCACCAACCATCCTTCATCACCAATTCCATGATGCTCTCCGCCATTCGTGAGTAATTCCATCATAGGCTAGCTAGACGGTGATGGGTTGGAGGAGATTTACCATGTAATCGAGTTAGTTTTGTTAGGGTTCTATCCCTAGTATCCATTGTGTTTTGAGATTGATGTTCCTATGACTTTGCTCTGCTTAATTCTTGTCACTAGGGCCCGAGTGCCATGATTTAAGATCTGAGCCTATTTTGTTTTCATGAATATATATGTGTTCTTGATCCTATCTTGCAAGTTGTAGACACCTATTACGAGTTATGATCCGCATCCCAAAGGGTGACAATAACTAAGATTCTTTCCGGTGATTACCGTAGTTTGAGGAGTTCATGTATTCACTAAGTGCTAATGCTTTGGTCTAGTTCTCTATTAAAAGGAGGCCTTAATATCCCTTAGTTTCTATTAGGACCCTGCTGCCAAGGGCGGGTAGGACAAAAGATGCCATGCAAGTTATTTCCCATAAGCACGTATGACTATATATGGAATACATGCCTACATTACATTCATGAATTGGAGCTAGTTTCGTGTCACCCTATATTATAACTGTTGCATGATGAATGCCATACGACATAATTATCCATCACTGATCCATTGCCTACGAGCTTTCCAAATATTGATCTTTGCTAAGTTACTTCTCCGTTGCTACTGTTACAGTCACTACAAAACTGCTATCGTTACTTTTGCTACCGTTTTCGTTACATCCATACTACTTTGCTACTGAATACTTTGTTGTAGATATTAAGTCTTTCAAGTGTGGTTGAATTGACACTCATCTTCAAATACTTGAGAATATTCTTTGGCTCCCCTTGTGTGGAATCAAGAAATTTGGGCTGAATACTCTATCCTCGAAAACTGTTGCGATCCCCTATACTTGTGGGTTATCAAGACCTTTTTCTGGCGCCTTTGCCAGGGAGCATAGCTATATTATCCGAGTCACTTGGGATTTATATCTATTGATACCTATGAAGAATCTAAAAGATCCAAAAACCAAGATCTATCCCTCTACTACGAGGGGAGGTAAGGAACTGCCATCTAGCTCTAAACTTTTTTCACCTTTTGTTATGAGTAAGTTTGCGACACCACGACCTGCTAGTAATTCTGATATGTCGCAAGTAATTGATGATGCCACTTCAGCTATGCATGATGCTTATGGTGATACTTTGCTTGATAATACTGTGTCGCTTGGTGAATTTCTTGATGAACAAATTGCTAGAGCCAATACTGAAAATTATGATACTTCTGAAACTGATGAAATTATTGGAACTGAACACTATGAGATACCTGCTAGACCTAGCTCTCCTAGATATGAATTTCCTGATATACCTGAGGGTTATGTTATGGAAGGAGAGGTAGCTAGGGAATTTCTTGCTTGTAAGGATAGTGATGATCTTAAGAAATTGCTATGCAAGTGGAAAGAAAAATCTTTGAATGCTAGAATGAAATATGATCCTAAGTTTGCTACTTCATCTATCTTTGTTACTGATAAGGATTATGAATCCTTTGTCGATCCTGAGTTAATTAATTTTGTTGAATCTAATCCTTTCCATGGTTATGAATCTGAAACTGTTGTGGCACATCTCACTAAATTGAATGATATGGCCATCCTATTTACTCATGAGGAAAAAATCGTTATTACTATATCCTTAAGTTGTTTCCTTTCTCGCTAAAGGGTGATGCCAAGATATGGTTTAATTCTCTTGCTCTTGGTTGTGTGCGTAGCCCCGAGGATATGATATATCACTTTTCTAAAAGTATTTTCCTGCCCATAAGAAACAAGCTGCCTTGCAGGAAATATTTAACTTTTTGCAAATTGAAGCTGAGAGTCTCCCATAAGCTTGGGGGAGGCTTCTCCAATTACTCAATGCATTGCATGATCATCCCCTGAAGAAGAATGAAATACTTGATATCTTTTATAATGGACTAACCGATGCTTCTAGGGACCACCTAGATAGTTGTGTTGGTTGTGTTTTCAGGGAACGGACCGTTGAGCAAGCTGAAATACTATTGAATAATATATTGCGCAATGACAATGATTGGAATATTCCCGAACCATATCCGAAGCCAACTCCGAAGAAAATAGGTATTCTATTTTTAAGTCTTGAAGATATGCAAGAGGAAAAGAAATCTATGAAAGAAAAAGGTATTAAAGTTGAAGATGTTAAGAATCTACCACCTATTGAAGAAATACATGGTCTTGCTAACCCGATACAGGTAGTAGATGTAAATTCTCTTTGTAGATTTGACGAAGGTGATATCCCTTATAATAAGTCTGCTAGCCAATGCTTGGATGAGTTTGATAATTTTGTTGTTAAGCAAGAAAATTTTAATGCTTATGTTAGTAGACAATTGAAACATAATGCTTTCATGCTTGATCGCTTAGGTGATTATATGAGTAGAACTATCAACGATCTTAAACTGATTAGTAAACATGCTTCCATGGTAACTACTCAAGTAGAACAAGTACTCAAAGCTCATCCTAATGAGATGAATAGTAAGAACAATGATCATTCTGTTAAAGTTGTGACTAGAGGTGGTAGAATGACCTAGGAACCTTTGTATCCTAAGGGCTATCCTAAGAGAATTGAGCAAGATTATCAAAGGAGTAATGTTGATGCACCTAGTTGCTCCGGTAATAAGAGGAACAAGGATGACGATATAACTTTTTATGCTGCTAGTGAACCTGTTATAGATACACCTAAAACCCCAACTGATATTTCTGTTTCTGATGCCGAGACACAATCTGGTGATGAACATGAGCCTAGTGATAATATTAATGATGATGTTCATGTTGATGCTCAACCTAGGAATGATAATGATGTGGAGATTGAACCTATTATTGATCTTGATAACCCACAACCTAAGAATAAAAGATATGACAAAAGAGATTTTATTGCTAGGAAGAATGGTAAAGCAATAGAACCATGGGTTCAGAAACCCATGCCCTTTCCTCCTAAGTCTTCCAAGAAAAAGGATGAAGAGCATTTTGAGCGCTTTGTTGAAATGCTTAGACCTATGTTTTTGCGCATGCGCTTGAGTGATATTCTGAAAATGTCTCCCTATGCTAAGTATGTGAAAGATATTGTGACTAATAAAAGGAAGATACCAGAAGCTGAAATTTCCACCATGCTTGCTAATTATACTTTTAAGGGTGGAGTACCAAAGAAATTAGGAGATCCAGGAATACCAATTATACCATGCTCTATTAAAGGGAATTATGTTAAAACTGCCTTATGTGATTTGGGAGATGGTGTTAGTGTTATGCCTTTATCTTTATATCGTAGACTTGATTCGAATAAGTAACACCTACTGAAATCTCTTTCCAAATGGATGATAAATTAGCTTCTCTACCTATCGGCATTTGTGAGGATGTACCTGTCGTGGTTGCAAATGCTACTATCTTAACGGACTTTGTTATTCTTGATATTCCCGAGGACGACAGTATGTCGATCATCCTTGGTAGACTCTTTTTGAATACTGCAAGAGTTGTTATTGATTGCAACAAAGGCAATGTTACTTTTCGTAATAATGGTCATGAGTATACGGTACACTTTCTGAAGAAACAACCTGAAGTTCATAGTATCAACTCCATTGAAAAAATTCCGATGATTATTATTGGATACTTTGAATTCCCTCTTCCTACTGTCAAGAAGAAATATGATATACTTATTGTTGGGGACATGCATATCCCCATTGAGGTAACTTAGTGTTATTCGAAAATTCTCCGGTTTCATGTTATTCAAAAGAAGTTTGTTAATAAGACTTGATCAGCCTTATTGATGGATTCCTTTTGATGATCATGAGATGGTTGAATTTAGAAAGCACAACTTTCTGTATCCAACTTTTACTTTCTGTTAGTTAGATAAATTAAGTAAAAATGCTATTATTTTTCTGCTTTCTGAGTTATCCGTGCAATAGAAAAATGACCTGAAAATAAAAGTTCTTCAAATGCCCTGAAAATATAGTATGTTTTTTTCCTGAATATTTAAAAATATCTGGCACTAAGCACAATGTAGGGGGATGCACCAGTGGGTCACAAGCCCACAAGGCACGGACACCCCCTAGCCGCGCCTAGCAGGCTTGTGGGTCCCACATGGCCCCCCTTCACTTATTCCGCCACCCATCCACTTCATCTTCCTCCAGAAAAAATCCCACCATTGCTCAACCCATGTTCTAGCTCATTTTGTTGCCATTTTCGATCTCCTTGTGCAAAGCTTCATTCGCAAAACTGTTTTGGGAGATTGTTCTTCGGTATGTGACTCCTCCGATGGTCCAATTAGTTTTTGTTCTAGTGCTTTATTTATTGCAAAGTTTTTGCTGCTGCGATGACCTTGCTCTTGAGCTTGCATGTCAAATTTGTATGGTCCCTAGTAGTTTTGATGCATGATATAGCCTCTAGGCACTTGTGGGAGTAGTTGCGATGAATTTTGTTGAGATTTGTTCACCTTTATTTGGAGTCACTAAAAATTTCAGAATTTTTACAGAAAAAGAAATGTTGAGGAGATTGTTAAGAGTCTCTTCAAGCCGGAGTTCTAAGGAAGGAGAAAATGAGATGAGGGAGAAACCCAAGTATAATCTTCCTCGCGTCGTAGAAGTTCGACCATGTGAATGTCCATGTGACACATTCTTAAGCGAAGCTGACATTTATGAAGATTTTTATTATTTGGCTGAGGATGCAGGCCTCACCGACTTCCTCATCGATAAGTGTGACCAGTACCTCTTGCTCACAAATACCTTTGTAAAAAAATTCATTTTGATGTTAGGGAAGACCCTCCTAAAGTAGAATTTCATTTATATGATGTGCCTAAGAAAATGAAGCTTTATGATTTTTGCAAAGTTTGCAAAATAGCCTATGAGGGCAGCATCAGGGAACCACGTCCTAGAGCCATGGAAGATTTTATTGCTCCAGTCACTATAGGGGAAGAAAGAGGTGTGTCAAAAGCAAGAGCAGTTAGTTTTCATTCTCTTGTCCTACGCTACTATTCATTATTTGCAGGGAGATGTTTAGTTGGTCGCTGGGAGAGTGGAGGTCTTAGTGCTCCTGACCTCGCCATTCCGTGCCATGCTTTATTTGCTGATAGAACCTTTAGTCTGGGCGCTATGGTGGCCCAACGGTTGAACACCAACCGTTTAAGGGGCCCCATATTTGGAGGTATCTATGCATCTCGTTTGGCCAAACACTTTGAGAGACCCATTAGGCTCAACAAGGAAGATGAGAGGCTCCTACCCTCGAAGTCCTTAGATTATGACCATATGGTAGCACATGATGTTATTAAGAAAAACTATGATAGGATGCTGCTTTATAACTTAGTCTTTAGCCAAGGTACTTGTGAGATTATTACTCTGCCTGCTTCTACTTTGTTCGATATTCGCTCAAGCAGGTACACAATTATGGCAGGAGACATTTCCAGATGTTGGGGTCTAACGCAACCCCCAGCTCTAGAACCGTCACCAACCCTTTCCAGCCATGGCCATAGACCAACTTAGGCCAAAAGCCTAAGCTTGGGGGAGTACGTATTTCTCACCGACATTACATTCATGCTCTCACACCCATCTTTAGTAGTCGGTGTTCATACTCTTTCATTATACCGTCCATGATAATTTATTTCCTTGTTTTGCTTTCTTCTTGCGTGTTTTATTAACTTTGAGAAAAATACAAAAAAATTAGTTCTAGCTTTACCTTCTAGTTGCTTAGTTGTAGCATTAAAAGAAAACCCCAAAGGATTTTTAGTTCTTCTTTTTCTTGTTGGGGGATTTCTCGTGTAAATAGTTTTTCTATTCTTGTTTTGCTCTTTCTTTCCTTGGGTCGTAAGGAGAAGACCACAATGAAAATGTCGAGTGGCTCTCATATGCATTATTGTTTACCTATTAGAGAGACCATATTACTTTGCCTTCTCCTTTGAGTTATTGTTTGCACATTCCATATTAGTCCAATGCATGTGCACTCTTATTATTATCCACACTGTTCGGTCAGGCAAGTGAAAGGCAATAATGATGATATTTGATGAAAGGATTGAGATAGAGAAAAGCTGGTATGAACTCGACCTATCTTGCTTTTGTAAATATGATTATCTCATCATTCCAAATTCAGTTCATCATGGGTGAAACATATTTGCAATCACAATTAGAGATTATAGTTATTCATGGCATGCTTAATTAGCTAAGAGTGGATAATGGTTTGTCTTGGGTGCCAACATGCATATTAAAATGGTTGTGATGAAGTATGATGGGATGGTATCCTCCTTAGAACGTTTCGAGTCGCTCGACTTGGCACATGTTCATGCATGGTGTTGAAACAAAATCAACATAGCCTCTACAATATTTATGTTCATACTGATTTATATCCTACTCATACTTGCATTCAATGTTGGTTAATCTCAAAGCATGTTGATGACTGTGTTGCTCTCTAGTTGGTTGCTCCCTAGTCTTTTGCTAGACTTCACTTGTACTAAGTGGGATTATTGCTTGTGCATCCAATTACACAAACCCAAAGTTGTTCCATATGAGACCACCATACCTTCCTATATGCGGTATTTACCTGCCTTTCCAAGTAAATTTGCATGTGCCAAACTCTAAGCCTTCAAATAAACATTATGTTTTGTATGCCCAAATCAGTCATGTGGCTACTGGGGACTGTCAGTATCTTCCATGCTAGGTGTGTTATTCTCATGATATGTGTTGATTCACTATCATTCACGAGAAAGTGGCTAGTAATAGAAATGCCCAGATCCATGCTCGAAATAAAAGAAAAATGTAATTAAACAAAACTCCCCTAGGATTGTGTTTGTATGGATGATACCCACGGATTCGGCTTGCCGTGGAGTGCGATTGATTGGTGGAAGGGAAAACCTTATCATTCTATTTGGAAATTGCCTATAATGTATCTAGCATGGAAGATGTTGAAAACCACTTGGTCGTTATGTGAGAAATGAAGGCATACCTCTGAAAAATTAATCCGCATCTCTATTTAAAAACTCGAGCTCTGGCACCTCTGCAAATCAATGCTTCCTTCTACAAAGGGCCTTCCCGTTTACTTTATTGTTGAGTCATCCTCCTCTTATAGAAGGCACTAGTTAGAGAGCACCACCATCATTTGTATGCTTGCTGTTAACTAATATTGAGTATGAGCATGACTGGATCTCTTTCACCATGAATTACAATGTCTAGTCAGTCCTTGTTCTTTGGAGGTGCTCTGCATTTATGTTTTGCGGTCTCAGAAAGGGCTAGCGAGATATCATTTCATCATATTGTATCATAATTGTTTTGATACAAGTGTTGTCATCCGAGAGTTATTATTATTGCGCGCTAGTTGATTATGTCATTGATATGAGTAAATGTGAGACCTAAATGTTATTCTGAACATGGTTAGTCCATGATCTTTTCTGAAGATCTGAACATCAGTTAGACGTATTTACAACAACAAGATCAAATAGAGTTTGTAAAAGTTTTTCTTTATCACTTTTAGTTTATCAACTGAATTGCTTGATGACAAGCAATGGGTTAAGCTTGGGATAGTTGATACTTCTCCATCGTATCTACTTTTTCAAACTCTTTTACCCTTGTTTTGGACTCTATTTGCATGATTTGAATGGAACTAACCCGGACTGACGCTGTTTTCAGCAGAAGTGCCTTGCTGCTATTTTTGTGCGAAAATAGAAGTTCTCGGATTGAACTGCAAATTTACGGAGAATATTTTTGGAATTAATAAAAAATACTAGTGAAAGAATCAACCGTAGGGGGGCCACCCACAGGTGGCAAGCCTGCGAGGCATGGCAGCCCCTAGGTCGCGCCTAGCAGGCTTGTAGGGCCCCTGTTGCTCCATCGACCTCAATTCCACTCCCATTTATTCCTATCCGCGGAGAAAAAATCAAGGAGAAGAGTTCATCACGTTTCACGATACGGAGCCGCCGCCACCTCTTGTTCTTCCTCGGGAGGCCAGATCTGGAGTCTGTTTTGGGCTCCGGAGAAGGGAAATCAACGCCATCGTGATCACCAACCATCCTTCATCACCAATTCCATGATGCTCTCCGCCGTTCATGAGTAATTACATCATAGGCTTGCTGGACGGTGTTGGCTTGGATGAGATTTATCATGTAATCGAGTTAGTTTTGTTAGGGTTAGATCCCTAGCATCCACTATGTTCTGAGATTGATGTTGATATGACTTTGCTATGCTTAATGCTTGTCACTAGGGCCCGAGTGCCATGATTTAATTCTAAACCTATTATGTTTTGATGAATATATATGTGTTATTGATCCTATCTTGCAAGTTGTAGACACCTATTACGAGTTATGATCCGCATCCCCCAGGTTGACAAGAAATGGGATTCTTTCAGGTGATTACCGTAGTTTGAGGAGTTTATGTATTCACTAAGTGCTAATGCTTTGGTCCAGTTCTTTATTAAAAGGATGCCTTAATATCCCTTAGTTTCCATTAGGATCCTGCTGCCATAGGAGGGCTGGACAAAAGATGTCATGCAAGTTCTTTTCCATAAGCACGTATGACTATATATGAAATACATGCCTACATTACATTGATGAATTGGAGCTAGTTCTGTATCACCCTATGTTATAACTGTTGCATGATGAATGCAATCCGACATAATTATACATCACTGATCCATTGCCTATGAGCTTTCCACATATTGATCTTTGCTAAGTTACTTCTCCGTTGCTACTGTTACAGTCACTACAAAACTGCTACCATTTTTGTTACTTCCATACTATTTTGCTACTAAATACTTTGTTGTAGATATTAAGTCTTTCAGGTGTGGTTGAATTGACAACTCAGCTGCGAATACTCAAGAATATTCTTTGGCTCCCCTTGTGTCGAATCAATAAATTTGGGTTGAATACTCTACCCTCGAAAATTGTTGCGATCCCCTATACTTCTGGGTTATTAGTGCTTTTCTTGTATAACTTACCCTCTTGGACTTTATAGGCTTTGGATCATTGAATTATGTGTCACGCCTCCGTCTGATCGTCGGGGAGTTCTTTGCGAAGAAGGTAGGTGAGGAAGGGCTGGATCCATGGCGCGATTACTAACATGACCTCATGAGCTGAGGGCGTTTCGTCCATTACGGAGACACTGATGATTTGGCTGCCAGGTTCGTTTGCAGGGGGAACAACCTCTTCTGCGCTGGTGAGACTGGCACCCTTATTATCGTCCTGCCAAACTACTGATGGCTTAAATAGCTGTTCCAGGAAAGTGTTTTTTGGGATAGGGTCGCGTTTGGCCCCCATGCGGGCCAGTATGTCGGCGGCTTGGTTGTTGTCTCTAGCGACATGGTGGAATTCTAGCCCCTCGAACCGTGCGGATATCTTGAGGACAGTGTTTCTGTATGCCGCCATATTTGGGTTTTTGGCATCAAATTCGCCATTGATTTGGGAGATGGCCAGGTTGGAGTCTCCTCTCAACTCTAGATATTGTATGCCCATTGATGCTGCCATCCGAAGATCATGCAGGAGTGCTTTGTATTCGGCTGCATTGTTGGAATCGGCATACATGATCTGCAACACGTATCGAACATTGTCGCCCGTGGGGGATGTGAGAATAAGTCCAGCCCGCAGTCCGGCCAAAGTTTTGGATCCATCGAAGAACATCATCCAATGGGAGTATGTACTATATTCCTTGGGGAGCTCGGCCTCTATCCATTCGGCGAGGATATCTGTCAGCAACTGAGATATTTTAGCTCGTCATGGATTGTAGGCAATTTCAAAGGGAAGGAGCTCATTGGCCCATTTGGCTATGCGGCTGGTGGCATCCCTGTTGTTGATTATATCGTTCAGGGGTACTTCGGATGCCACCGTAACCAAACACTCTTGAAAGTAGTGTCTAAGTTTCCGTGATGCCATAAATACTGTATAGGCTAACCTTTGGTTGTGCGGGTATCTGTACTAGCACTGCGTTAGTACTTCTAACACGTAACAGACCGGCTTTTGTATCCGGAATTTGTGTGCCTCCTCTCGTTCAACGACGAGCACTGCGCTAACGACTTGGTTGTTGGGCGATATGTATAATAACATGGGTTCACCAGCTCCTAGTGCTGTGAGTATGGGGTTGCTTGCCAGCAGTGTTTTAATTTCTTCTAACGCATCCCCTACTTCATTAGTCCATTTCAAATTGTTGGTCCGTTTTAGCAGTCTGTAGAGCGGTAAAGCCTTTTCCTCGAGGCGGGAGATAAAGCGGCTTAGCGCCGCCACATAGCCAGCCAACCTGTGGACATGCTTTAGCTTTGTGGGAACTGCAAGTTCTGACAGGGCGTGGATCTTAGATGGATTCGCTTCTATTCCTCTATGGAAAACGATGAATCCGAGCAGTTTACCAGCGGGAACTCCAAATACACATTTCTCCGGATTGAGTCGTATATCGTACTCATGTAGTCTGGCAAAGGTTTGCCTTAGGTCATCGATCAGCTGGCTAACTTGTTTAGTTTTGATTACCACATCGTCCACGTATGCTTCGACTCTTTTACCAACTTGTTTTGCGATACAAGTATGGATCATTCGCTGGTACGTAGCCGCAACGTTTTTTAGCCCGAAAGGCATCATGTTGAAATAGAATGGCCCGTAAGGGGTGATGAATGCGGTTGCAGCTTGATCGGATTCCTTCATATTAATCTGATGGTATCAGAAATAAGCATCGAGGAAATACAACGAGTGGTGTCCGGCTGTGGCGTCAATAATTTGGTCTATACGTGGTAAGGGGGAAGGGTCCTTAGGGCAGGCCTTGTTGAGGTCTTTAAAGTCGATGCACAACTGCCAGGATTTGTCTTTCTTTGGTACATCACCAGGTTTGCCATTCGGGGTGCTTAATCTCCCGAATGAATCCGGCCTCTAGTAGTTTGGCTAATTCTTCACCCATAGCTTGTCGTTTGGGCTCACAAAAGCGGCGCTGAGTGTGCTTAACGGGCTTAAAGCCTGCGGTGATGTTCAGACTATGTTCTGCTAGCCGCCTAGGGATTCTAGGCATATTGGAAGGATGCAAGGCGAAGATGTCCTAGTTTTCTCGTAAGAATGCTCGCAGTGCTTTGTCCACATTGGGGTCCAGCTGAGCTCTGATGGACGCTGTCTTATTGGGGTCCGTCGGGTGTACCTAAAATTTAACGATTTCATCTGCAGGGTTAAAGGACGTGGGTTTGGGCCTTTTGCTAAGGATCACAACGTCCTTGTCTACTATTGACAGAAGTGCGGTCGATTCTTCTCCAGTGAAGATCTCAGCTAGTGCCTCGAGGGCGAGTGCTGCTATTTTGTTTTCGCCTCGAAGGGCTATATTCGGATCACTGGCGATTGTGATTACCTCGTTTGGTCCTGGCGTCTTGAGCTTCATATACTCGTAATGTGGTATAGCCTGGATTCATGAAGGCGTCACGTCCCAGCAGGGCATGATAGCCGTTAGGGAAGGGCACGATAAGGAAGGGAAGATCTTCGGATCGGTAGTTTTTGGGAATGTCAAACACTACGTCCAGGGTGATACGTCCTGAACAGCGTGCCTCTTTCCTAGGAATGATCCCCCGAAATGTCGTGTTACTATGCTCAACGCGAGATCGGTCGAACTGCATTTTTTCCAGGGTATCCTAGTAGATAAGGTTTAAACCACTACCGCCATCCATTAGCACTTCGTGCAACCTGAAGCCATTGACGATGGGGTTTAGGACCAGTGCGGCTGGTGTATGACCAGGACGAATGGCTGGTTGGTCAGTATCTCCGAAGGTGATGGGTATGTCTGCCCATGCACTTGCTGCTACCACATGATAGACCTGTTCCGGTTCTCTAAGAGTTCTTTTCCTCATGTTCCTTGAGGGGAACATTTCGTAGATCGTCAGGACTTTGACATTGTATTCTGGTGGCGATGTGGAGCTCCTATTTGGCGGTAGTGCCTCAAGAGTGGCTTCATCGATTTTTGTGACCTGCCTAACGACCCAACAAGCTCTAAGGCTGTGAGTCGGGCTTGTGTTCAGCAATACAGAATGTATAGGGCATGGTTTATCCAATAGTCCGTCAAGGACAGGTATGACCCCTGTAAGGGGCCTATTTCTCTTTTTGGTGGGTTCGAGTTTGGCTGGCTGCTTCGAAGGTATCCTCTTTTTCCGATCTCCTCTAGGGTAGTCGGTAAAGGTTGGTTTTGAAAATAGTCGTTCGGCTTGCCAGGCGCTTTCCATGGCACAATATTTTTGTACCAAGTCCGATAGCTCGGTGAAGTCATGAATGTGCTGACAAGCTAGGGCGTTGAGAATCCCTTCGTCATGGCAATTGAGATTGAAGGTTGCCATTATCTCCTGGTCACTAAGACCTTCTACTTTGTTTTTAGTGAGGAGGAGTCTAGCCCAAAAATGATGAACTGACTCTCCATGTGACTGTTGAACATCCTATAAGTCAACTTGGACTCTTCTACGATGCTTGAGTGATCAGCTTGGGTGGTGGGTGGAAATTTTTTGACGCCACGCCACGATGTGAGTCTGGAATTACGGGCTTCGAATTGTGTAATAGATCAGGGACCAATATCGATCTGTCTCCGGAGCGAACTCTAGGGTCTGGGTTGCAAGTGAGGTCTCGATGATCGAAGATTGGGGTATAAACCATTTTTAATTCCGGTCATTGGGGTACGAGCCTCAAGCCGGACAATCGATGGTGGCTACTAAGTGAGTGACCGTGGGGATGAGAATCTCCCTATCGTCGGGTTTAAGACCGAGCCGGCTATAGACCGGGGTCTGGTCGTCAGTCATACACATGGTTTGAATCCGATCAAATAGCTCGTTTAGAAACAAGGCGACGGTAGGATGTTTGTCGCTGAAGTGAGTGGGGTTGATATGCGGCGTCGCGGTTCCGGGGTCGCATGAAAGCGGATCCGGGTCCAGTTCTGCCATAGTGGATCCGGTCACAACGGGAAGATTGGGCGTTCCAAACAGCCTCAGGGTGACGGCCTCCTCAGAGATGGGGACCGATGTCTTCAGTGTCGAGGTGTCGGGATCTACAGGCTCCTTCATAAGGGTTGAGGGTCCTATCAAGACAAGTTCTCCCCGTGAATCAGCGACGAACTCTAGGGTTCCGAATCTGATTCCTTCATCGGGGGAAAAGCTTACGATCTGGCCAAGGTGGTCGATCAGGTCGGCGTGTGACAAGACATTTCCGCTTGTGAAGATCTGATCAGGGATGAGAATATCCTAGTTGCAGATCTCATTGCTTGTGACAAGGCGAGCCATTGATTCCTTTGGCGATCACAGCAGGACTCTCAATGAAACCAATGTGGGTGTCAAAACCGGCAGATATCAGGTAGGGGGTCCCGAGCTGCGAGACTAGGATTGATGGTAACAAAGGACGAAGGAGACGATGTTTACCTAGGTTCAGGCCCTCCTATGTAGGTAAAACCCTACGTCCTGCTTGATTATATTGATGATATGAGGGTTACAGAGTTGATCTACCTCGAGATCGAATAGCTAAACCCTAGATGAGTTTCTCTGCCTTCCAATCTAAAATCCTCAGGCTTATATAGACGCCTAGGGGGTACTAGGGTTTACACATGGTAGGTTGCACATCAAAGGAAAACAATATGCCTATCTACTGTCGAAAACATGGAGGACACGCCACGACTCCTTGAAGCTTCCACCCCGGTGACGGGGCCTTTGATCATCCCATGCTCAGCTAGCGGCCCACATAGTCCGGCCCATGAAAAATAGGTCGGCTATCCGAGGACCCCTTAAACCAGGACTCCCTCAACTAAAAAGCCAGATTGTGTTATTAAGGATCTTGATAAGGCGGATGATGTCAGTTGATCATATGCATTATGCCTAGCTAGGGGCGTAAAACAATAGCTTGTTGGGATGCAACCCAATAGTTATCTTATTTTCTTGCTTTTTTACTTTCTGTTTTGTTTTTTATAAGATGATTATTTCTACTATAATGATTGTGTCTTTTACGTTTAAATTAGTGTTTGTGCCAAGTAAAACCTTTGGGATGACTTGTATAATGAGTAGAACTGATACAATACAAAAATACAAACTTTAGTGTCTAGTGCATAATTTCTATGATTTTACTGGGAGGAATTTTTGATATTAATTTTGTACACTATATTGGTATACAAATTCCCAAGGTTGTCCTAAATGTTGATTATTTTTGGATTTTCAAAAGTATAGTTTCTCTACAGATCATTATAGATTATTCTGCTTTAGAGAGATTCTATTTTTGCTTGCATACTTTGCTTGTTTTGATAATGCTATGGATTGTATAGGGGGGTTATAAGCCATGGATACATTATAATACAATACCTTATGCAATTATAAAATAAAAATCAATTTATAATAGTACCTAAAGTATTTGATATGTTTATTATACTAACGGATCTCACGAAGGTTTCTATTGAGTTTTGTGTGTGAAGTTTCCATGTTTTGAGTGCTATCACTATGGCTGATGGAATAAGGAGCGACAAGAGCCTAATCTTGGGTATGAGCAAGGCACACCAAGTAAAATTCTATGAAGACTCAAGAATCTAATCTTGGGGATGCCTCGGAATGCCTCCCCTCTTTCGTGTCAATCCATTTGTATGTCACTTGGAGCTATGTTTTTATTCATCACATGTTATGAGTTTTGCTTGGAGCGTCGTTTGGTTTATTTTTTATTTTTCCACAATAATTGTTTTCTGGACACACCCACTTGATATAGACACAAGATCACCATGATTCATTAGAATACTCTTTGTGCTTCACTTATATCTTTTGAGCTAAGCAGTTGCTCTAGCACTTCACTTATATCTTCTAGAGCACGGTGCCGTATAGATTTTAAAGAAATAATTGCACTCTTTTTCTTCACTTATATTTGTTTGAGATTTAATACAAAGTAAAGGTAATTTGCATCGGTTATAAGACTAGTCCAAAAATAATAGGTATTGAAGGAGTGCATAATCAAAACTTTCATGTAGCACATAAAAGATAAATTGTGACTTAATGATATTAATGTGGTAATGTGAAGGGGAATGAGTGAATGATTATTGATTAATAAGAGTATCTTAAATTATAGCTTATTACCTTGTTGTTCATCTAAATATTTTTATGGCATTGTGATGATGTGTGAGCATTCTTATTCCTCGCTGAAATCCAAGTATTGTTTAAGTCAGAGGTGCGCGATGGTTAACTCCTCCCAACATCCTCCCTAGGGGCATGGGAGTAGTACTTTGCTTCGAGAAAGTTCAAATCTTGCAATAAGGATGTATGTTCTTTATGACTAATGTGAATGTGTCGTCGTTTTCTCACGGGGGTGCACTGAGACGGCAGATGCCATGGGATGGCTTAAGAGGTGAGAGCAAGGCTGTAGTGGAATATCTGGGACGGGTATGCGAATAGCACACGGTGGCTTACCCAGGTTTGGGGCTCTCCGGAGAGATAATACCCCTACTCATGCATGTCTGTATATGAGGTTTATACGTAGTATATATTTGCTCCTGGAACTGTATCTGAGGAGGAAGAGAGAGATGTGAGCTCCTCACCTTGGTCTCCTATGTATGCATACATGAGCATGAGTGAGAGAGAGAGGATGGGAGGAGGCCTCCCATGAGTGTGTGTATGTGTGAGTGGGCATGGCTCCTTTATATCGGCATGGAGGCATGGGTGAGTCCTTGGTTTGTAAGCTACCTTGGGTAGCTTACAAACCAAGCTGGGTGTGTGACGTGGTGCGCATGCTAGCTTGTCCCTGGACACTTTATAAAATAGTGTTGAGGGTACAATACATTGTAGATGATGTCCTGCGAATAGCGTCCGACTGTTTGTCAATAATGCGGGGCATGGTCGTCTTGTCCGTGCGTGTCCGATGGGACGTCGTAGTTGACTCCAGGCAGCCAGCTAGGAGGAGCCGGCCAGGAGGAGCCGGCCGGGAGGAGCCAGCCACGAGGAGCCAGTCAGGGGGAGCCGGCCAGGCGTAGCCAGCCGAGCGGAGCCAGCTGAGAGTAGCTAGCCAGGAGGAGCCTGTCGGGAGGAGCCGGCTGGGAGTAGCCAGACCAGAGGAGCCAGACGGGAGGAGCCAGCCAGGAGGAGCCAGCCGGGAGGAGCCACCCGGGAGTAGCCAGCTGGGAGGAGCCAGTCGGGAGTAGCCAGCCAGGAGTAGCTAGCCGGGAGGAGCCAGCTGGGACTAGCCAGCCAGGAGTAGCTAGCCGGGAGTAGCCAACTAGCAGGGAGTAGCCAGCCGGGAGGAGCCAACCGGGCTGTAGCTTTGTCTACGCTTCTTGATTTATCTTGTTGGTTCGGTGGGCTTGGCATATCGGGGGTAGTCCCCCAGTGTTTTAAAATGTTGAGTCGTCTCCTTGAGCCTACCCAAGGGTAATCCCCTCGAAAGAATCCACGGATATACACACTCTCACCACCTCATATTTGCTAGCCTCTTTGGTATCGTGCACTACCCATTCTCACTTTGAGGATCGGTGCAACCTTTGCCAGTGCATCCAAAACCCATGTCTTGATACGCTCCCTCTCACATAAGCCACCTTATATCTTCCTCAAAAAATCCGTCATACCTACCTATCATGGAATTTCCATAGCCATTCCGATATATATTGCCATGCAACTTCCACCGTTAAATCATATGACATGTACTTTCATTGTCATATTGCTTTGCATGATCATATATGCTAACATAGTATTTCTAGCAAAGCCATTGTTCATCATTTTTTGATACATGTTATGCTTGATCATTGCACATCCTGGTACACTACTAGAGCCATTCATATAGTCATATTATCTTATCAGTTTTTCATATTGAGTTGTAAGTAAATAAAAGTGTGATGATCATAATTATTAGGGCATTGTCTCAGTGAGTAAAGTACAATGACTCCCCCCCCAAGTCGGGATGAGACTCCGAACGAAAAAGGAAAAAAGGAAAAAGGGAAAAAGGAGAAAGAAAAACAAAGAAAAAGAAAAAGAAAAATGAGAGAAAAGAGAGATTGGGCAGTGCTACTACCGCTTTTTCCACACTTTTGCCTCAAAGTGGAATCGTGTTCCTCATAGAGAGAGTCTCTTGTTTTGTCACTTTCATATGCTAGTGGGAATTTTACATTATGGAACTTGGTTTGCAACATCGGATGACGGGCTTCCTCAGATGCCTGAGGTAGTCATGAGCAAGCAAGTTGGATGCACACCCACTTAGCTTCAGTTGAGCTTTCATACACTTATAGCTCTAGCGCATCTGTTGCATGGCAATCCCTACTTCTTGCATTGATATCTATTGGTGGGCATTTCCATATCCCGCTGATATGCCTAGTTGATGCGAGACTTTCTTCTCCACTTTTACCCCTTTAAACCTACCATCATATTCTATTCCACCTTTATGCTATATCCATGGGTTCACATACATATATTGTGTGAGTAATAAAAATTTGAAGCGTGTTAAAAAGTACGATCCAATTGCCAAACTTAACACCGTGGTGCATCACATTTATTTTTATGTGGTGAAGACAGAGCCATGCTATACTTATATGATAAAATGAATAGGGGGTGATCATTCTTAAAGGATCATATATTTTGAAACTTGTTGATTGTGTTACTTATGTTTATGAATATTACTATGTTGATGTTTATTAATTCATCGTTTCTCAGTGATCATACCTGCAATAGATTACATGTTGGGTAGCATGTCACATCAAAAACCTATTTTTTATCATTTACCTACTCGAGGACGAGCATGAAGTAAGCTTGGGGATGCTGACATGTCTCTAATGTATCTATAATTTTTAATAGTTCCATGCTTTAATATTATCATTCTAGGATACTTTTTAGGTATTTATTTGTCAATTTATATTATTTTTTAGCACAAACCTATTAACCCGGTGCCAAGTGTCAGTTGTTATTTTCTGCGTGTTTGTAGCTTTTTAGGTTTACAGTACCAAACAAAGTCCAATTACCATAAAACTTTTTTATGATATTTTCTGAACCAAAAGAAGACACCAAAACTTCAGAAGAAGACTGAAGGTTGCACGAAAGAGGCGGCACAAATGAGGGCACACATAGGGGGTAGTCGTGCCCTTTTGTGTGTTGGCCCCTCCTGGCGCCTCCCTATGGCCCTCTCTGGCCTATAAATTCCAATAAATCCCAAAAACCCTAGCGAGCCTCCCGAAACACTTTTTTGGTGCCACAAGTCTCTGTTCCACTATGTGCCCATCTGGAGCCATGTTCGACTGCCCCACCAAAGGGGGGAGTCAGTCACGGAGGGCCTTTACATCAACCTTGTTGCTCCCATGGTGAACTGTGAGTATTCTACCACATACCTACGGGTCTGTAAGTAGTACCTAGATGGCTATCTCTCTTTCTCTCTTGGTGTTCAATACAAAGTTCACCGCATCTTTGTGGTGATCTATTCGATGTAATCTTCCTATGTGGTGCATTTGTTGGGATATGATTAATTGTGGGTTTACGTCCAGATTGTTCAGAAATAATATTAAGTTCCTTGCTGGTCCTTGTTTACATATGCATGATTATATGATAGCTTCGTAATTCTCTCCGATCTATTGAGATAGTTTGGCAAACTAGTTTGATATTTCTTCAGTGGGAGAGGTGCATTGTAGTTGGTTCAATCTGGCGGTGCTCTATATCCTAGTGACATAAAGGGACAAGACACACCTTTGTATTGTTTCCACTAAGGATAAAACGATGGGGTTCATTTATATTGATTGAATCAACTTTGTTGACACCATGTCACTGTTCTCCAAGCATTACTCTGTTTAACTTAATACTCTAGATGCATGCTGGATAGCGACCGATGGGTGGAGTAATAGTAGTAGATGCAAGCATGAGTCGGTCTACTTGCTTACGAGTGTGATGACTATATGTAATGATCATTTCCATGAAGAAAATATTGTAGAACTATACACTTTTCTATCAATTGCCCAACAATAATTTGTTTACCCACCCTATGCCTACTTCGTGAGAGATGCCACTAGGGAAAACTATGGCCCCCGGGTCTATCCACTTATATATTTACAGAATCCTATATTACCTTGTTGTTATTATTAACCTTTTATTTTATTTTACAATTTACAATTATCTACTATCATCTAGACACTTCATTTGCATGCAAATAACTTGTCCAAGGGGATTGACACCCCTCTTTACCTCGTTGGGTGCAAGTTTTTGCTTTTTTGTGTGCACTCGCTGAAGACAGGGGTTACATGCTACTCCTATTGGTACAATAACCTTGGTTCTCATTGAGGGCAATACTTATCTATACTATGTTGCATCACCCACTCCTCTTCGCGGAAAACCCAACGCTGATCACAAGTATCAACCCTCCACTTCGCCTACCTTGCATCCCTCTCCTTGTCCCCATCAGAAGAAGGCACCATGCAAGTCCTATAGGAGATATATGCCCTAGAGGCAATAATAACATTTGTTATTTATCTACAAGTTTGTAATTGATGTTTATGTTCTATCCTATAATTGCAATGGTCCGTGAGTGTCATATCCCAGATTTTCCCCAAATCTGTTATGTTAGAAATTTCATAGGGAATTAAACTTTTCATACCAAAAACCCTTGCATGATTGTTTTCCTAACAAGTTTGAGTGATTGTTTGAGTACGAAGTTGAAATCCAATTTCACCAAGTGAAAACCTAGTTAGAAAATAGGAGTACCCCAAGCATTTAAATATTGTTTGGAAAAAAGTATTTGAAATAAACCCAAGAATATCCAAGTCAAGTTATTTTCCTAGATGATTTGGGTTTGGTTCTTAAACAGAAAATCACTTCAATTCAATTCAAATAAAATGGATTTGAAACCACACATGGCTTTATTTTTAATTTGGTAGGAATTAGGAATCCACATGACCAAATGATGACCTAGACCCCTGTCTATTTTTAAAATTGGGTTTAAAACAACTATGGTTTTGAAAGAAAATTCAAATCCATTTAAAAAGATAAGTACAATAAACATTTGCCCAAAATACCCCAAAAGAAATGTTCCAACATTTCTAAATGTTCAACTTGGAATTTAGAAAGTATGTTCTATTGAAAACATTGAAATTTACATCCTATTTGAATCTGGAAAGAAACAGAAATAGGGGAAAATGGAAAACGGAAAACAGAAAACAGGAAAACAAATTAAAAAGAAAAGACTCAACGAGACCACCCAGCCAGGCCAAGGCCGAGTGGGCCAACCACGTCCCTCTCCCTTCCTCGTCCCTGATCTGCTGCCAGGAGGGACCAACCTGGCAGGGCCGTCCTCCACCTCACGCCAACTACTGATGTCGACTGCGCAACTTTATTCTTGTAGACTATGTTGGGCCTCCAAGCGCAGAGTTTTGTAGGACAATAGCAATTTTCCCTCAAGTGCATGACCTATGGTATATCAGTCTGTGGGAGGTGTAGGATGAACATGGTCTCTCTCAAACAACCCTGCAATCAAATACAAGAAATATCTTGTGTCCCCAACACACCCAATATAATGGCAAATTTTATAGGTGCACTAGTTCGGCGAAGAGACGGTGATACAGGTGCAATATGGATAGTAGAAGTGGGTTTTTGTAATATGAAAATTTAAAAATAGAAAGGTAACAAGTGTAAAACAACGAGCAAAACATTGTATACATTCTTGGAGATAAAGCCTAGGGTTCATACTTTCACTAGTGCAATCTCGGAACAATGCTAACATAGTTGAATCATATGATTATCCCTCAACATGCAACAAAGAATCACTCCAAAGTTCCTATCTAGAAGAAATAGATGAAATTGGTGTCCGTAGTAGAACCACCTCAAAGTTATTCTTTTCGATCAATATTTTAGGATATTCCTATAGGTGTCGCACAAAGCCCTAGAGTTCATACTAGAATAACACCCATGATACATATCAATCAACCCTAATGTCACCTAGATACTCCAATGTCGCCTCAAGTGTCTGTGGGTAAATTATGCGGCATGCATCAAACAACTTCAGATCTATTATATTCAATCCAACAAAATGAACTTCAATGAGCATCCCAAGATTTCTATCGGAGAACGTAGTATGAAAACGTGCAATCAACCCCTACGCATAGATCCCCAAGGTCACCAGAATCCGCAAGTTGATGTCATAACATATATCAAGTAAATCACTCGAATACCCCAAGGTCACTACAGGTATCCGCATGCAAGACATACATCAAGTGTTCTCAAACCAAAATATTCAATCCAACATAATGAGATTTCAAAGGGAAAGATTTAATTCATCACAACAAGATGACAAGGGAAGAAGACCATATGATCCGACTATATTAACAAAGCCCTTGATACATCAAGATCATGACATCTCAAGAAAACTATATATATATATAGAGAGAGAGAGATTTAACACATAGCTACTGGTACATACCCACAGCCCCGAGGGTGAACTACTCCCTCCTCGTCATGGCCTCCGCCGGGATGATGAAGATGGCCACGTAATGATGATTTGCCTCTCCAGCAGGGTACTGGAAAGGCTCCAGATTGGTTTCTCATTAATACAGAGAGTTGCGATGGTGGAGCGGAGAGTCGTTCTTTATTTCTGGTGTTTCAGGGATTTATACGATTTTCTAGCGTTGGAATCACATGCAACAGAGCCACGTGGGCCCCACCACATATTAGGCCGCTGCCTAGGGGGCTGCGCCCTGATGGCTTGTGTCCCATAGGTGGCTCCCCTCTGGTGGTTCTTCACTCCAATATTTCTTATTTACTCCAGAAAAAAACATCAAAAAGTTTCAGGCGATTCCAAGAACTTACATTTTCTGCACAAAAGCAACATCACGGTAATTCTGCTGAAAACAACATCCGTCCGGGTTAGTTCTAAATAAATTATATACCATATAAAATTATTGTAAACATAGCATAATATGGCATGAATACTTCATAAATTATCGATACGTTGGAGACGTATCAGCATCCCCAAGCTCAATTCTTGCTCGTCCTCGAGTAGGTAAATGAGAAAAGAAATAATTTATGAAGTGTTAATGCAAGAATAGTGAATAATTTTGATCTTTGATAAGTTCAGTCACTTTTCTAGCATCATAACTAGCAACTTTTTCTCATGAAAAACATCATGATAGAGTAGCAATCACTTCACTTGTCATGGTTCACACAATTCATTCACTTGAAACTTAACAATCTATGTTCTTGGTCACCAAACAATTTCAATGCATCATGAAGTCTAGTAAGAGCTCCACATACTCAATTACCATATTCTACATATTTAATGATTGCTAATACTCAAGGCATATTTTTAGAACAAACAACATCCATTGAACACATAGAAAGATAGGGGCTTAATTTTTCGCCTCCCAACATACTTATCATGAAGATAATTGTCAACAATAATGAATCATGATCAAATATATTTGACTAGATATATATGTTTGGATCTTTCCCCACCACATGATGCTTGCCACCTAATAGACTGAGGTTGGAACGAGAAGTTTACTCAACATGAATAGGAAATAACATGAAAGTAAATAGATTGTCCCTTCGCAGAGGGGAGCAGTGATTTGCATAGGTACCAGAGCTCATTGTTTAAAACAGAGAGATGAATATGTAATTTTGAGTAATGTGCTTTTCCTATCAACGTCACAACAGACTTTTCAATATCTTCCATGCTAATCAAATTATTGGCGGTTCCCAAACATAATTGAAATTTTACTCCCCCTCCACCATTCAAACACATTCCATGGCTGGCCGAATCCACGATTGCCCTCCAAACAATCAACTTTCTAGGGGGGGTTGTTTGTTTTTTTTTTTATTATGAAGGAGTGGGCATCCTTTTTACCAGCCTCTCTCATGCAATGACAAGTGAATAAACACTCATCTTGAGAATAACTCGCTTAGCATGGAAGATAATGACCGCCCCGTCGCTCCATGAGTGGTACGAGCACATAAAGCGGATGTTTATTTGAAGTTTAGAGGTGGCACATGCAAATTTACTTAGAACTGCAGTGAAATATCATATATAGGTAGGCACGGTGGACTCTCATGGAAGAAACTTGGATCAAGGGTTTGTATGAACAAGTAGTATCTCTACTTATGCGAAGTTTTGGCTAGCAAAAGGTTCTAAAGAAGCACCACATGTTGGAGGGTCCATAACAATATAACTTCTATGCAAATATACACAAACATAACCATTACATTGTCTTCCTTGTCCAACGTCAACTATTTGATCAAGTTTGAAAATAATTAATGGGTATTCACAATCATAAAAGATGTCCATGATAATATATTTGTATGTGAAAGTTCTCTTTCTTATAATAAACATTCATGAATTGCTCATATGTCCAATACAGTGATTGTTAAACTTAAATGGAGTTTTCTTTCTAAACCAAATGTGAACTTGCTACTAATAATATAGCACATTGATAATTTCAGATTTATGATATTTCATTCATTCACAGTTTACTCTTAGGATATAAGTGAAACACGAGAGTAAACATGATACTACTCTAAAAAAGATATAAGTGGAGATCAATGAGCAGTCAAACAATTAAGTAGCTATGTGAGGAATCTCTCTCAATAAAGATTTTCAGATCTGAGATTTTTATTCAAACAGCAAACAAAACAAAAATATCACTCCAAGAATAGGACATATCATGTGGACAAATAGAAATTTAGGCTCAACATAGGCTAACTGATATTTGTTTGATGAAGAGAGATGGCATGCGTAACATCCCCCAGCTTCGATACTTGAGACTTCTTGAAATATTTACTTGGAGTGCCTTTGGCATCCCCAAGCTTGAGCTTTCGTATCTTGTTCAATCCTCCCATATCCTGGTCCCATTTAAGTCTCAAAAACATCATCCACAAAAAAGTTGAAAAGAACTCGTGAGATAGGTTAGTGCACATCATAATAAATCAACTCTTTATGTACTTGCCAAGACAAGTTTTATAATATTTTTCAAACATTATCTACTGTATACTATCATTTCAAAATTTTATATCTACCAATATAAATCATGAAAACTATAGGAGAAGTAGATAACAAAACTATGACAACAATCTGTCTAAACAGGATAGTCTGTAGCAATTAATTTACAAAGTGCACTTATGTATATCTAAAGATTATGAAAAATTAGGAAATGATAAAGGATTTATATAAAAATATTGTGTAAAATTTTCACAGACTTTCCACGTTCCAGTAAAATATGAAAATTAAAGCACTACAGCAAAAGTTTGTGTTTTAACACATCACACATCAACACAAGCAATTCAAGCATTCTAAAGGAAATTCTTGGAACTTTTCATTGATTTTTTTATAAATAACATATAACAGAGAAAAATAGAATAAAATTACGCTCCAAGCAAAACACATATCATGTGACGAATAAAAATATAGCTCTAAGTAAGATATACCGATAATGTTGGAGGCGAAAGAGGGGATGCCTTCCGCCTTCCGAGGCATCCCCAAGCTTAGACGCTTGAGTCTTCCTTCGATATTACCTTGGGGTGCCTCGTGCATCCCCAAGATTAGTTTCTTGCTTCTCCTTATTCACCTCATATCGTCATCTCATCCAAAACTTGAAAACTTCAATTAGACAAAACTTAACGGAACTTCGTGAGATGAGTTAGTATAATAAAGAAAGAGCATTCACTTAGGTACTGTCAAGACAAGATTCATAATTTTCATCACATAATAACTATTGTATTATAACATTCTCTTAATTTATATCACTCAATATAAGCTATAGAAACACTTGAAACAAGCAAACTATGCATGCAAAACAGAATCTGTCAAAAACAAAACAGTCTGTGAACATCTAAATGAACACCATACTTCTCTGACTCTAAAAATTCTGAAAAATTACGACAATGCAGAGAATTTGCATATCAAGAATTTTTAAAAATTTCAGATTTTTTTGACGCTCCAGTAAAATCAGATAAATTCTGCACTGTATGTAAATGTTTATGTTTTTTGCACAAAATCAAACTAACAAGTTTCCACACTATCCCAAAGGCTTTACTTGGCACTTTATTGAAATAAAAGACACAAAACAAGATTAATACACAATGTTAATCATGGTAACACATAAAAACAGAAATTAAAAGTGTTGGGTTGTCTCCCAACAAGCGATTTTCTTTAATGCATTCTAGCTAGGCATGATGATTTCAATGATGCTCACATAAAAAGTAGTAATTCAAACATGCAAGACAGCACCATGAATCACATCACAAGAACATTTAAGTCTAACTCACTTCATATGCATAGGGATTTTGTGAGCCAACAATTTATGGGAGCAAGAATCACCTAGCATAGGAAGGCAAAACAAGTGCAACTTCAAAACTTTGAACACATAGAGAGGAAACTTGATATTATTGCAATATCTACAAGTATATGTTCCTCTCTCATAATAATTCTCAGTAGCATCATGAAGTAATTCCACAATATAACTATCACATAAATCATTCTTTTCATGATGCACAATCATAGAATTTTTATTAACTACCCACACAAGCAAAATTCTTCTCATTCAACGTAGTGGGAGCAAACTCAACAAAATAACTATCATGAGGTACTTGATTGACATAACCACTTTCAATATTAAAATAATGATGACAATTTTCATGGTTGTAATTACTATTTATAGCATACATTTCATCAAAATAATAATCATACATAGGAGGAATTCTATCATCAAAACTTGGGGCACTGAAAATATCATATTCATCAAACATAGGATCCCCAAGCTTGTGGCTTTGCATATCATTAGCATAATGGATATTCAGAGAATTAATACTAGAAACATTGCAATCATGATCATAATTCAAGGAATTCTCCTTAAGTATTTTCATAAATTCTTCCTCTACCAATTGAGCACAATTTTCCGAACCATCATTTTCACGAAAGACATTATAAAGACGACAATTGATGCAACCTAAACTCCATTTTTTGTAGTTTTCTTTTATAAAACCAAACTAGTGAAAAACAAGAAACTAAAAGATTTAATTGCAAGATCTAAATATATAACTTCAAGCACTCACCTCCCCTGCAACGGCGCCATAAAATGGCTTGATGTCTACTACACAACTTTATTCTTGTAGACTATGTTGGGCCCCCAAGCGTAGGGTTTTGTAGGACAGTAGCAATTTCCCCTCAAGTGGATGACCTAAGGTTTATAAATATGTGGGAGGTGTAGCATGAATATGGTCTCTCTCAAATAACCATGCAATCAAATACAAGAAATCTCTTGTGTCTCCAACACAACCAATACAATGGAAAATTGTATAGGTGCACAAGTTTGGCGAAAAGATGGTGACACAAGTGCAATATGCATAGTAGATATATGTTTTTATAATATGAAAATATAAAAACACCAAAGAAACAAGTGTAAAACAGCGAGTAAAACATTGTATAAATGCTTGGAAATAAGGCCTAGGGTTCATACTTTCACTAGTGCAATCTCCCAACAATGCTAACATAGTTGAATCATATGATCATCCCTCAACATTCAACAAAGAATCACTCCAAAGTTCCTATCTAGCGGAGAACAAATAGATGAAATTGGTGTAGGTAGTAGAGCCACCTCAAAGTTATTCTTTCCAATCAATCTTTTGGGATATTCCTGTAAGTGTCACAAACAGCCCTAGAGTTCGTACTAGAATAACCCCTAGATACATATCAATCAACCCTAATGTCACCCAGATACTCCAATATCACCTCAAGTATCCATGGGTAGATTATGCGACATGCATCAAACAACTTCAGATCTATCATATTCAATCCAACACAAAGAACTTCAAGGGGCACCCCAAGATTTCTATCGGAAAACATAGTATGAAAACGTGCAATCAACCCCTATGCATAGATCCCCAAGGTCACTAAAATACGCAAGTTGATGCCATAACATATATCAAGTGAATCAATTGAATGCCCCAATGTAACTATGGTTCATGCACATGCAAGACATACATTAAGTGTATTCAAACCAAAATATTCAATCCAACATAACGATATCTCAAAGGGAAGATTCAATTCATCACAATAAGATGACCAGGGAAGAACACCATGTGATTCAACTATATTAGCAAAGCCTGTGATACCTCAAGATCGTGACATATCAAGAACATGAGAGAGAGATTGAATACATAGCTACTAGTACATACCCTCAGCCCCAAGGGTGAAATACTCCCTCCTCGTCATGGCCTCCGCCGAGATGAGGAAGATGGCCACAGGATGATGATTTGCCTCTCCGGCAGGGTACTAGTAAGGCACTAGATTGGTTTTTCGTCGATATAGAGAGTTGCGGCGGCGGAGCGGAGAATATCTCTTTATTTCCGGGGTTTCTGGGATTTATAGAATTTTTCAACGTTGGAATCACGCGGAACGGAGCCATGTGGGCCCCCTAGGCCGCACCCTGATGGTTTGTGGCCCACAGGTGGCTCCCCGCCAGTGGTTCTTCGCTCCAATATTGCTTATTACCGACGGAAAAAATTATCAAAAAGCTTCAGGTGATTTCGAGAACTTTCAATTTCTGCACAAAAACAACACCACGCTAATTCTGTTGAAAACAGCGTCTATCCGGGTTAGTCCTAAATAAATCTTGTAAAGTGCATAAAATCCATATAGAAGTATTGTAAACATAGGTGAATATGGCATGAGTACTTCATAAATTATCGATACGTTGGAGACGTATCAACTACCTGCACATGTCTTCGCACACGCACACACATACCCTGACGCCACGTCGTGCACATCCGCAAACTTCAACCATGCCCACACCCATGAAATTGCCCTATAAGAACCCAAACCACTCTCTCATTTTCCCCAGCTCATGACACCGGAGGTCGTCAAGCCACGCCACGGCGAACGCCCACCATCTGCCTGTGCCCTAGCTGCCTCTGGCCTAATTTTGGTAGGCGCAGCCATCCCCTCGACCAACCCATACCACCACTGCAACCACCGCACGCGAACACACCCCATAAACACCTTCACCGAGCCCAAGACCCCATGGGCTCCTGAGCCCACCGGCAACAGAACCTCACAGCCGCCCCGATGTCGTCTCCAGTGAGGTGAGTACATTTTTTTCCTCATGGCAATGTCCCTTGCGCCCCCCTCGCTCTCCCGCACCCTCCTGGCCCTTTGCTTTGTCCAGAAGCACCCGAAATCATTGACTGCATCAACACCCAAAGCCGTTCGCCGTTGCACGAACTCTCGCGAGCATGCCACGCTTGCTAGCACCGTCCTCGATGACCAGGGCGTGCACTAGAGGGACCGCGACATCGCCCCATGCCCATGTGTGCCCTCCAACATCACTTAAACCTATTAGAACTCTCGAAACTACCTCACCGGAGGCCAACACCGTCCTCCCTGACAATTCTCGCGCATCTCTGGTGACCTAACCCCAGTGAGGACCCTCTTTTCTAAGTCATAACAGTTGGATCCAGATCCAACACACCCCACGTGTCCACTTAAACCCTGAACCGCTACCCTCTACGTTTTTGTTGTCCAATATTTAAAGCCTGTAGTAAACGCGCCTCAGCCAATCGAAACCCACCACAAGGCAACCCTAGCCGTTAGATTCTTCTATTAATTAAATTGAACTAAACTTGTAAAGAAAACCCTCTGAATTTGGAACCTTCAAATATAATTATCTGAAGTCCAAATTCAATGAAACTTTTGGCGGAGTGACCCATCTGAAGTCTAGTTTCACCGTGTCAAAAAATTACACTTTTGAAAATTCAAAGTCAAACAGAATGAATTCAAACAGAATCTGAAGATGGTATTTGATTAAATTTTAAAAAACTTACATAAATTATGGGATGATATATAATTCAAATTGAACTTAGTGAAACCAAATATGAATTATAAACTCAATTCAATTTAAATTGAAATAAGAGGAACCCTAATGCAAACGAATTGAATTAGAAGCGAGACGAGGTTATCGATTTCACACCTTAGTGCATTCAAGCTCATGAAAGGTCAACAAATTTGAATTTTCATTCAAAATTGAACATGAACTTGGCTATCCAAGGCTCATAGACCTTGACTCTGTCGTTAAGATTCTTTGGATAGAAACTGACAACCACAACCTAATATCACATAATCCTTATGTGATGAACCCTTATTGAAACTTGCGTGTGAACCCTTATGTCACATGTATTCCAAATGAAAACCACCATGTTATTTTCCAAAATCTTACGAGTTAAGCCGGACAAATGATCTCACATCACAACAACAGTGACACCATGCCCACCTATTGGTTGTGTGATGGTATTGTGTGGTTGTTCATGAATGCTCTTTACTTACATTAGATTTTTACGGAGAGCAAAACATGTTGATAAAGAATCGTGAGAGTAAAGGATCATCCATGTAGGCAACTAGAACCCTTGATCATAACCTATGTTTTTCATGCATTGTAGTTGATTTACAACTAGTTATCCCTTACAGGATTTTACAGTGTGCTTGACATTCAAGTAGTTGATTAGGTCCATTCTACCATGACCTTGTAACGCATGCAGCTTCTCGAGGAATCAACTCCGGTCATGGCACCACATTGAAGAGGCTGGCCGGCCCTTCGCATGGCCTTGCAGCGGCTATATAAGCCGCACTCTGCTGCCGTCCACATTGCCTCCTCCTCCTCCCCTCTCTCCGCACATCCCCTTTGCGCTTTCCGTAGCCCAACCGTGGCGTCCAAATCGGATGTCGCGTGAAGGAAGAGCACATCTCGCTACTACAATGCGCATGAAGGAGGAGCGGCTCTATCTGCCGCTCGACGTGTGAAGGAGGAGCGTCTCTCCCTGCTTTGTGGCTTCAAGGTGGAGCGCCACTTGCCGCATCTTGTGCCCAATGCGACCGCGAAAGCACGTGGTCGACTTCGGCACTATCTCGGTGGCAGCAACAGTGACAACTCTTCGTCGTCCTGGAGCGCCATAACAACGCAGGAGTACGAAGAAATGGAGCGGTGCCGGCGGGACAGGTGCAATGCAGCGCACCGGTTGGAGTTCGTTGACTCCGACGTTCCTCCACCACACATCGTGGCGGACCTGGATCTGGCGTACGCATGAACTTTGGACTGCTCCGTGATGAAGGCGATGAAGAGAAAGTGTCGTCTCCGCCACCTTGATGGGGAGATGGCCAGGTATGGCGAGGGGTGGTCTCGCGTTGACATCTCTATCGCCAATTTCACCTCCTCCAAGGTTCGCGACCTCTCCCCCCACCCACATCTTTGGTGTCCACGCCCGCCCTGCACATGACGCGGGACGAAGTGGAGAGGATCATCCGCGAGCGACAAATGACAGCAGGGATGCCCTATAGCGATGCCACACCTTCCGCCGCCCGAAGCCGACGACTCCGACTCCGACGATAGAGAGGGCGATGATGAAGGAGGAGGAGCCAACTACAACCTGACATGGCGTATGAATTCACTATCAAATATAGGGTAGTTCAAAGTTTTTAGTTCACTGGATGAAATATCATCCGGTTTTATGTACGGATTATCCTATTTCTAATGAAATATGTCGTGTTCATATCAAAATTCGTCTGGTTTGCACGAATTTCATCCGGCTGGTTCGAACTGTTGTTAAGATGTATGTGACTATGGTTGAATAGTGTCCTCCTGCATCTGTGTCCACAGACTGATGCCCCCTGTCCACAGACGGATGGAGGAGAAAGTATGCAGATCACCATTGGAGATGCCCTTACTGCTCCCGACCCTTGTCACCTGCGCCAGCGACGAGCCCGTCAGATATTACTGCTCCCGATGTTTTGTCGGCGGTCTCACCCGACGCTAAGCACATATTCACCAAGGGTTTGTTTTGTTGCCTACATAAGGTCCGACATGGCATATGGGGGAAGGAAATGGGTCATTTGGTTACCTGCATGCAATATTCGGCCTGCATCACACGAACTTTAAAGCACCTCCGAGCCAGGCCCAGCAGCGACGAAAGAATCGACAGTTTCTCCAAAGAAAGGCATGGGTGATGCGTAGAGAGCACACATGGGTGGGGCCCTTGCACGAAAAGAGTTTGGAGGGATGCGAGTTGTATACATGCTTCTTCTTCTACCTCCAGTAAGCTCCTCCCTAATATCCTTTCTACATGCTTCCCTCTAAATTACACAACGGTGCTTCGATTCGAGATAAGCTCTACACGAAAAATATGTGCATCGATGTTACGATTCCATTTTCGCGACCGTTTCGTAGTTTCGTCGACCATAAATTCTTAATTTTGTGTTCACGTTTGGAGCTATTTTGGATAAATTTTGTCAAATTCGTTGCGCACGGTCGACCATTTGAAATTTCCTTTGACCGATAGCTTCAGCTCGCAGTTCCACACGACGCTCGTGTTGCAAGTTTTCTATTTTGATGATTATTTATATCGGTCTTCTCTCCTTGATTCGCCATGACACACATATCTGTCTCAGAGCCCTCATATTAACCATTTCGACGTTGGTGTCGTTCCCTTTGACCTCCTTACCCGTATCCTATACTACACTGGATTCGTTTCCGGCGTCGGTCATCTCGGCCTCCTCTTTATCGTCCTACTACACTAACGTTGCCATGGCGCGGGCACTACATTTCTCTGCAGCGATGAAGCTAGCAACTAGTTAGTGACGGCGCCGACGGGGTCGCTCGTGCATGACTATGTGCTCGTCGTGTCGGATGTGGAGCAACGATCACCGTCCATCGTAATCTCCATGGTCTGACACACACTGGATTTGTCCTCTCTCATCCTGTACCTCACGCTCCTCCACACGAACTTTTTGTGCGATAGCATTAAGGAGGAAAATATGTCTATATTTGTGTATCCTTTCAGGATCATTAACTTTGGGTAATAAAATAATCTCACCAAATTTTAAGCGAAACAAATCGAGTTGGCCAACATGTAGGTAGCTAAATAGTAGTAGGATATCCGGTTTGATGACTTCTTAGAAGCTCTGATAGAACTCTATGGGAAAACCATCCAGATCCGGGGCTTTGTTGTGCTCCATTAGAAAAATCGCCTTTCTAACTTCCTCCTCGGAGTATGGAGCTATTAGAAGGTTGTTTTCCTCATCAGAGACCCAGGGGGTGTCATCTGTTCGGGATGCATCCATCGAGAAGTTTCCTACCTTTGGGGCTCCGAACATATTTCTTATAATATTTATTGATATAAGATTTAAGTTTCTCATGCCCCCCAATCATGCCCTCACCTATTGCAGGGATGAATAAGCTTTTTCCGGTGTCTGCCATTGGCGACTCCATGGAGATATCTAGTATTCGGATCACATTTGAGGACAAATTGAGAGTTAGAATGTTAGTACCATTTGAGTTCCTTCTCATGCAACATACTAGCTATATGTGCATTCGATCGACTCTTGATCTCGATTTCATGCTCAGATAGAGGTATAACCTCTTTCAAAGCTTCTAATCCATCAATGATGGATGAAAGGCGAAGCTTCTCCTTTTGAGGATACTCACTGTATGCCTAGCCCAACCACCAAGGTATTTACGCAATGCACTCAGTTTGTTATTCCATTTGAGTATTCGGGTGATGCTCGCCAACCAGTTTCTGTCGTACCTCCTTGACCATGTCATGAAAGCCATCCCCAAGCAACCAACCAAGTTTGAACTTGAACTTGCGTATGTGTTGTGGTGGTGGAAAAACAATAGTTAGGAGAATGTTTGTGGGTATGATATGGCCCCGATGCGAGGTAGAGCACGAACAGACACCATAGGAATTTTAGATTGTCAGTCTGTATCCATTAGAATGTGATCTAGTTTCTCATATCATGGAAACCTCTCGCAAATCTAGACTGTCGATGATGATATGTCTCAAACGTATCTACTTTTCCAAACAGTTTTGCTCTTGTTCCTAATTGGCATGATTTGACTAAAACTAATCTGGACCTACGTTGTTTCCAGCAGAATTACCTTGGTGTTAATTTTGTGCAAAAATAAAAGTTCTCGAAATTGGACGAAACTTGGCGAGGAATTTTTATTCAATAAATGAAAAATAATTGAGTCAACACCTGCTGGAGGGATTGGATGAAACTTGGCGAGGAATTTTTATTCAATAAATGAAAAATAATTGAGTCAACACCTGCTGGAGGGGGCCCACTAGCCGCCTACCAGGGTGCGGGACGCGCAAATCCACCCCCACTAACAAACCACCTAGGTCAGATGGATTCACGGGGCGATTTTATGTCACATGTTGGGATATCATAAAATGTGATTTCATGTGTGCTCTCGATTGTTTCTTCTATGGCAATATGCGAGGAATGCACACCATTAGCAAAGCCCTACTCACCCTCCTGCCCAAGAAAGATGGGGCGATTGAGATATCTGATTTCAACCTGTCAGTCTGGTACTTGGGGCAATCGAATTTTGACAAAATTCTATCAGTGTGGATCACAGACTACCTACCTCACCTTGTGGGGATGCAATAGAGTGTTCGTATGCGGGAGATCGCTTCATGACAACTTTATGCTCGTTCAGTGCATGGCTAAGAAGTTTAACATGTCGAAACAACTAGCGGACCTGATTAAGCTAGACATATCGAAAGCTTTTGATATGGTTCAATGGCCTTTCATCATCAAAGTACTGTGGAAACTGGGTTTTGTCCCACGGTGGATGTCTTGGATACTAGGCCTTCTCTCCATCGCATTGACCAGGATCTTACTAAACGACATTTTGGGAGCCCTAATCCTCAACCGCATGGGCCTGAGACAAGGTGGATCTCTCTCTCCCATGCTCGTTATTATGATGCTTGAGCCACTTCATCCCTTGTTTCACTTCGCGGATAATTGGGGGGCATCGTCACCCCATTATCTACAAGAGGCCCTAACCAGAGGGTGTCATTCTTCGCGGATGATGTTTTGCTTTTCATCAAGACGAAGATCCAAGACTTGGACCGGTGCATGAGAATTTTGGAGTTTTTGGGTGGGGCCTCTAGCTTACAGAGCAACATGACAAAAACATCAAACATGCCCATTAGTGTTGGGAGACGTAGTAGTAAATCAAAAAAATTCCTATGATCACCAAGATCTATCCATGGAGAAACCAGCAACGAGTGGGGAGAGATTGCATCTTCATACCTTTGAAGATCGCTAAGCGGAAGCGTTACAAGAACGCGGTTGGTGGAGTCGTACTCGCAGCGATTCAGATCGCGGTGGATTCTGATCTTAGCGCAGAACAAGAGTGCCTCCGCGTTCAACACACGTGCAGCCCGATGATGCCTCCTATGCCTTGATCCAGCAAGGAGGAAGGAGAGGTTGAGGGAGAGCTCCAGCATCACGACGGCGTGGTGACGGTGGAGCTACGTGGACTCCGGCAGGGCTTCGCCAAGCGCTACGGAGAACGAGGAAGAGGAAGGGTAGGGCTGTGCCGAGAGAGAGAGAAGTCGTGTCTCAAAACAGCCCAAACCCTTGCATATATATAGGAGGAGGGATAGGGAGGGCTGCCTTGGCCCCTCCTCCAAGGAGGAGAGGTTCGGCCGAACTAGGGGGAGAGTCCACCTCCCACAAGGGAGGTGGATCTCCTCCTTTTCAAACTCCTTTGCCCTATCTCCTTATCTCCAGCCGCATGGGCCCTTCCAGAAGGTATTGGGCTGGCACACCTCCTCAAAGAGCCCACGAAGTCCTATGGTCGTCACACCCCTCCCGGAGGTCCTCCGGCACCCTCTCGGCACTCCCGGTACACTACCGATGAGCCCGAAAACTTTCCGATGACCAAAATTGGACTTCCTATATATCGATCTTTACCTCCGGACCATTCCAAAGCTCCTCGTGACGTCCGAGATCTCGTACGGGACTCCGAACAACCTTCAATAATCACGTATACCATTTCCCTATAACCCTAGTGTCATCGAACATTAAGTGTGTAGACCCTACGGGTTCGGGAGACATGTAGACATGACCGAGACACCTTTCCGGTCAATAACCAACAGCGGGATCTGGTTACCCATGTTGGATCCCACATGCTCCACGATGATCTCATCGGATGAACCACGATGTCGGGCATTCAATCAATCCCGTATACAATTCCCTTTGTCTATCGGTATGATACTTGCCCGAGATTCGATCGTCGGTATCCCTATACCTTGTTCAATCTCGTTACCGGCAAGTCTCTTTACTCGTTCCGTAATACATCATCCCCTGGCTAACTCCTTAGTCACATTGAGGTCATTATGATGATGTCTTACCGAGTGGGCCCAGAGATACCTCTCCGTCACATAGAGTGACAAATCCCAGTCTCGATTTGTGCCAACCCAACAGACACTTTCGGAGATACCCGTAGTGCACCTTTATAGCCACCCAGTTACTTTGTGATGTTTGGCACACCCAAAGCATTCCTACAATATCCGGGAGTTACACAATCTCATGGTCTAAGGAAACGATAATTGACATTGAAAAGCTTCAACAAACGAACTACACGATCTTGTGCTATGCTTAGGATTGGGTCTAGTCCATCACATCATTCTCCTAATGATGTGATCCCGTTATCAACGACATCCAATGTCCATGGTCATGAAACTGTGACCATCTATTGATCAACGAGGTAGCCAACTAGAGGTTCACTAGGGACTTGTTGTGGTCTATGTATTCACACATGTATTACGGTTTCCGGTTAACACAATTATAGCATGAACAATAGACAATTATCATGAACTAGGAAATACAATAATAACCATTTTATTATTGCCTCTAGGGCATATTTCCAATAGTCTCCCACTGGCACTAGAGTCAATAATCTAGTTACATTATGATGAATCGAACACCCATAGCATTCTGGTGTTGATCATGTTTTGCTTGTGAGAGAGGTTTAGTCAACGGATCTGCGACATTCAGATCCGTATGCACTTTACAAATATCTATCTCTCCCTCCTGAATATAATCACGGATGGAGTTGAAGTGGCACTTGATGTGTCTTGTCTTCTTGTGAAACCTGGGCTCCTTCGCAAGGGCAATAGCTCCAGTGTTGTCACAGAATAGAGTCATCGGGCCTGACGCGCTTGGAATTACTCCTAGGTCGATGATGAACTCCTTCATCCAGACTCCTTCCTTTGCTGCTTCTGAAGCAGCTATGTACTCCGCTTCACATGTAGATGCCGCCACAACGCTTTGCTTGCTGCTGCACCAGCTGACTGCCCCTCCGTTCAAAATATACACGTATCCGGTTTGCGACTTGGAGTCGTCCGGATCTGTGTCGAAGCTACCATCGACGTAACCCTTTACGACAAGCTCTTCGGCACCTCCATATACGAGAAACATGTCCTTTGTCCTTTTCAGGTACTTTAGGATATTCTTGACCGCTGTCCAGTGTTCCGCTCCGGGATCACTTTGGTACCTCCCTACCAAACTTATGGCAAGGTTCACATCAGCTCTGGTACACAACATGGCATACATAATAGAGCCTATGGCTGAAGCATAGGGGATGACACTCATCTCTTCTCTATCTTTTGCCGTGGTCGGGCATTGAGTCGTACTCAATCTCACACCCTGTAACACAGGTAAGAACCCCTTCTTGGACTGATCCATATTGAACTTCTTCAATATCTTTTCAAGGTATATACTTTGTGAAACACCTATGAGGTGTCTCGGTCTATCTCTATAGATCTTAATACCTAATATGTAAGCAGCTTCTCCAAGGTCCTTCATTGAAAAACACTTATTCAAGTAGGCCTTTACACTTTCCAAGAGTTCTATATCATTCCCCATTATCAGTATGTCATCCACATATAATATGAGAAATGCTATAGAGCTCCCACTCACTTTGTTGTAAATACAAAGTTCTCCATAAACCTGTACAAACCCAAACGCTTTAATCACCTCATTAAAGCGAATGTTCCAACTCCGAGATGCTTGCACCAACCCATAGATGGAGCGCTGGAGCTTGCATACTTTGTTAGCATCTTTAGGATCGACAAAACCTTCCGGCTACATCATATATAGTTCTTCCTTAAGGAAACCATTAAGGAATGCCGTTTTGACGTCCATTTGCCAGATCTCATAATCATAAAATGCGGCAACTGCTAACATGATTCGGACAGACTTTAGCATCGCTATGGGTGAGAAAGTCTCATCGTAGTCAACTCCTTGAACTTGTCGATAACCCTTAGCGACAAGCCGAGCCTTATAGACAGTTACATTACCATCCGCGTCAGTCTTCTTCTTAAAGATCCATTTATTTTCAATGGCTCGCTTCTCAACAGGCAAGTCCACCAAAGTCCACACTTTGTTCTCATACATGGATCCTATCTCGGATTTCATGGCTTCAAGCCATTTGTTGGAATCCGGGCCCGCCATCGCTTCTTCATAGTTCGAAGGTTCACCGTTGTCTAACAACATGATCTCCAGGACAGGGTTGCCGTACCACTCTGGTGCAGAACGTGTCCTAGTGGACCTTCGACGTTCAATAGTAACTTGATCTGAAGTTTCATGATCATCATCATTAACTTCCTCTCCAGCCGGTGTAGGCTCCACAGAAACAACTTCCTGTGTTGCGCTACTCTCCGGTTCGAGTGGAGGTACAATTACCACATCAAGTTCTATTTTCCTCCCACTTACTTCTTTTGAGAGAAACTCTTTCTCGAGAAAGGATCCATTCTTGGCAACAAAGACTTTGCCCTCGGATCGTAGGTAGAAGGTATACCCAATAGTATCTTTGGGATATCCTATGAAGACGCACTTTTCCGCTTTGGATTCGAGCTTCTCAGGTTGAAGTTTCTTCACATAAGCATCGCATCCCCAAACTTTTAGAAACGACAGCTTAGGTTTCTTTCCAAACGATAATTCATACGGTGTTGTCTCAATGGATTTTGATGGTGCCCTATTTAAAGTGAATGCGGCAGTCTCTAATGCATATCCCCAAAATGATAGTGGTAAGTCGGTAAGAGACATCATAGATCGTACCATATCTAATAGAGTGCGATTACGATGTTCGGACACACCATTTCACAAAGGTGTGCCAGGCGGCGTGAGTTGTGAAACAATTCCACATTTCCTTAGGTGCGTGCCAAACTCGTGACTTAAATATTCTCCGCCTTGATCAGATCGTAAGCACTTTATTTTCCTGTCACATTGATTCTCTACCTCACTCTGAAATTCCTTGAACCTTTCAAAAGTTTTAGACTTATGTTTCATTAAGTGGACATACCCATATCTACTCAAGACATCAGTGAGGGTGAGAACATAACGGTAGCCACCACGAGCCTCAGCACTCATTGGACCGCATACATCGGTATGTATTATTTCCAACAAGTCAGTTGCTCGCTCCATTGTTTCGGAGAATGGAGTCTTGGTCATCTTGCCCATGAGGTATAGTTCGCACGTGTCAAATGATTCGAAATCAAGAGACTCCAAAAGTCCATCAGTATGGAGCTTCTTCATGCGTTTGACACCAATATGACCAAGGCGGCAGTGCCACATGTAAGTGGGACTATCGTTATCAACCTTACACTTTTTGGTACTCACACTATGGACATGTGTAACATCACGTTCGAGATTCATCAAAAATAAACCATTGACCAGCGGGGCATGACCATAAAACATTTCTCTCATATAAATAGAACAACCATTATTCTCAGATTTAAATGAGTAGCCATCTCGCATCAAGCGAGATCCAGACATAATGTTCATGCTCAAAGCTGGTACTAAATAACAATTATTAAGGTTTAACACTAATCCCGAAGGTAGATGTAGAGGTAGCGTGCCGACGGCGATCACATCGACCTTGGAACCATTCCCGACGTGCATCGTCACCTCGTCCTTTGCCAGCCTCCGCTTATTCCGCAGCTCCTGCTTGGAGTTACAAATGTGAGCAACTTCACCGGTATCAAATACCCAGGAGCTACTACGAGCGTTGGTTAGGTACACATCAATAACAAGTATATCACATATACCTTTCACGTTGTCGTCCTTCTTATCCGCTAAGTACTTGGGGCAGTTCCGCTTCCAGTGACCGGTACCCTTGCAATAAAAACACTCAGTCTCAGGCTTGGGTCCATTCTTGTTCTTCTTCTTCTGGAAAACTTGTTTACCGGGCGCGGCAACAGCTTTGCCTTCCTTCTTGAAGTTCTTCTTACCCTTGCCTTTCTTGAAACTAGTGGTCTTATTCACCATCAACACTTCATGCTCCTTTTTGATCTCGACCTCTGCTGATTTCAGCATCGAGTACAACTCAGGAATGGACTTCTCCATCCCTTGCATGTTGTAGTTCATCACAAAGCTCTTGTAGCTAGGTGGAAGAGACTAGAGGATTCTGTCAATGACCGAGTCATCCGGGATATTAACTCCCAGCTGAGTCAAGCGGTTGTGTAGCCCAGACATCTTGAGGATGTGCTCACTGACAGAATTATTCTCCTCCATCTTACAGCTGAAGAACTTGTCGGAGACGTCATATCTCTCGACCCGGGCATGAGCTTGGAATACCAGTTTCAGCTCTTGGAACATCTCATATGCTCCGTGTTGCTCAAAACACTTTTGGAGCCCCGGTTCTAAACTGTAAAGCATGCCGCACTGAACAAGGGAGTAATCATCGCAGCGAGAATGCCAAGCGTTCGCAACGTCTTCCTCTACTAGGAGAAGGGGTGGGTCACCTAGTGGTGCATCAAGGACATACAATTTCTTGGAAGCTATGAGGATGATCCTCAAGCTACGGACCCAGTCCGCATAGTTGCTTCCATCATCTTTCATCTTGATTTTCTCTAGGAACGCATTGAAATTGAGGGTGACATTCGCGTTGGCCATTGGATCTACAATATAGATTGTAAAGATAATTTTAGACTAAGTTCATGATAATTAAGTTCACATAATCAAATTATTTAATGAACTCCCACTTAGATAGACATCTCTCTAATCATCCAAGTGACACATGATCCATGTCAACTAGCCCGTGTCAGATCATCACGTGAGACGGACTAGTCATCCATGGTGAACATCTCCATGTTGATCGTATCTTCTATATGACTCATGTTCGACCTTTCGGTCTTCCGTGTTCCGAGGCCATGTCTATACATGCTAGGCTCATTAAGTCAACCTAAGTGTTCCGCGTGTGTAAATCTGGCTTACACCCGTTGTATACGAACGTTAGAACCTATCACACCCGATCATCTTGTGGTGCTTCGGAACGACGATCCTTAGCAACGGTGCACAGTTAGGGTGAACACTTCTCTTGAAATTTTATTGAAAGATCATCTTATTTACTACCGTCGTTCTAAGAAAATAAGATGTAAACATGATAAACATCACATGCAATCAATATAGTGACATGATATGGCCAATATCATCTTGCTCCTTTGATCTCCATCTTCGGGGCACCATGATCATCACTGTCACCAGCACAACACCATGATCTCCATCATCATGATCTCCAGCATCGTGTCTTCATGAAGTTGTCTTGCCAACTATTACTTCTACTACTATGGCTAACGTTTAGCAATAAAGTAAAGTAATTACATGGCATTTATGATTGACACGCAAGTCATACAATAAAATAAGACAACTCCTATGGCTCCTGCCGGTTGTCATACTCATCGACATGCAAGACGTGAATCCTATTACAAGAACATGATCAATCTCATACATCACAATGCATCACATCACATTCTTTGGCCATATCACATCACAAGGCATATGCTGCAAAAGAAAGTTAGACGTCCTCTAATTTGTAGTTTGCAAGTTTTTACGTGGCTGCTATAGGTTTCTAGCAAGAACGTTTCTTACCTACGCCAAAACCACAACGTGATATGCCAATTGCTATTTACCCTTCATAAGGACCCTTTTCATCGAATCCAATCCGACTAAGGTGGGAGAGACAGCCACCCGCTAGCCACCTTATGCAACAAGTGCATGTCAGGCGGTGGAACCAGTCTCACGTAAGCATACGTGTAAAGTCGGTCCGGGCCGCTTCATCCCACAATACCGCCGAATCAAGATAAGACTAGTAGTGGTAATAATATTAACAAAATTGACACCCACAACAACTTGTGTTCTACTCGTGCATAGATTCTACGAATAGACCTAGCTCATGATGCCACTGTTGGGAGACGTAGTAGTAAATTAAAAAATTTCCTACGATCACCAAGATCTATCCATGGAGAAACCAGCAACGAGTGGGGAGAGATTGCATATTCATACCTTTGAAGATCGCTAAGCGGAAGCGTTACAAGAACGCGGTTGGTGGAGTCGTACTCGCAGCGATTCAGATCGCAGCGATTCAGATTCAGATCGCTAAGCGGAAGCCTCCGCGTTCAACACACGTGCAGCCCGATGATGCCTCCTACGCCTTGATCCAGCAAGGAGGAAGGAGAGGTTGAGGGAGATCTCCGGCATCACGACGGCATGGTGACGGTGGAGCTACGTGGACTCCGGCAGGGCTTCGCCAAGCGCTACGGAGAACGAGGAAGAGGAAGGGTAGGGCTGCGCCGAGAGAGAGAGAGAGAGAAGTCGTGTCTCAAAACAGCCCAAACCCTTGCATATATATAGGAGGAGGGAGATGGAGGGCTGCCTTGGCCCCTCCTCCAAGGAGGAGAGGTTCGGCCGAACTAGGGGGAGAGTCCACCTCCCACAAGGGAGGTGGATCTCCTCCTTTTCAAACTCCTTTGCCCTATCTCCTTATCTCCAGCCGCATGGGCCCTTCCGGAAGGTCTTGGACAGCACAATATGGGATGGAACACCTCCTCTAAGGGCCCACGAAGTCCTATGGTCGTCACACCCCTCCCGGGGGTCCTCCGGCACCCTCCCGGCATTCCCGGTACACTACCGATGAGCCCGAAAACTTTCCGATGACCAAAACTAGACTTCCTATATATCAATCTTTACCTACGGACCATTATGGAGCTCCTCGTGACATCCGGGATCTCATCCGGGACTCCGAACAACCTTCGCTAATCACGTATACCATTTCCCTATAACCCTAGCATCATCGAACCTTAAGTGTGTAGACCCTACGGGTTCGGGATACATGTAGACATGACCGAGACACCTCTCCAGTCAATAACCAATAGCGGGATCTTGATACCCATGTTGTCTCCCACATGCTCCACGATGATCTCATCGGATGAACCACAATGTCGGGGATTCAATCAATCACGTATACAATTCCCTTTGTCTATCGGTATGATACTTGCCCGAGATTCGATCGTCGGTATCCCTATACCTTGTTCAATCTCGTTACCGGCAAGTCTCTTTACTCGTTCCGTAATACATCATCCCGTTGCTAACTCCTTAGTCACATTGAGCTCATTATGATGATGTCTTACTGAGTGGGCCCAGAGATACCTCTCCATCACACGGAGTGACAAATCCCAGTCTCGATTCGTGCCAACCCAACAGACACTTTCGGAGATACCTGTAGTGCACCTTTATAGCCACCCAATTACGTTGTGACGTTTGGCACACCCAAAGCATTCCTACAGTATCCGGGAGTTGCACAATCTCATGGTCTAAAGAAACGATACTTGACATTGAAAAGCTTCAGCAAACGAACTACACGATCTTGTGCTATGCTTAGGATTGGGTCTTGTCCATCACATCATTCTCCTAATGATGTGATCCCGTTATCAACGACATCCAATGTCCATGGCCATGAAACCGTGACCAGCTATTGATCAACGAGCTAGCCAACTAGAGGCTCACTAGGGACTTGTTGTGGTCTACGTATTCACACATGCATTACTGTTTCCGGTTAACACAATTATAGCATGAACAACAAACAATTATCATGAACTAGGAAATACAATAATAACCATTTTATTATTGCCTCTAGGGTATATTTCCAACAATTAGGTGCTCGGAGGAGCTGACTGAGCGGATTTCCTCGATGCTGGGTTGCGCGATTGGTGCCTTTCCTTGGCGGTATCTTGGCATGCCATCGTGCCTATGGAAACTCATGGTTTCTCAACTACATGATCTAGTCAACCAAGTCGCTTCTAAGCCGCCCTCATGGAGAGGTGCGACACTCCCTAAAAGGAGCAGGCTAATCCTTGTGAAGTCGGTCTTGTGTGAAATCACCATCCATGCCATGTTAGCATTGGACCTACCCTCGATGACGATCAAGGCGATCATCAAGATATGAAGAGGTTTCCTATGGTGTGGCAAGGAATATGCCAATGGTGGAAAATGTGCGATGGCTTGGAAAAGTCTATGCACACCAAGATGCGCTGGAGGCCTCGGCATTCCAGACTTACAACGGTTAAACTATGCCCTAAAAGCCCATTGGCATGGTTACAACGTACAAACAGCTCGCACCCTGGAAGGGCTTTTAGATCAAGATTCCGGATGAAGCTTCGACGATCTTCAGAACAACCACAATCACTCGTGTGGGCGATGGCAAGGTCGCGCTCTTCTGGGAGGACCTCTGGCTTCAGGCCTATAGGGTCTAGGAGTTGGCACCTCAGCTCTACGCGCACATTGCACGGCGTGTACTGATAGCCAGAAAGGTGTTCGACGCTCTGTGGACAGGTGCTTGGGCGTTGGATGTTGGCCCTAACATAGACGATGAGGTTCTGCGAGAGTTGATCCTAATATGTGACAGGACAAGCAAAAAATCATACTCACGAAGTAAACACCCTACTGCATTAGATGGGTGTGGGAAGACTCTGCACGCTACTCGACACACTTGACCTATGCATCCAAATTTTGGGCTTGGAGGTGGCACCTTATGCTGACACTGCCTGGAAGTCCAAAGCACCATTGCAGTGCAGGTTCTTCATGTTGTTGGAGTTCGTCATCTCCCAACACAGAACTGAAGCCAATCTTGACAAGATTAAGGCGCTCTCGCAGCTGTGTGTTTCGACCAAGTTGTGGTAAATCTAGAGGATAGCCAAATGCGTTGATTCCCTGAGCTAGTTTGTTTCCAGGCTCGGGAAAAAGGCACTCCCTATACCAGCTGCTGAAGAAGACGAACATGTTTGTCTCGACTGATGAGGCAAGAGCAGCCTTGGAGGAAATAAAGACATTGTGGCCTACATGGCTACCAACCCTATCCTCGCACCACACCAGATCGGTGAGCGAATAATATTATACATCTCAGATGCTAATCATGTGACTAGTGTTGTCCTGATGGTTGATCGCGTGGAGGAAGTTCATGCTTACAAGGTGCAATGTCTTGTCTACTACATTTCATGTGCAAGACAAGGCACCCTCATTATCCAAAGAGCGCTTACGCGACATTCATTGCATCTCGAAAGTTCCGACACTATTTAAAAAATGCTCCATGTATAGTGATAAATGAGATTCATGTGTCAGATATCATCAACAACAAAGACACCATAGGCCGAATCATGAAGTGGATAATTAAGTTGCTACCTTTTGAGATTCAATACCAGGTTCGCCGGGTCGTAAAGTCGTATGTCATGACTGACTTCATCATAAAATGAATAGAAACCAGAACGGCCCATTAAATATACGCATTGGCCCATTTACTTTAATGGATTCCAAATGATGGCCAAACTGAAGGTTCGGATAGTTTTGATCTCTCCAACTGCCGACAAGATGTGCTATGTGCTACAAATCATGTATACATACTTCTTCAATAATGTTGTCAAGTATAAACCCCTCCTACACGGTCTTCGCATGAGTGTGTCCATGGATATCTAAAGGCTCAAGTTAATTCTAACCTCGTGTTATCCTAGATTAATGATGATTTCGATGCCAAAGGCATGGAGTGCTAGCGTACTGGGAGGGAGTACAACAAATGTTTGGTTGTTTCAGACAAAATATATTTTTTATTGGAAGAAAACCTTCCTGTCGATAATAAGAAACATATGATTGACTTCGTGAATCTCAAAACCCGTCGAATCAATCTCTAAAATATATAGGATAGCGCGTGTGTAGCATGAAAAACTAGATAACTCTAGTGAGGGGTGACATGGTCAATCAAATCTCTACAACTCCGTGGTCTGGGTATATCGCCACACCGAACAACCGCATCCCCGCCATCAATTACTGCGATCCGCCGCGAGATAGCGGTCAAGTAACCGTGGTTCCGGTGGTGGGCGCGAGAGCCAAAGGCACTCACTCACTCACTCCATCGCCTCTTCTCTCCGTCCACCCAACGTTAAGCAGGAGGGAGCCAAGTGTCCTTCTGCGCCGCCCCGCCCCGCCGCGCGTCCACAGGTCTCTCCGCTTCTCGCCATCCGCGCTGAGATTCTCCCCCTCTCCCCTTCCCCAGCGGCAGCTCCTAGGCCAGCAATGTTGAGTGAGTTCCAGCAGCATCCGGAGTCGAGCTCCACACATTCTCGCAGAATGCGCGGCCACCTCACGATGTTTTTCGGTTGATCTAGGATCGGCTTCCCGATCGAGGTTCCCGTTCGCCCAAGATCTCAGGCTCGCCCGTCGACCCGCTCAAGGTAAGCCACCTCCGATCCGGTTTCGTTGGATTGTTGGGTACCCCCGAATGCGGAGGTCGTTCTAGTCATGCTCAACGGGTTATCATTTCTGACGTTCGAGTGCCAAATCTTGCCGCTGATGGGTTTTCTTTTAACCGTGCAGTGCATGTGTCTAGTGAGAAGATGGGGTGTGAAAGATGCCAGCGGAGGGACGAACGCGACTACTGCAATTTGGACGACCGGGAGAAGCACTTCTTGATGTTTATTGTCGATGGCTGTGGTCAGGAGATGGTAAATCACATTTGACCACACCACTCTTTTCCTTTCCTTATGTTCCCTTTTTTTGTTCCGTTATTCTTCAGAGTTTAGAGTCATGGAGTTGTTGCAAATTAGTCAGATTCTTGCATTGTATTGTGCTGGTTTATCAGATTTTTCCATCACATTCTGTTGTTCGATGACAACTAGGTCGATTACTTGCTTGATGTAGCACAGACACCCACCTCTGTTTTTAGTCCGAGCCACCCATCGGTCAAGGCTCAAGGCTAAATTTGACCCTACATGCTTACTAATATGTTTAGTTATTAGCTGACTGAAAAAAGGAAGACTTTCGTGAAAAGAGAAAAGGCAAGATTTTAATTCGTATTTTATTGCTCCTTTCCAATTGATAATTTCTCAATTTCACCTATATTAACACTGAAAAGACAACTTTCCTCTACCTTTTCACATTAACAATAGATCCGAAGGTGAATATTTTCTTCATTTAGTACGATATTTTTTCAACCGTTTTACTTCCACCTCATTCATCGATTGTTGAACTTTGATTTTACATGTATATACCTGTAAAATTAATTTGTTCTGTCATGTCTGCAAGTTTTACAACTTTTCTCTCATTTCAGTAATTTCAAGAACAAAAATCAGACGTGTACATTTGAAAATTGGAATACTCTGTGTACTTGCAACTTTTTGTGTAATGATATGCATGAGATTGAGAATTATTCCATCGAAAACATATGCATGAGAAACTACTGGCTTATAGTAAAATTGGCAAGCCTTAGAATCTACGAGATAATTATGATCTCTATGATTGGATAATTTATAACTAATGGCTCATAGTAAAAGTGATGTGAATCCAGTTTCTCATGAGAATAAGTGTGGTATGATCTGTACACTACTGCATATGCCAGTGTAAACTAAGACACGATTGTATCCAAGTGATGCATGTTCTTTAAAAAAATTCCAAGTGATGCAATCCTTCAGAATTTTGGATATATATTGTGCCCATGTTTATTCCTCTACATGTTCATTTCAGTTTTAGATTTAAGGGTGTTCATGACTGAGATTTAACCTAGGGGTGAGAGTAGAGATTGAGTACCGGTTGTGTTAGGGGTGATCTTTCTATGTCATTGATTGTATTCTTTGTTTGAACATTTACCTGGGAAGCTGTAGTGTATTATTGTAGGGACACGAACATACTACCAAAGTATGCATTATCTCTGAAACATTTTTCATGAATCAAAGTTCAGTAGCATGATAGCATAAACACCAAATGCCTGGCGAGTGAAAGTAGAGAATCAAGATAGCCCCTTTTCTTTCGTCATCTTCTCAAGTCAGATACCGAAGATCTTATTACGCAATACTCTCTCGTTGTTTACTGACCTCGCAAGAACCGTGCTCTTAAAGTTTGAACTGTATTATTAATCCTCAATCTTTCTGCAGATCGTCCCAGATGAATTTCTGAGACGTTTCAGGGGTGAGATCCCAAGGGAGATCAAGCTAGAAACACGAAATGGTCACAGTTACACCATCGTAGTTGCCAAGTATCCAGATAAACTAGTTCTTCAAGCGGGATGGGGAGTATTCGTCAAAACCTATGATCTACGTATGGACGACTGTGTGGTATTCAGATACAAAGGAAACTCTCAGTTTGACGTCATAATTTTTGATCGATTTGGTCGTGAGAAAGCATTCTCTGTTATTACAGACAATTCTCCTCCTGTACAGGAAAGTCACAACAGCGGTACTGAAAATTTGGACCGTTCTCATGGTCATTCTCAACCCATGGAAGTGCAATCGCCTATTGAAAATGCCAACCATCCTGAAGGGCGTCCTCAGCCCATGCGAATGCCGTCACCTAGTGAAAATGCAAACCCTTCTCATGGGCATCCTCAGCCCATGCGAATGCAACCACCTACTGAAAATTTGGATGATCCTGTTGGTTTTAGTCGGCCCATGGAAATGCACCCACCTAATGACAATGTGGATCATTTGTTTGGCCATAGTCAGCCTACGCAAATGCAACCATCTACTGAGGCTGTGGATCATTTTGCGCAAATGCAACCATCTATTGAGGCTGTCGATCATTCTAATGGTCATGCTCAGACCATGCAAATGCAACCATCTAGTGAGGTCGTGGATCATTCTAATGGTCATGCTCAGACCATGCAAATGCAACTGTTGTGTGGACCTACCAAGCTGAGACAATCAAAGCTTCAATGGGATTACTCAAGTAAGGGCCACAAAACAGCGATGAGTCCTACAGATACCCCCGGTGAGTTATTTCTTAAAATTTGTGATTATAGAGATATAATTCCATTCCAATCAAACTTGATGTTTCCATATTTTATTGACATATTGATTAGTTATTTTATTTTTGTGCACAGGAGATTCTTTGTCCTCAGAACATGATATTGAAGGTTGTACTTCACCTAGATACATGCTCACACATAACACCCGTCTAAATACAGTGCAGAAGGAGGAAGTTGATGAGAAGGTCAAATCTATTCCTAAGGACAATCCAATCTTTGTGGCCGTGATGAGGAGCTTCAATGTTACACGAAGGTTCACTTTAGTGAGTGTTGAATTTTTACTATTGAAGGCGCATTCTTCTACAACTACGCATCAAGCTTATTAAGCCATAGTTCTCTGTTGAAAGTACTCTTTTGAATGCTTTAACTCGTTAAACCTGCCATTACTAAATTTGCAGATCCTATACTTCCTATTATTTTGCACCTTACTTGAATGTCATTATCTAACTATCTTCCCCCAATTATGTAACTAGACTTTGTCCAAGAAATATGTTAATACACATGTGGGTGATAAGGAGCGAAGCGTATGTCTTCAGCGATTTGGCAAGAGGTGGGATGTGCAATTTGGCAGTAGCCCTGATGTCAAAAGGATTATTAGTGGCTGGCGGAAGTTTGTGAAAGACAATGATGTAGAGACAGGTGATATCTGCATCTTTGAATTGTTGAAGATTGATGAGATGTGTACAATGGAAGTCCATATCATCCATGCAAAGGATTTTGATAGACCCTCCCAAATTGGTGGACGGAATGTCGAAGCACGGTGTAAAGGAACTACTACTAAAACTGTGGAACCTTCTCATTCTCGTCCTCAGCTCGTGCAAATGCAATTACGTAATGCAAGTGTAGAGGATTCTTATTCTCGTCCTCAGCCAATGGAAATGCAATCACCTTCAACGGAAAGACAGATACGAGTTGAAACGGTTAACTCGTGTCCGGGCAACGAGGGTATGACGAGTTCTTCCTTCCCTGATTCATGCAATTCATATTACTATAGACACGATTCCTTCCAAGTTCCAAATCATATATATGTGGTATGGTCATCTTCCACAGCTATATTGAATAGTTGTTTTGTTCTTTTCTTCGTGCAGGAGATTCTTCAATGTCAGAGGATAGTGTCACTTTGACTGGTTGCATCGGTGTGCATTTGAGGAGGATACCTTTAATTCAGAAGAAGCTAGTGAAGCAGAAGGTCGACCTTATTGGTTCTAAAATTCCCATCTGTGTGCTCGTGATGCAGAAGACCAATGTTACAGGAAGATGCACTCTAGTGAGTTCCATAATTTATTATATAACTTCCTTCGAAACAAATGTTTTATTCTTCTGTGCATACTCCGCTAGTGCTATGGTGCATTTTTTTTTTTGTTTTGAGAACTAGGCAATTTTTTTGTTTTGTTTTGAGAACTAGTTAGTGCATTTGTTCTGTGGGATGATCGCATACCATCGCAGTCCGTTGGCCCAAGCATACAAGAGGTGCGCTACAGCTAAACAAAAATGCGGCAGCCTCTGCCTAGTTATGTAACCATGTTAGGTTTGCTATTCCATTTTCTTAGGTTCCATCTAATAAGAGTCTTGTACATAGCTATATGATGCCACCCCTAGACCCTAATTCATCATCAATCAAGCAACATATATACAAGTAAGGTCTTGTTGAACCTTATTTCCATTTTGTAGGAGTTTTTTCATGATTTCTATTTATTGTAGGACGATTATTGTAAAAAACTGTGTAGTCAATGGACTACACAGCTTATGTGTGGCTTCGCCACTGCCGGGCTACAAACTCCAATCGATGATCAATCGATCCGGTGTTTATAACAACATATGCCTTGTTGAACCTTTGCTCACAGATAAAAACACTATTGTGAATGCTGTAGATTCATAACCTGTAATTGATTATTTCACTTCCTTTTTCTTTTAACTAATAATTTTCATTTCCTGATTTGCTTGAACACCATCATCTGACATCCTTCTTTTCCATGTCTGTAACCAACCAGAGCATCTGCAAGAAATATGTTCGCAGGCATCTGGGAGACGAGGTGCGTAGCATCTGGCTGGAGGGAGTTGGGGAGAGGTGCCAAGTGACGCTGGGACGCAAGCCTCAGGCCAACAGGGTTGTGGGTGGATGGGTCAAGTTTGTCAAGGAGAACGGGCTGCGGATGGGCGATGTCTGCCTCCTCGAGCGGCTGAGGCACCGTGAGGAGTGCACGATGAAGGTCCACATCGTCCGCCGCGTAAAGCGTGCCGGTTGATCAACAGCAGTGTTCATCCTGTTTCCGCGCGCCGATCCTTGCATCGTCGTTAAGACTTCAAGAAGGTGCTGTTTTACTCAGTTTATCGTGTGTTCCCTTGTTAGTCAGTTAGTTGGAGGTCCTTGTCGTTGGTTGGTTAGGAGTTTGCATAATAGCGCAGGTGTGAACCTGTAATGCCAGAGAGGCACCGGTGAATTTCAGTTGAGTGGAATAGTTTGTGGCACATCAGATTTTTTTTGAAAAGGGGCATTTTTATTACTTAAAGATTTAAATATTACACTGCCCTCTGCATAACTAAGATGTACACAAGCAAACAATGTCCTCTCTCATAAACGAAAAATAAAATGATGAGATACAAAGAAACATGTAGAACCCATATAACGCCTAAACTTAACTTCAATCGTGTATACTTTTTATGCATTGTTTACGCATTGTGAAGAGGACCATAAACGTAAAGTCCCGATACATCTGTAGATAACCCGCATAAAAAATACTTTTATTATTAAAAACCTTATCATTTCTATATAGCCAAAACGATCAAATAACGACAAGCGCTCCCACCTTGAGAAGAGTTCTAAACATGTGATCAATCTCATGTAACCAGTTGTTAAATACATTAGCAACACTACAAGGGAAAGACAAGTCAGTAGCTATTTGGATGACCGTTCTACATATAGAACGAGCCAATCTGGATTGGAATAATAAATGTTTTATTGTCTCATCATGGTGTCAAAAGACACATTGCGGACTTTCATGCCAATTCCTCTTAATAAGGTCATAGTTAGTAAGAGTGACTCCGCGATAAAGATACTATACAAATATTTTATTCTTAAGGGGGTATCTTCATCTTTCAGATCTTCTTGTTATTATTTACGGGCATATCACATTGGATTAACATTCTATACATTGATTCCACTAAGAATTGTCCATTCCTATGTAGGTTTCATCGAAACACATCTGACTCATGTGACAATTGCACTGTGAACAACCGCTAGAGCAAGATGTTCTACGATTGTAGTCTGGATCCAATTAAATCCCTTCTGAACGTCACATTTGGTGGAAATGATTCCAATACCATGGCAATTGTATCACCCTTGTGACACACAATGGTGTATAAAGCTGGATATTGTTCCTAGGCGTAGCATTTCCTAGCCACTTATCCTCTTAAAATCTAATTTGTGAGCCTTAATCTAGAACGATCCATGGCAGAAGAAATATTTGTTCGCAGCCATTAGTCCCGTGCAAAAGTGAGAATCCCCACACTTCGAGTATACCTCAGATATTGCCTTGGAACCCACATATTTCCTTCCGAGGAGGGTTTGCCATACACCGTCTTTTGACAATAATCTAAACAACCATTTGCCGAGGAGGGCCCCATTCTTAACTTCAAGATCATGAATGCCCAGCCCGCCTTGGTCTTTTGGACGGAAAACCACACTCCATTTAGCTAGTCGATATTTATTTCGCTCACTATCTCCTTACTAGAAGAATCTTGATCGGAAATAATCCAATCTATGTAATACCCCTTTCGGCAACTAGAAGAAGGAAATCATATATAGTACCATATTACCCAATACTTAACTTATGAGGAACAGTCTTCCATCCATAGACAACAGTTTACCTTTTCAAGTGCTAAGTCTCTTTTGCAGTCTCCCCTCGACATGTTTCCATTCAACATTTGTGAGTCTTCGATAATTTAGCAGTATCCTCAAATATGTGATTGGAAACTGGACCCACCTGCATGAAAAGAAGTTGACGTATAGGTGAGCCTCGTCAAAGAAAAACAATTCACTTTCATGAAATTTGATCTTAAGACCTGAGAGTTGCTCGAATGCTGATAAAATTAGTTTCGGAGTTTTTGCTTTCTCGAGGTCATGATCCATGAAGAGAATCATATTGTTGGCATATTGAAGTATAGAGAGACCACCATCAACTAGATGATTTACTACCCCATAGATTAGGCCATAACCTTGGCACGCTAAATCACGACTGCTAGCATATCCACCAATATATTGAATAGCATGGGTGATAGCGAGTCACCTTGTCGTATTCCCTTCTTCGTTTGGAAATAGTGTCCAACGTCATCATTGACCTTAATGGCAACACTACCTTCAGAAACAAAGTTATGGATCATAGCGCAACTCTCTATAGAAAATCCTTTAATTCTAAGGGTCTGTTGAAGAAATGGTCATTTGACTTTGTCATAAGCTTTTTCAAAGTCTATTTTCAGAACTGCCCCATTCAACTTTTTCAGATGGAATTCATGGACTATTTCCTGATATCGGCATGCAACTTTCGTTAATTTCCTGATATCAAGTAATCATTTTCTTTGCCTGACAGGGTTTGGAAGAAGTTCACCCGAAAGGTTCCCGCTCTAAATAAAGAGTTGCGATTTACGCACCCCAAAGTAAGTAGTACTAGCTAGTTCCGCGCATCTTTAATTGATTCAAATTTTCATCAATATATCATTACCATGCTTGCTTATCAATTTGATTGAACTCTATTCTCGTAAAGTGTTTGTACCAGAAAGAAGGGACTGTTTTATGTGGATACTACGTATGCGAGTTCATTCGCCACTCGACCTCTGAGCGGGGCTTCTCTAACAAACAATTTGAAGTACATAAATAATATTCACAATTTTATTTTATATATTACCATCAATTGTGTTGAGTTTTATTCGTATATATGCATGTATTGACCCCCTTCTTTAAATTAGATCCGGAAGATGCGGGATGAACTCCTACCACATGATCGCATACGAGCAATTCAAGAGGAATTGGCGGGATACTTTCTTGACCATGTCATACCTAAAGACGGAGAATACTATGTGGATTTGTGATTGGATCTTAGGGATTGTAAGAGATCTTATATTGTATATATGCAGCTATTAGCGTCGGATAGATATACGAAGACTTGTTGTTCGACCAATCTCTCGGAGAAAGAGAGGCCGATCACTTCTTTCTCTATATATATGTTCATGACGATCTTGTGTACTTAAAGGTTCCTTCATTTGCTTACTAGCTAGCGTGTCGAGTTCTCTCTATAGTAGCTAGCGACGACCAAGCACGGAGAAAAAGAGGACACTTCTCTCTATTATCTAGCTAACACAATATGAAACCCCTAAATTAACCCTCCACCCCCCTTCAAAAAAACAAAACCCCCAGCTCCTGCCAGATGGTGACGTATGGATGCCTGCCTGGGCTACCCGCAGCGGCCACGTGGATCCCCTTCTGTCCCGGTTCGTAAGCGAACCGGGACCAAATGTTTTGGGCTTTAGTCTTGACCCTTTAGTCCCGGTTCCAGGACCGGGGCTAATGGGCCTCTGGAACCGGGACAAATGGGTCGTTTTCTACTAGTGCATCAACCTTGGCATGCTCAATCATGACATCTAGCATATCAGCTAATATATTGAATAGCATGGGCGATAGCGAGTCACCTTGTCGTATTCCCTTCTTCGTTTGGAAATAGTGTCCAACGTCATCATTGACCTTAATGGCAACACTACCTTCAGAAACAAAGTTATGGATCATAGCACAAATCTCTATAGAAAATCCTTTAATTCTAAGGGTCTATTGAAGAAAGGGCCATTTGACTTTGTCATAAGCTTTTTCAAAGTCTATTTTCAGAACCGCAACATTCAACTTTTTCAGATGTAATTCATGGACTATTTCATGAAGGATAACAACACCATCTAGGATGTGTCTACCTTGCATAAAAGTTGTCTGTGAAGGACGAACCACATGTTCAGCAACCAAATTCTGCCTAATAGTCCCAACCTTTGTGAATATTTTGAAACTAAGATTAAGGAGGCAAATAGGTCTATGTTGTTCTATCCTTTAAGCCTCACTAACCTTAGGTAATAAAATAATCAAACTGAAGTTTAAAAAAAATAGATCTAATTAGCCAGCATGTAATTATCTAAACAGAAGTAGGAGATCCAATTTGATGACTTCCCAGAAGTTCTGATAGAACTCTACAGGAAATCCATCCGGACTCGAGGCTTTGTTGTGCTCCGTTAAGAAAATTGCCTTTCTAACTTCCTCCTCGGAGTATGAGGCTATTAGACGGGTTTTTTCCTCATCAGAGACCTGTGGGATGTCATATTGAGAAGTTTCCTTCTTCTGGGACTCTGAACAATTTTGTAATAATTAGCAATATAAGTTTTAAGTTGCTTATGTCCCTTAGTCGTACCCTCTTCCTGTTGTAGTGAATGAATAAGTTTCTTCCGGTGTCTGCCATTGGCGACTCCATGAAAATATCTAATATTCGAATCACGTTTCAAGCTAAATTGAGAATTAGAATGTTGGTACCATTTGAGTTCCTCTTCATGCAACATGCTAGCTATATGTGCATTTGATTGACTCTTGATCTCAATTCCGTGCTCAGATAGGGGTCTAACTTGTTCCAGAGCTTCTAATTCATCAATGATTGATGAAAGATGAAGCTTCTCTTTTTTGAGGATACCCACCGTATGTTGTCGGGGCCGTGGGACTGGGGGGTGCCCAGGCCCACCCGCTTGCGGCCCAAGGCACGATAGGTGTCGTGGGCTCGATGAGGTTCCTCACTAGGCCTTAGGAACCAGACCCTCACGAGGGTCCCCTCCCGATGAGGCGCACGTCGGCAAGTTCCGTTAGGAGGCTGGTGGAGTTGCCCCTTGAGGCCGCTTCCCGGAGCCTAGTCGTGGGACCACCTCTTGAGGTTGTCCACGGGGATCTGCGCGGGGCACCAAGGAAGACACGGCGGAGTCAGGAAGCCCTACCCCCCTCACGTGTCTGTAGCGGCCGGCTCAGGGTGGCCCGCAGAGTTGTGCCAGCAGGCACGGACAGAGAGGCTTTCCTCTTTGGTGATAGAGAAGCAGCGCTAGCTCACGGGTTCCCAAAGAAATCCCCAAAGGTTTCCCTTCTGGTGCAAGAGGACCAAGACCGAGGGCTCGACAAGACAGAGGTCACCCCCGTGCGCACGGGCGCGTCACAACGAGAAGCTTTTGCAAGCAAAGACCACCTTTTGCCAGGACAGGCTGCATTCTTGTCCCCCTTCAAATTGGCCATTGTGGCAACCCTTCCCGCCTTGTATTTTGAGGAAAGAGGACCGAGCCAGTATAAGAGGAGGGAACCAGCCACCGTAGAAGGGATCGACTCTTTGTTTGGCAAGAACACACCTTGTACTCACCCTCTCCCCCAAGCAGTCCATACAAGTAGGAGTAGGGTTTTACACCTCGAGGTGTCCCGAACCTAGGAAATTTGTGTGTTCTTTGTTAGCCTTCCTTAGCTCGAGCTGTCGGACGGTCGTCGTGAGATTGTGAAGCATAGTAGAGCAAGAGAGCGAGCGCACCCCAGAGTCCGGACCTTTTTTAGCTCCGTGGAGCCCCGATTTCGACATTTGGCGTGCCAGGTAAGGGTGCACTGCCATTTTCCAGCTTCATTTCAGCTCTAGCTTCAGAGACCCCATGTCCGACACTCGCCGTGTGTGCACCGTGCGCAGGGCGGCCCGGGTCGTCTAGACTCGCCCATTGGCCGAGGTGGTCACCAACACTCTGCCAACGCCGAGGTCGCCACGGCCATCGCCCCCGCTGCCCGCGAGCAGCAGGACTCCTCTGTGCACCCTTCCGTGCAGAGTGAGGGCCGCACCGCCACGGCTTCCTCCTCTCATGCCTGTCTCGAGAAGGTGAACACATAGGCGGCGCTAGTCATGCCCCGCAAGCTGCTCCGCTACCGCCCCGCAGAAGCTCGCTACGACGTGTGGCTAGGACGCATCGCCGAGCTCGTCAACTCCGCCGGGGAGGCTTCAACGCCCTCTCGCTCTCTTCGCCCCCTGTCGTCTTGCGCGAGGGATGTGGCTCATGAGGGTCCTCCACCCCGTCCCTGCACGGTGATCCGGCCGACTCCCAACATGACGCGCGCCTGTGCGACTAGCCTCATGAAGCGCCCCTGCTGGTCCAAGACGAGGTTGTCGGTGTCAAAACCGAAAGAGCTTGGGTAGGGGGTCCTGAGCTGTGGACCTTAGATCGATGTGTAACAGGGAATGAGGGAGACCACGTTTACCTAGGTTTGGCCCTTCGTGAGGAGGTAAAACCCTACGTCCTGCTTCATTGTATTGATGTGTATGGAGATTAAAGAGTTGGTCTACCTCGAGATCGTCTAAGCTAAACCCTATATGATTTCGCGTGTCATCTATGAATGGGGATTCTACGGTTACACACAACCGACCTTTTACAAGGGATAGATACACAGATCCTATCTTCAAAACTTGGGAGCCACATCATTCTTTAGAGCTCTTCTTCCTGGATACGGGATCGTTTATAGTTTGGTCTTCAATAGATCAGCCCAATTGGTCGGCCCACGAGGAATGAGCCGATGGCCCGAGGACCCCTTAGTACCGCACTCCCTCAGTAGCCCTCGAACTAGCCTTCGACACCGAGGAATGCAGTCTTCGACAGCTTAACTCGTCCATGGTATTCGGCTTGAGAGGTGAGTTCCCTCTATGTTCGGCGGATCTTAACTCGGCCCTTGACGATGCTGTGTCTTCCAAAACACGATTTGTTTATCCCGAAGGCCAAACGCCAGGGTGTGAATATTAACCATACCTCACAGAGAAAAGTCCGCATTTCAACCCTCAACTAACCACATGGTTTGATTTTCAACCCTGAGCTCTAAAACCTATTGGATTCAACCTTCTACTTGTCACAGGGTCCATATTACAACCTTTAACTCAGTTTTGGGCTAGTCAAGTGGTTTTAACCTAGTCAAAGATGACTGGCAGCCCAGTCAGCATGCCACGCACACACCAAATCCAACCCTATCCCCATCTCTCTGTTTCATTCACAGCCACACCCAAGCAAGTCCACCCCGCCTCCAACATAGGGTTGAATTGATGTGTGTGTGGCATACTAATTGGGCTGCCCAGTCAGCTTTGACTCGATCAAAACCGCTTGACCAGCCTGAAACCGAGTCAAGGGTTGTAATCTGGACCCTATGACAAGTTGAGGGTTGAATCCGACCAGTTTGAGAGTTCAGGGTTGAAAATAAAACCACGTGGTTAGTTGAGGGTTGAAATGTGGAATTTTCTCTACCCGACAACCTTTGTGACGAAAAGCCACAAGAGACAGTTGTGAAAAGTCCATTCGCGACTCGAGGCCGCTTTTCCAGCAGAACGCCCCATTAATACGAAGATCATGCCATGCATTTCGTGGGATACGAGTAATGATATGGGTAACCATGCGCGCGTATAACGTCACGGTTGCTTCGGGAAGTGCCACAATCTGCGGCAATAAAAGAGGACCCTTGGTGTTACGGCCTCCCATAAAAGGGAGAAAACCCCAAAGGTCTCAGTACACCTCCAGATTCGACTCCATCTCGCACCCCAGCCTCAAGCGCCTAGACCCATTTCTTCCTTCTCATTCTAGGACACTTTTCTCGAGCTCACCCATTGCTGGATCAGGCTCGCAAGGCAAGTGAGAGGCCTCATGCGTCATCAAAAAGGACATTCGGGAGCTCAAGGTCATCGGATACCTCTCGCCCAACATCCCCCACCGCCCTCCAGAAGAGCACCAAGTGGTGCCAACACCGAAGACGGGCGAGAGAGTAGTATTCATCCCCAACTTCCTCCGCGGATTGGGTTTCCTTCTCCATCCCTTCGTTAGGGGGCTGATGTTATTTTACAGTTTAGACTTCCACGACCTGCCCCCAAATTCTTTTATGCACATCCCGTCCTTCATCACCGTCCCTGAGGCCTTCCTGCGAGCCTAGTCGCACTTCGGCCTGTGGCTCAAGGTCTTCAATTTGAACCCGAAGAAGGCCAGTGGTCAACTTGCTGACTGCGGTGAGGCTGTAATTATCAAGATCCTATGGGTCAAGTGGCCGGACGGCACCTTCATCGACACTGTGAAGGACTGGCAAAAGGAGTGGTTCTATATCACCGAACCACGGGACGCAGGTTGGTCGTGTTGGGTAACGCAGGAGGAAACAAAAAAATTTTGACCTACGCACCAGCCCAGGACCACTATGGAGACTGCATACAAGGTTTGATCATTTTCGTTACCGACTCGTAGCACAGCGGAAGTAGAGTCGATGACGAACGGCGATGCAGATCCCCGCAGCTAGGATTTTACAACCTCCCAACCGCGAGGATGTATACCCTCATCTGCCTCGCGGACAGCCCTCCGAGAGGCGGTCGGACAGTCCCCCGGATGGTGTCGCGGACAGCCCTTCGGGAGGACCTCCGAAACTTGGACTATCACTCGGACAGCCCTTCGGGAGGACCTCCAAAACTCGGACGGTCACATGGACAACCCTTCGGGAGGCACTCTCGAACTAAGACCGAAACTACGATCTCTCTACAGAGTTGCACACATACGGTATCATCTATCCGTCAGGGCTTCGCCGTCCAGAACTAGTTCCCACCGGAACCCAGACAGCCTTTCGGCTCTACGAAACAATTTCGCTGGGAGGGAGAGACAATGCCAGATCATGCATGGCTTGTGTGAGAAAGTTTGAGTGAGGATGGAGAGCTCCTCTCCACCTCCTTATATAGTGGTGGAAGGGGTGAAGGGGGGGCTGAAATTCAGCCCACAAAACATGCACCCACCAAACAAGGAAACATGTTCCCACCAAACATGGAGAAAACATGTTCCCTTGTCCATGGTGTTCCCCCGATTGGGCCCCACCTTCCTCCCAACACTATCCAGCATTTGTGGAGACTGCCCCCCACCATGGCCCCCCAACACCTTTATCCAGCCACAAGGAGCTGCCCCCTCAAGGGGGGCGCCCCCAAAACAGCCCCACGCATCGTGGGATCTTGTCCCCTCACGCTGGGACAAGATATTTTCCGCGACTATTACTTCTGAAAAATTCCAGAAGGTCCCAGAACATTTCCGGCACCCTCTAAAATTATATGGACGCACTCCGGAAAATATCCGGTATGGTGGTTTAATTTAAAACCATCTTCGTTTACCCGGTAAACAATTCCGGCAGCTCCGAAAACCTTTTCGGTTTATTCTCCAGAAAAATTCTAGAAATTACCAGACCACTCTGGCAACCTCCAAAACATTCCTGGTGCTTGCCGAAACCTTTTTGGATCAATGGTTTTATCCAAAACAACTTTTTAGTTTTATCGAAACTTTTCCGGTGTTCTCTCCGGAACATTTCCGTTGTCTCCGAAACTTTTCCAATGACTTTCTCTCGGACTCCTTGTCTAGTATTTAGCAGATAGATGACCCTTAAGCGTGTGACCCTATAGGTTCGGTGAAGTATAGACATGATCCGGAACCCCTTCCGATCAATGATCAACATCGGAGCCGTGGACACCCATATTGACTCCTATACCCACACGAATGAATATTCGAGTGAACCTCCAGTTGTCGTGTGCTATTCCTGTTGCTTCGTGATATGTTACAAATACCCGAGGTGAGACATGTTGGCATCCCCGTGGATCAACAACTTGTCCACTATGCCAGTTACCTCGTTATCGGTATTGTTCTCTTTTCTCGTTCCCGGGTTCCGGCATCCCCGTGATCAAATCACAAAGTGTCTAGCCAGACGATGATGGATATCGTAACACCGAGAGGGCCCATAGATATCTCTCCATCGCCGGAGGAGCAAATCCCAATCTTGAGCTATCAAGTTACTTGACATACTTTTCCATGAACCCGTAAGCCGCCGTAATAGCCACCCATTTACGGATGACATTTAACAAGCCCCAAAGTTCATGAAGCAAGCATGAAGTAATTCGATACTCTCATGGTCTAAGGAATTATGCAAACATTAACTTCTCTGTGTTATTAACCATTAACTTATGACGAATGTATCTCATAGCATGACATCAATTCGGGTCGATTCAACACAAATGTTCTTCTAACATTGTGCCCTCAAAATTTCCGGCATAGCCATGCCCATGATCAGGAAAACAGGATCATCATGCAATACTTGAGCTAGTCTTAGAGGCCAGACTAGGAATACATTTTACCATTTATTATTCCACACGTGCATATGAGTCTTCATTCAAGCCTCGTGGTTATTGCAGACTCAAGAACCATAGCAGTTATAGCATGGAACATAAAACTAATTATGAACAGGGAGATGATCAATAACATTTATTATTACCTCTAGGGCATATCTCCTACAGACTCCCACTTGCACTAGAGTTAATAATCTAGTCAATGCTAATGCACTTTACACCTATGGCATACTGGTGTAAAATATGCTTCGCTTGTTGTATAGCCTGATGTCCAACGGATCTGACAACTTCAGCTCCGTGTGTAACTTTGCATATCCTTGCGTTTTCACGCTTCCACAAAATTCATATTTTGTGTGGACTTGGCTTTGCATATGTGTGAATCATTGGTCAAATCCTGATTCCTCATACTGAGCTATGGAGCAACTATCTGCAATAGTGTCCCATAGATCAAAGCCATCTTGGAACCATACTAAGTTCATGAATGAACTATATGATTCAACAACTTCTTTGTCGCTTCTAAAGCGTCAACATACTAAGCCTTTGTTATAGAATTCGCCACAGTATCTTGTTTGGAACAATTTCCAACTACTGTGCCACCATATTGTGTATCACACAAAACCCTCGATTAAATCGAAAATCGTATGGAGAAATGGTGAAGACTGTATCGATGTAACATATTACAACGAACACTTCATGATTTCTGCTTGCGAGAAAAACATGTCATCAGTACTACTTTAGTACTTAATGACATCTTTCACTGTTGTCCCATGATCATTATTTGATCACTTTGGTATCTATACTCGCAACAACTTTGGAGTATTGGACATATCTGGTTGTTTTACATACCATGGAATACATGATTAATCCAAACACAAGAGTGTGTGGAATCTCCATCATGTATTTTACTCATCAGTGTTTTGGGACACCGAGTCTTGCAAAAACTCTTTCCATGTGACTTCGCCAAGAATCACTCCTTGGCGTTTTAAATGCTAAAAGTTTTAGCATCTTGTCAATATGTATTCATAGCTTAGCCCCATTAGGTAAATCTATCTCCATAGATCATCATGCTTAATATTGAGGCTATTTAGCCTAAGCACTTCATCGAAAAACTATTTTCCAATGAAGTCCTAATTCATGTCAAGAAATTTATTTCCAATTAACAATGTGTCAAGTACACAAGGTTTTTTTAGAAATATTATTATGCTCCCACTTACTTTCTTGAATCACAAGCATCTTTGATACTCATTTTATGAAGTCAAACCCCTTTGACCATTCCATCAAAAATGAAGATTCCAACTCCACTTTGCTCTCTTCTGTCCATTGCTGGAACTCTGAAGTTTGCATACTTACTAGCATCCTCTGGATCGACAAATTACTTCGGACTGTATCACATACAAGTCCTAGGTCTCATTTCCATCAGATGGAAATCCTCTCGTCACCCATGTTTCATATCTCAAGTTTGAAATATGTATTAATTGCTAGTTCAACCCGAACCGACTTTAAGCATCGCTACGGTGAATCAACCTCACCATAGTCACCTCCTTGAACTTGTTATTTCAACAAGTCGAGCTATATGGATCAAACATTTTATCCGTATCAGTTTTAGTTCCATAAATATTCGTTAGACTCTAAGTCTTCCTAAAGGTGTATCATGATTTTAATCTTGAATCACTTTTATGGAAACTATCTCGGATTGTATTGGCATTTAGCCAATTCCGGAGTCAGAGCCCATCACCGCTTCCTTGTGTATCATAGGTATACTGTTGTCCAACAACAATATCTTGTTTGCACACCTGAGAGGTCTGCACGAGCCTTGCCTATGAGGTTCAACTGCAAGTTCGACCGAAGTCCATACATTTTATTGTAGAGACTTTCGTATCAGTCGTAGTAGGAAACCCTGGAATCACTTCCAAGGTTCCTTTCCTTTGAATTAATGACGAAGATACTGTTTATCTCGTCGAGTTGCAGTGTTCTCCCACTCACCTCTTTTGAAAGAACTATTTCCTTCAAAAAGCATACCGTCCTTTGTGGCAAACCTATTTGCCTCGGTATAGTTGAGGGAGGAATACCCATTTTCTTGGGTATAACCTACAAAGTAGCACTTGTCTGATTTGGAATAGGTTTGTAACCTTTTACACAACACCCATATTCCAAATGGTAAGAAAAGATATAACATGGTTGGGCGTACCATACCATGGCGTCATTTCAACAGACCTGATGGATCTCTTTTCAGTGTAAAAGCCGCAGTCTCTAAAGCATCACTCTATAAAAGGGATAATGGAAAATCTATTTATGTCATCTTTGATCTTACCATGTCATAAATGGTTTGATTACATCTTCACGGACTTTCCACTTGCAGTGGTGTTCCGGGAGGTGTAAGTTATGAAACTCTTTTCACAACTCATCAAACATTCGCTAAACTTGTAACTCAGATATTCCTTTCCACAATCAAATTGCAGAAACATAATTTTATTGGTACAATAACTTCTACTTCATTTTTGAAAACCTTTCGAATGATTTCAAAAGCTCGAGACTTACGTCTCATCAAGTAAATATCCATATATCTACTTGAGTCATTTTTGAAGGTAGACAAATCCACTGTTTGCAAAAACATTTATCAGACTACATACATCAAATGTATGATCACCAATAAGTTCTTTGCTCGTTCCTTATGGCCTGTGATCGGTATTTTAGTTATTTCACCTTTTGGAGGAAAGTTGCAAGTGTCGGATGATTCAAAATCAAACAACTTCAAAATCCATCATAATGGAATTTTCCATGCGGGTTTCTCCAATGTGACCAAATGCAGTGCCACACGTATGTGGTATTCTTTTAGTCTTGCGACATTTAGCGTCAGTGTTATGGATGTATCATATTTCCATCAATATTCATAACATACATCCCATCTAGGATGGAAGCATGGCCCTTCATGTTATTCATAATACTGAACAACAATTGTTGTCTTTATGAACAACTATTTTGCAACAAACATTGTGCAATGGGCTAGAGTCCATGAAACTCTAAAATGAATTATAAAAGTAAACCCAGAGGTAAAGTATTATTATCAATATTCATAACATACGTCTCATTCATAATGAAATTATGGCCCTTATGTTATTCATAACACCGAACATGAAAAGTTCTCTTATGAACAACCTTCTTGCAAGATACCTTATGCAAAGGGCTAGAGTGTGAAACTCTAAAATGAATTATGAAACTTGATACATAGGGAATACACCGAAGGAAGGCATAGTAACATTTACTATGTTCCCTGCGTGTATCTAAACCTCATCCCTGGCTAGTCCTTCAGGCCATAGTAGTTCTTACATCGAGTTGCAACAGAATGCAATCGAGCAGGTATCTTTGTGACCAACTCACAATACCCAAGAATTAGTGATTAACATGTTTAACCATAGTTCCCAAGAACTATATCTTTGACCAGCCTTCTATACATCAAAAACCTGTATGACATTCATACATGAGCTGGATATTCGAGTCTTCTTTTCTATTGCCATTATACTTCTAACACTTTAACTTTCAGTATCTCTCCTACTCACAAAAGAAGCACCCAACTTAAGAGTGGCGATAGCCCCGGACTTCCTAGGCGTGAAAGTTTCACTAACACCCTTCGGACACTTCCTTTCTCTTTAAGTTGTTGTTTTATTCACCATCATCATATGACAGTTGTTCTTCTGGATCCCTCTCTTATCAGTCTAATGCATAGTAAAGTCCTTTACTAATAGTTTGCAAACAAACATTGCTTTGGATATCTCATATCGTAGCCTTTGTCTGTATCTGAAAATGATTTTCAGATTCCATGAATATCACATAACTATCCAAACTTTTGAAGTTCAGATCTCATGGAAGCAAACGTATTGCATTTGACTGAAACAGAATTCTAGCTTTTTGGATCGAAGGACGAGAGTCACATGATCCATAGCATTAGCGGGAGAAGATTTGAAAGCATGCGATAGGACAAAGTCCTTCTCGGCACACTTGAGGACAATCCTCACATTACGTTACCAACCGTAAAGTTTTTTAACCAGATATTAAACAGATGATTCAATTTTAATAGGGAAGGTGGAAACGCGAGCCATTTATTCTACAACTATTATGTAAACCACACTTTGACAGTGTTCAAAATTAATTGTACTGAGAATTAAACAAGTTAATTCTATAGTGCGCTCCCACTCAAATCAATATCTCTCATAATTGATATTGAGTGATACAAGATGCAGACTTCAATTCATCGCCATAGAATCATCATCTCATGACGGGAATTTTAATCGGTAGGCCAACTTGCCGATCACATCTCCATGTGACTCTTGTTCATCTTTCGATGCGTGTGTTCCGAGCTCATGACTTTCATGCCTGAACGTCAAGACAACCAAGTGATCTCGCTGCGAGGTCTTTACTCACCCACCTCACACATCCCTAATCGTTCGTACCCATGCATCCATGGCACACCCCGAAAAGTTAGGTGCCGTGATGGTGCTACACTTGGGAGAACACTATCTACTTGATATTTTTGTGAGAGATCACCCTAATAAAAGCGACTACCGCGCAATCAAGAAGGGTGCAACATAAGGGATAAACATCTCAGGCAATTCATAATAGCATGATATGGTATAGCCCTTTCCGACGGAGAAGTCTTGTATTTCTTCGTCTTCGGCATTCGCGTCGGTGTTTACCTTCGCATAGATTGCCACCACCTTGTCGATGCACCAGATAACATTGCTATCTCTATAGCAAATAAAATAAGTGCACTACATAAGGTTGACACGCAGGTCATTAAAGTGCAATCATATGGCTTCAGCCATCATGCCGAATCATGACACGCAGGTCATGTTAATCAAATTACATCATATAGTCATCTCATACATAATCGAATTAATATGAGACTTGCTATACCACATCATATGCGCATGCAAACCATCCTGCAAAACGAAGTTAGACGCCTCTAATCGGTTCATGCAAAAACTTGTTTTACGTGGTTTCTAAGGTTTCGAAACAAACCGAAGCTACCAATGTTCATCATCAAGGATGCTAATCCAAGTTGCTAGATTAACTTTCCAGGGTGTATGAAACACGAGATAATAAAATCTCGAGCCCCATACTAAACTTCGTCATACGCGGACCCCCGTGCAAATCATATCTGCATTGCCCTTTCGTCTGCGAAACATCCATCTTTCTCAACTATGGTGGAACCCAAAGAACTGTTAGCACTTCGTTGATCTGTCAATCAACATACTCAGGAGGAACATGAAAGGATCGCGGATTGCCAGAACTTTGTGAGATTCGACCATTCCGTCAAGATCAGGACTACGCAAAATCAGGGAAGCAACAGGAACATCGGGTAACAGATTTCATCTGCTACCTGCACAAATAATTTTCAGCAATAGATCTCTCTGACTCCTTGTCTAGTATTCAGCAGATAGATGACCCTTAAGCGTGTGACCCTATAGGTTCGGTGAAGTATAGACATGACCCGGAACCCCTTCCAAGCAATGATCAACATCGGAGCCATGGACACCCATATTGACCCCTATACCCACACGAATGAATATTCGAGTGAACCTCGAGTTGTCGTGTGCTATTCCTGTTGCTTCGTGATATGTTACAAATACCCGAGGTGAGACATGTTGGCATCCCCGTGGATCAACAACTTGTCCACTATGCCAGTTACCTCGTTACCGGTATTGTTATCTTTTCTCGTTCCCGTGTTCCGGCATCCCCGTGATCAAATCACAAAGTGTCTGGCCAGACGATGATGGATACCGTAATACTGAGAGGGCCCAGAGATATCTCTCCATCGTCGGAGGAGCAAATCCCAATATTGAGCTATCAAGTTACTTGACATACTTTTCCATGAACCCGTAAGCCACCGTAATAGCCACCCATTTACGGATGACGTTTAACAAACCCCAATGTTCATGAAGCAAGCATGAAGAAATTCGATACTCTCATGGTCTAAGGAATTATGCAAACATTAACTTCTCTATGTTATTAACCATTAACTTATGACGAATGTATCTCATAGCATGACATCAATTCGGGTCGATTCAACACAAATGTTCTTCTAACATTGTGCCCTCAAAATTGCCGCCATAGCCATGCCCATGATCAGGAAAACAGGATCATCATGCAATACTTGAGCCAGTCTTAGAGGCCAGATTAGGAATACATTTTACCGTTTATTATTCCGCACGTGCATATGAGTCTTCCTTCAAGCCTCGTGGTTATTGCAGACTCGAGAACCATAGCAGTTGTAGCATGGAACATAAAACTAATTATGAAGAGGGAGATGATCAATAACATTTATTATTTCTTCTAGGGCATATCTCCTACAGGTCGGCGTCGGCCGAATTCAGACCCGAATCCCGTCCGAGGCTAACCTCGTGGATCAAGAAGGGCCTCGATTGGGTATCCTCCTCGGAAGTGAAGGCTCTGCAAAAGCGCATCATCCAGATGATGGAGGCCAACATCAAGTTGACCAATATGGTCCAGGTCATGCTCCGCTGCCACGTCCTACCCAGTCACCGTGTGACACATTCTTTTGCACAACTCATGAGAAGTTGTGGAAAGTACCCTTTGTCGGCGTTCTGGGAACGGGGGTACCCAGACCTGCCTGCCTGCGGCCCAGGGCATGGCCCACTTCATCAACCAAACACGGTCGGGCGTGCCCTCACTCAAGACAAGGCCCTCGCGAGGGCACCGGCCTCGCAAAGAGAATCAGCGTCAGGACACGCAAGGGATGGGCCTCCTCACGACCCCTCCAGAGCGGTGGAGATCTCTATGCTAGGCCCGGCCTTGGGAGTCAAGGGTGACGCAAGGAAGGACAGGCGGGCGCTAGTGCGCCAGGCGACATTGTTCCTCTTTGGTGCAAAGGGAGCAAGGACGTACGCGGGTTCCCAAAGCACCCCAAAAGGTTTCCGTTCCGATGCAAGAAGACCACAACCACCTGTCCCGCAGGGTAGATGTCATCGCTGAGCCCATCCATGCGCTGTCAACAGCCACTTTGCAGACGAAGACCGCCTTTGGGCAGGGCGAGCATGTATTCTTGTCCCCCTTCAAAATTGTCCATTGTGGGATCCCTTCCCGCCATTGAGATAAGGGAAGTGGACCCGGGCCACCACTATATATAGAGGGTAGTCAACATCATAGAGATGGGAGTTAGATCTCGGATCCATTTGACGACCCACTCATCCACCACAAGCCACAGCGGTCCTCGAACACTCCGAAGGGAGCACTCTGGAGGCTCAAGAACACTGTAATAGTTCATCCACTTCACCTCCTCGAGAGGCAATCCACCAAAGCAGGAGTAGGACTTTACGCTTCGCAGCGGCCCGAACCTGGGTAAATTGTCGTGTTCATCCTCTTCCTTGTCATTGCGTGAGTTCGTCGCTGTGTCCATCGAGTAGCGAGTTAGGATGGGCGAGGCTGTAGGAGATCTTCACACATGCCCATGTGTTCGAACCTTAAGGGTTTTGTGGAGCCCAAAATCCGACATTTGGAATGCCAGGTAGGGGGTGTGTCAGAGTCTTACTCAAGCCAAGATCTTCTTCCACCTTGCTGCCCCGATGTCTGACGCTCGCCGAGCCTACGCTGAGCGCCGAGCCACCGTGTGGCATAGACGGCACATGTGGGCCGCGCCGGTGCATGACGGTCGCGCTCGAATGTGGAAAATGCCGCCACGGGCCCTAACGCCCACGAGCAACAAGACTCCTCTCAACCGGTCACCGCACAGCATGACGGCCACTCCGCCACTCCATTGATCGTCCCAGCTTCCGGCTCGTCCTCAAGTATTCGGCCCGGGCCGATGCACGGCCAAGGCGCACTCGCCATGGCTAATGAGTTGCTCCGCTACTGCCCCGCTCCTGACCTCTATGACGACTAGCTTTAGCGCATCACGGAGCTCGTCAGGGATGTCAGCGAAGCGTCAGCGCTCTCCCACTTGCTTTGGCCTCAACCATCCCTGGCGAATGACGTGGCATGCAACACACAAGCCCCACCTCAGCGACGTGATGGGGATCCCGAACCCAAGCGGGAAGTGTGCCCCCACGACAGGCCTCCAAAATCTCAGGCGAGGCTGGGAGATGAGGTGAGCTTCCAGGTGGTCCCCCGGCCGCGCGCTGACGTGCGCGCATTCCCCGCACGGCCGAACCAGCGCTGCGACCGGGCACTACTCTAGGAGGCCTCACAGGAGCATCAAGACCGGGACCCTCCCGTGGACGTAGCACCCATCGATTTGGTGGGGTGCCTCACCATCGCTCCAGAGCTCTACCCAACCATGTGGCCATGCAAGTTCAAGCCCGACCTGCCTCCATGCTACGATGGCACAGCAGATCCGGCCGAGTTTCTACAACTCTACTCCCTAAGCATCCGGGCGGCTGGGGGAGACGAAAAGGTCAGGCCGTGTTGGTTTCCCATGGCGCTCAAGGGTGGCCTGCTCTCCTGGCTCTTCAACCTCCCGGAGGCATGCATCACCTCCTGGGAAGGCCTGCACAAGCGCTTCATCGCCAACTTCCAAGGCACCCGCGACCGCGTGCCCACCGTGAACGACTGTGGTGACTCAAGAAGCAAGAGGGGGAGACCCTGCACAAGTTTATACAATGCTTCACTGCCACACGCCTCAAGATCCCGAGGGCTTCAGACGAATCCATCATCTCAGCATTCGGTGACTTAGTCACCAACCTCAAGATGAAGGAGGAGCTCGCCATGAATGACAAACTGTGCTCCGCCCTAGAGCTTTTCAATTTGGAAAGCATATGCGCCAAGGATGAGCAGGGTCACCTGTCACTCTGCGGGCTTCCGGCGTCAGAGCCAGAAGAAAAGAAGACCAAGGCAAAGGAGGCGAAGCGTAAGACCCGAGTAGTGCTTGCGGCTGAGCCTGAGGTGAAGCATAGCCAGGGTGAGGAACACCCCCAGGAGGAACACCCACCTGCATGTTCCATGGCACCAACAACCATGACACCGCGGATTGCAAGGAACTCAGACTGATCCGCACTGAGCACTTCAGCACGTGCCTAGGCATGCTGACCGAGGCTTCGGACATGGCGGTGGCCGCGGCGCAGGCCACTGGGACAGCCTGGAACCTCATCAAGGATGGCGTGATCAGCCCCAGGAGGACCGCTGGCGCGATCAGGATCGGGCCGACCGCTGGCGCGATCAGCCTCGTGAGGACTGTTGTCCTGATGACCCTCCGGAGGGGTCGCGACGTGGCTAGCCTCGCAAGGTTCGCCCTCGTGAGGTTGGCCTACCACCGCTGCCACCACCACCCAGAAGGAAGGAAGAGGACAAATAGGATGACAGGGATGGGGGTTTCCAGGAGATTAGGGTTGTGGCCTATATCCTGGGTGGTGCCGAGGCCCCCGCATCAAACCGCACCTTCAAGCAATTCGCACGAGAAGTGAACGTGGCTCTCCCGAAGCCCGAAGTGATGCGCCCCCTCAATTGGTTCCAGACTGTCATCACCTTCAACTCGAGGGACCAACTCAGGTGCTCGACCATGGCCGGCAAGCTTCCCATGCTGTGCATGCCAACCATCAGCAACATTCTCCTCACCAAGACCCTCATCGACATCGGAGTGGGACTCAACGTCCTCTCCGTTGAGAGGTTTGAGATGCTCCAGGTGCCTTGAAAAGCTCATGCCAACCAAGACTTTCTTAGAGGTCACAAATGGGTCCACCGTACGCAACGGGCAGGTGCGTCTACCCGTCACCTTCGGTGGGCGCAAGAACTACCACACGGAGACCATCGTCTTCAACGTCGCCCACATGCACCTTCCGTACAACGCAATCCTCGGATACCCGGCCCTTGCCAAGTTCATGGCGGTGACCCATCAAAGCTACAACGTCCTCAAGATGCCAGGGAGCGGCGGCATCATCACCATTGATTGCGACAAGAAGAATGATGTCTATGCCCTCGAGCGTGCCTACCGCGCCACAGTGGCTGAGCGTTTGGACGATGAGGAGGACGCCCTTCGCCATGAAGACTCGCGCAAGAAGAAGAAGAAGCAGCTCCCTTCCTCGGGGCACCTAGAAGCCTCGAGCCCCATGCCTAGGGATAGGACCTCACCCCTATCGCATAGGAAGGCGCACTTGGTGACCCTCTTGGGTCGGGCCCGGGGGCTCCCACCCAGGGAGCTCCTGGTCCAGTCAGTGAGACAGGGGAGGCGCTCGAGCACAACCCGAAGGCGCAGACGGACGCACGTCAGCCCGAGCCAAGAGCACGGCACGAGGCACCGAGCTCGCAAGAGCCAGTCATTAGAGCAATCGAGGAGCTTTGAGAAGCACGGGACGAGCAAGGCAGAGGCTGCCCAGCACCACCAATTGCAGCCATTGTCATCGGCACGGTCGACCGGCTAAGCATATACATCAACACGCTTGCGGTTAACTGTGCCATAGCTCAAGGCCCCTTTTGGCCAGCGCGAGCCGATCATGGATGGGTCAACCTGAACGCCTACGTTTGCATGCCCTTCGGACTGGCGAACGCAGGCGTAACGTTCCAACGCCTTGACCGGTCCATGCTCATGCCTTGCCTGACGAGGCACGACGAGGATTTGGGGGAGATGCCCGGACCGAGCAAAGGTTCGAGACCTCGGGAGACGACGGACCCTTGAAGGTCGTGCTCGTGGAGGCGAGAGATCAGGCTATGACGGCAACTTCAGCTCTTCAGCAGGGCTGCCAGGTGACCACTTTTTGTTGGCTGTTGCCAGGTAATTTTTTGGTTTACTCCAGTTGAGGGCACCTGCCGGGTCGTATTATCCTCAGGAGGTCAGGTTATACGACTGCAGTCGCTTCGTTTATGCGTATTTCAATAGTTTCCGAAGTATCTGATCTGCTTTCTAACGGTCCGTATTGCTTGCATGGCTCCTTGTCGGCATGAATGTGCCGCGCCACTTTCTCTGAGTTGGTGTTTCACAAGGGGATGTGCGCCTCGGCCCTTCCCGGGGCACCCTGCAACGAGGATGCGAAGCCTTGTCGCCTCACGGACTAGCATCTTTGGGCAGGTGACCTCGGCTCGGGGCTCCAGCCATAGTGTGGTGCCTCAGCATGGAGTCTCGGGAGGCCCCACGGCCTCCTGGGGAAGCAGAAGACAGGGTGGAATGGGGGTCGCTTGAGCGTTAAAGGGGCCTCCTAAGCATCGCGTCTCAGGAGCCTTACTGGTCATAATGCCACTCGACCTCCTGATGCCGTCCTTGGTTTCCGGTCAGCGTCAGGAGTGCTAGGGCCTTGCCCCATGAAGTGCGTCCTTGGTTGCTGGTCATACCTAACAGTGGTGGGGAAATGTGCGGGACTGGGACCTGCAAATGTAGAGCCACTTGAGCGTCAAAGGGGGCTCCTCACGAGCCTTACTGGTCATAATGCCACTAGGCCTCCTAATGTCATCCTTGGTTTCCGATCGGCGTCAGGAGTGTCGGGGACTTGCCCTGTGAAGTGCGCCCTTGGTTTCTGATCGTACCTAACGGTGGTGGGGAATGTGCGGGACCGGGACCTAAAGACGTAGAGTGCCATGAGGGCTCCCAATTTATCTCACTCAAAAAGAAGAAATCGACAGGGCTTCGGATGACCCCGTCAACAAGAAGACTCAGGCGCAGACCGCCTTCAAGGTAGGGACCTCATGAGGCCAAAGCACCCTTGCAAGCTCTCAAATACACCTCCCAATTCTGCCATGCCAGCCACGCGCACGAACTCTATGGGTTGTACATGCTCGGGGATCCCCGAGGACGCGGAGGGATCCCTTCCCACGCAATGTGGCAGCCACAGCCCAACGCTGGCGGAGAAGTCAACACGGTCCACCAATGACTATGCCCACGCAATGTGGAAGCCACAACTTCGTGTTGGCAGTCAACACGGTCCACCAATGACTATGCCCATTCAACGTGGAAGCCCCATGCCCAGCGCGGGGGGATAAACAACTGAGGGCGCCCCCAGCGGCTGCATTCAACCCGAGGAAGGTGTGAGGGGGCTACATTCCCTTGGATGTACGCGTGAGGGGTCTGCATGGGGGCTACTATTAGGTTGGGCCTGGTACTCGCCACCTTCCTAGGTCTGCCAAACCTGGTCTTCACGCGCCCATCTTTGGAAAATCTGGTGAGGAAAGGTATGGGAGCCGCTCCTATGTCAAGGGGGACTCTTGAGCATCACGACTCACGAGCCTAACTGGACCCATAGCCCCTCACCCCTTGGACCGTCCTTGGTTTCTGGTCGACCCAATGGTGGTTGAGGTATGTGCGGGCCGGGACCTGCCGACACAGAGCAGAGCTCGAAGTGCTCAAAAAACTGCTCAAAAACCCTTAAGGAGGACACTGGGGCTCGAACGTCAAGGGGGACTCCTGAGCATCGCGACTCAGGAGCCTAACTGGACCCGTAGCCCATCACCCCTTGGATTGTCCTTGGTTTCCGGTCGGCCCAATGGCAGCTGAGGTATGCGCGGGCCAACCCCTACCAACGCAGAGCATCACAACAAGCAGGAAGGAAACAAGGCGAAGAGAGCAAGCACACAATCAAATAGTTATTACAAATGTTAAAAGTCTTCACGAACACAAAAAAGTTTAACGCCTCTATGAGGCATGATGTGAATTGCAGGAAAGAAGCAGGGGAGAGGAATTAGGAGGAGCCGCTGCCGCCGCTCGTTCCATCCTCAGGGGGCTCATCATCGACATCACTGGCGTCGTCTGCCTCGCTGCTAACCCCGACAACGTCCGAAGGCAGAGAAACCGTGTTGGGGGTGAACCTCTTCGCAAGCTTCTTCACGGCGCCCTTCAACGCCACTACAGCACTGACACAGACCTCAGGGTCGACCGGACGGATCACGGAGTCAAAGTCAAACCTCGGATCGCGAAGATGAAGATGGCTAAAGACATGTGTCGTGGCCTCTGCAAAGAGACCGCGGCACTCACTCTCCAGAAACCTCTCCACCTTGACGACGGCACCCTCCAGCACCTCGACAAGCTTCCAGGCAAGCACTACAAAGCCGTTCTCCGGAGCCTCCAGGGGCTCCGCGAACCCGTCTCGATAAAGGGCATGGAGCGCTCGGCGAAGCTTGAGCTCAATAGTAGGGAAGGCGCTCAGCTCCGCGGCCTTTTTCTCCTCGGCCGTAGAGAGAGTCTTCTCCCTGGCGTCAAGAAGGGCCCTCTCTGAAGCGACTTCCTTCCTTTCCGCATCCAGGCGCACCCGCTCCGCATCCTGGCGAACCGCCACCTGGGACGGCTCAAAGTCCCGGATAGCAAGCTCGGCTTGGCGGTCCTTGAGGTCCTCCTCCCGCTGATGAAGTTGCCCCACAAGCTTGATCTGCTCCTCATGGAGGGCCTTTAGATGAGCTTCCGCCTCTTCACAACGCTTGGTGGCAGATGCCGCCTCAATCAGTGCCTCCACGCGCGTTGCCACGGCTTCCGCAGCTTCCCTCCCGGCTTTCGCTGCGGCGGCCTCAGCCTGGCTCCAAGCCGCCTCAAGGGAGGCAACGGCCCGAAGCCATTCCGGGAGGAGTCCTAGACACCCACTCGTGGGGTGACCGTTGACACCACTGAAGATGGAACGAACCTGATCCAGAGCGATGAAGGCCCCGTCCAGGATGTAGTCACAGCGCGCTGGAGGTATCAAGGGCCCCTCTTGAAGGGCCCCCTATGCGACCGCAGGGGGTGACCCCGGCGAGGCAACGACGCTAGGAGCAGGGGCTCCGGAGGATGCTCAGCGACCACAGACGCGGACAAATCAGCAAGCGGCTGGCCCTCAGGGGCTGGCCTCCATACCTCGACATCACCGTGCCCTCGAGGGCAGGAGCAGCCGCACCTGCGGGCATTGGGGTCTCAAGGGGATCCATGACGACGACCGGGAAGGCTGCCTCGTGAGCCCCCTCGCCTTTAGAGACAGGCGGTGGCGTGTTGGTGGGGGTAGGTGGCGCGTCGGAGGCTCCTTTCGGCTTAATGCCCGCCTTCTTCTTCCTCATCTTTGGCATAGCGGCATCCCTAGTCACCAAGCAAAGGAAGGATGTCAGTGCACAAGCTGTAGGTATGCGAACCAAACCAAGCGGGACCACTTATGCCTCCACGTTGACCCAACTTCCTCCTCCTCTCCACTCTGGCAATGACGGGGCCGCCCAAGCCTCCCTCGGCAGGGAGACCACCATGCGGGGGAACAAGGGATCTGCTTGCGGGGAGGCCGTCAGAGTGATTGCCATGGCCACGGTCTCACCCACCTCGTCTACGAGAAGCGATCCGGGCACGGGCGAGGTCGGCACTTCGACTGCCTTGCCTATAGAGGTAGGACGCACCGGAGAACACTCTGCTCCATGCTTCCAGGGAGTCTACACACAGGCGGACCGCATGGCGCGAGGGGACGGCTTGAGCCCTTTTGGGGCATTGGCGACGCGAGAGGAGCCCGCAGCAGGAGCTTCACCAGCATCGTCGTCATCCTCGAGGTCGCACAGGAGGGTGTCCTGTGATGGAGGAGACGTCCCTGCTAGGCCGTCGTCGGTGGTCTTCTCCGAGTCCTCCTCACACGAGGTGTCACCGGAGGACACCATCACCGGGGAACTGAGGCTTTCAGTAGGGAGAAGCCCCAATTCGCTAAAGACCGGCATCGCGGCAACCAGATCGGCACCGTCATCATGGCGGTACAGCGTGGCGTAGGCCTCTGGGAGGTCGTCGGGGTCGCCATTGAGCAGTCGCCACAGCCCTATTCAGCTCCTTGGGGGTTATGCACACAGACCAAAGTCATAGGTTGTTGCCGTTACCCTGGTATTCCCACAAGGGCCTAGAATGGGCCTAGAGGGGCGCTAAACGCTGTGCCAGGAACTCCTTAACTCTCATCCCCCCAGTCAGCTTTCGGGTGCTGATGTCGCAGGAGAAGCGCTCTAGGACGGGTCTGGCCCGGGGATCAGAGAGTTTAGTGGAGCTGCACGTTGCGGTCTTCCCTGGCAGCCCTTCTGGCAGATCCAACCGAGGGTTGGCGCCCTTGAGATCCATGAGGACCCAGCGGTGCCTGAAGTTCTCCGCCTTCTTCCCTTCCTTCAAGAGCATGTTGCAGCTCTGGACCATGACGAAGGAGACGCAAGCCGGTCGTTGAGTGCCATCGTGTAGGCGCAAGCTGAAGAAGTGGCGGAAGAGGGCCACCGAAGTCCGCATGCCCATGAAGGCCTCACAGTAGAAGGCGAAGATGGACAAGAGCAAGATGGTGACGGTGACCTAGACTTGGGGGTACTCACCATGTCGCCCACTGACCTATGGGTCGGGCCGAGGACTCACATGATGATTCATTAATGGGCCACTTCGGGCAGCCCATGTCGAATACAAGAAGGATTCCACAAGACTTTACGCACAAGACAAGGACTCCTCTAAGCCCTAGGCCTACGGTGCATATATAAACCGAGGTCGGGCTAGTCAATCTCAATCTCATATTCATTACTACAATCTCATGGTAGACACATGTACTATGTACTATCCCCATATCAATACAATCAAAAGCAGGACGTAGGGTATTATCTCCTTGAGAGAGCGCGAACCTGGGTAAAATCATGTGGCCATGTTACCATCGCTCCAAGACGCCTAGCTTAGGACCCATACTACGAGATACGCCAGTTTTGACACTGATAATGGTGCTTTCATTGAGAGCCTGCTAGGTAGTCGCCGCGGTGCGATGGGAATTCATATCGGCTCCATCGCGATCTACGCGTCGGAACCAAGCTACATCGTCAACGTTGGCATCTTTGTCACCGGCTTGACTTATCACCTCGACTATGCCGAGGACGGCGCTCCACGTTGGATCATATAGATCAAACAGGTGTCTTCATCAACATCAATTCCAATCTCAACAAAGATCATGGAAGAATCCTCCATGTTGCTCGAGGCCTCAACATCAACATTGCCTTCGTGCGTTCATGCAGTTCTTCCGGACAGAAGATTCGTGTTCATCGTCCCCGCCTCCTCGAGTGTCATTTTGACGATTGCTTCAGTGGAATTATGCAGAATTGAGTCTAGAACAACCCTGGAAAATTTCGTCACGTTCCGGTGGAGGAATCTCCGGCGATGTACAATCTACCGAAGCCCTGTCGAATTGGACAAGTTTAGGGCGAGGAATCTAATATCTAGCTCGGACGTCCGTTGGAAAATCCCGCCCTTCCACGGCTGCGGAATTCCTATACCAATCACCCCTCAAAATTTCAACTCGATCTGACCATCCAAACTCCGGGAAACATCCGATTAGTACAACGAATTTTGGATCTGTTTTCTACGCGAAAACGAATCTGACCCGAGTTCATCTTTTTCATGAACGGGTTGTCAGACGTCCTTTTTGAAGGAAAATTTCTCATCATCTCGGTCATCCGACCAAGAGTTAGGCATCGCAAGAACCGAATAATCATTAAGGGAACCTCGTCATCCGTGGGTTGTTCGGGTCGGGCACTCCGTTGCTTCACCAAGCTAGCATCGACCTCGTCACAAATTCTGACCGACGTCGGCATCATCACGCCGTTACTTTTTCAAGCTGACGTCCACCATTCCGACATGCTTTCACATGTCGGCTGGCATGGTACTCTAGCGTCACCTTATCGATCTGCTCTGTCACCTCGGCTAGACTGAGGCTTTTGGCATCCCCTCATCAACCGGCTCCGGGGACTTCGGCGTCACTAGCCGACCTGCTTCAACACCTTGGCTGGCATGAGACTTCGCGTCACTAGTCGACCTGCACGAGACTTCGGTGACCACCAATCATAGCTTCACCATGTTAACTGGACCGAGGACTTCATCTCGCCACATCGACCGTGCAGCATCGCCACTTCGGCAAGCCGAACTCTTTGTTCAGGCACCTCGGCGCCCAGGCCATATTCCTTTACTTATTTGCTTCACTTAAATTAACTAATTAGAATATTTTTTAAAAATATCATTGTATTTATTTGTTATTACTTTTGGCTTGCACTATTTTATGAGTGCAAGAAATCGACTTCGACTCACGTCACACGGTCACCCCGGCGTCACCTTGTCAACCTATTCCACCACCTCGGCCGGACCAGGGGCTTCGCCTCGCCACATCGGCCGAGCTATGACACTACTTTGGAGTGCCGAACTCCTTGTTTGGCCACCTCGGCCAAGCACATTAACCACCGAAGTCGCTTTCATGCTCAAAAACTGTGAGCTATAAATTTTGTTCAGTTCGACCAAGCATTATACTTTTTTGACAAAAAGTTGTTGCAAAAAAACTTTCTTTGTCAAAACTTTGTTTGTTACAAACAAATTCAAATACCCCATTTACTTGGGGGCTTCCTTTATGAAGCCATTCATCTTGGATATGATTATTAATGCATCACACCCTTCCTTGTTCGTGTTTACGCAAACACATCCATCATGTTGATTTAAGTGTTCCGTAAAGCTGGGTTGCCTGGCTCCTGTGCTGACCCCTATGTTCCTGATTGTTCGGCTAGGGAGTAAAGGGAACACCTCTGTGATTGGTAGGATTGGGTCATCCAAACTCGCACCTTAGACAGGTGAAGCCGAAAGCTAGCGCTCTTATTGTTTTCAACTATGATCGGCCATGACGGAAGACAAGCATACATAAATCTATTGCACCCCTCATGGTAATCATGAGAACCCAAAGAAAGGAACCGTTGGCAGAACTGTTTTCTTTGAAGATGCTTGTTACGTTAAATAGTAATATAGCATAAGTTCCCTGGGCGCGCTTTGTCTGTTATAGCCTAATGGCCTAATTGCCTGGTTATTCGAAACACCTCCGATTCCCTCGGATTGCATAGTAGATAACACTTTTCGGCCCTTGGCCAAAGAAGGAGAAGCCGACAGTCGGTTAAGACGCGTTTAAAGTTCAAGCGAACACATATATGATATAAGTACTTCGGTACATACAATCATTATACATAAAATTCTTTTAACCAAGTCACTTAGGGGTCTCTTAAATTTATATGAGCCATTTTATAATAAATGTTGTTTTGTTCTTGGTCGTTGCAAAGTTTTTTTCTACTACTCCTTTTTTTGACACAAGTGTTCGGTCAATAGCCGGGTAGCTTATTTTCTCTCTAAAGCCGCTTGAGTTTAGTTCGCTAAACAGGCCTCGGAGAAACACTCTGCCCTCGGGATACGGAGGTTGAAGCCAAAGCCTGGACCGCTTGAAGTCTGAGAGATCGGATGTATCATGCTAAAGCATGACGGAAGCATGTGTTAATTTTAAGACCAATATTCAGATTGGCACCAAAACACTTGATTGAGCTCGAACGTCAAAGTTTTTACATAAGTTTTTTGCCTTTTCGAGGTTATCGCACTTTTAAGCTATTTGTATGGTTTTTTTAGGAGGAGTGACATCATCTTGACCGAGGTGCCCTGCATAATAATTCATCTCGGGAAATCTGTTCTGACCTGCTGTTTGGCATCTTTCCTACCGACCTCCACCTCGACCTCTCGGATATTTCTCTACATGCATCAGTTTTGAATTGTGTCTTCGGTCAATAGTTGGATTGCCTGACTCCTGTGCTTGCCTCCTTTGTTCCGCTTTATTCGGCTAGGGGTGCAAAGGGAGAACTACTATGATTGTACTTCCGGTTTAACTGGTTAAGTACCTCCGTGGAGAAAGCCAAAAAATGACTGTCACAATGAGAGTAAACTGGTTCGCAATTCGATGACCGTATTAAACAACGGGCCTTTCATATGATTGGCCGAAGTATTACTGGTTTGACCTCTTGTAACGTCGAACACTAACCAGGGGCTAGTATCTGGCATCCCAAACTTTAAGCTCCTATGGCTAAGTGAAAGTTATAAGGCCTAGATATCTGATTGCCTCGTTTCTGCTAACACGGCAGCCTTCGGGCACCGAGAAATCGGCTAAGGGTTGTCTTGCTACTGCGAAAACACCCTACATAGCATTTACAAAGGGGTAGAAGCCGATGATGGGCCACTGTCAAATGATAAACAGTCACAAAGGAGTCAAAATAGCATATAGCATTAAAGAATTTATATTAAATAAGAGAGTGCTACCTTCCATAATCATCGTTACAAAGCCATAAATATGAATCAATTTGACTGAAGATTTTAGCCAAGCTGGGTTGCTTGGCTCCCGTGCTTACCCCCTATGTTCTTGATTGTTCGGCTAGGCGGTAAAGGGAGCACCTCTATGATTGTTACTATCGGGTCATCCGTGTTAGCACCTCAGAATGGGTGAAGCCGAAAGCTAGCCATCTTAAAGGATATAATTGGTCGGCAACGATGGAAGTGAAAATTTCGGTTCATTATGAACCATAGAGTTTGGGAACTTTCCCCCAACCAAATCCTCAACATTTTCCTCCCACATTGCTCGGAGATGAGGTTTCATGATCATGGTCAGCATGTGACAACCCAAGGAATGGAACTGATAAAGTGACTATTTTCTTTGGAAGATGTTTTCTTACGTTAAATGTTAATATAACATATCTCTCCACATACCTTTTTTATATAAAACCGTATGGCCGGATTGCCATGTTTTCCATAAAGCTTTGCTCTCATAAAGGACAAACACTCCCCGACAACTGGCCAAGGAGGTTGAAGCCGATGGTCGGTCGATAAAGCTGTGTACAATGCGGATTCGAGCATTAATGATGTAAAGTACTTCGATACATAGAATCATTACACATAAATTGTGATTAAAGTCAATTTACTCTAGATACCGTTCCTTAATTCGGCCACCCGTGCCCACATTAAGTCTTGGGGGCTACTAGGCTTTGCGCTTATTGTTTACAAATATTAAAGGGCATATTGATCCCCTGATCTGGTGTTGCCACCCGACCAGTGGCTCGGGGGCTAACGCATTGCCTATTCAATGCAGAAAATTCAAAATGCTCAGTGTTCGGCTTGACCAAACTATGGGAAAACATGTATTCGGACAATAGTAGGTACCATGTGCACCTATCTGGCATCAAGCTAATATATTATGGCAACTTCTCAAGACCCTCTCTCAAGGGCCCACTTGCCGATAACTATTTTCTCTAATATATTACACCGCTTTTCTATTCCTAAGATGCTGTAGAGCTAGGAGTTGATCCTCACGCCGATTTTGTGAATCGACCCGAGTCTCAGGGGCTACTAGAATCAGCGGTTTTATGTTTTCCTTCAGGTGCAGCCCGGACATTCAACGGACACACAACTTGAGGGATACTAACTATATATCTTGGTAGAGAATAAATTGCACCAATCAAAAATATCCGCAAAAAACAGCCCGAGACTGAGGTGGTGCACCACCTTGGAAGCAGCCTAGCATAAACAACAGATGCAAGTGGCTGGCTCCATAGAGGGCATTTTCGGCATTGAGCTCGGATGAAGTCCTTCAACTTTTTCAAGAGCTAGGTAACCTATGGCACCTCGGACACAATCCGGCATTGGATCTCGGACCCAATCCGGTGTTAGAGCTCGGACACAGTCCGGCATTGAAGCTCAGACACAGTCCGACATTGGCGCTCGAACATGGTCCAACATTGGAGCTCGGACGTAACCCGTCATTGGCGCTCAGATGCTGATCAGCGTTGGATCTCGGCTACAAAAAGCGACCTCGGATGCAGTCCGACGTTGGAGCTCGGACGCAAGAGGATACCTTGAATGCCGAATAATATTGGAGCTCGGCCGTGAAAAGACAACTCTGATGTAGTTCGGCGTTGGAGATCGGATGCAAGAGGACGCTGTCGCACGAGAAGTACTTCAAACCCCAGGGGTGGCGTAAAAATTACAAGGCATTGATAAAGGCCGATAACTTAAAGGGGCTCCTCGGATGCCCGACATGTAAACTCTTCGGATATAGTTCGGTGATCCTCAAGATCGAAGATGTGAAGATTTGTTGATCTAGTTTTCAAGACCAACGACCGAAGACAAATAGGTGTTCGGAAGAACCGAGGAGCATCCCTAACTTGAAGACTGGATCAGGGGGCTACTGACGGTGTCCTGGACTAGGGGTACTCACCACATCGCCTGCCAACCTATGTGTCGGGACGAGGACCCCCATGATGATTCATTAATGGGCCACTTTGGGCAGCCCATGCCGAATACAAGAAGAATTCCACAAGACATGGCGCACAAGATAAGGATTCCTCTAAGCCCTAGGACTACGGTGCATATATAAACCGAGGCCAGGCTAGTCAATCTCAATCTCATATTCATTACTACAATCTCGTGGTAGACACATGTACTAGGTACTATCCCCATATCAATACAATCAAAAGCAGGACGTAGGGTATTATCTCCTTGAGAGAGCCCGAACCTAGGTAACATCCTGTGGCCATGTTACCAACGCTCCAAGACGCCTAGCTTAGGACCCCTACTATGAGATACGCCGGTTTGACACCGACAGATGGAGTTAGGCTGGAGATGAAGGGCCTGGATACCATAGTGGTCGAGGATGGTGGTGAAGAACGCGGAGAAGGGCAGGACGAGCCCGACGAAGATGTTGTGGAGGAAGAAGGGGGTAGACTATCTTGGACGGGGGCCGCTTCACCGAGGAGTCGCCCCATATCATGGTCCGCCCCCACTCGTTGGGTCCATCCGCCCTCCATGGGAGCATTGGAAGGAAGTCCTCATCGTTGGTGATGGTGGACCCCGAGAGCGCCCATGAGATGGGGGAAGAGGCGAAGCCATGCGCCTCTGGCTTCTGCTTGCCGGCGGGCACCATCAGGAAGCTCGCGGGACCAAGGCGGCAAGGAGAAGGGCGGAGCGGCGCCAGATCTGAAGAGACTCTTGCTAGAGCTGGAGACCTAGGAAGCAAGAGCATGTGCATAAGGAGGGGAAGCAGTAATGGCCCAGCGCTATAAGTCAGGCTCTTGTCGATTCGAGCGGAGGCCGAAGAGGCGAAGGACACCCAACATCAACCGCGCGATGTGCGTTAAGCTTGGCACGTAGGCGTTTGGGGCCCGCGGTAATTTAGGCCGCCCTCAAGGCTTCGCCCAGAAGCCAGCTCGAGCGCACCTTGGGCCTAGGGGCTACTGTCGGTGTTTTGGGAATGAGGGTACCCAGACCTGGCTGCCTGCGGCCCAAGGCATGTCCCACTGCATCAACCAGCCACGCCCGGGCGTGGCCTCACTCAATACAAGGCCCTCGCGAGGGCACCGGCCTCGCAAAGAGGAACAACATTAGGACCCACAAGGGATGGGACTCCTCAGGACCCCTCAAGAGCGGCGGAGATCTCGATGCAAGGCTCGGCCTCGGGAGTCTAGGGTGACGCAAGAAAGGACAGGCGAGTGCCAGCGTGCCAGGCGGCACAGTTTCCCCTTTGGTGCAAAGGGAGCAAGGACGTACGCGGGTTCCCAAAGCACCCCCAAAGGTTTCCATTCCGGTACAAGAAGACCACAACCACCCGTCCCGTAGGGCGGATGTCATCGCTGAGCCCATCCCTGCGCCATCAACAGCCACTTTGCAGACGAAGATCGCCTTTGGCCAGGGCGAGCACGTACTCTTGTCCCCCTTAAAAATTGGCCATTATGGGATCCCTTCCCACCATTGAGATAAGGGAAGAGGACCCGGGCCACCGCTATATATAGAGCATAGGAAGCATCATAGAGAGGGGAGAGAGATCCAGGATCCATTCGACCGCCCACTCATCCACCAAAAGCCATAGAGGGCCTCGAACATTCCGAAGGGAGCCCTCCCAAGGCTCAAGAACACTTTAATAGTTCATCCACTTCACCTCCTCAAGAGGAAATCCACCAAAGCAGGAGTAGGGTTTTACGCCTCACAGCGGCCCGAACCTGGGTAAACTATCGTGTTCATCCTCTTACTCGTCATCGCGTGAGTTCGTTGTTGTGTCCATCGAGTAGCGAGTTAGGCTGGGCAAGGCTATAGGAGATCTTCACACACGCCCCTACGTTCAAACCTTAAGGGTTTTGTGGAGCCCGAAATCCGACACTCTTCAAGCCCCAGAAGGAATGGCCGGTTGAATAAGAAGATAACAGCTTGGATGCCGACACTCCGCCATTGAAGGTATGATAGGATTTCCCATTGTGTTCCAACTGTAATCGTCATCAATAATTTAACCATTCCTCTCCTTGTCCTTGCAGGGCTGGCTGGAGAAGCCTTGCAAATCAATGACCCAACCCCTTTTCCCGAAGACCCCAGGTCACCCCTACTGATGATGATGCTGGTCGTTTTGCCGTACGCGGCGCCAGAAAAGAAGGAGAAGAAGAAGAAGAAGGTCCACGAGGGCCTCCGCCCTAGGGGTCCTCTGAATAAAAAGTATGGAGAGACCCAAGACTCCTCCACACACGAGCAAGAGCACGCGGAAGACGGGGGAAAGATCGACTCTCCCTAGACAAAGAAGAGGGCTGCGCCCGAGGATGCCGAGGAGGATCTTCCTCCCCTTTCCCTGAAGAGGCCGTGCAAGCCAAAGGTGATTCTAGCAGACGATAGCCCGGATTCTGATGAGGATTCTAGAGCTTTCGGGAGGGTCTCCCAAAGGAACCCCCGGGTCAAGCCCCCATCTCAGAGGTATTAGATCCGGATACTGTCTGACTTATCCACATTGATTTTCCAGAACTAAATTGTTCAATTGCTTTCATGATACAGTCCGGTCCGAGACCTCCCGACCGAACAAGTCTCAGATGGGGAGTCTCCACCAGCCGAGCAAGCGGAGAGCGGGATGGTGTCCCACACCACACCCCCTTTCGCCGCAGGCGAGGCCGTAGAGGTGGTGTCCCGTCGGACCTAGGAATGAAAACGGAGCGGAAAAGAACAGAACTGTGTGCTAACATATTTGTTTTCATATTTTAGTGCACGAGCGGAATCGAATATGGAAACCTCGAAAAAGAATATGAAAATAAATACTATCGAAAACAGACACAGAGCAAATATAAAGCGAAAACAGAAATATAAGCGTTGACCGGAACTTTAAACCACTTGAATCATAAAGAAATAACACAAAAAGAAAAAATGAATTGTTAATATGGTACATAATAATATGATTATGTTAGAAACTTGGCATAGTATTGCAATAGTACTTGACACTTGTGTATATATAGGGTCTAGTTGAGTACATGTGTGGTAGTAGAAGTTGGACCTTAAATGATACATTCTACTCATTTTACTCATTGTGTTATTGTGTGTTGTTTGGTGGTTGGGGTACAAACCATACATAGTACTACAATAAAAACGCAAATTCCATATTCATGGAAAGTGAAAGTTCCGTTTCCACGTTTGTTCCACCGGAAAACACCGTTCCGTTTCCGCAAAAAAGAATCCAGTTTCACTTTAATTTTGCAAATCTCCATTCATGTTTTCATATTTCCTCACAGATTCCACTTTTCCTTCAGAAAAAAAGGAAAGTTTCCACTCCATTTTCATCCCTAGTTGGACCCCCTGCACCGCACACCAGGGTTGAGACGGTGATGGTCGAGGCGCACACCTCAACCGCCGAAGACCAAGAGGTGTTGGACGAGGTTCATGGCTAAGCCACCCAGGTCCAGGAGGTTGACCCCCTCCTAGAGGATAAGGAGGGGGGCCGTAATTCGCCTGGGCTCGCTTCACGGTCGACTCCGGTGGCTTCAACACCCCCACATCATCGACCCTCCCTCCCTAAGGAGGGGGAGGAGAAGTGCCACCGCCGGTGCCGCCCATGATTTAGCGGACCATGGTCGGGTAGCCGGGCATGATGGAAGAGGCATTGTCCGACTCCTCCATTGATGAAGATCATCGCACCCTTATGGGTGCGGTTCTAAAAAGTATTCAGTCCATTGACAGCAGACTGAAGGAGACCTTCAGTGTTTTACTGGCGAGCTTCATGATAAGAAATACTCTTTTTCATACGGATGAATTTTGCTTATATGGTCATGGATTCCTTATGGGTATAGTAGCCCTCGAGCCTTGCACAATGGTCCTAGAAACTTAGGCGTATAGTTCGGCATCAAATAACCCGGACTCCTGCTTATACATAAGTTTGTTTTTTTGCAGGCCTCGTCCTTGCCCAGGGCATCCAATGCCCTTGAACTGACCGATCTGAACCGGAAGCTCCACAACTCTGATGAGGAACTGGACCATTGAAAGAAATAGTTTGACGAAGTACAAGGTCAGTTTTGTTTATTGCTTTTCTCATTAATGGGGATTATCCCAAAATTTGGGCCCTAATCTTGCTTCTCGTTATGCCCTCAGCTTCATGCGTAGAGGTCGAAAATGTCAATGCCAAACTTAGGAGAGCCAAAAAAGAGGCTACCAACCAGAAGGCATCAGTTGATAAGGCAACCACCGAGCTAATCTCCCTGGAGGTGGAGAGCGGCAAGCATGAGGCTCGAGTAGCCAAGGTCCAACAGGAGCTCTAGAATGCCATCGTAAAATGCGAGGCTCTAGAGCAAAGTGTTGGAAATATGCCCTAGAGGCAATAATAAAATGGTTATTATTGTATTTCCTTGTTCATGATAATTGTCTATTGTTCATGCTATAATTGTGTTAACCGGAAACCATAATACATGTGTGAATACATAGACCACAACATGTCCCTAGTGAGCCTCTAGTTGACTAGCTCGTTGATCAATAGATGGTCACGGTTTCATGGCCATGGACATTGGATGTCATTGATAACGGGATCACATCATTAGGAGAATGATGTGATGGACAAGACCCAATTCTAAGCATAGCACAAGATCGTGTAGTTCGTTTGCTAAAGCTTTTCAATGTCAAGTATCGTTTCCTTAGACCATGAGATTGTGCAACTCCCGGATACCGTAGGAATGCTTTGGGTGTGCCAAACGTCACAACGTAACTGGGTGGCTATAAAGGTACGCTACGGGTATCTCCGAAAGTATCTGTTGGGTTGGCACGAATCGAGACTGGGATTTGTCACTCCGTGTGACGGAGAGGTATCTCTGGGCCCACTCGGTAAGACATCATCATAATGAGCTCAATGTGACTAAGGAGTTAGTCACGGGATGATGTATTACGGAACGAGTAAAGAGACTTGCCGGTAACGAGATTGAACAAGGTATGGGGATACCGACGATCGAATCTCGGGCAAGTATCATACCGATAGACAAAGGGAATTGTATACGGGATTGATTGAATCCTTGACATCGTGGTTCATCCGATGAGATCATCGTGGAGTACGTGGGAGCCAACATGGGTATCCAGATCCCGCTGTTGGTTATTGACCGGAGAGGTGTCTCGGTCATGTCTACGTGTCTCCCGAACCCGTAGGGTCTACACACTTAAGGTTCGATGACGCTAGGGTTATAGGGAAAAGGTATACGTGATTACCGAAGGTTGTTCGGAGTCCCGGATGAGATCCCAGACGTCACGAGGAGCTCCGGAATGGTCCGGAGGTAAAGATTGATATATAGGAAGTCCAGTTTTGGTCACCGGAAAGTTTTCGGGCTCATCGGTAGTGTACCGGGAGTGCCGGGAGGGTGCCGGATGACCCCCGGGAGGGGTGTGACGACCAAAGGACCACATGGGCTGTTAGATAAAGTGTGCCAGCCCTTATTGGGCTGGGCAAGACTTTTGCTAAAGGCCCATGCGGCTGGAGATAAGGAGATAAGGCAAAAAGGATTTAAAAGGAGGAGATCCACCTCCCTTGTGGGAGGTGGACTCTCCCTTTAATTCGGCCGGCCATCTCCTCTTTGGAGTAGAGGCCAAGCCAGCCCTCCACGTCCCTCCTCCTATATATACTTGAGGTTTTGGATGTTTTGAGACAAGATTTGATCTCTCTCTCTCACGGCGAAGCCCTACCTCTCTTCTTCCTCCTCCGCAGCGCTTAGGCGAAGCCCTGTCGGAATACCTTGCTACTCCACCACCACCACGCCGTCGTGCTGCTGTTGGAGCCCTTCCCCAACCTCTCCTTCCTCCTTGCTGGATCAAGGTGTTGGAGACGTCACCGGGCTGCACGTGTGTTGAACGCGGAGGTGCCGTCCGTTCGGCACTTGATCGGATCTACCGCGATCTGAATCGCTGCGAGTACGACTCCATCAACCGCGTTCTTGTAACGCTTCCGCTTAGCGATCTTCAAAGGTATGAAGATGCAATCTCTCCCCTCTCGTTGCTGGTTTATCCATAGATAGATCTTGGTGAACGTAGGAAAATTTTGATTTACTACTACGTCTCCCAACAGTGGCATCATGAGCTAGGTCTATGCGTAGAATCTATGCACGAGTAGAACACAAAGCAGTTGTGGGCGTCGAGTTTGTTAATTTGCTTGCCGCTACTAGTCTTATCTTGATTCGGCGGTATTGTGGGATGAAGCGGCCCGGACCAACTTTACACGTACGCTTACGTGAGACCGGTTCCACCGCCTGACATGCACTAGATGCATAAGGTGGCTAGCGGGTGTCTGTCTCTCCTACCTTAGTCGGATCGGATTCGATGAAAAGGGTCCTTATGAAGGGTAAATAGCAATTGGCAAATCATGTTGTGGTGTTGGCGTAGGTAAGAAACGTTCTTGCTAGTAACCTATAGCAGCCACGTAAAAACTTGCAACTACAAATTAGAGGACGTCTAACTTGTTTTTGCAGCATGTGCCTTGTGATGTGATATGGCCAAAGGATGTGATGTGATGCATTGTGATGTATGAATTGATCATGTTCTTGTAATAGGATTCACGACTTGCATGTCGATGATTATGACAACCGGCAGGAGCCATAGGAGTTGTCTTATTTATTGTATGACCTGCGTGTCAATCATAAACGCCATGTAATTACTTTACTTTATTGCTAAGCGTTAGCCATAGTAGTAGAAGTAATAGTTGGCGAGACAACTTCATGAAGACACAATGATGGAGATCATGATGATGGAGATCATGGTGTCGTGCCGGTGACAGTGATGATCATGGTGCCCCGAAGATGGAGATCATAGGAGCAAAATGATATTGGCCATATCATGTCACTATATTGATTGCATGTGATGTTTATCATGTTTACATCTTATTTGCATAGAACGACGGTAGTAAATAAGATGATCTCTCAATAAAATTTCAAGAAAGGTGTTCACCCTAACTGTGCACCGTTGCTAAGGATCGTCGTTCCGAAGCACCACGTGATGATCGGGTGTGATAGGTTCTAACGTTCGCATACAACGGGTGTAAGCCAGATTTACACATGCGAAACACTTAGGTTGACTTGACGAGCCTAGCATGTACAGACATGGCCTCGGAACACGGAAGACCGAAAGGTCGAACATGAGTCGTATAGAAGATACGATCAACATAGAGATGTTCACCATGGATGACTAGTCCGTCTCACGTGATGATCGGACACGGGCTAGTTGACATGGATCATGTATCACTTGGAAGACTAGAGAGATGTCTATCTAAGTGGGAGTTCATTAATAATTTGATTAAATGAACTTAATTATCATGAACTTAGTCTAAAAATGTCCTTGCAAATTATGTCGTAGATAGCTCGCGCTGTAGCTCCCCAGTTTTATTGATACAATCCTAGAGAAAAGTAAGTTGAAAGTTGATGGTAGCAATAATGCGGACTGGGTCCGTGATCTGAGGATTGTCCTCATTGCTGCACAGAAAGCTTATGTTTTTGATGTACCGCTAACTGCATCACTCCCTCAAGCGTTGTCTATAGATGTTGTGAACATATGACAGGCACTTTTTGATGACTACGTGATAGTTCAGTGCGTCATGCATTACGGCTTAGAATTGAGGCTTCAAAATGTTTTGAACGTCACAGAACATATGAGATGTTCTAGGAGCTGAGATTGTGATCTCAAGCTCGTGCCTATGTTGAGAGGTATGAGACCTCCAACAAGATTCTTTGCCTGCAAGATAAAGGAGAATAGCTTAATCGGTGAGCGTGTTCTCAGATTGTCTGGGTGCTACAATCACTTGAATCAAGTGGGAGTTAATCTTCCAGATGAGATAGTGATTAATGCAGTTCTCCAAGTCACTGCCACCAAGCTACTAGAGCTTCGTGATGAACTATAACATGCCAGGGATGGATAAGATGATCCCTGAGTTGTTCGTGATGTTTGACACCACGAAGGTAGAAATCAATAAGGAGCATCAAGTGTTGATGGTTAAGTGAAAACCACTAGTTTCAAAAGGGGCAAGGGCAAGAAGGGAAAAACTTCAGGAATGGCAAGCCAGTTGTTGCTCTAGTGAAGAAACCCAAGGTTGAGCCCGAACCCGAGACTAAGTGCTTCTGTTATGAGGAGAATGTTCGCTGAAGCGGAAAAACCCTAGATGATTGGTAGATAAGAAGGCTGGTAATGTCAATGGAAGTATATTTGATATACGTGTTAGTGATGTGTACCTTGCTGGTACTCCTAGTAGCACCTGGGTATTAGATACCGGTTCGGTTGCTAAGTGTTAGCAACTCGAAATAAAAGCTACGGAGTAAATGGAGACTAGCTAGGTGAAAGGTGACGATGTGTGTTGGAAGTATTTCCAAGATTGATGTGATCACCATCGCACGCTCTCTCTACCTTCAGGATTTGTGATAAACCTAAATAAATGTTATTTGGTGTTTGCGTTGAGCATAAACGTGATTAGATCATGATTAGTGCGATACGGTTATTCATATAAGTTAGAGAATAATGGTTATTCTGTTTACATGGATAATGCCTTCAATGGTCATGCACCCACTCGAAATGGTTTATCGAATCATGATCGTAGTAGTACACATATTCATAACATTGGTACCAAAAGATACAAAGTTAATAATGATAGTACCACATGCTTGTGGCACTGCCACGTAATGTCATATTGGTATAAATCGCATGAAGAAACTCCATGATGATGGATGTTTTTTGACTCACTCGATTTCGAATCGGTTGAGACATGCGAGCCATGCCTCTTGGGCAAGATGACTGAGACCCCGTCATCCAATATGATGGAGCGGGCAAGTGGCTTATTGGAATTAATACATGTTGATGTATGTGGTCCAATGAGTGTTGAAACACACAGTGGATATCGTTGTTTTTCTTTACCTTCACTGATGATTTGAGTAAATATGGGGATATTTACTTAATGAAACACGAATCTGAAATGTTTGAAAGGTTCAAGGAGTTTCAGAGTGAAGTTAAAGATCATCGTGACAAGAAGATAAATGTCTATGATATGATCATGGAGGTGAATATCTAAGTTACGAGTTTGGTATGCAATTTTAGACAATGTGGAAATTGTTTCACAGCTCACGCCTCCTGGAACACCATAGTGTGATGGTGTGTTCGAACGTCGTAGTCGTGCTCTATTGGATATAGTGAGTACTATGATGTCTCTTATCGTTTTACCACTATCATTATGGGGTTATGCATTAAAGACAAATCCATTCACTTTAATAGGGCACCATCTAAGTCTGTTGAGATGACACCGTGAGAATTATGGTTTGACAGAAGCCTAAGCTGTCATTTCTTAATGTTTGGGGCTGCGACGCTTATGTGAAAATGGGTTTTTCAGCTAGCGAGCTCGAACCCAAAGCAGACAAATGTATCTTCATAGAATACCCTAATGAGACATTGGGTATACCTTCTATTTCAGATCCAAGCGCAAAAGGTGTTTGTTGCTAAGAATGGGTCCTTTCTTGAGAAAGAGTTTCTCTCGAAAGAATTGAGTGGGAGGAAGATAGAACTTGATGAGGTTGTTGAACCTTTGTTTCAACCAGAGAATAGCGCAACACAGAAAGATGTTTCTGTAGAGCCTACTTAGTTGAAAAGGAAGTTAATGATGATGATCATGAAGCTTCGGATCAAGTCACTATCGAACCTCGTAGGTCGACAAGGACGCGTACTGCTCCTGAGTAGTACGACAACCCTGTCTTGGAAATCATGTTGTTGGACAACGATGAACCTACGAACTATGGAGAAGCGATGGTGGGCCCGGATTCCAACAAATGGCTAGGAGCCATGAAATCCGAGAAAGGATCCATGTATGAAAACCAAGTATGGACTTTGGTAGACTTGCCTGTTGAATGGCGGGTCATTGAGTACAAATGGACCTTTGAGATAAACATAGACGCTAATGGTGAAATGTCACCGTTTATAAAGCTCGACTTGTCGCAAAGAAGTTTCCGCCAAGTTCAAGGAGTTGACTGCAATGAGATTGTCTCATCTGTAGCGATGCTAAAAGTCTATTAAAATTTTGTTAGCAGTTGCTGCATTTTTCGATTATGAAATCTGGCAGATGGATGACAAAACAAGGTTTCCGTAATGGTTTCTGTGAGGAAGAGTTGTATGTGATACAACCAGAAGGTTTTGTCAATCCTAAGGATGCTAATAATATGCAAACTCCAGCGATCCTTCTATGGACTGGAGCAAGCATCTCGGAGTTGGAATATATGCTTTGATGAGGTGATCAAAGTGTTTAAGTTTATACAAAGTTTATGAGAAACTTGTATTTGCAAGAAAGTGAGTGGGAGCACTATGGAATTTCTTATAAGAATATGTAGTTGACATATTATTGATCGGAAATGATGTAGAATTTCTGGAAGAGCATGAAGGGTTGTTTGAAAAGTTTTGTTTTTCAAAGGAAGACCCAGATAAAGCTACTATTTTATTGAGCATCAAGATCTATAGGGATAGATCTATTCGCTTGATAAGTTTTTTCGACGAAGACATACCTTGACAAGTTTTTGAAGGAGTTCAAAATAGATGGGTCAAAGAAGGAGTTCTTGACTGTATTGTAAGGTGTGAAATTGAGTAAGACTCAATACCCGACCACGGCAGAAGATAAAGAAGAGATGAGTGTCATCTCCTATGCTTTAGCCATAGGCTCTATATAGTATGCCATGCTGTGTACCGCACCTGTGTGTGCCTTGCCATGAGTCTGTCAAGGGGTACAAGAGTAATCCAAGAGTGGATCACTAGACAGCGGTCAAAGTTAGCCTTAGTAACTTGAGAACTAAGGAAATATTTCTCGATTATGGAGGTGATAAAGAGTTCATCGTAAAGTGTTACGATGATGCAAGCTTTAAAACCAATCCGGATGACTCTTAGTAGAAATCCAGCTACGTATAGTGGAGCAGCCATTTGGAATAGCTCCAAGTGGAGCATGGGAGTAGTATCTACAAATATGACATGGAAAGTTTGTAAGGTACACACGGATCTGAATGTCGCAGACCCGTTGACTAAAACCTCTTTCACGAGCAGGACATGAACAAACCCCAGAACTTATTGGGTGTTAATCACATGATGATATGATCACATGGTGATGTAAGTGTTAATCACATGGTGATGTGAACTAGATTATTGACTCTAGTGCAAGTGGGAGACTGTTGGAAATATGCCCTAGAGGCAATAATAAAATGGTTATTATTGTATTTCCTTGTTCATGATAATTGTCTATTGTTCATGCTATAATATTGTTAACCGGAAACCATAATACATGTGTGAATACATAGACCACAACATGTCCCTAGTGAGCCTCTAGTTGACTAGCTCGTTGATCAATAGATGGTCACGGTTTCATGGCCATGGACATTGGATGTCATTGATAACGGGATCACATCATTAGGAGAATGATGTGATGGACAAGACCCAATTCTAAGCATAGCACAAGATCGTGTAGTTCGTTTGCTAAAGCTTTTCAATGTCAAGTATCGTTTCCTTAGACCATGAGATTGTGCAACTCCCGGATACCGTAGGAATGCTTTGGGTGTGCCAAACGTCACAACGTAACTGGGTGGCTATAAAGGTACGCTACGGGTATCTCCGAAAGTATCTGTTGGGTTGGCACGAATCGAGACTGGGATTTGTCACTCCGTGTGACGGAGAGGTATCTCTGGGCCCACTCGGTAAGACATCATCATAATGAGCTCAATGTGACTAAGGAGTTAGTCACGGGATGATGTATTACGGAACGAGTAAAGAGACTTGCCGGTAACGAGATTGAACAAGGTATGGGGATACCGACGATCGAATCTCGGGCAAGTATCATGCCGATAGACAAAGGGAATTGTATACGGGATTGATTGAATCCTTGACATCGTGGTTCATCCGATGAGATCATCGTGGAGTACGTGGGAGCCAACATGGGTATCCAGATCCCGCTGTTGGTTATTGACCGGAGAGGTGTCTCGGTCATGTCTACGTGTCTCCCGAACCCGTAGGGTCTACACACTTAAGGTTCGATGACGCTAGGGTTATAGGGAAAAGGTATACGTGATTACCGAAGGTTGTTCGGAGTCCCGGATGAGATCCCGGACGTCACGAGGAGCTCCGGAATGGTCCGGAGGTAAAGATTGATATATAGGAAGTCCAGTTTTGGTCACCGGAAAGTTTTCGGGCTCATCGGTAGTGTACCGGGAGTGCCGGGAAGGTGCCGGATGACCCCCGGGAGGGGTGTGACGACCAAAGGACCACATGGGCTGTTAGATAAAGTGTGCCAGTCCTTATTGGGCTGGGAAAGACTTTTGCTAAAGGCCCATGCGGCTGGAGATAAGGAGATAAGGCAAAAAGGATTTAAAAGGAGGAGATCCACCTCCCTTGTGGGAGGTGGACTCTCCCTTTAATTCGGCCGGCCATCTCCTCTTTGGAGTAGAGGCCAAGCCAGCCCTCCACGTCCCTCCTCCTATATATACTTGAGGTTTTGGATGTTTTGAGACAAGATTTGATCTCTCTCTCTCACGGCGAAGCCCTACCTCTCTTCTTCCTCCTCCGCAGCGCTTAGGCGAAGCCCTGTCGGAATACCTTGCTACTCCACCACCACCACGCCGTCGTGCTGCTGTTGGAGCCCTTCCCCAACCTCTCCTTCCTCCTTGCTGGATCAAGGTGTTGGAGACGTCACCGGGCTGCACGTGTGTTGAACGCGGAGGTGCCGTCCGTTCGGCACTTGATCGGATCTACCGCGATCTGAATCGCTGCGAGTACGACTCCATCAACCGCGTTCTTGTAACGCTTCCGCTTAGCGATCTTCAAAGGTATGAAGATGCAATCTCTCCCCTCTCGTTGCTGGTTTCTCCATAGATAGATCTTGGTGAACGTAGGAAAATTTTGATTTACTACTACGTCTCCCAACACAAAGAGTCAAAGACTAGGCAACTAAGCTGACCTTCGATCTTAAATTGGAGTGCATTGAGAGGCGGTTCTTCGAAGAAGAAATTCGCCAAGTCAGGGTGATCACGGATGGTAAGCCATACTTACTGCAATGTGCCTTTGGTGGAAACAGGTTCGCCTTTCTTACATGGCTATGGCATTCCCTAGGCGCCTTTACAGACCTCCCGAGAAGCATGGCATATGGGGTGAAGCACTTCACAGTCCGGGACCGTGATGTGGAGGAGTGTATGTTCCGGGCATAGTTTGAAACACCCGAGTCACATCACCTTCTCAGTTATCAGATGAAGCAGCTGATGCAACTGCCCTAGATGGCGGAGCCAGTCCTGCAGGACCTCTGCATCCAGCTATGCCCTATGGAGCCGCTGCCGAGAAGCTATTTCAGCCTGCTGCAGAAGCTTCACGATGCCATGCCGCGGATTGAGGCCATGAAGCGTTCGGTGTGCATCGCAGGAGCATGGATGGCCTTTGCACGGACCATGATGCATTGGTCGCGGGTCAAGCCAATTGAGATAGCCACCACACCCCCGCCGCCTAGGAAGGAACACAGATGCGCCGAGCTGTATTTATGTGTCGCATTAGAGGGTGCTCGGTCTATAGAGACCAAGTGTCCAAAAATCTAGTGTATGAGTGAGGGTGTTATTATTATACCCTGAAGCCAATTTTATTTTATTATGCTTGTGCTGAATATATCATATTATGTATTGTTTTGACTCCTGCGTGGCCATTTTAATTCGAAAGTTGCAAGTCATCGGCTTCAGCCCCCATGCAGATACCATGAGGGGTGTTTCAACCTCCGCACTGGGTCCTTAGCCGATATATTGGCACCCATAGGCGGCAGTGAGGGAAACGAGGCAATTGGACTATTTTGCTTTAGTGCTTTCACTTATCTTTAGGAGCTCAAATGCGGGGCTGGTGACAAGCCCCTAGTGTTTTGTGGTAGTCTATTCGGTCAAAGCTTGAGACTAGTACCACATGGTTTGGAAAGGTAAAAACCCGACACGGGAGAATCTCCATCGATTCTTAGTTTGACACTTAGCTTGGACCGCAGACCGGCTCTCTCTTATTATGACAGTCAGTTTTTGGCTTTCTCCACTGAGGTATTCACCAGACCAGCTGGGCATACAATCGCAGTGGTTCTCCCTTTTGCCCTTTTAGCTGAACTGGTGGAACGTAAAGGGGCAAGCACATGAGCGGGGCGACCCAACTATTGACCCAAGACATAATTCGGATCCGATGCATATAATGCGCTATCTGAGATGCACACAAGACATAATAACAGGGTGATATTTGGGGTGTTTTAATTATACCGCAGCCCCCGGTCTATCAGCAGATTGCACCTATCGTGTAATTGGACAATTTATCTATATGTCACAGGTGTGCGGAAAACAAGTTGTGTAATAGAAGTACTGAAAGTAGGGGCATATGTAATAATCTTATGATTCATAATGCCAAGGCGGCTATTACAGGTAATTCTTGTCATGAAAAAAAGGAAAAGCAATCTTTTACACGATAGCATTTTTATTCAGGGTCCTCGATGGGTGGCTTGACGCCCTCCTTGATCCCGGCTGCGCGCTGTTGATACATCTCCAATGTATCTACTTTTCCAAACTCGTTTACCCATGTTTTGGACTCTAATTTGCATGATTTGACTGGAACTAACCCGGACTGATGCTGTTTTCAACAGAATTGCTTTGGTGTTATTTTTATGCAGAAATAATATTTCTCGGATTGACCTAAAAATACACGGAGAATATTTCTGGAATTAATAAAAAATATTGGCAAAAGAATCAATTGCAGGGGCCCCACCACCTAGCCACAAGCTTGGTGGGCGCGAACACCGCCCTAGGGCGCGCCTAGCAGGCTTGTGGGCCTCATGTTGCTCCTCTAACCTCGTTTCCACTCCTATATATTCCTATTTATGGAGAAAAAATCAAGAAGAAGAGTTCATTGCGTTTCACGATACGGAGCCGCCGCCACCTCCTGTTCTTCCTTGGGAGACCGGATCTGGAGTCCGTTTTGGGCTCCGGAGAGGGGAAATCGACGCCTTCGTCATCACCAACCATTCTTCATCACCAATTCTATGATGCTCTCCACTGTTCATGAGTAATCTCATCGTAGGCTTGCTGGACGGTGATGGGTTGGATGAGATTTACCATGTAATCGAGTTAGTTTTGTTAGGGTTTGATCCCTAGTATCCACTATGTTCTGAGATTGATGCTGCTATGACTTTGCTATGCTTAATGCTTGTCACTAGGGCCCGAGTGCCATGATTTCAGATCTGAACCTATTATGTTTTCATGAATATATATGTGTTCTTGATCCTATCTTGCAAGTTGTAGACACCTATTACGAGTTATGATCCTCATCACCCAGGGTGACAATAACTGGGATTCTTTCCGGTGATTACCGTAGTTTGAGGAGTTCATATATTCACTAAGTGCTAATGCTTTGGTCCAGTTCTCTATTAAATGGAGGTCTTAATATCCCTTAGTTTCCAATAGGACCCCGCTGCCGCGGGAGGGTCGGACAAAAGATGTCATGCAAGTTCTTTTCCATAAGCACGTATGACTATATATGGAATACATGCCTACATTACATTCATGAATTGGAGCTAGTTTTGTGTCACCCTATGTTTTAACTGTTGCATGATGAATGCCATCCGACATAATTATCCATCACTGTTCCATTGCCAACGACCTTTCCATATATTGACCTTTGCTAAGTTACTTTTCCGTTGCTACTGTTACAATCACTACAAACCGCTACTATCACTTTGCCACTGTTACAGTTACTTCCATGTTACTTTGCTACTGAATACTTTTCCTGCAGATATTAAGTCTTTTAGGTGTGGTTGAATCGACAACTCAGTTGCTAATACTCGAGAATATTCTTTGGCTCCCCTTGTGTCAAATCAATAAATTTGGGTTGAATACTCTACCCTTGAAAACTATTGCGATCCCCTATACTTGTGGGTTATCAAGACCTTTTTCTAGTGCCATTGCCGGGGAGCATAGCTATATTCTCTGAGTCACTTGGGATATATATCTGTTGATCACTATGAGGAATCTTAAAGATCCAAAAACTGAGATCTACCCCTCAACTACGAGGACAGGTAAGGAACTGCCATCTAGCTCTGCACTTGATTCACCTTCTGTTATGAGTAAATTTGTGACACCACCACCTGCTTGTAATTCTGATATGTCGCAAGTAATTGATGATGCTACTTCTGCTCTGCATGATACTTACAATGATACTTTGCTTGATGATGTGCCACTGGGTGAATTTCTTGATGAACAAATTGCTAGAACCAATGCTGAATCTGATAATATTTCTGAATCTAATGAAATTATTGAAACTGATCACTATGATACACTTGCTAGACCTAGCTCTCCTAAATTTGAATTGCCTGATATACCTGAAGGTTATGTTATTGAAGGAGAGGTATCTAGGGACTTTGTTGCTTGTAAGGATAGAGATGATCTTAAGAAATTGCTTCGCAAGTGGAATGAAAAATCTTTGAATGCTAGAATGCAATATGATCCTAAGTTCACTACTTTACCTATCTCTGTTACTGATAAGGATTATGAATTCTTTGTCCATCCTGAGTTAATTACCTTGGTTGAATCTTATCCTTTCCATGGTTATCAATCTGAAACTGTTGTGGCACATCTTACCAAATTGAATGATATAGCCACCCTATTTACTCATGAGGAAAAAATTCGCTATTACTATATTCTTAAGTTGTTTCCTTTCTCATTAAAGGGTGATGCTAAGATATGGTTTAATTCTCTTGCTCCTAGTTGTGTGCGTAGTCCCCAGGATATGATTTATTACTTCTCTGAAACATATTTTCCTGCCCATAAGAAAGAAGCTGCCTTGTAGGAAATATTTAACTTTGTGCAAATTGAAGAAGAGAGTCTCCCACAAGCTTGGGGGAGGCTTCCCCAGTTACTTAGTGCTTTGCCTGATCACCCTCCCAAGAAAAATGAAATACTTGATATCTTTTATAATGGACTAACCGATGCTTCTAGGGACCACCTAGATAGTTGTGTTGGTTGTGTTTTCAGGGAAGGAACTATTGAACAAGCTGAATTACTGTTGAATAATATATTGAGCAATGATAATGATTGGACTATTCCCGAACCACCTCCAAAGCCAACTCCCAAGAAAAGAGGTATTCTATTCCCCAGTCTTGAAGATATGCAAGAGGGAAAGAAATCTATGAAAGAAAAGGGTATTAAAGATGAAGATGTTAAGAATCTACCACCTATTGAAGAAACACATGGTCTTGATAGCCCGACACAGGTATTAGAGGTAAACTCTCTCCGTAGATTTGATGAAAGAGATATTCCTTATAAGAAGTCTGCTAGCCAGTGCTGGGATGAATTTGATAATTTTATTGTTAAGCTAGAAAATTTCAATGCTTATGTTAGTCGACAATTGAAACATAATGCTTACATGCTTGGTCGTTTGGGTGATTATTTGAGTAGACCTGTCAATGACCTTAAGCTTATTAGTAATAATGCTGCCATGGTAACTACTCTAGTAGAACAAGTACTTAAGGCGCAAAATGATTTTCTTAATGAGATGAATAGTAAAGACAATGATCATTCTGTTAAAGTTGTGACTAGAGGTGGTAGAATGTCTCAGGAACCTTTGTATCCTGAGGGCCATCCTAAGAGAATTGAGCAAGATTCTCAAAGAGTTAATACCGATGCACCTATTCGTTCCAATAAGAGTAGGAAAAAGAATGATGATAGTACTTTGCATGCTGCTAGTGAACTTGTTATAGATACATCTGAGAATCCAAATGATATTTCTATTTCTGATGCTGAGACACAATATGGTGATGAACATGAGCCTAGTGATAACATTAATAATGATGTTCATGTTGATGCTCAACCTAGTAATGATAAAGATGTGGAGATTGAACCTGCTAATGATCTTGATAACCCACAACCTAAGAATAAAAGATACGATAAAAGAGACTTCATTGCTAGGAAACATCATAGAGAAAGAGAACCATGGGTTCAGAAACCCATGCCCTTTCCTTCTAAACCATCCAAGAAAAAGGATGATGAGGATTTTGAGCGCTTTGTTGAAATGCTTAGACCTGTCTTTTTGCGTATGCGCTTGACTGATATTTTGAAAAAGTCTCCTTATGCTAAGTATATGAAAGATATTGTGACAAATAAAAGAAAGATACCAGAAGCTGAGATTTCCACCATGCTTGCTAATTATACTTTTAAAGGTGGAATACCTAAGAAACTAGGAGATCCCGAAGTACCTACTATACCATGCTCTATTAAAGGAAATTATGTTAAAACTGCTTTATGTGTTCCTTGAGCTGGTGTTAGTGTTATGCCTTTCTCTTTATACCGTAGACTTGATTTGAATAAGTTGACACCTACTAAAATCTCTTTGCAAATGGCTGATAAATCAACTGTTGTGCCTATCGGTATTTGTGAGGATGTACCCGTCGTAGTTGCAAATGCTACTATCTTAACGGACTTTGTTATTCTTGACATTCCCAAGGACGAAAGTATATCGATCATCCTTGGTAGACCCTTTTTGAATACTGCGGGGACTGTTATTGATTGCAACAAGGGCAATCTCACTTTTCATATTAATGGTAATGAGCATACGGTACACTTTCCGAAGAAACAACCTCAAGTTCATAGTATCAACTCTATTGAAAAAATTCCAACGATTATTATTGGAGACTTTGAGTTCCCTCTTCCTACTGTAAATAAGAAATATGATATAGTTATTATTGGGGAAATACATATCCCCGTTGAGGTAACTTAGTGTTATTCGAAAATTCTTCGGTTTCATGTTATTTGAAAGAAGTTTGTTAATAAGACTTGATCAACCTTATTGATGGATTCCTATTGATGAGCATGATATGGATGAATTTACAAAGCACAACTTCTTGTACCCAACTTTTACTTTCTGTTACCTAGATGAAAGTAAGTAAAAATGCCATTATTTTTCTGTTTTCTGAGCTTCCCGTGCAATAAAAAGTGACCTGAAAATAAAAGTTCCCAGAATTCCATGAAAATTTAGTATGATTTTTTCTGGAATATTTAAGAATTTTTGGCACTGAGTATGCATCAGGGTGTTGCACCAGTGGGCCACAAGCCTGCAGGGCGCGCCCACCCCCCTGGGCACACGCTGGTGGCTTGTGGGTCCCACATGACCCTCCTCCACTTATTCTAGCACCCATTCACTTCATCTTCCTCCAAAAAATATCCCACCATTTCTCAAACAAATGTTCTAGCTCATCTTGCTGCCATTTCCGATCTCCTTGCTCAAAGCTCCATTTGCAAAATTGTTTTAGGCGATTACTCATCGGTATGTGACTCCTCTAGTGGACCAATTAGTTTTTGCTCTAGTGCCTTATATATTGCAAATTTTTGCTGTTGTGGTGACCTTCTTTTTGGGCTTGCATGTCAAATTTGTATGGTCCCAAGTAGTTTTGATGCATGATATAGTCTCTAGTCACTTGATGGAGTAATTGCTATTAGTATTGTTGAGTTTTGTTCACCTTTATTTTTATTCACTAAAAATTTCAGAAATTTTTCAGTGAAAGAAAAGATGTTGAGGAGAATGTACCAAGGTGGTTCCTCGAGCAAGAAAACTCTGAGACTCGCATTCGCTACTGGAATCAGACAATTTGCCGTCCGCCAGCTCTTTGCCGTCTGCTAGCAGACGACAAAGAGTGCCTTTGCCATCAGCTAGCTCAAAGCGGACGACAAAGATTCTTTGCCGTCAGCGAGCGGACGGCAAAGAGCTGGGGTGGGGCCCAGTTGACGACAGTACTGAATTGGCCCACCACCCCACCTCTTTGCCGTGCGCTAGTGGACGGCAAAGAGGTAAACCTAGTTAACTAACCGCGCCCGCATGCCCCACCCTTCCGTCGTATCTCCCCCCTCCTGTGCCCGCACGCCCGCACACCCTCACCCCTGCCGCGCCACCGCGCCCCTACTGCCGCCCCATCAGCCGCCCAAGCCCACCGGCCCACAGGCCGCCCAGCCCCCGCCCGTGCCCCTCGCCGTCGCCGCCCGCGCCCCCCCCCCCCCGCCACTGGCCGCCAGCAGGCCACCCCGCCCCCAGCCTTGCGCCCCTCCGCCGACCGGTCGCCAGCACCCCCGCCCGCGCCCCTCCGCTTCCGGCCACCCCGCCCCCGCCTCTACCAGCACCCTTCGCCTGCCGGCCGCAGTGCCCCCGCTCGCGGCCCTCCGCTGACAGCCGCCCCACCTCGCGGCCGCCAGCGCACCTGTTCGGCCCGCCGGCCGCCCCCGCCTCCGCCCGCGCTCCCGCCCGCCGGCCTCCCCCACCCGCCGCCCACCGGCCACCCGCGCACCCCCGGCCCCCCGACACCCCACCGCCGGCCTCCACCTCCCCCACTCTGGTGAGCCCCCTCCCCCTCTCTATTTTTATTTTTTTAATATTCTAGTTAGTAATTTAGTTAGTTATTAGTTGTAGTTAATTAGTTTAGTTAGTTAGTTGTAGTTAATAGTTTAGTTTAGTTAGTAATTTAGTAATGTAGTTAGGTTAGTTAGTTAGTAATTTAGTTTAGTAAGAAGAAGAGGAGGAGAAGGAGATGAAGAAGAAGAAGAAGAAGGAGAAGAAGAAGAAAAAGAAGAAGAAAAGGAGGAGGAGGAGGAGGAGGAGAAAAGAAGAAAAAGAAGGAGAAGAAGAAGAGGAGGAGGAGGGGTCCGTCGGCGCCGACGTAACCGGGTCGAGGATCGCCGACATGACACCCCCACACCCCGACCCCGACACGACACCCCGACACCCCGACCTCGACACGGCACCCCCGACACACCGACCACGACACGGCACCCCCGACACCCCGACCCCGACATGACACCATCTACACCCCGACCCCGACACGGCACCCCGACACCCCGACACGGCACCCCTGACACCCCGACCCTGACATGACACCCCCTACACTCCGACCCCGACACGACACCCCGACACCCCGACATGGCACCCCCGACCACGACACAGCACCCCGACCCCGACACGACACCCCCGACACCTTGACCCCGACATGACACCCCGACCCCGACACCCCGACACGACACCCCGACACCTCGACACGGCACCCCGACCCCGACACCCCGGGACCCCGACACAGCACCCCGACCTCGACACCGCGACACAACACCCCTGACCATGACACAGCACCCCGACCCCGACACAACACCCCCTACACCCCGACCCTGACACGACACCCCGACACCCCGACACGGCACCCCTGACCACGACACAGCACCCCAACTCCGACACGAGAAGCCCGACACCCCGACACCGACACGACACCCCCAACACGCCGACCCCACCTCATATATTTGTGAATTATGAGTTAGCTAGGTCATATATTTTTCGATTTTGTTATACATAACATAATATTTATGTTGATCAGGTGGATTTAAATGTGCAGTTGTTTCGTTGCCACGAGGGTCTGGTGTTCGATGACCTCCCCGTGCATTCGATGAGCTTCGCCCCTGCATTCGTGGGTGAGCACAAATGACATCTCCTCCTGCACCCTTTATTTCCTCTGTTCCGGTCTTCGTGCTGATGAAACTTGCTAGCTATAGGTGTCTTGAATCATCAGTACGCGTGACCATGATGCGTCTCCCGTTCGAAAGGGTTACATCTATAAATATGCATTCATTAGCATATTTATAAACGTGATTCTTTTTAATTGTCCAACGTTATCCATGGACAACCCGAGTATGTGTAGATTGGGTTCGTTTTCCCATATGCTCTGCTCCGGATCCGATGCAGAATTTCATCGGTGCCTCCTTGTTGTTCTCCGGGTACACATCCTCTCTGCTTATTGCCGAGACGTGTATCAGGAGAACAGCAGGGAGGTGCTGCCGAAATTGTGCCTCGGATCCGGCGCAGAGCATGGGAAAACGAACCCAATCTACACATACTCGGGTGGGATTAGGACCTATCTTTACCTACTAGCGTCTAGGTTGCATCGACGTAATGAAACTAACAAACTCTATTAACTGATGAATATGGTTTGCTGAATTATGTATATATTTTGTGTGTGTCCAGTAGCTAGGCAGGATGAGTGATTGTGGGTGGATGTACACTGGTCACACTAGTCAGAAAGACATGACCCGTGAATGGTTAACAAAAACCAAGGAGTTTGTGAGAGTCACATTTGCAAATGGACAGAAAACAACCTAGTGCCCTTGTGTCGATTGCGCAAACTGTAACAAGAAGTCAGAGTTTGAAATGATCAAACACCTGCAGAAGTGGGGTTTTACGCCTAATTATACGGCCTGGACATTTCATGGTGAGTCTGCCCAACGTGCCAGAGTTGAGGTGCTTCGTTATTGCACCGACGAGCATGGTACCGGGATCGAAGACATGGTGCAAGACTTTGTGATGCTCAGGATTCGGACGATGAGATGGAGGAATCTGAAAAGGCCTTTTATGAAATGTTGGAGTGTTCAAAACGTCCTCTCCACGAGCACACTGAGCTTTGTCAGCTGGATGCCATCGCACAAGTAATGGCTCTAAAGGCTCAGTTCAACCTCGACAGAGAATGCTACGACGCGATGATGACAATATTTGGACGCTTTCTACCCAAAGGTCATGTGTTGCCACCATACCTGTATCAATCGGACAAAATCCTACGTACGCTTAAGATGCCCTATGAGAAGATAGATGCCTGTGAGAATGGATGTGCCTTATTTAGGCTTCAGTATGCGGGCTTGAAGTATTGCCCCATTTGCAACGCTTCCAGGTATGTTCTGGTAGAAAATGGTATGGGTGAGAAGAGTTAGACCAAAATCCCCATTAATGTTATTCGGTATCTGCCAATCATACCAAGACTTCAACGACTTTTCATGGTTGAAGAGACGGCTAGACAGATGACGTGGCATAAATTGGGCAAAAGAACAAAACTGGATGCAGATGGGAATCCGATGTTGGGACACACTTCAGACGCTTCGATGCATTACATAAGGATAAAGTGGCAGATCCAATGCATCCTTGAGTTGCCATCAACACGGATGGGTTCAATGTGTTTGGTATGACGGCAGCACAATACAGTTGTTGGCCTGTATTTGTCATTCCACTCAATCTTCCCCCGGAGAGATTATGAAAACAAAGAACATTTTCCTAATGTTGATAATTCCAGGGCCCAAATATCCGGGGAAGAATATGAATGTGTACATGCAACCGCTTAAAGATGAATTGCAAGGAGCCTGGGATAATGGGATCAAGACATACGACACCGCTACAAAAAAGAACTTCAAAATGCATGTGTGGTACATGTACTCGATGCATGACTTTCTGGCGTATGCGCTATTCGTTGGCTGGTATGTGCATGGAAGGTTTCCGTGCCCCACATGCAAGGCATCTCTTCAGTTCCGTTGGCTGGAGGTGGGTCGCAAGTTTTCTTGCTTCGACATGCATAGACAGTTCCTGGATCCTGACCATAAGTTCACAAAAGAAAAGAAGAATTTCATCAAAGGTAGAGTTGTCAAAAACATTGCACCACCTGCATTGACAGGCCAACAGATCCTGGATTAGATAAACGCTCTCGAGCCGGATCCAGATCGTCCAGGGTATTTCAAAGGGTATAATACAAAACACGCCTGGACTCACAAGATATGTTTGTGGGATTTTCCTTACTTTAAAGACCTCCTTTTCCCACACAACATCGACGTGATGCACACTGAAAAGAATATCGCGGAGGCCCTTTTTGGTACATTGTTCGACATAGAGGGGAAGTCGAAGGATAATCCTAAGGCTAGAGTCGACCAGGAGGCTCTATGTGATAGACCGTTACAAAACATTCGACAACCTAAAGGAAAGAAGAACTGGAGGAAGCCAAAGTCATAGTTCAATCTTGGAAGGCCAGCTATGAGGGAAATGATCTTGTGGGTGAAAATGCAGTTGATGTTCCCCGATGGGTATGGAACGAATCTAAAGAGGGGAGCGAGTCTTGACAAATTGAAAATATTTGGTCCCAAGAGTCATGATTGACACATATGGCTTGAGCGGGTAATGCCGGTGATGTTGCGTGGCTTTATCCGTAAGGATGAATGGCTAGTACTGCCAGAGCTAAGCTATTTCTTCCATGCTCTTTGTGTGAAAGAACTATCGCCTGACGTGCTAGACGAACTGGAAGAGTTGGTGCCGGAGTTGATCTGCAAGCTAGAAAAGATCTTTCCACTAGGCTTCTTTAATACAATGCAGCATTTGATTTTGCATCTCCCCATCAAGGAAAGATTGGGGGGCCCGTGCAAAATCATTGGTGCTTCTCAACTGAGAGGATGCAGAAGACGCTTTGAGCAAAATGTACAAATAAACGTAGAGTTGAAGCATCGATGGCCGAGGCATTCATTACTGAGGAGGCGGCAAACTTTGTGACAGCACACTACACAGCCCAGAATCATCATTTATATAATCTGAAGCCTCGGTACAATGATGGAGACCGTGAAAAAGGTCTATCCAACCTCAGCCTATTCAAAGGGAAGCTCGCACCAGCCGGTGCTTCGAAATCAATAGGGTTGGATGTCAAAGAATGGTGGACCATTTCATGGTATATCTTCAACAACCTATCAGAAGTGCGGCCGTACATCGAGTAAGTTCTCGGTACATTGATTCGCAACTTCTAATTCCTTCGAAATGGTCTTATTCCCGGATATGTGATACAGTCGATACGTCGCCAAATTCTCAGATGGAGCGGTGATCCAAAAGGATTCCATCGAAGAGTATGGCACGGATGGCGCGTGCTGGGAGGGGTGCTATTATTACACCCTAGCAACTCCGGAGAGCATTGGTACACATCATGCAGACACCAGCGGGCACTTCTTCGACTGGGAGAGGTCGGGGGAAGACGAAGAGAGGTGCTAGAGGTAGGAAGGCTAATGTGCCTTCCTTGCCGCCACCCCCAGCTGATTCGCGACCACAGGAGTGCTCCATCTCAGGTGGACCCGTCTAACTTGGACCCGTCTCGGACTCCGGTCCACAAGCCTCAGTTCGACGAGCCTCGGGTCACCGAGCCTTCGTCCCAGGAGACTCCGGTCCCAGAGTCTTTGTCCCAGGAGACTCGGGTCCCAGAGTCTTTGTCCCAGGTGACTCTGGAGGCTAGTGGCCATGATGATGGTGGTGAGAACAATTACTTGTATGAGGACACCTATAGCGAGGGCGAGCTGGTTGAGGAGGGCAAGAAGGTCTACCAGCGTGGTTGTACAAAGCTCCCTCCCATGCCGACGACCCGCGAGCAGAGGTGGTTGATTGTGCCTAATGCGGAGAAGTAAGTGCATTTACTCTTTTTTAAACTTTTGCCTTCAGGTTTCCTCAAATTAATGTCTAATGTGTTGGCCTTGTCATACTACAGGGGTTGGAAATACGAGCGTGGTGTCCGCAGGCCCAACCAGGTCCTTGGTGTGCTTCTCCGGCACCACTTCACGAGGAAGGTCCACTTGCCCGGTGAGGGTGAGGCTCCACAGGTAGCACTGACCTGGGAGCTATACAAGGCTGCCCCGGCCCCTCCGGAGGAGATGGTGGACGGTGTATTGTGCGAGACGGTGGCTGAAATTGTGATCCGTCACTTTTGGGTAATTTCTCCTTTACAGAATTAAAAATCAACAACACCCAGTGATTGTACTAATCAGTGTCTAATGTGTTGTCTTGTTTGATTGCAGACCTTCTATAGGTGTCTTGAGGAAGACGAGGCGAGAGCGACTGTTGTTCTCGAAGCCGAGTGTAAGCGCCTACTTCAGAACTTACGGCACGAGGCTCGGGTGCAGGCTATTCGAGACTACTACGCCTCGAGTAACATTAAGAGGGCCAAGAAGAAGTGCCACAAAAATTATCTGAGTAAGGAGAAGTTTATGAAGGTAATTATCTATTCTTAAGGCCTTGTACTTAGTTTCTTTGATTTGATTGGTAGGCGCAGCACTGAAATTTCTCTTGTCTAACTTAGGTGCCCCGAGATGGTGTGCGGATAGGATGGACTGTTGGGAGACATTGGTGGATGGTTGGTTCTCTCCCGAATGGCTAGTCGAACACAACAAGGCCAAGGAGAAGCGTGCCCAAATGAGAGGTGTGCCACACCATCAAGGGAGGTCCAACCTGTTTTAGTACGGGGATAACTGGGTATGTGGTTTGCTTCATGATTCATGCAATTTCATTCTTCATGCTAGCTTGAGCCCTTAACTAATATTTTGTTCACCTCTTTTAGGCGTGAGAAAACAAGAAGGAGGTGCCACCTCTTTTTGATCTCTATGCCATGGCCCATACTGCCTCGTACAAGAAGGCCAAGGCATTCTCTGAGGATGACCTCGATCATCCAGAGAGCTTCACTAACATATCCTCCCACAACAATCTCGTGAGGTACAGAGATTTTGGGAAGGCGAGGAAAGGGGACGACTTCAACCGAGCCAAAGTCCTTTTGATCCAGAGCTCGTGATGATATCTGGTGGTGGGAGGCCCCATGGCTCGATAGCCATTGGGGATGGACTAATACGTTGTCCTAGAACTCTCCCGGAGATCAAGAAGTGCCAAATGAGCTCTGATCCTGAGATAACGCCTCGTTCATGGCCAATGGAGCTTTCCATTGAGTCTAGGGCCCAGGAACTTCTGGCGGAGGCAAACAGGCAGGCGGCGCAGCGGGAGAGGGAAATGGAGGAGAGGACGGCTAGGCTGTTGGAGGAGGAGAGGAACAGGAATGACGCGTCTCACCGGGCCCTATACAAGCTCCTCGTGGTAAGTTTCTCCTGCATATTAGCCAAATCATGCACGTAATGTTCGTTTCATCACTAACTAATATGAATGACTCATGAAAACACAATGTGCAGATCGTGTGCCAGAACAATGGTCAGACCCCTCTGTCGATGCCCCATATTGCTATAGCACCCACGGTGAGTTTCATTTAAATGGTCATTAGTTACTAGTATTCACATTTGAGTTGCATCATGCTAAGGAGACATTGCAAATGATCTTTGGTGCAGCGTGCCTCCCAACAAGCATCGACCGATCCTTCTGCGTCTGCCACAACCCCGACCGGTCCTTCTACGTCTCACCCTGGCCCAAACCCTACAGGTCCTTCACCTCCGTGTTGATGGTAAGTTTTCCCAAGTGTTTTCATTAACAAATGCATACTTAGCTTAGGAAATGACCTACTTAGCTCCAAAATGACCTATACTTAGCTTATTTTCCTCAAAAATGACTTGATATGCTTAGTTAGCTACAAAATGGTATATTCTACCTAGGATAGCTATAAAATGAGCTATACTTAGCATTTTCCCCTCCAAAATGACTTGATATGCTTAGTTAGCTAGAAAATGGCATTACTACCTAGTATAGCTCAATAATTATCTATAGCTAGCTTAGCTAGTTCATTTATGACATAATTAGCTCACTTAGGTACAAAATGGCATAACTACCTAGGATAGCTCAATAATGATCTATAATTAGCTTAGCTAGTTCATTTATGACATAATATGCTCACTTAGGTAAAAAAATGGCATAATAACCTTGGTTTAGCTCCAAAATGATCTATACTTAGCTTATTTTCCTCAAAAATACATAATAACCTTACTTACATCCAAAATGATATATTCTACCTAGGATAGCTATAAAATGACCTATACTTAGCATTTTTTCCTCCAAAATGACTTGATATGCTTAGTTAGCTAGAAAATGGCATTACTACCTTGGAGAAGAGGAGAGGAGAGGAGAAAAAGAAAGAGAAGATACATTCTTCTTCTTCTTCTTTTTCTTCTAGCTAGTCTTCTTCTTCTTCTAACTATCATCTTTCCAACTTTGCAGATTTGCTATAGATGAGGAAGAGTGCATTGATGGACTGTACTCTTCTACTTCTGCTTCCTTTGTGTTTACGGAAACTTGTTTTGGATATGTTGTTGGAAACCATTGTGTGTTGTTGGGAACTTGTATATATGTGGGAACTTATTGTTGGTATATGATTGTTTCAACTTATTGTTCTTGTATTTTTGGATATATATGTGATATTTTTGGATATATATGTTTCAAATTGATTGATTTTAAGATAAAACAGAAAAAATAGGGGCTATATAGCCACTTTGCCGTCTGCTGGAACACGGCAAAGTGGCCACGTGGCAGCTACCTGTGCAACCTGGGGCCAGCCTAGGTAGGTTCTTTGTCGTCCCTTGGCAGACGGCAAAGACCTTTGCCAGCGGACGACAAAGAACCAACCTAGGCTGGCAAAAAAGGTGCGTTGCCGTCCGCTGGCAGATGGCAAAGACCTAAGGTCTTTCCCGTCTGCCAGCTAACGGCAAAGCACGCCGTTAAGCCCCTAACGGAGCTAAGTTGCCACGTGTGCCGTCCAGGCCCTTTGCCGTCCGCTGGCGGACGACAAAGATTCAAAGGACTTTGCCGTCCGCCAACAGATGGCAAAGCGCCCTTTACCGTGGCTTATTCATGTAGTGACCCGACTCAAAACGAGTCAAGCCTCTGTGTGTTCTATGCCATCCCTGGATCAGTATGCTGGCACACACAATACATCAATGTATATATCAAAGTGCAATCACATGTAATTAACGTAAAACTGATATATACCTTAAAATAGCAGCGGCTACAGTCAACGGGAGTGGAGTCCCAATAACACCAACGGCAAGTTGAGTGCGGACCGTAACCCTGAATCGTACTCTTACCCGTCGTAGAAGAGTATCTGCAACATAAGACGTTGCAGCCGTGTAGGTCAGTACATTGAATGTACTGGCAAGATCACCATAGTAGAACAGAAAAATAAAGACTATTCTATATGCAAAGGCTTTGTGGCTCTGTGTCTGAGTTTTTGCGTAAAAGCTGATTTTATTTTCCTACAACAAAGGAATATCAGGAATTTCACTATGGAGTTACCTATCATGACATGGTTCCGCCAACCAATGTCTCAATGCCCATAAGTATCATAAGTTGCCCACAATTAGTTATCAGTCTAGTGTTGAGAGTTCAGAGATAGATCCAAGTCTAGAAGCTCAAATTGTCCATAACCGGGGACACGGCTAATCGATTAGGTTTAACTCTGCAGAGTGTTGTGTACTTTACCCACAAGATTCTTTCCCTCCTGGTAAGTCCTCGCACTGCCTGGTGTTTGAGAACAGGATGAAAGAAACATGGTCTTTCAGAGTGCTTCCCTGACTGTCCGACAGTGCCCATCCCAATCCTAACGTTGACTACATCTCGTAGCACTGCCCAGCAGAGTCACAACAAAGATCAACCAAGCCAGAGCCCATAATGACTTGTGGCTACACAGGTAAGCTTCCGGGCATGAAGTATTCATCCTTCTCTTTGAGTCTGGGTGAAGCTTTCCGCAAGATGTCATGGCGCTTCTCCATGCATCCCGGCCAGCCACTGGTTTCTCCAGGGATGCCCAATCAACCATCCTTCACCCAGTAGTGTGTATTGAAAACTTGTCTTCTCAAGTCTTGAAGTCTTGAGGTCTTGAAGATGCAGGACTTGAACATGTCTTCATGAAGTTGTCGCCTTGACGTAGAGTCCTTCTTCACACCACTCACGAACACTCATACCAAACCCCGTCTACTATAGCATAGCATAAAAGTAACTAACGTTCCCGGGGCTTTAGTAACCAGGTGGTGGGTTCCTACCTCATGCATTCTACTCAACTACAAGAGTTTCAATGACACTACGGGAGGGATCTGTTGAATGATGTCACTACATGCAATAAAAACATAGCTATGAAATAGACGGTCAAGGTGAACTTGCCTGTACTGTTGATGACGATAAAGATCGCTCTCAGAAATAACTTGATAGACTATTCGTCACTCTCCGATGAAAATCTATATAAACAAGCATTGCATTCATATAAGCAATCATACTAACAATCAATTCTAACAATCAAAAGTAACACAAAACAAAAGCAACAAGGTTGATGGAAAAAATACTTAAGACAAAACTCAAAGCCAAGAAAGTTTTCATAAAAACAACTAAGGTAGTATTCCTCTACAACAACTAGTAACAAACCAAAAACAAAGTAAAATATAACAAAAGGATTTTAGTAAATATTTTACTAGCAAAAAGAATTACTTTTGAAAAACAAGTAAAAACTATGAAAACAAGATAGTAAACAACATGAGTGTTTGTCTAATGAACCTAACTACAAGCACAACCATAAACTAAGAGAAAACAAATTATGAAACAACTAAGTTAACAGAAAATAATTAAATAAAATCTTTATTATAAATCAGAATTAAATCATCTAAAATTTTGTGAAAATAATCTCTACTAAAACTAAGTTGTTTTATAAAACATTACCTAATGATAGAGAATATAGTTTCCTATAATAGAGTAAAACTAAACCATTTTTATTGACAAACATTTCTTAACATAAAAGATTACTACAAATTTTATTTGAAAACAGAATCTAATTATATAAAACTTTAGTTAAAAGAATTGTTACTAACAATTTTGCTTTTAAAACAACTATACCTATTTGAAAGAGGGTTAAGATCCCTACAACAAAATTTATAAACTAAACAAATTAACTTTTGTTAACAGCAAGTAAATTACTAAGGTTCGGAACAACAAAACTAAATGAAATCTAAAACATAATGTAAATCATATTCAGATTTTCAAAATAAAACAAAGTAAATCAATATAAATAAACTAATATGAAACTAAACAGATTCTGTTTGGTTTGAAAATACTATTTAAAACTACTACAAAAATTCTCAAACTCTACCAAATGATAGCTATGGTCACTAGTGACAAGTGGGAAAAAGAATCATTCAAAAATCCATTTTAGAACTCAAGATATTCAGAAAACAAAATTTAAATCAAATCTGTTCAAATTCAAATTTAAATGTTCAAACATAGCCAAATTTGATATATACAGAAACTAGATGAAATTTGTGACACTATACAAAAATAATCATTTAAAAACATTAAACAGTTTAAAAGATATAACGGAAATAAAATCAGAACTTATTCTGGAAACAGAAATTAAAACAGAAAAGAAAATGCGTTTCTATCGGTCAGGGGGTACACGTGTCGCTTCCTGATTGGATAAAGGGGTGCGCGTGCGGGGCAAATACGAGCGGGTGACCGACGCCTAGAGGAAAACGCTTCACGGTTTTATAGGTTCTAATCTGGATCGTCAGATCCAGATCGGACGGGGAGAGGGGTGGTGGAGCTCACCGCGGTGGTGGGTCGCCGGCGAGGGCTTCTCCGGCGAGGCCGAGGCATAGTGGTCGATGTGGGCGGCGCTCCGGTGGTCCTCCGGCGATGGCGAGGGCACTAGTCGACGGCGGCGAGTACAGCGAGCACGTTGGTGGCGTCAGTGAGGCTCGGGGGTGATGGATGCGACTGGCACGAGCTCGGGAGTGGTTCGGTGGAAGTGGAGCTCCGGCGAGGGTGGGGTTACGGCGTTCCAGAGGCGGTTGAGCACAGGTAAGGGATGGAGTGGTGCGCATAGGCGAGAGGAGATCAGTGGTGCGCTCGGGAGAGGACGGGGAGGTCGGAGACGGGCGCTAGGTTGAAAAAGGTGCGGCGGCAACCGAAAGCTCCGGCGAGCTATTCCGGAAAGATGGGGGCTCGGAGAGAGGGGGAAGCAAGGGGAATGAGTGCGGGAGAGGGGTGGGTACTTATAGGGGCAGTGCGGGGTTGGGGGAGTAAAGGAGGGAGGGGGTCCGCGGCGAGGGGATCCGGCGACGGCGTCGGGCGCGTGGGAGGAGGAAGGCGACCGCGCGGGAGAAGGGAGCGGGCAGCGGGTCCCACACGTCAGTGAGAGCGGGCGAGCTGTTAACGCGTCGGTTGACCGGCGCGTATTGAATTCGCGAAATAAAGCCTGTGGGCCGGCCCGTTTTAATTCTAAAACCGTTACCGTTTTCTGTTTATGATTTTACCAGAGCCATAAAACGTGTTCAATGCATTCGAATAAATTCCAAATATAGTCAAATTTTATATCAAAATTAACAGAATAATAAATGCCATTTAATGGACATTTTTATTATTGCATTTGAATACTTTGGAAAAAATATTATTTTTAGAAATTGCCCTTTTGCTTTTAAATCCGTTTGCAAATATTTTTTTCAGAATAACCCCTGGTTTTTATTATTCAAATAAATCACCAAGAAGTCCCTGGTGTGGAGTGTCATGTTACTCCTCTCAAATTTTTGTCAGGGGTTTGAATACCTTGAAAATTGGAATAGGAACCAAATATGAAATGATTCCAAAAGAAAATCCAGAGATTTTCACATTCACTATTCAAAGATTTATTTTAAACTTCCAACTCATATTTCATATAATTTGAAGAAGTCATTTTATCTTCTCTCATGAAAATCATTGAGTTGCATAAATTTTTCTGAATTTGAAATATTTTTCAAATGAAATTCAAATTCTTTTCAAATCCCTTTTCATTTCTTTAAATGGAAGAAGTCATGTCATCTTCACTCTAGGGTTTTGCGATGAAATGAAGTTGAATTCCTGGTGATCAAAATGCAAAGTGAAAGTGTGGGAAAGTCATTTCATTCCCTCTAATTAAAATTTCAAAAAGTTTCAAATTTCACTCACTTTCAATCACTCAAGCAAACAACAATTCATTCTAATAATTATTATAACCTTCCAAATTTTGGAATGTTATAATAATTATTAGAATGAATTGTTGTTTGCTTGAGTGATTGAAAGTGAGTGAAATTTGAAAGTTTTTGAAAGTTTGATGAGAGGGAATGAAATGACCTTCCCAAAACTTTCAATCTGCATTTTGATCACCAGGAATTCAAATTCATTTCATCACAAAACCCTAGAGTGAAGATGACATGACTTCTTCCATTTAAAGAAATGAAAAGGGATTTGAAAAGAATTTGAATTTCATTTGAAAAATATTTCAAATTCAGAAAACTTTATGCAACTCAATGATTTTCATGAGAGAAGATAAAATGACTTTTTCAAATTATATGAAATATGAGTTGGAAGTTTAAAATAAATCTTTGAATAGTGAATGTGAAAATCTCTGGATTTTCTTTTGGAATCATTTCATATTTGGTTCCTATTCCAATTTTCAAAGTATTCAAACCCCTGACAAAAATTTGAGAGGAGTAACATGACACTCCACACCAAGGATTTCTTGGTGATTTATTTGAATAAGAAAAACCAGGGGTTATTCTGAAAAAAATATTTGCAAAGGGATTTAAGAGCAAAAGGGCAATTTCTGAAAATAATATTTTTTCCAAAGTATTGAAATGCCAGAATAAAAATGTCCATTAAATGGAATTTATTATTCTGTTAATTTTGATATAAAATTTGACTATATTTGGAATTTATTCGAATGCCTTAAAGGTTTTTGAAACGCTCTGGAAAAACATTAAATAGAAACGGTAACGGTTTTAGAATTAATACGGGCCGGCCCACAGGCTTTATTTCGCGAATTAAATACGCGCCGGCCGACCGACCCGGAAACCTCGCCCTCCCTCTCGCTGCCACCGGATCCCACCCGACCGACCGTTAGCCTCGCTCGGTCGCCTTCCTCCTCCCACGCGCCCGACGCCGTCGCCGGTTCTCATCGCCGCGGACCCCTTCCTCCTTACTCCCCCGACCCCTCTGAGCCCCTATAAGAAGCCCCGCTCCCCCTCTCCCCATTACCCCGCTTTGCCCTTTCTCCCATCACCTCTCTACGCCGGAATCGCTCGCCGGAGTACCCTGTCGCCGGCACACCATTGCCATCCAGGCACTCCACTCCTACCTCCCCGAGCGCCACCAAGCCTGCCATTCACCTCCCCACCACCGTGCGCATCTACCCGACTCCTCACCCCCATCGGAGACCTCCAGTACACCGCAAACGAACCTCGCCGGAGATTCGAATCCCCACCGGATCTTTCTCGAGCTCGTGGACGTCGCCATGGTCATCCCCGCGCCCCTCCAATACCACCACCCGTCGCCGAGACCTCGCCGCCGTCAGTTGGAGCCCTTCGACGACCCCCTCGACCACCGGAGCAACGCCCACATCATCCTCGTCGTTCGGACTCGCCGGAGAAACCATCGCCGTTGACCCCATCCCCACTGTGAGCCTCCCTCTCCCTCCCCACCGTCGGATCCAGATGAACGGTTTAGATTAGAAGGAATAAATCCCCGAACCATTTTCTGCTAACGTTCGGTCGACCGCCCGTAACACCCCGCACGCGCACCCCTTTATCCAATCAGGAAGCGACACGTGTACCCCCTGACCGATAGAAACACATTTTCTTTTCTGTTTTAATTTCTGTTTCCAGAATAAGTTCTGATTTTATTTCCTTTATATCTTTTAAACTGTTTAATGTTTTTAAATGATTCTTTTTGTATAGTGTCACAAATTTCATCTAGTTTCTGTGAATACCAAATTTGACTATGTTTGAACATTTAAATTTGAATTTAAACAGATTTGATTTAAATTTTGTATTCTGAATATCTTGAGTTCTAAAATGAATTTTTGAATGATTCTTTTTCCTACTTGTCACTAGTGATATTAGCTATCATTAGGTAGAGTTTGAGAATTTTTATAATAATTTTAAATAGTATTTTCAAACCAAACAGAATCTGTTTAGTTTCATATTAGTTTATTTATATTGATTTACTTTGTTTTTGAAAATCTGAATATGATTTATATTAAGCTTCAGATTTCATTTAGTTTTGTTGTTCCAAACCTTAGTAATTTACTTGCTGTTAACAAAAGTTAATTTGTTTTGTTTATAAATTTTGTTGTAGGGATCTATACCCTCTTTCAAATAGGTATAGTTTATTTAAAACAAATTAGTTAGTACTAGTACTTTAACTAAAGTTTTATATAATTAGATTCTGTTTTCAAATAAAATTTGTAGTAATTCCTTTCTGTTAAGTAATGTTTTGTTAATAAAATAATTTAGTTTTGCTCTATTATGATAGGAAAACTATATCCTTAATCATTAGGTAATGTCTTATAAAACAATTTAGTTTTTCATAGAAATTATTTTCACAAAGTTTTAGATGACTTAATTCTGTTTTATAATAAATATTTTATTTAATTACTTTCTGTTAACTAAGTTGTTTCATAATTTGTTTTCTCTTCGTTTATGGTTGTGCTTGTAGTTAAGTTCATTAGGCAAACACTTGTGTTGTTTAGAATATTGTTTGCATAGTTTTACTTGTTCTTCAAAAGTAATTCATTTTGCTAACAAAATATTTACTAAAATCCTTTTATTATATTTTACTTTGTTTTGGGTTTTGTGTTACTTTTGAATTTGTTGGAGTTTTGTGTTTCAACTTTGTCTTAAGTATTTCTTTCATCAACCTTGTTGATTTTGTTTCTTGTGTTACCTTGTGATTGTTAGAATTGATTGCTAGTATGATTGCTTATATGTATGCAATGCTTGATTATGGATTTCATCGGAGAGTGACGAATAGTCTATCAGTTATTTCTGAGAGAGATCTTTCTCTTCATCAACAGTACAGGCAAGTTCACCTTGACCATCTATTTCATACCTTTGTTTTTATTGCATGTAGTGACATCATTCAACATATCCCTCCCGTAGTGTTATTGAAATTCTTGTAGTTGAGTAGAATGCATGAGGTAGGAACCCACCACTGGTTACTAAAGCCCCGGGAACGCTAGTTAGTGCAATGCTATGCTAAAGTAGACGGGGTCTGGTATGAGTGTTCGTGAGTGGTGTGAAGAAGGACTCCACGTCAAAACGACAACTTCATGAAGACATCTTCAAGTCCTGCATCTTCAAGACCTCAAGACTTCAAGACTCGAGAAGACAAGTTTTCAATACACACTACTGGGTGAAGGATGGTTGATTGGGCACCCTGGAGAAAGCAGTCAGTGGCCGGGATGCATGGAGAAGCGCCATGACATCTTGCGGAAAGCTTCACCCAGACTCAAAGAGAAGGATGAATACTTCATGCCCGGAAGCTTACCTGTGTAGCCACAAGTCATTATGGGCTCTGGCTTGGTTGATCTTTGTTGTGACTCTGCTGGGCAGTGCTACGAGATGTAGTCGACGTTAGGATTGGGATGGGCACTGTCGGACAGTCAGGGAAGCACTCTGAAAGACCATGTTTCTTTCATCCTGTTCTCAAACACCAGGCAGTGCGAGGACTTACCAGGAGGGAAAGAATCTTGTGGGAAAAGTACACAACACTCTGCAGAGTTAAACCTAATCGATTAGCCGTGTCCCCGGTTACGGACAATTTGAGCTTCTAGACTTGGATCTATCTCTGAACTCTCAACACTGGACTGATAACTAATTGTGGGCAACTTATGATACTTATGGGAATTGAGACATTGGTTGGCGGAACCATGTCATGATAGGTAACTCTATAGTGAAATTCCTGATATTCCTTTGTTGTAGGAAAATAAAATCAGCTTTTACGCAAAAACTCAGACACAGCCACAAAGCCTTTGCATATAGAATAGTCTTTATTTTTCTGTTCTACTATGGTGATCTTGCCAGTACATTCAATGTACTGACCTACACGGCTGCAACGTCTTATGTTGCAGATACTCTTCTACGACGGGTAAGAGTACGATTCAGGGTTACGGTCCGCACTCAACTTGCCGTTGGTGTTATTGGGACTCCACTCCCGTTCACTGTATCCGCTGCTATTTTAAGGTATATATTAGTTTTACGCTATTTACATGTGATTGCACTTTGATATATACATTGATGTACTGTGTGTGCCAGCATACTGATCCAGGGATGGCACAGAAAACACAGAGGCTTGACTCGTTTTGAGTCGGGTCGCAACAGAAATGGTATCAGAGCACATGTTGACTGTAGGACGTGACCCTAGAAACTGGAAAGCCCTTAGGAAATGATTTCTTGAAAAACTTTGTTTTCAAAGGATCTTTAACTTCTCCTCTCTTCTGAGTTTTATCAAAAAGTTAGAAAATACCCTTTCCCCTTGACCACACTAAGGATCAACTGAAGCCACTCCAAGAAGGACAAGATATCGAAACAACTGATGGTCACTTCAAAGTAAAGAAGATTTCACCATGCATTAGAAGAGTTGAAGCTACACGTGTTGAAGACTGTGAAGACCTGAAGAAATTGAAGACCATGAAGAATTTCCAAGACATTATGCCCTAGAAGACCAACCCCTGTTGTATACTTACGTTAGATACGATGATTTTGTGAGCTGTCATTTGTGTGTAATTTTCGATAGCCACAACTAAAATCTATTTTCAAAACCATTGTTTGTATTGTGTGTATCCTCTCCTTTATCTCTCTTACCCATCTCATCCCAAAACCGTGAACCCAATAGATGACGAATGAAGCTGGACTTGTGTATTCTGGATCGACGACTCGGTTAGAGACAGAAGAATGGATTCAGAACATGGAGGATCACCTAAGGAGTAACCATGTTGCAAGGAACGAGATGGTCCTGTATGCTCTTCGGTACTTTGCAGAAGGTGCTGCACATTGGTGGAAGATGCATGAAGATATCCATGATACGCAAGCACCAATCACTTGGGAAGAATTCAAGATGACTCTGCAAGAATCTCATGTTGTTACCAACACCCAGAAGCCCCGTGGCAAAGTTGTGAAGAAGATTTGTGCCTGCAAGATATGTGGAGAGATAGGACACACCCAGGAAGAACACAAGAATGGATGCCCTCATTGTGAAGAAAATCACCCTGCTGAGGAATGCCCAACTGGGCAGGTGACATGTTTCTTGTGTGAAGGAAACAACCACTACCCGGCTCAATGCCAGGAGTACCCCAAGGTACAGGAAGTCATCAAGCAACAGAAGGAAGCCATGAAGGAAGCCTTCAGAGGAGAATTTGGAGAATTTGTGATGAAGAAAGATATTGAAGACCTTGATGGAGAAGGATTAACCAGATTTTACTCCAATGCCTGCTATTCTTGTGGAGAAGAAGGACATTTCTCACAGGACTGTACGAAGGAAAGAAAAGAGTATCTGGGAAACTTCCCGATAGAAGAAGTGGAGTTTGATCCACAGGAAATTGAACTTTTGATCGGAACCAAGGAACCCAAGAAGAGAAACCGAAGACTTCCTCTGAACAACCCAATTTCTACGAAGAAGGATCTGAGTCAGATCATGTGTTTCAGGTGCAAGAATTTGGGCCACTATGCCGATAAGTGCCCAAGAAAGGAATCAAGAACCCAAGAGCAAAAAACCAACATCAAGAAGCCCCGAGATATGTCAGAAATCATTTGTTTTCAGTGCAAGAAGACATGACACTACTCCTATACCTGTCCAGAGAAGAATGGCTAAGCATGAGTAGTCTGAGTTTTGGATTTTGGATGTACCAAATGTAATAAGTAGCACTCTTACAATTTTGGAGTTATGTAATGGAAGTCTCAGAGTTTGTAATAAATTCATGAGTAAATGGAAATTATGGTGTCATGATTTATCTTATGTTGAAATATGTGAGTTGTTACTCTATGACCCAAGATCTATGACCATTTTCGAGGATATGAGAAAATATGGTCTATGCATACATGAGTGCATTTCATTTTAAGTGTGGTAGTAACCACAGGTACCTTCCCCGAATTTAGGAGTTTGGATAAGTGAATGCAGATGAAGAGAATGTGGAATCATATCCAAACTGTGTGGACGATAACCTTTGTGACAAGGTACTTTTGAAGTTGGAATAGAGAATGATTGTGATGAAACCATACCCAAGGTTAAACAGAGCAATGGAAAGGAAAATGGATTTTGCAGAGTGAAATTTAGACAAGAATAAGCCTGTGATTTGTACCTCAAGAGTATAATGGAAGGAACTGAAGGAAAAGCTGGTATATGGAACGATAGTAACCCAGGAGTGAGTTAAAGCAATCCAAGTATTCAAGTGAACCCACAAGTCACTGACCTCAGGATTGATAAGGATCAAGCCCCACCCTTCTGAAGGAGGAAACTTGGAAGAAGCTATGACTGCTCAGCAAACGTTTTCTTAGGAACATACGATAACCTGACAGATGTCAAGAAACGATAGATGTTTTGTTCCGGCGATGGCGAGGGCACTAGTCGACGACGCCGAGTACGGCGAGCACGTTGGTGGCGTCAGTGAGGCTCGGGGGTGATGGATGCGACGGGCACGAGCTCGGGAGTGGTTTGGTGGAAGTGGAGCTCCGGCGAGGGTGGGGTTACGGCGTTCCAGAGGCGGTTGAGCACGGGTAAGGGATGGAGTGGTGCGCACAGGCGAGAGGAGATCGGTGGTGCGCTCGGGAGAGGACGGGGAGGTCGGAGACGGGCGCTAGGTTGAAAAAGGTGCGGCGGCAACCGAGAGCTCCGGCGAGCTATTCCGGCAAGATGCGGGCTCGGAGAGAGGGGGAAGCAAGGGGAATGAGTGCGGGAGAGGGGTGGGTATTTATAGGGGCAGTGCGGGGTAGGGGGAGTAAAGGAGGGAGGGGGTCCGCGGCGAGGGGATCCGGCGATGGCGTCGGGCGCGTGGGAGGAGGAAGGCGACCGCGCGGGAGAAGGGAGCGGGCGAGCTGTTAACGCGTCGGTTGTCCGGCGCGTATTGAATTCACGAAATAAAGCCCGTGGGCCGGCCCGTTTTAATTCTAAAACCGTTACCGTTTTCTGTTTATGATTTTACCAGAGCCATAAAACGTGTTCAATGCATTCGAATAAATTCCAAATATAGTCAAGTTTTATATCAAAATTAACAGAATAATAAATGCCATTTAATGGACATTTTTATTCTTGCATTTGAATACTTTGGGAAAAATATTATTTTCAGAAATTGCCCTTTTGCTTTTAAATCCCTTTGCAAATATTTTTTTCAGAATAACCCCTGGTTTTTATTATTCAAATAAATCACCAAGAAGTCCCTAGTGTGGAGTGTCATGTTACTCCTCTCAAATTTTTGTCAGGGGTTTGAATACTTTGAAAATTGGAATAGGAACCAAATATGAAATGATTCCAAAAGAAAATCCAGAGATTTTCACATTCACTATTCAAAGATTTATTTTAAACTTCCAACTCATATTTCATATAATTTGAAGAAGTCATTTTATCTTCTCTCATGAAAATCATTGAGGTGCATAAAGTTTTCTGAATTTGAAATATTTTTCAAATGAAATTCAAATTCTTTTCAAATCCCTTTTCATTTCTTTAAATGGAAGAAGTCATGTCATCTTCACTCTAGGGTTTTGTGATGAAATGAATTTGAATTCCTGGTGATCAAAATGCAAAGTGAAAGTGTGGGAAAGTCATTTCATTCCTTCTCATTAAACTTTCAAAAAGTATCAAATTTCACTCACTTTCAATCACTCAAGCAAACAACAATTCATTCTAATAATTATTATAACATTCCAAAATTTGGGATGTTACAATTCAGCAAAGAACAATTTGGGATAGTGAATCACTCAAGTAAATTTGCATGTGCCATTCTCAAAACCTTCAAATAAATACTTCATTTTCTATGCCCAAATCGCTCATGTAGTGACTGGGGGCTGTTAGTATCTTCCATGCTAGGTGGGTTATTCTCACGATATGTGTTGATTCACTATCATTCATGAGAAAGTGGATGGTATTCGGGATTCCCAGTCGCATGCCCAAAATTCAAATCAAAATATAATAAAACAAAACTCCCCTAGGATTGTGTTTGTATGGACGGTACCCGTGGATTTGGCTCGCCGTGGAGTGTGAATGATTTGGTCAAGGGGGAGTAAAAACTTTACTATTCTGTTTGGGAACCGCCTATAATGTATCTAGCATGGAAGATGTCGAGATCTCTTGGTTGTTATGTTGGCAATGAAAGCATACCTCTCAAAATGATTATTCATCCTTGTTTTAAAAGCTCGAGCTCTGGCACCTCTGCAAATCAATGCTTCCCTTCGCGAAGGGACTATCTATTTACTTTATTGTTTAGTCATCATCTTCTTATAAAAGGCACCAGCTAGAGAGCACACCGTCATTTGTATGCTTTGCTATTAATTGATATTGACTATGAGTGTGACTGGATCTCTTTTACCATGAATTACAATGTCTAGTCAGGCCTCGTTCTCCAGAGGTGCTCTGCATTTATGTTTTGCGGTCTGAGAAAGGGCTAGTGAGATACCATTATGTCATATTGTATCATGATTGTTTTGATGAAATTGTTGTCATCCTAGACTTGTTATTATTGCCCGCTAGTTGATTATGCCATTGATATGAGTAAATGTGAGACCTAAATGTTATTGTGAATATGGTTAGTCTATAATCTTTTCTGAAAAATCTAAACATAAGTTAGACATATTTACAACGACAAGATCAAACAGAGTTTGTAAAAGTTTTTCTTTATCACTTTCAGTTTATCAAAACTGAATTGCTTGAGGACAAGCAAAGGTTTAAGCTTGGGGAAGTTGATACGTCTCCAACGTATCTACTTTTCAAAACTCTTTTGCCCTTGTTTTGGACTCTAATTTGCATGATTTGAATGGAACTAACCCGGACCGACGCTATTTTCTGTAGAATTGCTTTGGTGTTATTTTTGTGCAGAAATAAAGTTCTCGGATTGACCTAAAAATTTATGGAGAATATTTCTGGAATTAATAAAAATATTGGCGAAAGAATCAACTGTAGGGGGTCCACCACCTAGACACAAGCCTGGTGGGCATGACCACCCCCCAAGGGCGCGCCTATCAGGCTTGTGGGTCACCTGTTGCTCTTCCGACCTCGTTTCCACTCCTATATATTCCTGTTTACGGAGAAAAAAATCAAGAAGAAGAGTTCATCGCGTTTCACGATACGGAGCCGCCGCCACCTCCTGTTCTTCCTCGGGAGACCAGATCTAGAGTCCGTTTTGGGCTCTAGAGAGGGGAAATCGACGCCTTCGTCATCACCAACCATCCTTCATCACCAATTCCGTGCTGCTCTCCACCGTTCGTGAGTAATATCATCGTAGGCTTGCTGGACGGTGAGGGGTTGGATGAGATTTACCATGTAATCGAGTTAGTTTTGTTAGGGTTTGATCCCTAGTATCCACTATGTTCTGAGATTGATGTTGCTATGACTTTGCTATGCTTAATGCTTGTCACTAGGGCCCAAGTGCCATGATTTCAGATCTGAACCTATTATGTTTTCATGAATATATATGTGTTCTTGATCCTATCTTGCAAGTTGTAGACACCTATTACGAGTTATGATCCACATCCCCTAGGGTGACAATAACTGGGATTCTTTTCGGTGATTACCATACTTTGAGGAGTTTATTCATTCACTAAGTGCTAATGCTTTGGTCTGGTTCTCTATTAAAAGGAGGCCTTAATATCCCTTAGTTTCCAATAGGACCCCGTTGCCACAGGAGGGTAGGACAAAAGATGTCATGCAAGTTCTTTTCCATAAGCACGTATGACTATATATGGAATACATGCCTACATTACATTGATGAATTGGAGCTAGTTCCGTGTCACCCTATGTTATAACTGTTGCATGATGAATGCCATCCGACATAATTATCCATTACTGATCCATTGCCTATGAGATTTCCATATATTGACCTTTGCTAAGTTACGTTTTCGTTGCTACTGTTACAATCACTACAAACTACTACTATCACTTTGCCATCGTTACCGTTTCTTCCATATTACTTTGCTACTGAATACTTTTGCTGCCGATATTAAGTTTATCAGGTGTGGTTGAATTGACAACTCAGCTGCTAATACTCGAGAATATACTTTGGCTCCCGTTGTGTCGAATCAATAAATTTGGGTTGAATACTCTAGCCTCAAAAACTATTGCGATCCCCTATACTTGTGGGTTATCAGTTGGTTCCCTCGAGCGGGGAGTTGCGGAATCTGTTAATGGTGGTTGCTGTTTGGCAAATGGACCTTAGGGAGGTCATAAGAAGCCGCCGTAGTGTGTGTAGGACTGATGCTTTTGTAGATCCTTAATGGTATCTCGCCTTTGGCCGAAGAACTGATTGGACTGAAGTTCTGTTAAGCTGGATAACCAGCCCACGGAGGTAGGTCCCCACAGCTATCCATGGTATTTTAAGAGCGAAATTGTGCCTTCAAGGGAAATACCTAAAGGGTAGTCGGCCCGTGTTGTGGGGAGTGTGTCCCTATTTGTGATGAGTGGGATGTGGCACTGGCGGGTCTGATTGGGCTCGGGCTTGCTTGCCTGTCTGTCGCGTCTTGGAGGCAGATTGGGACCCCGGGGCTTTGTTGTCGTGTTGACATTCAGTTGCTAGGGCTACGGTGCGTTCTTTGGTCCGGAGAGAGCGCTCCGTATAGCCATCGACAGTGATGAACCCCTTGGGTTCGGGCATCTCGAGCTTCAAGTAGGCGTAGTGGGGAACGACGTTGAAGCGAGCAAACGCTGTGTGGCCGACCAATGCATGGTAGCCGCTCCAGAATGGTAAAATGTCGAAGATCAAGTCTTCGCTGTGGAAGTGTTGCAGATATGCCCTAGAGGCAATCATGTATGATGATATTTCCTATGTTTTTTGAATAAAGATAGTCCTTGGGAATTATCAATGATGTGTAACAAGTATGTGACTTGATTGTGAGACAATGCATTGTATGATGACTGTCTTAAATGCTCCCTAGTCGGAAGGGATGTGTGGACACGCAGCCTGTTAGACTAGAATATGACACGGTGAATGGTCCGATCTAACTGGACATGTAGCATTGAATGCTAGCCTGATAATATGGACTCAGAAATATTTGGTCGGATTTGATGTAGTCGGGTTCGAGTCGAGATAAGGTCTGAGTTGGACAGACCCAACTATGAGACATAACAATAGGTCATCTGTGAGTTTCTAGTACAACATACATTCTATGTCCTAAGACTTGAGCTGGCGCATGTACTCGGGATTGTGACATACTTGCTTTCGGCCGACAAAACGCTACTCCTTGACTGGGTAGTTACAAAGGTAGGTTTCGGGCTTGTCCAGACCCATGTTGCGAGACATGTTCGAAAAAGATGGGATTTTCCTCTCCGATCAGGAGAGATATACTTCGCGCCCCTCGGGTGATCCGACCTGGATAAGCATGGCCAGGCGATGATGATTATGAGGTAATCCGAATTGTTGGTCGGATTCATTGGAATGAGAAAGAGGTCGTGCTACAACAAGGATGACCATGATGCCTTGAGAACGACAACATATATCGTGTGGCAAAGGGAATAGAAGTGTGAAGTACAGGTTCGCCTAACCAGCTTCATCGAACACTTGGAGTCGGCATGCTTTGCTAGTGGCTGCTACCAAGTGGTCGAGGCAATGTGATCTGACTCGCGAAAAATGAATGAGAACCTAAGGGGTCACACATTTAAGGGAAGGAACACAAGGGATTTAGGATCCGTGCAAGGCCCAAGAGTTGAGCCCGCGTAGGATTCCTATATATAGTGGGGGTACGACACACCGATCATGTTGATCGTTTCGACGCCGTCATTAGGGCTTTGCAAGTGTTGCAACTAGCCACCTCAACTCGCCACCGCCGACTGCACGTGGAGATATTGTTAGAGGCAGCGGATTTGTGTCGCTCCGACGAACCTATACGTGGGATCCGGCGACCGACTATTTGAGGGGTATCAGACCGACTGTTTGAGGGAGATCGAACGAGGAGGAGAGCGAGTACGCGAACGCGCTGCCTCAACCAATCTACTTGTGCTGCATGGCACTGCCCGTTTAGTGGTAATGATCTGTGATCCATCTCTGTAACATGTTCTTGGATGTTCTGTGCATAGGAAATTTTTAATTCGCATGCGATGCACCTACGGTAGAACCCAACAGTTGTATCAGAGCCTCTGCTATAGGTTTTGGTTTCATATCGGTAGCATATGTGATATGTGGTGGCGGCGGATTAGATTTGTCATCGTTCATGAGATCGGCTATGTGCGCGGTTGATGAGATCAACTGCACATCGGGATCCATTGAGGCTATTTTTCTGTCAATCGAAATCAAAAAGGTCGTGAGACAACCTACCCCTACTGTCGGTTTCTGCCATCGTGGTGAACCTTGAAACATAAATCTGAATCGGGTTCGCGATGATCGATGAGATCAGTCAGATCAGAAAATTCTGCGTGATTGGAGAACAGATACAATCTGTTATTTCCGAAAACTCCTTGTATTTCATACATGATCACACAAACCGGTATAATGTGATTCTATGCATAAGTTTGTTTTGTAGTTTTGATGTGAATAGAATGGCTCATATGTATGTGATGCATGTGTGTAATTTAACATGACCTGCGTGTCATGATTGTCAGCCGGCAGGAGCCAAAGTGCTATCATTATATTGTATAACGACTTGTGTGTCGACTTGTGATTCTCCATAAATTCATTACTAGTTGTAGTAGTTGGAGGGCAGAGATCAAGTTTGAGGCTTTGGCATCCTAGCATGAAGGACAAGATGGAGTTCCGCCCTGGTCATCGAAGTTCGAGCCGACCTGGAAGGATGTCCATGAAGGAGCAATACTATTTCACATATTTATGTTTATATGTGATTGGTATTGCTTCTTGTTTCTATGCAATATAATGGTAGAAAGATCCCTCATTAATATCAAGCACATTACCATTCCGGATGTTGCACCTTCGCACGTCAAGTACGTATGGTGGTGGGCTCATAAAATTGAGGTGCTACTAGGTGTCCTTGAACTAGAGGGTTCGTGTCGGACATGGACATGCACTGCATCAGGTTAACTTGACAAGGCTATCAAAACAATTTTGGGCCTTGTGGCAAAGAAGGTTGGGAGTTGGGGTATCTGATACCTACCTGACTGACAGGAGTCGTATAGAGATACGATTAGCAAGGAGTTGCTTACCGGATAGGCAAGTTGGCTAGCAGTGATGGTAAAGCTCACTAGTCGCTTGCGCTAGTCGGATCATGAATCACTGAGAGTTTGCAAAGGTTTGCCGACTTCAGTGGCAGTATTTCTGTTTAGGGCTTGAATTACTCTACATAATTACATTGCTTAGTGATTGCATATTTTCTGTTGTAGATGAATGGCACCACCTGCTCAACCCTACTTTGCATTGAAATCAATTCTGGAAAGGGATAAACTGAATGGAACAAACTTTACCACCTGGCATAGAAATCTGAGAGTTGTTCTCAACCACGATAAAAAGGAACATGTTCTAGAGGATTCACTTTGAGAGGAACCTGTCTAGAATGTTAGTGCCACAACCGAGAATGCCCACCAGAAACTCGTTAATGAATCAAACAAGATCAGTTGCCTCATGCTAGCTTGTATGGAGCCCGATTTGCAGCAGAATTTCAAAAACATTCAGGTTTTCGATCTGATCAAGAGTCTCAAGAGAATGTTTCAGGTGCAGGCTAGGAATGAAAGGTTCAACATCTAGCAATCCTTGACGGGTTGTAAGATGAAAGAGGGTGATCCACTAAACCCACATGTGATCAAGATGATTGGGTACGTGCAAGCTTTGGATTGATTAGGCTTCCCCCTTGGGGACAAGCTATCCATGGATGCAATTTTGGGTTCTCTTCCACCTAGCTATGGGACGTTCATCTTGAACTATCATATGCATGGCATGGATAAGAAGCTCACTGAATTGCATGGGATGCTCATGGTGGCAGAGCAAGATATTAAGAAAGGCACGCATCAAGTGTTGATGGTGCAGAACTCGGCTAAGTTCAAGAAGAGTTGGTCTAAGAAAAAGGGTAAGGCAAAGCGCACGGAGAAGGATGTCTCCACCGCTGAGCCGAAGTCTGGACCGAACTCAAAGACCATTTGCCTTCATTGCAAGGAAGCTGGTCACTGGAAGAGGAATTTTAGCAAGTGGCTTGCTAAGCATGGCAAGAAGGTCGGAGATGCGTCTTCAGGCAAAGGTACACTTGTTACATATGTTATAGACATTTACCTTGCTGACATACCTAGTAGCTCTTGGGTATTTGATACCGGATCGGTTCTTCATATTTGCAACTCGATGTAGGGGCTGGTTAGACCTAGGCGTGTGGCACAAGGGGAGATTGACATCAGGGTCAACAACAAAGCAAGATTTGTTGTGTTGGAGGTCGGCACGATGCAGCTCTAGCTTCCTTCTGGATATATTTAGGCATTGAATAATTGTTATTACATTCCGGCACTTAGCTGGAACATTATTTTTGCCTCATGCTTGTTGAGTCAAGGTTATGAATTCAATTTAAAGGAAAATGGTTGTTCATTTATTTGAATGGAATGTTCCACGACTATGCTCCCATTGTAGATGGGGTTTTTATTTGGAATCTGGAAACGGAACCGTTCTATAACGTGAATGTCAAGAGGCATAAGCCTAATGAAATAAATCTGACATACTTCTAGCATTACCCGCTTGCACACATTAGTTTGAAACGTAAGAAGGAGCTTCATGATGATGGGCTCCTAACTTCGTACAACTTTGGGTCATTCGAGACATGCGAATTATGCTTGCTAGAAAAGATGACTAAGTCTCCTTTTGCAAAGAGTTGTGAAAGGGCGTCTGAGCTATTGGAGCTTATACAAAGTGATGTGTGTGGTCCAATGAGCGCAACAAACAGAGGTGGCTATCAGTACTTCATGACTTTTACCAACGACTTGAGTATATATGGAAATATCTATTTAATGAGGCACAAGTCAGTAACTTTTGAAAATTCAAAGAGTTTCCAAACGAGGTTGAAAATCAGCTTGGCAAGACAATAAAACTTCTATGATCAGATCATGGAGGTGAGTACATGAGCGAGGAGTTTGATGATCATCTAAAAAGCCAAGGTATAGTACCTTATCTGACACCTCCGGGTACACCGCAGAGAAACATGTGTTAGAACGGATAAATCAAACCTTGTTGGACATGGTCCGGTCAATCATGAGCAAATCGGATTTACCCTTGTCATTCTGGGGATACGCTCTAGAAACTGCAGCTTTGACACTTAACAGGGTACCATCCAAATCCTTAGACAAGACACCACATGAGATGTAGACTGGGAAGAGTCCTAGTTTGTCTTTTGTAAATATTTGGGGTTGTAAAGCATTTGTCAAGATACTCATGTTGGACAAGCTTACACCCAAGTCGGATAAATGCACATTTGTGGGATATCTGAGGGAAACTTTGGGATACAACTTCTACAACCGAGAAGAGAACACAGTGTTTGTTGCTCAGAACTCGGTTTTCCTAGAGAAAGAGCTTCTCAGTTGGGAGGCCAGTGGGAGAACAGTGCAAATCGAAGAAATTCGAGATCCACTCGGGGACAACTCGGGTGGTGATGAGATCATACCGGAGTTAGTCAGGGAACCCGTAGTGGAGTCGGCACCGGAGCCACGGAGGACAGAAAGATTGCGTAAAGTGTGTGATGTGTTGTTGCTAGAAAGCGACAAGCCAACCACGTATGCGGAAGCAATGGTGAGCCCAGATTCCGAGATATGGCTAGAGGCTAGGATATCCGATTTAAAGTCCATGGATGAAAATCAAGTATGGGACTTGGTTGATCCACCACCTGTCATAGCTTCCATTGGTTGCAAATGGAACTTTAAGAACAAAACCGATGTGGATGGAAATGTCATCCTTAAATATCGGCTTGTCGCTAAAGGTTATGGACAAGTTCAAGGAATTGAGTACGACGAGACCTACTCACTGGTAGTGATGCTAAAGTTGGTAAGGATCATACTAGCTATAGCAGTATATTTTGAAAATAACATATGGCAAATGGATGTCAAAATAGCTTTCCTCCATGGAAATTTGAAAGAGGATGTATACATGATACAACCCGAAGGTTTTGTCGATCCAACTAATGCTGGTAAAATAGACAAGCTCAAGAGATCCATTTATGGATTGGAGCAAGTAGCTCGGAGTTGGAATATTCGTTTTGATGAAGTCATCGTTAACCTTGGTTTCATCAATAAAGAAGATGACTATTGTTTATACAAGAAGTCTAGTGGGATCTCGGTAGTATTTTTGATCTTGTATGTGGATGATATACTTCTTATCGGAAATGATGTTTCAATGCTGAACTTAGTCAAGGAATCATTCAATGGCACGTTTTCGATGAAAGACCTTGGAGAGGCAGTGTACATTTTATGCATCAAGATCTATAGAGATAGATCGAGGGGGTTGCTCGGCTTGAGCGAGAGGACGTACATAGACAAAGTGCTGATGATGTGCAACATGAGTGAGGCCAAGAAAGGGTTCTTTCCCGACTCACATGCTATAAGGCTTAGTAAGACTCAGAGTCCTAGGACTTCTCATGAGCGAAATCGGGTGAGTAGGATTCCATATGGCTTGCAATAGGATCCATCATTTATGCCATGCTATGTAGACGACCTGATGTTTCCTATGTAATAAGATTAACAAGCAAATACCAGGACGAACCAGGTGAGAGTCACTGTGCAGGGGTGAAAACTATCTTGAAGTACCTGAAAAGGACTAAAGAGATGTTCCTACTTTATGGAGGTGAGGAGGAGCTCTGCATAAAGGGTTACACTGATGCTAGTTTCCAAACCAACAGGGATGATTGTCGATTGCAAACTGGATTCGTGTGTGCCATGAATGGATAAGCAATGAGCTCGACGAGTTCCAAGCAAGATACGATGGCCGGCTCCACAATAGAGGCCGAATACATTGCAGCTTGTGAAGCTGCAAAGGAAGCTGGTTGTTGTCGGAAGTTCCTGGAAGATGTTGGTGTGTCGCCGGGCTGGTCAAAACCGTTGGAACTTTATTGCGATAATTCTTGTGCCATCGCACATGCCAAGGAGCCGAGACGACACCACAAGACCACGCGCATAGACCAAAAATATCACATGATACGAAAGCTTGTAGAGAAAGGTGATATCAATTGATGTATGGTTCATACGGATGCAAATGTTACAGATCCGTTGACTAAGCCACTTCCACAACTCAGGCATGAGGGGCATGTTAGAGCTATGGGCATTCGATGTCTATTTGATTGACTTTAGTGCAAGTGGGAGTCTGTTGCAGATATGCCCTAGAGGCAATCATGGATGATGATATTTCATATGTGTTTATGAATAAAGATAGTCCTTGGACATTATCAATGATGTGTATTAACAAGTAAATGAGTTGTTTACGAGACTATGCATTTTATGATGACTGTCCTAAGTGGTCCGTAGTCGGAAGGGTTGTGTGGACACGCAGCCTGTTAGACTAGCATATGACATGGTGGATGGTCCGGTCTCACTAACCATGTAGCATTGGATGCTAGTCGGATAATATGGACTTAGAAAGATCTGGTCGGATTTGATGTAGTCGGGCCCAAGTCGAGATAAGGTCTGAGTTGGACAGACCCAACTATGAGACCCAGCGATAGGTCATCTGTGAGTCTCTAGTACAACATAAGTTCTATGTCCCAAGACTTGAGCTCGCGAATGTACTTGGGATGGTGACATATTTGCTTTGGGATGACCAAACGCTACTCCGTGACTAGGTAGTTACAAAGGTACATTTCGGGCTTGTCCAGACACATGCTGCGAGACATGGTCGAGCAAGAAGGGATTTGCCCCTCCGATTAGGAGAGATATACTATGGGACTCTCGGGTGGCATGGCCATGTGATGATAATTACGAGATAATCCGAAGTGTTGGTCGGATTCACCAGAACGAGAAAGAGGTCGTGCTACAACAAGGATGACCATAACGCCTTGAGCACGACAACATATATCGTGTGGCAAAGATAATAGAAGTGTGAAGTACAAGTTCGCCTAACCAACTTCATCGGACACTTGGAGTCGGCATGATTTGCTAGAGGCCGCTACCGACTTGTCGAGGCGGGTGTTATCTGACTCGCAACCAAGTGAATGAGAACCTAAGGGCCACGTGATTAAGGGAAGGAACACCTGGGCTTTAGGATCCATGTGAGGCCCAAGAGTTGAGCCCGCGCATGATGCCTATATATAGTGAGGGTATAGCACACCCATCCTGTTGATCGCTCCGACGCCATCATTAGGGCACTGCATGTGTTGTAACTAGCCACCTCCACTCGCCACCCCCGACTGTGTGATCTAGACCTAGTAGTCCGTTCCACGGTGTTCCTCCTGCACGTGTGGAAACCGTTAGAGGTGCCGCACTTTTGCCGCTCCGACGAACCTGTACGTGAGATCCGCCGACCGTCTGTTCGAGGGAGATCGAACAAGGAGGATACGGACCACACGAACGCGCTGCCTCAACTCTACTTCCCTTGCATGGCACTGCGCGGCTAGTGGTAATGATCTGTGATCTATATCCTTAGCATGTTCTTGGATGTTTTGCACGTAGAATTTTTTTAATTCGCATGCGATGCACCTACGATATAAACCAATAGGATGTTATCAGGAGATGCGAACACAACCTCGAAGGTTACAGTGCTGGAGCAGCGAGCTTCAACGCCCGAAATTAGTCCTTTGAAGGTAGTGTTACCAAGTTTACTCCTGGATGAATCTATGCCCATATTTTCTACTGAGTATATCAGATTAAGGATACTTCCTCCATCCATGATAACTCTGGTGAGGTGATATCCATCGATGATGGGAGCCAAAACGAGGGCAGCCGAACCTTCGTGATGGATACTAGTTAGATGGTCCCTGCGATCGAAGGTGTCGGAATCAGAGCTCCGCAAACCCCAATAAGGTTCGAACACTAGGGCATGTATTAAGATCTCAACTGGCTCTAGGTCTCAAACTCGTCACCCTACGGCCTTGCCTAACAAGTACGCGCGAGTACTACACATATGGACATGGGGATTTACCTAGGTTCGGGCCACCTTATGGTGTAATACCCTAATCCTGCTTTGTGGTGGATTGGCCTCGCGAGGAGGTTGAGAATGAACTAGTACAGTGGTGAGTGTTCTCACGAGGGATCTCGGTGGTGGTGGATTCGATCCCCTCCACGATGGGGGCTCATCCCTATTTATAGTGGCCAATATCCTCTTCCCTTATCACATAGGTGGTAAGGAATCCCACAATGGCCAAATTTTGGAAGGGGACAAAAAGTACATCTTATCCTGACTAAAGGAGGTCTTCTCCTGTAAAGCTTCAGGGTGTGACGATGACATCCGTCCTTCCGAGCTCGTGGTCTCGGTCCAGTTGCGCCGTGAAGCAAACCTTTGGGGGATTCCCTGGGGAGCCGTGTACGTCTTTGTACCTTTAACACCAAAGGGGAAAATGTCCCCCTCTGCGCCTACTGGCACCCGCCTGGCTCTATCCTTAGAGCCCACGTCACCCCAGCCTCGGGAGGCCGGGCACTTGCATAGGAATCTTCGCTCCTCAGGAGGCAGCCTGGGGAGATGCCACTTCTCCAGAGGTCTTGGCATCGTCTCCTCACGAGTCAGAGTCTCTCGCGATGGACGGGAGTCGAGTGGCTCGTTACTGGGCCACTCCGAGCCGTCGTGCTGGGTCATGCACTGGGTCACAGGCAGGCAGGTTTGTGTATGCCCGTTCCCAAAACACCGACAGTAGCCCCCAGGCCCAAGGGGTTCTTGGGCTGGTTTCGGGCCTAAGCTAAGGGGGGATACCGACGCGCCGCGGGCCCTAACCGCCTGCGGGTCAGGGTCGACGCATGGCACACCAGCGCCTAACGCCTCCACTTACCCATGTTGCCTCGGTAGCTACCTTGGCCCTCACGTGTCGACGCGTGCTGCGGGGCCATCAATGCCTGAGATGCGTGGGGGGGGGTTGTCCCTTGGCTGGCTATAAAGGGGCGGCGGAGGTGAAGCCCCTAGCCGATCTTCATCTTCATCCCCATCTTCTCCTTCATCTTCTCCTTCGTATTCTTGCCATCTCATTGACTATAGTGTGGATGAGGAGGTTCTCTGCCACGGAGAAAGGGAAGGCCCCCATGTAGCGGCTCGCCGCCGCCCAGGATGGGCCGCGGTCACCCTCGGAAGTACACCGCAACACTAGCAGTGGCCTCCCGAGGGCATGGACGTGCCCCTGCCCGGGCTGGCGCCATCTCCAACTGCCATGGGTTGTCTCCTTCTCACACAGGCTGCCACAACGGCGTGGGAGGAGAGGCCGACAGTGTCTTGGTCCAGCTTTTGCGCTTCCTCGTAGAGATGCTGCTCGCAAGTGGGCTTGCTAGCGTGTGGCTGCAGGCCGATGGTTGCTATAGCACAACCTCGTGGGTGGAGGCCGAGGTCACTCCCGCTGGGCATGTATTCTTGATGCGCGGGTGGCAGGCATTTGCTCGCGCCCATGGCCTGGAGGGGAGGTGCACCCTCCAAGTCAAGCATGACAGGGTGGCGACGCTATTTGTTAAGATCTTCGGGGAGGACGGCAGGCGCTTGGGGTGTTGCCTCGAGGGTGATGATAGTACCGTCAACCACCTCCCCGCTGGCAATGGGTGTCGTGATGGTGATGCCTCGCCGGTGAACTTGCCCTTGGTGATGGTGATGACCGACAAGTATAGGGGGTCTATCGTAGTCCTTTCGATAAGTAAGAGTGTCGAACCCAACAAGGAGCGGAAGGAAATGACAAGCGGTTCTTAGTAAGGTATTCTCTGCAAGCACTGAAATGATCGGTAACAGATAGTTTTGTGATAAGATAATTCATAACAGGTAGCATGTAACAATTGTAACAAAGGTGCAGCAAGGTGGCCCCACCCTTTTTATAGCAAAGGACAAGCCTGGACAAACTCTTATATAAAGGAAAGCACTCCCGAGGACACATGGGAATTTATGTCAAGTTAATTTTCATCATGCTCACTTGATTCACGTTCGCTACTTTGATAATTTGATATGTGGGTGGACCGGTGCTTGGTTGCTGTCCTTACTTGGACAAGCCTCCCACTTATGATTAACCCCTCCCGCAAGCATATCACATCCCTAGCTAGCTTACTTAGGACAGCATGTGTGTGCATCATGTTTCACTTTTTGCATCAATTTGAAATGGGGATTAACAGAAACCCCAAACCCTCATTTGAATCAAACCAATTTAAAGATTGTGCAAAACCAACAAATCCAAAATGCCCATAAAAATGTCTCCTATGTCTGATAAATATGGACATGAATATATGAGGGGTCATTCGAAATATTTGAATATTTATAGCATTTCAAAAATAAATATTAAAGCCGCTAAAATGCCAAATAAAGCATTAAAAATATTTCAGTTTTTAAAATATTCCTAAACTTTTTATAGAAGTTTGTAATATTCCAACTAATTTCTATAAAATATTTGGAATATTTTATACCTAGCATTTGTGCCTAAAAATAAATAAAACAAATGTGAGAAAAATTAAACAGGATTTTTTTAAAATAAAGAGGCCCAGGGGAGGCTGGCCCAGCGACCCAGCTGCCAGTCACCCCCAACCTCCCGCCAGGAGGATTGGGGCGTGTGGCTAGCGCGTGTCGGCACGCGCCGGCCACCTCTTGCCTGGCTGCTTGCCTCTGGAGGCCAGAGAGGGCGCCAGCGTGACCCCTCCCCGTCGTGGCCTACTTCCCCTCTCTCCCTGTCTCTCTCTCTATCTTGCTCTCCCCCTCTCCTCTGCGCGATCCCGTCGCCAGGCCGAAGCCGCCGCCATCTCCGCGCGTCCCTGACTGCTCCACCAGCGCCAAAGGCCCCCCGGTGAGGCCCCCGTCCTCTTTCCCCTAGCCCCGCCGTCGTTTCCCCCCTTCTAGCGTGCGCCACCTCGGCCGAGCTCCGGCGGCCGCAAGTGTGGTCGCCGCCGCCAGCTCCGGTAGCCCGGCGCCGGTCCTCCCGCGGGGATGGATGCGCCTCGCTCCCCTCGTTCGGATGCGCTGCCACGCGTGCCAAATGGTGGTCGGGGGCTCGATTCCCGCGAGCCTCCGCTGTCGGTTTGGTCACCATTGGCCAAACTTCGGTGGGGCCGACATGGTGGCCATTAGCGTTAACCCTCACGGTTAATTAACCCCCGCAAGCGGGTCAAACCCCAGTCAACGCGGGCCCTGCAAGCGGGTCAAACCCCAGTCAGCGCAGGATTTGCCCCTGCTTAGCGGTGGGTCACTGACTAGTGGGTCCCGCTAGTCAGTTTGACCTGGACCGGTCGTTTGACCAGGCTGACGTAACAGTGACGTCAGGCTGACGCAATAATGCATTTTTTTATTTAAATAAATTCCAGAAAATACTAAAAACTTAGAAAATTCATATAAATTAATCTGTAAATCAGATGAAAATAATTTCTATATCAAAATTTATCAGAAAAATCCAATGAATCCAATGGTACTGTTTTCATGCATATTAGAGCAACCTATGTAGATGAACATTGACATTTACTAATAGGTTAACATATGAAATATGAAATGGAGAATGACTTTGAACCTACATTCAAAATCACTTAGTCTAACTTGGACCGTAGTTGCATTAGCTCATCCATACATGCTGCCATGTCATGATCATGCATCATATTGTTGCACTTGCCGTGTATTGATTGCCATTTATCTGCATTGCGGTAGGCCCTGCTTCTGAGGATACCTCCCAGTATTCCAATGAAGGAGAAAACCTTCCCGCTTCCCAGCAAGGCAAGCAACCCCATTGATCATTCCTATAACATCCCATTATCTCGCTCCTACTCTTGTTTATTGCATTAGGACAAACATTAACTTGTCTATCATACACGATAGATGAACCCATTCCTTTGCATGACTTGTCATTGTCACAGTAAATTGCTAAACCTTGCAACCTAGCATACCTGGTAGATGCTTGTGCCATGATGTGCTTTGCTTACTTTGCCTTCTATGCTTGCTATGCCAAGAGTTGTGTCAGGTCTGATTCATCTGGGTGATGAATTGGAGTGAAACAATGTTGTTCTGATGAGATAAGCTTATGATGAACCCGGTTTGGTAAAGGTTGCGATGAGAGGCTATGTAGGAGTACATAGCAGGTTGTCTCATTGGGACCGTTCTTAGGAACTGAGTTCCGTGTTTGTGATCCAAGACTAGTTACTACCACATGTTGGGTCCTAAAATATGACCCCGCTCGACTTATCAATCGCTTAGTCCTTGGTCTACGAGTTGCAAGTAGTTTCTGGTGTTTATAGCATGATGGAGGCCGTGCGTAGCGCTGACCCTAGGGGTGGGTTAATATGCGGTAGGCAATGCCACGGTGTACCAAGGGTCACCCAAATGGTGGGCTTGGGAACCCTGCGCACATCGTTTGGGGCCGTAGCGGAAACTTTGGCCAGACTTCCGTGCGGGTTCAGACTCAAATAGGCGATAGCCTGGAGTAGAGGTCTTGTGTGATTGACGGTCGTGGCCGACTCCCACGCTGGGGTTCCGCTTGAAGGTTGCCAAGGTGCATGGTTTTATGAGCACACAACGATAGTGGCGAGAGCGCGTGTGAAGAAGTACACCCCTGCAGGGTATGAAATTATTCGAATCGCCGCGTCCTTGGATATGGACTACTTGGAGAACTTATGCTGTTCATAGATAATTTAATGGATACTCATAAAAATATCAACACAAGTGTGAGTACCGTGGATGGCACTCTCATAGGAGACAGAAGTGAATCCATGGTGGTGTATTGATGTGGAGTTAGTGGACTCGCGTGCGATATCTGAAATTTAAACAAAGAATTAAAATTGTGTAGTATAGGTTAGCCATGAGTCAATCTGGCATTGCTGCATAAACTCCACCACTCCCCTTGTTGATACATGAGCAAGATTAGTCTATGTCTGTTTTAAAGACTTGCTGAGTACGTTTGTATCACGTTTGCTTAATAAATGTTGCAGATGAGACTCAAGACCCATCAGTTGGGTTCTATCTAGATGTCGACGATGCCGCATAGCCGGTGTCCCAGCTACGACCTTATGCCCTGTGGCGGGCTGTAGATAGTCAGCCATGTGCCTTTTTACCCTTTCAACTGTCTGTACTCAGACAGCTTTATGCTTCCGCTTGGTTTGTATGAACTTGCTTGTATGACTTGAGTGTCGGGTTATGTGACCCCTACTGATAAGAACATATTATGCAAGGCTCTTTTGAGCCTCTGAAATTAAAGTTGCGTTGATGTATGGTTATGTTGTGATGCCATAGTTGTATCTATGCATATCGGGCATGTCGTGCATACGTGTGGCGTGCAACGGTATGTATGGGATCCGACACCTAGTCATGTGCCTCTAGTAGCACTCGTTATGGGAAACTGCCTCTTTGTGCTTCCATCGAGCCTTGGTAGCTTGCTACTGCTCCGGACACATTGATTGACCGACATGTATCCTTCTTCGCTGATGTGTCTGTCCCTTTGGGGAAATGTCTCGCAGTGTAATGGAGTCCCTATAGCCTGCTACGACTCGTCTACGTGCAGTGATGACATTATGTCCCGTGGCGTAATGGAGTCCTTGTAGCTTTCTATGACTCGTCTACACACGCTTGAGACCGACACCTGCATTGCTGGGTTACATATGCCTGTTTCTGTACGGATGTGCCACTTGGGTTCTATGACTAGTAATGTCGGCCCGGGTTCTCTATTGTTTGATTGCCAGCGACTCGTCCACATACATGAGCCAAAAGACGCAAACGGTCCTCGCTAAGGTAAGGCTGCAGCCATGGAGTTTACCGTGCGTGAGGCCGCAAAGTGATGTGATATGTTACAGTCTGGATTCATATGACTTAGGATCGGGGTCCCGACAGCGTTGGTATCAGAGCCTGACTGACTATAGGACTACCAAGCCAAACTGGTCCAAGTTGAGTCTAGAAACACTATAGAAAAGTAGGGGAGCTGATTGTGGAAGGGAACGTAAGGCTCTTTTTACTCCTCTTCCCAAGTTATTCTATTCTGAGTCATTCTCATCTTTTCTACGGGGTTAAGAACTAGGCTTCTCATCTATTGCTTAGGATGACGATTACTAACCATGGACTATTAGCTAGCTTGTTCGCAAATGAACTTCGGACTTGAGTATTGTTGGTGTGAAAAACAGTTGGAGAAGAGATTTGAGTCTACATAGTCGAGTGGTTATGCTTTTCCAATCTTTTGCAGTTTTCTCAAAATCCTTTTTGAGCAATTACAGATGTTATGCTGTCCAGTTTCTGCTAGAATCTCTAATCTAATGTCTTTGCATCATTCTCTGTTTCTGATGCCCCCTCGTCCTTCTCGCCAGGTGGTCCGTGTGACCAGGTGCATCGATGTACTCGGTCACACGGCCATGTTGGTTGGAGTTATGATGGAGGCTGGTTACCATTGGTACCCAGAGTACATAGTGGAGGAGCAGTATCGAGATTCCAACCAGAGCCAGTATCTGGGTACTGTTAAGATATATCCATCATATCCTGGAGCTGTAGAGCTGCTTTGTTGGACTTATGGGTTAGGTGTCACCATAGACATGGCAGTTCAAGAGGCCACGTACACCATGCTGACTATCATGAGGTTTCACCATGGTCTGCTTCAGAACACAGAGTTTTGTTATGTTCCTGCTTCTTTGGAAGGAGAGGATAGCTATCTTAGCGTAGCCTACTATGATCATTCTCACGAGGACCCTAGGTTGTAGGTGACTGCTTAGATGTTGGAGAACAGGGATCGTGATGCACATGACCTTCACATGGAGCTATATACCACCCGTGCATATCTTTGGACAGCCCTGACGCAGCTAGCACCTGACGTGCAGACAGGCTATGGAGATTTGGAGATGCCAAACCCATCGCGGACTCATCTACCAGCACGCGTAGACTGGCCCGATTTTGGAGGCATCACTCCTCTTCGAGGACTGTTGTTGCCTCCAACAAGGGGACCGAGGCCACATCCGTGTCCTTACGGTTTCCATGGATCGCAGGCTAGAGTGTATCAGATCCTCAGGTTCAGCTCCCGGGTCACGGGTAACCTATATGAGGCATTCTACGGTGATGCTTGAGTACGTGGATGTTAGTACTAGTATGGTAGTAGTCGTATTGCCACAGTCCTGCGTGTCTTGTGGAATATGACTGAGGTTGAGAGATGAGTTCTGGAGGTGTAGATAGATAATGTATAGGAAGCTTGTAATGCCTCCGATGAGTTGTGTCATCTCTCTGTAGTTTGTATTTCAGCTTGGGCTTGTACTGAACTATGTCATGGTGTTTATGAATCATGGTGTTCATATGGCAGTTGTTATTACCATGTTGATCGGGTGTTTACCCCTGCATGCCATGTTGTCCAGTACATTCCTTATCTCATTCTTTAGACTTGGTGTCTTCCTTGTCTAAGGTGTGGGTTTATTTTCCCAGGATGGTGGCAACTAGGAATAACCCCGTGCCTGCCCCCGAGCAGGGCGAGGGAAGCCAGCCAAGGCAAAAGAATCTGCCCCAGGCGCCCTCCTTGGCAGAAGTGATGCTCGAAGATGAAAGGAACAAAAGGGAGACCAATAGGCTTTTGGAACGTAATGATCAGAACACAACGCGTCCTCCCCGCAATGATCGCAATGATGGCGTGTCTCTCAATGACTTTGTCAAGCTGTGCCCACCTAAGTTTCATCATTCGGTCGACCCGCTCGATGCGGATTACTGGCTGACCAGCATGTCCCGCAAAATCCGAGCTGCCAATGTATCTGAGCCTAACAAGGTGACCTTTGCTACTTACTTTCTGGAGGGACCCGCCAATCTATGGTGGGAAAATTATGAAGCTATGCGTCCTACAGGCCCCGCACCAACTTGGGCAGATTTCAGTGAGGCATTCCGTACCCATCATACCCGGAAGGGCTGATGGATCGCAAGAGAGAGGAGTTCTGTGCTTTCACCCAGGACAGAATGACAGTGGATGCCTATAGCCATGAGTTCAGCAATCTTGCTCGTTATGATCCGGAGGAAGTGTCAACCGATGCCAAGAAACAGGCTAGGTTCCGCAAGGGACTTAGTCCTAAGCTCCGTTGAGATCTGCGCCTGGATGAGTGCACAACCTTCCAGGCTCTCGTCAACAAGGCTATCAATGCCGAAACTGGACAGACTGACTACGAGGCAACTAGGAAGGACACCCATGACTTCAGCCCCGCATCTGGCTTAGGCTCCAACAAATGCCGGGTTTGGGAGCCCAATGCAGCTCTACCACCAAGGTACACCACGAGGCCATCCTTCGAGGCACCTCGCCCGACTCAGCCCAACCTTCCAGCCAGGACATTCGGAGGTCCTCCTGCCAATACTGCTCCCCGTGCCACTGTTGTCTGCTACAAATGTGGAGAACCAGGACACTACTCCCGTGAGTGTCCACAGAACAATGCTAAGCCGACTGGACCTGGGAAGCCGGGAAAAGCCTTCTATGTTTAGCCAGCTCCTGCTCGTGGTCGAGTGAACTATGTTTCTGCTGAAGAAGCCCTTGAGGATCCTGATGTTATCCTAGGTATGCTCCTTGTTAATAGTCATCCAGCATCTGTTCTATTTGATACTGTAGCATCTCATTCTTTCATCTCAGAGAGTTATGCACAGTTGCATAACATGTCATTTTGTGATATGCCCACTCCTTTAGTAGTTCAGACTCCTGGTTCAAAATGGCAAAATTCTAGAGTGAGCCATGACAATGAGATTCTTGTGGATAGGCTAGTCTTCCTAGCATCTTTTATAGCCCTCAAGTCCTCGGACATCAATATCATCTTAGGCATGGACTGGATGAAAACCCACTATGCTAATATTGATACTCATACTAGGAATGTTCAACTTACACCTCCCTCGGGTGAGATAGTCAATGTCTCCACTCGAGCAGCCAAGCGCCAACGCTATTCTCTCAATGCTAGCCCTCTTCCAGAATTAGAAGATATTCCGGTAGTCCATGACTTTCTGGATGTCTTTCCAAAAGAACTGCTAGGAATTCCACCTGTCAGAGAAGTTAAGTTTTTGATAGAGCTCATCCGAGGGACTGTCCCAATAGCCAAAAGACCATATAAGATGGCACCCTTAGAACTAGCCGAACTTAAGGAACAACTTGATGAGACTTTGAAGAAAGGTTTCATCCGTCCTAGTTCTTCTCCTTGGGCTTGCCCCGTCCTCTTTGTTAAGAAGAAGCATGGATCGGATCGGAAGGTTGTGGATTATCGGCCGGTAAATCTAGTCACCATAAAGAACAAGTATCCGCTCCCCAGGATCAACGATTTGTATGATCAACTCGCTGGATCCTCTGTCTTTTACAAAATGGATTTGAGGTTGGGATACCATCAAATCAGAATTAGAAACAGGGACATTCCAAAAACGTCTTTTGTTACTCGTTATGGCCAATACGAGTACACCGTCATGTCCTTCGGTTTAACCAATGCCCCAGCCACCTTCTCTTGCTTGGAGTATTTGGACAAATTCGTCGTGGTTTACCTCGACGATATACTCATCTACTCAAAGAACGAACAGGAACATGCCAAGCATCTAAGGATGGTTTTGATGAAACTTCGAGAGCATCGTCTGTACGCCAAATTCTCCAAGTTTGAATTTTGGTTACCCGAAGTGACCTACCTAGGCCATGTAATCTCTAGTAAAGGTATTGTTGTCAATCCCGAGAGAGTCAGGTAGTCCTTGATTGGACTCAACCTGAATCGGTTAAGCAAGTTTGCAGTTTCCTTAGCTTAGCGAGCTATTGTCGCCGCTTTGTCGAGAATTTCTCGAAGGTTGCGAAACCTCTCGCTGAACTCCTCAAGAAAAATAAAAAAATTCGAGTGGACCCCACAATGGGAGCACAGTTTTCAGGAGTTGAAAAGACGCCCGACCTCTGCTCCCATTCTGGAGCCACCAGACTTCTCTAAGGACTTTGTTATCTACTGCGACGCCTCACGACAAGGATTAGGTTGCATTCTGATGCAAGATCGTCATGTGATTGCATACACATCTCGACAGTTGCATCCACAAGAGGATAATTATCCAACACATGATCTTGAGCTTGCAGCTGTGGTCCATGCACTAAAAACTTGATGACATTACCTTCTGGGTAATCGTTGCGAAATTTATGCTGATCACCAAAGTCTGAAATATATTTTCACCCAGACGGATTTGAATCTCAGGCAAAGACGGTGGGTTGAGTTGATTATAGATTATGACTTAGGGATAACTTACACCCCAGGGAAAGCCAATGTCATGGCTGATGCACTAAGTCAAAAGTCTTATTGTAACAACCTGATGATACAACAAGGTCAACCACATGTCTATGAAGAATTTCGGAAGTTTAAACCTCTACATTGTTCCTCAAGGATTCCTTTCCAACCTGGTGACGAAACCTACCCTTAAGGATCAAATTATAGCTGGCCAAAAGCGTGATAAGGGTATTTCCCGAATCAAAGAAAACCTCGTTAGCTGTATCGCTAAGGATTTCTCCATTGATGATCAAGGTGTGGTGTTCTTCCAGAACCGTTTGTTAGTTCCTAAGAACCAACATCTTCGGTAGCTGATTCTTAAGGAGGCTCATGATTCTCCTCTCACAATTCATACGGGTAGTACCAAGCTATATCAGGACCTACGCCAGAGGTTCTGGTGGACTAGGATGAAGAGAGAAATTGCTCAGTTCGTTGCTAACTGCGACGTTTGTTGTCGCGTTAAGGCAGAACATCAAAGGCCTACTGGCACCCTTCAACCTTTAGCTATTCCTGAATGGAAATGGGATAAGGTCGGTATGGATTTCATTACCGGATTTCTCGAGACTAAGAGAGGGAATAATGCTATCTTTGTGGTCATCGACCGCCTTTCTAAAGTGGCTCATTTTCTTCCTGTTCGGGAGAGTATAACTGCTAGCCAGCTAGTGGTGTTATATGTTTCTCGAATAGTTTCTCTTCATGGTGTTCCATTGGAGATTAACTCAGACAGCGGAAGTATCTTTACTTCCCGATTCTAGGAAAGTTATCAAACCGCTATGGGGACTCATCTATCCTTTAGCACTGCTTTCCACCCGCAATCAAGTGTTCAAGTTCAGCGAGTCAATCAAATCCTCGAAGACATGCTCCCAGCTTGTGTTATATCCTTCGGTATGAATTGGGAGAAATGTCTTACATTTGCTGAATTTGCTTATAACAATAGTTATCAATCAAGCTTGGGCAAAGCCCTTTTGAAGTTCTCTATGGACGATGGTGTCGAACACCTCTTAACTGGTCAGAACTCAGAGAGAGGCAACTCTTTGGCCCGGATATGATCCAGGATGCAGAGGAGAAAGTTTGCATTATTCGTGAAAAGTTGAAAACAGCCCAATCTCGTCAAAAGAGCCAATATGATCGTCATCATAAGGCTGTGACCTATGAAGTTGACGAGAAATCTTATCTTTGGGTTACACCTCTGAAGGGTATCCACCGATTCGGTATCAAGGGCAAGTTGGCTCCTTGTTACATTGGACCTCTTCACATTCTTGCTAAACGAGGAATGGTTTCCTACCAATTGGAACTTCCGCCGCATCTTTCCAAGGTTCATGACGTCTTCCACGTCTCGCAACTCAGGCGTTGCTTCTCGGACCCTGTCCATGAAGTAGACCACGAAGTGCTTGATCTCCAAGATTACTTTACATATCGAGAATACCCTGTTCGTATTCTTGATCAAGATGAGCGTACCACTCGGTGTCAGAACATCAAGTTTCTCAAGGTTCAGTGGTCACACCATTCTAAGAAGGAGGCCACATGGGAAACAGAGGATCGTCTTCGACTAGAGTACCCTGTGCTCTTCCCAATGACTTCCAAATCTAGAGACGAGATTCTTTTGAGTGGGGGTGAGTTGTCACATCCCTAGCTAGCTTACTTAGGACAGCATGTTTGTGCATCATGTTTCACTTTTTGCATCAATTTGAAATGGGGATTAACAGAAACACCAAACCCTCATTTGAATCAAACCAATTTAAAGATTGTGAAAAACCAAATAATCCAAAATGCCCATAAAAATGTCCCCTATGTCTGATAAATGTGGACATGAATATATCAGGGGTCATTCTAAATATTTGAATATTTATAGCATTTCAAAAATAAATATTAAAGCTACTGAAAATGCCAAATAAAGCATTAAAAATATTTCAGTTTTCAAAATATTCTGAAACTTTTTATAGAAGTTTGAAATATTCAAACTAATTTCTATTTAATATTTGGAATATTTTATACCTAGCATTTGTGCCTAAAAATAAATAAAACAAATGTCAGAAAAATAAAACAGATTTAAAAAAAAAAGAGGCCCAGGAGAGGTTGGCCTAGCGGCCCAGCTGCTAGTCACCCCCAACCTCCCACCAGGAGGATTGGGGCGTGCCGGCACGCACCGGCCACCTCCTGCCTGGCTGCTTGCCTCTAGAGGCCAGAGAGAGCGCCAGCATGACCCCTCCCTGCCGTGGCCTACTTCCCCTCTCTCCCTGCCACTCTCTCTCTCGCTCTCCCCCTCTCCTCTGCTCGATCCTGTCGCCGGGCCGTAGCCGCCGTCGTCCCCGCGTGTCCCCGACCGCTCCACTGGCGCCAGAGGCCCACCCGGTGAGGCCCCGGTCCTCTTTCCCCTAGCCCCGCGTGTTGGGGAACATTGCATGGGAAACAAAAAATTTCCTATGCACATGTAGATCTATCCATGGTGATGAGCATGTATGAGAGGGTGAGTGGATCTACGTACCCTTGTAGATCGCTAAGCGGGAAGCGTTAAGAAACACGGTTGGTGTAGTCGAACGTCTTCGCGATCCAAATCGCCGTGCGTCCCGCGATTCAATCACGATCCGTCCCGCGATCCAATCATGATCCGTCTTGAGATCAAATCACGATCCGTCCCACGAACTTGATCACGATCCTTCCGATCTAGCGCCGAACGGACGACACCTCCGCATTCAGCACACGTACAGCTTGATGACGATCTCCGCCGTCTTGATCCAGCAAGAAGGAGCGGAGAGGAAGAAGAGTTCTCCGGCAGCATGACGGCGCTCCGGCGATGGTGGTGGAGCTATTCTGGCAGGGCTTCGCCTAAGCGCTGCAGAAAACCGATCTAGAGGACAATCTATGCACTGGAGGAACGGGCAGCACGTGGCTGAAAATTCTAGTGAAAAACCCTAAAACCCACCAGTATATATAGGAGGAGAGGAGGAGAGCGTTGGCGCAAGGGCCAAGGCTCCTTGGATTCGGCCAAACCTACTAGGAGAGGAGGACTCCTCCTCCAATCCTAGTAGGACTAGGATTGCTCCCTTTTTTTTGCCTTTTTGCCACCTTTTCCTATTGGGTTTTCTTCTCCAGCCACATGGGCCTTGTGTGGGAGTTTCCACCAGCCCACTAAGGGCTGATATTCACTCTCCCAGAGCCCATGAAGCCTCTTGAGTCGAAATACCCCTCCCAGAGGCCTCCCGGTACACTACCGGCATTCCCGGTACACTACTGATGAGCCCGAAACTTTTCTGGTGACCAAAACAGGACTTCCTATATATAAATCTTTACCTCCGGACCATTCTGGAGCTCCTCATGATGTCCAAGATCTCATTCAGGACTCCGAACAACCTTCGGTCACCACCATATATAACTCTATACTACCGAAACGTCACCAAACCTTAAGTGTGCAGACCCTGTGGGTTCGAGAACTATGTAGACATGACCGAGACACCTCTATGGTCAATAACCAATAGGGGGACCTGGATGTCCATATTGATTCCTACATATTCTAAGAAGATCTTTATCGGTCGAACCTCTATGTCAAGGATCCAGTTAATCCCGTATGATGTTCCCTTTCTTCTTCGGTATGTTACTTGCCCGAGATTCGATCGTCGGTATCTCCATACCTAGTTCAATCTCATTACCGGAAAGTCTCTTTACTCATTCCGTAATACAAGATCCCGCAACTAAAACTTAGTCACATTGCTTGCAAGGCTTATTGTGATGTTGTATTACCGAGTGGGCCCTGAGATACCTCTCCGTCACACGGAGTAACAAATCCCAGTCTTGATCCATGCCAACTCAACAGACACCCTTAGAGATACCTGTAGAGCACCTTTATAGTCACCTAGTTACGTTGCAAAGTTTGATACACACAAGGCACTCCTTCGGTATCTGTGAGTTGCATGATCTCATGGTCATAGGAACATATACTTGACATGCAGAAAACAGTAGCAATAAACTGACACGATCATATGCTATGTTTGTAGTTTGGGTCTTGTCCATCACATCATTCTCCTAATGATGTGATTCCATTATCAAATGACATCACATGTCAATGGCTAGGAAACCTTGACCATCTTTGATCAATGAGCTAGTTCACTAGAGGCATACTAGGGATAAAGTGTTGTCTATTTACCCACACATGTAATGTGTTTCCAATTAATACAATTATAGCATGGATAATAAACGGTTATCATGAAAAAGGAAATATAATAATAAACACTTTATTTATTGCCTCTAGGGCATATTTCCAACACCGCCGTCGTTTCCCCCCTTCTAGCATGCGCGCCACCTTGACCGAGCTCCGGCCACCGCAAGTGTGGTCGCTGCAGCCAGCTCCGGCAGCCCCGCGCCGTTCCTCCTGCGGGGATGGATATGCCTCGCTCCGGCAGCCCCGCACCGTTCCTCCTGCGTTCGGATGCGCCGCCCCACATGTCAAATGGTGGCTGGGGGCTCGTTTTCGGTGAGCCTTCGCCGTCGCTTTGGTCGCCGCCGGCCAAACTCCGGCGAGGCCGACGTGGCGGCCGTTAGCGTTAACCCCCGCGGTCACTAACAATGGGCCCCGCAAGCGGGTCAAACCCCAGCCAGCGAAGGATTTGACCTTGCTTAGCGGTGGGTCACTGACCAGTGGGTCCCGCTAGTCAGTTTGACCTGGACCGGTCATTTGACAAGGCTGACGTCACAGTGACGTCAGGCTGATGCAATAATGCATTTTTGTATTTAAATAAATTCGAGAAAATACTAAAAACTTAGAAAATTCATATAAATTAATCTGTAAAACTGATGAAAATAATTTATATATGTAAATTTATCAGAAAAATCCAATGAATCCAATGGTGCTGTTATCATGCATGTTAGAGCAACCTATGTAAATGAACATTGACATTTACTAATAGGTTAACATGAAGTATGAAATGGAGAATGATTTTGAACCTGTATTCAAAATCACTTCATTTAACTTGGACCGTAGTTGCATTAGCTCATCCATACATGCTACCATGTCATGATCATGCATCATATTGTTGCACTTGCCGTGTATTGATTGCTATTTATCTGCATTGCGGTAGGCCCTGCTTCTAAGGATACCTTCGAGTATTCCAACGAAGGAGAAAACCTTCCCGCTTCCCAGCAAGGCAAGCAACCCCTTTGATCATTCCGATAACATCCCATTCTCTTGCTCCTGCTCTTGTTTATTGCATTAGGACAAACGATCACTTCTCTGTCATACACGGTAGATGAACCCATTCCTTTGCATGACGTGTCATTGTCATAGTAAATAGCTAAACCTTGCAACCTAGCATACTTGGTAGATGCTTGTGCCATGATGTGCATTGCTTACTTTGCCTGCTATGCTTGCTATGCCTAGAGTTGTGTCAGCTCTGATTCATCTAGGTGATGAACTAGAGTGAAACAATGTTGTTTTGATGTGATAAGCTTATGATGAACCCGATTTGGTACAGGTAGCGAAGAGAGGATATGTAGGAGTACATAACGGCTTGTCTCATTAGGACCGTTCTTAGGAACTGAGTTCCGTGTTTGTGATAAAAGACTAGTTACTACCACATGCTGGGCCCTGAAATATGACCCTGCTCGACTTATCAATCGCTTAGTCCTTGGTCCAGGAGTTACATGTAGTTTCTGGTGTTCATAGCATGCTGGAGGCCGTGCGTAGCGCTGACCCTAGGGGTGGGTTACGATGTGGTAGGCAGTGGCATGGTGTACCAAGGGTCACCTAAATAGTGGGCTTGGGAACCCCGTGCACATCATTTGGGGCTGTAGCGGAAACTTCGGCCGGACTTCCGTGCGGGTTCAGACTCAAATAGGCGATAGCCTGGACTAGAGGTCTTGTGTGATTGACGGTCGTGGCCAACTCCCTCACTGGGGTTCCGCTTGAAAGTTGCCGAGGTGCATGGTTTTATGAGCACACAACGATAAGTGGCGAGAGCGTGTGTGAAGGAGTACACCCTTGCAGGGTATGAAACTATTCGAATAGCCATGTCCTCGGATATTGACTACTTGGAGAACTTATGCTATTCATAGATAATTTAATGGATACTCATAAAAATATCAAGACAAGTGTGAGTACCGTGGATGGTTCTCTCGTAGGAGACAGAAGTGAATCCATGGTGGTGTATTGATGTGGAGTTAGTGGACTCGTGTGCGATATCTAAAATTTAAACAAAGAGTTAAAATTGTGTAGTATAGGTTAACCATGAGTCAAAGCTAGCATTGCTGCAAAACTCCACCACTCCCCTTGCTGATACATGAGCATGATTAGTCTAGGTCTGTTTTAAAGACTTGCTGAGTATGTTTGTACTCACATTTGATTAATAAATGTTGCAGATGAGACTCAGGACCCATCAGGTGGGTTCTATCTAGATGTCGACGATGCCGAATAGCTGGTGTCCCAGCTACGACCTTATGCCCTGTGGCGGGCTGTAGATAGTGAGGCCATGTGCCTTTTTACCCTTTCAACTGTCTGTACTCAGACAACTTTATGCTTCCGTTTGGTTTGTATGAACTTGCTTGTATAAATTGAGTGTCGGGTCATATGACCCCTACATATAAGAACATATTATGCAAGGCTCTTCTGAGCCTCTTAAATAAAAGTTGTGTTGATGTATGGTTATGTTGTGATGCCATAGTTGTATCTATGGATATCGGGCATGTCGTGCATACGTGTGGCGTGCAACAGTATGTATGGGATCCGACACCTAGTCATGTGCCTTTAGTAGTACTATTTATGGGAAACTTCCTCTTTGTGCTTCCATCGAGCCTTGGTAGGTTGCTACTGCTCCGGACACATTGATTGACCGGCATGTATCCTTCTTTGCTGTTGTGTCTGTCCCTTCGGGGAATTGTCTCGTAGTGTAATGGAGTCCCTGTAGCCTTCTACGACCTGTCTACGTGCAGTGATGACATTATGTCCCACGACGTAATTTAGTCCTTGTAGCTTGCTATGACTCATCTACACACGCTTGAGACCGACACCTACATTACTGGGTTACGTATGCCTGTTTCCGTATGGATGTGCCACTTGGGTTCTATAACTAGCCATGTCGTCCTGGGTTCTCTGTCGTTTGATTGCCATCGACATGTTCAGATACGTGAGCCAAAAGAAGCAAACGGTCCCGGCTAAGGTAAGGATGGAGCCATGGAGTTTACTGTGTGTGAGGCCGCAAAGTGATGTGATATGTTACAGTCTGGATTCATATGACTTAGGATCGGGGTCCTGACAAAGCATCCACAACTACGAAAGAAGAATTAAGATAAATCTAACCATAGCATGAAACATGTGGATCCAAATCATCCCCTTACGAAGCAACGCATAAACTAGGGTTTAAGCTTCTGTCACTCTAGCAACCCATCATCTACTTATTACTTCCCAATGCCTTCCTCTAGGCCCAAATAATGGTGAAGTGTTATGTAGTCGACGTTCACATAACACCACTAGAGGAGAGACAACATACATCTCATCAAAATATCGAACGAATACCCAATTGACATGATTACTTATAACAAGACTTATCGCATGTCCTCAGGAACAAACGTAACTACTCACAAAACATGTTCATGGTTATAACAAAGGAGTATTAATGATCATCAAGGATCTTAACTCATAATCTTCCACCAAGTAAACCAACTAGCATCAACTACAAGGAGTAATCAACACTACTAGCAACCCATAGGTACCAATCTGAGGTTTTGAGACAAAGATTAGATACAAGAGACGAAGTAGGGTTTGGAGAGGAGATGGTGCTGATGAAGATGTTGATGGAGATTGACCCCGTCTTGATGATAGGATCATTGGTGGGGTCGATGGCTTTGATTTCCCCCTCGTGGAGGGAAGTTTCACCGGCAGGATCGCCCTGCCGGTGCTCTAGATTGGTTCTGCCCAAGTTCCACCTCAAGACAGCGGCGCTTCGTCCCGAAAGGTCTCTTATGATTTTTCTCTCGACAGAGCCCTCCATATAGCAGAAGATAGGCACCAGAGGGCTTCCAGGTGGGCCACAAGCTCGCTAGCCACGGCCAGGGGGGTGCACGGCCAGCAGGCTTGTGGCTCCTGGTGGACCTCCTGATGTATTTCTTTCGCCCATTATTTTTTATATATTCCAAAATAATTCTCTGTAGATTTTTTGGACTTTTGGAGTTGCGCAGAATAGGTATCTCAGATTCGCACCTATTCTAACTTAGAATTCCAACTGCCGGCATTCTCCCTCTTAATGTAAGCCTTGTAAAATAAGAGAGAAAAGGCATAAGTATTGTACCAAAATGTGTAATAACAGCCCATAATGCAATAAATATCAATATAAAATCATGATGCAAAATGGACGTATCAACTCCCCAAGCTTAGACCTCGCTTGTCCTCAAGTGGAAGCCGAAATCAATAAATATGCCCACATGTTTACAGACATATATATTGACATATAATTTCTTATATGTCAATAAAAATATGAGGGCATCATGAGGTGTCGATAAAAATATGAGGGCATCATGAGGTGTCAATATGAGGTGTCGATAAAAATAAAATACGGACATGAGGGCATCATGATCATCTTTATAACAGAAATATATATTGACATATAATTTCTTATGCTAAAGTAACAGTTCATTCACAATGGCACGGTATGAATGAAGAACTCTGTCGAGAACTCACAAACTATGATCTCAGTCATTGAAGCAATTCCAATTTATCATAACGTGGAAAAGAGTCAGTATAAGAGCTTGTAAAGCAAACCCACATACTCAATCATCTTTTAGTCTTTCACAATTTCTAACACTCACGGGATACCTATGAGTTCAAAGTTTCAATCGCACACAGAGAAAGATAGGGGCTTATAGTGCTGCCTCCCAACTATTTACCTCAAGGGTAACGTCAATAGTAATAACTCATGCTCACCCACTTCCGAGTGGATATATGTGCCTAGATCATTCCCCAACATGTGGCACTTGCAAGAAGATAAAGGCAAAAATAACGAAGGTGATTGAGATTACCACGACTCTTGCATAAAGGTAAGTACTAGAAAATAAAAGTAGCAGATAGGCCCTTCATAGAGGGAAGCAGAGGTTGTCATGCGCTTTTATAATTGGATGCACAATCTCTTCATGCAAAAGAATGTCACTTTATATTACCCCTTGTGATAGAGAACTTTATTATGCAGTCCGTCGCTTTTATGTCTTCCCTATCACAAGTTCGTATAAAGTTTATTTTCCTCACACTAATAGATCACACATATTTAAAGAGCAATATTTATTGCTTGCACCGATGACAACTTACTTGAAGGATCTTATTCTATCCTTAGGTAGGTATGGTGGACTCTCATGGCAAAACTGGGTTAAGGGTGTTTGGATGCACAAGTAGTATCTCTACTTGGTGCGGGAGTTTTGGCTAATATGAGGTGGAAGCAAGCTACACATGTTGAGGGATCTCTAACAATATAACTTCTATTCGGAAATAAGGAAACATAAATCATTATGTTGTCTTAACATATACTATTTTAATGAGTGCTCACAATCATAAAAGATGTACAAGATAATATATTTATATGTGAACCACTCTTTCTTTATTACTTCCTTTTAATTACCCCAATGGCCAACAACTATGTTTGTCAACCCACAAAACGTTTCAATCGACGTACTTTTTACATGTGAACTCATCACTCCCCATAAGATTTTCATATGTACTCTTTGCTTTTATTCTACACTTCTTTCTACATCATCTTTCTCAAGATTAAAATCGTAACAAGCAAGGCCCTTAACTCAAAAGCACTTTTCATTATATAACTCATAGACTTGCTTAAATAGGGAGAATCATAAAGCAAAGACTCAAAGATAGATCACACCAAAACTTTATTCTACTAGATCAAGATATAACCAAAAGGACTGCACTAAGAAAAGATGATGAAAATAAAATAAAAACAAAAATAAAAATGAAAGATGTGATGGTGATATGATACCGGGGCATCTCCCCCAAGCTTGGCACAAGCTAAGGGGAGTGCCCATACCCATGTGTTTAGTTGTCTAGCTTCGGAGGTGATGATGTTATATACTTGGCAATGAGGCCCTTCAGAGTACAATTCTCCTCCTCGAGATTGTTATTTTTCCGTATGAGATCCATTATTTCCTTGTAAAGTTTTTAAGCAATGGATGTCTCATTGCTGCGGGGGGAAAAGCAACACTCCTCTTCATATTTTCAAAAGTAAGAAATTTAGCATTGGAAGGGATAAGAGAATTCGGAATTGCTGAGCTCTGAAGTTCTTCCAACAATGCTCTAAGTTGTGAATGAGAGGTAAATTCTTGATCTTCCTCCATGGCATCTATCCTTTTCAAGTCGACCTCCATCGCTTCTTTCGTAGCTGGCCCAAAGCAGTTCTCCCCGACCGACTCTTGCAAAGACATCTTGCTCAACATCTGCTGCAGAAACGGCCCAGGAGGTATTCTCAAGATACAAGAACCAAAACCTCCGAGAGATTATATAATGAATTTTTACCGACCCGAAGGAGTATACCACAAGAAAATGGAGTCCGGGTGGTGCACGAGGTGGCCACAAGCCCTAGGGGCACGGCTAGGGGGGTGGCCACGCCAAGAAGGCTTGTCGCCTCCTCGTGCACTATTCGGACTACTTTAAATTCTCCTAATTTTTTAAATATTCCAAAATAGATGAAAATTGCCACAAAAAAAGTTTTGGAGTCTTTTTACTTACCGTACCACGTACCTATTCCTTTTCGGAGTCTGAAATGTTCTAGTAAGTCTCCCTAATGTACTCCTCTAGAGCTATGGTATTGATGATATTGGTTTCAACATTTATGGGAGTACCTGAGATATAAGGTTTGATTCTTTGATTGTTCACCACCTTCGGGTTTGTTCCTTCAGCGTTGTTAATCTTGATGGCACCGGAACGATATACCTCTTCGATGACGTAAGGACCTTCCCATTTAGAGAGAAGTTTTCCTACAAAAATCTTAAACGAGAATTGTATAGCAAGACATGATCACCTACATTAAATTAACGCTTTTGTATCCTTCTATCATGCCATCTCTTAACCTTTTCTTTAAACAACTTAGCATTCTCATAGGGTTCTCCATTCATCAAGTGAGCTAATGTCAAATAACCTCTTCTCACCAGCAAGTTTGAAATCATAATTGATCTCTTTGATTGCCCAATAAGCATTATGTTCTAGCTCTAGAGGTAAGTGACATGCTTTACCATAAACCATCTTATACGGAGACATACTAATATGGTTTTTGTAAGTAGTTCTATAAGCCCACAATGCAGCGTCGAGTTTCTTAGACCAATTCTTCCTAGATCTATTCACAGTCTTTTGCAAAATCAATTTAATCTCTCTATTGCTCAATTCTACTTGACCACTAGACTGAGGATGATAAGGAGATGCAACTCTATGATTAACATCATATTTAGCGAGCAATTTACGGAAAGCACCATGAATAAAATGTGAACCACCATCAGTCATCAAATATCTAGGGACTTCAAATCTAGGGAAAATAACTTCTATAAGCATTTTAATAGAAGTGTTATGATTAGCGCTACTGGTTGGAATATCTTCTACCCACTTAGTGACATAATCAACAGCAACTAGAATATGAGTATACCCGTTAGATTGTGGAAAAGGCTCCATATAATCAAAGCCCCAAACATCAAATAGTTCAATAACAAGAGAGTAGTTCACATGCATTTCCTAACGTCTACTCATATTACCAATTCTTTGACATTCATCACAGGATAAGACAAACTTACGAGCATCCTTTAGGAGAGTAGTCCAATAAAATCCAGATTGTAGTACCTTGTGTGCAGTTCTATCTCCAGCATGATGTCCTCCGTAGGCTTCGGAGTGACACTTGCGTAAGATCTGTTCCTGTTCATGCGCAGGTACACAATGTCTAATAATACCATCTTATCCTTTATAAAAAATTTGTCAACCCAAAAATAATGCCTTAAATCATAGAATAATTTTTCTTTTGTTGGTATGTGAAACTAGGAGGTATAAATTTAGCAACAATGTAATTGGCATAATCAACATACCAAGGAGCATTATGTGAAGTATTCACGACAGCTAATTGTTCATCAGGAAAGCTATCATCAATAGGTAGTGGGTGTTGTCGTTTTCTCACGAGGGGTCGCGCGACACGGCAGATGCCATGGGGTGGCTTATCGAGGTTAGAGCAAGGCCGCCGTGGATGATCCGGGACGAATATGCGAATAGCATGCAGTGGTTTACCCAGGTTCGGGGCTCTCCGGAGAGATAATACCCCTACTCCTGCATATTTGTATATCTGTGAAATATCTGGTACATGGTTGCTCCGGAAGCTGTATGGGAGAGGAGAGCCATGAGGCTTCTTGCCTCATGTGTGTGTGTGTGAGCACGTGAGAGTCCAACCTCCATATGTGGTCAGCATGAGGCCTTTATATAAGCATGAGTGGGTACCTTGGGATGTAAGCTACAGTGGGTAGCTCACATCCCAAGTAGCTTGAGGTGTAAGCTACCATGGGTAGCTTACACGTCAAGCCATATGTAGCTTGTGACCTAAGCTAAATCTGTCCCCAGGTGCACTTTATAAGTTAGTGACCAGGGGACAGGTTACACTGTAGATAGTACTGCACGACACATGTACAGTGCACTACTGCTCGCCATTAGTGCACTGCCACTCAGGTGCACTTTATAAGTCAGTGACTAGGGGACAGGTTACACTTAGATAGTACTGCGCGACACACGTACAACGCACTACTGCTCGCCATTAGTGCACCGCCACGGGATATGTCCGTCTGGTCTGCGCGTGTCCGATGGGACGTCGTAGTTGGCTCCGGGCTAGCGGCCAGCGAGCGCAACCGGCTGGTTAGAGAAGCCGGCCAGGGGTTTGAGTCGGATCAGCCGGCCCAGGCGGGCAGGCCTCCGGTCTGACTCCTGTCTTTGGGGTAACCAAGGGTCGTTCCCCCGACAGTAGCCTCCGAGCCTCCGGGGGACTCGCATAGTCGGGCGGAGGGTTTTCATGGTCGTTGTCGTTGTTGTAGAAGTTGCCGATGATGGTTGTTCACGGGTTGGGGACGACACAGCCAACGCACCCGCTAGGTGCAGCCTCCGATCCACCAGGCGACTCGAAGAGTCGGGCGAAGGTTCTTTGCTATCGCTGAAGTAGACGGTGGCGTCGAGGATGTCGGGCATGGATGCGGAGTCCGTCGGCTGATGGGCGTGAGGCGATACCGGGGGCGAGCGCGGAGTTCACCGACTGGTGGTTTCTAGCGGGGGCGCCCTAGCGCACCCGCTGGTTGTAGCCTCCGAGCCTCCAGGCGACTCGAGGAGTTGGGCGTTGGTCTTTGCTATTGCTGAAGCAAGCGGTGGTGTCGGAGATGTCGGGTGCAGATGCGGGGTCCGCCGACTGAAGGGCGCGAGGTGCTTCCGAAGGCGGACGCGGGGTCCCCTGGCTCATGGGCGTGGAGCCCTATGGAGGGCAGACGCAGGGTCCGCCGACTGTCGAGCGTGAGGCGCTGCTAGGCGCGGACTTGAGGTCCGCCGGCCGATGAGCGCGGAGCCTTGCCGAAGGCGGACAAGGAGTCCCTCGGCTGTCGAGGGCGAGGTGTTGGCGGGCGCGGACGGGGGTCCGCCGACCAATGAGCGCGGAGCCCTGCCAAAGGCGGACGCATTGTTCGTCGACTGTCGAAGGCGAGGAGTTGCCGGGTGCGGACGGAGGGTCCGCCGGCTGATGGGCGCGGAGCCCTGTTGAAAGCGGATGCAGGGCCCGTTGGCTGTTAAGCGCGAGGCGCCAGCGGGCACGGACGGAGGATCTGCCGGCTGGTGGGCGTGGAGCCCTGCCGAAGGAGGATGCGGGGTCCACCGGCTGTCGAGCGTGAGGCATGGCCGGGCACGGACGGAGGGTCCACCGGCTGGTGGGCATGGAGCCCTGCTGAAAACGGATGCGGGGTCCGCTGGCTGTCTAGTGCGAGGCACGGCCGGGCACGAATGGTGGGTCCGCTGGCTGGTGGCGTGGAGCCCTACCGAAGGCGGACGCGGAGTCCGTTGGCTGTCGAGCGCGAGGCGCTCCCGGGCATAGACGGAGGGTCCATCGGCTGGTGGGCGTGGATCCCTACCGAAGGCGGACGCGGGGATCTGCCGGCTGTTGAGCGCGAGGCGCTGCCGGGCAAGGATGCTGGGTCTGCCGGCTGGTGGGCGTGGAGCCCCGTCGAAGGCGGACGCGGGATCCATCGGCTATCGAGCATGAGGCGCTGCCGGGTGCGGACGGAGCGTCCGTTGGCTGATGGGCCCGAAGCCCTGCTGAAGGCGGACACGGGCTCCGTCGGCTGTCGAGCACGAAGCGCTGCAGGACGCGCATGGAGGGTCCGCCTGCTGGTGGGTGCGGAGCCCTGCTGAAGGTGGACGCGGCGTCTGCCGGTTGTCGAGCGCGAGGCGCTGCTGGGTACGGACAGAGAGTCCACCGGCTGATGTGCAGGGTGCCCTGCCAGGAGTAGCCTCCGGGATTCGGGCTCCAAGAGCGAGGAAGAACACAAGGAACACTTGTGTTTAGTTCTGGAGAAGCTTAGAGAGCATCAGTTATATGCCAAGTTCAGCAAATGTGAATTTTGGCTAACGGAATTCGGATACCTTGGACACATTACTTCCGTAGAAGCAATAGCAGTAGACCACGCTAAGGTTGAAGCAGTCACTGAGTGGAAGTCACCCACCTCAGTTAAGGAGATCCGCAGTTTTGTCAGACTTGTCGGATATTACCGGAGATTCATTGAGAATTTGTCAAAGATTGCCAAGCCCATGATAGAGCTGTTGAAGAAAGAGTCTAAGTATATCTGGACTGAGGAATGTGAGGCCAGTTTCCAGGAGTTGAAGAAACGTTTGGTCACAACCCCAGTGTTGATACTGCTCGGAAGGACTTCCATGTTTATTGTGACGCATCACGTCAAGGACTTGGAGGAGTACTCATGCAGGAGGGAAAAGTTGTAGCATATGCATCCAGACAGCTACGACCGCATGAGTTGAATTATGCCACCCATGATTTGGAACTAGCAGTTGTAGTGCACGCACTCAAGACCTGGAGACATTTCCTTATCGGAAATAGTTGTGATGTGTACACTGATCATAAGAGCCTGAAGTATATCTTCACGCAGAAGGAGTTGAACCTCAAACAAAGGAGATGGTTAGAGTTAATCAAGGACTATGACATGATATTACATTACCATCTAGGAAAGGCAAATGTTGTGGCAGATGCTTTGAGTCGGAAGAGTTATGTGAACACACTCATAGCCGGAGGATTACCCCGGGAGTTAACCAATGATCTCAGAGAGCTTCGGTTAGAGATAGTTCCAGAAGGATATGTTGCCACACTAGAGATTCAGTCCACCTTGACCGAAAAAATTCGTGAATCCCAGAAATCGGACAAGGAGATAGCTGAGATAAAGCAGAGAATGCAGGAAGGAAAGGCTAAAGACTTTCATGAAGATGAACAGGGTACTCTATGGTTTGAGAGCCGAATCTATGTGGCCAATGACCCAGAGCTCAGGAAGTTGATTCTTCAAGAAGCCCATGATTCACCATACTCGATACACCCAGGCAACACCAAGATGTACCTGGATTTGAAGGAAAGTTACTGGTGGACAGGTATAAAGAAAGATATTGCCAAAGATGTTGCGGTATGTGATGTTTGTCAGTGAGTAAATGCGGAACATCAGAAACCAGCAGGGTTACTCCAACCTTTGCCGATACCCGAGTGGAAATGGGATAAGCTTGGTATGGACTTCATCACATGACGACCTAGGACCCGTTCAGGATATGATTCCATCTGGGTAGTGGTCGATCGTTTGACCAAGGTGGCTCATTTCATTCCAGTGAAGACCACCTATACCAGTGCTAAGTTAGCCAAGATATATATGACCAGGATCGTATGTCTGCATGGAGTTCCAAGGACTATCGTGTCAGATAGAGGAACACAATTTACCTCAAAGTTTTGGCATCAGCTACATGAAACTTTGGGTACAAGGCTGGAGTTCAGTACAACTTTCCATCCACACACCGACGAACAGACTGAGAGAGTCAACCAGATTCTGGAGGACATGTTGAGAGCCTGTGCGCTAGACTATGGGTCGAGTTGGGATGACAACTTACCTTACGCAGAGTTCTCGTACAACAACAGTTATCAGACCAGTCTGAAGATGGCCCCTTTTGAAGCTTTATACGGAAGGAGGTGCAGAACACCATTGATGTGGGATGGTGTTGGAGACCGAAAACTTTTTGGTCCCGATCTTATCAGAGATCCTGAAGAGAAGGTCAAACTGATTCGAGACCGACTCAAGATAGCTCAATCCCGGCAGAAGAGCTATGCTGATAACAAACGCAAGGAGGTGACATATGAAGTGGGAGATCGAGCATATCTTCGTGTGTCCCCACTTCGAGGAATCAAGAGGTTTGGTGTTAAAGGAAAGTTAGCACCCAGATTCATAGGCCCCTACAAAATTCTGGAACGTAGAGGCGAAGTTGCATACAAGCTGGAATTGTCGGAAGGACTATCCGGAGTTCATGATGTTTTCCATGTTTCCGAGCTGAAGAAATGCCATGCTGAGATGGCTGATATTCCTTTGAGAGACACAGTGCCCCTAGAGGCCATACAACTTGACAGTGACCTAACCTACGAGGAGAAGCCTGTCAGAATCCTCAAGACTACCAACAGAGTTACCCGAAGCAAGACCATCAAGTTCTGTAATGTTCTGCGGAGTCAACACCCCGAGGAAGAAGCCACCTGGGAACGCGAAGAAGATCTTCGTAGAGACCACCCGCACCTATTTTCTAGCCAACCCGAATCTCGAGGGTGAGATTCATCTTAAGGTGGATAGGTTTGTAATATCCCAAAATTATATTTTGGAATGTTATGAAATATAGCTATGCATCATCATCATTTTGTTGGAATGTAATGAATTTGTTGAAGTGCTTCTTTTGAAATTCTGAAAGGCCATTTCAATAGTCCCATGTATTTGTTTGACCTATTTGAACACCTTTGGAAATGTTCAAAGAAAGAGAGGAGTAACATGACACTCCACACCAAGAGCATCTTGGTGAAATATTTGAGCAATTAAACCTGGGGGTTATTTGAAAATTTATCTCAAAAGGATTTAAAATCAATTAGGCATTTTCTGAAAATAAATTTTAGAACGATATTAAATATGACAGAGGAAAAATGTTCATTAAATAGCATTAATTCTCTTGATCATTTTGATATATATAATTCCTATGTTTGGAATTGTTTTGAATGCATTAATAGAGTTTTTACTGCGCTGGAAATAGAAAAGGAAAGTATTTAAAACGAACCGGGTCGGCCCACCGTCTTTAATTCCCTAAACCACTCCGGGTCGGCCACCAACGCGCTAACCATGCCCCCACCCTCACTGATGTGCGTGACCCATCGTCCGACCACGGCGTCAGAGCGGTCATCCCCTTCCCCATGCCCGACCGCCGTCGCCGGAGATCCCTCTCCGTGGATCTCGCCCCTCGTGCTCTCCCCGACCACCGCACCGCTCCTATATAAAGCCCCGACCTCTCCTCTCTTAATTCCACCCCCGAAACCCCTTTTCCCCTCGCCAGAGCGCTGCGCCAGACGTCACCAGAGTTCGGCACCCCAACCGTCGTCCCCGAGATCATACCCGTCACCACACTCACTCCTAGCCCCCTCCGACGCCACCAATCGACGCCGGAGCCTCGCCGCCGCCATTTGAAACCTTCGGGCACCACCCCCGACCACCGCACCGTCATCCCAGAGCATCTCCGACCACCGGCCGCCGTTGACCTCGCCGGAGACCCCGGCCCCCTCTCTGTAAGCCTCCACCTCCACCCGTAGCCGTCGGATCCGTAGTGAACGCGCGAGATTAGATCTGTTTAATAATCGAATCGGTACGCCTTAGTTGTCGGTCGCCCGCTCGTTAGCTCTCACGCGCACGCCCTCGTGGCCAATCACAACCTGACACGTAGACCATGTCCGATAGATAGGAAGTTTTTCTTTTTCTTTTCTGTTTTAGAAAACAGAATGTATTCTGATTTTGTTCTTATCATATCTATTAAAATATTTGGTGTTTTTATTTGATTCTTTTTGCATTAGTTCACAAATTTGATGTAGTTTATGTCTGTAAGCTTAGATTTCATATTTGAACTTCAAATTTTGAGTCTAATCAAATTTGTTTAAATTACTAAAATCTGTATAACTAGAGTTTAAAAATATATTTTTGAGTGAATCTTTTTGCCACTGTTTTGTATTAGTTAAACCTATCATTCTACCTAGTTTCAGGATTTTTAGAATGAATTTGGTTACTGTTTTTAACAAAAACAGAATCTGTTTAGTTCTTAATAGATTTTAATTAAACAACAACCCTTTGACACATTGGCCCCAGGAAACGTTGATTTACATTTTGCTATGCTATTAGTAGACGGGGTTGGTTGTGTGATTCATGAGAGTTGTGAGTTAATAATTTCAAGACCTACATGATGATAAAGTCTTCAAGACTCCGAGTTTTCAACATACGTCTGGGTGGATGATGGTTGAACGGCGCCCTGGAGAAACCAGTGGTTAGCCTAGATGATGCTGGAGAAGTGCCAGTACTCATGCGGAAAGGTCCACCCAGGCACAAAGAGATGGATGGATGCTTCAAGACCCAAGGCTTACCTGCACAGCCACAAGCCATTATGGGCTCTAGCTTGGTTGGATATCATGGTGACCCTGGACAGGCGGTGCTACGAGATGTAGAAGAACGGTAGGAAAGGATGGGCACCGACAGAGTCTTGGGGAAACCCTTTAGAAGACCATGTTTTGGTCATCCGTTTCTCAAACACCATGAAGTGCGAGAAATCCAACGGAGGCGATCAAATCTTGTGGGGAACGTGTGCAAAACTCTGCAGAGTACCCAAACCTAATTGATTAGCCGTGTCCATGGTCATGGACAGTTTGAGCCAAAGGAACTGAAACTATCTGGAACTCTCAACACAATAAATTACATTGATGTGGGTATTTTAATGTCAACTTGGGTATGATAATTGGTTGGTGGAACCATGTCATTAATCAACCAACATTGTTGTAATTATGCTTTTGCCCTCTCTTGTTGTAGGAAAAATTTGGCTTTATGCAAAAACTTATTACCCCCACCTGCCATATTTTACCCCCTCTCTTGTGACTTTGCCGACATATTCAATACGCTGACCTATACGACTGCAACGTATCATGTTGCAGAGTACTTTTCTGACCAGGAGTGAGGATATGCTCTACGCTCGGTGAGATGCCCTTGGAATCAGATGGACTCAACTACCTATGGAGCTTCCACAAGTTTTGATTTAGTTTATCTCATGAGTTGGACTTCAGCCACTTTATTGCAATCCTTATTGTAATAAAGGACTCGATATGAGATTTCGATTAATTAATTCTGTGTGATTTCCCTTTTATATATACATTGATGTACCGTGTGTGTACCAGCATGATCTTGGGATGGTACAGAAACACTAGAGATTCGACCTTTCAGGTCGGGTCGCTACAGAAATGGTATCAGAGCACACGCTGACCGTAGGACGTAACCTCTAGGATTGGAAAAGCCTTAGGATTTATTTCTCTTTTGTATTTAAAATTCTTATACTCTCATATACTCGTTTCTGACTTCCCTCCGATTTATTTCAAAATTTATAGATGACCACCTTCATCCTAGTTTTGATCACGGAGTTTTGTCAGCCTGACGCGATGATGCCCTTTGGCAAGGAGCTGATGAGGATCGTCAGGGACGTAAGGATTGCTTTGCCAAGCATCACTTGGACTCCTATCATGTCTTTTCCACAAGACGGACGCTACAGGATCGAGGTGCACATCCCCGGGAAGACCTTTGGAAATCGTAAGGAACCCATCGACTTCAAGTTTGTGGCACCCAGCTAGATACTTGGGAGAGACTTGGACATTCTTCGTGCCCTTGGACGTATTCAGGAGGAATATAGAGGTGGAACCATTTCACCAGGACTTAGCATGGTTTGTCGCAGGGATGCCAATGGAAATATCATAACCACTCCCACTGAAGACACCACCGTTTCGTATATCCAGACTTTGGAGATGCACATCAGGACCTTGGCGCTTTAGGTACGTGCTGACATGAAGACAATCAAGAGGCTAATGAACCGCGAGATTGACCTCGAAGCTGACCTACGGGAAGCCAAGTACGAGCATGAGTATGAAGTGAAGGATTTCTTAGAGAGGATCGATAAGCTGAACACTCGCATTGCAACTCTGGAGGAACAGATGGACATGGGTGAAAATCTTCATCCAGAAGGAGACATGGTTCCTTTGATCAGCAACGATGATGACTATGAGTAGAGCACCACCGGAGGAGACCACTTCACCATGTACTTTTGAGGAGAACTTTAGTTATGCCCCCTTGTATCTTCGTTTTCGTTATTAAAGCGTAGGTCGATGTTTAGTTTGATTTTGGAGATTTGTATCTCAATGTTTGAACCTTTAGTTGAATAAATGAATGAGTGTTTGGTGTGATATGTTTGTTGCATTGCATATGGGTAGTGAATTTCCTTTTAGGTCATTGTTCTATTCTAATTCTCACCCCTCTGAAAACAACAAGATGCCTCCGCGACGTGAGACCCACTTCACTTTCCCGCTAGAGCTCACACAACTTCTCCAGCAGCAGAACGCACTGATGCAACTGTTGATTCAGAACCAGACCAACAACCACAACAACCACCCTCCACCTCAAGGCGACAACCTCACCCGTTTTCTGAGACTGAATCCCCCAACTTTCTCCAGCAGCACTGAGCCCATTGTGGCAGATGATTGGCTCCACAAGATGGAGAGGGAACTCACCACCGCAGGATGCACCGAGGCTAAAAAAGTGCGCTTTGCCGCCCATCAACTGGAGGGACCAGCAGCTTCATGGTGGGAGAACTACACCACCACGTACCCCATTACTGGTGTGACTTGGGAGCAGTTCAAGCAAGCTTTCCGCACCGCTCATGTCTCAGCTGGAGCCATGAGTCTGAAGAAGCGTGAGTTTCGCAACTTACGCCAGGGGAACCATTCCGTGGCCCAGTACGTGGATGACTTCAGCACATTGGCTTGTTATGCACCAGGAGATGTGGCCGATGATGTAGCCAAGCAGGAGAAGTTCTTGGAAGGACTCAATGATGAGTTGAGCATGCAGCTAATGGTGGATACCTTCAACAACTACCAGGAGCTGGTAGACAAGGCCCTCATCTCGGAGGGGATGCAGCAGCAAATCGAGAACCGCAAGAGGAAGTATGCACAGGGGAAGTCTACCTCTGGAGCTCATCAAAAGACCCGCTACTCCCTGAACTCAGGAAATACCGGATCAGGGACCGGTAAGTATGGAGGACACACTCATCCCATGCACAACCATGGAGGCCATAACCATGGAGGAAATGGGAATAATCGTCCCAACAATGGCAGCTTCAAGAATGGCAATGGAAGTGGGAATGGCAATCAACACCGTTCCGCTCCAGCTCAGAAGGATCTGAACCATATCACCTGTTTCAAGTGTCAGAAGACAGGGCACTATGCCACTGAAAGCCCTCAGAACAAGCAAGGAAATGGAAATGGCAACAACAACAGCAACTCCACAGCTAAGAAGCCAAATCCTTTTCCTCGTGCTCAGGTGAATCACCTTGATTTGGAAGAAGTCTATGATCAGCCCGAGACTGTGGTTGGTAAGTTTTTATTGCATTCACGTCCAGTTATGATACTTTTTTATTCTGGTGCAACTCATTCATTCATATCAAGGGTAGTTGTGGAAAAGTATGGTTTACCCACCAGAATTCTTAGTTAGCCCATTAAGGTCAATTCCCCAGGAGGTATGATGATGGCAGGGATTGGATGCCACGCCCTGAAACTCCACATAGGAAACCATGTTTTTCCTACCGACCTCATCGTCTTAGAATCCCAGGGATTGGATGTAATCCTAGGCATGGATTGGATGACCAAGTATGAAGGAAACCTTGATTTCCCCAGCAAGTCTATTTCACTCACCACTCCGGAGAACAAGAGGATTAAGTATGTATCCCGACGCACACAGATGAGTGCTCGGTTAAATTCCCTCACAGGAGTTGTTCAGGAGGAAGTGCCAATTGTACAAGACTTTCCAGATGTATTCGCGGAGGAATTACCAGGCATGCCACCAGATAGGGAGATTGAGTTTCTGATAGAGCTACTACCAGAGACAGCCCCAATTTCCAAGAGACCCTATCGGATGCCCGCAAATTATTTAGTAGAAATTAAGAAGCAGATTAAGGAACTATTGGATAAGGCATATATTCGCCCAAGTTCATCACCTTGGGGAGCCCCAGTTCTTTTGGTGGAGAAGAAAGATAAAACCTTGAGGATGGTGGTCAATTATCGTGCATTGAACGAGGTGACTATCAAGAATAAGTACCCTCTGCCGATGATTAATGACATGTTTGACCAGCTAGTAGGCGCCAAAGTATTCTCCAAGAACAATCTTCGATCAGGGTATCACCAACTGAAGATTCGTGAACATGATATACCCAAAACAACCTTCACCACCAGGTATGGCTTATATAAGTATACAGTCATGTCCTTTGGTTTGACTAATGCTCCTGCCTACTTCATGAATATGATGAACAAAGTGTTTATGGAATATTTGGACAAGTTTGTCGTGGTGTTCATTGATGACATTTTGATATTCTCCAAGAGTGAGGAAGAACACAAGGAACACTTGCGTTTAGTTCTAGAGAAGCTTAGAGAGCATTAGTTATATGCCAAGTTCAGTAAATGTGAATTTTGGCTGACGGAATTCGGATTCCTTGGACACATTATTTCCGGAGAAGGAATAGTAGTAGACCCTGCTAAGGTTGAAGCAGTCACTGAGTGGAAGTCACCCACCTAAGTTAAGGAGATCCGTAGTTTTCTCGGACTTGCCGGATATTACCGGAGATTCATCGAGAATTTCTCAAAGATTGCCAAGACCATACAGAGTTGTTGAAGAAAGAGTCTAAGTATATATGGACTGAGGAATGTGAGGCCAGTTTCCAGGAGTTGAAGAAACGTTTTGTCACAGCCCCAGTGTTGATACTGCCAAACATTCGGAAGGACTTCCAGGTTTATTGTGACGCATCACGTCAAGGACTTGGAGGAGTACTCATGCAGGAGGGAAAAGTTGTAGCATATGCATCCAGATAGTTACGACCCCATGAGTTGAATTATGCCACCCATGATTTGGAACTAGCAGCCGTAGTGCATGCACTCAAGACCTGGAGACATTTTCTTATCAGAAATAGTTGTGATGTGTACACTGATCATAAGAGCCTAAAGTATATCTTCACGCAGAAGGAGTTGAACCTCAGACAGAGGAGATGGTTAGAGTTAATCAAGGACTATGACATGAGATTACATTACCATCTAGGAAAGGCAAATGTTGTGGCAGATGCTTTGAGTCGGAAGAGTTATGTGAACACACTCATAGCCGGAGGATTACCCCTGGTGTTAACCAATGATCTCAGAGAGCTTCGGTTAGAGATAGTTCCACAAGGATATGTTGCCACACTAGAGATTCAGTCCACCTTGACCGAAAGAATTCGTCAATCCCAGAAATCGGACAAGGAGATAGCTGAGATAAAGCAGAGAATGCAGGAAGGAAAGGCTAAAGACTTTCATGAAGATGAACAGGGTACTCTATGGTTTGAGAACCGAATCTATGTGCCCAATGACCCAGAGCTCAGGAAGTTGATTCTTCAAGAAGCCCATGATTCACCATACTCGATACACCCAGGCAACACCAAGATGTACCTGGATTTGAAGGAAAGTTACTGGTGGATAGGTGTGAAGAAAGATATTGCCGAACATGTTGCGGTATGTGATGTTTGTCAGTGAGTAAATGTGGAACATCAGAAACAGCAGGGTTACTCCAACCTTTGCCGATACCCGAGTGGAAATGGGATAAGCTTGGTATGGACTTCATCACAGGACTACCTAGGACCCGTTCAGGATATGATTCCATCTGGGTAGTGGTCGATTGTTTGACCAAGGTGGCTCTTCATTCCAGTGAAGACCACCTATACCGGTGCTAAGTTCGCCAAGATGTATATGACCAGGATCGTATGTATGCATGGAGTTCTGAGGAGTATCGTGTCAGATAGAGGAACACAATTTGCCTCAAAGTTTTGGCATCAGCTACATGAAACTTTGGGTACAAGGCTGGAGGTCAGTACAGCTTTTCATTCGCAGACCGATGGACAGACTGAGAGAGTCAACCAGATTCTGGAGGACATGTTGAGAGCCTGTGCGCTAGACTATGGGTCCAGTTGGGATGACAACTTACCTTACGCAGAGTTCTCGTACAACAATAGATATCAGACCAGTCTGAAGATGGCCCCTTTTGAAGCTTTATACGGAAGGAGGTGCAGAACACCATTGATGTGGGATGGTGTTGGAGACCGAAAACGTTTTGGTCCCGATCTTATCAGAGATTCTGAAGAGAAGGTCAAACTGATTCGAGACCGACTCAAGATAGCTCAATCCCAGCAGAAGAGCTATGCTGATAACAAACGCAAGGAGGTGACATATGAAGTGGGAGATCGAGCATATCTTTGTCTGTCCCCACTTCGAGGAATCAAGAGGTTTGGTGTTAAAGGAAAGTTAGCACCCAGATTCATAGGCCCCTACAAAATTCTGGAACGTAGAGGCGAAGTTGCATACAAGCTAGAATTGTCGGAAGGACTATCCAGAGTTCATGATGTTTTCCATGTTTCCCAGTTGAAGAAATGCCATGCTGAGATGGCTGATATTCCTTTGAGAGACCCAGTGCCCCTAGAGGCCATACAACTTGACAGTGACCTAACCTACGAGGAGAAGCCTGTCAGAATCCTCGAGACTACCAACAGAGTTACCTGAAGCAAGACCATCAAGTTCTGTAAGGTTCTGCGGACTCAACACCCCGAGGAAGAAGCCACCTGGGAACGCGAAGAAGATCTTCGTAGAGACCACCCGCACCTATTTTCTAGCCAACCCAAATCTCGAGGGCGAGATTCATCTTAAGGTGGGTAGGTTTGTAACGTCCCAAAATTTCATTTTGGAATGTTATGAAATATAGCTATGTATCATCATCATTTTGTTGGAATGTAATGAATTTGTTGAAGGGCTTCTTTTGAAATTCTGAGAGGCCATTTCAATTTTCCCATGTATTTGTTTCACCTATTTGAAAACCTTTGGAAATGTTCAAAGAAAGAGAGGAGTAACATGACACTCCACACCAAAGGCATCTTGGTGAAATATTTGAGCAATTAAACCTGGGGGTTATTTGAAAATTTATCTCAAAAGGATTTAAAATCAATTAGGCATTTTCTGAAAATAAATTTAAAAAAGATATTTAGTATGACAGAGGAAAAATGTTCATTAAATAGCATTAATTCTCCTGATCATTTTGATATATATAATTCCTAAGTTTGGAATTTTTTTGAGTGCATTAAAAGAGTTTTTACTGCGCTGGAAATAGAAAAGGAAAGTATTTAAAACGAACCGAGCCGGCCCACCGTCTTTAATTCCCGAAACCACTCCAGGTCGGCCACCGACACGCTAACCATGCCCCCACCCTCACTGATGAGCATGACCTACCATCCGACCGCGGCGTCAGCGCGGTCGTCCCCTTCCCCACGCCCGACCGCTGTCGCCGGAGATCCCTCTCCGTGGATCTCGCACCTCGTGCCCTCTCGCACCTCGTGCCCTCCCCGACCACCGCACCGCTCCTATATAAAGCCCTGACCTCTCCTCTTGTCGTTCCACCCCCGAAACCCCTTTTCCCCTCGCCAGAGCGCTGCACCAGACCTTTTCCCCTTTTCCCCACCCCAACCGTCGTCCCCGAGCTCGTGCCTGTCACCACACTCACCCCCAGCCCCCTCCAACGCCACCAATCGATGTTGGAGCCTCGCCGCTGCCGTTTGGAGCCTTTGGACACCGCCCCCGACCACCGTACCGTCGTCCCCGAGCATCTCCGACCATCGGCCGCCGTTGACCTCGCCGGAGACCCCAACCCCCTCTCTGTAAGCCTCCACCTCCACCCGTAGCCGTCGGATCCGTAGTCAACGCGCGAGATTAGATCTGTTTAATAATCGAATCGTATGCTTTAGTCGTCGGTCGTCCGCTCGTTAGCTCTCACGCGCATGCCCTCGCGGCCAATCACAACCTGACACGTAGACCCTGTCCGATAGATAGGAAGTTTTTCTTTTTCTTTTCTATTTTAGAAAACAGAATGTATTCTGTTTTTGTTTTTATCATATCTTTTGAAATATTTGGTGTTTTTATTTGATTCTTTTTGCATTAGTTCACAAATTTGATGTAGTTTATGTCTGTAAGCTTAGATTTCATATTTGAACTTTAAATTTTGAATCTAATCAAATTTGTTTAAATTACTAAAATCTGTATAACTAGAGTTTAAAAATATATTTTTGAGTGAATCTTTTTGCCACTGTTTTGTATTAGTTAAACCTATCATTATACCTAGTTTGAGTATTTTTAGAATTATTTTGGTTACTGTTTTTAACAAAAACAGAATCTGTTTAGTTCTTAATAGATTTTAATTAAATTTATTTTTATTTAATTTGAACCTGAATTAGTTTAACCTTTATTTTTAGATTTCATTAGGTTATGTTGATTCAACATTAGGTGTATTTTTTTCTGTTAATAAAATATGTTTTTTAAATTGTTTTCTGCTCTAGTTTGAATAGGTTCATCTTGTTTTCACCATGTATATTGTTTAGAAAAAGGTTTGTAGTAATTCTTTTAGAACAATACTTTTATAATGAAACACTTTCTGTTTTCAAATAAAATTTTATATTTACTCTTCTGTTATCTAAAATGTCTAGTTGTTCAAAACCAATTTTTGACTTGGATGTCTTAGTAGAGATTTGGACACCAAAAATTTATATATATTCTTATACTTTAAGTGATTCTTCTTTTGATTGTGCTTTTGTTTGTTGAAGCATTTGTTTACCTTGCTGTTGAATGAATTGCATTGCGTTTATGCTTATGGTGTGCTCTTATTTGAATTGTTAGATCATACGGAGTGCGAAGCTTGTTATCTAGAGTCACTTGATTTTGAGGAACGTTAGCAAGGCAAGTCACTTTGACCATGTATACCTATGTTTTATTGCATTAGTTCTTCCATCTCCCCAATTACATGCGAAGTAGGTAAATTGGAAACTTGGTTACTTGTTGTAGTATCATGTGGTAGGTACCCCTCAACCCTTTGACACATTGGCCCCAAGAAACGTTGATTTACATTTTGCTATGCTATTAGTAGACGGGGTTGGTTGCGTGATTCATGAGAGTTGTGAGTTAATAATTTCAAGACCTACATGATGATCAAGTCTTCAAGACTCCAAGTTTTCAACATACCTCTGGGTGGGTGATGGTTGAACAGTGCCATGGAGAAACCAGTGGTTAGCCTAGATGATGCTGGAGAAGTGCCAGTATTCATGCGGAAAGGTCCACCCAGGCACAAAGAGATGGATGGATGCTTCAAGACCCAAGGCTTACCTGCACAGCCACAAGCCATTATGGGCTCTAGCTTGGTTGGATATCGTGGTGACACTGGACAGGCGGTGCTACGAGATGTAGAAGAACGGTAGGAAAGGATGGGCACCGACAGAGTCTCGGGGAAACCCTTTAGAAGACCATGTTTTGTTCATCCGTTTCTCAAACACCATGAAGTGCGAGAAATCCAACGGAGGCTATCAAATCTTGTGGGGAACGTGTGCAAAACTCTAAAGAGTACCCAAACCTAATCGATTAGCCGTGTCCACGGTCATGGACAGTTTGAGCCAAAGGAACTGAAACTATCTGGAACTCTCAACACAATAAATTACATTGATGTGGGTATTTTAATGCCAACTTGGGTATGAGAATTGGTTGGTGGAACCATCTCATTAATCAACCAACATTGTAGTAATTATGCTTTTGCCCTCTCTTGTTGTAGGAAAAATTTGCCTTTATGCAAAAACTTACTAACCCCACCTGCCATATTTGCATATACACTAGATGATTACTTTACCCCCTCTCTTGTGACTTTGCCGGCATATTCAATATGCTGACCTATACGGCTGCAACATATCATGTTGTAGAGTACGTTTCCGACCAGGAGTGAGGATACGCTCTACGCTCGGTGAGATGCCCTTGGAGTCAGAAGGACTCAACTACCTATGGAGCTTCCGCAAGTTTTCATTTAGTTTATCTCATGAGTTGGCCTTCAGCCACTTTATTGTAATCCTTATTGTAATAAAGGACTCGATATGAGATTTCGATTAATTAATGACTTGTGATTTCCCTTTGATATATACATTGATGTACCGTGTGTGTACCAGCATGATCTTGCGATTGTACAGAAACACTGGTGATTCGACCTTTCAGGTCGGGTCACTACATTCTCCCGGGACACTTTTCGCGTGGGGTGACCTCCAGCTTTTGGTCTCGGTAGCCGGACACCCGTGGCGCGGTCTTTAGCTGAGACAAAGAGTGGGCCATCGGACCCATGCACGCTACTAAGGTGTCTCGTGGGAACAAACTTATCCGGACGAGCGGCCAGCCCCGGGCGAAACTAGCTGGCGCCGGGGTGAACAATAAAGCAGCAAAATAAATGTGAAGATGCCCCCCAAGGGTCGCTCAAGGTTATTTGTTTTGTGTGTAAGGTGCAAGGGTATGCATGTGGATATCTTACATTGCTTTTGGGTGTCGGCGAAGCGGTTTTGTCGATGTCGGCCAACGCGGTTTGTAGCTGACGTGGTCCTGCTGACGCGTGTGAGGCGCTACCGGGTGCCAACTTGGGGTCCGCGGGCTGATGAGCGCGAGGCACTGCCAAGCATGGGCGTGGGGTCCGCCAGCTGATGAGTACGGGGCGCTGCCGATGGCAGACGCGGGGCCTGCCGGCTGACGAGGGAGAGGCGCTGTCGAGGGCGAACGGGGACTCCGCCGGCTGATGAGCGTGAGGCGCTGCTGAGAGCGAACGCACAGACTGCTGGCTGATGGGCGCAGGGTGCTGCCGATGGTAGCCTAAGGGCCTCCGGGCGAGGAGGTTCATTGCTTGTTTGGTGTCGATGAGGCAGTTGTTGACAACGACAGCCGGCGCGGCTTGGCACTCATAGAGCGCGCTGGCACACCCGCTGGGTGTAGCCTTCGAGCCTTCGGATGGTCAAGGGAGGCATGGCCGGTCGGACCTGACCAATCAGGCATCGAGGCGGACGGGCAGTCGGACGGTCCATCCAGCTGGCCCGATGTTGAAGCGGGCGGGCAGGCCGGGTCGCGTCTGACCATGCGAGTGGTGAAGCAGGCGAAAGGGCAGGCAGACGCCTTTTTCTGGAGCCGTACTCGCCCCTTTTTCCTTAATGAGGCCGAACCCGCCATTTTCTTCTCTCTATAGTCTCTAGCCGGATGAAATGGACATGGGGAGCTGGTGCACGCGCGCGGGTCCTGCTGGTGGCGAGCCGACCATGGGGCCGGCATGAGGGACAGTGGGCGCGAGGCTGAGCCAGCCGCTGTGGGGCGGAGGCGGAACCATCCCGCACGAGGTGGAGGTGGAGGCGGAGCTAGTCGGCACGGGGCGGAGGCGGAGCCGGCCGTCCGCGGGGCAAGCGGGCCGCGATGGAGGCGGAGCCGGCTGGCGCGCGGCGGAGCCTGACGGGGCGCCAGGCATTGGTGCAAGTCCGGTCGGAGGCCGGGCGAAAGAGCAGGCGCAGCCGACGGAGCAGGTTGGCCGGCGCCGAGTAGGTTTGGGCGATGGATGAGGAGGCCGGGCGCGGCGCACGCACGCGCGGACGGCGATGGAGCGGAGCAGGGGACGGGGACGGCAGAGCCGGACCTCACGGGCACGACGGAGGAGTCGGGTGCCACCGGGCCCTGCAGGGCGTCACGGGCAGAGCCGACAAGGGCCCACGGCGATGGCAAGCGAGAGCAGGCAGCCGGGGTGTGGAAGCCAGCCAGGAGGTGGAGCGCGGGGGGCAGGGGCCAGAGGAGGTCGGAGTGGCATGGCCGGGGTCAAGGCCGACGCTCAGGGGGGTGGCCAACACTGGGTGGCGAGCCTGTTGTCGCGCGGGTGAGCCCACTAACACCGAAATGCTTAGGAGCGGACGTGGCCATGGGAGTGCAGTAGATGTGGTGGGGGCGTCGAGGTGGAAATGACGTGCGACCGGCACGGGCGGCGAGCCGGCCGGGCTCGGGAACCGGCGCATGGACATCCAGGCGGGACAAAACGGGGTCACGCGGGTCAAGGCGAGGCGCCGGGGTCCGGGAGCGCGACACAGTAGGAGCTAGGGTGTCCGGCGTGTGGGTGCGCGTGATGCCGGCTGGTCGAGGCTGGCAGGGGGCGGCAAGCCGGCCAGCGGATGGGCCGGTCCCGGCACACGGGAGGCGGAGCAGCCAGCTAGGGTGACGCGGGCCGGCCAGCGATCACGCGGAGACGGAGCCGCTGCAAGCAGGGGCGGAAGCAGCATGGTGCAGCGAAGCTAGAAGGGGCGGCGGCCCGCAGGCGGCCGGAGCAGAGCCGGCACGACGGGGCCGTCCTGGCATGGGACGGGGGTCGCCACGACGCTGGTGCGAGCGTGACATGGGCACGGGGCGTGGCTGAGCAGGCGCAGCAGGAGGCACGGGCGCGAGGTGCTGTGAGTCGAGCGCCTGGAGAGGGGGGACCGAAGCGGGCATGGCAGGAGCACGTCGGCATCTCGGGCATGGTGGTGGACGGCCCGGCACGACGCTGGTGCGTCTGGCGAAGAGGAGCTCCGCCGGGCACTCGGAGGCGGGAGCAGGGAGGCCTGAGGCGAAGGGGAGAAGGACGAAGGGCCGGCGTGCGGGCTTGCAACCGCGGGGATATGCACACGAAAATATGTGGCGGAGGGGCGCAGGCATGTGGTCAGGATCCTACGGAGTCGGGAGCTCGGTGGCGCATCGCTGGGAGAAACAAGCGGAGCTCCCGCTCGGGAGAAGAGTCGTGCGGGGGCATGGGACGGAGCCAGGCGCGTGGGGGAGGAAGGTTGCACACGCACAGAGGAGGACCTGGCGCGACACGGTTGGTGGCGCTGAGCATGTTGAAGGCGGGACAACGTGATGTCATGCCGCCGTGGAAGGAGGGCAGGAGCAAGCCCACTGACTACCGCCCGCGGTCGTGCGTGGTGGAGTGTCAGCCTCCGTATCGCATGGCTGAAGGCAGATTTTCCTGCATGGCTCGAGTCCGGAGGAGTCGAGCGGCATCTGGCCCACGGCACCGACGCGAGTACGATGGCCGGGCGCAGCATCGGCGTGAGCAAGAGATGGCGGCAACCCACCATGGCCGTGAGCCACTGGTGGGTGCATGCACGGGGTTGGAGGAGCAGTCGGTGATGACCAGGCTTGTGGCGAGGACGCATAATCGCATGCATTTGCCCCGGGGGCGTGTTGAAGTTGAGCTCCCGGAAAGATAGCAGCGACGCCACGACGGTGATGACGAAGAGGGTCCCGCCCGGACCGCGGTTCCAATAGCAGCTTGCCCCACAGTGGGCGCCAACTGTCGTATTTTCTCACGGGGGGTCGCGCGAGACGGTAGATGCCATTGGGTGGCTTATCGAGGTGAGATCAAGGGCATCATGGATGATTTGGGACGGGTATGCGAATAGCGTGTAGTGGTTTACCCAGGTTCAGGGCCATCCGGAGAGATAATACCCCTACTCCTGCATATCTATATATCTGTGGAATATCTCGTACATGGTTGCTCCGGGAGCTGTATGGGTGAGGAGAGCCATGAGGCTTCTTACCTCATGTGTATGTGTGTGTGAGCATGTGAGAGTCCAACCTCCATATGTGGTGGGCATGAGGCCTTTATATAGGCATGAGTGGGTAGCTTGGGATGTAAGCTACAGTGGGTAGCTTACATCCCAAGCAGCTTGACGTGTAAGCTACCATGGGTAGCTTACACGTCAAGCCATATGTAGCTTGTGAACTAAGCTAAGTCTGTCCCCTCGTGCACTTTATAAGTCAGTGTCCAGGGGATAGGTTACACTGTAGATAGTACTGCACGAGACGCGTACAGTGCACTACTACTCGCCATTAGTGCACCGCCACGGGATATGTCCGTCTGGTCCGCGCATGTCTGATGGGACATCGTAGTTGGCTCCGGGCTATCGGCTGGCGGGCATAGCCGGCTGGTCAGAGCAGCCGGCCATGGGTGTGAGTCGGAGCAGCCGGCCCAGGCAGGCAGGCACCCCGTCCGACTCACCGTCTTTGGGGTACCCGGGGGTCATCCCCCCGATAGTGGGTCATCAAGAACATTTTCTAACCTAGACAAGTTATCTGCCACAGGGTTATCAGCACCCTTTCTATCAATGATATGCAAATCAAATTTTTGTAGCAGAAGGACCCACCTAATAAGTCTAGGTTTAGCATCTTTCTTCTCCATAAGGTATTGAATAGCAGCATGATCGGTTTAAATAGTTACTTTGGAATCAACAATATAAGGTCTAAACTTATCACAAGCAAACACAACTACTAGAAATTCCTTTTCAGTAGTAGCATAGTTTCTTTGAGCACTGTCAAGAGTTTTACTAGCATAATGGATAACATTTAATTTCTTATCGACTCTTTCTCCTAGAACAAAACCAACAACATAATCACTAACATCACACATAATTTCAAAAGGTAGGTTCCAGTCAGGTGGTTGAACAACAGGTGCCGTAATCAAGGCATTGTTAAGAATTTCAAATCCTTCTACGCAATCATCATCAAAAACAAACGGAACATCATTTTGCAAAAGGTTTGTCAGAGGCCTAGAAATCTTAGAAAAATCTTTGATAAACCTCCTATAGAAACCAGCATGACCAAGGAAACTTCTTATACCTTTGATATCCTTAGGGCACGACATTTTTCAATACCATGAACTTTAGCTTTATCAACTTCAATACCTCTTTCGAAGATCTTGTGCCACAAGACAATACCTTGATTAACCATAAAGTGGCACTTTTCCCAATTTAAGACAAGATTAGTTTCTTCACATCTCTTTAAAACTTGATCAAGGTTGCTCAAACAATCATCAAATGAAGTTCTGTAAATGGAAAAATCATCCATGAAAACCTCAAGAATCTTTTCACAAAAGTTAGAGAATATAGCCATCATATATCGTTGAAAGGTAGTAGGTGCATTGCACAAACAAAAGGCATGCGTCTATAAGCAAAGGTACCAAAAGGGCAAGTAAAAGTGGTTTATTCTTGATCCTGGCTTGATACAGGTATTTGAGAGAAACTAGAGTAACCATCTAGAAAGCAAAAATGACTATGTTTTAATAATCTTTCTAGCATTTGATCAATAAAAGATAAAGGGTACTGATCTTTCTTAGTAGCTTTATTTAATTTCCTAAAATCAATTACCATTATATAACCTTTAACAATTCTTTGCGGGATCAATTCATTTTTATCATTAGGAACAACGGTAATACTTCCCTTCTTAGGGACACAATGGACGGGACTAACCCATCTACTATCAGCAACATGATAAATTATACCCGCCTCCAGAAGCTTTAGTACTTCTTTTCTTACCACTTCTTTTATCTTAGGGTTCAATCGTCATTGGTGATCAATAACTGGTTTGGCATCAGGCTCCATATTAATATTATGCTGGCATAGAGTGGGACTAATGCCCTTAAGATCATCAAGAGTATAACCAATAACAACACGGTCCTTCCTTAGAGTTTTCAATAATCTCTTTTCTTCATGCTCTGAAAGGTTAGCACTAATAATAACAGGATATATCTCCTTTTCATCAAGATAAGCATATTTCAATGTATCGGGTAATTGCTTGAGCTCAAACACGAGATCACCCTTGGGTGGAGGAGGATCCCCAAGTATTTCAAGAGATAAGTTATGTTTCAAAATAGTCCGTTGCTCAAAGAAAATGTCATCTATTTCATTCCTCTCATTCATATGCATATCATTTTCATGGTCTAGCAAATATTGTTCTAAGGGATCAGTAGGAGGCACATCAATAGAAGCAAGACTAATAATTTCATCTTTACTAGGCAATTCCTTGTCATGAGGTTGTCTATGAAATCTAGAGAAACTAAACTCATGAGACACGTCCCCAAAGCTCACAGTAACAATTTCCTTGTCACGATCAATCTTAGTATTAACAGTATTCAAGAAGGTTCTTCCAAATATAATGGGACAAAAATTATATTGCGGGGAACCAAGAACAAGAAAATTAGTAGGATACTTTACTTTCCCACACAAGACTTCAACATCTCTAGCAATACCTATCGGTGCAATAGTGTCTCTATTAGCAAGCTTAATAGTAACATCAATATCATGCATGATTTATTTCTATAAGGAATGGAGAATTGCACTTATGCTAGCACCCATATCACATAATCCATGATAAAAATGATCTCCTATTTTAACAGAAACAACAGGCATGCCAACAACTGGTCTATGTTTATGCCTAGTATCAGGTCTAGCAATTCTAGCAGCTTCATCACAGAAATAAATAACACGCCCATCAATATTATCAACCAAGTGATCTTTAACCATAGCAATACTAGGTTCAACTTTAATTTATTCAGGAGGTGTAGGTCCTCTAATATAACTCTTACGAACCATAGTTGAATATTTAGCATGTTCCTTTATCCTAACAGGGAAAGGTGGTTTCTCAATGTAAGCAGTAGGGATAACAGGATTAGCATTGTAAGTAATAATTTTCTCTTCAACTTTAATAGGTTCCACTACTTTCACTTCAATGGAAGGATGATATTTAAACCACTTCTCCTTAGGGAGATCAACATGAGTAGCAAAAGATTCACAGAAAGATGCTACTATCTTAGAGTCAATCCATATTTAGTGCTAAATTCACGAAAAGCATCAGTGTCCATGAAGGATTTAACACAATCAAACTTAAGATTTATACCTGACTCCTTACCTCCGTCGAGTTCCCAATCTTCAGAGTTGAGTTTAATTATTTCCAATAAATTCCATTTCAATTCAATATCTTTCTTCATAAAAGAACCATCATAAGAAGTATCGTGTATGGATTGATCATTACGAGAAAGCCGAGCATAAAAATTCTGAATAATAATTTATCTCGAGAGCTCATGATTAGGGCATGAATATAAAATTGAGTTAAGCCTCCCCCAAGCTTGAGAGATTCTTTCTCCTTCACGAGGCCAAAAATTATAAATATAATTCTGATCACGATGAACTAGATGCATAGGACAGAACTTCCGATGAAATTCCATTTTCAACCAGTTGTAGCTCCATGATCCAATATCATCACATAGCCTATACCATGTCAATGCCTTCTCCTTCAAAGATAAAGGAAATACCTTATTCTTGGAGTGATCCTTGGACAGACCTGCAAGCTCAAATAATCCACAAACTTCATTCACATAGATTAGATGCAAATCAGGATGTAGTGTTCCATCTCCTGCATAAGGATTAGCTAGCAGTTTTTCTATCATACCCGAAGGAATTTCATAATAAATATTTTCAGTAGGTTCAGTAGGTTGAGGGACAACTCTTTTTGTTTCTGGTCGAGGTGAAGATACCCCGAACAAGCCCCTCAAAGTATTACTTTCCATAGTAACAAATGACAGTAAATTTCAGCACACTATATAATTTTTTCCTTACCAAGTTCCACTCACCAAAGGCGCTTCACTCCCCGGCAACGACACCAGAAAAGAGTCTTGATGACCCACAAGTATAGGGTCTATTATAGTACTTTCAATAAGTAAGAGTGTCGAACCCAACGAGGAGCAGAAGGAAATGACAAGCGGTTCTCAGTAAGGTATTTTCTGCAAGCACTGAAATTATCGGTAACAGATAGTTTTGTGATAAGATAATTCGTAACAAGTAGCAAGTAACAATTGTAAAAAAGGTGTAGCAAGGTGGCCCAGTCCTTTTTATAGCAAAGGACAAGCCTGGACAAACTCTTATATAAAGCGAAGCTCTCCCGAGGACACATGTGAATTTATGTCAAGTTAGTTTTCATCATGCTCACTTGATTCGCGTTCGCCACTTTGATAATTTGATATGTGGGTGGACCGGTGCTTGGGTGTTGTCCTTACTTGGACAAGCCTCCCACTTATGATTAACCCCTCCCGCAAGCATCTGCAATGACAAAAGAAGAATTAAGATAAATCTAACCATAGCATGAAACATGTGGATCCAAATCAGCCCCTTACGAAGCAACGCATAAACTAGGGTTTAAGCTTATGTCACTCTAGCAACCCATCATCTACCTATTACTTCGCAATGCCTTCCTCTAGGCACAAAAAATGGTGAAGTGTTATGTAGTCGACGTTCACATAACACCACTAGAGGAGAGACAACATACATCTCATCAAAATATCAAAAGAATACCAAATTCACATGATTACTTATAACAGGACTTATCCCATGTCCTCAGGAACAAACATAACTACTCACAAAACATGTTCATGTTCATAATCATAGGAGTATTAATGATCATAAACGATATGAACATATAATCTTCCACCAAGTAAACCAACTAGCATCAACTACAAGGAGTAATCAACACTACTAGCAACCCACAGGTACCAATCTGAGGTTTTGAGACAAAGATCGGATACAAGAGATGAACTAGGGTTTGGATAGGAGATGGTGCTGATGAAGATGTTGATGGAGATTGACCCCCTCTCGATGAGAGGATCATTGTTGGTGGCGATGGCTTCGATTTCCCCCTCCAGGAGGGAAGTTTCACCGGTAGTATCGCCCTGTCGGAGCTCTAGATTGGTTCTGCCCAAGTTCCGCCTCGAGACGGCGGCGCTTCATCCCCAAAGGTCTCTTATGATTTATTTCTTGGTGAAACCCTCAATATGGCAGAAGATGGGCACCAGAGGGTTGCTAGGTGGGCCACAAGCTCGCTAGCCGCGGCTAGGGGGCGTGGCCAATAGGCCTGTGGCTCCCTGGTGGGTCTCCTGATGTATTTCTTTCACCCATTATTTTTTATATATTAAAAAATAATTCTTTATAGATGTTCAGGACTTTTGGAGTTGCACAGAATAGGTATCTCAGATTTGCTCCTTTTCCAATCCAGAATTCCAGCTACCGACATTCTCCATCTTCATGAAAACCTTGTAAAATAAGAGAGAAAAGGCATAAGTATTGTACCAAAATGTGTAATAACAGCCCATAATGCAATAAATATCAATATAAAATCATGATGCAAAATGGACGTGTCAGGCGGCGGCACGACTTCCGGCCGGAGCTCGAGCGACAACGACTACAATGAGCTGTTGTGCCGCCGCGCACGGACCAGGGAGGGCGATGAGTCGTCTCGCCACCGTGGTGATGTCAATGAGGAGGAGGATTCTTCCTGAGCGCGGGGGGCGTCGAAGCCTTTCCTAGGGAGCGACGGTCCTCGGGAGGTCTCCTTTTGCCTTTGCTTCCTTCATCGCAAAACCATGAAGGGCCCCGTGGGGCGTGTAATGAACTATGGCACTTGTGCCTTTTATATTAGCATTATCTTTCCATATTCTAGTTTTCTGTTATGGCGGACTGCGATGTCCTTGCTTGTGGTGATTAGGGTATCTCAGGATTAGGGTAACTTAGCTTGGCACACCCATGGTAGGCGCCTGCATCGCGGGGGCGTATCTTCCGAAGCGTCTTTCCTGAGCCGTGGAGACCCTGAGCCCCAAAGGCCCTAAGGTCAGGGGCCGGTGGTGACATCATCGTGTGCAAGCTCTCCCCATGAGCATTGTGTAAGGATTAGGTGGCCAGAGCTTGGACGAGATGCGCGCGCAGCCCGGAGCCTGCTCATCGCACCATGCCCAGCCTCTGTTTACTGGGCACGCGAGAGAGAGCTGGCATGCGCTATGCTCCTTTTAGAAGGAACTCAAAACAAAAAGTGCTGCAAATAGAAGATCCCACCCCATTTTCCAAATAAGACATGAAAAACTTTAACTTCATTCCAAGAAAGTGGCAAATTCGATTACAGAAAAGAGGGCAAACAATAGCCGCGTCCGGCACCTAGGTTAGTCTTTGGTCTTGCCCCAGCGCAGAGCATGGGGCATCCACTAGGCATGGGCATAGTCGTTAAATGACAGTACTGTCCGCCAGCGCAGAGCGTGGGGCTTCCACTTGGGCGTGGGATGGGACCCCTCTGTGTCATCGGGGGGCATATACAACCCACTCATTATTACGTGAGAGTGTCACGAGTAGAATTTGCGAAGATGTTGGATTTTCCAAGCCTTGTGGATGGGGAACCCATCCTGAGTCTCCAGGTGCACTGCGCCAGGCCTGAAGTACCGGGAAACCCTGAATAGGCCTTCCCTCATGGGCAAGATATTGTGCAAGCCCTCCCTCGAGAGGACCCACCTCAAGACGAGGTCTTTGAAATCGAGTGTCCTGGAGCGAACGCTGCGGTAGTGGTACCGCAGCAGTGCCTGCTGGTACCTCGCGACACGGAGTGAGGCCTGGCATCGGGCCTCCTCCCCGAGTACGAGGTCTGTCCCTTGAGTGGTGTCCTGACGGTCCTCGTCGAATGCCAGGACTCGCGGGGAGCGGTGCTTGATCTCGTGCGGACGGACCACCTCAGCTCGATAGACGAGGAAGAATGGGGTCTCGCCGGTGGGCTTGGTTGCGGTGGTGTGTATGGACCACATCACGGACTGAAGCTCACCGAGTCCGCCACTGCTACAGGCCTCTAGCTTTTTCTGGAAGCTCCTCGACATGAGTCCCCTAAGGACTCCTGCATTAGCGTGCTCGGCCTGCCCGTTGCTCCAGGGATGCGCCACCGAAGCATAACAGATCCGCATTCCAAGGTTAGCATAGTAAGTCCTAAAAAGGTTGCTTGCGAGTTGCGAGCCATTATCAATAATGATACGGTTGGGGATGCCGAAGTGGCTGAGGATTCCCTTGAAGAACTTGATGGCTGAGCCAGCGGGGATGGAGCGCACCAACTGCACCTCCGCCCACTTGGTAAACTTGTCGATGGCGACATAGAGGTAGCGGTATCCCCCAGTCGCCCGAGGGAAGGGGTCCAGTATCCAACCCCAGACCGTGATGGCCCAGGAAAGCGCTATAGTTTGGAGGCCTTGCATGGGTTGATGGATTTCCTTGGCATGGAACTCACAGGCTTCGCAGGACCGGACCAGCTCGGTGGTGTCGTTGAGCTCCGTGGTCCAATAGAAGCCGCTACGGAACGCCTTTCCCATGAGGGTGTAGGACAAGGAATGGTGCCCGCAGTCTTCACCGTGGATGTTGGCCAACAGCTCGTGTCCCTATTCCTCGGAGATGCAACATAGCGAGACGTCGTTTGGGCGCATGTGGTACAGCTCCCCGTCCTTCAGGCAATAGGTAGTGGCTTGGTGAACCACGCATTCCGCGTCCTCCTCCTTCTTCGACAGGGCACCACCGAGCAGTCACGCCTTGAACATCTCAGTCCAATCGCTGGCCTGGGGCTCCAATGCGAGGAGCAGGCATCCTCTTGAGGTTGGTCCACAGGCTGGGGAGCCCGAGGGCGGGGCCTAAGACAGTTCCTCCTGAGGCATCATAGGGCTAGCATCCGTGGGTGTCGTTGATGGCTTGAAGAGTCTTTCCTCAAAGACGCCAGGCTCCTGAGGCTCATGGAGCGACGCCCTCTTGGCGATGTCGTGCACTTCCATGTTGGCATCTCCCGGGACGTGTTGTAACTCCTTGCCTTGGTAGCGCTTTTCAATTTTACGTACCTCTTCCAAGTATGCCTTCATGTGCTCATCCTTCGTCCTGTACTCCTTGTTGGAGAAGTTAATGAGGAGCTAGGAATCGCCCCTAACGGTGAGGCACTTGACCCCCAGGGCCGGGGCTGCCCTAAGGCCTGCGATCAAGCCCTCGTACTCCACGATGTTGTTGGATACCTTCTTGCCATGCTGGAAGGAGAGTTGCACGACGTAGTAGCGCTTCTCCTGGGCTAGCAAGATGAGCACGACTCCAGCCCCCGCACCCTATCGTGTGAAGGCACCATCAAAGTGCATGACCCAGCTGTCGGGCTCTTCATTGCCGGGCATGAGGGACTGGCTCTCGTCCAGCCCCTATTGGGAGCATCCGTCAATTCCTCCACGAAGTCAGCGAGAGCCGCTCCCTTGATGACTCTGGTCGGGCTGAACTCCAGGTGGAAAGCTTGCAGCTCAATGTTCCACTCCGCAGCCCTTCCGACGGTGTTGGGGTTGCGCATCACCTTCTCCAACGGGTACGCAGAGACGACCTTGATGGGGTGGACTTGGAAGTGATGGCACAGCTTGCTTGAGGCAACAAGGAGCGCGAGCAGGAGCTTCCGCTGCATGGGGTAACGCGCGTGCATACCTTTGTATTGTGTTGTCATAGTACGCCGGGTGCTCGATGAGACACGATGCGTTAGCGCCGCACTGCTCCTTAGGGGGCGTGGGGCACTCAAGTTTCCCTTGAGTGGGTGAGGCAACGAGGGCCTCAGGAGAACTGTCCTAAGGCGGCGGGTGTTGTGGAGCTGCCTGTGAGTTGCCTCTTTTGGCGCCTGTGCTGGTGCGCTCCTCCCGGATCGCCACGAGCGCTATGCTGGCCAAGTGAGGCGTTACCACCAAGTGGAGCACCAGAGGCTCGTGCACATGGGGTGCCACAATGGCGGGTGGATTCTTGAGGTACCTCTTTAGCTATTGGAAAGCCACCTCCGCTTCCATGGTCCACTTGAAAGGGCCCTTCCTCTTCATGAGCTTGATGAAGGGGAGGGCACGTTCGCCGAGCCTCGAGATGAAATGTCCCAAGGCTGTCACGCAGTCCACCAGCTTCTGCATTTCCTTGAGGGTCTACAGCGGGCGCATCTTCTCAATTGACTTGACCTTCTATTGGTTTGCCTTGATTCCTCGGTGCGACACCAAGAAACCGAGGAACTTGCCAAATGGAACCCCGAAGATGCACTTCTCGGGGTTGAGCCTCAGGTTCACCCGATGCAAGCTGGCAAAAGCCTGCTCCAAGTCCTCAATCAAGGTCCTCGCCTCTCGTGACTTGACCACGATGTCGTCAACATATGCCTCTGCATTCCTCCCAAGCTGTTGTCCCACGGCAATGTGCATCAGCCGCTGGAAGGTGGCGGCAACATTTCACAACTCGAACGGCATGCATGTTTCACAATACACGCCGCACTGGGATAGGAAAGCCTCTTCGCGATGTCCTCCACCACCATCTTGATTTGATGGTACCCTGAGAAAGCATCCAAAAAGCATAGAAAATCGCACTCGGGGGTGGAGTCCACGATCTACTCGTTGCGCGGGAGTAGGAAGGGATCTCGCGGACAAACCTTGTTGAGGCTTCTGAAGTCGACGCACATGCGCTCCTTCCCACCCTTCTTTAGGACGATCACAAGGTTGGCCAGCCAGTCAGGGTACCACACCTCTTGAATGACACCAGCCTCCTGTAGCTTGGGGACCTCTAGAACGATGAAAACATGATTTTCTTGCACCTGACGCCATGCCATTTGCTTAACCGGGAGCGCATTGGGACACACCATGAGGTGATGTTCGATCACGTTCCTCAGGACACAGACCAGGTCGGATGACTCCTAGGCAAACATGTCCTTGTTCTCGCGGAGGAAGTCGACAAGCACGTTCTCTTGCTCCGAGGGAAGGCCAGTGCCGATGGTGAAGGTGGGGCCCATGCTTCCGCCGTTAACGAACACATGCTTCGTCTCAGCTCGGTCCTGAGAGAACACCTTCTTTTTCTCTGCGAGAGAGGCCTCCAGAGCCTGCACTAGCCCCTCAACACTTGGGATCAAGGCCGCTCCAGCCTCAAGAGCACTTGAGTCGCCCCCACTATCAAGGCATGGGGCCTTCGCATCCCCCGAGGCGCGGGTGGCGCCCTTGGAGTGTGGGTGTGTGGCTGCCGCTTCCTTGTCGGTGTGTCGGACGGCCGAACTGCGTCCTTGGTGTCTCCAACCACAGAGATGGTGGTGTTGCTCCCCGCATCTTGATGATGTTGTAACCAGGGTGCGTTGCTACCATGAACTTTGTGAGGGTCGGGTACCCTAGGAAGGCATTGTACGGGAGGCCAATGGGGGCCAAGTCGAAGTAGATCATCTCCGTGCGATAGTTGTTGTGCGTACTGAAGGTGACCGGGAGGTGCACCTGCCCCAGGGGGCGGTGGAGCCTTGGGTCACTCCCGAGAAAGGCCTAGTAGGTGCAAGCTGCACGTAGGGCACCTGGAGCGCGTTGAAGGTCTACACGGAAAGGTCCTTGAGACTGGCGCCGCCATCGATTAGCATCCTGGTAACCGCGATGTTGCTAATAGTGGGGGTGCACAACATGGGGATTACACTTGTGGCGACCGTGGTTCTGGGATGGTCCCTAGAGTCGAAGGTGATGTCGACCACTAGCCTCGTCTTGACCCATGGGGCCTCGGGCCGAGGCTGAGCTTCAACCACCTGGCGGAGGAGCGGGTTGATTCGGCGCCCGGATGCAGTCACTCGCGATCCGTCAAGGATGCAGGGGACCAAGCGAGGCCCGGGGGCCACGAGACATGGAACGGGACGGCCGCAAGGCAGCCTACCCACCATGAGCAGCATGGCATGCGTGCTCGCTGGGGAGATGGAGCTTCATGGAATGTTGCGGCCCATGAGCGCCACCTGGGTGGCGCAGGCGGCCCGGCGCTCATCGCGAACTTGGCCTACATCGGCCATGGGGGCAATGGAGAGGAGACCAGGTCGAACCGGAGGAACATTTTTGCACGCCCGTACCTGTCGTGCCAAATGTCAGAATTAGTGCTCTGCAAAACCCAATAAGGATCGAACATCAGAGCATGTGCGAAGATCTCAACCGTCTCTAGGTCTCAAACTCGTCACCCTACGGACTTGCCTAACAAGTACGCACGAGTACTGCACAGATGGACACGAGGATTTACCCAGGTTTGGGCCACCTTGCCGTTTAATACCCTACTCCTGCTTTGTGGTGGATTGGCCTCACGATGGCTCTGGGTGGTGGTGGATTCGATCCCCTCTATGATGAGGTCTTATTCCTATTTGTAGTGTCCAAGGTCCTCTTCCCTTATCGCACAGGCGGGAAGGGATCCCACGACGGCCAAATTTTGAAGGGGACAAGAAGTAAATCTTATCCTAACTAAAGGTGGTCTTCGCGTGCAAAGCTTCGGGGTGTGATGTAGTGGTGAGCTCGGTGATGACATCCGTCCTTCCGAGCTCATGGTCTCGGTCCAGTTGCACCAAGAAGGAAACCTTTGGGGGATTCCCTAGGGAACCGTGTACGTCTTTGTTCCTTTAGCACCAAAGGGGAAATTGTCCCCCTCGGCGCCTGCTGGCGCCTGATACGTCCATTTTCCATCATGCTTTTATATTGATATTTATTGCATTATGGGTTGTTATTACACGTTATGGTGCAATACTTATGCCTTTTCTCTCCTATTTTACAAGGTTTACATGAAGAGGTAGAATGCCGACAGCTGGAATTCTGGATTGGAAAAGGAGAAAATCTGAAAGACCTATTCTATACAACTCCAGAAGTCTTGAAAATTTACGGAGAATTGTTTTGGAATATATAAAAAATATTGGGTGAAACAATTACCCGAGGGGGCCCACCAGGAGGTCACAAGCTTACCAAGCGCGGCCACCCCCTGGGCGCGCCTAGGTGACTTGTGACCCACCTGGCAGGTCTTCGACGAAGGGTTTTGACCTGGGAAAAGTCATAAGGAAGCTTTCGGGACGAAGCGCCGCCATCTTGAGGAGGAACTTGGAAAGAACGAATCTAGAGCTCCGGTAGAGATGTTTAGCCGGGGAAACTTCCCTCCCGGAGGGGTAAATCGAAGCCATCATCATCACCAACTATCCTCTCATCGATAGGGGGTCAATCTCCATCAACATCCTCATGAGCACCATCTCCTCTCCAAACCCTAGTTCATCTCTTGTATCCGATCTTTTTCTCAAACCTTAGATTGGTACCTGTGGGTTGCTAGTAGTGTTGATTACTCTTTGTAGTTGATGCTAGTTGGTTTACTTGGTGGAAGATCATATGTTCAGATCCTTTCACTACTGGAATTCAGTTATTTGCCATGTGCCAGGCTTTTGCCGTCTGCTGACACATGGGAAAGATGCTCTTTGCCGTCCGCTGTTAAAAAGCAGACGGCAAAGAACTGGCACATGGCAAAATGCCATGTGCCAGTTCTTTGTCGTCTGCCCCCAGATGGCAAAGATAGCCAGGGCAGATGGCAAAGAGCTAATGTGGGTCCCAATGGACCTTGGGCCTGCCAGGTCCAATTTGACTGGGTCTTTGCCCTCCGGTCCCCTTTGTCATCGGCCCTTCCCCTCTTTGTCATCCGGGGGCGGACGACAAAGGGGATTCCCTACTAATGTCCGTCCGCTCCCCACCCCTCGCTCTCTCACTCCTCGCTCTCACTCTCTCCTCCCGCCCTTCCCCGTGCTGCCGCCAGCCCCCGCACCGCCCCTCCCCCGCGCCCCCAGCCACCCCTTCCCTGCGCCTCCGCCAGCCCCCGGCCGGCCTCGCCCCCGGAGGGCCCTCCCCCAGCCAGCCCCGCCCCCGTGAACCTTCTCTAGTGCCGCCGCGTCGGCGTCCTCCCTATGGCAACCGTCCTCCACCGGCCCCTCCAAGGTAATTTTTTTTGTTTTTTGTTTTATTTTTTAGGTTAGTTAAGTTTTAGTTTTACGTTAGTATATGTTTAGGTTAGTTTAGTTTTAGTTTTAGGTTAGTTTAGGTTAGGTTAGTTTTAGTTTTAGGTTATTTTAGGTTTAGGTTAGTTTAGTTTTAGTTTTAGGTTAGTTTAGGTTAGTTTAGTTTTAGTTTTAGGTTCGTTTAGGTTTAGGTTTAGGTTAGTTGTTTATTTATTAGTAAAGAAAAAACCTAGATGAAAAAACCCAACACGATGCCCCGACAGACGCCCCGACCCCTGACACCCCGACACGACACCCCGACCCCTGACACCTATTCTGCCTCTTGTTGACCGAAAAGGTGCTCTTCGGCCTTCCAGTGGCCGAGGAGGTCATAGTTTTGTCAAATATGATATAGGTCACATATTTTCTGATTTGTTTATAAAAACATCATATTTGTGTTGATCAGGTGAATTTCATTGTGCAGTTATTCGACGACCTCCCCGTACGTTTGACTAGCGCCCCTGCTGCGTTCGTTGGTGAGCACAAATGACATATCCTCCCTCGGGCCCCTTAATTTGCTCTGTTCCGGTCTTCGTGCCGATGAAACTTGCTAGCTATATGAGTCTTCAATCATCAGTATGCGTGACCAGTATGCGTATCCCGTTCGAAAGGGTTACATCTATAAATATGCATGCATTTGTATATTTATAATTGTGATTCCTTCCAATTGTCCAACGTTATCCATGGACAGCCCGAGTATGTGTAGATTGGGTTTGTTTTCCCATATGCTCTACTCCATATCCGATGCAGAATTTCATTACTGCCTCCCTATTGTTCTCCATGTACACGTCCTATCTGCTTATTGTCGAGACGTGTATCAGGAGAACAGTGGGGAGGTGTTGCCTAAATTCTCCGTCGGATCCGGAGCAGAGCATGGGAAAACGAACCCAATCTACACATACTCGGGTGGGATTAGGACCTATCTATACCTATTAGCGTGTAGGTTGCATGGACGTAATAAAACAGACAAACTTCATTACCAGATGAATATAGATGATGAATTATATATATATCTTGTGTGTTTAGTAGGTAGGCAAGATGAGTGATCGTGCTTGGATGTACACTGGTCACTCTAGTAAAAAAGACCTGACCAATGAATGGTTAACAAAAATCAGGGGTTTTTTGAGAGCCGCATTTGCAAATGGCCAGCAAAAAACACGTTGCCCTTGTGCCAAATGCGACAACATTAAAAGGTGGACAGAGTTTGAAATGGGTAAACACCTGCAGAAGTGGGGTTTTACGCCTAATTATACGGTGTGGACTTTTCATGGTGAGTCTGACCGACGAGCATGGTACCGGGATCGAAGACATGGTGCAATACTTTGATGATGCTCGGGATTTGGACGATGAGTTGGAGGAATCTACAAAGGCCTTCTATGAAATGTTGGAGTCTTCAAAACGTCCTCTCCACGAGCACACTAAGCTTTGTCAGATGGATGCCATCACGCAAGTAATGGCTCTGAAGGCTCAATTCAACCTAGGTAGAGAATGCTACCATGCGATCATGATGATATTTGGACGCTTTCTACCCAAAGGCCATGTACTACCTACAAACTTGTACTAGTTATACAAAATCCTCCATGTACTGAAGATGCCCTATGAGAAGATACATGCCTGTGAGAATGGATGTGCCTTATTTAGGCTTGAGTATGCGGCCTTTAAGTATTGCCCCATTTGCAATTCTTCTAGGTATATTGTGGTAGACAGCGATATGGGTGAGAAGATTCGGACCAAAATCCCCATTAATGTGCTTCGGTATCTGCCATTCGTACCAATACTTCAATGTCTTTTCATGGTCGAAGAGACGGCCAGACAAATGACATGGCACAATTTGGGTAGAAGAACCGAACTAGATGCGGATGGGAACAAGATGTTGGTACACACTTTAGATGCTTTTGCGTGGAAGCACTTCGATGCATTACATAAGGATAAATCGGCAGATCCAAGGCATCCTCGAGTTGCCATCAGCACAGATGGGTTCAATGTGTATGGTATGATGGCAGCACAATACAATTGTTAGCCTATATTTTTCATTCCACTCAACCCCCCGGAGAGATTATGACAAGAAAGAACATTTTCCTGATGTTGATAATTCTAGGGCCCAAATATCCGGGGAAGAATATGAATGTGTACATGCAGCCGCTTAAGGATGAATTGCAAGAAGCCTGGGATAATGGGATCAAGACATACGACGCTGCTACCAAAAAGAACTTCAAAATGCATGTGTGGTACATGTACTCGATGCGTGACTATCCGACGTATGCGCTACTCATTGGTTGGTGTGTCCATGGAAGGTTCTCGTACCCCACATCCAAGGCAGCTCTTCAGTTCCATTGGCTGCAGGCGGGTTGCAAGTTTTCTTGCTTTGACATGCATAGACAGTTCCTGGATCCTGACCATAAGTTCATAAAATACAAGAAGAATTTCATCAAAGGTAGAGTTGTCAAAAACATTGCACCACCTGCATTGACAGGCCAACAGACCCTTGATCAGTTAAACGCTCTCGAGCCTGATCCTTTGCTTCCAGGGTATTTCAAAGGGTATAATACAGAACACGCCTGGACTCACAGGTCATGCTTATGGGATGTGCCTTACTTCAAAGACCTCATTTGCCCACACAACATCGACATGATGCACATTTAAAAGAATATGGCAGAGGCCATTTTTGGTACATTGTTCGGCATAGAGGGGAAGTCAAAGGATAATCCTAAGGCTAGAATCGACCAGAAGGCTCTATGTGATAGACCGTTACAAAACTTGCGACAACGGAAAGGAAAGCAAAGCATAGTGAAGCCAAAGGCATGGTTCAATCTTGGAAGGCCAACTGTGAGGGAAATGCTATTGTGGGTGAAAATGCGGTTGATGTTCCCCGATGGGTATGCTGCGAATCTAAAGAGGGGAGCGAGTCTTGAAAAATTGAAAATATTTGGTCTCAAGAGTCATGATTGGCACATATGGCTTGAGCGGTTAATGCCGGTGATGTTGCGTGGCTTTATCCCTGAGGATGAATAGCTAGTACTGGCAGAGCTGAGCTATTTGTTCGGTTCTCTTTGTGCGAAAGAACTATCGCCTGGCGTGCTAGATGAAATGGAAGAGTTGGCGCCAGCGTTGACCTACAAATTAGAAAGGATCTTTCCATCGGGCTTCTTTAATCCAATGAAGCATTTGATTTTGCATCTCCCGACCAAGGCAAGATTGGGGGGGGGGCAGTTCAAAATCAATGGTGCTTCTCAACTGAGAGGATGCAGAAGACGCTTCGAGCTAAATGTAAAAAATAAACATAGAGTTGAGGCATCGATGGCCGAGGCATTCATTACGGAGGAGGCGACAAACTTTGTGACAGCACACTACAAAGCCACAATTCATCATTTGCATAACACGAAGCCTCGGTACAATGATGGGGAGCCTAAAAAAGGTCGATCCAACCTTAGCCTAGTCAAAGGGAAAGCTCGCACCAGCTGATGCTTCGAAAGGGAAATCGTTGGATGGCAAAGAATGGCGGACCATTTCATTGTATATATTCAACAACCTAACAGAAGTGCGACCATATAGCGAGTAAGTTCTCTTTAAATTATTGTTCCGCAAATTCTAATTCCTTTGAACTGCTCTTATTCGCGGATATTTGATATAGTCGATACGTAACTTAATTCTCGGATGGAGCAGTCATCGAAAAGGATTCCGTTGAAGAGTATGAGCTTCTGGTAAAGCATGGAGGCAACTATCCCGGTTTCATCTCTTGGTTCAAACAAAGGGTAATTAATTACCATTATTGGACCATTTGATTTCTTGTTCTAATTTGCGGCTACTTCATCCATTCTTCTGTATTAAACTTGTAGGCTGATGTAGAGTCTATGGACGCCGAGTTGAGACAAGTCGCTAATGGTTTTGACTATAAGGTCCATTCATTTGACAAATACAATATCAACGGGTATCTCTTTCGTACCTTTGGAAAAGAGCTATCTATGCCCGATGTAAAGACTACAAATTGTTGTGTCTCTGCTATCGGCGAAGGAGGTACCAAGTATTATGGAAGAGTTGAAGCAATTTATGAACTTCTATTCTATGGTGAAAACCTACCGACCGTCGTAGTCTTCAAATGTTATTGGTTTCAGCCAAAGGAGACTAGAAGGACTCATGAACATATAGGGCTAGTTGAAATCAACCAAAGCAACCATTTAGATTTTCCCGATGTTTATATGATGGATCAACATGCGACACAAGTTTTCTATCTACCGTGGGCCTGCCAAACTGATCGACATCTGAAAGGTTGGGATGTCGTTTATGAAGTGCCGCCAAGTTTCAGACCACCTACCTCAATGAAGAGGATTACGAACCTCACATTAACCCAAACACATATGGAGGAGAATCCTTCCAAGAAACACGTAAGTCCAAAAAACGTTTCAAGAACCGCTCTACTTCACCCCAGAACATTGAAGTAGACAGCAACAGTGAATCCGTCTTAACCCCTGAGCCAGATCAGGAAGAGTGGGAAGAAGAATAGGTTACTTTTGCGGATGGCCTGTCACTTATTAACCGATTACATAATGGAGGCCTTCCATGTGTTCTTCCTGATAGTGATGATGATGCTGCATTTATTGATGATACTGATGATCATGATGCATTTATTGATCCCGAAGTATATAGACGATCAAGATTATTATTAGTTCATGACAGGTATTCAACTATTATTATATACATATATAAAAAAAATATTACTCATGTTGGTATTTATGATGATGATACACTTTAATTATATATTTTTTATTACTCATGTTGGTATTTATGTTGTAATAATTTCATTGACTCTTTGTCATGGCAGGTGTTGAAAGATGGTGGGAAAGGGTCGAGAGAACTCCGAGGCTCCTTATTCATCAGCGGATGGTGGGATGTATACTTCCATTCCTGCCCCATCTCTCCGGAGAGGGTTGCTCTCTACTCTACATGAAGTGGCTGCTTCTTCGATGATCACGGCCCCCGTGTGAGGAGGTCGACCTCCCGCAAAGAAGAGAGCTACTAAAGGTACACGTGGACGCGGGAGAGGTAAGGTGGCTTCCACAACTTCCTCGCCGCCACCCATAGCCGATTCACCTGAGCATTGGACTGCTAGGGTGGACCCGTCTGAGGTAGAGGTTACACAGACTCTGGTTCATGAGCGTCAGGTCGACGAGCCTCAGGTCGAAGAGACTCGTGTCCCAAAGGCTTCATTCTAGGAGACTCCGGAGCAAAGCAGGGATGAGGATACGTCCCAAGAGACCCAGTGGGATACCTGGCCTGATCTGGGTTAGCCGGAGCTAAGTGGCCATGCTGATAGCGATGAGGAGCTAGGTGAGGGGGCCACCGCCTACCAGCTTGGTAGTATAGGGCTCCCGCCCGTGCCGGCGACCCGCAAGTAGAGGTGGTCGATTCATCCAAATGGGGAGAAGTAAGTTCATTTACTCTTATTTAACCTTTTGCCTTCACGTTTTCTCCAATATCTAATGTGTTGGTTTTAATTTTTCATAGTGTAGGGGTTGGATTGTTACCAAGGGTGTCCCCAAGCCCAACAACGTCGTTGGTGTGCTTTGTTGGCAAAACTTCCCGGGGTTTGTTACATTGCCCGGTCGGGGTCGAGAGGTAGGAATGACCCGGAAACACTACTTGGGTGCCCCGGCCCCGCCAGAGGTGGAGATCGGTGGTGTTTTCTGCCACACGAGGGCTGACATGGTGATTAGACAATTTTGGGTAATTTCTCCTTTACACAATTAAAAATCAACAATATCTAGTTATTGTACTAATCAGTGTTGTCTCATTTGCAGACCTTGTATAGGTGTGAGGAGGGATATGAGGAGGCCGCGACAAAGGTTATCGAAACCGAATGCCGCCACCTACTTCAAAACTGGCGGCACGAGGCTCGGGTGCAGGCCGTTCAAGACTACTACGACTTGCAGCGTATTAGGAAGGGAAAGGCAAAGTGCTGCGATTCTATGATGGAGAAGGAGCATTACATGAAGGTAATTACATATTATTAAGGCCTTGTAGTTAGTTTCCTTTATTTGATTCTTACGCATAGCGCACAAATTTCTTTTTATTAACTTAGGTGCCCCCGAGATGGTGTGTGGATAAGATGGACTGTTGGGAGGCCTTGGTGGATCAGTGGTGCTCCAAAAAGTGGGAGGCCAGCCACAACACTGCCAAGGAGAGGCATGGAAAAATGGTTGGTGTGCCACACCATCAAGGGAGCATCAAGTTAAATGAGTTTGGTGAGAGCTGGGTATGTGGTTTGCTTCATGACTCAGGCAATTCATTCTTAATGCTAGCTTGAGCCCTTTACTAATACTTTTTTCCTCTCTCTCTCTTTTAGGCACGTCACAATAAGTCGGAGGTGCCAGAGATGTACGACCTCTATGCAATTGCCCATACTACATCGTACAAGAAGGTCAAGGCATTCTCTGAGTCTGACCTTGATCATCCCTAAAATTTACCAACATCTCCTCCCACCACAAGCTCGTGAAGTACAGAGATCACTGGAAGGCGAGAAAAGGGGAGGACTTTAACCCGAGCCAGGGGCCTATTGATCCAGAGCTGGTGGTGATATATGGCAATGGGAGGCCCCATGGCTCGATCGCCATTGGAGATGACCTTATACGTTGTCCTAGCACTCTCCGGCAGATAAAGGCACGCGAGATGAGCTCCTGTCCTGAGATAACACCTCATCCACGGTTAGTCGAGCTTGCTATCGAGGTGAGTTTAATGGAATCAACTATCTTTCCGCTTTATGTTGTGTGTGCGAACCAATATGATTACAATGCTAACAATGAGTTGTCTTGCAGGTTGCTATTTTGAAAGAGAGAGAGGCAACGCATGCGCTTTTGGCGGCAAAGGATAGGGAGATGAAGGATTTGGAGGAGAGGACGACTGCGTTGATGGAGGCGGAGAGGGCACGGAATGATGTGTCTAACAGGGCCATGTACGAGCTCTTCGTGATAAGTTTCTTCTTCACATTTGTAAAATCTTGAATTTTAATGTTCATTTCATTAATAACTAAAAACTTTGACTTGTCGAAACCAAATGTACAGTCTATGTGCGAGAAGTCTGGCCATGTCCCTACGGTGATGCCAGTCATTAACTTGGCGGGCGCGGTGAGTTTCATTTCAATGTAGTGATCTTTTGAGGGTCACCATGCTAACGGCACATTGCAAATGATGTTTGGTGCAGAATATCTCCCGAAACGCATCGTACAACCCTTCTATAGGGGAGCCTTCTCCGGGTGAAACAAGCTAGAACCACCGTGCTTCACCTCCGTGTTGACGATAACGGTATGTATTTCTAGTGTTTTGCTTAACAACCGCATAATGATGGTTACTTAACTCACCTTAGCTCCAAAATGAGATATTTTACCCAAGTTATCTCTAGAGTTACCTATACTTAGCTTAGTTTCCTCCTAAATGACATAATAAGCTTAGGTAGCTCCAAACTTGCATAATAAGCTTAGTTAGCTCCAAAATGACCTATGTTACCCAAGTTAGCTATAAAATGATCTATAAGTAGCTTTGTTAGCTCCAAAATGACATAATAAGCTTAGCTACTTCCAAAATGGCCTATTTTAGCTAACTTAGCTATCAAATGACCTATACTTAGCTTACTTTGTTCCAAAATGGCAAAATAAGCATAGTTAGCTCCTAAGTGACCTATTTTTACCTAAGCTAGCTCTAAAATAACATATAGTTAGCTTAGTTTCATCCTAAACGACGTAGTAAGCTAAATTAGCTCCAAAATGGCCTATTTTATCAAATATGGCCTATACTTTGCTTATTTAGCTCCAAAATGGAATAATAAGCTTAGCTAGCTTCAAAATTACCTATTTTACCAAAGTTAGCTATTAAATGACCTATACTTAGCTTAGTTAGCTTCAAAATGGCATAATAAGCATAGTTACCTCCTAATTGACCTATTTGTACCTAAGTTAGCTCTAAAATGACATATATTTAGCTTAGTTTCCTCCTAGATGACATAGTACGCTGAATTAGCTCCTAAATGGCCTATTTTATCAAAAATGTCCTATATTTAGCTTAGTTCTCTCCTAAATGATATAATAAGCTTACCTAGCTTACAAATGGCCTATTTGACCTACCTTGGCTATTAAATGACCTATACTTAGCTTACTTAGCTCCAAAATGGCATAATAAGCATAGTTACCTCCTAAGTGACCTATTTTTACCTAAGTTGGCTCTAAAATTACATATAGTTAGCTTAGTTTCCTCCTACATCACGTAGTAAGATAAATTAGCTCCAAAATGGCCTATTTTATAAAAAATGACCTATGCTTCACTTACTTAGCTCCAAAATGGCATAATAAGCCGAGCTAGATCCAAAATTACCTATTTTATCAAAGTTAGCGCTTAAGTGACCTATAATTAGCTTAGTTACCTTCAAAATGGCATAATAAGCATATTTAGCTCCTAAATGACCTATTTTTACCTATGTTAGCTCTAAAATGACATATATTTAGCTTAGTTTGCTCCTAAATGACATAGTAACCTGAATTAGCTCCTAAATGGCCTATTTTATCAAAAATGTCCTATATTTAGCTTAGTTCTCTCCTAAATGACATAAGAAGCTTACCTAGCTCCAAAATGGCCTATTTTACCTTGCTTAGCTATTAAATGACCTACTATACTTAGCTTACTTAGCTCCAAAATGGCATAATAAGCATAGTTAGCTCCTAAGTGACCTATTTTTACATAAGTTAGCTCTAAAATGACATATAGTTAGCTTAGTTTCCTCCTATATGACGTAGTAAGCTAAATTAGCTCCAAAATGGCCTATTTTTATCAAAAATGACCTATACTTCGCTTAGTTAGGTCCAAATTAGAATAATCATCTTAGCTACCTCCAAAATAAAATACTTTTACCAAAGTTAGCTATTAAATGACCTGTAATTAGCTTAGTTAGCTTCAACATGGCATAATAAGCATAGTTAGCTCCTAAATGACCTATTTTTACCTTCTCTTCTTCATCTAGTCTTCCTCTTCTAATCTTGGAGTTTCCCATTTTGCGGATTACATTCACTTCACGGAAGTTTGCATTGATGGAGTGCTTGGGTTACTTGTTTTTTTATTTTGTATCGATGAACAACGTGACACTTGCTACATATGTATATGAAACTATGTATGTATGGATGAAACTATTGTAATATGGTTGGGTACGGATGAAACTTTCATAATATGTATGAATCAAACTTATTTGAATATGGTTATCAGTATAGAAATATATTTATTTCTGTGAAATATTGTTGGGACCCCGATCCTAAGTCATATGAATCCAGACTATAACATATCACATCGGTTTGAGGCCTCATGCACGTTAAGCTCCACGGCTGCAGCCTTACCTTAGCCGGGACTATTTGCGTCTTTTGGCTCACGTATGTGAACATGTCACTGGCAATCAAACGACAAAGGACCCGGGCTGACATGACTAGTCATAGAACCCAAGTGGCACATCCACACGGAAACAGGCATACGTAACCCAGCAATGCAGGTGTCAGCCTCAAGCGTGTGTAGACGAGTCATAGCAAGCTACAAGGACTCCATTACCCCGTGAGACATAAATGCCATCACCGCACGTAGACAAGTCGTAGCAAGCTACAGGGACTCCATTACACTGCGAGACATTTCCCCGAAGGGACAGACACAACAGCAAAGAAGTATACATGCCGGTCAATCAATGTGTCCGGAGCAGTAGCAAGCTACCATGGCTCGGTGGAAGCACAAAGAGGCAGTTTCCCGTAAAGAGTACTACTAAAGGCGCACAACTAGGTGTCGGATCCCATACATACCGTTGCACGTCACACGTATGGACGACATGCCCGATATGCATAGATACAACCATGGCAATACAACATAACCATACAAAAACTGTTATTTAGGAGGCTCAGACGAGCCTTGCATAATATGTTCTTACAAATAGGGGTCACATGACCCGACACTCAAGTCATACAAACAAGTTCATAAAAACCGAGCTGAAGCATAAGCTGTCTGAGTACAGACAGATGAAAGGGTAAAAAGGCACATGGCCTGACTATCTACAGCCCGCCATAGGGCATAAGGTCGTAGCTCGGACACCAGCTATTCGGCATCGTCGACATCTAGAAAGAACCCACCTGATGGGTCCTGGGTCTCATCTACAACATTTATTAAGCAAACATGAGTACGAACGTACTCAGCAAGTCTTTAAAGTAGGCCTAGTCTATTCATGCTCATGTATCAACAAGGGGGGTGTGGAGTTAATGCAGCAATGCCAGCTTTGACTAATAGCTAACCTACACTACACAATTTTAACTCTTTGTTTACATTTTAGACATCGCACACGAGTCCACTAACTCCATGACAATACACCACCATGGATTCACTTCCCTCTCCTAGGAGAGTGCCATCCACAGTACGCAAACTTGTCTTGATTTTTTTATGAGTATCCATTTGATTATCTATGAACAACATAAGTTATCCAAGTAGTCCATATCCGAGATCTTGGCTATTCGAATAGTTTCATACCCTGCAAGGGTGTACTTCTTCACACACGCTCTCGCCACTTATCGCTGTGTGCTCATAAAACCAGGCACCTCGGCAACTTTCAAGCGGAAGCCCAACGAGGGAGTCGACTAAGACCGTCAATCACATCAAACCTCTAGTCTAGGCTATCGCGTATTTGAGACCGAACCCGCACGAAAGTCCGTCCAAAGTTTCCGCTACGGCCCTAGGGTCAGCGCTACGCACGGCCTCCAGCATGCTATAAACACCATAAACTACTTGCAACTCCTGGACCAAGGACTAAGCGATTGATAAGTCGAGAGGGTCAATTAAGTATCCCAACGTGTGGTAGTAACTAGTCTTGGATCACAAACACGGAACTCAGTTCCTAAGAACGGTCCCAATGAGACAACCCACTATGTACTCCTACATAGCCTCTCATTGCTACCTTTACCAAATCGCGTTCATCATAAGCTTATCACATTGGAACAACAATGTTTCACTCTAGTTCATCACCCAGATGAATCAGACCTGACACAACTCTAGGCATAGAAAGCATAGCAGGCAAAGTAAGCTAAGCACATCATGGCACAAGCATCTACCAGGTATGCTAGGTTGCAAGGTTTAGATATTACTGTGACAATGACAGGTCATGCATAAGAATAGGTTCATCTACTGTGTATGACAAGCAAGTGAATGTTTGTCCTAATGCAATAAACAAGAGAAGGAGCGAGAGAGTGGGATGTTATCGGAATGATCAAAGGGGTTGCTTGCCTTGCTGGGTAGTGGGAAGGTTCTCTCCTTCGTTGGAATACTCGGGGGTATCCTCAGAAGCAAGGCCTACCGCAATGCAGATAAATAGCATTCAATACACGGAAGTGAAACAATATGATGCATGATCATGACACGGTAGCATGTATGGATGAGCTAGTGCAACTAGTGTCCAAGTTAATTTGAAGGGAGTTTGAATATAGGTTCAAAATTGTTCTTCATTTCAAATTCCATATACTAACCTATTAGCAAATGTCAAGGTTCTTCTACATAGGTTGCTCTAACATGCATGATAATAGCACCATTGGATTCATTGGATTTTTCTGATAAATTTTCATATATAAATTATTTTCATCTAATTTACACATTAATTTATATGAATTTTTAAAGTTTTAAATAATTTCTAGAATTATTTTTTAACTGGAAAAAGGATTAATGGCGTCAGCCTGACGTCACTGTGACGTCAGTTGGTCGGCTGACCAGGCCAGGTGAAACCTGACGTGCAGGGCCCGCACGTCAGTGACACAGGCTTAATTCCTGCGTTGACCAGGGTTTGACCCGCATTTGGGGCCCACTAGTCAGTGGCTAGAGCCTAATTAATCAGGGGAGATTAGCCCCTGATCATGGCCGCATCGGCGCCCACCGGAGCGGGGACGGCGGCAACCATCTGCACGGCGGCGATCTGCCGGAGTTGCGCCTCCGGCGACCATTTGGCGCGTGGAGGGCACCGGGAGGTAGCTCGTGCACACGCGCGTCTCGCAGGGCTGTAGAGGGGGCTCGGGGTCGCCGGAGATGACGACCACGTTGAGCTTCGCGGTGCCGACGGCTTGGGCAGGAACGGCTACTGCACTACAGGCTGCGGGAGGAGGAGCCGAGGGTGGCTACGAGCTCCCGGAGGCGCTACGAGCACGAGCCCGTGGCCAGGAGTGAGCTTTGGCCGCTGTGGCCACGGCTACGCCATGGCCGGCGGGGAGCTTCGCTCGGCTCTAGCTGGGCTAGAGAAGGGAAACGGCATCGGGACTAGGGGTAACGGTCCGAGGCCTCACTAGAGGGGCTTCTGGCACCGCAGCGTGGTCGGGGACGCAGGGAGGGCGGCGAATCACCGACGTCTTCAGTCCGGCGAGAGGGGGAGCAGAGGAGAGGGAGAGGGGGAAATGTCAAGGGGGAAACGGGCTCGACGACGGCTGAGATTATCCTTGCGCTAGCGCGACGAGGAGGTGGCCAGGTAGGCAAGGAGGAGGTGGCCAGCGCGTGGCCACCGCCGGATGCGGGGGCAACACGCAGCTGCTTCTCCTCCTGGGAGGAGGAAGAAGACACTGCTGCCCCTGTGGGCTGGGCCTCTTCTTCAGGTAAGCCCAGGTGGGCTTTCTTCCCCTTTTTTTATTTCTATTCTTTTCTAACTCCTGACATTTGTTTTATTTTAATTTCAAGCAGATATGCTATTTTAAAATATCCCAAATATTTTATATATTGAAGTTTCAATATTTCAAACTTATCCAAAAAGTTTCAGGATATTTTGAAAATTAAACTAATGATAATGCTTAATTTGGTATTTTCAGTAGCTTTATCATTTATTTTTAAATTGCTTTAGTTCTTCAAATATTTAAAATGGCCCCTGTTATAACCATGTCCATTTTTATCAGACATAGGGAACATTTTAGTAGGGCATTTTGGATTTTTTGAATTTTCACCAACTTGAATTATTTGGATTCAATGTGAGCTTGGGGTTTCTTTTAATCCCCATTTTATGTTGATGCAAAAATGAAATATGATGCAACACCCATGTTCTACTATGACATCTAGCTAGGGATGTGATAACTCACCCCCACTCAAAAGAATCTCGTCTCGAGATTTTGAAGTCATCGGGAAGAGTGTGGGGTACTCTAGTCGAAGACGATCTTCTCTTTCCCATGTGGCCTCCTTTTCAGAATGGTATGACCACTGAACCTTGAGATACTTGATGTTTCTACGCCGAGCGGTACGCTCAGCTTGATCAAGAATAAGAACAGGGTATTCTTGATATGTAAGGTTGTCTTGCAGATCAAGCGCTTCGTGGTCTACCTCATGGACAAGGTCCGAGAAGCAACGCCTGAGTTGCGAGACTTAGAAGACATCATGAACCTTGGAAAGATGCGGCGGTAGTTCCAATTGGTAGGCAACCTCTCCTCGTTTGGCAAGAATGTGAAAGTGTCCAATGTAACGGGGAGCCAATTTTCCCTTGATACCGAATCGATGGGTACCCTTCAGAGGCGTAACCCGAAGGTAAGCCTTCTCATCAACTTCATAGGTCACAGCCTTATGATAGCGATCATATTGGCTCCTTTGACGAGATTGTGCTGTTTTCAACTTTTCACGAATAATGCGAACTTGCTCCTCTCCATCCTGGATCATATCCGGGCCAAAGAGTTGCCTCTCTCCAGTTTCTGACCAGTTAAGAGGTGTTCGACACCTTTTCATCCATAGAGAACTTCAAAAGGGGCTTTTCCCAGGCTTGATTGATAACTATTGTTATAAGAAAATTCGCCAAATGGAAGTCATTTCTCCCAGTTCATATCGAAATATATAACACACACTCGGAGCATGTCTTCAAGGATTTGATTGACTCGCTCAACTTGACCACTTGATTGCGGGTGGAAAGCAGTGCTAAAGGATAGATGAGTCCCCATAGAGATTTGAAAACTTTCCCAGAATTGGGAAGTAAATATACTTCCGCGGTCCGAGTTAATCTCCAATGGAACACCATGAAGAGAAACTATTCGAGAAACATATAACTCCGCAAGCTGGCTAGCAGTTATACTCTCCTGAACAGAAAGAAAATGAGCCACTTTGGAAATGCGGTCAATGACCACAAAGATAGCATTATTCCCTCTCTTAGTCCTGGGAAATCCGGTAATGAAATCCATACCGACCTTATCCCATTTCCATTCAGGAATAATTAAAGGTTGAAGGGTGCTAGCAGGCCTTTGATGTTCTGCTTTCGCACGACGACAAACGTCGCAATTAGCAACGAACTGGGCAATTTCTCTCTTCATCCTAGTCCACCAGAACCTCTGGCGTAGGTCCTGATACATCTTGGTACTACCCAGATGAATTGTGAGAGGAGAATCATGAGCCTCCCTAAGGATCAACTGTCTTAAGTATGTGCTCTTGGGAACCACCAAACGGTTCTGGAAGAACACAACACCTTCATCGTCCTTGGAGAATTCTTTAGCGTTACCGCTGGCAATATTCTCCTTGATCCGGGATATACCCTTATCATATTTCTGGACGGCTACTATTTGATCCTTAAGATTAGGTGTCGCCACCAAGTTGGATAGGAATCCTTGAGGAACAATGTGGAGGTTCAACTTCCGAAATTCCTCATGGGGAAGTGGTTGACCTTGTTGTAACATCAGGTTGTTACAATAAGACTTACGACTTAGTGCATCAGCCATGACATTGGCTTTCCCCGGGGTGTATGTTATCCCTAAGTCGTAATCTGTAATCAAATCAAGCCACTGTCTTTGCCTGAGATTCAAATCCGGCTGGCTGAAAATATATTTCAGACTTTGGTGATGAGTGTAAATTTCATAACGATTACCCAGAAGGTAATGTCGCCAAGTTTTCAGTGCATGGACCACAGCTGCAAGCTCAAGATCATGTGTTGGATAATTATCCTCATGTGGACGCAACTGTCGAGATGCGTATGCGATCACATGACGATCTTGCATAAGAATGCAACCTAATCCTTGTCGCGAGGCATCGCAATAGATAACAAAGTCCTTAGAGAAGTCTGGTGGCACCACAATGGGAGCACAGGTCAGTCGTCTTTTCAACTCTTGAAAACTGTGCTTGCATTGTGGGGTCCACTCGAACTTTTTATTTTTCTTGAGGAGTTCAGTCAGAGGTTTTGCAACCTTGGAGAAATTCTTGACAAAGCGGCGACAATAGCTCGCTAAGCCAAGGAAACTCTGAACTTGCTTAACCGATTCAGGTTGAGTCCAATCAAGGACAGCCTGAACTCTCTCGGGATTGACAGCAATACCTTTAGCAGAGATCACGTGGCCTAGATAGGTCACTTCTGGTAACCAAAATTCAAACTTGGAAAATTTGGCATAAAGACGGTGCTCTCTAAGTTTCGTCAATACTAGCCTTAGATGCTCGGCATGTCCCTGTTCTTTCTTCGAGTAGATGAGTATGTCGTCGAGGTAAACCATGAAAAATTTATCCAAATACTCCATGAAGATTGAATTCATCAAGCGAGGGAAGGTGGTTGGGGCATTGGTTAAACCGAAGGACATGACGGTGTACTCGTATTGACCATAATGAGTAACAAAAGCCGTTTTTGGAATGTCCCCGTTTCTAATACTGATTTGATGGTATCCCAACCTCAAATCCATTTTGGAAAGGACAGAGGATCCAGCGAGTTGATCATACAAATCGTTGATCCTGGGGAGCGGATACTTGTTCTTAATGTTGACCAGATTCATTGGCCGATAATCCACAACCATCCGATCCGATCCATCCTTCTTGACGAAGAGAACTGGAGAAGCCCAAGGAGAAGAACTAGGTTGGATGAAACCTTTCTTCAAAGCCTCATCGAGTTGGATCTTAAGCTCGACTAGTTCTAAGGGTGCCATCTTATAGGGTCTTCTGGCTATTGGGACAGTCCCTGGAATAAGCTCTATCACAAACTCAACATCTCTGATAGGAGGAAGTCCTGGAAGTTCTTCTGGAAATACATCCGGAAATTCACGGACTACCGGAATATCCTCATACAGGTTACCCCATGACCCGGAAGCTGAACCTGAGGATCTGGAAACACTCTATCTTGTGATCCCTGGGAACCGTAAGGACACGGATGTGGCCTTGGTCCCCTTGCTGGCGGCAACAGCAGTCCACGAAGAGGGTTGATGCCTCCAACATCGAGCCAGTCTACGCATGCTGGCAGATGAGTCTGCGATGGATTCAGCATCTCCAAATCTCCATAGCCTGTCTGCACGACAGGTGCCAACTGCGTCAGGGCTGTCCAAAGATGTGCATGGGTAGCATAAAGCTCCATGCAAAGGGCACGTGCATCACGATCCCTGTTCTCCAACATCTGAGCGGTCACCTGCAGCCTAGGGTCCTCATGGGAATGATCACAGTAGGCTGCGCTAAGAAACCATCCTCTCCTCCCATGGAAGCAGGAACATAAAAGAACACTGTGTTTTGAAACAGACCATGGTGAAACCTCATGATAGTCAGCATGGTGTAGGCGGGCTCCTAAACTGCCATATCTATGGTGACACCTAACCCATAAGTCCAGTGAAGCGGCTTTGCAGCTCCAGGATATGAAGGATATACCTTAACAGTACACAGATACTGACTTTGGTTGAAATCTCGATACCGTTCCTCCACTATGTACTCTGGGTACCAACGGTAGCAGCCTCCATCATAACTCTAACCAACATGGCCGTGTGACCCGGTACATCGATGCACCTGGTCAGAGAGACCACCTAACGGGAAGGACGAGGGGGCATCTGAAACAAAGGATGATGCAAAGACATTAGAGACTCTAGCAGAAATTGGACAACATAACGGCTGTAATTGCTCAAAAAGGATTTTGAGACAACTGCAAAAGATTGGAAAAGCATAACCACTCGACTTTCTAGTCTCAAATCTCTTCTCCATTTGTTTTTCACACCACCAATACTTGAGTACCGACATTCTCTTGCAAATGAGCTAGCTATTAGTCCATGGTTAGAAACTCATCATCCTAAGCAATAGATGAGAAGCCTAGTTCTTATCCCCGTAGAAAAGATGACAAAGACTCAGAATAGAATAACTTTGGAAGAGGAGTAAAAAGAGCCTAATGTTCCCTTCCACAATCAATTCCCCTACTTTTCTATAGTGTTTCTAGACTCAACTTCGACCGGTTTGGCTTGGTAGTCCTACAGTCAGTCAGGCTCTAATACCAACGCCGTCGGGACCCCGATCCTAAGTGATATGAATCCAGACTGTAACATATCACATCGCTTTGCGGCCTCACGCACGTTAAGCTCCACGGCTGCAGCCTTACCTTAGCCGGGACTGTTTGCCTCATTTGGGTCACGTATGTGAACATGTCGCTGGCAACCAAATGACAAAGGACCCGGGCCGACATGACTAGTCATAGAACCCAAGTGGCACATCCGCACGGAAACAGGCATAGGTAACCCAGCAATGCAGGTGTCAGCCTCAAGCATGTGTAGGCGAGTCATAGCAAGCTACAAGGACTCCATTATGCCGTGAGACATAAATGCCATCACCGCACGTAGACGAGTTGTAGCAAGCTACAGGGACTCCATTACACTGCGAGACGTTTCCTCGAAGGGACAGAGACAACAGCAAAGAAGGATACATGCCGGTCAATCAATGTGTCCGGAGCAGTAGCAAGCTACCATGCCTCGGTGGAAGCACAAACATGCAGTTTCCCGTAAAGAGTACTACTAAAGTCACACAACTAGGTGTCGGATCCCATACATACCGTTGCACGTCACACGTACGCACGACATGCCCGATACGCATAGATGCAACCATGGCATCACAACATAACCATACAACAACTTTTATTTAAGAGGCTCAAATGAGCCTTGCATAATATGTTCTTACAGCTAGGGGTCACATGACCCGACACTGAAGTCATACAAACAAGTTCATACAAACCAAGCGGAAGCATAAGCTATCTAAGTACAGACTAATGAAAGGGTAAAAAGGCACATGGCCTGACTATCTACAACCCACCACAGGGCATAAGGTTGTAGCTGGGACACCAGCTATTCGACATCGTCGACATCTAGAAAGAACCCACCTGATGGGTCCTGGGTCTCATCTGCAACATTATTTAAGTAAACATGAGTACAAACGTACTCAGCAAGTCTTTAAAGCAGGCCTAGTCTATTCTTGCTCATGTATCAACAAGGGGGTGGTGGAGTTTATGCAGCAATGCCATCTTTGACTCATGGCTAACCTACACTACACAATTTTAACTCTTTGTTTACATTTTAGATATCGCACACGAGGCCGCTAACTCCATGACAATACACCACCATGGATTCACCTCCCTCTCCTGGGAGAGTGCCATCCACGGTACTCACACTTGTCTTGATATTTTCACGAGTATCCATTGGATTATATATGACATCATAAGTTCTCCAAGTAGTCCATATCCGAGGACGCGACTATTCGAGTAGTTTCATACCCTGCAGGGGTGTACTTCTTCACACACGCTCTCGCCACTTATCTCTGTGTGCTCATAAAACTAGGCACCTCGGCAACCTTCAAGCGGAAGCCCAGCGAGGGAGTCGGCCATGACCGTCAATCACATCAGACCTCTAGTCCAGGCTATCACCTATTTGAGACTGAACCCTCACGGAAGTCCAGCCAAAGTTTCTTCTACGGCCCCAAACGATGTGCACAGGGTTCCCAAGCCCACCATTCGGGTGACCCTTGGTACACCATGCCACTGCCTACCGCGTCATAACCCACCCCTAGGGTCAGCGCTACGCACGGCCTCCAGCATGCTATAAACACCAGAAACTACTTGCAACTCCTGGACCAAAGACTAAGCGATTGATAAGTCGAGAGGGTCAATTAAGTATCCCAACATGTGGTAGTAACTAGCCTTGGATCACAAGCACAAAATTCAGTTAATAAGAATGGTCCCAATGACACAACCCGCTATGTACTGCTACATAGCCTCTCATCGCTTCCTTTACCAAATCGGGTTCATCATAAGCTTATCACATCGGAACAACAATGTTTCACTCTAGTTCATCACCCAGATGAATCAGACTTGACACAACTCTAGGCATAGCAAGCATAGCAGGCAAAGTAAGCTAAACACATCATGGCACAAGTATCTACCAGGTATGCTAGGTTGCAAGGTTTAGCTATTTGCTGTGACAATGACAGGTCATGCATAAGAATAGGTTCATCTACCGTGTATGACAGGCCAGTGAACATTTGTCCTAATGCAATAAACAAGAGTAGGAGTGAGAGAGTGGGATGTTATCGGATTGATCAAAGGGGTTGCTTGCCTTGCTGGGTAGCGGGGGTATCCTTAGAAGCAGGGCCTACCGCAATGCAGATAAATAGCATTCAATACACGCAAGCGCAACAATATGATGCATGATCATGACATGGTAGCATGTATGGATGAGCTAGTGCAACTAGTGTCCAAGTTAATTCGAAGGGAGTTTGAATATATGTTCAAAATTGGTCTTCATTTCAAATTCCATATAATAACCTATTAGCAAATGTCAATGTTATTCTACATAGGTTGCTCTAACATGCATGATAATAGCACCATTGGATTCATTGGATTTTTCTAATAAATTGTCATATATAAATTATTTTCATCTGATTTACAGATTAATTTATATGAATCTTTAATTTTAAAATAATTTATGCAATTATTTTTAAACTGGAAAAAGGATTAATGGCGTCAGCCTCACATCGCTGTGACGTCTGCTGGTCGGCTGACCAGGCCAGGTCAAACCTGACGTGCGGGGCCCGCAAGTCAGTGACACAGGCTTAATTCCCGTGCTGACCAGGGTTTGACCCGCATTTGGGGCCCACTAGTCAGCGGCTGGAGCCTAATTAATCAGGGGAGATTATCCCCTGTTGATGGCCACGTCAGCGCCCACCGGAGCGGGGCCGGCGGCGACCATCCGCACGGTGGCGATCCGCCGGAGTTGCGCCTACGGCGACCATTTGGCGTGCGGAGGGCACCGGGAGGTAGCTCGTGCACGCACGCATCTAGCAGGGCTGTAGAGGGGGCTCGGGGCCGTCGGAGATGACGACCACGTCGAGCTTGGCGGTGGCGACGGCTCGGGAAGGAACGGCTATTGCACTACAGGCCGCGGGAGGAGGAGCGAGCTTTGGCCGCTGTGGCCACGGCTACGCCATTGCCAGCGGCGAGCTCTGCTCAGCTGTGGCTACCAACGGGGCTAGAGAAGGGAAACGGTGTCGGGACTAGGGGGAAACGGTCCGGGGCCTCACCGGAGGGGCTTTTGGCACCGTAGCGTGGTTTGGGACGCAGGGAGGGCGGCGAATCGCCGGCGTCTTTAGTCTGGCGAGAGGGGGAGCAGAGGAGAGGGAGAGGGACAAATCGCATGGGGGAAACGGGCTCAGCGGCGGCTGAGCCTATCCTCTCGCCAGCGCAACGAGGAGGCGGCCAGGCAGGCAAGAAGGAGGTGGCCAGCGCGTGGCCACCGCCGGCTGCGGGGGCAGCACGCAGCTGCGGGACCAGCCTGGCAGGAGGAAGAAGATGTTGCTGCCCTGTGGGCTGGACCTCTTGTTCAGGTAAGCCCAGGTTGGTCCAAAGACCGACAAGAAAGGGGTTCCCAAGGCCGACGGCAAAGGTGGGTCCCAAGGCTGACGGCAAAGGGGGACACTAGGGGCAAAGGGCCTTACCCTTTGTCGTCCGCCCACCAATGGCAAAGGGGCACAAGGCCGATGGCAAAGGGAGCAGATGGCAAAGAACTATCGTTAATACTTGACGGCCGTAGCCCCTGGGTCTGCCGTCCAAGATCTTTGTCGTTCTTGGTCCAGAGGTGGACGGCAAAGGACTGCTTTACCTGGTTTTTCTTTGCCGGAATTTTTGCCGTCTGCTGATGGACGACAAAGGCCTTTGCCATCCGGGGCCCTTCTCTTTGCCGTCAGCCACAGCGGACGGCAAATTACCTGATTCCTGTAGTGTTTATGATAATTAATACTCCTCTGATTATGAACATGAATTTGTGAGTAGTTACGTTTGTTCCTGAGGACATGGGATAAGTCTTGTCATATGTAATCATGTGAATTTGGTATTTGTTCGATATTTTGATGAGATGTATGTTGTCTTTCCTGTAGTGGTGTTATGTGAATGTCGACTACATAACACTTCACCATTATTTGGTCCTAGGGGAAGGCATTGGGAAGTAATAAGTAGATGATGTGTTGCTAGAGTGATAGAAGCTTAAACCCTAGTTTATGTGTTGCTTCCTAAGGGGCTGATTTGGATCCATATGTTTCATGCTATGGTTAGATTTATCTTAATTCTTCTTTCGTAGTTGTGGATGCTTGCAAGAGAGGTTAATCATAAGTGGTAGGTTTGTCAAGTAAGGGAAGCACCCAAGCACCAGTCCACCAACATATCAAATTATCAAAGTAACGGACGCGAATCAAATGAGCATGATGAAAACTTGCTTGACTGAAATTCTCATGTGTCCTCGGGAGTGCTTTGTTTTATATAAGAGTTTGTCCAGGCCCGTCCTTTGCTACAAAAAGGATTGGGATACCTTGCTGCACACTTGCTACACTTGTTACTCGTTACAAATTATCTTATCACAAAACAATTTGTTACCAATAATTTCTGTGCTAGCAGAGAATTCCTTATGGAAACTGCTTGTCATTTCGTTTTGCTCCTCGTTGGGTTCGACACTCTTACTTATCGAAAGGACTACGATATATCCCTTATACTCATGGGTCATCAAGACTCTCTTCTGGTGCTGTTGCCAGGGAGGTGAGTGCTTGAAGGTATATCTTTAGATCTTGCAATCAAATCTTTTAGTTTCTTGTTTTTCACTATTTTGTATTTATAAAAGAAAACTACAAAAAATGGATTTGAGGTTGCCTCATATGCTTCATCTTTTTAATGTCTTTCGTGAAAATGATGGAAAGGAAAATTGTGCGAAAGTTTTTGAAGAAGAAGTTATTGAAATGTTTGGCACTAAATCTTTGAGTCATGAGCATGATTGCAATATTGTTAGTATGAATGCTCTTAATATTCATGATGCTAATGATATGCAAAGCCACAAGCTTGGGGATGCTATGTTTAATGAATATGAAATTTTTAGTCCCCCAAGTTTTGATGAGAAAAACTATTATGATGATGGCATGCCTCCTGTATATGATGATTATTGTGATGACAAGTAGGCTATAAAGAGTAGTGAGAACCATGAAACCTATTATCAAGATTTTAATATTCAGTGTGGTTATGTCAATCAAGTGTCACATGATAATTATTTTGTAGAGTTTGCTCCCACTATTATGAATGAGAAGGAAATTGATTATGTTGGGAGTGACAAATTTTGTATGCTTGTAGATCATGAAAACAATGATTTATGTGCTGGTTATACTGTTGAATTCCTTCATGATGCTATTGAAAATTATTATGAGGGAGGAACATATGCTTGTAGGAATTGCAATAACATCAAGTTTCCTCTCTCACTACAGGAAACAGACACTTTGCCGTCCGCCATGCCGGATGGCAAAGGCACGCATCCTGGACGGCAAAGGCTTTGCCGTTCGCCAGCAGACGGCAAACCGTCCGGCTGAATAAGCCACGGCAAAAGCCGCTTTGTCGTCTGCGGGCAGATGGCAAAGACCTTTGAATCTTTGCCTTCTGCCAGCAGACGGCAAAGAGCCTGGACAGCACACGTGGGCACTTAGCTCCGTTAGGGGGCTTAACGGCGTGCTTTGCCGTCCGTTGGCAGATGGCAAAGACCTAAGGTCTTTGTCATCTGCCAACGGATAGCAAAACACCTTTTTTTTATAGCCTAGGTGGGTTCTTTGCCGTCCCCTGGCAGACAACAAAGAACCTTAGGTCATTGTCGTCTGCTAGCGGACGACAAAGAACCCACCTAGGCCAGCCCCTGTTTGCACAGGTAGCTGCCACGTGGCCACTTTGTCGTCTGCTGGCAGACGGCAAAGCTCTTTGCCTTCTGCCAGCAGATGGGAAAGTGGCTATATAGCCCTTGTTTTTTTGTTTTTTCTTAAAATCATTCAATTTGATAGAATATTCATATATAGCCAACATAAACATATCCAACATACATATCATTCAACAAGTTCCAACAAGCATACCAAATAAGTTGAAACAAGCATATACCAATAATTAAGTTCCAACATACAAGTCCAACATATATACAAGTTTCCAACAACACACAATATGGTTTCCAACAACATATCCATACATAGGTATCCAAAACAGGTTTTCCATAAACATAAAGGTAGCAGAAGTAGAAGAGTACAGTCCATCAATGCACTCTTCCTCATCTATAGAAAATCTGCAAAGTAGGAAAGATATAGTTAGAAGAAGAAGAAGACTAGCTAGAAGAAAAAGAAGAAAAAGAAGAAAAAGAAGAAAAAATAAGAAAAAGAAAAAGAAGAAGAAGAATTTATCTTCTATTTCTTTTTCTCCTCTCCTCCCCTCTCCTCTTCTCCAAGGTAGTAATGCCATTTTGTAGCTCACTAATCATATCAAGTAATTTTCGAGGAAAAATGCTAACTATAGGTCATTTTATAGCTATCCTAGGTAGAATATATCATTTTGGAGGTAAGTAAGGTTATTATGTATTTTTGAGGAAAATATGCTAAGTATAGGTCATTTTGGAGGTAAACCAAGGTTATTATGCCATTTTGACCTAAGTGAGCATATTACGTCATAAATGAACTGGCTAAGCTAATTATAGATCATTATTGAGCTATCCTAGGTAGTTATGCCATTTTGTACCTAAGTGAGCTAATTATGTCATAAATGAACTAGCTAAGCTAGCTATAGATTATTGAGCTATACTAGCTACTAATGCCATTTTCTAGCTAACTAAGCATATCAAGTCATTTTGGAGGAAAAATGCTAAGTATAGGTCATTTTATAGCTATCCTAGGTAGAATATACCATTTTCTAGCTAACTAAATATATCAAGTCATTTTTGATGAAAATAAGCGAAGTATAGGTCATTTTATAGCTATCCTAGGGAGAATATATCATTTTGGAGGTAAGTAAGGTTATTATGTATTTTTGAGGAAAATAAGCTAAGTATAGGTCATTTTGGAGGTAAACCAAGGTTATTATGCCATTTTTTACCTAAGTGAGCATATTATGTCATAAATGAACTAGCTAAGCTAATTATTGATCATTATTCAGCTATTCTAGGTAGTTATGCCATTTTGTACCTAAGTGTGATAATTATGTCATGAATGAACTAGCTAAGCTAGCTATAGATCATTATTGAGCTATACTAGCTACTAATGCCATTTTCTAGCTAACTAAGCATATCAAGTCATTTTGGAGGAAAAAATGCTAAGTATAGGTCATTCTATAGCTATCCTAGGTAGAATATACCATTTTCTAGCTAACTAAGCATATCAAGTCATTTTTGATGAAAATAAGCTAAGTATAGGTCATTTTATAGGTATCCTAGGTGGAATATACCATTTTCTAGCTAACTAAGCATAGCAAGTCATTTTGGAGGAAAAAATGCTAAGTATAGGTCATTTTATAGCTATCCTAGGTAGAATATACCATTTTGTAGCTAACTAAGCATATCAAGTCATTTTTGATGAAAATAAGCTAAGTATAGGTCATTTTGGAGCTAAGTAGTCCATTTCTTCAGCTAAGTATGCATTTGTTAATGAAAACACTTGGTAAAACTTACCATCAACACGGAGGTGAAGGACCGGTAGGGTTTGGGACAGGGTGAGATGTAGAAGGACCGGTCGGGGGTGCGGCAAACGCAGAAGGACCGGTCGATGCTTGTCGGGAGGCATGCTGCACCAAAGATCATTTGCAATGTCTTCTTAGCATGAAGGAACTCAAATGTGAATACTAGTAACTAATGACCATTTAAATGAAACTCACAGTGGGTGCTATAGCAATATGGGGCATCGATGGAGGGGTCTGACCATTGTTTTGGCACACGGTCTGCACATTTTGTTTTCATGAGTCATTCAAATTAGTTAGTGATGAAACGAACATAACATGCATGATTTGGCTAATATGTAGGAGAAACTTACCACGAGGAGCTCGTATAGGGCCTGATGAGACGCGTCGTTCCGGTTCCTCTCCTCCTCCAACAGCCTAGTCGTCCTCTCCTCCATGTCCCTCTCCCTCTGCGCCGCCTGCCTATTTGCCTCCGCCAAAAGCTCCTAGGCCGAAGCCTCAATGGCGAGCTCCATTGGCCGTGGACGAGGCCTTATCTCGGGATCAGAGCTCGTCTAGCGCTTCTTGATCTCTGGGAGACTTCTAGGACAACATATCAGTCCATCCCCAATGGCTATCGAGCCATGGGGCCTTCCACCACCAGATATCATCACGAGCTCTGCATCAAAAGGACTCTGGCTCGGGTTGAAGTCCTCTCCTTTCCTCGCCTTCCCCTCATCTCTGTACCTCACGAGCTTGTTGTGGGAGGAGATGTTGCTGAAGCCCTCTGGATGATCTTGGTCATCCTCAGAGAATGCCTTGGCCTTCTTGTACGAGGCAGTATGGGCCATGGCATAGAGGTCGAACAGAGGTGGCACCTCCTTCTTGTTTTCTCGCGCCTAAAAGAGGTGAAAAAATATTAGTTAAGGGATCAAGCTAGCATGAAGAATGAAATTGCATGAATCATGAAGCAAACCACATACCTAGTTACCCCCGTACTCAAATAGGTTGGAGCTCCCTTGATGGTGTGGCACACCTCTCATTTGGGCATGCTTCTCCTTGGCATTGTTGTGTTCGGCTAGCCATTCGGGAGAGCACCACTAATCCACCAATGCCTCCCAACAGTCCATCCTATCCGCACACCATCTCGGGGGCACCTAAGTTAGACAAGAGAAATTTCAACGCTACGCCTACGAATCAAATCAAAGAAACTAAGTACAAGGCCTTAAGAATAGATAATTACCTTCATAAACTTCTCCTTACTCAGATAATTTTTGCGGCACTTATCCTTGGTTCTCTTAATGTTACTCGAGGCGTAGTAGTCTCGAACAGCCTGCACCCGAGCCTCATGTCGTAAGTTCTGAAGTATGCGCTTGCACTCGGCTTCGAGAACAATAGCTGCTCTTGCCTCGTCTTTCTCAAGACACCTGTAGAAGGTCTGCGATCAAACAAGACAACACATTAGACACTGAGTAGTACAATCACTAGTTATTGTTGATTTTTAATTCTGTAAAGGAGAAATTACCCAAAACCGCCGGATCACAATGTCGGCCACCTTCTTGCACAAGACACCGTCGACCCTCTCCTCCAGCGGGGCCGGGGCAACCACGTACAACTCCCAGGTCAGTGCTACCTGTGGAACCTCACCCTCACCGGGCAATGTGGCCTTTCCCGGGAAGTGGTGCTGGATAAGCACACCAAGGACCTGGTTGGGCCTACGGACACCAGGGTCATGTTTCCAACCCCTACAGTATGACAAGGCCAACACATTAGATATTAATTTGAAGAAACATGAAGGCAAAAGGTTAAAAAAGAGTAAATGCACTTACTTCTCCGCATTAGGCGCAATCAACCACCTTTGCTCACGGGTCGTCGGCACGGGAGGCAACTTTGTACAACCACGCTGGTAGACCTTCTTGCCCTCCTCAACTAGATCGCCCTCGCTATAGGTGTCATCAGACAAGTAATTGTCCTCGCCACCATCAGCACGGCCACTAGCCTCCGGAGTCACATGGGACGAAGACTCTGGGACCCGAGTCTCCTAGGACGAAGACTCTAGGACCGAAGTCTCCTAGGACGAAGGCTCGGTGACCCGAGGCTCGTCGACCCGAGGCTCGTGGACCGGAGTCCGAGACGGGTCCAAGTCAGACGGGTCAACCTAAGACGGAGCACTCCTGTGGTCAGGAGAATTAGATGGGGGTGGCGGCGAGGAAGGCGTCGCAGCCTTCCTACCTCTAGCACCTCTCTTCGTCTTTCCCCGACCTCTCCCGGTCGAAGAAGAAGCGCCTGCCGGTGTCTGCATGCTATGTACCAGATCTCTCCGGAGTTGCTGGGGTGGGATAATAGCAACCCTCCCAACACGCGCCGAGGAAGGAGGCTCAGAGCGCTCTCGACCCCCGCCCACCATCTGTCAACACCTGCAATGACAAAGAGTGAATGAAATTAGTTCAACATAAAACAATTGAATACCTAATAACATGAACTAATTAATAATATATATGTACATAATAATAATTGAATACCTCACATTACTAATATTAATCTTCATCGTCTATATATGCTCCGGGATCAATAAATGCATAATCATCATCACTATCAGTAATGATGTGCTCATCAGCATCATCAATAAATGCATCAACATGTGGAAGGCCTCTATGTAATCGGTCAAGCATTGTTAGGTCATCTGCAGTAGTAACCTCTTCTTCTTCCGTCTCTTCTTGTTCCTGCTCAGGGGTGAAGTCGGGTTCATTGTCGCCATCGACCTCAATGTTCTGGGGTGAAGTAGAGCGGTTCTTGAAGCGTTTTTTGGAAACACGTGTTTCTTGGAAGAATTCTCCTTCATATGTGTCTAGGTTAGTGTGAGGTTCATAATCATCTTCATTGAGGGGAGGTGGTCTAAAATGTGGCGGCACATCATAAACGACATCCCAACCTTTCAAATTTGGATCCGTTTGGCAGGCCCATGGTAGATAGAAAACTTGGGTCGCCTGTTGAGCCGTAATATAGACATCGGGAACATCCAAATGGGTTCTTTGATTGATTTCGACGAGCCCTATATGTTCATGTCGGCGGTGTCGTGTCGGGGTCGGGGTGTCGGCGGTGTTGTATCTGGGTCGGGGTGTTGTGTCATTGTCGGGGGTGCCGTGTCGGGATGTCGGGGTGTCGTGTCGGGGTCGGGGTGTAGGGGGTGTTGTGTCGGGTCGGGGTGTTGTGTCGTGATCGAGGGTGCTGTGTCGGGGTGTCGGGGTCGGGGTGCTGTGTCTGGGTCTCGAGGTGTCGGGGTCGATGTGTCGTGTCGGGGTGTCGGGTGTCGTGTCGAGGTGTCGGGGTCGGGGTCGGGGTCGGGGTCGGGGTGTTGTGTCGGGGTCGGGGTGTCGGGGGTGTCGTGTCGGGGTCGGGGTGCTGTGTCATGGTCAGGGGTGCCGTGTCGGGGTGTCGGGGTGTCGTGTCGGGGTCGGGGTGTAGGGGGTGACGTGTCGGGGTCGGGGTGCTGTGTCATGGTCCGGGGTGCCGTTTCGGGGTTACGTCGGCGCCGACGCACCCCTCCTCCTCCTCTTCTTCTTCTTATTCTCCTTCTTCTTTTTCTTCTTTTCTTCTCCACCTCCTCCTCCTCCTTTTCTTCTTTTTCTTCTTCTCCTTCCTCTTCTTCTTTTCTTCATTTTCTTCCCTTTTTCCCTTCTTCTTCCTCTTCTTCCTCCTTTCCTTTTTCCTCTTCTTCTTCTCCTCCTCTCCTCTTTCTTCTTCTTCTTCTTCCTCTTCTTCTTTTTTCTTCTCCTCCTCCTCCTCTTCTTCTTCATCCTTTCCTTTTTTCCTCCTCTTCTTCTCCTCCTCTCCTCTTTTCTTCTTCTTCTTCTTATTTTTTCTTCTCCTCCTCCTCTTCTTCTGTTTCTTCTTCTTATTATTATTTTTTCGTTCTTTTCCTTTTTTATTTTTCCTTTTTCTTCTTCTTCTTTTCTTCTTTTTTTCTTCTAGGTTTTTTCTTTTCTTCTTTTCTATAACAAATATGAACTAACTAATAACTAATAAATAACTATTATGAACTAATAAAAATTGAAAAAAAATATGAACTAACTAACTAAGAACTAATAACTAACTAATATAAACTAATATGAAAAAATATGAACTAACTAAGAACTAATATAAACTAACTAATATGAACTAATAAAAATAGAAAAAAAGGGGGAGGGTGGAGCTCACTGGAGGGGGGGGTCGAGGCGGCGGCGCAGGGCGGCGGAGGGGGAGGGGCGGAGCTGGGTCGTCGGGGCAGGGGGCGGTAGGGCATGGGCGGCGGGGACGCGGCGAAGCGGAGGGGCAGGGGGCGGTGGGGGTGTCGGGGATGAGGAGGTGGAGGAGGGCCGAGGGAGGTGGCGGGCGGCACCACGGCCTGGCTCCGGCGATGGTGTGTCAGGGATGAGGAGGTGGAGGAGGGCCGCGGGGAGGCGGCGGGGGCGTCGGGGATGAGGAGGTGGAGGAGGGCTGCGGGGAAGGGGCGGCGGCACTTAGAGAGAGGGAGAGAGATATGTGTGTGTGAGAGAGAGGCGCGAGGGGCGCGCGGGGCCGAAACTAAAGTTCACTTCTTTGCCGTCTGGAGGCAAACGACAAAGAACTCTTTGCCGTCTGCCAACGGACGACAAAGAGGGTAACCGTTAGTCCGCCCCCCGGCCGTGACATTGTGGGCCCTCCTCACCTCTTTGCCGTCCGCTAGCGGACGGCAAAGAAATCTTTGCCGTCTGCCAACAGACGGCAAAGAAGTGGCAGATTGACCTAGCCAGTGCCATTCCCCGTCTGGCCCACTCTGGTCTTTGCCGTCTGCCAGCAGACGGCAAAGAAGTGCAGATGGCAAAGACCTTCTTTGCCATCAGCTGGTTTATTTGCCGTCTGCTTTGGAAAGACAGACGACAAACAACCTCTTTGCCGTCCGCTAGCGGACGGCAAAGAGCTGGCAGATGGCAAATTGTCTGATTCCAGTAGTGTTGATGTGTTCAAAGTTGTGAAGTTATGCTTGTTTTGCCTTCCTATGCGAGATGATTCTTGTTCCCATAAATTTTTTCTCAAAAAATTCCTATGCATAGGAAGTGGGTTATACTTAAATATGCTTCCCATGAGATTCATGATGCCTTTTGCATGTTTCACTTATTATTCCTATACGAGCATCATTGAAATCATCATGCCTAGCTAAAAGGCATTAAAAAAAGCGCTTGTTGGGAGACAACCTAACCCTTATACCTTATTTTTGGTGTGCGTTCACATGATTAACCTACTCTTGTAATCATGTTTTGTGTATTTTTTTCAATAAAGTGCCAAGTAAAGCCTTTGGGATAGTGTGGATACTTGCTTGTTTGATTCTGTGCAAAAACAAAAAGTTTTGCGTCCTGTATATGAATATTCTGATTTTACTAGACCGTCAACAAATTCTGAAATTTTTACACAACATTTATATGCAAATTACTTGAGTTTTCCTAATGTTTTCGAGTTTTTAGAGTCAGGGAAGTATGGTGATCATTCAGATCTTTACAGACTATTCTGTTTTTGATAGATTCTGTTTTGCACGCATAGTTTGCTTGTTTCAAGTATTCCTATAGATTATATTGAGTAATATAAATTGTTGGAATGACGAATTCAGTAGTTATCACGTGGAAATAGTTATGAATATTTTCTTGACAGTACCTAAGTGAGTGATCTATCTTTATTACACTAACCCTCCTCACAAAGTTCTGTTAAGTTTGGTGTGACTGAAGTTTTCAAGTTTTGGGTGAGATACCGATATGAGGAGAACAAGGAGTGACAAGAACATAAGATTTGGGGTTCCCAAGGCACCCCCAAGGTAATATTTAATGTAGACTCAAGCATCTAAGATTGGGGATGCCCGGAAGGCATCTCCTCTTTTGTCTTCAACACTATCGGTATATCTTACTTGGAGCTATATTTTTATTCGTCACATAATACGAGTTTTGCTTGGAGCATAATTTTATTTTGTTGTTCTCTGTTTGGTGTTATTTATAATATTGTTTTTAAATAAAAAGTTCCAAGTATTGCCTTAGGATGCTTGCATTGCATGTTTGATATGTGCTGGGTGAAAACATAAACTTATTTTGTAGTGTTTAAATTTTCTTATTTCACTAGAACGTGGAAAGTTTCTGAAACTTTTACATAGTGTTGTCATTTAATTTTTATAGCATGTCCTAAATTTTCATAATTTAAGACTTACATAAGTACACTAGTTTAATAAATTGCTACACACTGTTCTGTTTGGACAGATTGTTGTCATAGTTTTGTTATCTACTTATCCTATAGTTTCCATAGCCTATATTGGTAGATATAAATTGTCGAAATGATAGTATACAGTACTGTGCAACTGGATGAAGGTTTTGATAATAGGTGAAACCAGGATATAAATTCTCAAGCTTGGGGATGCCCAAGGCACCCCAAGTAAATATTTCAAGATGTATCAAGCATCTAAGCATGGGGATGCTACGCGTCCCACCTCTCTTCATCAACAATTATCGGTTAGCCTATGTTGAGCCTAAATTTTTACTTGTCCACATGATATGTGCTATTCTTGGAGTGATATTTTTTTCTTCATGTATAAATAAAATACTCAGATCTGAAAATATTTATTGAGAGGGAGATAGAGAAAGTCCTCACATAGCTACTTAATTGCTTGACTACTCATTGATCTTCACTTATATGATTTGGAGTAGTTTAGTCATTTACTCTCGTGCTTCACTTATATGATAGAGAAAGTTTTTGGAATTATTGTTGATAAAATTTATGCACTATGATAGCATTCACACTTCATAAGTTATTCACACTTCATAGCAGGAATTAAGCTTGGGGATGCTGATACGCCTCCAACATATCTATAATTTATGAAGTATTCATGCCATGTTTACAATAATTCCATATGATTTTGGTATGATTTTATTAGAGCTAACCTGGACTAATGTTGTTTTCAGCAGAAATAAAAGTTCTCGGAATGGGCTGAAAATTTAGTATAATTTTTTATGGACCAAAAGAGACCCCCGAAGCATTAGAGTTGGGCCAGAAGAGCCACGAGGAGGTGACAAGCCACCCAGGTGCCACCAGGGGGTGGTCGCGCCTGGCAGGCTTGTGACTTCCTCGTGGCCCCCCTTGACGTGAGATCGACGCCAAAAAATCCTAAATACCCAAACCTCCAAAAATAAACCTAGATCGGGAGTTCCGCCGCTGCAAGCCTCCAGAGCCACGAAAAACCAATTGGGAGCCCGTTCTGGCACCCTGCTGGAGGGGGAAACCATCACCTAAGGCCATCTTCATCATCCCAGCGGTCTCCATGAAGAGGAGGGAGTAGTTCACCCTCGGGGCTGAGGGTATGTACCAGTAGCTCCATGTTTGATCTCTCTCTCTCTCTCGTGTTCTTGAGATGACACGATCTTGATGTATCGCGAGATTTATTGATATAGATGAATCATATGGAGTTTTCCCCTTTCTTTCTTCTTGTGATGAATTGAGTTTTCCTTTTGAAGTTTACTTATTGGATTGATTCTTTAAGGATTTGAGAACACTTGATGTATGTCTTGTGACGGGATATCTGTGGTGAAATAGGATGTTCTATTTATCCACTTGATGTATGTTTTGGTGATCAATTTGCGGGTTCCGTCACCTTGGGACTCTATGCATATGGGTTGGCACATGTTTTCGTCTTGAATCTCCGGTACAAACTTTGGGGCACACTTTGAAGTTCTTTGTGTTAGATTGAACATGACGAATTTGAAATTGTATGATGCATATCGTATAATCAAGCCCATGGGTACTTGTGGTGACATTAGAGTATCTATGTGACATTAGGGTTTTGGTTGATGTGTATCTTAAGGTGTTATTTTAGTGCGAACTCTAGGGCTATTTGTGACACTTATAGGGATAGCTCATAAGATTGATCAGAAAAGATAACTGTGAGGTGGTTTCGTACCCTACTATAATTTCTTCATTTGTTCTCCCCTATTTGTGACTCTGGAGTGAACTCTTTGTCGCACGAGAGGTATTTACATATGATTCAACTATGTTAGTATTGTTGACAGAACTTGCACTTTATGTTTGTATATTTTTTAGATTACAAAAACCTATATCTACCATCCATATTACACTTGTATCACCATCTCTTCACCGAACTTGTGCACTTATACAATTTACCATTGCATTGGGTGTGTTGGGGACACAAGATACTCTTTGTTATTTGATTGCAGGGTTGCTTGAGAGAGACCATCTTGATCCTACACCTCCCATGCATTGATAAACCTTAGGTCATCCACTTGAGGGAAAATTGCCACTGTCCTACAAAACTCTGCACTTGGAGGCCCAACACGAGTCTACAAGAAGAATGTTGCGTAGTAGACATCAAGCTCTTTTCTGGTGCCATTGTGTCAATAATAATGTTTGGGTTTCGTCTGAGTTGTTTTTGGAAATTATATAAACTACAAATTATTTTTGAATTCATTTGAAAATGCTCTTTGTGTGCCCTTTTGCTTAGATATTTTATTTACATTGCATTAGGTTTGGCATTAGAGTTAGTATAGTCTATATTATAAGTATGTTGTTTTACTGCGTGTTTGTGTTTTTTATATTTATTTTGGTAGTTTATTTTAGCCACAAAATTGTTTTCTAACAGTTTCAAAAAATGCACTGCGCAGCTGGCCCGCGTGCGCAGCACAGCCATAGCAGGCCGGCCCGCTAACACCACCGCCGGCCCTTGTTTTTTTCCTTCGCTGTTGTGCCGCTGACCGATGGGGCCCGCACCCATCCTCTTCCCTGAGCCGGACTCAACACGAGCGCATGCCACCGCGAAGCCGAGCACGACTCGATCCGGTGCTCTGGTCGATCCCGCGCCCTCCTTGGACTCCCTAGACACGAGGGAGATCCCTCAAGGACACCGCACCATCTTCCCGATTCTCCCGTCGCCGCAACCCTGGGTTAAGGCGATTCGGATCTCGCCGTGGAGCTCCACCAACCGCCACCGTCGCCGGACCACTTGGTCACCGTAGGAGCACCCCGAGCCGCACCGCTCGTCCCCTTTGATTCCTCCTGTCGCTACGCGTCCGTCTGACCCCACCCCGTGAACCGTAGAGCACCGGAGAGCATCCAACGCCGAGCCATAGAACCGAAGCACTCCGGAGTTCCCGGAGTCTCCGCTGGCCACAGAGGGCATACCCGTGGCCATTCTCACCGCTGGAGTGACCACCGTTGTCCGCCGCATCCATCACACACCTCCCCTTCACCAGACGACCGTCGGAGGAGCACCACCGGCGTCGTGACCACCGCCGTTGACCTCTGTCTGTGGTGAGCACGCACGCACGAACAGAGCCTGCCCCGGCCAATCACGTGGCGCCATGTGGCAACAGCTACAATAACCGCACACAAATAAAAAAAGGGGTTTGTTTTGGCAAATTTCTCTGAATTTCAAAACTGCTCTAACTTTTAATTGGTATGCTCCAATTGGATGATTCTTCTTCCTATGAACTCATAATGAGCAGTAGAATATGGCAGAACCAAAAAAATTCATGTTTGCAATGTCTAAATTTGAATTTGTTCAAATTCAATTTAAATCTTCCGAAGGCCATATTCTGCAAACCGTTTATTAAAATTTGTTAATTCTTTTTGTATTATGTTTGCATTGAATTGTAGATGATTTATACCTGTTGTTATGCTACTGTATTGTGGTTTTACAAATGATTTCTTACTGTTGCTTTGTTTGGTGATGTTTGAATGTGGTGATTGATTTGTGGTGATTGTTTGAAACGTGTAGGTTGCCCGGAGTGCGACGCAAACTATTGTCAGGAGTGTGATTTTCTAAACCAGAATCAAGGCAAGTTACATGTTGATCATCCTTTACCTATTGTTTTTCTATGCATGTAGTATATGTCACACTATCAAATTATGCATGTGTAGGAGTATTATTGTCTTATGTTATGCTTTTGAGCTTTTCCCTCGTCAATGAAAATCGTGGTAGTTAGTTCTGCTATGCTATGTAGACGGGGTTGGTTCGAGTATTCATTGAGATTATGTGAGGATTGTTAAATAAATTGAGTAGTAACTAGGGATCTAATTCACCCCTGGGCGGAATTGGAATTGCTGGGTGGTTTTAAGAACATCATGGTTTTGGCCCTCTGAATGTAAGTGGAATGCCGCCCAGGTTCAAAAAGATCAGACAGACTTAATGACTAGTAGCTTCCATGCACAACCACTAGCTAATATGGGTTCTGGCTTAGTTGAGTAGGTTGTGGGAACCTCGCCTGGGCAAAGCTAGCAGATGTAGATATGAGTAGGTGTACCGGCTGCCGTTGGGTGGAGGTGACTGTTTCTGAAAGACTTCGTCTCAATCTTCGGGTTGGGTCTAGTGGGTACAGTGTGCAAAACACTACAGAGTATTAAAACTAATCATGATTAGCCATGTCCCCGGTTATGGACAACTTTGAGCAGCTAGGCCATTACAGTTGTTGGAGGATCTTGACAGATGTTACCATTAATAAAACTTGGTGGGAAACTTAATAATGGTTTAGGTTGGAGTCGGAGATGCCAATTCAACCATGTGTATTTAATTGTTGCAAATAAATTAAAATTTAACTATTATGTAGTTGTGAGGATGAAATTTGCTTTCTGCAAAATAACCATCAAGCCTTCCTTTGTTATACTATGCATGTACATGTAGGTCTGCTTTATTGTTTCTCCTGTGTAACTTGCCAATACATTCAAAGTATTGACCTATACGGCTGCAACGTCTCATGTTGCAGGATTTTCAGACGAAGTGTAAGGTACCGTTAGGGTCGCGAGTCTGCACTCAGCATCGCCAGTGGGCTATGATGGGACTCATTGTTATTTTCTGCTACTTTTCCGCTGTTTGATTGAATAAAGCTAGCTAAGTTCTATGCAAATTGTTTTACTTTATGAATTCTGGATCATACGATGTAATAAATGATGCACTTGTTATTCTGGTATTCATCTATACTGTGTGCTAGCGAATCGATCCAGGGACTAGCATAGTAAGCACAGAGACTCAAATCCTTCGAGGTTTGGTTGTTACACATTGCCGGGGAGTGAAGTGCCTTTGGTAAGTGGAATTTGGTAAGGAAAAAATTATATATCATGCTGAAATTTACTATCACTTGTTACTATGGAAAGTTATCCTTTAAGGGGCTTGTTCGGGGTATCTTCACCTCGACCGGAAACAATAGCATTTGTCCCTCAACCTACTAAAAATATTTATTATGAAATTCCTTCCGGTATGATAGATAAACTGCTGGCTAATCCTTATGCAGGAGATGGAACACTACATGCTGATTTGCATCTAATCTATCTGGATGAAGTTTGTGGATTATTTAAGCTTGTAGGTCTGTGTGAGGATCACGTCAAGAAGAAGGTATTTCCTTTATATTTGAGGGATAAGGCGTTGACATGGTACAGGCTATATGATGATATTCGATCATGGAGCTACAATCGATTGAAAATGGAATTTCATCGGAAGTTCTATCCTATGCATCTAGTTCATCGTGATCGGAATTATATCTGAAATTTTTGGCCTTGTGAAGGAGAAAGAATTGCTCAATCTTGGGGGAGGCTTAAGTCAATGTTATATTCATGCCCCAATCATGAGCTCTCGAGGTAAATTATCATTCATAATTTTTATGCTCGGCTTTCTCATAAAGATCAATCCATGCTCGATACTTCTTGTGCTGGTTCCTATATGAAGAAGGATTTTGACTTCAAATGGGATTTATTGGAAGAATTAAATGCAACTCTGAAGATTGGGAAATCAACGAAGGTAAGGAGTCAGGTATGACCCTTAAGTTTGATTGTGTTAAATCCTTTGTAGACACCGATGCTTTCCGTGAATTTAGCACTAAATATGGACTTCACTCTAAGATGGTAGCTTCTTTCTGTGAATCTTTTGCTGCTCATGTTTATCTCCCTAAGGAGAAGTGGTTTAAATATCATCCTCCCGTTGAAGTGGAAGTAGTTGAACCTGTTAAGTTGCAGAGGAAACTATTACTTATAATGTTAATCATGTTATTCCTGTTGCTTATATTGAGAAACCACCTTTCCCTGCTAGAATAAAGGAACATGCTAAAGCTTCAACTGTGGTTTGTAAGAGATGTGTTAGAACACCTACACCCCCTGAACAAATTAAAGTTGAGCCTGGTATTGCTATGGTTAAAGATCTCTTGGTTGATAATATTGATGGGCATGTTATTCAATTTTGTGATGAAGCTGTTAGAATTGCTAAATGTGGTGCTAAAGATAAACATAGACCCATTGTTGGCACGCCTGTTGTTTCTGTTAAAGTAGGAGATCAGTGTTATCATAGCTTATGTGATATGGGTGCTAGTGTGAGTGCAATTCCCTTTACCTTATATAAAGAAATTATGAATGATATTGCGCTGGCTGAGTTATAGGAAATTGATGTTACAATTAAAGTTGCTAATAGAGATACTATAGCACTAGTTGGGATTATTAGAGATGTTGAAGTATTGTGTGGGAAAATAAAATATCCATTGATTTTAGTGTCCTTGGCTCCCCACAAGATGATTTTTGTCCCATTATATTTGGTAGACCGTTCTTGAATACTGTTAATGCCAGGATAGATTGTGAGAAGGAAACGGTTACTGTAAGTTTTGGGGACACGTCTTATGAGTTTAATTTCTCTAAATTTTGTAGACAACCCCATGATAAAGAATTGTCTAGTAAGGATGAAATTATTGGTCTTGCTTCTATCGATGTGCCTCCTACTAATCCCTTAGAACAATATTTGCTAGACCATGAAAATGATATGCATATGAATGAAAGGAATGAAATAGATAAGATTTTCTTTGGTCAAAATCCTATCCTGAAACACAACTTGCCTCTTGAAATACTTGTGGATCCTCCTCCACCCAAGGGTGATCCCATATTTTAGCTTAAACAATTAACGGGTACTCTGAAATATGCCTATCTTGATGAAAAGAAGATATATCATGTTGTTATTAGTGCTAACCTTTCAGAGCATGAAGAACAGAGATTATTGAAAACTCCGAGGAAGCATCGTGCCGCTATTGGATATACTCTTGATGATCTTAAGGGCATTAGTCCCACTCTATGCCAGCATAAAATCAATATGGAGCCTGATGATAAACCAGTTGTTGATCACCAACGACAGTTAAATCCTAAAATGAAAGAAGTGGTAAGAAATGAAATACTAAGGCTTCTGGAGGTAGGTATCATTTACCCTATTGCTGATAGTAGATGGGTTAGTCCCTTTCATTGTGTTCCTAATAAAGGAGATATTACCGTAGTTCCTAATGATAAAAATGAATTGATCCCACAAAGAATTGTTACAGGATATAGAATGATAATTGATTTTAGGAAATTAAATAAAGCTACGAGAAAAGATCATAACCCTCTACCTTTTATTGATCAAATGCTAGAAAGACTATCCAAACACACACATTTTTTGCTTTCTAGACGGTTATTCTGGTTTCTCTCAAATACTTGTGTCAAGAGAGGACCAAGACAAGACCACTTCTACCTGCCCTTTCGGTACCTTTGCTTATAGACGTATGCCTTTTAGTTTATGCAATGAACCTGCTACCTTTCAAATATGTATGACTGCTATATTCTCTGATTTTTGTGAAAGGATGGTTGAGGTTTTCATGGATGATTTTTCCGTTTACAGAACTTCTTTTGATGATTGTTTGAGCAACCTTAGTCGAGTTTTGCAGAGATGCGAAGAAACTAATATTGTCTTGAATTGGGAGAAGTGCCACTTTATGGTGAATGAGGGTGTTGTCTTAGGACATAAAATCTCCGAAAGAGGTATTGAAGTTGACAAAGCCAAAGTTGATGCTATTGAAAAAATGTCATGTCCTACGACTATTATAGGTACAAGAAGTTTCCTTGGTCATGTTTGTTTCTTTAGGAGGTTTATTAAAGACTTCTCTAAGATTTCTAGGCCTCTCTCTAATCTTTTGCAAAAATATGTTCCATTTGTTTTTCATGATGATTGTGTAGAACATTTGAAATTCTTAAGAATGCCTTGATTTCTACACCTGTTGTTCAACCGCCCGATTGGAACGTACCCTTTGAAATTCTGTGTGATGCTAGTGATTATGCCGTTGGTGCTGTTCTAGGACAAAGAGTTGATAAGAAATTAAATGGTATCCATTATGCTAGCAAAACTCTAGACAATGCTCAAAGAAACTATGCTACCACTGAAAAGGAATTTTTAGCAGTTATGTTTGCTTGTGATAAGTTTAGACCTTATATTGTTGATTCTAAAGTATCTATTCACACTGATCATGTTGCTATCAAATATCTTATGGAAAAGAAAGATGCTAAACCTAGACTTATCAGGTGGGTTCTTCTGCTACAAGAATTTGATTTGCATATGTTTGATAGAAAGGGTGTTGATAACCCTATAGCAGATAACTTCTCTAGGTTAGAGAATGTTCTTGATAACCCACAACCTATTGATGATAGCTTTCCTGATGCACAATTAGCTTTCATAAGTGCTTCCCATAATGCTCCTTGGTATGCTTATTATGCTAATTACACTGTCGCTAAATTTATACCGCCTAGTTTCACATACCAACAAAAGAAAAAGGTCTTCTATGATTTAAGACATTACTTTTGGGATAACCCACACCTTTATAAAGAAGGAGTAGATGGTGTTATTAGACGTTGTGTATCTGAGCATGAACAGGAACAACTCCTACACAAGTGTCATTCTGAGGCCTACGGAGGACACCACGCTGGAGATAGAACTTCACAAACGGTATTACGTTTTATTGGCCTACTCTCTTCAAGGAAGCTCGTAAGTTTGTCTTGTCATGTGATGAATGACAAAGAATTGGCAATGTTAGTAGACATCCGGAAATGCATATGAATTACTCTCTTGTTATTGAACCATTTGATATTTGGGGTTTTGATTATATGGGACCTTTTCCAACATCCAACGGGTATACTTATATTCTAGTTGCTGTTGATTATGTTACAAAGTGGGTAGAGGCTATTCCAACTAGTAGCGCTAATCATAACACTTCTATTAAAATGCTTATAGAAGTTATTTTCCCTAGATTCGGAGTCCCTAGATATTTGATGACTGATGGTGGTTCACATTTTATTCATGGTGCTTTCCGTAAATTGCTTGCTAAGTATGAAGTTAATCATAGAATTGCATCTCCTTATGATCCTGAGTCTAGTGGTGAAATAGAATTAAGCAATAGAGAAATTAAATTGATCTTGCAAAAGACTGTTAAACAGATCTAGAAAGAATTGGTCTAAGAAACTTGACGATGCATTATGGGCTTATAGAACTGCTTACAAGAACCCTATGGGTATGTCTCCGTATAGAATGGTTTATGGTAAAGCATGTCACTTACCTCTAGAAATAGAGCAAAAAGCTTATTGGTCAATCAAAGAGCTGAACTATGATTTCAAACTTGCTGGTGAGAAGAGGTTATTTTACATTAGTTCACTTGATGAATGGAGAACCCAGGCCTATGAGAATGCCAAATTGTTTAAAGAGAAAGTTGGTAGATAGCACGATAAAAGGATACAAAAGCGTCAACTCAATGTAGGTGACCATGTCTTGATATACAATTCTTGTTTAAGATTTTTTGCAAGAAAACATCCCTCCAAATGGGAAGGGCCTTACATTGTCGAGGAAGTATATCGTTCCGATGCCATCAAGATCAACAACGTAGAAGGCACAAATCCGAAGGTGGTAAATGGGCAAAGAATCAAACATTATATCTCAGGTACTCCCATAAATGTTGAAACCAATATTATCCATACCATAACTCCGGAGGAGTATATTAGGTAGACCTACAGAACGTTCCAGACTCCAAAAGGAATTGGTATGTGGTACGGTAAGTAGACCGACTCCAAAACATTCCCAATAGCAATTTTTCGCCGTTTCAGATTTTTAAAGAAATTATGAAAATTAAAAGTAGTCCAAAAGACACATGAAGAGGTGACAAGCCTGCCAAGCGCGGCCACCCCCTGGTCGCCCCTAGGTGGCTTGTCACCACCCCGTGCGCCCTCCACACGCCATTTTCTTGTGGTATACTCCTTTGGGTCGGCAAAAATTCATTATATAATCTCCCGGGGGTTTGGGATTTCGTATCACGACCTCTTGTTTTTGTTTTGAGTTGTTTCTGCAGCAGACTTAGAGCAAGATGTCAACCCAAGAGTCCAATGGGGAGAGCTATATATCACATTATCTTGCCAATCTCAAGCTCTATGGGGACCTAGATCCTTATGGATTATTCTTGGAGGAGGAACAAGAAGGAAAGTATGAGGAAGAAAGCTCAAACGAAGAAGAGACCCCTCTCGTTGAGCCAAGTATAAATCAAGTCTCCCAAACGCAAGGAGAAAACGCAAGGTCCTATTTATCCCTTCTCATTTTCTGCAGGAGATCAAGGAAGAATTATGTCAAAATATATTGAAGATCGAGCAAGAAGTTGACGACCTGAGGGAACAAAATTTTATGCTTAAGAGGAAATTGAACAAGCTTAAGGATCCTTCTCCACCATCACCTCCTAAGAAGGACATCTAAGCATATGGGTATGGGGACTCCCCTTGGCTTGTGCCAAGCTTGGGGGAGGTGCCCCGGTATCGTATCACCATCACACCTTTTTTCCTTTTCTTGTTTTTTCTTAGTTCGACCCTTTTTGATTTTGTCTTGATCTAGTAGAATAAAATTTTAGTACGATCTATCTTTGAGTTTTTACTTTTTGTTCCCCTTATGTAAGCAAGTCCAAGAGTTATATAATAAAAAGTAGTTTTGATGTGAGGGCTTTTCTTGTTTGCTATGATCTTGAGAAATAATTAAGAAAGAAAAGTAGAATAGAATAAAAGCAAAGAGTATATATAATGATCTTATGGGGAGTGATGACTTTACATAGAAGAAGTATGTCGTTTGAAATTTGCTGGGAGTTGACAAACATTGCAATTGGTCATTGGTGCAATTAAAAAGGAAGTGATAAAGAAAGAGAGATTCCCATATAAATATATTATCTCTGACATCTTCTATGATTGTGAGCACTCATTAAAATATTATATGGTAAGAAGTAGATGTTGGACAAGGAAGACAACATAATGGGTTATGTCTGCTCACTTCCGAACAGAAGTTATATGGTTATAGATCCTTCAGCATGTAGTGCTTGCTTCCATCCAAAACTAGCAAAAATATGTGCACTAAGTAGAGATACTACTTGTGCATCCAAATACCCTCAACCCAGTTTTGCCACAAGAGTCCACCATACCTACCTATGGATTGAATAAGATCCTTCAAGTAAGTTGTCATCAGCTCATAAAGCAATAAGAATTTCTCATAAATATGTTTGATCTTTATTGTAAGGGAAATAAGCGTTGTACGAATTTGTGATGGCAAAGAAAAAAAAGGGACGGACTGCATAATAAAGGTTTTTATCACAAAGGGCAATACAACATTGTGTTCCTTTGCATTAAGGGTTTGCGCATCCAAAAACAAAAGGCGCATGACAACCTCTGCTTCCCTCTATGAAGGGCCTATCTGTTACGTTTACCCTTTTAGTAATCACCTTTATGAAAGAGTCATGGTGGTCTTCACCACTTCCTATATTTTGCCATTCTCTCTTGGCAAGCATTATGTGTTGGAGAATGATCTAGACGCATATATCCACACGGATGTTGGTGATCATGAGTTATTATTGTTGACATCACCCTTGAGGTGAATACTTGGGAGGCAAAACTGTAAGCCCCTTTCTTTCTCTATGTACGATTGAAGTTTTGATATCATGGGTAATGCTTGAGTGTTAGCAATTATGGAAGACTAAAAGGTGATTGAGCATGTGGATTTTCTTTACAAGTTATTGTATTGACTCTTTCTGGTGTTATGATAAATTGCTAATTGCTTCAATGACTGAGAGCATAGTTTGCTGGTTGTCAATTAGAGTTCTTGGTTCATACTTTCTCTTGTGAATAAATTGTTACTTTAGCATAAGAAATAATATACCAATAAGTATTATTTTTTAAATATGATCATGTTTCCCTCATGTCCGTATTTTATTTTATCGACACCTCTATCTCTAAACTTGTGGACATATTTATCGATCTTGGCTTTTGCTAGAGGACAACGAGGTCTAAGCTTGGGGGAGTTGATATGTCCACTTTGCATCATGCTTCTATATTGATATTTATTGCATTATGGGTTGTTATTACATGTTATGGTTCAATACCTATGGCTTTTCTCTCCTATTTTACAAGGTTTACATGAAGAGGGAGAATGTCGGCAGCAGGAATTCTGGACTGGAAAAGGAGCAAATATGAGAGACCTATTCTGCACAACTCCAAAAGTCTTGAAAATTTAGGGAGAGTTGTTTTGTAATATATAAAAAATATTGGGTGAAACAATTAACAGAGGGGGCCCACCAGGAGGTCACAAGCCTGCCAGGTGCGGCCACCCCCCTGGCCATGCCTAGGTGGCTTGTGACCCACCTGGTAGGTCTTTGACGCCCATATTATGCTATATGAAGGATTTTGACCTGGAAAAATCATAAGGAAGCTTTAGGGATGAAGCGTCGCCGTCTCAAGGCAGAACTTGGACAGAACCAATCTAGAGCTCCGGCTAAGCTGTTCTGTCGAGGAAGCTTCCCTTCCAGAGGGGGAAATCAAAGCCATCATCATCACCAACAATCCTATCATTGGGAGGGGGTGAATATCCATCAACATCTTCACCAGCACCATCTCCTCTCCAAACTCTAGTTCATCTCTTGTATCCGATCTTTGTCTCAAACCTCAGATTGGTACTCGTGGGTTGCTACTAGTGTTGATTAATCCTTGTAGTTGATGTTAGTTAGTTTACTTGGTGGAAGATCATATGTTCAGATCCTTTATGATAATTAATACTTCTATGATTATGAACATGAACATTCTTTGTGCGTAGTTATGTTTGTTCCTGAGGACATGGGATAAGTCTTGTTATAAGTAATCATGTGAATTTGGTATTCATTCGATATTTTGATGAGATGTATGTTGTCTCTCCTCTAGTGGTGTTATGTGAATGTCGACTACATAGAACTTCACCATTATTTGGGCCTAGGGGAAGGCATTGGGAAGTAATAAGTAGATGATGGATTGCTAGAGTGACAGAAGCTTAAACCCTAGTTTATGCGTTGCTTCGTAAGGGGCTGATTTGGATCCATATATTTCATGCTATGGTTAGATTTATCTTAATTCTTCTTTCGTAGTTGTGGATGCTTGCGAGAGAGGTCAATCATAAGTGGGAGGTTTTTCCAAGTAAGGGCAGCAATCAAGGATTCGTCCACCCACATATCAAGTTATCAAAGTAATGAACGCGAATCAGATGAGCATGATGAAAAGTAGCTTGACGAAAATTCCCATGTGTCCTCGGGAGCGCTTTGCTTTATATACAAGTTTGTCTAGGCATTTCCTTTGCTACAAAAAGGATTGGGATACCTTGTTGCACCTTTGCTACACTTGTTACTTGTTGCTCGTGTCGGGACACCGATCCCAAGCCATAAGAACCCAGCCTGTAACACATCACATCACCTTGCTGCCTCACACACGGTTATCTCTACGGCTGCCACCTTACCTAGGTCGGGACTGTTTGAGTCTTTTGGCTCATGTATGTGAACGTGTCACTAGCATTCAAATGACAGAGAACCCGGGTCGACATTACTAGTCGTAGAACCCAAGTGGCACATTCGTACGGGGATAGGCATACATAACCCAACAATGCACGTGTCGGCCTCTAGCGTGTGTAGACGAGTCATAGCAAGCTACAAGGACTCCATTACACCGTTGGACATAAATGTCATCACTGCACGTAGACGGGTCGTAGCAGGGTATAGGGACTCCATTACACTGCAAGATATTTCCCCGAAGGGACAAATACAGCAGCCGCAAGTGTCAATCAATACAACAACACAACTACATGCCGGTCAATCAATGTGTCCGGAGCAGTAGCAAGCTACCAAGGCTCGGTGGAAGCACAAAGAGTCAGTTCCCCATAAAGGGTACTACCAAAGGCACACAACTAGGTGTCGAATCCCATACATACCATTCCACGTCACACGTATGCACAACATGCCACTTAGACGGCTCAAAAGAGCCAACATAGTAAGATGTCACAAACAGGGTTCACATGACCCAACATTCAGAGCATTCAAACAAACAAGCGGAAGTTACATGTCTGGGTACATACATCTATTAAAAGTGACTGGAAGAGCCTGAAAAGCTACAATGACCCTACCAAACGAACCAGGCCTCTGTCTAGGATTCCCAAGCTAATCCGGTTAACATCGAACTTCACATCATAAGTACCACTAATGAGATTGATGTCTCCTCTGCAAAAACATAAATTAATCAAACGTGAGTACAAAGGTACTCAACAAGACTTACATTAGAACTATCTACATATGCATCAGTATCAATGAAGGGGGTTGTGGAGTTTATTGCAGCAATCCATCTTTGACTCTTGGCTAACCTCTACTACGCCTACAAGTACTTTCTTTTGAGGTGGGATAGCGCACACGAGTCCACATATTCACCATATCAATACAACATTATGGATCCACTCTCATCTCTCTACGAGAAGGCCATCCATAGCACTCACACTTATCTTGCATATTTTAGAGTATCCATTTCACTTGTCTATGTACCACATAAGCAATCCGAGGACGCAGCTATTCGAACAGATCGATTCACCCTGCAGGGGTACACTTCTTCATGCATGCTCCTGCCACTTACCGCCATGTGCACATAAAAAGGCACCTCAGCAACCTTCAAGCGGAAGCCCATGGAGGGAGTCATCCACGATCGTTAACCACACAAGACTCTAGTCCAGGTTTATCACCTATTTGAGACTGAACCCGCAAGGAAGTCTGACCGAAGTTTCCATTACGACCCCAAAAGATGTGTGCAGGGTTCTCAAGCCCAACTCGACGGATGGTATTACACTTGGTACACCGGGCCACTATCCAACTACTGTGCCATAGCCTACCCCTCCGGTCAGCGCTATGCACGGCCGCCAGCACATCCTAGAAACACCAGAAACTAGTTGCAACTCCTGGATAGAGATCTAAGCGATTAATAAGCTGAGAGGGTCCATTGGTTTTGGGCCCATTGCATGGTAGTGACTTCTCTTGGATAACATACATAGAACTCAGTTCTTAAGGATGGTCCCAATGGGACAACCCACCATGTACTCCTACATGGCCTCTCATCGCTACCTTTACCAAATCGTGTTCACACACTTAGCTCTCACACAACATGACAAGAAAACATCCATTCCGATTCATCACTCAAATGGATCAGACCCGACACGACTCTAAGCATAGCAGGCATAGTGAGCAAGCATGGATGAGTAAGCACAACAAGGCTCAAGCAGTTGCTACTCATGCTAAGTGGTTTCAACTATTTACTGTCACAAAGACAGGTCATGCAAAGGAACGGGTTCAACTACCGAGAACATGTAACAGTTGAATCACGATTGTCCTAATGCAATAAGAGAGAGCAGGAGCGAGAGAGTGGGTTCATATCAGTATGCTCAAGGGGGGTTGCTTGCTTTACAGTTCTAAAGATAGCATTTCTCTTCATCGGTGTCAGCGATCATAACGTCGGAACCATCGTCTACCGAGAAGGAACAACACCAGAAAAAAAGACAAAGGAACAATGTGATGCACCAAACATGATGTATGATATGGCATGTTAAGGTTATGGATTCACCTAGTAAAATATGTAGTCATATTAATTGAAGTGGAATTCAAATAGACACTAAATTCCATCTCCAAACTACTTTTCAAACTTCTCCTAATCACCATTTGTCCTACTTGGTGATGTTAACTTGCTCAAACATGCATGATCATGGCATAAACATATTCATTGGATTCTCTGGGTCAAACCTGACCAGTGAGACCCACTGGTCAATGACCCAGAGGTTAAGCCGGGTCAAATCCTGTGCTGACTTGGGTTTGACCAGCGGCGGGGCCCACTGTTAGCCTCTGTGGGGGTTAATTAACGTCGCCATGTCGCCACGTCAGCACTCACCGGTGTTGGCCTACGGCGAACAAATCCGCAGCAGAAGTTTGGCGGAAACGTTGTTCTGGCAGCAGTGGGGCACACGTCTAGGCTCTATAGGGAGCTGGGGACGCATCGCGTCTACTGGTGCATGCGGTTGGTCACAGGGATGCCAGAGTTGATGCCAGCGACAAGGTGAGATATGGCAGCGACTCGGGCTTGCACGACTATGGGCTTGTGGGGTACGGTTGAGCAGGCGGAGGGGCTTGGCGTCCTCCTCGGAGCATGAGGAGCATGAAGAGCTCATCAGCTTGGGCGGAGGGGCACGTCAGATCCATGCCCAATGCTCATGGTGGACGGCGGTGCTCGGCTATGGAGGAGCGGCTAGCTAGGTCGCGTGTGCAAGTAGGAGGAGGAAGTAGAGAAGGTCAGTGGCTCACGCCGAGCTGATTGGAGCCGACGGCGAGCTCGGTGAGATCCCAGCAACGGCAAATTGACGGGGAGAAGCTTCAGTGGCCGGCGACGACGAGGATGGCAATGGCGTCATTGCAGTGCTCCTAGGCTTGCCTGGCTCATTGGAGTAGACAAAGAAGACCTGGCGGGGCTCTAGGGAACGTCAAGGGGTCGAGGGGGAGGGAGTGGCTGCGGCGGCGAGCTAGCGGACAGGTCGGCCATGGCTAGTAGAGGCGAGGGAGAGGGCAGGGGGAGAGAGATGGTGAGGAGGAGGGGATCCAGACGGGTCTAGGGGCTTATCCCGGCGCCTCGCTGGCCTAGGGGAGGCAGGTAGGCACCTTCCAGCGTGGAGGCCCCCGACACACGTCGTGCCATGCTTCCCCTGTGCCTACTGGCGAGAGGAGAAAGACAGCTATGCCCGTGATGGGCTGGGCCTGCTGCTGAGCCAAGTAAGCCACGTGGGTTTTTCTATTTCCCTTTTTTTTCTAATATTTACTCTCTATTGTGAAATGTTTGGATAAAACCTTAAAGACAAAAACCCTGGAATTTATTATGGGGTGTAAGTATATTATTTCCAAACCCCAAAATAAGTTTTAGTATTTTTGGAGGAACTAAAATATTTATAATCATTTAGATATCATTTGAGATGCATTTCTGTTTTATTTGAAATGACAAAAGGGTTGTTTAAAAAATCATCACCTCTGATATGTTGTTTCCAACATTTATCAGAAATGGTGAACATTTTCTAAGGCCATTTTGGGTTCATTGGAAATCGTAGATAGTTTAATTGGTTTGAATAATGGAGTTCTAGGGTTTTGACAATCCCCATTTCAAGTTGATTTGTATTTAAACATGATGACATGATGACTAATGCAATGACAAGCAATGTCTAGTTGGGGCTATGTAAACTCACCCCCACTAAATCAAGAATCTCGTCCCAAGATTTAGGCATAGGGTAAGAAGACAGAGGAGACACAAACTACCACAATCTTCACGATCCAATTGTCCTCCTCATACATGTTGATTCTTTGCATCATATTGATATTGACATCTTCATCTAACACAATGACAAAGGAATAGGAAAACCCTACAAGAATCGATCTTCACAAAGATCGAGCAACTCATGATCAGCTCATGGAATGAGACATAAAAACGTCTCTTGAGATGAGACTCACATCGGGAATGATGGAATGAGACAGATAATGGAGGTTCAATTGGTAGGAAACAATTCCACACTTAGCTAAGATGGAGCATGGTTTCAAAGTACCGAGGAGCTAGTTGCCCTTCATCAAGTGCATCTCATGTTAGCTCCCAAGATATTATGGTGCAGACCATGGCTGACATATTGAGGATGCTTGAACTACAGAGAAACAAGATAAAATGTTCTATCTATTTTGGTTTACTCTTGAGTATTGGGATCCCGCACTATTAAGACGAGATCAATGGCTCTCGCGATAGACTTGCTCAAAATCTAGAGAAAGAACCTTCGGTTGAGTTTGCTTTGATTCTGTTCTTGTCCGGACGTCCGACGACCTCCGGTCGTCCGACCTCCAAACGCCCGACAGCCTCCGAAAATCCGTAATGGAGACAGTAGGTTATCAACATGTTTTCCTCGAATTTCTGGTCCTTCCGGTCGTCTGGGCTCCGGACGTCCGTGGGTGGTCGAAAATCCGACGACACCCCTCCAGATCCAAAACTACCGGATGTTCGGTCCCTTTCGAATATCCGGTGCCTCCACTTGGCCTGGATGACCGACGCCTGTTAGACGTCCGGTGCTTCCTCTGTGTCCGGATGACCGACACCTGTCGGACGTCTGGTACCTGCATAGCTTAAGTTCCTTCCAATGGCCACTTTCCTCCTCCACTATACATAGACTTCTTCCAACTCGGGTGGGGTTTAACCAACACAGTCAAAAGACTTCAAGAACACCTTTCTTTCTCTCTCTCACTACTCCTCATCACATCCTAGGTCCCAAGAGCATTTGCAAGGATTCTTGAGTGTTGTTCCAACCAAAAGATAGATCATCTCTCTCTCCTCCTCTCAACCAAAGCAATTTTTGGTTTGAGCAAGTTTTGAGCGGTTCCCTTGATCTTGTTACTCTTGGAGGTTGGAGACTCCTAGGCGGTAGGAGTTCTTCGAAGACGAATCAAACCATTGTGATTACCCCCAGGAAAGTTTGTGAGGGTTTGGAGACCACCCCAAGGTCTACCACTAGTAGTTGGGAATCGCCTTCATGGTGATATCTCAAGGAGAGAATAGGGTGAGCCTTCGTGGCGTTGGTGTGCCTTTGTGGTAACATCCACCTCTCTAAACGGTGACGTAGCTTCCCTCCAAGGAAGTGAACATCGACATACATCTTTGTCTCTCGGAGTTGCGGTTATTCCCAACCCTAACTCCCTACTTGTGGTTATTTGTCTCTCACTCTTTACTTATATCTTTTTGTGCTTGCTTACTCATATACTTGTGGTACTTGGTATCTTGGGGTAACTCTTAGCATCTTACTTGCAATTATTTAGGCTTACTTTCATATTCCTCAATATCGCCTAAAAATTGCTAAGTAACAATTAAAATTTGTAATTGTACCTATTCACCCCCTCTAGGTCCATCTCGATCCTTTCAATTGGTATAAGAGCCTCGTGCTCTAGTCGTATGGCTTAACCGCCCTAGAGCGATATGAACCCCGATGGGACTCCCGTTGTTGCGGATCCAAAGGATAAGGGCACGACTTCCATAGAAGTCAAGTCTTTTACTTCTAAGGATCTGGAACGGGCCCTTGCTAAGAAAAAGGACGAGCATGATGCTTCTCTTTAGGCCTTGGTCCAAATGAGATTAGCCACATTAACCATGATGCTTGCACCACTTTCTGGTGGTGTGGCCTCGAGGCCAACTGGGTCTACTCCTTCACTTGGCCAACAACCTCCTAGCAATGATCACTCTAGTGTCCCATGGCTTTATGCAAGACCTCAAGTTGAGAAAGCTAAATATAATCCTGGAGGAAAACCTCCTTTGCTTGATGACAATTCCGATTTTCATTTGTGGAGCATTGGTATGCAGGACCATCTTAGGTACGCCAATGATGAAATGTTGGAAATCTTGGAGCATGGCTATAACCCTGTCGACCCAAAGAATCTCACTCCAAGAGAGACATATGACAAGCATATCAACGACACCGCAATCATGTGCGTAAGAAAAGGAATGAATGATAAGAAAAGGAGACCCTACATACATATCACAAGTGCCAAGGAATTATGGGACAGTATTGTAAGGACCAAGACCAGTACCTCCAGTCTCCGGCTTGCTTAGTATGAAATTGCCAAGCGTCAATTGCAAAACTTTTGTATGGAGAAAGGTGAATCCCCCAAGCAGCTCCTTGAGCGTCTCATGACTCCCTCCGCTGACATTGAGTCCTATGATTGTGACAAGACACAAGATTGTTTCAACTTGACTAAGCGGTTTCTCCTAGACAAACTACTACATGCTATTGCCACATATCATCACCAAATGGTGTGGGACATAAGACAACATCATGGATTCAAGGAAATGACTCCGGATGACATCATATCCACTTTCCAATTATTTGAAGAGTCAAAGGCAAATGCTACCACTAGTAGAAAGCAGACCTTTCGTCCGCATCATTAGTCCCGGTTGGGTTTTCAACCGACACTAATGTGCCCACTAGTCCCGGTTCGTGACGGGCATCATTAGTGTTGGTTCATTCCGGAACTTTAGTCCCGTTCATGCCACGAACTGGCACTAAAGGTGTAGTGGCAGGCTGGCATCAGCCTGGGGCCCTATGGGAACCTTTAGTCCTTGTCATCGTTTTCTCATGACAGATGCCATAGGGTAGCTTACCATAGGTGGTTGGGGGTCGGAGGACGCCAATGGGCTCCGGGTGCGAGATTGGGCACAAGCAGTGTCGACACATGATGTACCCAGGTTAGGGGCCCTCCGGAGGAGGTAATACCTCTAGTCCTGCTTGGTTTAGTTTGGATGGATGGGTATAAGTATAATGGTGCTCCTGGAGCTGCGTCTAGAGGAGGAAGAAGGGGCAGCCGACTCCTTTTCGTCCACTACTAGAAGGGGATATGTGGAGATGACCGTTCGTGTGTGTGTGTGCCCGTCCCCGCTGCATGGGGTGTTCAGGGGTTTTATAGGCCAACCCCCGGCTCTTGCAATATGTCCTAAGTACAAAGGTGGGGGGACCCGGCTGGCAGTCTCTAGGGCTAGCCAGAGGGTCCCACCATTCATGCTGTCCCGTCGCTTGAGCGGTCCCATCTCCTGCTGGGGCCCGCCAGCTGGCTCGATGATTGGTCCTCGCCCACCTGCCGCGGCAAGGGCCGCCGGTTTGGCGTCGCCTAGCGCCAGCCGGCCGAAGTCATCGGTACGGCCGGCTGTACTGTAGCCATGCCGAGGCAAGTAATCGAGTGGCGAGGGGCGTGCCGGTACTATTCCCACGCCCGGTCGCGCTCGCCGAGATCAGCGGCCGGGACGGTTGGACTGTAGCCACGCGTTGTAGTGCGTTAGCGGCCACTGTAGCCATAGGGCCATCCGTCATGCTGGTCGCGTCGCGTCGTCATACCCGCGCGCATAAGGAAGGGACGGGGCATGTCTGTCCCCAGGTCAACGGAAGGGCCGGCCCATGGGCAGCAGGCTATGCTTAGCCGGCCGAGGGTCGATCCGGCTCCTTGATCAACCGTCCGGGGCGCCAGCCGACACTGGCTCGTATCGGACGTCCCCCAGCCGACCGCGTAGCTTTTCTTCGAAGCGAAAGGGGGAAGACCCCATTGCTTTGGCCTACCTACGGGTAATAAACCCGTCAGTAGTCCCCGAAGCCGGTAGGGGCCCGCGTCCGGTGGAGGGCGGGGAGCCGGCGGCTTCCCCTCAGCGACACCCACCTCTGGCTCGGAGGCAAAAGGGCAGCCGGGTCGGCCGTTGGACCCAACGCCTCGGGTACCGGCGCCGGCACACGGCACGCCACGCGGCGAGTAATGATGCAGTGGGTCTCGTGCACGCGGGGAGACGGGATGTTGCCTGGTCCTAGCCTGGTAGGACCCAAGCGTAGCCCAGTAGGCCTCGGGGCGCAGGATAGGATCCTCTACACCCCGAAGCGGCCATTACGGCCCAGGGCCACCCACGCGCGCGGAGTTTCCGGTGGGAGTGGGCACAATCAATCCCACGTCCCCCGGTCGTGGCCTCCCCTATAAAAGGAGAGGAAGGGCAGGAGATCAAGGTACCCGCGCCTCACTTGCCCCCTTGCTGTCCGTCTTTGTTGCCTCAATTCCTTCCTCACGTGCCACCACACCCGAGCACACACCCACGCCCACACGCCGTGCCGCCGCCGCGATGGACGATGGACGCGATGGAAGCTAGGCAGGTTCCTTCATGGTCGAGGTGGACATCGCCGAGCTTCACCGCGCGTGCATGCTGCCGCTGGAGGAGCGGGTGGCCGCACGCACGCCGGGCGACGAGATAGTGCCGACGCCATGGCCAGGGGAACACGTCGTGTTGCTCTAGCACTTCTCCCGGGGCTTCAGGCTCCCGGTTAGTATTTCCTTCCGTCTCCTTCTTGATACCTTCGACCTCCAGCCGCACAACCTTGGCCCGAACTCGATTCTCTATCTCTCCGCCTTCGTGCATGCGAGGGGTACCTCGATATCCTTCGTTTCATCGAACTCTTCAATGCTCTTTTCTACCTCAAGCCTTCGAAGAGCGATGCATGCGGGGCACGGTGGTGTGCTACCGTGGCGTCACTCGCTTTCCCCTCTCTCTCTAATTGACTCCGTCAAGGGGTGGCACCGAACGTTCTTCTACGTGAAGAACGTCGACCCAAGGACGGATTACATCTGGCTACCGCCGTTTGAGGTTAGACAGTCCTCCCAGCAGAACTGGCCGGGGGCTGCCCCGCGCGGTGTGGCCCTGGAGGAGCTTGCCTGGCACGCGCAGCTAAAGAGCTCCACGGGGATACTCGCCGCCGACTTGGTGGCGGCCTTTATCTCGTGCCGGGTGTTGCCCCTCCAGCCGAGGCCGCACCGGATCTGCGACATGTCAGGCCGGTGCGACCCCTGCCGGTTGTCCACCGTCGACCTGACGTCGGCTCAGGTGGCGAAGCGGGTGAACACCCTCACAACGTTCAAGCTGAAGCCCGCCTCGTGGTCCTTCGGCATGGAGCTGTACGACCGCATAACCGGCCTCCCCTGGTAATTTCTTTGATGAGGCGGTTTCTTTCCGTTTGGTATTCCCCAGCCGGTAGCCGGCTGGAAAACTTACTTTGATGTGCTGATCGTAGCTGCTGGTGCGACATAACATGTCGGACGGCCCGCACCCTTCGATCTTCAAGGCGGGGCGTGAGAAGTCCGACTCCGAAGATTACCAGATGTGAGGCCGGCCGGATGCAGCGGTGGACTCCTTGGGAAGAGCCGACGAGTCGGCGGACCCATGAGGCGGCGCTCCTGGTGGAGGAGGAGGGTCCGACGTAGTTGGGGAACCCAGCAGAGCGGGTGAGTTCCCATTTTCCCCCTCCATCAAGGACTAGATGGATGATGACGATGATGATGATGACTTGATGATTCTGAATGGGCCTCTCCCGCAGCATGCCAGGACCGAAGGAGCGAGGAGCAGCCGGCTCAAGCCCCAGCGGCCGGAGTGGTAGGCCAAGGGAAGAGGCCAGATCAGGGGGAGCCGGCGGCTTTGCCGCCCGACCCGAAGCAGATGAAGGTGGCCGCACGGAAGCCGCCGTCACGTGCCAAGCGGACCTTGCCCCTCGTCATCGCATAAGTTCTTTATTTTGCGTAAGTTTTGCTTCCACCTCGCGAGTCGGTTGATGACCAGATCTTGGGCGCTGAAGTGACCCCGTCGAGCTCCACAAGGAGGAGCTAGAGGGGGAGCTGACGGATGCTGCCAGCCGGTTGGCCCGCGAGCATGCGGCCACCCAGCAGGAAGAGAAGAGGAGGCTCGCAGAGCTACGAGCCACCAAGTCCGGGATTCAAGGAGGGGGCTGGCATTCCGGTACCTCGAGCAGCCGAAGGCGGAGGGGGTCGGTGGATCCTCCGCGGGGATCGAACTCGGCAGCAGAGTCCACCCACATGTCGAGGCCGCCGTCGAGCGAGCCACGAGGGGCGGCTATGGACCCGCTAGCGCCTCCGCCCGTGTAGGAGACGACCTAGGCAAGGAGGGAGATGAAGGAGCTGGCTCCCGAGGCGGCCCGGCCGGTGGTGCCGGAGGTGACCCCGCCTGTGGCCGAGCCGGCCCAGGCCGAGGTGCTCGAGGTCCCGGCGGTGTTAGAGGCGGCGGCGGAGGCGGCGGCCATGGAGGTGGAGGTGCCCTCCTTCGCGACCAACGCGCTGGAGCGGTAGGAGGAGGAGGCGGCAGTGGCACTGGGCGGGGGGCCGGCAAGGAGTGACTCTCGAACCCTTGCCGTCGTCAACCCGCCCACGATAGCTTGAGCCGTGGCGAGCCCGGGCGGTAGCGGTGGCCGGGCCCGGAGGACCCTACAGTCGATGCCGGAGGTCATCCGGGACTGGGAAGCGCGCCGGCCTGCCGCCCCCCAGGCAGGCGGCCCAGTCCCTTCCTTCGTGGACTTGGGAAGTGTCCTGGACTGGTGCCGGCAGGAGCTGGCCCGGTTCGCGGAGGCGGCAGACGCCGCCCTACAATGTGTGGAGGTAAGCCGGCTGTTTTGTCTTAGCATTTTCAATGGGGCGTGTGAGCGCACCCACTTGGTGTAGACCCCGAGATGCGGGCCGGCTGACCGGCCGACAGGCAGCCGGGCCAGATATCTTTTGGGCGTGTCTTGACCTTTGCCTTTGTGTGGCAGGAAGGAACCTCCCTACGATAGAAGCTATTTGTGGAGGCGGTCGCCATCCACGATCATGTGAAATACGGCTTCTACCGCCTGGAGGAGGAGCTGGCTCGCGTGGAAGGTCAGTTGCACTTTGCAGGAGGGGCCCGTAGCCCTCAGGAGTCGGCTAACGCCTGTCGCACCTCACAGGTGACCTGACCGCGCTTCAGGGGGAGAAGACCGGGCTTGTCACCGAGCGGGACCGTCTGGCACGAGACCTCCAGGTGGCCGCGTAGGATACGGACCGGCTGGCCGCACTGCTGGTTGACAGGAAGGCGGCCCGGGACCGGCTCAAGGCCGAGGCGGCGAAGGAGCTGGCGGCCCGGGAGACGACCGTCAAGGAGGCGGTTGACGCCGCCCTGAGGACCACCACCCTCCAAGGCGAGGTGACCCGGCTCCAGAGGATACTCGAGGAGGTCCGTGGTTCCCTCGCCACCTCGGAGGCGGCCATGGCGTCGGAGCGCAAGGCGGCGCTCCACTTAGCCTTTGGGGTGGACGATGCGATCGAAGGTAGGTGCCAGTATTTCTCTTCCCCAGCCGGTTGCTTTTCCCTTTGCCGTTTCTCGTGTTTCAACTTGCCTTTCTTTCCTTCTCTTCTTCTTCCTTCTAGGGTGCTTCCCGGAAACTCATCGCCACGCTGCTCACGCCGTTGACGAGCACCGGGAATACCTTCGAGAGTGCGGTCGCTCCATCGAGGAGCGTGCCGCGTGGGACATGGACGAGATCGGGCTTGCCGTTGAGATGCGGATGACCCAGCTCGAGCGGAGCATGGAGCGACTCAAGACCGCTGGCAAAGAGGTCATCGCCGCGCTATGGCCGGGCCGCGGGGGAGCTCCAACGCACCGCGTGGCTTAGTGGCTGGAACACGCCGTCCCCCGCCTCGAAGCCTGGAAGGCGTTGCCTTCCCGAGCTGGAGCACAGATGGCTCCGTTTCGTCACGTCGTGGTACCGCGGCATGGATCTGGGCCGGCTGGCGACCATGCCGGACGTGCCGGCCGCAGAGCAGGAGGCCTGTGAGCTGGCCCTTGTCTAGCGGGCCAACGAGCTCGCGTCGTATGTCGACGCGGATGAGTTCCTGCCGGCCCTTGGCAAGGATGGCGAGCCGCTGCCCGAGGAGTGCTTCGGCATCCCCCAGGGTCCGACGGATGATGAAGTCACCGACAAGAGCACCGACTCAAGCGGCAAGACGGCCGAGACCGAGGAGCCCACCTCGAAGACCAAGGAGATCGACCCGAAGGCTGCGACCACCTCCGAGGCGAGAACCGAGCCGCCTCATGACGCGCCGGCAGGGGGCACGCCGGCTGGCGACGCGCCGGCAGCCTGAGCCCCTGGGCGTTTTTTATCTTTCTCTTCCCTGCATGTTAAGCTTGAATCCACCCACTGGGGGTGTTTATGTAATGAACTGAATGCAGGCCATGGGCTGCTTTTGCCTTAACATTTATGTCATGAATAGTTTTTCGTGTTTTCCTTGTTACTCATGCCGCCTTGTCCTTATCCTTTTTTGCCCACCTCGACTCTTTTCATTTCTACTCCTTTTCCCCTTTGGTTTTGGCCCCGCTAGCCCGATAGCCGAGAACCGGTCTTTAGTTGGGTCGGGGCGTCTGCCTCAAGGGAGACGGTTCGAAACTTAGGAATCACGAGGGTTTTTGGGATAAGTAGAGTGGTAGAGGCACGGAGATGGTCCGTCTAGGCCTAGAAGGGATCTCCTTTTGTTTCGACCTTTTGTGTGAGCCAAATCTTGCTGCCCCGAGGCCCCGTCAGCCGGACATCCGGGAGTCGGTTATGTAGCTGGTAAGGGTGGGGGGGGTTTGGCCGGCTCACATTACTTAGCGATTTTGCGGAGAGGCGTTCTAGGTCTAGTCGGCTAGCCCCCGGGCCCGGGTGCCGGGTCGGGGAGCCGGTGAGTGAGGAACATTTTTGAGGGAAACGAAAACGGGGCGCTCCCCAATAGCCGGCTTGGAGCGCCCATCGCATTCATAAGCCCAAAAGGGTGGGGATACATACATACACTGGTTCCATCAGCGGTAAAACGGGCATAGAAGGGTCGCGTTCCATTGGCGCACCGTCTCCTCTCTAGAGACATCTCTTTTGCGCTTCTGTGGCTTTTGGGTATCTATTAGATAGTATGCATTATCGTGTAGTGCCTTGCTGATGATGAATGGGCCCTCCCATGGGGAGGACAGCTTGTGTTGTCTGGCTATTCATTGGATCCGCCTGAGGAACAGGTCCAGGTCCTCCTTGCGGAATGAGAGTGGCCGAATCCGCTTGTTGTGGTAGAGCCGGAGCTTCTGTTGGTAGATCGCTGTCCGATTGAAGGCCAGTTCGCGAGCTTCCTCGAGTAGCTCGACGCAATCTTATCTTGCCTCCTTTGCATCCTTCTCCGTGTATAGGGTGACCCGAGGCGAATTGAACTCGATGTCGGTGGGGATGATTGCCTCGGACGCATACACAAGAAAGAAGGGAGTGTAGCCGATTGAACGGTTCGGGGTGGTCATGAGACTCCAATGGACGACCGGAAGGTCATCGTTCCAGCAGTCGACCGACCTTACCAGCGGCGTCACGAGCCGGGGCTTGATGCCGGACAGGATGAGGCCGTTCGCCCTCTCGACTTGGCCGTTTGACTGTGGATGAGCAAGAGAGGCCAGGTCGAGCCAGATTCCTTGCTTGGAGCAGAAGCGCGCAAGCGCACCCTTGGCGAAGTTCGTGCCATTGTTGGTGATGATGTTGTGGGGAACATCGTAGCGCACCGTGATGTCGTCGATGAACTGGACGCCCATGGGGTCGTCCAGCTTCTTGATTGGCCGCGCCTCGATCCACTTGGTGAATTTATCGACAGCCACCAGCATGTTCATGCTGCCTCGAGCGGTCTTGAATGGGACCACCATGTCCATCCCCCAAACGGCAAAAGGCCACGAGAGGGGGATGATATGGAGGGCCGTTGCCGGCAAGTGGCTTCGCATGCTGAAGCGTTGGCAGCCCTCGCACTCGTCGACCAACTTCTTGGCCGCCTCGAGAGCCGTCGGCTAGAAGAAGCCGTGGTAGAAAGCCTTGGCCACCAGGGTCCGCGAGGCGGCATGGTGCCTGCACTCTCCCTGATGAATGTCGAGGAGGATCTCCAGACCCTTTTCCGGCTCGACGCATCGCTGGAAGACGCCGGTGGTGCTGTGGTGGATGAGCTTGTTGTGGATGATGTCGTAGGCCGTGGCCCGGCGCTGGATTTTCCTTGCCAAAGCCTTATCCGGAGGCAGCTCGCCCTGTAGGACAAAAGCTAGGATGGGTTGGGCCCAGGAGGGGGCCGAGACGGCGTCTGGTTCGGGAGCCCCCGGGACTGGTTGGTCAGCCCACAAGACCGGCTCGCCAGCCTCCGGGACCGGCTCGGGAATCCCCAAGACTGGTTGGTCAGCCCTTGGGTCCAGTTCGCCAGCCCCTAGGGCCGGCTGGTCGATGATCATCATGGCGGCCGCGCTGCTGGGGCCGGCTACCCCGGATGTCGCCGACTTGATCGGAGCCGGTTGGGCGGCCGACTGTTCTGGAGGCGGTGGTGAAGGTGCCGGAGAGGCGGCTGGGGCCGTCGATGGGCCGGCAACGTTCGCCGGCACGAAGACTGACTCCGATTCTGGGGAGGGTTTGATCGACGGCTTGAGCAGCCGTTCGAGGGAGACACCGGCTGGGATGGCCTGTCGAGTGGAGCCGATCTTTGCCAGCGCATCCGCGGCCTCGTTTTCCGCTCCTAGGACATGATGAAACTCACAACCCTCAAAACAGCTGATGAGGTGTTGTACGAGGAAGCGGTATCTAGCCATGTTGGCATCCCTGGCGTCCCATTCGCCAGAGACTTGCTGCAACACGAGGTCGTAGTCGCCGAAGCGGAGAATGCGCCTGATGCCGATCTCCCTAGCGAGCCGGAGGCCATGGATGATAGCCTCGTACTCAACCACTTTTTTGGAGGTGGCGAAGTGGATCTGGAGGGCGTATTTGAGATGATCACCTTTCGGGGAGGAGAGGACTACGCCGGCACCCAGGCCGGTCCTCATCATTGAGCCGTCGAAATGCATGCGCCAATGCGTGGAGTCTGGGGGAGGCGGGACAAATTCCGTCTCCGCCGAGTCGACGAGGAAGTCCGCCAATGCCTGCGACTTGATGGAGGTTCTTGGCTTGTACTGGATCTCATCATCAGCGAGGGCGATGACCCATTTGGCGATCCGGTCGGTGGAGTTCCGAGCGCTCATGATCTCGCTGAGCGGGGCCATGCTCACCACGGTAGTGGTATGCTCCTAGAAGTACTGCTTGACCTTCTTGGTGGCGAAGTATATGCCATAACACATCTTTTGGTAGTGGGGATAGTTCTTCTTGGACGCGGAGAGGACCTCGCTGAGGTAGTAGACGGGTCGCCGGACCGGTAGGGACTTGCCCTCCTCCGGCCGCTCGACCACCAGGACGACGCTGATGACGCGTGTGGTCGCCGTGATGTAGGCGAGCAGTGGTTCCTTCTCAGCCAGCATGGCCAGGATGGGCGCGTGGGTGAGAGCCTTCTTGAGACCGCAGAAGTCCTCATCCGCCTCGTCTGGCCAGTCGAAGATGCCCGACATCTTTGTTCGACCCAGCTCGATTAGAGCCATTTTGCGAAGGAGCCCATGGAGGGGCAGGGCCTTCTCCCCCAGTCGGCTGATGAACCGGCTGAGCGAGGCGAGGCAGCCGGTGAACTTCTGGACGTCATGGAGCCGGGTCGGCTTTGGGATGCGCTCGATCGCCCTGATCATCTCGGGGTTAGCTTTGATGCTACGGGTGGACACGAAGAAATCCAAGAGCTGGCCGGCGGCAACGCCGAAAACACACTTTTCCGGGTTGAGCTTGATCTTGTACTCACGCAAGTTCGCGAAGGTCTCCTGAAGGTCATCGAGGAGGCTGAAATGCTTCTTGGTCTTGACAACAATGTCGTCAACGTAGACGTGAACATTCCTACCTATCTGAGGCAGGAGGCACTTCTGTATGCATCGTTGGAAGGTGGCACCTATGTTCTTTAGGCCGAAGGACATGGTGATGTAGTAGTAGGCCCCGAAGGGCGTGATGAAGGAGGTCTTGAGCCGGTCTTCCAGGTCTAGCTTGATCTAGTGGTAGCCGGAGTAGGCGTCCAGGAAAGACAGCAGGTCGCAACCGGCCGTGGAATCGATGACTTGATCGATCCACAGCAAAGCGAACGGGTCTTTGGGGCATGCCTGGTTTAGGATAGTGTAGTTGACGCACATGTGCCAGGTCTTGTTCTTCTTCAGCACCAAGACTGGGTTGGCCAGCCAATCCGGGTGGAACACTTCCATGATGAACCCGGCTACAAGCAGCCGGGCGATGTCTTCACCTATAGTATGCCGCTTCTCCTCGGAGAAACGGCACAGGAGTTGCTTGACCGGTTTGACGTCCGACCAGACGTGGAGTTTATGCTTGGCGAACTTCCTCGGAACACCCCGTATGTCCTTGGGGGACCATGCAAAGATGTCCCGATTCTCACGAAGGAAGTTGACGAGCTCGCCTTCCTATTTGCTATTGAGGCGGGAGCCGATGGTGAAGCACTGAGCCGGGTTCGCCGGGATTTACTTGGTGTCTTTGGACGGCTGGAAGGAGGCCTCGCCGACGGATTGCGAGGGAGGAGCCAGTACGGCCGGCTGGCTAGCAGCAAGGGCCATGAGCCGGTCGAGCTGCCGTGTCACAACCCTAGCAAGTGTCTTAGGCTAGCAATGTGTTTGCATCATCATCATCATCATTGCATCAATATGAAATGGGGAGAAAGAAAAGAAACCCCAAGCATTTCATGAAGTAAAGAAATTCCAGATAAATGAAATTTCAACAAATCCAAAATGCCCATCAAAAATGTTCCCTATGTCTGATAATTGAGGACATGGATATACGAGGGACCATTTTAATTATTTGAATATTTTAAATAATTTAAATGACAAAATAAAATCATTATCATTAATTCTGATTTCAAAATCCCTGAAACTTTTTGAATAGGTTTGAAATATTCAAACTCTATTTTAGAAATATTTTGGGGATAATTTGAAAGTCATTTGAATCAGGAAATAAAATAAACAAAGGTCAGAAATATAGAAAACCAGAAGAAAGGAAAAGAGAAAGAGAGAGAGGGAGCTTACCTGGTGGCCCATCTGGCCCAGGGGGTCTTCTTCCTCCAGGCGTCCAGCAGGCGCGGCGTGTGTCCGCCGTGCGCACACGCCGGTGGTGCCACGCCACCTGCCTGCTTGGCCCCTCCCTCACCAGCGCGATGCCGGGGATAAGCACCGAGCCGCCTCCCTGCCGCTCTCTCCCTCCGCTCCTCGCTCTCTCCTCCTTCCTCTCTGCTTCCGCCATGGCCGAGAGCTTCCAGAGCTCGTCGCCGTCGTTCTAGCCAACCCCCGCGCCGTCTGAGCCAGCCAAAAGAACCGTGCGGACCCCCTCCTCCTCCCAGACCTAGTTGCCCATCGCCAGAAGGTCCCAACCGCCGTCGTGTCCTCTTCTTCCTCCTCGAGTCGTCGGAGATGAATCGGAGCTTGCCGCCGTTCCAGGTCTTCCCCGAGCCAGCCGTCGACGCCTCTGCGTTCGCTGTGAGCCCCTGAGTGTTTCCCCCCTCTTTCCCCCTTCTATCTCGCGCCCTAGCCCAGGATTCCATCGAGGCCCGAAATGCGCCGCCGCCTGAGCTCGTTGCCGGCTACGTTCCGGTGACCGGTTGGTCCTTCCAAGGCCACCGTTGTGTTTGCGGAGTCGCGTAGATGCCTTTGGTGCTAGGTAGGAGCTGTGTCGTGCCCTGTGTCGTGTTCGTGTCCGAGCCCGAGCTCCGGCCACCGCCACGAGGTCATTTCTGGCGAGCTCCGGCGACCCCGTGACCTACCATGGCCTCAGATGGATGCAGTCGTGCAAGGGCTACACATCGGTGGTTTCAGCGTGCCAAATGACCACCTATAGGAGAAACCCGACGGCCGCCGCCGTCCCTGATGGTCACCGGGGTCGAGCCGCCTGCCAACTCTGGCGAGTTTGACCTCAGGTGGGCCCTGGCTTGACTCTGTGAGTCAATGATAGGTGGGGCCCCGGCCCTGATTAGTTTAGGTTAATCTGTAATTAGTTTAATCATTAATTAAGTTAATGTGTCACCGACATGTGGGCCCAATTAGTAAATTAAAACAGAATTAGTTTTAATCAGTTAGTTGAGTTAACCAGTCACTGACATGTGGACCCCACATGTCAGGTTGACTCTGGGCCGGGTCAGCTGACCAGCTGATGTCATCATGACATCATGCTGATGTCATAATTCAATTTCTTATTTAAAAATAATTCCAGAAAATATTTAAAACTTTGAAAAATCATATAAATTAATCTGTAAGTCGGATGAAAATAATTTATATATGAAAATTTATCAGAAAAATCCAATGAATCCAATGGTGCTATTCTCATGCATGTTAGAGCAATCTAAATAGGTGAACATGGACATTCTAACATTAGGTCAATATATGGAATTTAAAATGAGAACAACTTTGAACCTATATTCAAATTCATTTCAAATTGACATGATCACTAGTTACATTAGCTCACCCATGCATACTACTATGCCATGATCTTGCATCATATTGTTGCATCTGCTTGTATTGAATGTTTTTTTTCATCTATGTTGCGGTAGGCCCTAATCCGGAAGATACCACTCTGTACCCCGACGAAGGAGAGAACTCCTCCGCAACCCAGCAAGGCAAGCAACCCCATTGATCATTTCGATGACATCCCGTTCTCTCGCTCCTGCTCTTATTTATTGCATTAGGACAAACGATCATGTGTCAGTCATACACGGTAGATGATTCTAATCTTATGCATGACCTGAGCTTGTCACAGTAAATAGCTAAACCTTGCAACCTAGCATACATGGTAGATGCTTGTGCCATCATGTGCTTAGCTTACCTTGCATGGTATGCTTGCTATGCTTAGAGTTGTGTCAGGCCGGATTCATCTGGGTGATGAACTGAGTGAAACAGTGTTGTTCGATGTACTGAGAATATAATGAATACGATTTGGTAAAGGTGGCGATGAGAGGCTATGTAGGAGTACATAGTGGTTTGTCTCATTGGAACCGTTCTTAGGAACTGGGTTCCGTGTTTGTGATCCAAGATGAGATACTACAACACATTGGGTTCCGGTAACTCGACCCCTCTCGACTTATCAGTCGCTTAGTCTTTGGTGCAGGTATTGCAAGTAGTTTCTGATGTTTATAGCATGCTGGAGGCCGTGCGTAGCGCTGACCCTCGGGGTGGGTTACGACGCGGTAGGGAGTGGCACGGTATACCAAGGGTCACCCAAATGGTGGGCTTGGGAACCCTGCGCACATCGTTTGGGACCGTAGCGGAAACTTCGGCCGGACTTCCGTGCGGGTCAGTCTCAAAAGTAGCCTGGACTGGAGGTCTTATGCGATTGACGGTCGTGGCCAACTTCCTCGCTGGGCATCCGCTTGAAGGTTGCCGAGGTGCATGGTTTATGGCACATAGCGATAAGTGGCCAGCGTGTGTGAAGAAGTACACCCCTGCAGGGTATGAAACTATTCGAATAGCCGCGTCCTCGGATATGGACTACTTGGAGAACTTATGTTGTTCATAGATAATCAAATGGATACTTCTAAAAATCTCAAGACAAGTGTGAGTACCGTGAATGGCACTCTTCCGGAAGGGGAAGGTGAATCCATGATAGTGTATTGTGATGGAGGTAGTGGACTCGTGTGCGATAACCAAAATTGTAACAAGGAGTTAAAATTGAGTAGTGTAGGTTAGCTATGAGTCAAAGCTGGCATTCTGCATAAACTCCACCACCCCCTTGTTGATACATGGCCATAAATAGACTAGCTCTGTTTTAAAGACTTGCTGAGTACGATTGTACTCATCTTGCTTAATTAATGTTGCAGAAGAGAACCAGGACCCATCAGGTGGGTTCTATCTAGACGTTGACGATGCTGAATAGCTGGTGTCCTAGCTATGATCTTGCCCGTGTGGTGGGCTGTAGATAGTCAGGTCGTGTGCCTCTTTCTACATTTTGCCGTCTGTACTCAGACAGCTTAAGTTTCCCATGGCTTGTATGACTATGTTTGTATGACTTGAGTGCTGGGTCATGTGACCCCTATTTGTAAGAACATATTAAGCAAGGCTCGTCTGAGTCTCTTAAATAAAAGTCATGTTGTTGTATGGTCATGTTGTGATGCCATAGTTGTATCTATGCATATCGGGCATGTCGTGTGTACGTGTCGTGCAACGGTATGTATGGGATCTGACACCTAGTCGTGTGCCTTTAGTAGTACTCTTTACGGGAAACTGCCTCTTTGTGCTTCCACCGAGCCATGGTAGCTTGCTACTGCTCCGGACACATTGATTGACCGGCATGTATACTTCTTTGTTTTTGTGTCTGTCCCTTCGGGGAAATGTCTCGCAGTGTAATGGAGTCCCCGTAGCCTGCTACGACTCGTCTACGTGCAGTGATGACATTCGTGTCTCGCGACGTAATGGAGTCCTTGTAGCTTGCTATGACTCGTCTACACACGCTTGAGACCGACACCTGCATTGCTGGGTTATGTATGCCTGTTTCCGTACGGATGTGCCACTTGGGTTCTATGACTAGTCATGTCGGCCCGAGTTCTTTGTTGTGTGATTGCCAGCTACATGTTCACATACGTGAGCCAAAAGACGCAAACGGTCCCGGCCAAGGTAAGGTGGCAGCTGTGGAGTACCGTGCGTGAGGCCGCAAAGTGATGTGGCTTGTTACAGTATGGAATCATATGACTTAGGATCGGGGTCCCGACAGTGTTGGTATCAGAGCCTAACTGACTGTGGGACTACCAAGCCAAACCGGTCGAAGTTGAGTCTAGAAACACCATAGATAAGTAGGGGAATTGATTGTGGAAGGGAACGTAAGGCTCTTTTTACTCCTCTTCCCAAGTTATTCTATGCTGGGTCATTCTCATCTTTTCTACGGGTATAGTAACTAGGATTCTCATCTATTGCTTAGGATGACGAGTTACTAGCCGTGGACTAATAGCTAGCTTGCTTGTACGTGAGTGCAGTTACTCAAGTGTTATTGGTGTGACAAACAGATGGAGAAGAGATTTGAGTCTAGATAGTCGAGTGGTCATGCCTTTCCAATCTCTTTTCAATTGTCTCAAAAAAATTCTAGAGCAATTACAGCCGTTATGCTGTCCAATTTCTGCTAGGATCTCTAATGTCTTTGCATCATTCTCTGTTTCAGATGCCCTCTCGTCCTTCCCGTCAGGTGGTCCGTCTGACCAGGTGCATCGATGTGCCGGGTCACATGGCCATGTTGGTTAGAGTGATGATGGAGGCTGGATATCGCTGGTACCCAGAGTACACAGTGGAGGAGCAGTATCGAGATTTCAACCAGAGTCAGTATTTGTGTACCGTTAGGATATATCCTCCATATCCTGGAGCTGCAGAGCCGCTTCACCGGACTCATGGATTGGGAGTTACCATAGATATGGCAGTTCAGGAAGCCGCCTACACCATGCTGACTATTATGAGGTTTCACCATGGTCTGCTACAAAACACGGAGTTCTGCTATGTTCCTACTTCCATGGGAGGAGAGGATGGATATCTCAGTGCAGCCTACTTTGATCATTCTCATGAGGACCCTAGGCTGCAGGTGACTGCTCAGATGTTGGAGAATAGGGATCGTGATGCACGTGCCCTTCGCATGGAGCTATATGCTACCCGTGCACGCCTTTGGACATCCTTGACGCAGTTGGCACCTGTCGTGCAGACGGGTTATGGAGACTTGGAGATGCTGACCCCATCGAGGACTCATTTGCCAGCACACGTAGACTGGCCTGATGTTGGAGGCATCACCCCTCTTCGAGGACCGCTGTTGCCACCGACAAGGGGACCAAGGCCACACCCGTGTCCTTATGGGTTCCAGGGATCCCAGGCTAGAGTGTTTCCAGATCCTCAGGTTCAGCTCCCAGGTCACGGGGGTAACCTGTACGAGGCATTCTACGGTGATGTTTGAGTGCGTGGATGTTAGACCTAGTATGGTAGTAGTTGTATCGCCACAGTCCTACGTGTCTTGTGGGATATGATTAAGGTCGAGAGTTGAGTTCCGGAGGTGTAGATAGATAATGTATAGGAAGATTGTAATGCCTCCGATGAGTGGTGTCATCTCTCCGTAGTTGTTTTCAGCTTGGGTTTGTACTAAACTAAGTCATGGTGTGTATGAAACCTAATGTTCATATGGTAGTTGTTTTACCATATTGATTGGTGTTTATCCTGCATGCCATGTTGATCAGTGCATTCCTTAACTCATGTCTTAGAGTTGTTGTTCTCTATGTCTAAGCTCTGGATTGTTTTCCTCAGGATGGTGTCAACTAGGAACAACCCCGTGCCTGCTCCCGAGCAGGGCGAGAGTAGCCAGCCAAGGCAAGAAGAGCTGCCACATGCACCATCTCTGGCGGAGGTGATGCTAGAAGCTGAATGGAATAAGAGGGAGACCAACAGGCTGTTAGAGAGAATTGAACAGAACACAGCTCGTGCTCCCTGCAATGATCACCATGATGGAGTGTCACTTGGTGACTTTATCAAGCTGTGTCCGCCTAAGTACCATCATTCGATCGAACCCCTCGATGCGGATGATTGGCTGACTAGCATGTCACGTAAGATCCGAGCTGCAAATGTTCCAGAGTGTCGGGACCCCGATCCTAAGTCATATGATTCCATACTGTAACAAGCCACATCACTTTGCGGCCTCACGCACGGTACTCCACGGCTGCAGCCTTACCTTGGCCGGGACCGTTTGCGTCTTTTGGCTCACGTATGTGAACATGTCGCTGGCAATCACACAACAAAGAACCCGGGCCGACATAACTAGTCATAGAACCCAAGTGGCACATCCGTACGGAAACAGGCATACATAACCCAGCAATGCAGGTGTCGGTCTCAAGCGTGTGTAGACGAGTCGTAGCAAGTTACAAGGACTCCATTACATTGCGAGACACGAATGTCATCGCTGCACGTAGATGAGTCGTAACAGGCTACAGGGACTCCATTACACTGTGAGACATTTCCCCAAAGGGACAGACACAGCAGCAAAGAAGGATACATGCCGGTCAATCAATGTGTCCGGAGCAGTAGCAAGCTACCAAGGCTCGGTGGAAGCACAAAAAGACAGTTTCCCGTAAGGAGTACTGCTAAAGGCACACAACTAGGTGTCGGATCCCATACATACCGTTGCACGCCGCACGTACGCACGACATGCCCGTTATGCATAGATACAACTATGGCATCACAACATAACCATACAACAACATGACTTTTATTTAAAAGGCTCAGAAGAGCCTTGCATAATATGTTCTTACAGATAGGGTCACATGACCCGGCACTCAAGTTATACAAACAAGTTCATACAAGCCAGCGGAAACTTAGAACTATCCGAGTACGGACAGTGAAATGAAAAGAGGGCACATGGCCTGACTATCTACAGCACGCCACACGGCACAGGGTCGTAGCTGGGACACCAGCTATTCGGCATCGTCAACGTCTAGATAGAACCCACCTGATGGGTCCTGGTTTTCCTCTGCAACATTAATTAAGCAAGGATGAGTACAATTGTACTCAGCAAGTCTTTAAAACAGACCTAGTCTAGTTATGCTCATGTATCAACAAAGGGGTGGAGGAGTTTATGCAGAAAGCCAGCTTTGACTCATGGCTAACCTACACTACTCAGTTTTACACTCTTTGTTACAATTTTACTTATCGCACACGAGTCCACTAACTCCATCTCAATACCCCACCATGGACTCACCTTCCCCTCCCGGAAGAGTGCCATCCACGGTACTCACACTTATCTTGAGTTTTTTAGAAGTATCCATTTGATTATCTATGAACAGCATAAGTTCTCCAAGTAGTCCATATCCGCGGACGCGGCTATTCGAATAGTTTCATAACCCTGCAGGGGTGTACTTCTTCACACACGCTCTCGCCACTTATCGTTGTGTGCCATAAACCATGCACCTCGGCAACCTTCAAGCGGATGCCCAGCGAGGGAGTCGGCCACGACCGTCAATCACATAAGACCTCTAGTCCAGGCTACCGCCTATTTGAGACTGACCCGCATGGAAGTCCGGCCGAAGTTTCCACTACGGTCCCAAACGATGTGCGCAGGGTTCCCAAGCCCACCATTCGGGTGACCCTTGGTACACCGTGCCACTGCCTACCGTGTCGTAACCCACCCCGAGGGTCAGCGCTACGCACGGCCTCCAGCAAGCTATAAACACCAGAAACCACTTGCAATACCTGGACCAAAGACTAAGCGACTGATAAGTCGAGCGGGGTCATATTTCAGGGCCCAGCATGTGGTAGTATCTCGTCTTGGATCTCAAACACGGAACCCAGTTCCTAAGAACGGTCTCGATGAGACAACCCACTATGTACTCCTACATAGCCTCTCATCGCCACCTTTTACCAAAACGGATTCATTATGAGCTCAACACATCGGAACATCACAGTTTCACTCTAACTCATCACCCAGATGAATCAGACCTGACACAACTCTAAGCATAGCAGCATGGCATGAAGATAAGCTAAGCACATCACGGCACAAGCATCTACCAGGTATGCTAGGTTGCAAGGTGTAGCTATTTACTGTGACAAGATCAGGTCATGCATAAGAATAGGATCATCTACCGGGTATGACTGACATGTGATCGTTTGTCCTAATGCAATAATGAGAGCAGGAGCGAGAGAATGGGATGTTATCGGGATGATCAATGGGGTTGCTTGCCTTGCTGAGTTGCGGAAGAGTTCTCTTCTTCGTCGGGGTACGGAGGGGTATCTTCAGGATTAGGGCCTACCGCAATGCAGATAAGAACAATCAATACAAGCAAATGCGACAATATGATGCATGATCATGGCATAGTGGTATACATGGGTGAGCTAATGTGAATGGTGATCATGTCTATTTAATTCAGATTTGAATATAGGTTCCAAGTTGTCCTCATTTCAAATTGCATATAATGACCTAATGCTAAAATGTCCAAGTTCACCTATTTGGGTTGCTCTATCATGCATGAGAGTAGCACCATTGGATTCATTGGATTTTTCTGATAAATTTTTATATATAAATTATTTTCATCTGACTTACAGATTAATTTATATGATTTTTCAAAGTTTTAAACATTTTCTGGAATTATTTTAATCTGAAAATAGATTTACTGCGTCAGCCATGCGTCAGCATGACATCAGCCTGGTCAACTGACCGTTCTGAGTCAAAATGACACACGGGACCCACATGTCATAGACACAGGGGCTAATCCCGCGCTGACTGGGCGTTGACCCCGCTACGGGGCCCACTATCAGTGGCTGGAGGGGGATTAACTAGCGCGGGGGTTAGCCTAATCACTAGGCCACGTCAGCGGCGCCAGAGACTCGCCGGCGACGACCAAAACGATGGCGGCAACTCGCCGGAATCGCGTAGACACGGCGGCAGAGCGTGCGGAGACCACCTGGAGGTAGCCCGCACACGTCCGCGTCCATCTAGGGGGTCAGGAGGGGCTGGGGTGGCCGGAGTTGACGGCCACGTCCATTTTGGCGGCGGCCGGAGCTCGGCACGACGGGGAAAATGGCAGCCAGGGCACGGGGAGGAAATCTGGAGGCAGCTACGGGCTCCTGGGGACGCACTGAGCACGGGCACATGCTCGGGTGTGGGCTGCGGCTGCTTAGGTCACGGGTGCGCCATGGCCGGTGGCGAGGTCCTCTCGGGCGTCGACAGCTAGCAGGGCTAGAGAAGGGGAGGAGCGGCGGGGAGAGGGGGAGATGAACCGGAAGCTCACCCCGGTGCATCTAGCGGCGACGAGAGGGTCGGGGAGGCGTCACGGGCGGCGAATTGACGTCCGGCGACGGCGGCCTTCGGTAGGGGGATCGGGAGAGAGAGATAGAGGAGAGAGCGAGGGAGAGAATGGGTGAGGCCAGCTCGATCTGGACGTCTCCTACGAGGTCATCCTCGAGGCCTCGCTGGCCGGAGAGAGACGGGCAGGCAGGGAGGAGGTGGAGGCCTCCCAGCGCGCGCGTCACTTCGCCTCTGCCTACTGGCAGAGGTTGAAGATGACCGCTTGCCCTGGTGGGCTGGGCCATCTCCTACCTGGGCCAGGTAAGCCTCTTCCCTTTTTTTATTTTTATTTCAGTTTCCTGTTTTCTAATATTCGTTTTATTTCCTATGCAGGTTCAAATGACTTTTCAAAATGATCCCAATATTTCCTAAAACAAAGTTTAGATATTTCAAACTTGTACTAAAAGTTTCAAGTCATTTTGAAAACAGGAATAATGGTAATGATTTATTTATCTTTTTCAGAGGTGTTAAACATTATTTTTAAATTGTTTCTGTGGTTCAAATAATTTAAATGATCCCTGTTATATAATTGTCCAATTTAATTAGACTTAGGGAACATTTTTGAAGGGCATTTTGGATTTGTTGAAATTTCATTTATCTAGAAATCCTCTAATTCATTAAGTGGGTGGGGTTTTCTTCTTCTCCCCATTTCATATTGATGCATAGATGATGATGATGATGCAAACACATTACTAGCCTATGACTCTTACTAGGGTTGTGAAAACTCACCCCCACTCAAAAGAATCTCGTCCCGAGATTTGAAGTCATCCGAAGAGCGCGGGGTACTCTAGTCGGAGACGATCTTCTCTTTCCCATGTCGCCTCTTTGTCCGAATGATGTGACCACTGAACTTTAAGAAACTTGATGTTCCAGCGTCGAGTGGTACGTTCAGCTTGATCAAGAATACGAACAGGGTATTCCCGATATGAAAGGTTATCTTGGAGATCAAGCGTTTCGTGGTCCACTTCTCGGACAGGGTCCGAAAAGCAACGCCTGAGTTGAGAGACGTGGAAGACATCATGAACTTTGGAAAGATGCGGTGGAAGTTCCAATTGGTAGGCAACCTCTCCTCGTTTAGCAAGAATGCGAAAAGGTCCAATGTAACAAGGAGCCAACTTGCCTTTGATACCAAATCGATGGGTACCCTTCAGAGGTGTAACCCCAAGGTAAGCCTTCTCGTCAATTTCGTAAGTCACAGACTTATGATGACGATCATATTGACTCTTTTGACAGGATTGGGCTGTTTTCAACTTTTCACGAATAATGCGAACTTGCTCCTCTGCATCCTAGATCATATCCGGACCAAAGAGTTGCCTCTCTCCAGCTTCTGACCAATTAAGAGGTGTTCGGCATTTTCGTCCATAGAGAACTTCAAAAGGGGCTTTGCCCAAGCTTGATTGATAGCTGTTGTTATAGGCGAATTCAGCAAATGGAAGGCAGTTCTCCCAATTCATACCGAAAGATATAACACAAGCTCGAAGCATATCTTCAAGAATTTGATTGACTCGCTCAACTTGACCACTTGATTGAGGATGGAAAGCGGTACTAAAAGATAGATGAGTCCCCATGGCAGTTTGAAAACTTTCCCAAAATTGAGAGGTAAAGATACTTCCACGGTCTGAGTTCATCTCGAAGGGAACACCATGAAGAGAAACTATTCGAGAAACATATAACTCCGCTAGCTGACTAGCAGTAATGCTTTCCCGAACAGGAAGAAAATGAGCCACTTTGGAAAGGCGGTCAATGACTACGAATATAGCATTGTTCCCTCTCTTGGTCCTGGGAAAACCGGTGATGAAATCCATACCGACCTTATCCCATTTCCATTCAGGAATAGCTAAGGGTAGAAGGATGCCAGCAGGCCTTTGATGCTCTGCCTTCACACGACGACAAACGTCGCAGTTAGCAACATACTGAGCAATTTCTCTCTTCATCCTAGTCCACCAGAACCTCTGCGTAGGTCCTGATACATTTTGGTACTACCCGGATGAATTGTGAGAGGAGAATCATGAGCCTCCTTAAGAATCAGCTGCCTGAGATGTTGGCTTTTAGGAACCACTAAACGGCCCTGAAAGAGCACTACACCTTGATCATCTGTAGAGAAGTCCTTAGCGAGACCGCTAACAAGGTTCTCCTTGATCCGGGAAATTCCCTTATCACGCTTTTGGCCAGCTATGATTTGATCCTTAAGAGTAGGTTTCGCCACCAAGTTGGATAGGAATCCTTGAGGAACAATGTGGAGATTCAACTTCTGAAATTCCTCATGAAGAAGTGGTTGACCTTGTTGTAACATCAAGTTGTTACAATAGGACTTACGACTCAGTGCAGCAGCCATGACATTGGCTTTTCCCGGGGTGTAAGTTATCCCTAAGTCGTAGTCCGAGATCAACTCTACCCACCGTCTTTGCCTGAGATTCAAATCCGGCTGGGTGAAGATATATTTTAGACTTTAGTGATCAGTGTATATCTCGCAACGATTACCCAGAAGATAATGTCGCCATGTTTTCAGTGCATGGACTACAGCTGCAAGCTCAAGATCATATGTGGGATAATTATCCTCATGTGGACGCAACTGTCGAGATGCGTAAGCAATCACATGACGATCTTGCATGAGAATGCAACCTAATCCTTGTCGTGAGGCGTCGCAATAGATAATAAAGTCCTTAGATAAATCTGGTGGCACCAGAACGGGAGCAGAGGTCAGTCGTCTTTTCAACTCCTGAAAACTATGCTCGCATTGTGGAGTCCACTCGAACCTTTTATCTTTCTTGAGAAGTTCAGTTAGAGGTTTTGCAACCTTGGAGAAATTCTCAACAAAGCGGCGACAATAGCTCGCTAAGCCAAGGAAACTCCTTACTTGCTTAACTGATTCAGGTTGAGTCCAATCAAGGACGGCCTGAACTCTCTCAGGATTGACAGCAATACCTTTGCCAGAGATTACGTGACCCAGATAAGTCACTTCCGGCAACCAGAATTCACACTTGGAGAATTTGGCATATAGACGATGCTCTCGAAGATTCATCAATACCAACCTTAGATGCTCGGCATGTTCTTGTTCGTTCTTCGAGTAAATGAGTATGTCATCAAGATAAACCACGACGAATTTATCCAAATACTCCATGAAGATCGAATTCATCAGTCGAGAGAAGGTGGCTGGGGCATTAGTTAATCCGAAGGACATAACGGTGTACTCGTATTGGCCATAACGAGTGATAAAAGCCGTTTTTGGAATGTCCCCGTTTCTAATTCTGATTTGATGGTATCCCAACCTCAAATCCATTTTGGAAAAGACAGAGGATCCAGCGAGCTGATCATACAAATCGTTGATCCTGGGGAGCGGATACTTGTTCTTGATAGTGACCAAGTTCACTGGTCGGTAATCCACAACCATCCGTTCCGAGCCATCCTTCTTCTTAACAAAAAGGACGGGGCAAGCCCAAGGAGAAGAACTAGGACGAATGAACCCTTTCTTCAAAGCTTCATCGAGTTGGGTTTTTAGCTCGGCTAGTTCTAAGGGTGCCATCTTATAGGGTCTTCTGGCTATTGGAACTGTCCGTGGAATAAGTTCTATTACAAACTCGACATCTCTGACAGGTGGAATACCTGGCAGTTCTTCTGGAAAGACATCCGGAAAATCACGGACTACCGAAATATCTTCTAGCTCAGGGAGAGGGCTAGCATTTAGAGAATAGGGTTGGCGCTTGGTTGTTCGAGTAGAGACATTAACTATCTCTCCCGAGGGATGTGTAAGTTGAACATTCCTAAAATGAGTATCAATCTTGGCATAGTGGGTTTTCATCCAATCCATACCTAGAATGATATTGATGTCCGAAGACTTAAGAGCTATCAAGGATGCTAGGAATACTAGTCTATCCACCAGAATTTCATTGTCATGGCTCACTCTAGAAGTTTGCCATTTGATCCAGGAGTCTGAACTACTAAAGGTGTGGGCATGTCACAGAAAGACATGTTATACAACTGTGCATAACTTTCTGAGATGAATGAATGAGATGCCCCAGTATCAAATAGAACAGATGCTGGATGGCTATTAACAAGAAGCGTACCTAGAATGACATCAGGGTCTTCAAGAGCTTCTTCAGTAGACACATAATTAACTCGCCCACGGGCAGGAGTTGGCTTCACATAGAAGGCTTTCCCTGGTTTTCCGCGTCCAGCGGGCTTGGCATTGTTCTGGGGACATTCACGAGAATAATGTCCCGGTTCTCCACACTTACAGCATACCACTGTAGCACGAGGGGCAACATTTTCTTGCGGTCCTCCAAATGGTCTGGGTGGAGGGTTGGACTGAACTGGACGAGGTGCCTGGAAGGATGGCCTCGCAGTGTACCTTGCCGGCATAGCTGCATTGGGTACCCATATTCGGCGCTTGTTGGGTCCTGAACCCGATGCAGGGTTGAAGTCACGGTTATGCCTCCTTGTGGCCTCATAGTCAGTCTGTCCGGACTCAGCATTGATCGCTTTATTGACGAGAGCTTGAAAGGTGGCGCACTCATGCAGGCGAAGATCTCGACGAAGCTCAGCATTTAGTCCCTTGCGGAACCTAGCCTGCTTCTTGGCATCGGTTGAGACCTCCTCTGGAGCATAGCGAGCAAGGTTTCCAAACTCGCGGCTGTATGCATCCACTGACAATCTGCCCTGGGTGAAGGCACAGAATTCCTCTCTCTTGCGGTCCATCAGCCCTTCCGGGATGTGATGGAGACGAAATGCGGCGCTAAACTCTGCCCAGGTTGGCGTGGGTCCTTGAGGACACATAGCTTCATAGCTTTCCCACCACAGGTTGGCGGGTCCCTCTAGGAAGTATGTTGCAAAGGTCACCTTGTTGGCCTCTGAAACATTTGCAGCTTGAATCTTGCGTGACATGCTGGTTAGCCAATCATCCGCATCGAGGGGATCGATCGAGTGATGGTACTTAGGTGGACACAGCTTAATGAAGTCACCAAGTGACACTCCATCATGGTGATCACTGCGGGGAGCACGTGCGGTGTTCTGTTCAATCCTCTCCAACAGCCTGTTGGTCTCCCTCTTATTCCTTTCGGCTTCTAGCATCACCTCTGCTAGAGATGGTGCTCGTGGCAGCTCTTCTTGCCTTGGCTGGCTACTCTCGCCTTGCTCATGAGCATGCACAGGGTTGTTCCTGGTTGACACCATCCTGGGGAAAACAATCCATAGCTTAGACATAGCGAGCAACAACTCTAGGACAAGAATTAGGAAATGCTCTGATCAGCATGGTATGTAGAATAAACACCAATCAACATGGTAAAACAACTACCATATGAACATTAGGTTTCATACACACCATGACTTAGTTCAGTACAAACCCAAGCTGAAAACAACTACGGAGAGATGACACAACTCATCGGAGGCATCACAAGCATCCTATACATTATCTATCTGCACCTCTGGAACTCAACTCTCAACTTGATCATACCCCACAGGACACACAGGACTGTGGCGATACGTCTACTAGCTTACTAGGTCTAGCATCCTCGCACTCAAACATCACCGTAGAATGCTTCGTACAGGTTACCCCCATGACCTGGAAGCTGAACCTGCGGATCTGGAAACACTCTAGCCTGGAATCCCTGGAAACCATAAGGGCACGGGTGTGGCCTTGGTCCCCTTGTCGGTGGCAACAGCGGTCCTCGAAGAGGGGTGATGCCTCCAACATCAGGCCAGTCTACGTGTGTTGGCAAATGAGTCCGCGATGGAGTCAGCATCTCCATATCTCCATAACCTGTTTGCACAACAGGTGCCAGCTGCGTTAAAGCTGTCCAAAGACGGGCACGGGTAGCATAGAGCTCCATGCGTAGGGCATGTGCATCACGGTCCCTAGTTTCCAACATCTGCGCGGTCACCTGCAGTCTAGGGTCTTCATGGGAATTATCAGAATAGGCTGCACTAAGATATCCATCCTCTCCTCCAATGGAAGCAGGTACATAGCAGAACTCCGTGTTCTGAAGCAGACCATGGTGAAACCTCATAATAGTCAGCATAGTATAGGCGGCTTCCTGAACTGCCATATCTATGGTAACTCCCAATCCATGAGTCCAGTGAAGCGGCTCTGCAGCTCCAGGATATGAAGGGTATATCCTAACAGTACACAGATATTGACTCTGGTTGAAATCTTGGTACTGCTCCTCCATGGTGTACTCCGGGTACCAACGATATCCCACCTCCATCATCACTCTAACCAACATGGTCGTGTGACCCGGCACATCGATGCACCTGGTCAGACGGACCACCTGACGGAAAGGACGAGACGGCATCTGAAACAGAGAATGATGCAAAGACATTAGAGGTCCTAACGGAAATCGAGCAGCATAACGGCTGTAATTGCTCAACAAATTTTTTGAGACAATTTAAAGGAGATTGGAAAGGCATGACCACTCGACTATCTAGACTCAAATCTCTTCTCCATCTGTTTGTCACATCAACAACACTAAAATAACCACACTTACTCACAAACAAGCTAGTTATTGGTCCATGGCTAGTAACTCGTCATCCTAAGCAATAGATGAGAATCCTAGTTCCTATCCCTGTAGAAAAGATGAGAATGACCTAGCATAGAATAACTTGGGAAGAGGAGTAAAAAGAGCCTTATGTTCCCTTCCACAATCAATTCCCCTACTTATCTATAGTGTTTCTAGACTCAACTTCGACCGGTTTGGCTTGATAGTCCTACAGTCAGTCAGGCTCTGATACCAACGCTGTCGGGACCCCGATCCTAAGTCATATGATTCCATACTGTAACAAGCCACATCACTTTGCGGCCTCACGCACGGTACTCCACGGCTGCAGCCTTACCTTGGCCGGGACCGTTTGCGTCTTTTGGCTCACGTATGTGAACATGTCGCTGGCAATCACACAACAAAGAACCCGGGCCGACATAACTAGTCATAGAACCCAAGTGGCACATCCGTACGGAAACAGGCATACATAACCCAGCAATGCAGGTGTCGGTCTCAAGCGTGTGTAGACGAGTCGTAGCAAGTTACAAGGACTCCATTACGTTGCGAGACACGAATGTCATCGCTGCACGTAGATGAGTCGTAACAGGCTACAGGGACTCCATTACACTGTGAGACATTTCCCCAAAGGGACAGACACAGCAGCAAAGAAGGATACATGCCGGTCAATCAATGTGTCCGGAGCAGTAGCAAGCTACCAAGGCTCGGTGGAAGCACAAAAAGACAGTTTCCCGTAAGGAGTACTGCTAAAGGCACACAACTAGGTGTCGGATCCCATACATACCGTTGCACGCCGCACGTACGCACGACATGCCCGTTATGCATAGATACAACTATGGCATCACAACATAACCATACAACAACATGACTTTTATTTAAAAGGCTCAGAAGAGCCTTGCATAATATGTTCTTACAGATAGGGTCACATGACCCGGCACTCAAGTTATACAAACAAGTTCATACAAGCCAGCGGAAACTTAGAACTATCCGAGTACGGACAGTGAAATGAAAAGAGGGCACATGGCCTGACTATCTACAGCACGCCACACGGCACAGGGTCGTAGCTGGGACACCAGCTATTCGGCATCGTCAACGTCTAGATAGAACCCACCTGATGGGTCCTGGTTTTCCTCTGCAACATTAATTAAGCAAGGATGAGTACAATTGTACTCAGCAAGTCTTTAAAACAGACCTAGTCTAGTTATGCTCATGTATCAACAAAGGGGTGGAGGAGTTTATGCAGAAAGCCAGCTTTGACTCATGGCTAACCTACACTACTCAGTTTTACACTCTTTGTTACAATTTTACTTATCGCACACGAGTCCACTAACTCCATCTCAATACCCCACCATGGACTCACCTTCCCCTCCCGGAAGAGTGCCATCCACGGTACTCACACTTATCTTGAGTTTTTTAGAAGTATCCATTTGATTATCTATGAACAGCATAAGTTCTCCAAGTAGTCCATATCCGCGGACGCGGCTATTCGAATAGTTTCATAACCCTGCAGGGGTGTACTTCTTCACACACGCTCTCGCCACTTATCGCTGTGTGCCATAAACCATGCACCTCGACAACCTTCAAGCGGATGCCCAGCGAGGGAGTCGGCCACGACCGTCAATCACATAAGACCTCTAGTCCAGGCTACCGCCTATTTGAGACTGACCCGCATGGAAGTCCGGCCGAAGTTTCCACTACGGTCCCAAACGATGTGCGCAGGGTTCCCAAGCCCACCATTCGGGTGACCCTTGGTACACAGTGCCACTGCCTACCGTGTCGTAACCCACCCCGAGGGTCAGCGCTACGCACGGCCTCCAGCAAGCTATAAACACCAGAAACTACTTGCAATACCTGGACCAAAGACTAAGCGACCGATAAGTCGAGCGGGGTCATATTTTAGGGCCCAGCATGTGGTAGTATCTCGTCTTGGATCTCAAACACGGAACCCAGTTCCTAAGAACGGTCTCAATGAGACAACCCACTATGTACTCCTACATAGCCTCTCATCGCCACCTTTTACCAAAACGGATTCGTTATGAGCTCAACACATCGGAACATCACAGTTTCACTCTAACTCATCACCCAGATGAATCAGACCTGACACAACTCTAAGAATAGCAGCATGGCATGAAGATAAGCTAAGCACATCACGGCACAAGCATCTACCAGGTATGCTAGGTTGCACGGTGTAGCTATTTACTGTGACAAGATCAGGTCATGCATAAGAATAGGATCATCTACCGGGTATGACTGACATGTGATCGTTTGTCCTAATGCAATAATGAGAGCAGGAGCGAGAGAATGGGATGTTATCGGGATGATCAATGGGGTTGCTTGCCTTGCTGAGTTGCGGAAGAGTTCTCTTCTTCGTCGGGGTACGGAGGGGTATCTTCCGGATTAGGGCCTACCGCAATGCAGATAAGAACAATCAATACAAGCAAATGCGACAATATGATGCATGATCATGGCATAGTGGTATACATGGGTGAGCTAATGTGAATGGTGATCATGTCTATTTAATTCAGATTTGAATATAGGTTCCAAGTTGTCCTCATTTCAAATTCCATATAATGACCTAATGCTAAAATGTCCAAGTTCACCTATTTGGGTTGCTCTATCATGCATGAGAGTAGCACCATTGGATTCATTGGGTTTTTCTGATAAATTTTTATATATAAATTATTTTCATCTGACTTACAGATTAATTTATATGATTTTTCAAAGTTTTAAACATTTTTTGGAATTATTTTAATCTGAAAATAGATTTACTGCGTCAGCCATGCGTCAGCATGACATCAGCCTGGTCAACTGACCGTTCTGAGTCAAAATGACACGCGGGACCCACATGTCATAGACACAGGGGCTAATCCCGCGCTGACTGGGCGTTGACCCCGCTACGGGGCCCACTGTCAGTGGCTGGAGGGGGATTAACTAGCGCGGGGGTTAGCCTAATCACTAGGCCACGTCAGCGGCGCCAGAGACTTGCCGGAGACGACCAAAACGACGGCGGCAACTCGCCGGAATCGCGTAGACACGGCGGCAGAGCGTGCGGAGACCACCTGGAGGTAGCCCGCACACGTCCGCGTCCATCTAGGGGGTCAGGAGGGGCTGGGGTGGCCGGAGTTGACGGCCACGTCCATTTTTGCGGCGGCCGGAGCTCGGCATGACGGGGAAAATGGCAGCCAGGGCACGGGGAGGAAATCTGGAGGCAGCTACGGGCTCCTGGGGACGCACTGAGCACGGGCACATGCTCGGGTGTGGGCTGCGGCTGCTGTGGTCACGGGTGCGCCATGGCCGGCGGCGAGGTCCTCTCGGGCGTCGACAGCTAGCAGGGCTAGAGAAGGGGAGGAGCGGCGGGGAGAGGGGGAGATGAACCGGAAGCTCATCCCGGTGCATCTGGCGGCGACGAGAGGGTCGGGGAGGCGTCACGGGCGGCGAATCGACGTCCGGCGACGGCGGCCTTCGGCAGGGGATCGGGAGAGAGAGATAGAGGAGAGAGCGAGGGAGAGAATGGGCGAGGCCAGCTCGATCTGGACGTCTCCTACGAGGTCATCCTCGAGGCCTCGCTGGCCGGAGAGAGACGGGCAGGCAGGGAGGAGGTGGAGGCCTCCCGGCGCGCGCGTCACTTCGCCTCTGCCTACTGGCAGAGGTTGAAGATGACCGCTTGCCCTGGTGGGCTGGGCCATCTCCTACCTGGGCCAGGTAAGCCTCTTCCCTTTTTTTATTTTTATTTCAGTTTCCTGTTTTCTAATATTTGTTTTATTTCCTATGCAGGTTCAAATGACTTTTCAAAATGATCCCAATATTTCCTAAAACAAAGTTTAGATATTTCAAACTTGTACTAAAAGTTTCAAGTCATTTTGAAAACAGGAATAATGGTAAGGATTTATTTATCTTTTTCAGAGGTGTTAAACATTATTTTTAAATTGTTTCTGTGGTTCAAATAATTTAAATGATCCCTGTTATATAATTGTCCAATTTAATCAGACTTAGGGAACATTTTTGAAGGGCATTTTGGATTTGTTGAAATTTCATTTATCTAGAAATCCTATAATTCATTAAGTGGGTGGGGTTTTCTTCTTCTCCCCATTTCATATTGATGCATAGATGATGATGATGATGCAAACACATTACTAGCCTATGACTCTTACTAGGGTTGTGACACAGAGGCCAATAAGGTGACCTTTGCGACATACTTTCTGGAGGGACCTGCCAACCTGTGGTGGGAAAGCTATGAGGCTATGCGTCCCCAGGGACCTGCACCAACCTGGGTAGAGTTCAGCGCCGCATTTCGTCTCCATCACATCCTGGAAGGGCTGATGGACCGCAAGAGAGAGGAATTATGTGCCTTCACCCAGGGCAGATTGTCAGTGGATGCATACAGTCGCGAGTGTGGTAATCTTGCTCGCTATGCCCAGAGGAAGTCTTAATTGATGCCAAGCAGGAGGCTAGGTTCCGCAAGGGACTTAATGCTGAGCTTCGCCGAGATCTTCGCTTGCATGAGTGCACGACCTTCCAGGCTCTCGTCAATAAGGCTATCAATGTTGAGTCCGGACAAACTGACTACGAGGCCACGAGGAAGCATAACCGTGACTTCAACCCTGCATCAGGTTCAGGCCCCAATAAACGCCGAGTGTGGGTGCCCAATGCAGCCTTGCCGGCAAGATACACTGCGAGGCCATCTTTCCAGGCACCTCGTCCAGTTCAGTCCAACCCTCCACCCAGACCTTTTGGAGGACCAGAAAAAAGTGTTGCCCCTCATGCCACAGTGGTATGCTAAAAGTGTGGAGAACCGGGACACTATTCTCGTGAGTGTCCCCAGAACAATGCTAAGCCTGCTGGACGCGGAAAACCAGGGAAATCTTTCTATGTGAAGCCAGCTCCTAACCGTGGGCGAGTTAATTATGTGTCTGCTGAAGAAGCTCTTGAAGACCCTGATGTCATTCTAGGTACGCTTCTTGTTAACAGCCATCCAGCATCTGTTCTATTTGATACTAGGGCATCTCATTCATTCATCTCAGAAGGTTATGCACAGCTGCATAACATCTCTTTCTGTGACATGGCAGTCCTTTAGTAGTTCAGACTCCTGGTTCAAAATGGCAAACTTCTAGAGTGAGCCATGACAATGAAATTCTGGTGGATAGACTAGTATTCCTAGCATCTTTGATAGCTCTTAAGTCTTCGGACATCAATATCATTCTAGGTATGGATTGGATGAAAGCCCACTATGCCAAGATTGATACTCATTCTAGGAATGTTCAACTTACACATCCCTCGGGTGAGATAGTTAATATCTCTACCCGACCAACCAAGCGCCAACTCTATTCCCTAAATGCTAGCCCTCTCCCCGAGCTAGAAGATATTCCGGTAGTCCATGATTTTCCGGATGTCTTTCCAGAAGAACTGCCAGGTATTCCACCTGTCAGAGATGTTGAGTTCGTGATAGAACTTATCCCAGGGACAGTGCCAATAGCCATAAGACCTTATAAGATGGCACCCTTAGAACTATCCGAGCTAAAAACCCAACTCGATGAAGCTTTGAAGAAAGGTTTCATTCGTCCTAGCTCTTCTCCTTGGGCTTGCCCCGTCCTCTTCGTTAAGAAGAAGGATTGATCGGATCGGATGGTTGTGGATTACTGACCAGTGAATTTGGTCACTATCAAGAACAAGTATCCGCTCCCAGGATCAACGATTTGTATGAGCAATTCGCTGGATCCTCTGTCTTTTCCAAAATGGATTTGAGGTTGCGATACCATCAAATCAGAATTAAAATGGGGACATTCTAAAAACGGCTTTTGTCACTCGTTATGGCCAATACGAGTACACCGTCATGTCCTTCGGTTTAACCAATGCTCCAGCCACTTTCTCTCGTTTGATGAATTCGATCTTCATGGAGTATTTGGATAAATTCGTCATGGTTTACCTCGACGATATACTCATCTACTAGAAGAACGAACAAGAACATGCCGAGCATCTAAGGCTGGTACTGATGAAACTTCGAGAGCATCGCCTATATGCCAAATTCTCCAAGTGTTAATTCTGGTTGCCGGAAGTGACCTATCTGGGCCACGTGATCTCTGGCAAAGGTATTGATGTCAACCCCGAGAGAGTTCAGGCCGTCCTTGATTGGACTCAACCTGAATCGGTTAAGCAAGTTCGGAGTTTCCTTGGCTTAGTGAGCTATTGTCGCCGCTTTGTTGAGAATTTCTCTAAGGTTGCGAAACCTCTGACTGAACTCCTCAAGAAAGATAAAAGGTTCAAGTGGACCCCACAATGTGAGGATAGTTTTCAGGAGTTGAAAAGACGACTGACCTCTGCTCCCGTTCTTGTGCCACCATATTTTTCGAAGGACTTTATTATCTACTCCGACGCCTCGCGACAAGGATTAGGTTGCATTCTGATGCAAGATCTTCATGTGATTGCATACGCATCTCGACAGTTGCATTCACATGTGGATAATTATCCAACACATGATCTTGAACTTGCAGCTGTAGTCCATGTACTAAAGACATGGCGACATTACCTCCTGGGTAATCGTTGCGAGATATACACCGATCACCAAAGTCTGAAGTATATCTTCACCCAGCCGGATTTGAATCTCAGGCAAAGATGGTGGGTAGAGTTGATTACAGATTACGACTGAGGGATAACTTACACCCCGGCAAAAGCCAATGTTATGGCTAATGCACTAAGTCGTAAGTCTTATTGTAACAATCTGATGTTACAACAGGGTCAATCGCCTCTCTATGAGGAATTCCGGAAGTTAAACCTTCACATTGTTCCTCAAGGATTCCTATCCAACTTGGTGGCGAAACCTACTCTTTTGGATCAAATCCTAGAAGCCCAGAAGCATGATGCCGGGATATCTCGGATCAAGAAAAACATTAAGAAGGGTAATGTTAGATGCTTCTTGGAAGATGATTGGGGAGTTGTCTTCTTTGAGAATCGCTTGGTGATCCCAAAGAAACAACATCTGCGACAATTGATCCTTAAGGAGGCTCATGATTCTCCTCTCACAATTCATCCGGGTAGTACTAAGATGTATCAGGACCTACGCCAGAGGTTTTGGTGGACCAGGATGAAGAGAGAAATTGCTCAGTATGTTGCTAATTGCGACGTTTGTTGTCATGTGAAAGCAGAACATCAAAGGCCTGCTGGCACCCTTCAACCCTTAGCTATTCCTGAATGGAAATGGCATAAGGTCAGTATGGATTGCATCACCTGTTTTCCCAGGACCAAGAGAGGGAACAATGCTATATTCGTAGTCATTGATCGTCTTTCCAAAGTGGCTCATTTTCTTCCTGTTCGTGAAAGCATTACTGCTAGTAAGCTAGCGGAGTTATATGTTTCTCGAATAGTTTATCTTCATGGTGTTCCTTTGGAAATTAACTCAGACCGAGGAAGTATCTTTACTTCTCGATTTTGGGAAAGTTTTCAAACCGCCATGGGGACTCATCTATCCTTTAGCACTGCTTTCCACCCTCAATCAAGTGGTCAAGTTGAGCGAGTCAATCAAATTCTCGAAGACATGCTCCGAGCTTGTGTTATATCTTTCGGTATGAATTGGGAGAACTGCCTTCCATTTGCTGAGTTTGCATATAACAATAATTATCAATCAAGCTTGGGCAAAGCCCCTTTTGAAGTTCTCTATGGACGAAAATGCCGAACACCTCTTAACTGGTCAGAAACCGGAGAGAGGCAACTCTTTGGTCTGGATATGATCCAGGATGCAGAGGAGCAAGTTCGCATTATTCGTGAAAAGTTGAAAACATCCCAATCCCGTCAAAAGAGTCAATATGACTGCCATCATAAGTCTATGACCTGTGAAGTTGACGAGAAGGCTTACCATCGGGTTACACCTCTGAAGGGTACCCATCGGTTCGGTATCAAAGGCAAGTTGGCTCCTCGTTACATTGGACCTTTTCGCATTCTTGCTAAATGAGGAGAGGTTGCCCACCAATTGGAACTTCCACCGCATCTTTCCAAAGTTCATGATGTCTTCCACGTTTCACAACTCAGGCGTTGCTTTTCGGACCCTGTCCAAGAAGTGGACCACGAAGCGCTTGATCTCCAAGATAACCTTACATACCGAGAATACCCTGTTCGTATTCTTGATCAAGCTGAGCATACCACTTGGCGTCGGAACATCAAGTTTCTTAAGGTTCAGTGGTCGCATCATTCTGAAAAGGAGGCAACATGGGAAAGAGAAGATCGTCTTCGACTAGAGTACCCCGCGCTCTTCCCGACAACTTCAAAATCTCGGGACGAGATTCTTTTGAGTGGGGGTGAGTTGTCACAACCCTAGCAAGTGTCTTAGGCTAGCAATGTGTTTGCATCATCATCATCATCATCATCATTGCATCAATATGAAATGGGGAGAAAGAAAAGAAACCCCAAGCATTTCATGAAATAAAGAAATTCCAGATAAATGAAATTTCAACAAATCCAAAATGCCCATCAAAAATGTTCCCTATGTTTGATAATTAAGGACATGGATATACCAGGGACCATCTTAATTATTTGAACATTTTAAATAATTTAAATTAATGATTTAAGTCTCTAAAAATGACAAATAAAATCATTATCATTAATTCTGATTTCAAAATCCTTGAAACTTTTTGAATAGGTTTGAAATATTCAAACTCTATTTTAGAAATTGTTTGGGGATAATTTGAAAGTCATTTGAATCTGGAAATAAAATAAACAAAGGTTAGAAATACAGAAAACCAGAAGAAAGGAAAAGAGAAAGAGAGAGAGGGAGCTTACCTGGTGGCCCATCTGGCCCAGGGGGGTCTTCTTCCTCCTGGCATCCAGTAGGCGTGGCGTGTGGCAGCCATGCGCTCACGCCGGTGGCACCATGCCACCTGCCAGCCTGGCCCCTCCCTTGCCAGTGCGACGCCGGGGATAAGCATCGAGCCGCCTCCCCGCCGCTCTCTCCCTTCGCTCCTCGCTCTCTCCTCCATCCTCTCTGCTTCCGCCATGGCCGAGAGCTTCCTGAGCTCGTCGCCATCGTTCTAGCCAACCCCCGCGCCGTCTGAGCCAGCCAAAAGAACCGTGCGGACCCCCTCCTCCTCCTAGACCTAGCTGCCCATCGCCAGAAGGTCCCAATCGTCGTCTCTTCCTCTTCTTCCTCCTCTGGTCGCTGGAGAAGAATCGGAGCTTGCCGCCGTTCTAGGTCTTCCCCGAGCCAGCCGTCGACGCCTCTGCGTTCGCTGTGAGCACCTGAGTGTTTCCCCCCTCTTTCCACCTTCTATCTCGCGCCCTAGCCCCGGATTCCATTGAGGCCCGAATTGCGCCGCCGCTTGAGCTCGTCGCCGGCTACGTTCCGGTGATCGGTTGGTCCTTCCAAGGCCACCGTTGTCTTTGCGGAGTCGCGTAGATGCCTTTGGTGCTAGGTAGGAGCTGTGACGTGCCCTGTGTCGTGTTCGCGTCCGAGCCCGAGCTCCGACTGCCGCCACGAGCTTGTTTCCGGCGAGCTCCGGCGACCCCGTGACCTCCCGTGGCCTCAGATGGATGCAGACGTGCACGGGCTACACGCCGGTGGTTTCAGCACGCCAAATGAACCCCTGTAGGAGAAACCCGACGGACGCCGCCGTGCCTGATGGTCACCGGCGTCGAGCCGCCGGCCAACTCCGGCGAGTTTGACCTCAGGTGGGCCCTGGCTTGACTCTGTGAGTCAATGACAGGTGGGGCCCCGACCCTGATTAGTTTAGGTTAATATGTAATTAGTTTAATCATTAATTAAGTTAATGTGTCACTGACAGGTGGGCCCAATTAGTAAATTAAAACAGAATTAGTTTTAATCAGTTAGTTGAGTTAACCAGTCACTGACATGTGGACCCCACATGTCAGGTTGACTCTGGGCCGGGTCAGGTGACCAGCTGATGTCATCATGACATCATGCTGATGTCATAATTCAATTTCTTATTTAAAAATAATTCCAGAAAATATTTAAAACTTTGAAAAATCATATAAATTAATCTGTAAGTCACATGAAAATAATTTATATCTGAAAATTTATCAGAAAAATCCAATGAATCCAATGGTGCTATTCTCATGCATGTTATAGCAATCTAAATAGGTGAACATGGACATTCTAACATTAGGTCAATATATGGAATTTGAAATGAGAACAACTTTGAACCTATATTCAAATTCATTTCAAATTGACATGATCACTAGTTACATTAGCTCACCCATGCATACTACTATGCCATGATCATGCATCATATTGTTGCATCTGCTTGTATTGAATGTTTTTTTATCTGCGTTGCGGTAGGCCCTAATCCGGAAGATACCACTCCGTACCCCGACGAAGGAGAGAACTCCTCCGCAACCCAGCAAGGCAAGCAACCCCATTGATCATTTCGATAACATCCCATTCTCTCGCTCCTGCTCTTATTTATTGCATTAGGACAAACGATCACGTGTCAGTCATACACGGTAGATGATCCTAATCTTATGCATGACCTGATCTTGTCATAGTAAATAGCTAAACCTTGCAACCTAGCATACCTGGTAGATGCTTGTGCCATCATGTGCTTAGCTTACCTTGCCTGCTATGCTTGCTATGCTTAGAGTTGTGTCAGGCCGGATTCATCTGGGTGATGAACTGAGTTAAACAGCGTTGTCCGATGTACTGAGCATATATGAATACGATTTGATAAAGGTGGCGATGAGAGGCTATGTAGGAGTACATAGTGTGTTGTCTCATTGGAACTGTTCTTAGGAACTGGGTTCTGTGTTTGTCATCCAAGACGAGATACTACCACACATTGGGTTCCGATAACTCGACTCCTCTCGACTTATCAGTCGCTTAGTCTTTGGTCCAGGTATTGCAAGTAGTTTCTGGTGTTTATAGCATGCTGGAGGCCATGCGTAGCGCTGACCCTCGGGGTGGGTTACGACGCGGTAGGCAGTGGCACGGTATACCAAGGGTCACCCGAATGGTGGGCTTGGGAACCCTGCGCACATCGTTTGGGACCATAGCAGAAACTTCGGCCGGATTTCCGTGTGGGTCAGTCTCAAATAGGCGGTAGCCTGGACTAGAGGTCTTATGTGATTGACGGTCGTGGCCGACTTCCTCGCTGGGCATCCGCTTGAAGGTTGCCGAGGTGCATGATTTATGGCACACAGCGATAACTGGCAAGAACGTGTGTGAAGAAGTACACCCCTTCGGGGTATGAAACTATTCGAATAGCCGCGTCCTCGGATATGGACTACTTGGAGAACTTATGCTGTTCATAGATAATCAAATGGATACTTCTAAAAATCTAAAGACAAGTGTGAGTACCGTGAATGGCACTCTTCCGGAGGGGGAAGGTGAATCCATGGTAGTGTATTGTGATGGAGGTAGTGGACTCGTGTGCGATAACTAAAATTGTAACAAGGAGTTAAAATTGAGTAGTGTAGGTTAGCTATGAGTCAAAGCTGGCATTCTGCATAAACTCCACCACCCCCTTGTTGATACATGAGCATAAATAGACTAGCTCTGTTTTAAAGACTTGCTGAGTACGATTGTACTCATCTTGCTTAATTAATGTTTCAGAAGAGAACCAGGACCCATCAAGTGGGTTCTATCTAGACGTTGACGATGCCGAATAGCTAGTGTCCCAGCTACGATCTTGCCCATGTGGTGGGCTATAGATAGGTAGGCCGTATGCCTCTTTCTACATTTTGCCGTCTGTACTCAGACAGCTTAAATTTCCGCTGGCTTGTATGACTATGTTTGTATGACTTGAGTGCCGGGTCATGTGACCCCTATTTGTAAGAACGTATTAAGCAAGGCTCGTTTGAGTCTCTTAAATAAAAGTCATGTTGTTGTATGGTTATGTTGTGATGCCATAGTTGTATCTATGCATATCGGGCATGCCATATTCGTCTACGTGATGTGATGACATTCGTGTCTCGCGACGTAATGGAGTCCTTGTACCTTGCTATGACTCATCTACACACGCTTGAGACCGACACCTACATTGTTGGGTTATGTATGCCTGTTTCTTTATGGATGTGCCACTTGGGTTCTATGACTAGTCATGTCGGCCTGGGTTCTTTGTTGTGTGATTTCCAGCGCCATGTTGACATACATGAGCCAAGAGACGCAAACAGTCCTAGCCAAGGTAAGGTGGCAGCCGTGGAGTACCGTGCGTGAGGGCGCAAAGTGATGTGGCTTGTTACAATATGGAATCTGAAGAGGACGTCGAGCATGATCTTGCCAACAGGGGAGCAGGACTTCCCAGGCATGATGCCATGGAAGACCGTCTGGCTCACCTGGAGGTCTTTAATCTTCAGCGCCAGCTTGTACATCGTGTCGAGGTAGAGAATGTTGATGCTGCTGCCGCCATCTATCAGCACCCGCAAGAAGCGGCACGCTCGCTCCTTGGTGGCGATGGTGGGGTCAAGGACCAAGTCATAGCTGCCAGGATTTGGCATCACGGTAGGGTCATCGGCTTGGCTCCAATTGACCGGCTTCTCCGACCAGTGCATGAACTGGGGAGTTGCCGGCATAGTGGCGTTCACCTCACGGCGGAGATAACACTGAGTGTGTTTGCCCATCTCTTCACAGGTGAAGACGAGGTAGCAACCATCCTGGTTGGGGCACTGGTCGATTAGACAACCCTCGTTCTGGGCCGGAGCAGTAGCCGGCACCGGGGCGGCAGCTTGGGCCGTGGCCGATGCACGGGCTGGCGGCGCGGGGGGAGACGGAAGGCCGTCCCCCCGGGCCAATCGCTGTGAGAAGCTGCAATGTCGGAGCGTGTGCGTAGAGGGTTTCACCCCGGAATGGTTCTTGTAGGGGAGGTCGAGCATTTGCTCGAAGGTGAGCTTTGGCTGCCAGGCAGCCTTGTCGGTGCGCTGGCGCTGGCTGCAAGGCTGTGCAGACGGCTCCTGATCCTCGACAGTATTGACCTGCCGGCTCCCATAGAGGGGATCCGACTGGTCGTTCCTGCATTTGTTGTTCTGTGACTGCCGGTTTTCGGCTGCCGCCCGGGTCGTGGGTGGCGTCGTCGTCTCCTTTGCAGGCGGGGTCGTCTGGACCCGGATGGTCAAATCGTCCGTGGCATATTTGTCCGCCTTGGTCATGAGCTCGGCAAGCGTGGCGGGCTCGGACCACAGAAGCATATGTTTGAGAGGGGTGCCGTCAAGGCAGCCCCCGATGAAGTATTGCATGGCTTGCACCTCGTGCACCCCCTCGCAGGAGTTGCGGAGCTCGGTCCATCGAGTGAGGTAGTCGCTGAGGAATTCATTCGTCCCCAGAACGCACATGGCGAGTTCATGGGGCGGCCAGGCCGCTTGTACGTGACGGTGAAGTTGCAGACGAAGGCCTCCTCGAAGTCCGTCCAGGTGTTGATGCTGCCGGCTGCCAGGGTATTGAGCCAGGTGCGGGCCAAGCCGATCAGCATGAGGGGGGCATAGCGAATGTCTATGCGCTTGTTCCCCCTGGCAATGCCCATCGCGGTGGTGTAGTCGCTCAGCCAGTCTTTGGGCTTGGCGGCCCCGTTGTATTTCGGGGTGTCCCTAGGGAGCGTGAAGCCGGTTGTGAACGGCTCGGTGCGGATCCGGGGGCCGAAGCAGGCCGGACCAATCGAGCCCTCCTCCTCGAGGAGGGAGGATTATGCGAGTTTGTCGAGGCGGTTGCGGGCGTCGTTCTTGCTGTGGGGAAAGCATGGTCCGAGCCGAGCCAACAGCACGGGATGGAGGGTGGTTTGCACCGACTACCCCGACTCGCACCGTAGGGGCGGTGTGTGCCCATGGCTGCACTAGCTGCCGGATGCCGGCGCTTTGTTCTGGCGGCCACTCGGAGGCGACTCGTTGGTGTGTTGGCTGCTGATAGGCAGTTGCTCGCTCCCCAGCGTTTGAGAAGGCCGGGGGTTGTTTGCTCCGGCCCGGCGGCTGGAGACGCGAGGGGAGCAGGAGTACTGGGCCGCCTGGCGGCCGGCAGTTCCCATGCCCTCGTGCTTGGGCCGGGGCCTTTAGTGGTGGCGCCGGCCATCACGAGCAGATGCTATTGCGCATCAGCAGCATCGATGATCTCCTTGATGTGGCGCTCGTGGGTAGCACGCTCTTCACCCTCCAAGGTTGCCAGTTCCTCATAGGCCACCTTGAGGGCCCACAGGTTGGCCGTGGGGGTGTCATAGACGGGCATTTTGCTGCCGAGGATTTTGGCGACCACGCGACCTCGGTCGCGCACAGCCCCACGCCGGCTAGGCTCGGTGCCAGCCGGGGTGAGTCCGTAGGAGGAAGCATACTCCCGCTACGCTGCCTCCATGCAGTGCCACATGGCCGCGAGGGTAGTGGCGTCCTCAAACAGGACGCGACAAGCCGCCTCGAGATCGGCCGCGGTGGTGTCGGGGTTCGCCATTGCGGCGACCGGAGTGCTCAAGACCCGGAGGGCCACGCCGAGCGGGTCGGATGTGCCGACGCGGCAGCGGCAGCGGTAGCCGCAACCCACGCCCGTCCGGAAGCGGTGGAGGAGGTGAATGCCATCACTCCCATGCGATCGTGGGAGCTGCTGGACTGAGTCGCAGTGAGTGCCCCCACTGCCATGGGTGGACCAGGGTAGACGAGCACCCCCGCAGGGTACTCGTCAACGGCCGGAGCCTCGGCGAGGCTAAGCCTGTCAAAGCACTCGGCGAGCGCGTCGATGTCGGCTGTGAGGCCGACGGAGTTGCCCGTAGGGTGTGCCAGAGCAAGCCCCACGAGCCCCCCGCGGTTTCGCCGGGACGAACGTGGCGACGGGGAATGGCGAAGGGTCCCTCCCAAAGCATGAATCCGGCCGGCGCCGCGTACGGCCCCACGGTGGGCGCCAACTATCGTCGTTTTCTCACGACAGATGCCATAGGTTGGCTTATCGTAGGTGGTTGGGGCCGAAGGACGCCGACGGGCTCCGGGTGCGAGATTGGGCACAAGCGGTGTCGACACACGATGTACCCAGGTTCAGGGCCCTCCGGAGGAGGTAATATCCTTAGTCCTGCTATGTTTAGTTGGATGGATGGATATAAGTATAATGGTGCTCATAGACCTACGTCTAGAGGACGAAGAAGGAGCAACCGACTCCTTTTCCTCCATGGCTAGAAGGGGATATGTGGAGATGATCGTTCGTGTGTGTGTGTGCCCGTCCATGTTGCATGGAGGGTTCGAGGGGTTGTATAGGCCAACTCCCCGGCTCTAACAATATGTCCTAAGTACAAAGGTGGGGGGACCCATCTGTCAGTCTCTATGGCTGGCGAGAGGGTCCCACCATTTGTGTCGTCCTATCGCTTGTAGGGGCCACCGGCTAAGTGGTCCCATCTCCTTCTAGGGCCCGCCAGCCGGCCCGGTGATTGGTCCTCGCCCACCTGCCACGACACAGGCCGCCGGGTTGGCATCGCCTAGCGCCAGCCAGCCGAAGTCGTCGGTATCGTCGACTGTACTGTAGCCACGCCGAGGTAGGTAATCAAGTGGCGAGGGGGATGCCAGCACTGTTCCCACGCCCAGTCGCGCTCGCCGAGGTCAGCGGCCGGGACGGTTGGACTGTAGCCACACGCTGCTGTGCGTTAGTGGCCACTATAGCCATAGGGCCGCCCATCGTGCCGGTCGGGTCGCGTCTTCGTACCCGCGTGCAGAAGGACGGGATGGGGCATGTTCGTCCCCAGGTCAATGGAAGGGCCGGCCTGTGGGTAGCCGGCTACGCCCAGCCGACCGAAGGTCCAGTCGGCTCCTTGATAAACCGTCCGGGGTGCCAGCCGACACTGGCTAGTGCCGTACGTCCCCTAGTCAGCCATGGCGAGCCGGCCGTGTAGTTTTTCTTCGAAGCGGAAGGGGGAAGACCCTGTTGCTTTGGCCTACCTAGGGGTAATAACCCCGTTAGTCCCGATTGGTGGCTCCAGCCGCGACTATAGGCTAACCTTTAGTCGCGGTTGGAGCCACCAACCAGGACTAAAGGTCCCCCTATATGAATCCCTTTGGCGCCAGCCCGAGCACACTCATCTCCTGTTCTTCCCCTTTCCTCTCCTCTCTATTCTTCCTCTCTTACTCGATCTCATCCTCCATTTTTGCCAAAAAAATTCAAGATTTGGACGAATCCCATCCATCCAAGTGTTCATGAAGGTTAGCAACTTTGTCCTTTCATCTCTCATTGCTAGATTAGCTCTTGCAATGCTCTATAAGTATAGTAATTTGTGGGTTTTAGTTTGTATGTGGTAGTTTATTTGATTTATGTAATTTGAGCTCAAATTAACTTCTTACTTTGCATTTGTAGGTGTGGTTTACTTAGTGCCTTCCCGTCCCCGTCCTAACCACCGTCGATCGCCCGAACCGTCCCGTCGCCGGCACCACCTTGGTGAGCCTCTTGTTCTTATCCTTCTTATAATAAAAAAACCATGTCTGTAAGATTTAGTTAGATACTTGTATACTTTTCTTACCTATATGGTTGTTTTTTATACATAGTGGCATGGTTTTGAAATCCGTCCCCGTTGGCCCTCGTCCGATTTATGATGCGGATGTGGTACATACTCTCTTTTATAACTCTTTGTTGCATTTCATGTTCATGACAATTATGCCAATAAAGTTGACATAGATATTTTTATCTAGGAGGTATGTGAACCAAAGATTCCAACCGACATAGATATTCTTGTCAAGAAGTTAAATTTAGTTGAAAAATAAAACGAGTATTTGAAACAAAAATTGAAAAGAGTTGAAGAAGAGAAGATGAAACTGGAGTTGTATGTTGCCGATGTCGTCGATGATCACAAGATCAAGATGGGTGCAATGCGCTTGAAGATTAGTAAATTTAAAATATATGCCATTGATAGTGAGGCTTAGTATCACTGTGTTGTTGGATCAATTATTACCTTAGTTGCGATGTTGATTGCATTTGTTGTTGCATTTAAATGCTTTAGCTAGAGAGTTTGTATGTTGTTTTATGAGAACAAGTGTGTGTGAAGTTTATGTATGAACTTGTATTAATTTGGTCTTTTTAGTGTTGTGTAATGAAGATGAGCCGGGAATGGATGTACGACGACCGATGCTCTCCCGAGTTCATTAATGACGTGCATACTTTTTTGGTTGCGGCCGAGGCAAACAAGCGGCTAGATGGTTTTATGTATTGTCCATGTGCTGGTTATAAGAATGATCGAAATTACTCTAACTCAAGAACCATTCACGTCCACCTTTTTGAGTCCAGTTTCATGTTCGACTATAACTGTTGGACCAAGCACGACGAAAGAGGGGTCCTAATGGAAGAGAATGAAGAAGAAGAGGGTGATGATAGCTATCCTGGCCATGGTTTCCATGAATATGATGGTACAACAATGGGGGAAGAAGCTGAGCTGACAATGCGGGAAGGAGTTGAAGAAGAGGCATCAGATGAGCCCACTGATGATCTTGGTCGGGCCATTGCAAATGCCAAGAGAAACTGCGCAAATGAAAAGGAGAAGCTGAACTTGCAGCGCATGTTAGAGGATCACAAAAAAGCGTTGTACCCAAATTGCGAAGATGACAATAAAAATCTGGGTGCCACACTGGAATTGATGCAATGGAAGGTAGAGAATGGTGTATCTGACAAGGCATTTCAAAAGTTGCTCATAATGTAAAAGAAGAAGCTACCAGAGGACAACAAATTGCTAGAGAGTACGTACAAAGCAAAGAACGTTGTCTGCCCTCTAGGATTAGAGGTCGAGAAGATACATGCATGCCCTAATGACTGCATCCTCTACCACGGTGAGTACAAGGATTTGAATGCATGCCCGGTATGCTATGCATTGCGCTATAAGATCAGCCACGATGACCCTGTTGGTGTTGAGGGCGAGTGCCCCAGGAAGAAGATTCCTGCCAAGGTGATGTGTTATGCTCCTACAATACCACGGTTGAAACGTTTGTTCCAAAACAAAGAGCATGACAAGTTGATGCGATGGCACAACAAAGACCGTAAGAAAGACGGGAAGTTGAGAGTGCCCGCTGAGGGGTCGCAGTGGAGAAAAATCGAGAGAAAGTGGAAGAACTTTGCAAAGGATGCAAGGAACGTATGGTTTGGTTTAATTGCAGATGGCATTAATCCTTTTGGGGAGAAAAACAACAATCATAGCACATGGCATGTGACTCTATGTATCTATAACCTTCCTCCTTGGTTGTGCATGAAGCGGAAGTTCATTATGATGCCAGTGCTCATACAAAGCCCCAAGCAACCCGGCAACGACATTGATGTGTACCTGAGGCCATTGGTTGAAGAACTTTAATAGTTGTGGAATGGAAAAGGTGTACATGTGTGGGATGCGAAAGATTAGGAGGAATTTGACCTACATGCATTGCTGTTTGTAACCATCAATGATTGCCCTGCTCTCAGTAACCTTTCAGGACAGACAAACAAGGGATACCACGCATGAACGCACTGTTTAGATGATACCGACATTATATATTTGGATAAATGTCAGAAGAATGTGTATCTGGGGCATCGTCGATTTCTTCAGAGCAGGCATCCTTAAGAAATAAAGCAAGCATTTAAAAGGTGAGGCAGATCATCGGAAGAAGCCTCGCCATCGTACGGGTGATGACATACTTGATATGGTCAAGGATTTAAAAGTAATCTTTGGCAAGGGTCCTGGTGCACAATCTATTCCGAATAACGCTGACAAATGCGCACCCATGTGGAAAGAAGAAATCTATATTTTGGGACCTACTGTATTGGCAAGACCTCGAGGTCCGCTCTGCAATCGATGTGATGCACGTGACGAAGAATCTTTGCGTGAGCCTGCTAGTCTTCTTGGGCATGTATGGGAAGACAAAAGATACGCCCGAGGCACGGGAGGACTAGCAACGTATGCATGAAGAAGAAGGCGTGTATCCTAAGCAGTTTCGGGGTCATGCCAGCTACACTCTTACCAAAGAATAGAAGGAAATCTTCTTCAAATGCCTCCTCAGTATGAAGGTCACGTATGGCTTCTCGTCGAATATAAAGAGAATAATAAATATGGTAGAGAAAAAGTTCCAGAACCTAAAGTCTCATGACTGCCACGTGATTATGACGCAACTGCTTTCGGTTGCATTGAGGGGGCTTCTACCGGAAAACGTTTGATTATCCATTGTGAAGCTATGTGCATTCCTAAATGCAATCTCTCATAAGGTAATCGATCTAGAAATCCTACCAAGGTTAGAGAATGATTTGGTGCAATGTCTTGTCAGTTTTGAGTTGGTGTTCCCACCATCCTTCTTCAATATCATGACGCATGTCCTAGTTCACCTAGTCGAGGAGATTGCCATTCTGGTTCCTCTATTTACACAAAATGTTCCCCTTTGAGAGGTTCATGGCAGTCTTAAATAAATATGTTCATAATCGTGCTAGGACAGAAGGATGCATCTCCAAGGGCCATGAAACAGAGGAGGTCATTGAGTTTTGTGTTGACTTTATTCCTGACATTAAGCCGATAGGTGTTCCTGAATTGTGGCATGAGGGCAGACTGGGTGGAAAAGGCACACTAGGAAAGAATTCACTAATATGCCGGGACGGGCATTGTCATCGTTTTCTCACGAGGGGGGGTCACGCGAGATGACAGATGCCATGGGGTGGCTTATCGAGGTGAGGGCAAGGCTGTCGTGGATGGTCTAGGACGGGTATGCGGATAGCACGCGGTGGTTTACCCAGGTTCGGGGCTCTCCGGAGAGATAATGCCCCTACTCCTGCATGTTTGTATGTATGTGGTATATCAGTACAGAGTTGCTCCTGGAGCTGTATTGAACTGAGAGTAGTGGCCGAGTGCTCACTGTCTCCTACATGTCTCGTATCTGTGAGAGCTACCGTGTGTGTGAGAGCTAGCTAGTAAGTGGGCATGAGAGTGCTCCACCTCATGAGTGGCCTTCTCTCCCGAGTGTGTGGACGTGAGCCCATGGATGGATGGATGTGTGCTAGTATATATAGGTGAGGGTAGCTTACACCCAAAGCTAGGTTAGTGGGCATGATGGGTGGTGGCCCACCCACCAACTACACTATTGGAGGTGTCACGCTATAGTGTTTGCTTTATCAACAATAGCGCCCATGTTACGGCCATCTTGTCGGTGTCGCGTCGGATGCAACGCCGTGGTTGACTTCAGGCCAGCCGACTGGCAGGCGCAACCGGCAGCCAGTTGGCTGGCGCAGTCGGCAGCCGGCCAGGCAGCCGGCAGAGCGGAGCAACCGGCCTGGGTGGGCAGGCACCCCCGTCCGACTCGCCTTGTTTTGTGTACCCGGGGGTCATCCCCCCGACAGGCATTCTTTGGCGCAAGCACACTACACTGTTCTACAAAGTTCCGCCTTGGTGGCTCTGTATATTAAGGAACACAAGAATATTCTACGCTCTAAAAACCCGAAGAAGTCTGACGACTGGATTACACATGAACAAATGGTGACTTTTGCCGGTTGGTTGCAGACACGTCTCATGCATGACGACACTGTTGAAGATGAACTGTACTTGCTGTCCAAGTTACCATCTTCGACTATATTGACTTTCAAAGGGTACGAGATAAATGGGAATACATTTTACACGATCACCCAAGATAAAAAGAGCGCCAACCAAAACAGTGGTATCCGCTTTGATGTAGAAAACAACAATGGGACAAAGGACACATACTATGGTTACATAGAGGAGATATGGGAACTTGACTATGGACTTGATTTGAAGGTCCCTTTGTTTAGGTGCAAATGGGTCAATCTAACAGGAGGCAGGGTAAAGGAAGACCCGCAGTACGAAATGACAACAGTGGATCTCAATAATCTTGGGTACGCACACGAACCATTCGTCCTAGCCAATGAGGTGGCACAAGTTTTGTATGTGAAGACATGTCTACCAAGTTGGGAAAAAGAAAAGATAAGGAAGCAAACACATCATGCGATGAGTCAAAGCGCCACATAGTTCTTTCAGGGAAAAGAAACATCATGGGAGTGGAGGACAAGACAGACATGTTAGAAGATTATGAAAAGTTTCATAAAATTGCTCCCTTCATAGTGAATCTTCACCCGAGCATCAAGTTAAACGATGAAGATTGTCCATGGTTATGACGCAAAGGGACACACACGAAGAAAGAGTTTTACACCCAAAGATCCCACTCTAGGATGTGACCGACTTCCCAAGTTAGTTTTTGGACTTATATATCTAGAAAGTCCCACTTCGGACAAACAATAGTGGTGTACTTGTGTGTTTTGTGCCTTCAGTATGCACCATTCTAAGGGAGGCCATCAATTTTCAAACCTTTCTGACTTCATTTTCTATTTTTCATGCATTTACTGATTTTTTTGAGCTAAATGACCCTGAAATTGATAAGCACTACAAATGAACTATGAAAAGGTTTAAATATGGCATGGTATCATCATTTCACTCACATAGCATGTGCTAAAAAGTTGAGAGGGTTACGGCAAAAACTGGATGCACTTCTTGTACAAAATGGACAATCTCTTTCGAAGTATCAGGGTTTCAGACGAAAACTCGCCTGTTATGAAGGCATTTCATTTTTTTAACTTATTTCAACTCCAGACTTTTTTGCGTTTAGTATGCACCATTCTAAGGGAGGCCATCAATTTTCAAACCTTTCTGACTTCATTTGCTATTTTTCATGCATTTACTGATTTTTTGAGCTAAATGACCCTGAAATTGATAAGCACTACAAATGAACTCCGAAAAGGTTGAAGTTGGCATGATATCATCATTTCACCTACATAGCATGTGCTAATAAGTTGAGAGGGTTACGGCAAAAACTAGATGCACTTCGTGTACAAAATGGACAATCTCTTTCGAAGTATGAGGGTTTCAGACGAAAACTAGTCTGTTAGAAAGGCATTTCACTTTTTTAAGTAACCTAAGAATTACCAAATTGGATATAATGATAAAACACGATAATATTAAATAGTAGAAAAAAGAATCACTGGAAAATCTATTTTTAAAGTAAAGTTATTCACAAACTAGTGATTCACACAAATTTCAAATAATTCAAATTTAGACTATTCGAATTTGAAAACTACTGCCACTATAGAAAGTTTATAGACCTAATGCAAAAAGATTCGTGCATGAACTCTCAATGAAGCACAAAAAAACTCAAAAACAAAAGAAAAAAAATAAAGAAGAAAAACAAAAGTAATAATAAATAGGCCGCCTACTCGGCTGCCACGGCCTACAGACGACTAGAAACCCAACCTTTAGTTGGGCCAGGATGTAGGCCCGCAAGGCCCAGTAGGCCCAACAGGGCCGCACAGGTTCATTAGGCCCACACAGGCCTGCTTAGAGAGGAGATAAAGAGAGAAGCCGCGGCGAGGCTTATAAGCTGGTGCGGGAGCCCCTAGCTTGGCGAGGTGGGATTAAACTTGCCCCGCACCGCGCTTGCGCGAGCACCACCCTTTAGTTGCGGTTGGTGGCTCCAACCGCGACTAAAGACCCCTCTTTAGTCGCGGTTGGAGCCACCAACCATGAGTAAAGGGTTTCGCTTCCCACCGCTTCGGCTGGTGAAATTCACCTTTAGTCGCGGTTGGTGGTTCCAACCGCGACTAAAGGGGGGTCTTTAGTCGCGGTTGGAGTCACCAACCATGACTAAAGGTCTCCTTATATATACAACACTTCAAAAAATTAGTTACTCTGCTCTTCGACCTCTTCGCGACATCACCGCGCCGTCACCGTCTTGCCTCCCCGACACCGGAGCTCGCCGCCGCCCCCGATGCCGCTCTCCCGCGTCTCCTCGTGCCGATCTCCGACGCCGCCCGCGCCCGTTCCTCCCTGATCCCGGCCTGATGCTGCCCGGGGTGCCGCCCGCGCCCGCTCCTCCGCCTCGATCTCCTCACCGTCGCCGCCCCCGACTCGCCTCGCCTCACCATCGCCCCGTTGTGAGCTCCCCCTCCCCCTCTCCCTCGCCCCCTGTGCCGCCATGGCAGCCGCCGGCCCCTCCCCGACCCCCCCCCAATTTTGATGAACACACACACGCCCACACAAAATTTTAACATTAGTATATATATGTATAGAAATTAGTATATATATATATATAGAAATTAGTATAGAAATATATTACATTAGTATATATATAGAAATTAGTATATATATAGAAATTAATATATGGAGTTTTAACATTTTGATCCAATATATGTATAGAAATTAGTATATATAAATATGTATGAATACAATCTATAGAAAAAGGTTGATGAATTTTGACGTTTGATCCAATGTATAGCAATTTGTATTTGCAAAAGTTGCATCTTTTAATGTTGTATTTGCAAAAGTTTGTTATGTATTAATTTGCAATTAGTACTTTTTATGTATTTGCAAGAGTCGCGGGTCGTAAGGTTAAGAGATTCCGTTAGGATTTTGAAGGTTCCTCGTATATAAGAAATCATAATCAAGCATTTAAAAATGTTTAATTTGCACAAAATTTCTTCCCGGATTCAACGATGTCTGGCCCCCATCCTCGTCGTCGACTCGTTTCCGATGACGTCCTTCTTCAGAGGCGCCATGTCCGGGACTGGGCTCCGCCGGGCTGGCACTGGGAGGTTCTACCTTCAGGGGGGCGCAACTTGGTGAGGAACCTGAGTCCCGTCGTCGACCCGAAGCTTCTTTGGTGGCGTTCGTATGGACCACTTTCGGTGCGGAGGCAGCTGACCTCGTCGGAGGTGGTACGTCGCCGTGTCAGGGAGGAGGGCGAGCTCGTCCGTCGCTACATGGATGAGTTGGACATCAGGTTCTCCAATACCTAGCAGGTTCTTCAGGTATCTCACCCGAGCTATGATCCTGTCATAGTTCCTTTTCTTTGGGTGTCCACCGCCTACCGCCTGAGATATCAACTTGATCTGTAGTAGTGATATTATATATCGAGATGTATTAGTAATAATATTTGAGATGTATTCGAGATTATATTCGATAATATTTGAGATGATTTATTCGAGATTATATTCAATGATGCATATTACGTACTATGATTCAGTTTTCCTTATTGATTGCATGCAATCTAATTTGAATACTAAATTGTTTTATATTTCTTCTCGGTTAGTCAAATAAAAGATCTGGACAATACCGACAGAGAAGGAGAAGAGGCTCTGTTCAGCAACATATGCTCCACGAGCCCAGAGCATGAACATGAAGATGATGACGGCTCGCAATATCTAAACAATTTCGGTGAGGGTTGTATGTTTGATGAAGACGAAAGAATAGATGAATTCGACAAACTTTTTGACGAAGAAAATGTTCTTCAAATAACAAAGACCGACGAGGTATATTTACTATATAAGCCATCCGGTGATCATTACATGTCTTAATAGAGTTGTATATGTATTAACGAATCGATCTTTCTTCTTTTAGGCCTTAGGATCGAGCAAATCTTGTTCAAGCGACAGGGTAGTTCGAGGCCCGGCCAAAAAGTTGGACCCTGGCATAAAGTTCAACATCAATTCCATCAATACATCAAATGGCGAACCGCTTCAACCTAAGAAAAATGTGACCAAGTTCAAGAACAATGTAGAGTGATTGTCACGGACCAAATCATGATCTTCATACAAGAATGGAAAAAGCCAGCAAAGGGAGATCGAGAAGGGGTTACTTTTGTCGATGAAAGAGCAAAAGATGTGCTTTGGACCGAGATGATGTCACATTCACACTACCAGATAACTTGACAGATGGAGATCTGAAGAAAGTCAGAAACTATGCTCTTGAAAAGATGGCGATCGCATTCAACACCTTCAAGAAAAATGCATGGGCTCCGTACGTCAAAGCAAACAAGATGACTCCAAAATTCGAGGGAGCACGGCTGAAGGCAAAAGAACACCGGGACGATTTCATGAAGTTCAAGGAATCAGAACTAGCTGAGGAACGGTCGAGAAAGAACAAGATTAATGCTACGAAAAAGCAGTGGTACCATACTCTGGGGTTAGGTGGCTACCAGACGGCCCTGACTAAGTGGGATCAATCCCAAAAAAATGATTAGTGCAGGGGTCATTCCAGTTACAATGACCGGGCCCCTGCGGTGCAGGACATGGTTTTTATGTGCATGGGGGAAGTTGGACCCAAAGACAGGGGCTATTATGGTGAAGGCAAGTCTTAAAAAAGTAACAGATGAAATTCTGATGAAAAAATAAGAAGCTCGAATGGGGAGAGGACGACGAGCTTACGCGCGCCCTGAAGAATCATGAATACCTAGGAAGAACATGAGGGAAAGGCGTTGTTCCGTGGTTTGAGGGGTTTGCTGGTTGGAACAACGACTACAGAAGCCGTGCGAGAAAGAAGATGCAGGAGGAGTGGAAGAAGAAGGAGGAAGCACTCCGCCTTGAAGGCCTAGAATCAAAGCACCTGGAGTTGGAATCCAAAGTCAGGCGGCAGCAGGAGCAGATCGACTCACTCAGCCAGGAAAGGGCGTCTCAGCGGCAGCATGCGTAGATCAATCCAGCATTGGATACCACCGTCCTATCTATGCCGAGAAGCAGCATGGGATCCGCCCCGGCTGATATCGATGACGATGCACTGCTAGCTAGCTACCCTGTACATGATATCAAAGACAGGACTAACTTTGAGCTACACATGAAACTGAAGAACTCATCCATGAAGGTGACAGACGACTATGCTTTAGCAAATCCCCGAAAATCAACCTTCCATTGCAATCCCATTCCAGCTGGCTATGCTTGTGTCGGGGCTGATGAAGTGACGTCAGCATATCACGAGCTACAACTTGACATTCTTGGAGGTGACGAGGAGAGAACACTGGGAGAGGCCATACATCATATCACTCTATGGAAAAAGGATTACATCGTCTTTCCAAGGCCACTGACTCCTCCTCCTCCAAGTCCATCGCCGCGTCAGTCAACTCCTCCTCCTCCTCCAAGTCCGGCACCGCATCAGCCGACTCCTCCTCCAAGTTCGGCACGGCGTCAGCAAACTCCTCCTCCTCCAAGTCCGGCATCGCGTCAGCCGACTCCTCCTCCAAGTCTGGCACGGCATCAGCGTGCTCCGTCGACTCAGTGGTCTCTCTCGGCTAAGCAACAACGGAAGAGAGAGGCCACAACTACGATGACTAGTGGTATAACAGGCAAGAAATTCAGATATGGTCCAAGCCTCACGCCTCTTCCGAAGTTGTCTTACCATCTGATCGAGGAGGAACTCGAGAGCGCAGTGGATGCCAAAGTGAAGGCCCATTTTGGACCGAAACCACCCCAGCCGCCAAAGGAGAAAGTACCTGAGCATGTCTCACAACACTTCATTGATATGGCTCGACAAGATGTCAATCAGAAGGACAACGACTATGTGCAGTCTATGAAGAAGTCATATCTTGAAGGACAAAAGGAGTCGAGCTCAAGCTCGAGCCAAGGAGTTGGCAAAAAAAGCGGGAAAACTATCCCCCGACTGGGAGAACAGGCAGTGCAATCGATCCCCCCACTCATTGTACAAACACCTGTGAGTACCGCCGGTCGGCTAGGAGTAACCGAAGATCATATTAGGATGGCTAAAGAGGCGGTGTCAGTGTTGAACAACTCCCAGGCCTTGAGGAAATCCCCGGGCTATTAGAGTTAGAAGTACAATATCAATATTCCGACGGCAAACCTCTGGTCAAGCCTAAAGATGTCAAGCTTCTACCAATGAGAATGTACGATTTGCATACGTGGTACATGCAAATAACAATAAATACTAATGAAGAGTCCCTCATGGTGAGAGTCAAAGGGAGGCATTACTTCCATAAAAAAGATCAGTGGATTCATTATGCAGAGTTGTTTTAGTTATTCAATCAAGACTCTCTCGACAAATCTTTAGACAGTTGCTATTGTCTATAAGTGATTTCTTTCTATAATTTAAGTCTCTAGCTAGTTGTGCTCTCATTCATTACCTATAATTATCCTCACTATATTCGTTTTTGTGGTATTATGCAGAATGAAGATGTATGAAATGAAACAAGCTGGACGTTGTGGCATTGGGTTCGTTGACCCAAATATGATTAATCAAAAGACATGGGAAACTGCATATTCGAGAAAAGACACAGAGAAAGCCATGCTAGATTTTTTGAAGAATCTAAACACCCAACCAGAAATACTACTTCCTTACAACTTCGGGTGAGTGTTACTATATATATATCTATCTTGTACTACAAATTCTATTTTTTGTTTACTAGATGTTAATAAGTGTTGTTAATGAGTTATTCAGTTACCACTGGATCTTGTTAATCATTGAAGCTGGCAAGAGAAAAGTTGAAGTACTCGACTCGCTATTTAAGGATCCATCCGAATACGCAATCGTGAGGGGGCTGCTTGACACGTAATTTCAATCATTATCGCACTATGTTGGCCTCTTTAATTACTTCATTTCCTGATATCAAATAGTTAATAATTCATTTATTCATTTTATTTGCCGACGGACAGGACTTGGGCCAAGTTCATCAAACAGGTCCCAGGCAACTGGGCACACCAACTAAAATGGGTGCGGCCCAAGGTAATTAAGTAGTACTAGCTAGCTAGCTACGTCCGTGCATCTCTTTAATTCTAGTTTCAATACCATTATCATGCTTGATTAATTATTACCTTATTGAATTTTATTCTCGTAAAGTGCATGAGTCATGAGCAGGGGACTAGTATATGCGCTAACTACGTTTGCGAGAACATTCGCATGATCACATCTGAAAGGAGCAGACATGAAAGAAAACTTTGGGTACGTTTGCCAGAATATTATCCATATTTTTTTATCTTGGTCTAGCTAATATATATCAAACAACTAATATATTCATCTTGATCTCCATCTTGTAGCTAACGAAGATGCGGGGCCAGCTCATACCAGAGGCTCGGGTATGAGCAATTCAAGAGGAATTAGCTGGATTTTTGGTCGACCAGGTCATAGATCCCAAAGGAGAATAACATTACAAGATCAAGAACAAGCAGTACTAATGCATGCATATATATGTAATGATCCTCAAATTGTAGGAGAAATTGTATATATATATATATATGATCGGTTCTACGAGAAATTCTATTTATATTTATATATATGCGCATGCACAACATCTGTAAATTGTGAGTAGCGTAATATATCTTTGAAATGAAAATTAATGAAATGGAAATACCAAAATTAGAAGGAAAATTAAACCATAATTAATTCATAAACCCCTAAAGAATTAAAAGGAACAATAGAACAAAATTAAAAACTAAATATTTTTAGTCCCAGTTGGTGTTACCAACCGGACTAAAGGTCCCCCAGCCCACGGTGCCGGCGGATGCCACGTGGTGGGCCTTCAGTGCCAGGCTGTGTTGAACCGGGACTAAAGGGGGTAGGCTTTAGTCCCCACCCTTTGGTGCCGGTTCGAGAACCGGAACTAAAGGCCCTTACGACCAGCGACTATAGGCCGATTCTGCACTAGTGTACAAAACATCTTGCCATGCATGGTACCTCAGCATCAAAGATCAATCTTGCTTTGAAGGTCAAGCATGTATGTGAGGAAGAGCAAAGTGAAGAAGAAGAAGAAGAATATTGGGATGAGATTGGCTCCGATGAGAGCCCTTCATATGAAGACATTGTCCTCTTTGTCAAGAGGTTTAGCGCGGGAAAATTCAAGGGAAGATTCTAAAAGAAGAAAGTGAGAAAATGCTACAACTGTGAATAAACCAACCACTTCTACAACGATTGCCCTTATGAGAAGAGAGAAGATAAACCAAGGTTTTCCAAGACCTTTCCTAAGAAGAAGTTGCCAAATCCTATGAACTCCAAGCTAAAGAAAAGAGATGGGAAAGCAATGGTTGCTCATGAAGAATCCGATCCAGATGATGTTGGTGGTGTAGACGGAGTAGCTCAAGATTCTCAAAACACCTTGAGGCTAGTCAACACGAGTGGTGAGGTTGTCACCTACAACTATATGAAAGACTACAAGGGCAACATTCACAAGTGCTTAATGGGAAAGGCCGTGATAGAAGATGGAGAGGACCAAATCTCTCCTAACAATGTCAAGGTAAACCCACGCTCAAGTCATCCTATTTTCACTCGGTCTACTTCTTGTGATGACGATCTTGATGTGGAGGATAATGATGATAATGATATAGATCATCCTATACTTGCTAAAATAAATAAGGGCATGTGCTCCCATAAAGGAAAGAAGCTCAATATTTTTCGTATGCTTATGACCATGGTGAGTAAGCACACCTCTACCATTAAGGAACTCGAAACCCTTGTCACCGAGGAAAAGGAAAAGTATGAAATCCTTGAGTAGAAAGTCCAATATGAGGAAGCACGGAATGATGAACTATGCTTAAAAATTGGTGCAAACATTGATGATCATGCTAAAAACCTTGCCTCCTTGAAAAAGGCTAAGAACTCTTGCAAGGAATTGATGAATGATAAAAGTAAGCTTGTGAAATCTCATGTTTCTCTCTCTCTAAGGATTGTGAGCTTCTATCTATGTCCCTCAAGACAAAGGAACAAGAGTTCACTCTTCTTACAAAGAGCTTTGAGACGCTCAAACTTACTTATCTTGAAACTCTAGCCAAGGTTTATTATTCACATATTATCAGTGTTGATGCTTGTACTACTAACTCTAGTGGTGACCTAGCATATATTCTTGAGGAAAACCGCTTTATAAAGGGACAAATCGAAAAGGGACTCATGACATGTGCTCAAGGGAAAAAGAACCTTAATGAGGTGTTGAGCCAACACAATAAGGTGTTTGCCAAGGAAGGGCTCGGGTTTGACCCAAGCATAAGCAAGAAGAAGACATCTCCTCATAAGTGCTCCACCCCTCTCAAAGAGACATTTGTACATGAAGGGCACAAAGAGAAAGGTAAGGTTGTGAGTGGGAAGGCCACCAAGGGCATGCCCACTTTCAACAAGCCAACAGATTTCATGCCTCCATCCTATGTATTTTGTAAAACAAAGGATGGAGAAGTTTATTTAAAATTTGTTGGTCCCCGTAATGCATTCCTGTTTTATGCTATTTGTGTCCCTAAGACCCTTGTGACTAACTTTAGAGGTCCCATTGCAAAATGGGTGCCTCTAACCAAGTCATAAAATCGTGTGTAGGTTGCTTTCTCTAGTGGAGTCAAACGGGTGATCGATAGCGGATGTACCAACCATATGACCGGAGATAGAAGACTCCTTTTTGACTTCATGGAAGCTATTCAACCATTTATGAGCATTGTGTTTGGTGGAGGATCAAAAGGACAGGTACTTGGGTTGGGCAAGGTGGCTATCACAAATGACATGTCTCTTGCAAATGTCATGCTTGTCCAATCCCTTAAATACCATTTTCTTCGGTTTGCCAATTGGCTTCAGTTGGTTGTGATACACTATTTGGACTAATGGATATGAAAGTCTTTAAGAGAGAAACTCTTGAAGTGGCATTTGTTGGAAAGTTGGATGGCAACCTTTACACGGTTGATTTCTCGAAAGAGAGCACATTCCATGCAACTTGTCTAATGGCTAAGGCCGACAAGGGGTGGCTATGGCATTGCCGGCTAGCCCATGTGGGCATGAGAAATCTTCAAAATCTCTTAAAGGGTAATCACATCCTTGGACTAACCAATGTCTCTTTTGAGAAAGATCGTGTGTGTAGTGCATGCATAGCCGGGAAGCAACATCAATCCAAGCACCAACCCAAGAATATTGTATCTACTTCAAGGCCTTTAGAGCTCCTTCATGTGGATCTTTTTGGGCCTCCGTCATGGGACAGTCTTGCTGGGAAAGAGTATGGACTTGTCATTGTTGATGATTGCTCAAGATATACATGGGTGTTTTTCCTGAAGTCCAAGGACGAGACGAAGATCACCTTCATTGACTTTGCCAAGCAAGCCCAACGCAAGTTTGACAAAGAAATCTTGGCAATAAGAAGTGATAATGGCTCTGAGTTTAAGAACTACACCTTGGAAGAATTTATTAGTGATGAAGGGATTGAGCATCAATATTCTGCACCCTACACTCCTCAACAAAATGGTGTAGCCGAGAGAAAGGACCGTACAATTGTGAAAATGGCCAGGTCCATGTTGTATACAAGTCACCACAAAGATTTTGGGCTGAGGTTGTCAACACCGCATGCCATGCATCGAATCGACTCTTCCTCCGCACGATATTGGGGAAGACTCCATATGAGCTCCTAACTGGGAACAAGACAAATTTCAAGTACTTTCGTGTATTTGGGTGCAAGTGTTTCATCCTCAACAAAAGAGAATGGTTAGGAAAATTTCAATCCAAAACAACTGAGGGAATATTTGTTGGTTATGGATGTGTTGTAGAAACGTGTGATGTGGTGTTTGATGAATTTAATGGCTCCCATGGGGAGCAATTTGATCTAAGTGATGTAGGTGGAGAATATTCCTGTCAAGATATTTTGTCCATGGGTGTTGGTGCTCTTCTTCCAATGAAACAAGAATCTCATGATGATGATTAAGAAGATGAAAGTTTCTCTCATCCTCAAGCCACTCCAACACCCATACCTCCACAAGATCCTATTGCTCAAACTATGCCCATTGTTCAAAATCAAGAAGGAGAACAAGTCCCTCACCATGATCACATTCAAGAACAAGATCATCACCAAGAGAAGAACAAGAAAGTGCAATCTTTGATGATGAACCTCAACAAATGCAACATGAAGAAGAACATCTTCCACCACACATTAATGATCCATATGTTGAGGATGTGGATGATGGAAATGATGTTGAACCTCGTGAAACCCTAACCTCCATCATGCCACGAGTGGACGGTCGTGTTGATGTTGATCAAATTCTAAACGGCATATCGTAAGGTATAGTCACTCGTAAACAATTGACAAAATTTTGTGCTCACTTTTTGCTTGTCTCTAGTGTTGAGCCACCCAAGGTACAAGATGCATTGATGGACAATGATTGGCTTGTTGCTATGCAAGAAGAGTTGAACAATTTTGAACGCAACAAAGTATGGTCATTAGTCAAGAGACCAACTAAGGAACACAATGTCATTGGAACAAAATGGATTTTCAAGAACAAGAAATATGAGAATGGCGTAATCATCCGCAACAAGGCAAGGTTAGTGGCACAAGGGTACTCACAAGTTGAAGATTTGGACTTTGATGAGACCTTTGCTCCCTTTACCCTTCTTGAATCTATCCGTATCTTACTTGCGTATGCTTCTTTCAATGGTTTTACATTACATCAAATGGATGTAACAGTTCTTTCCTTAATGGCTCTCTACAGGAAGAAGTATATGTATCACAACCACCTAGGTTTGTTGATCTAGATAACAAACACTACTGGAATCAGACAATTTGCCGTCTGCCAGCTCTTTGCCGTTCGCTGGCGGACGGCAAAGAGGTTATTTGCCGTCTGTCTTTCCAAAGCGTACGGCAAAGAACCAGCTGATGGCAAAGAGGCTCTTTGTCGTCTGCACTTTGCCGTCTGCTGGCAGACGGCAAAGACGAGAGTGGGCCCCACGGGGTACGACATTGGCTAGGTCAATCTGCCACTTCTTTGCCGTCAGCTGGCAGACGACAAAGATTTCTTTCTCGTCCGCTAGCGAACGGCAAAGAGGTGAGGAGGGCCCACAATGTCACGGCCGGGGGAAGACTAACGGTTACCCTCTTTGCCGTCTGCTAGCAAGCGGCAAAGAGGTGAACTTAATCCTTGGCCCCGCGCGCCCCCCGCGCGTCTCTCTCTCACATCTCTCTCCCTCTCTCTGAGCGTCGCCGCCCCGCCCTCCCGCCACCGCCCCCTCCCCGTAGCCCTCCTCCTGCCGCCGCCCCCTCCCCACAACCCTCCTCCCACCGCCACCCCCTCCCCGCGGCCCTTCTCCACCACCACTGGAGCCAGGCCGCGGCCCTCCTCCACTCCCTGCCCCGCCGCCCCCCGCCGCCCCTTGCCCTGCCGCTCCGCCGCGTCGCCCCCTCCCCGCCCGCCTCCTCCCCGCCCGCCCCCCGCTGCCCCCTGCCCAACCGCTCCGCCATGTCGCCACCCGTGCCCGCCCCCTCCCCGCGGCCCTCCTCCACCCCCTGACCCGCCGCCCCCCGCCGCCCCCTGCCCTGCCGCTCCGCCGCGTTGCCGCCTCGACCCCCGACGACCCAGCTTTGCCCCTCCCCTCCGCCGGCCCATGCCGCCGCTTTGACCCCACCCTCCGGTGAGCTCCACCCTCCCCCTTTTTATGTTTTTTTCTCTTTTTTTAGTTCACATTAGTAATTAGTTTATATCAGTTAGTTATTAGTTAGTGTATATTAGGTAGAAAAGAAGAAAAGAAAAAACCTAGAAGAACAAAAGAAGAAAAGAAGAAGGAAAAAAGGAAAATAAAAAAGGAAAAGACAAAAAATAATAAGAGAGAAGAACAGAACAGAAGAAGAGGAGGAGGAGAAGAAAAGAAGAAGAAGAGAAGAAGAAGGAAGAAACGAGGGAGAGGAGGAGAAGAAGAGTAAAAAAGGAAAGGAAGAAGAAGAGGAGGAGGAGGAGGAGGAGAAGAAAAAAGAGAAGAGGAAGAAGAAGAAGAAAAAAGAGGAGAGGAGGAGAAGGAGAAGAAAGAAGAAGAAGAAGAAGAAGAAGAAGAAGAAGAATAAGAAGAAGAAAATAGGAGAGGAGGAGAAGAAGAAGAGGAAAAAAGGAAAGGAAGAAGAAGAGGAGGAGGAGGAGAAGAAAAAAGAAGAAGAGGAAGAAGAAGAAGAAAAAAGAGGAGAGGAGGAGAAGAAGAAGAGGAAAAAGGAAAGGAGTAAGAAGAAAAAAAGAGGAGAGGAGGAGAAGAAGAAGAGGAAAAAAGGAAAGGAAGAAGAAGAAGAGGAGGAGGAGGAGAAGAAAAAAGAAGAAGAGGAAGAAGAAGAAGAAAAAAGAGGAGAGGAGGAGAAGAAGAAGAGGAAAAAGGAATGGAGGAAGAAGAGGAAGACCACGACCCCGACCCTGACCCCGACCCCGACACGACACCCCAACCCCGACCCCGACACCCCGACCCCGACCCCGACCCCGACACCCCGACACAGCACACAGACCCTGACACCCCGAGACCCCGACACAGCACCCCGACTCCGACACCCCGACACGGCACCCCCGACCCCGACATGACACCCCCGACACGCCGACCCCGACACGACACCCGACACCCTGACACGGCACCCCCGATGCCACAAACCCCCAACCTCCGACGCCACCGATCCTCAACCCCCGACGTCACCGACCCCAGCCCCCGACACGACACCAGGACACCCCGACACCATGAAACCCCGACACCCTGACACGACACCCAGACACGGCACCCCGACCCCGATACGACACCCACCACAGCCCGACCCCGACACGACACCCCCACACCCCGACCCCGACACGACACCCCACACACCCCGACACGACACTCCCCACACCCCGACATGACACCCCTGACACCCCGACCCCGACACGACACCCCCGACGTCGATGGAACCCTAAATAGCAAGTATCGTTGGTGCGAGATACATGTGGTCGTCGGTGTCGAACACTGCATCCATGTCCCACAAGTTACGCCGGCGTCCGTCGTCCCCAAGCAATAGTTCTCGGTGTCGATGGTGGTTGAACACCTATGCGAATTTGTCTTGCAGCCTCTGCGATGACGATTAAAAGCCAAGTGTTGAAACTTGAAACACCCTAACTGAGTCAAGTCGGTTTGGTTGTTTGATGTTTCAAAACTTGGCTTTGATCCTCATCGCAGAGGCTGCCAGACAAATTCGCATAGGTGTTCGACCATCATCGGCCCCCAGAACTATTGCTGCGCGTGGGACACCGGGCGCTGGCGTCACTTGTGGGATGTGGATCTAGTGTTGAATGCCGAGCGCCACATGTATCTCGCACCGATGATACTTGCTATTTAGGGTTTCATCGATGTCGAGGAACCCCCTAACCTGACACCATGACACGACACCCCTGACCCCCGACCCCGACACGATATCTCGACCCTGACACGACAACCCCGACACCATGACACGACACCCCGACCCCCGACACCTCTTCGGCCTCCTATTGACCGAAAGGGTGCTCTTCGGCCTTCAAGAGGCCGACGGGGTCATATATGTCTGAATTATGAGTTAGGTCATATAATTTCCGATTTTTTATGAAAAACATCATATATATATTTGTTCTCGGGTGGATTAAATGTGCAGTTGTTTCGTCGCTGTGAGGGTTTGGTGTTCGACGACCTCCCCGTGCGTTTGACGAGCTCCGCCCTGCGTTCGTGGGTGAGCACAAATGACATCTCCTCCTCCCCCTTCATTTGCTCTGTTCCGGTTTTCGTGCCGATGAAACTTGCTAGTTGTAGGTAGATTGAATCATCAGTATGCATGAACACTATTCGTCTCCCGTTCGAAAGGGTTACATCTATAAATATGCATACATTTGCATATCTATAACCGTGATTCTTTCGAATTTTCCAACGTTATCCATGGACAGCCCGAGTATGTGTAGATCGGGTTCGTTTTCCCATATGGTCTGCTCCGGATCCGATGCAGAATTTCGTCAGTGCCTCCCTGTTGTTCTCCGGGTACACATCCTCTCTGCTTATTGCCGAGACGTGTATCAGCAGAACAGCGGGGAGGTGCTGCTGAAATTTTGCATCAGATGCGGAGCAGAGCATGGGAAAACGAACCCAGTCTACACATGCTCGGCTGGGATTAGGACCTATCTTTACCTACTAGCGTCTAGGTTGCATCGACGTAATGAAACTGACAATCTCTATTAACTGATGAATATGGTTTGTTGAATTATGTATATATTTTGTGTGTATCCAGTAGCTAGGGAGGATGAGTGATCGTGGGCGGATGTACACCGGTCACACTAGTCAGAAAGACATGACCCGTGAATGGTTAACAAAAACCAAGGAGTTTATGAGAGTCGCATTTGCAAATGGACAGAAAACAACCTGGTGCCCTTGTGTCGATTGCGACAACTATAAGAAGAAGTCAGAGTTTGAAATGATCAAACACCTACAGAAGTGGGGTTTTACGCCTAATTATACGGTCTGGAAATTTCATGGTGAGTCTGCCAACGTGCCAGAGCTGAGGTGCTTCGTCGTCGCACCGACGAGCATGGTACCGGGATCAAAGACATGGTGCAAGACTTTGATGATGCTCGGGATTCGGACGATGAGATGGAGGGATCTGCAAAGGCCTTTTATGAAATGTTGGAGTCTTCAAAACGTCCTCTCCATGAGCACTCTAAGCTTTGTCAGCTGGATGCCATCTCGCAAGTAATGGCTCTAAAGGCTTAGTTCAACCTAGGCAGAGAATGGTACGACACGATGATGACGATATTTGGACGCTTTCTACCCAAAGGCCATGTATTGCCACCAAACCTATACCAGTCAGACAAAATACTGCGTGTGCTTAAGATGCCCTATGAGAAGATAGATGCCTGTGAGAATGGATGTGCCTTATTTAGGCTTCAGTATGCGGGCTTGAACTATTGCCCCTTTTGCAATGCTTCCAGATATGTTCTGGTAGACAACGGTATGGGTGAGAAGAGTCAGACCAAAATCCCCATTAATGTTCTTCGGTATCTGCCAATCATACCAAGACTTCAATGGCTTTTGATGGTCGAAGAGACGGCTAGACAGATGATGTGGCATAAATTGCGCAAAAGAACAAAACTGGATGCAGATGGGAATCCGATGTTGGGACACACTTCGGATGCTTTTGCATGGAAGCACTTCTATGCATTACATAAGGATAAAGCGGCAGAACCAAGGCATCCTCGAGTTGCGATCAGCGCGGATGGGTTTAATGTGTATGGTATGACGGCAGCACAATACAGTTGTTGGCCTGTATTTGTCATTCCACTCAATCTCCCCCCGGAGAGATTATGAAAAGAAAGAACATTTTCTTGACCCTGATAATTCCAGGTCCCAAATATCCAGGGAAGAATATGAATGTGTACATGCAACCGCTTAAGGATGAATTACAAGAAGCCTTGGATAATGGGATCAAGACATATGACGCTGCTACAAAAAAGAACTTCAAAATGCATGTGTGGTACATGTACTCGATGCATGACTTGCCGGCATGTGCGCTATTCGTTGGCTGGTGTGTGCATGGAAGGTTTCCGTGCCCCACATGCAAGGCAGCTCTTCAGTTCCGTTGGCTGGAGGCAGGTCGCAAGTTTTCTTGCTTCGACATGCATAGACAGTTCCTGGATCCTGACCATAAGTTCAGAAAAGACAAGAAGAATTTCATCAAAGGTAGAGTTGTCAAAAATAATGCACCACCTGCGTTGACAGGCAAACAGATCCTGGATCAGATAAACGCTCTCGAGCCGGATCCAAATCGTCCAGGGTATTTCAAAGGGTATAATACGGAACACGCCTAGACTCACAAGATATGTTTGTGGGATCTGCCTTACTTCAAAGACCTCCTTTACCCACACAACATCGACGTGATGCACACTGAAAAGAATGTCGCGAAGGCCCTTTTTGGTACATTGTTCGGCATAGAGGGGAAGTCGAAGGATAATCCTAAGGCTAGAGTCGACCAGGAGGCTCTATGTGATAGACCGTTACAAAACATTCGACAACCGAAAGGGAAGAAGAACTGGAGGAAGCCAAACGCATGGTTCGATCTTGGAAGGCCAACTATGAGGGAAATGATCTTGTGGGTGCAAATGCAGTTGCTGTTCCTCGATGGGTATGCAGCGAATCTAAAGAGGGGAGCGAGTCTTGAAAAATTGAAAATATTTGGTCTCAAGAGTCATGATTGGCACATATGGCTTGAGTGGGTAATGCCACTGATGTTGCGTGGCTTTATCCCTGAGGATGAATGGCTAGTACTGGCAGAGCTGAGCTATTTCTTCCGTGCTCTTTGTGCGAAAGAACTATCGTCTGACGTGCTAGACGAACTGGAAGAGATGGCGCCAGAGTTGATCTGCAAGTTAGAAAAGATCTTTCCACCGGGCTTCTTTAATCCAATGCAGCATTTGATTTTGCATCTCCCGGCCGAGGCAAGATTGGGGGGGCCCATGCAAAATCATTGGTGCTTCTCAACTGAGAGGATGCAGAAGACGCTTCGAGCAAAATGTAAAAATAAACGTAGAGTTGAAGCATCGATGGCCGAGGCATTCATTACTGAGGAGGCGGCAAACTTTGTGACAGCACACTACACAACCCAGAATCGTCATTTGCATAATCCGAAGCCTCGGTACAATGATGGCGACCGTGAAAAAGGTCGATCCAACCTCAGTCTATTCAAATGGAAGCTCGCACCAGTCGGTGCTTCGAAACCATTAGGGTTGGATGTCAAATAATGGCAGACCATTTCGTTGTATATCCTCAACAACCTAACAGAAGTGGAGCCGTACATCGAGTAAGTTCTCGGTACATTGTTTTGCAACTTCTAATTCCTTTGAAATGCTCTTATTCCCGGATATGTGATACAGTCGATACGTCACCAAATTCTCGGCTGGAGCGGTGATCCAAAAGGATTCCATCGAAGAGTATGAGCTTCTGGCAAAGCATGGAGGCGGCTATCCCGGTTTCATCTCTTGGTTCAAGCAAACGGTAATTTCCATTAATTAGACGATTTCATTTCTTCGCCTAGTTTGCGGGTAATGCAACAATCCTTTGGTATTAAACTTGTAGGCTAATGCAGAGTCTATGGACTCCGAATTGAGACAAGTCGCTAATGGTTTTGACTTTAAGGTCCGTTCATTTGACAAATACGACATCAATGGGTATCGCTTTCGTACTTTTGGCAAAGAGCTATCTATGGCCGACCAAAAGACTACAAATTGTTTTGTCTCCACTATCGGCGAAGGAGGGGTCGAGTATTATGGAAGAGTTGAAGCAATTTATGAACTTACATTCTTTGGTGAAAACCCACCAAACGTCGTAGTCATGTTATTGGTTCCAGCCGAAGGAGACTAGAAGGACTCATGAACATATAGGGCTAGTCGAAATCAAACAAAGCCCCCATTTGGATGTTCCCGATGTCTATATTACGGCTCAACAGGCGACCCAAGTTTTCTATCTACCATGGGCCTGCCAAACGGATCCAAATTTGAAAGGTTGGGATGTCGTTTATGATGTGCCGCCACATTTTTGACCACCTCCCCTCAATGAACATATGAACCTCACATTAACCCAAACACATATGAAGGAGAATTATGCGAAGAAACACGTGTTTCCAAAAAATGCTTTAAGAACCGCTCTACTTCACCCCAGAACATTGAGGTTGACGGCGAAAGTGAACCCGACTTCACCCCTAAGCAGGAACAAGAAGAGACGGAAGAAGAAGAGGTTACTGCTGCGGATGACCTGACAATGCTTGACCGATTACATAGAGGCCTTCCACATGTTGATGCATTTATTGATGATGCTGATGAGCATGTCATTACTGATAGTGATGATGATTATGCATTTATTGATCCCGGAGCATATATAGACGATGAAGATTAATATTAGTAATCTGAGGTATTCAATTATATTATGTACATATATATTATTAATTAGTTCATGTTATTAGGTATTCAATTTTTTTATGTTGAACTAATTTCGTTCACTCTTTGTCATTGCAGGTATTGACAGATGGTGGGCGGGGGTCGAGAGCGCTCTGAGCCTCCTTCCTCGGCACGTGCTGGGAGGGGTGCTATTATTCCACCCCAGCAACTCCGGAGAGCGCTGGTACACAGCATGCAGACAACGGCGAGCACTTCTTCTTCGACTGGGAGAGGTCAGGGGAAGACGAAGAGAGGTGCTAGAGGTAGGAAGGCCGATGCGCCTTCCTCGCCACCACCCCCAGCTGATTCTCCCGACCACAGGAGTGCTCCGTCTCGGGTGGACCCGTCTGACTTGGACCCGTCTCGGACTCCGGTCCACGAGCCTCGGGTCACCGAGCCTTCGTCCCAGGAGACTCGGATCCCAGAGTCTTCGTCCCAGGAGACTCGGGTCCCAGAGTCTTCATCCCACGTGACTCCGGAGGCTAGTGGCCATGCTTATGGTGGCGATGACAATTACTTGTCTGAGGACACCTATAGCGAGAGCGAGCTGGTTGAGGAGGGCAAGAAGGTCTACCAGCGTGGTTGTACAAAGCTGCCTCCCATGCCGACGACCCGCGAGCAGAGGTGGTTGATTGCACCTAATGCGGAGAAGTAAGTGCATTTACTCTTTTTTAACCTTTTGCCTTCATGTTTCTTAAAATTAATATATAATGTGTTGGCCTTGTCCTACTGCAGGGGTTGGAAATACGAGCGTGGTGGTGTCCACAGGCCCAACCAGGTCCTTGGTGTGCTTCTTCGGCACCTCTTCTCGGGGAAGGTCGAGTTGCCCGGTGAGGGTGAGTCTCCACAGGTAGCACTGACCTGAGAGCTGTACAAGGCTGCCCTAGCCCCGCCGGAGAAGATGGTCGACGATGTCTTGTGCGAGACGATGGCTGACATTGTGATCCGTCGCTTTTGGGTAATTTCTCCTTTACAGAATTAAAAATCAACAACACCCAGTGATTGTACTAATCAGTGTCTAATGTGTTGTCTTGTTTGATTGTAGACCTTCTATAGGTGTCTTGAGGAAGACGAGGCGAGAGCGGTTGTTGTTCTCGAAGCCAAGTGCAAGCGCCTACTTCGGAACTTATGGCACGAGGCTCAGGTGCAGGCTATTCGAGACTACTACGCCTCGAGTAACAATAAGAGGGCCAAGAAGAAGTGCTGCGGAAATTATCTGAGTAAGGAGAAGTTTATGAAGGTAATTATCTATTCTTAAGGCCTTGTACTTAGTTTCTTTGATTTGATTCGTAGGCGTAGCGATGAAATTTCTCTTTTCTAACTTAGGTGCCCCCAAGATGGTGTGCGGATAGGATGGACTGTTGGGAGGCATTGGTGGATGAGTGGTGCTCTCTCAAATGGCTAGCCGAACACAACAAGGCCAAGGAGAAGCGTGCCCAAATGAGAGGTGTGCCACACCATCAAGGGAGCTCCAACCTGTTTGAGTATGGGGATAACTGGGTATGTGGTTTGCTTCATGATTCATGCAATTTCATTCTTCATGCTATCTTGAGCCCTTAACTAATATTTTGTTCACCTCTTTTAGGCGCGAGAAAACAAGAAGGAGGTACCACCTCTGTTCGACCTCTATGCCATGGCCCATACTGCCTCGTACAAGAAGGCCAAGGCATTCTCTGAGGATGACCTCGATCGTCTAGAGAGCTTCAGCAACATCTCCTCCCACAACAAGCTCGTGAGGTTCAGATATGAGGGGAAGGCGAGGAAAGGGGAGGACTTCAACCCGAGCCAGAGTCCTTTTGATCCAGAGCTCGTGATGATATCTGGTGGTGGGAGGCCCCATGGCTCGATAGCCATTGGGGATGGACTGATATGTTGTCCTAGAACTCTCCTAGAGATCAAGAAGCGCCAGATGAGCCCTGATCCTAAGATAAGGCCTTGTCCACGGCCAAAGGAGCTCTCCATTGAGGCTAGGGCCCAGGAGCTTCTGGCGGAGGCAAACATGAAGGCGGCACAGAGGGAGAGGGAGATGGAGGAGAGGACGACTAGGCTATTGGAGGAGGAACGACGCGTCTCACCGGGCCCTATACGAGCTCCTCGTGGTAAGTTTCTCCTGCATATTAGCCAAATCATGCATGTAATGTTCGTTTCATCACTAACTAATATGAATGACTCGTGAAAACAAAATGTGCAGACCGTGTGCCAGAACTATGCTCAGACCCCTCCGTCGATGCCCCATATTGCTATAGCACCCACAGTGAGTTTCATTTAAATGGTCATTAGTGACTAGTATTCACATTTGAGTGGCATCATGCTAAGGAGACATTGCAAATGTTCTTTGGTGCAGAGTGCCTCCCAACAAGCATCGACCGATCCTTCTGTGTCTGCCGCAACCCCGACCGGTCCTTCTACGTCTCACCCTGGCCCAAACCCTACCGGTCCTTCACCTCCATGTTGATGGTAAGTTTGCCCAAGTGTTTTCATTAACAAATGCATACTTAGCTTAAGAAATGAACTACTTAGCTCCAAAATGACCTATACTTAGCTTATTTTCATCAAAAATGACTTGATATGCTTAGTTAGCTAGAAAATGGTATATTCTACCTAGGATAGCTATAAAATGACTTATACTTAGAATTTTTTCCTCCAAAATGAATTGATATGCTTAGTTAGCTAGAAAATGGCATTAGTAGCTAGTATAGCTCAATAATGATCTATAGCTAGTTCATTTATGACATAATTAGCTCACTTAGGTACAAAATGGCATAACCACCTAGGATAGCTTCATAATGATCTATAATTAGCTTAGTTAGTTCATTTATGACATAATTTGCTCACTTAGGTAAAAAATGGCATAATAAACTTGGTTTACCTCCAAAATGACCTATACTTAGCTTATTTTCCTCAAAAATACATAATAACCTTACTTACCTCCAAAATGATATATTCTACCTAGGATAGCTATAAAATGACCTATACTTAGCTTATTTTCATCAACAATGACTTAATATGCTTAGTTAGGTAGAAAATGGTATATTCACCTATGATACATATAAAATGACCTATACTTAGCATTTTTTCCTCCAAAATGACTTGATATGCTTAGTTAGCTAGAAAATGGCATTAGTAGCTAGTATAGCTCAATAATGATCTATAGCTAGTTCATTTATGAAATAATTAGCTCACTTAGGTACAAAATTCCATAACTACCTACGATAGCTCAATATTGATCTATATTAGCTTCGCTAATTCATTTATGACATAATATGCTCACTTAGGTAAAAAATGGCATAATAACCTTGGTTTACCTCCAAAATGACATATACTTAGCTTATTTTCCTCAAAAACACATAATAACCTTACTTACCTCCAAAATGATATATTCTACCTAGGATAGCTATAAAATGACCTATACTTAGCCTTTTTCCTCCTAAATTACTTGATATGATTAGTTAGCTACAAAATGGCATTACCACCTTGGAGAAGAGGAGAGGAGAGGAGAGGAGAAAAAGAAATAGAAGATAAATTCTTCTTATTTTTTTCTTCATTTTCTTCTTCTTCTTCTTCTTCTAGCTAGTCTTCTTATTCTTCTAACTATATCTTTCCTACTTTGCAGATTTGCTATAGATGAGGAAGAGTGCATTGATGGACCGTACTCTTCTACTTCTGCTACCTTTATGTTTATGGAAAACGTGTTTTGGATACATATGTATGGATATGTTGTTGGAAACCATATTGTGTGTTGTTAGAAACTTGTATATATGTTGGACTTATATGTTGGAACTTAATTATTGGTATATGCTTGTTTCAACTTAGTTGGTATGCTTGTTGGAACTTGTTGAATGATATGTATGTTCTGGATGTGTATGTTGGATATGTATATGTTGGCTATATATGAATATTCTGTCAAATTGAATGATTTTAAGAAAAAACAAAAAAACAGGGGCTATATAGCCGCTTTGCCGTCTGCTGGCAGATGGCAAAGAGCTTTGCCGTCCGCCAGCAGACGGCAAAGTGGCCATGTGGCAGCTACCTGTGCAAACTGGGGCTGGCCTAGGTGGGTTCTTTGCCGTGTGCTGGCATACGGCAAAGAACCTTAGGTCTTTGCCATCTGCCAGCGTACGGCAAAGAACCAATCTAGGCCAGCCCCATCTATCAAAAAAAGGTGCTTTGCCGTCCGCCGGTGATGGCAAAGACCTTAGGTTCTTTGCCATCCGTGGGCAGACGGCAAAGAACCTAAGGTCTTTGTCGTCTACGAGCGGATGGCAAAGCACGCCGTTAAGCCCCCTAACGGAGCTAGGCGTCCACATTTGCCGTCCAGGCTCTTTGCCATCCGCTGGCAGACGGCAAAGAACCGAAGGTCTTTGTCGTCCGCCGGCGGATGGCAAAGCGGCCTTTACCGTGGATTATTCAGCCGGACGGTTTGTCCTCCGCTAGCAAACGGCAAAGCCTTTGCCATCTATGTTTCATGCCTTTGCCGTCCGGGATGGCGGACGGCAAAGTACCTGTTTCCTGTTTTAAAGACTATGTGTACAAACTTCACAAGGCTTTGTATGGCTAAAACAAGCACCTCGTGCTTGCTATGATCATCTTAAGAAGTTTCTACTCGATGATGGATTTGTGAGAGGGGTGATTGATCCCACTCTTTTTACTAAGAGGGAAAAAGGTGATTTGATATGATCCCAAATATCTGTAGATGACATAATTCCTTGTTCTCCTAACATCCATTTGTGCAAGAAGTTTGCGGCTTCCATGACCAAGATCTTTGAGATGTCACTCAATGCGGACTTGAAGTTCATTCTTGGATTTCAAATACAACAATTTCGAGAAGGAATTTTCTTGTCTCAAAGAAAATACCTCAAGGAAATTATAGAGAAGTTTGATATGACAAATGCTAACCGTTGTAAGACACCCATGCCTACAAAACTTGTTGTCACTGAAGACACCAACGATATTCCTTTTGACCAATCTATATACCGCTCTATGATTGGTTCATTGCTTTATCTTTGTGCATCTAGACCAGACATCATGTTAAGTGTAGGCATATGTGCAAGATTTCAAGCTTCCCCTAGGGAAAGTCATCATAAGGCGGTTAAGCATATTCTTACATACCTTGTTCACACCCAAAAGTTGGGTCTATGGTACCCCAAGGATGCCAAGTTTGATCTCATTGGGTACACGAATGAGGATTGGGCCGGAGACAAAGTGGGAAGGAAGTCTACTTCTGGGGCATGTCAATTTCATGGACGCTCCTTGGTCAATTGGTCCTCGAAGAAGCAAAATTGTGTCTCCCTCGCAACCGCTGAAGCCGAATATATTTCAACCGCAAGTTGTGCAACACAACTTCCATGGATGAGGCAAACTTTGAAGGATTATGGTATCACCTATAGAAATGTGCCTCTTCTATGCGATAATGAAAGTGCCACCAAGATTGCTGAGAACCCTATTGATCACCCTCGCACAAAACACATTGATATTAGGCATCACTTCTTGAGAGATCATGTGCAAAAGGGGGACATTTATCTTGATCATGTTGGCACAGATATGCAAATTGTAGACATTTTCACCAAACCATTCGATGAAGCAAGATTTTGTTAACTTAGGTGTGAACTTGGTATCTTGGAGCTTGATAACATTATGTGAAATCTTGCATATCTACATACACTTACATCATGTCTTGTCTAGGTGTAGGCATGTATTTAGGGGGAGACATTCAATTCATGAGTTCTCTCACCCTATATGATGCATAAATAAAGCAAACACTCTCAAAGTGTTCCTTGCTCACTCATGTGACATGGTACTTTAAATGATGGAGTTGTGGTGATGGGCTCAAGGTTCATATCTTCGCAGTGCCATGCCACGTTTACTCAAACATGGTGGCCTAAGCCACCCCCCTCTATGATCAATGATTGAGAAAATTATCTAAATTAGCTAGGGTCAATATTGTTTGGTTTGGTCATGCACACTATATTATATATACTGTCGTATATCATCGATTTGTCATGAGCATCACTAGAACTGCCTTCTACCTTCCTTTGGCCGTACCTGTTTCTGATAGTTTTCTCGCACATCCGGCTTCCTCCGTCGTCCGATCTTCAGATGTCCAACGTTTTTCAGTCGTCCATGCCCTGGGACTCCCCAGGCCTAGCTACTCCTGTCTAGCGAACCCTCTAGTCCCCAGATGTCCGAAGCCTCTCGGTCATCCGGCACTTTCCATCCCTCGGACGTCCGACACCTCTCGGTCGTCTGAGCGTTCGGGGTCACTTACATAAAACGGGCGGGCTCGCATGGCTGGGAAGTTGCCCTAATCCATCGAGCCGCCCCCATCTCCGCTCGCTCTCCAGCGCCGCCGAGCCGCCACCGGTTAACTCCGGCCGCCTCTCGGCCGTCTCCTCCACTGTTTCTTGTTCCCGAGGTACATCCATCCCTCCTATTCTCAATCCAGATGGCTTTGGGGACTCTAAAGAACGGGATCGTTCCCGCAATAAGCGCCTCACCTAGTGTCTCGTTCAGTATGCCGCGTCTTCTATGGAGGGCTCTAACTACGAGGAAGAGATGGAGTATGATAAACCGGCTGAATTTGTCGCCGTGCGCGCAAATGCCCCAAAGCCTGGTACTTGGAGGCCCTCGTACATGCCTCCTCCGCCTTCGAATCAGCCTCAAGGTGATGCTCACGGTATCTCTCTTGAGCCTCCTCTCCCTCTTGGTCACGAGATAAAGGACTACACCAAAGTCCCTAAATCCGCTTATCTTAAGTTTCGTCGCGACACTGATGAGTTCGATGTTGAGCATGATTCCATGGATTCTCGTTTTTGCACAAATGTTCAAGCAGACATTTTCACCACTGTCATTGTTCCAAAGGGTCTGTTTGTTCATCTCTATATTGACTTAGAGCATATTTTCACTCACCCAGTGAAATATTCGGGTTCCTTTGAACTCATTGAGTCTTCTAGACTTGCTGCGCCATTTTCTTTTAAACATGATTTCAACCATGCTACCATTCATCAGTTCCATGCCACATGTTTCTTTGGTCCTAACAAGACCGTCACTTGGATGACCTCTGACACCGAGCTCACCGCTACTTATTCTCAGTTTGATGCCGCTCTTGGTTTTCCTGGCATTGGGTTCAAAATTCATAAGGATGATCCCAATCATGCGCCCAAATCTATTGAGGCGTGTGGCTATCTTCTAAAAACCCTTCCTGAACTTGACGAGAAAGAAAGGGGCAAGGATTTAAATCAAGTTTCTATTTGGAGGTCTCCTTTCTTCATCATCTTTCAGTGTGTCATTCGCACCATCTATCCCAAGATGGGTGACAAAGGGACTTGTAGCGGGTATTGTATTGACCTCATGACTCGTCTTAATGATCATCCTAAAGGGAAGATCAATGTCCCTCACTTTCTATGGCATGAGATTCGCCTCGCTAGTCTTCCATACAAGCGAGCCTTTCCTCATGCTCCTTTTATCTAAGCTCTCATTGAGCATACGGCCCCTTTCCCCATTGCGCGAACTCATGTGCATGACAAATGGGTCATTCCATCTCATATGGCGGATGATTGAGCTCCCAAGAAATCCTCCTCTACTCCTGCTCGACGGGCTCCTGCTAGATCTCGTCCTGCTCCCTCTGGGTCAGCCTCTTTCGGTCGCTTTCTTCGTTTTATTGGGAAGGCCCATTCTTCCATGATGAAGGCCTTCTCCTTTCAGTTCACTCAAAACCACGATGTGGTCACTCGCATGATCTCCTCTAAGAATGCCTATAAAGCTCATCTGAGAGCCACTTGGGCACCTGATGTGAGTGAGTATGAGTGTCCTCCTGAGGCTCCCCCTTCTGACTTTGGTTTCCTTTCTGGCCCTGAATGGTTTGAATTCCTTGATGAGGCAGGAGGCAGTGGCACCTGTGGTGATGATGATGACGATGATCTCTAATTGCATGGCTGGTTGTTCTATTCCATCCCCTTTTCGGTCCTTGATGCCAAGGGGGAGGAGATAATCTAGTGATTGATTTGTTAGTCTTCATGGCACAATGTGTTATGTTATGTAATGCTATTTATATGGTGTGAACCATTGTGAATCATTATGCTATCTGTGAGTGTTGTGTTATGTAATCTTATTTCTATGGTGAACTATGAGTGTTGTCTTCTCATGAGATATCCTTTTATGCCTACATATTATGCTTGATGCAGCTCTTATCATAAGATATCCTTTTATGTCAACACATTATGTTTGATTGACTCATTATCAAGTAAGGGGGAGCTCCTGCCCATAATTATTTACTTACTTTCACTATGCATACAATAAGGGGGAGCTCCGTAACAAATCTATCCTAAAGCTTTCAAGTCTACTTCATTTATGATAGATATATGTATGTTGTCATCAACTACCAAAAAGGGGGAGAATAAAAGTGCAATAATGGCCCTTAATCATATTTTGATATTGTTAACAACATACAAATAGGGAGCTAATATGTTTCATCAAGTGTATCTCAGGTTAGCACCCAAGATATTATGGTGCGGACCATGGTTGACATATTGAGGATGCTTGAACTATGGCGAGTCAAGATAAAATGTTCTATTTATTTTGGCTTACTCTTGAGTATAGGGATTCCGCACTATTAAGAGGGGATCAGTGGCTCCCGTGATAGACTTTCTCAAAATCTGGAGAAAGAACCTTTGGTTGAGTTTGCTTTGCTTCTGTTCTTGTCCGGAAGTCTGACGACCTCCGGTCGTCCGAAAGCCTCCAGAAATACAGAATGGAGGCAGTACGTTATCAGCATGTTTTCTTAGGATTTCCGGTCCTTCCGGTCATCCGGGCTCCGGACGTCCGTGGGTGGTCGGAAATCCGACGACACCCCTCGAGAACCAAAATTGTCGGATGTCCGGTCCCTTTCGAACATCCGGTGCCTCCACTTGGCCCGGATGACCAACGCCTGCCGGACGTCCGGTTCTTCCTCTTGGTCTGGGCGACCGACACCTTTCGGACGTCTGGCACCTGCATAGCTTAAGTGGCTTCCAACGACCACTTTCCTCTTCCACTATATATAGCCTTCTTCCACCTCGGGTGGGGGTTGTCCAACACAGTCAAAAGACTTCAAGAACACCTTTCTTTCTCTCTCTCACTACTCCTCACCAAATCCTAGATCCCAAGAGCGTTTGTGAGGATTCTTGAGTGTTGTTCCAACCAAAAGATAGATCGTCTCTCTCTCCTCCTCTCAACCAAAGAAATTTGTGATTCGAGCAAGTTTTAAGTGGTTCCCTTGATCTTGTTACTCTTGGAGGTTGGAGACTCCTAGGCAGTAGGAGGTGTTCGGAGAGGAATCAAAAAACTGTGATTACCCCCAGAACGTTTGTGAGCATTTGGAGACCACCCCAAGGTCTACCACTAGTGGTTGGGAATCGCCTTCATGGTGATATCTCAAGGAGATAATAGGGTGAGCCTTCATGGTGTCGGTGTGCCTTCGTGGTAACATCCACCACTCTAAATGGTGATGTAGCTTCCCACCAAGGAAGTGAACATTGGCATACATATTCGTCTCTCGGAGCTGTGATTATGACTAACCCTAACTCCCTACTTGTGGTTATTTGTCTCCCACTCTTTCCTTATACCTTTTTGTGCTTGCTTACTCATATACTTGTGGTACTTGGTTGCTTGGTGTAACTCTTAGCATCTTACTTGCAATTGTTTAGGCTTACTTTCATATTCTACATTATCGCCTAAAAATTGCTAAGTAACAATTAAAATGTTAATTGTACCTATTCACCCCCCTCTAGGTACATCTCGATCCTTTCACATGGAAACTCTTTATACCAGCCTAAGGCAATTCACAAACGATCGTTTGGAGGAATTCTAGAAAATGACATACTCAGTTTGAAAAAGAAACTAGAGTTATAGAACAGCTCGGAAAACGGAAGGCACTTTCCAATTGATACCCAGGTATAACCCAGTGTCTGAGCATGCTCTCAAGAACTCGAGCATTTCCATATTCATCAAAGTTTTACCAACATCTATGCCAAGATCTTGGTGACTCATCATACTACCATGATGAATAACGATGGAGGATGCAGATGCAAAGGAAGACAACACTATCTCAGATTTCACCTTAGCCATGCCAAGGAATGAAATCTGCATGTTCGACCGACAGACATTTAGCACTCCGCTTCTAATGTTCTCCTTGATCTTGTAGCGTAACCCAATTATAGGTCAGGTTTTGTGACTAGAACATCAAGTAAAGGAAGGACTTTGGGATCTCAAAGGGTCCATGAAGAATAACTTCTAGAATAAGTCATACAAAGTCCTCATGGGAGAAAGGCTAATGTTGGTGATACAAGATATTACCAAAATAGGTCTTCCAGCTAGGTGTGTTATTCATGACATCACCTTACGGGGTTACAATGAGACCAATATTATAATTCTTGGGAAATGTTCCACCCATCATATCTACCTGAGATTTAGATCTGGTTGGGGATAGGGTGTTTTAGACTCAGCATATCTGAAAGTGAAAGGATGCAACACAAATCGACGAGATGGCGTTGCGAGATTCTGGGAAGATGAACTATGGCAGCCAGCTCCAAAACATGAGCTAGATTGCAAGAGCCACGTGAACACAGTGTCCAAGACAACTGTGGTCACATGGAAACCTTGAATCATAACACTTCCGAGTTCTGGTTAGGAACCATCATTGGAGGATAATGAAGTCCTTTTTTAAGACTGGGTTAGCTCTTAAGAAAGAACTTATTTTCCTTAAGCAAGTCAATCAGTGGCTTGGTGTGCTTGGAATACATCTAGAATGGAGACGGCCAACCTATCAAACCATCGCATACTTCGCACATGCATGACTGACTTGAGATGATTCTTGAGGAGGAAAACATGAACTTCTCTCAATTCATGGCAGCAACTTGCATCTAATGCACATGAACTAAGAGGGAGTCAGTTCTTACACCTAACATATACTTCACGAACGAAACATGAAGATATGCCTACAAAGTTTCTAATACTAACTTAATTTTAGTCATGAGTTATGGAGGAAATAAGGATGTTGTCGATGGGATCAAAAACAATTCATCAAAATATCCATGAAGATGGAATTCCACAGCTATGAGAACAAGGTGATAGAATTGGTCAGACCAAGAGATATAAAGTTGTATGTTCGAGGATACATCCACGAGTAAAACAACATTAGGAAAATCTTTGGTTCTGATTTTGATTTGATGATAGCCCTACTCAAATCAATGGTTGTACAAGATGATAGGTGCAATAATTGATCACAAGGATCAATCATTGAAGATATCATCTTTCTTCAACACTCACAAGCACAAAAACACAAAGATATCCCTTTGAAATGAGCTAAGTTAGATCAAGCTTTTATCTTTCAACTCTCCAAGTTGTTGTTTAGATTAACCAACTAACTCAGGGTATCCAACAAAGAGTCTTGGAGAAGTGGTGGTTTATAGAGAAACCATCTTGATCACGAACTCAACATAATGGTCGATGAACACCTTGGAGAAGATATTCGGAAAATCACGATCCACCGATATGTTGTCAAGCTCGAGAACATTCTTGCTTTTCAAGGCAAGACGATATGATCAACATAGTGAAGGATTGACACAATCCCAACTCATTGATCAAAATGTGCAACATGGAAAATATACTATGTAGCACGATCAATCTTAGAATGGTGATTCAATAACCAACACGCTAAAAATGAGATTAATGTCCATTAACTACCAAACAACACATTTGCTAGGAGTATTTATTGCACACATCATAATTCACTTGTTGGTATTCTGGTTACAAACAACATAGTGAGCGAGGAATGAATGATGACGGCGAGAAGTATCACTGTATCTATAAGTTGTAAGAGGTGGTGCAATTCCGATGACAATCCTGACTTAAAGGGGGTAATACTTTGAGGTAGAACATAGCAAAAGCTGGATTGGCATTTTGATCTACGGAATACAATTGCTTTGACCCAATCCTGGATATAGATGAGGCACTGGAGTTTGTTTCTCCTTAGTCATTCTGAATAGAATGGTTCAACATACCACAAGAATAATAGGCATCGATGGATACGAATGCATGACTACTCTTGACTATCCATGATAGATGAAGGTTAGAATACAATTTAAAAGGGAAACTCAAAAGCACCTAATTTTTCCTGAGTTGTAGATGCATAGATTGAGTACGTCGAACATAGTTCAACCTATTTCTTCGAGATAATCCATGTAGAAAGGTAGGATTGGCAGAGTCACGATTATAGAATGGAGAACTCATCACAAGCACACATGTTGTGATCTTTCATTGACGAACAACTTCTCCCGGGGTTGGTTCATGGTATTGGAAGTATGACATACCACAAACCTTGAAGACTATAACAAGGTTACTAATCATCCTAAAGGAATGAATGATCACTATCAATAGGAGTGAGCAGAATGATTCTTGGGTTCAAGAAACTAGAAATAGAATACCTACTGTCTAAATAACATCACGAGATGTTTTCGATAATGATGGCCAAAATTATCGCACTTGAACACTATACATGACTAGACTGTTGGGTGGTTCACTGGAATAACCTGGTTTCCTATCACTTTAACAACACATCGAGGTAATAGAGTACCTCAACACAATAATTAGTGTGCTTTGTCTGGCCCAAAAGACATTAACTCGGGATGAAAGGATTTGCAAATGCATCAGATAATTTAGAAACCTTAGATAACTCGGACAGAATAACGGTTGTATGCGCATGAAATATGAGGTAACCTACAACACAACTAAAAACATAACACTGGATTCTTAAGGAGACATTGATCCATGAAGACATTATCTTTCCTACAAGTCTCCATCATAGTAACTCGTCATCCTGATAGATAGATGAGAATCCTAGTTCTTAAACCCCGTAGAATAAAGAAGAGGGTGACTCAGAATTAGAATTACACGAGGAAAGGAGTAAAAAGACTCTTAGGTTCTCTTCCACAGTCAATTCCCTTATATAACTAAAGCAGATCTAGACTTAACATCGACCAGTTTGGCTTGGTAATCCTACAGGCAGTCAAGCTCTGATACCAACGCTGTTGGGACCCCGATCCTAAGCCATAAGAAACCAGCCTGTAACACATCACATCACCTTGCGGCCTCACATACGGTTATTTCCACGGCTGCCACCTTACCTAGGTCGAGACCGTTTGCGTCTTTTGGCTCACGTATGTGAACATGTCGCTAGCATTCAAATGATAGAGAACCCAGGTCGACATGACTAGTCATAGAATCCAAGTGGCACATCCATATAGGGACAGGCATATGTAACCCAGCAATGCAGGTGTCGGCCTCTAGCGTGTGTAGACGAGTCATAGCAAGCTACAAGGACTACATTACGCCATGGGACATAAATGTCGTCCCTACATGTAGACGAGTCGTAGCAGGCTACATGGACTCCATTACACTGTGAGACATTTCCCCGAAGGGACAGACACAACAGCTAAGAAGGATACATGTCGGTCAATCAACGTGTCCGGAGCAGTAGCAAGATACCAAGGCTCGGTGGAACCACAAAGAGGTAGTTCCCCGTAAAGAATACTACTGAAGGCACACAACAAGGTGTCGAATCCCGTACATACCATTGCACGTCACACGTACACACGACATGCCCGATATGCATAGATACAACTATGGATCACAACATAACCATACAACAACACAACTTTTATTTAGAAGGCTTAGAAGAGCCAACATAGTAAGATCTTACAAACAGGGGTCACATGACCCAACATTCAGAGCATTCAAACAAACAAGAGTAAGTTACATGTCTAGATACAAACATCTACTAAAAGCGGATGGAAGCGCCTGAAAAGCTACAATGACCCTACCAAAGGAACCAGACCACTGTCTAGGATTCCAAAGCTAGTTCGGTTAACATCGAACTTCACATTGTAAGTACCACTAATGAGACTGACGTATCCTCTGCAAAAACATAAATTAAGCAACATGAGTACAAAGGAAAACAGCAAGACTTACATCACAACTATCTACATATGCCTCAGTATCAATGAAGGGGGTTGTGGAGTTTATTGCAGCAAGCCAGCTTTGACTCTTGGCTAACTTGTACTTTGACTACAAGTACTTTCTTTTGAGGTGGGATAGCACACACGAGTCCACATATTCACCATATCAATACACCACTATGGATCAACTCCCATCTCCCTTCGAGAAGGCCATCCATCGCACTCACACTTATCTTGCATATTTTCGAGTATCCATTTCACTTGTCTATGTACCACATAAGCAATCCAAGTAGTCCATATCCAAGGACACGACTATTTGAACAAATTGATTCACCCTACAGGGGTATACTTCTTCACACATGCTCCCGCCACTTACCGCCATCTGCACGTAAAAAGGCACCTCGGCAACCTTCAAGCGGAAGCCTAGCGAGGGAGTCGGCCACAACCGTTAACCACACAAGACTGTAGTCCAGGTTTATCGCCTATCTGAGACTGAACCTGCAAGGAAGTCCGACCGAAGTTTCCATTATGGCCCCGAACAATGTGTGTAGGGTTCCCAAGCCCACCCCGACAGATGTTACTACGCTTGGTATACCGGGCCATGGTGCATCTACCGCACCATAGCCTACCCCTCCGGTCAGTGCTATGCACAACCACCAGCACATCCTACAAACACCAGAAACTAGTTGCAACTCCTAGACAAAGATCTAGGCGATTAATAATCTGAGAGGGTCCATTGGTTTTGGGCCCATTGCATGGTAGTAAGTTGATTTGGATAATATACATAGAACTCAGTTCTTAAGGATGGTCCCAATGAGACAACCGGCCATGTACTTCTACATGGCCTCTCATCGCTACCTTTACCAAATTGTGTTCACACACTTTGCTCTCACACAGCAGGACATGAAAATCTTCATTCTGATTCATCACTCAGATGTATCAGACCCGACACGGCTCTAAGCATAGTAGGCGTAGTAAGCAAGCATGGATGAGTAAGAAGAACAAGGCTCAAGCAGTTGCTACTCATGCTAAGTAGTTTCAACTATTTACTGTGGCAAAGATAGGTCATGCAAAGGAATGGGTTCAACTAGCCAGAAGATGTAATAGTTCAATCGTGACCGTCCTAATGCAATAAGAGAGAGTATGAGCGAGAGAGTGGGTTCATATTAGTATGCACAAGGGGGTTGCTTGCCTGGCAGTTCCGAAGATAGCATTTCTCTTCATTAGTGTGTACGATCATAACATCGGAACCATCGTCTACCAAGAAGGAATAACACCAGCAAACAAGAGAAAGGAACACATTCAATGTGACACAACAAACATGATGTATGATATGACATGTTAAGGTTATGGATTCACCTAGTACAATATGTAGTCATATTAATTGAAGTGGAATTCAAATAGACACTAAATTCCATCTCCAAACTATTTATCAAATTTGTACTAATCATTATTTTTCCTACTTGGTGATGTTAACTTGCTCAAACATGCATGATCATGGAATAAATAGATTCATTGGATTTTTTTGATCATTTTTCATATATAAATTATTTTCATGTGACCTATAGATTAATTTATATGATTGTTCTATTTTTCAGCAATTTCTATAAATATTTAAAACCCAGAAATGCATTTATTGCATAAGCCATGCGTCAGCATGACATCAGCCTGGTCAACTGACAGCTCTAGGTCAAACCTGACAAGTGAGACCCACTAGTTAGTGACCCAGAGGCTAAGCTAGGTCAAATCCCACGCTGACTTGGGTTTGACCACCGGCAGGGCCCACTGTCAGCCTATGTGGGGGTTAATTAGCGTTGCCATTAGCCACTAATGACATCGCCACATCGGCACTCATCGGAGTTGGCTGGTGGAGACCAAATCCGTGGTGGAAGTTTGCCGGAAACGTTGTTCCGACAATGGTTAGACGTGCAGCTAGGCTCTACAGGGAGTTGGGGACGCGTCGCGTCTATTGGTGCACGCGGTTGGTCACGGGGATGCTGGAATTGACGCCTGCGATTAGGTGAGTGAAGGTAGTGGCTTGGGCTTGTATGGCTGCAGGCTTGTGGGGCACGGTTGAGAAGGCAGAGGGGCTTGGCAGCCTCCTTGGAGTATCACGGGCTCGAAGAGCTCATTAGCTCGGGCGAAGGAGCACGACAGAGCCATGCCCAATGCTCATGGCTGATGGTGGCACTCGGCCGTGTAGGAGCGGCTAGCTAGGTCGCGGGTGCAAGTAGGAGGAGGAAGGAGAGAAGGTCAGTGGCTCATGGTGAGTTGATTGGAGCTGACGGCGAGCTCGGTGAGGTCCCGGCCGATGGAGAATCGACGGGGAGAAGGTTCAGTGGTCGGCGAAGAAGAGGACGGCGATGGCGTCGTTGCAGTGCTCCTGGGCTTGCCTGGCTCACTAGAGTTGACAAAGAAGACCTGGTGGAGCTCCAGGGCACGTCAAGGGGTCGAGGGGGAGGCAGTGGCTGCGGCGGCGAGCTAGCGGACGGGTCGGTCATGGTGAGCAGAGGCAAGGGAGAGGGCAGGGGAGAGAGATGGCGAGGAGGAGGGGATCCAGACGGGTCTAGGGGCTTATCCCTGGTGCTTCGCTGGCCTGGCGCAGGCAAGCAGGCACCTGCCAACGTGGAGTCCCCCAGCACATGCCGTGCCCTAATTCCCCTCTACCTACTAGCGAGAGGAGGAAGACAGCTATGCCCCAGGTGGTTGGGCCTGCTGCTGGGCCAGGTAAGCCAGGTGGGTTTTTCTATTTCCAGACCCCAAAATAAGTTTCAACATTTTTGGAGGAACTAAAATATTTTTAGTCATTTAGTTATCATTTCAGATGCATTTCTGTTTTATTTGAAATGACAAAAGGTTTGTTTAAAAGCTCATCACCTCTGGTATGTTGTTTCCAACATTTATCAGAAATGGTGAACATTTTCTAAGGCCATTTTGGGTTCATTGGAAATCTTAGATAGTTTAATTGGTTTGAATAATGGAGTGCTAGGGTTTTGAAAATCCTCATTTAAAGTTAATTTGAATTTCAACATGATGACATGATGACTAATGCAATCACAAGCAATGTCTGGCTAGGGCTATGACAACTCGTTACAAATTATCTTATCACAAAACTATTTGTTACCGATAATTTTTGTGCTTGCGGAGAATACCTTACTGAAAACGGCTTGTCATTTACTTCTTCTCCTTGTTGGGTTCGACACTCTTATTTATCGAAAGGACTATGATAGATCTACTTTTGGGTCATGGGCACCTGCCTGGCTCTGTCGTCAAAGCCCACGTCACCCCGGCCTCGGGAGGTTGGGTACTTGCAAAGGAATTCCGCTCCTTGGGAGGCATCCTAGGGGATGCCACTTCTCCAGAGGTCATTGCATCATCTCATCACGAGACAGAGTCTCTCATGAGGGCCTTGAGTTGAGTGGCTTGTTGTTGGAGCACTCCGGGCCATCGTGGTGGGCCACACACTGGGCCGTAGGCAGGAGGTCTGGGTACCTCCGTTCCCAGAACGCCGACCGAAGGTGATCGAGCAAACTATCGGGACCCCGATCCTAAGACATAATAATACAACCTGTAACACATTGCATCACTTTGCGGCCTCACGCACGGTTATCTCTAGGACTTCCACCTTACCAGGCCTGGTACTTTTTGCCCTCTTTTGGCTCATGTATATGAATGTGTCGCTAGCAATCAAATGTCAGAGAACCCGGGTCGACATGACTAGTCATAGAATCCAAGTGGCACATGCATACAGGGATAGGCATACGTAACCCAACAAAGCAGGTGTCGGTCTCTAGTGTGTGTAGACGAGTCATAGCAAGGTACAAGGACTCCATTAAGCCGTGGGACATAAATGTCATCACTACACGTAGACGAATCATAGCAGGCTACAAGGACTCCATTACACCACGAGACATTTCCCCGGAGGGACAGACACAACAACAAAGAAGGATACATGTTGGTCTATCAATGTGTCTGGACCAGTAGCAAGCTACCAAGGCTCGGTGGAAGCACAAAGAGGCATTCCCCCGTAAAGAGTACTACTAAAGTCACACAACTAGGTGTCGAATACCACACATACCAATGAATTACAAACATACACACAATATGCACTATGTGTGTAGATACAACATGGCATCACAACATAACTCTATGACTCAAATATTTATTTAAGACTCATAGGAGCGAACACAGTGTGGTATTACAATCAGGGGTCACATGACCCAACACTCAAGTCATACAAGCAACAAGCGGAAGCAAAACATGTTTGGGTACAGACATCTAGTAAAAGTGGCTGGAGGAGCCTAAAAAGCTACAACGACCCTACCAAAGGAACCAAACCTCTGTTTGGGATTCCCAAACTAAAATGGTCAACATTGAACTTCACGTGGTCAGAATCACTAATGAGACTGACATCTCCTCTACAAAAACATAAATTAAGCAACTGTGAGTACAAAGGTACTCACCAAGACTTACATCAGAACTATCTACATATGCATCAGTATCAATGAAGGGGATTGTGGAGTTTATTGCAGCAAGCCAGATTTGACTCTTGGCTAAATTGTACTACGACTACAAGTACTTTCTATGGGATGGGATAGCGCACACGAGTCCACACATTCACCAAATCGATACACCACTATGGATCCACTCCCGTCTTCCTACGAGAAGGCCATCTATAGCACTCACACTTATTTTGCATATTTTAGAGTATCCATTTCACTTGTCTATGAACCACATAAGTTCTCCAACTAGTCCATATCCGAGGAACGCAGCTATTCAAACAGATTAACAAACCCTGCAAGGGTATACTTCTTCACACATGCTCCCGCCACTTACTGCCATGTGCACATAAAAAGGCACCTCGACAACCTTCAAGCAGAAGCCCAGCGAGGGAGTCACCCACGACCATCAATCAGTCAAGACCCTAATCCAGGTTTATCGCCTATTTGAGACTGAACCCGCAAGGAAATCCGGCTGAAGTTCCCATTAAGGTCCCAAACAATGTATAGAGGGTTCCCAAGCCCACCTCGACAGATGGTACTATGCTTGGTACACCGGGCCATAGTGCATCCACCACGCCATATCCTACCCCTCTGGTCAACACTATGCATGGCTGCCACCACATCCTACAAAATCCAGAAACTAGTTGCAACTCCTGGACAGGGATCTGGGCAATTAATAAGCCGAGAGGGTCCATTGGTTTTAGGCCCAATGCATGGTAGTATCTTGTCTTGGATAACATACACAAAACACAATTCCTAAGGATGGTCCCAATGAGAAAACCCGCCATGTACTCCTACATGGCCTCTCATCGCTACCTTTACCAAATCGTGTTCACACACTTAGCTCTCACACGGCCGGACATGAACACATCCATTCCGATTCATTGCTCAGATGGATCAGACCTGACACGACTCTAAGCATAGCAAGCACAGCAAGCAAGCATGGATGAGTAACCACAACAAGGCTCAAGCAGTTGCTACTCATGCTAAGAGGTTTCAACTATTTACTAGGGCAAAGATAGGTCATGCAAAGGAATAGGTTCAACTACCAAGAACATGTAACAGTTGAATCGTGATTGTCCTAATGCAATAAAAGGGAACAGGAGCGAGATAGTAGGATATTATCGGGATGCTCAAGGAAGGGTTGGTTTCTTGACACTTGTGAAGATAAATCATAACATGGGAACCATCGTCTACCGAGAAGGAACAACTTCGAGAAACAGGAAGAAGGATCGATCAATGTTATGCAACAAACATGATGTATGATATGGCATGTTAAGGTTCTGAATTCTCATAGTATAATATTTAGCCATATTAATTAAAGTGGAATTCAAATAGGCATGAAATTCGAACTCCAAGTTATTTATCAAATTTTTCCTAATCATGAAATGTCCTCGTTAGTGACGTCGACTTGCTCAAACATGCATGATCATGGCATAAATAGATTCATTGGATTTTTCTGATCATTTTCATATGTAAATTGTTTTCATTCGACTTATAGATTATTTTCTATGATTTTTAGAGGTTTTAACCATTTTTAGAGGTGCTCCTGGAGCTGTGTTCGGAGGAGGAAGAAAGGAGCAGCCGGCTCGTCTCCCTCTACCGCTGGGAAGGGTATCGGGGCTCTCTATGTGTGTGTTCTCGATCATGGGTCCGTCCCCGTTGCATGGGGGGCTCGGGGGTCAGAGAGACGGGATAGGGCGTGTCCATCCCCAAGTCAATGGGCTGCCCGGCTCATGGATGGCCGACTGCTTGGCCAGCCGGGCGGGAGCTCGCCCGGTCGCTAGGCCGGCCGGACGAAGCACGAGCCGGAGAGGGCTCGTGTGGAATGTCCCCAGCCGGCCTTGTCCATTTGGTCGTTTGGTTTTTCTTCGAAGCGGAGTGGGGAGGACCCCGTTGCCTTGGCCTACCCCGGGGTAAGGGCCCCGTCAGTAGTCCCCAAATCCGGTGGGGGCCCACGTCCGCCGGATGGTGGGACGTTGGTGGCTTCCCCCCAGCCTGGCCCGCCTCCGGCCCAAAGGCGAAGGGGCAGCCGGGCCATCTACAGGACCCGACGCCTCGGGTTCTGGCGCATCGCTCCAGGTCACGTGCCGGCACGCGACTGGCCACGTGACGCGTAATGATGTGCTGAGCCCCACGCACGCGGGGAGACGGGACGTCGCCCAGGGCTAGTCCGGTAGGGCCCAAGCGTAGCCTGGTAGGCCTCGGGGCCGGGGCCAGATCTTCTGTGCCCCGATACGGCCGTTACGGCCGGTGGCGACCCACTCGCGCGGGATTTCCGGGGAACGTGGGCGCAGACGATCCGATGTTCCCGGTCGTCTCCTTCCCTATAAAAGGGGAGGGAAGGTCAGGGGGCGGAGGTACCCGTGCCCCACTCGCCCCTTGCAGTCCTTCTCGCCATTGCCCCTTGCTTCTAGACCTTGCCTTTCCTCGTGCTGCCGCGCTAGAGCCCACGCACGTGCCCGCATGCCGCCCCACCACTGAGATGGCCGACTAACGCGGCGAGAGCTGGGGAGGATCCTTCATCACCGATGCCGATATCGGGGATCTACGCAAGGCGCGGATGCTACCACCGCCCGAGCGGGTGGCCGCCCGTGCGCCGGGCGGTTAGCTGGTGCCCGCGCCGCAGCAAGGGCAATGGGCAGTGTTCCTCTGGCACTTCTCTCGAGGCTTCGTGCTCCCGGTGAGCAACTTCTTCCACCTCTTCCTTGAGACCCTTGATCTTCAACCGCACAATCTCGGTCCCAACGCCATCTTGTATCTCTTTGCCTTCGTGACATTGTGCGAGGGGTATCTGGGAGTTCTTCCTTTTCTTGGCCTCTTTAACACGCTTTTTTATCTCAAGCCATTGATCAACAACGCATGCGGGGACACCGTAGTGTGCTGCCACGGCGTTGCCCGTTTCCCTCCCCTTTCTCTGATCGACTCCGTCAAGGGGTGGTACCGCACGTTCTTCTACATGCGGAACGTCGGCCCGGCGATGGACTACATCGGGCTGGCGTCGTTCGAGGACCGCCAGTCATCCCGGCAGAACTGCCTGGCATCGGCCCCGCGCGGCGTCGCTCTGGAGGAGCTGGGCCGGCTCGGGGAGCTGAAGAGCTCCGAGGGGCTGGTCGCCTCCGATCTGGTGGCAGCCTTCATATCGCGCCGGGTGTCGCTTCTACAGATGAGGCCGCACTCGATCTGCGACATGTCGGGCCGGCACGACCCCTGCCAGAAGTCCATCGTGGATCTGACGTCGGCTCAGGTGGCGAAGCGGGTAAACGCCCTCACGATGTTCAAGCTGAAGCCCGCCTTGTGTTCGTTCGGCATGGAGCCGTATGACCGCATCAACCGGCCCCCTTGGTAAGTCTTCTTGCTGAGGTTTGCCTTTTGCTTAGTATCCCCAGCCGGCAGCCGGCGGGAGAACTTATGACGGGGTGCTGACCGCAACGGCTAGTGCGACAGAACACCCCAGATGGCCCGCATCCCCAAATCTTTGAGGCAGAGCGGGCGGACTCTGACTCCCGGGACTTCCTGACGGGGGGTCTCGCTGAAGAGGGTGTGGACTCCTCCGGGGAGGTCGACGAGCCGGCGAGGCCGCGAGGCGGCGCTCCTAGCGGAGCCGGAGGGTCCGGAGGAGCCGGGGGACCCGGTGGAGCGGGTGAGTTCCCTCTTGGTCCCTCCATCCGCGTGGACGGATGACGAAGACGACGATGATGATGAGCCGATGATCGTCGATGGACCTCCTCCTGCAGCGCGCCCGGACCGGAGGAGCGAGGAGCGCCCACTTCGAGGGAAAAAAGGCCGGCCTAGGAGGGGTCAGCGCCTCCGCCGCTCGAACCCAAGCGGGTCAAGGTGGCCGCGCGGAAGCCGCCGCCTTGCGCCAACCGGGCCCTGCCCCTTGTCGTCGCGTGAGTCCTCTGCGCTTCTTCCCTTGTTTTCTTTTTCCTATTTTCGTCTTTCGAGCCAGTCGATGACCGGGGCTTGGATGTCGTAGTGACCCCATCGATCTCCAAGAGGAGGGGGGCCTGACGAGCATGCGGACGCCGCCAGCCGGCTGGCCCGCGAGTATGCGGCCACCCTTAGGGAAGAGAAGAGGAGGCTCGTGGAGCTACGAGCCTCCCGGTCCGGAACGCGGGGAGGGGCCGCATGCTCCGGGACTTCGAGCGGCCGGTGACGCAGGAGGGCGACCGATCCACCGCGGGCCTCGGACTCAGTGGCGGAGTCCGCCTGCCTGTCGAGACCCCCCTCCAGCAAGCCGCGGGACGCGGCCATGGATCTGCCGCCGCCCCTGCCCGCATGGGAGACAGTGACGGGGCCGGCCCCCGAGGCGGCTCGGCACGAAGTGCCGGAGGTGCCCCCGCTAGATCCCAAGCCGGCCCGGGAGGAGGTGATCTCGCCGACTACCGAGGCGACGCCGGAGGCATCACCGGAGGCAGTTGTTGCGGAGGTGGAGCGGCCCTCCGGCGGTACTGACGCACCGGAGGGGACGACAGGTGAGGCGGCGACGGCACCCGGCAGGGGGCCAGCGGGAGGCCTCTCTCGGTCCCTCGCCGTTATCAACCCGCCCCCAGTGGCCGGAGCAACGGCGAGCCCGGGCGGTAGTGGTGGCCGCGCTCGGCGAATCCTGCGGTCGATGCAGGAGGTCAGCCAAGACTAGGAGGCGCTAGCGAACGTGCCGGCCCTACCGGTGCCTCCGCCAGGCGGCCTGGTCCCCTCCCTTGGGGGTCTAGCGAGTGTCCTGGACCGGTGCTGGCAGGAGCTGGCCCGGTTCGCGGAGGCAACGGACAACGCCCTTTGACGTGCTGAGGTAAGCTTCTCCCTCCGGCCTTAGTATTCTTAGTGGGGGCATGCAAGCGGACCCACTGGGTGTAGCCCCCGAGATGCGAGCCAGCTGACCGACTGACGGTCAGTCGGGCCGGATCTCCTTCGAGCGCGTTTTTTGACGTTCTCCCCCTTTTGCAATAGGAGGGGGCCTCCCTTCGTTAGAGGCTTTTCGCGGAGGCGGTCGCCATCCACGACCGCGGCAAGCGCGGCTTCTACCATCTGGAGGAGGAGCTGGCCCGTGTGCAAGGTGAGTTGCGTTTTGCGGGTGGGGGCGTGTAGGCCCCAGGGGTCGACGGCTTCACGCCTGTCTTACTGATGCTATCCTTGTTATGCAGGCGAGCTGGCCGCCCTTCGGGAGGAAAAGATCGGGCTCACCGCTGAGCGGGGCCGGCTGGCGCGGGATGTCTAGGCGGCCGCGTAGGAGACGGGCCAGCTGGCCGCGCTGCTGGTTGATGGCAAGGCAGCCTGCGATCGGCTCAAGGCCAAGGTGGCGAAGGAGGTGGTGGCCCGGGAGGCGGCCGTCAAGGAGGCGGCTGATGCTGCCTTGAGGACTGCCGCCCTTCAAGGTGAGGTGACCCGCCTCGAGAAGTCGCTCGAGGAGGCCAAGAGCTCTCTTGCCGCCTCGGAAGCGGCTCGGGTGGCCGAGCGGGCGGCGGCGCTCAACTTCTCCATCAGCATGGATGATGCGATCGAAGGTAAGCGCTTGTTTCTTTATTTTTTTGATTGGTTGCCTTCTCCTTGCTACCTCTTTGCGCTTCATCTAGTGTTTCTTTTCTTCTTCCTTTCTTCCCCTCAGTGCGGTTCCCGGAGACCCACCGCTGCGCCGCACGGGCAGTCGACGAGCACCGGGAGCACCTCTGAGGGTACAGCCACTCTATTGATGAGCATGCCCCGTGGGATGTGGACGAGATCGGGCTCGCCGTCGAGATGCGGATGACCCATCTCAAGTGGAACATGGAGCGGCTCAAGATCGCCGGCAAGGAGGTCATCGCCGCGCTGTGGCCGGGCTGCGGAGGAGCTCCGATGCATCGCGTGGCGCTATGGCTTGAGCACGCCGTCTCCCACCTCGAGGCCTGGAAGGCCTCGGCCGCCCGAGCCGGAGAGCAGATGGCGCTTCGGTTCGACACTTTGTGGTACCATGGGGTGGACCTTGCCCGGCTAGCGACGATGCGGGACGTGCCGTCCGCGGAGCGGGAGGCTCGCGAGCTGGCCCTTGTCTTGCGGACGAACGAGCTCGCGTCGCATGTCGACGCGGATGAGTTCCTGCCACCCCTTGGAGAAGACGGTGAGCAGCTGCCCCAGGAATCCTTCAGCATCCCCCAGGGCCCGGACGACGCCGAAGTTGCCGACGAGAGCACCGACTCGAGCGGCGAGACGACGGAGACCGAGGAGGCCGCTACGAAGGGCAAGGCGGCAGACCCGAAGGCCACGAGGACCTCCAGGACGAGGACCGAGCCGCCTCTCGACGTGCCGGCTGGTGACGCGCCAGCTGGTGACACGCCGGTGGCTTGAGCCCCCGGGCATCTTCTTGTTTTGCTCTTTCTTTTTCTTCTTTCCTGCACTTTGAACCTGGGTTCGATCCACCCAGTAGGGGTGTTTATGTAATGAATTGAACGCCGGCCGTAGGCCGTTTTGCTTTATGTTATGAGTACTTTGTGTTTGGTGCCTCATGAATCTTGCCGCCTCCACCTTTGCATTTCTACTCTGTTTCCCCTTTGGTCTTAGCTCCACCAGCCCGACAGCCGGGAGCCAGTCTGTGGCTGGGTCGGGGCATCCGCCTTGAGGGAGCCGTTTCAAAAACATAGGAATCACGGAGGGTTTTTCGGGGTAAGTGAAGCATTTAGAGACGCGGCAAGGGTCCGGCTGGGCCTAGAAAAGGTCCCATCCCGTTTCGACCTTTGGTGCGAGCCGAGCCTTGCCGCCCTGAGGCCCCATCAGCGGGACAGTCGGGTGCTGGTCTATAGCTGGTAAGGGTGGGGAGGCTTGGCCGACTCATATTTACTTAGTCTTTTTTGCGGAGAGACACCTCTAGGCCCAACCGGCTAGACCCCGGGCCCAGGAGCCGGACCGGGGAGCCGGTGAGTGTGGAAAGCTTTGAGATAAATGAAATGGGGCGCGTCCCAAGAGCCAGCTTGGGACGCCCATTGCATTCATAAGCCCAAAAGGACGGGGATACATACATACGTTGGTTTTTTCCTTAGCAGTAAAACGGGCGCACGAGTGCCGCGTTCCACGGATGCTCCGTTTCTTCGCCAGAGGCATCTCTCTTGTGCTTCTGTGGCTTTTGGGCGTCTATTAGAGAGTACACTTGTTGTGTAGCGCCTTGCTGACGATGAACGGGCCCTCCCATGGGGAGGACAGCTTGTGCTGACCGGCGGTTCGTTGGATCCGTCTGAGGTCCAGGTCCCCCTCGCGGAATGAGAGCGGCCGGATCCTCTTGCTGTGGTAGTGTCGGAGCTTCTGTTGGTAGATTGTCGTCCGTCTCAAGGCTAGTTCACGAGCCTCCTCGAGCAGATCGACGCCATCTTCTCTCGCTTCCTTGGCGTCCTTCTCCGTGTATAGGGCTACCCGAGGCGAGTCTAATTTGATGTCGGTGGGGATGATCGCCTCGGATCCATACACGAGAAAGAACAGGGTGTAGCCGGTTGAACGGTTAGGGGTGGTCCTGAGACTCCAAAGCACGGCCAACAGCTCGTCGATCCAGCAGCCGGCCGACCTGACCAGCGGGGTCACGAGCCGGGGCTTGATGCCAGATAGGATGAGGCCGTTTGCCCTCTCGACCTGGCCATTTGATTGTGGATGAGCTGGATCCCTTGCTTGGAGCAGAAACGCGCGAGCGCACCTTTGGTGGAGTTGGTGCCATTGTCGGTGATGATGTTGTGGGGGACGCCGTAGCGTATCGTAATGTCATTGATGAACCGGACGGCCGTGTGGTCGTCCAGCTTCTTGATGGGCCGCACTTCGATCCACTTGGTGAATTTGTCCATGGCCACCAGCAAGTGCATCATATCGCCTCGGGCGGTTTTGAAGGGGCCCACCATGTCCAGCCCCTAAACGGCAAAGGGCCACAAGAGGGGGATGGTACGGAGGGCTGTTGCCGGCAGGTGGCTTTGTGTGCTGAAGTGTTGGCAGCCCAAGCACTCGTTGACCAACTTCTTGGCCGCCTCGAGAGACATGGGCCAATAGAAGCCGTGGCGGAAAGCCTTGGCCACCAGGGCCCGGGAGGCGGCGTGGTGACGGCATTCGCCCTGGTGGATGTCGAGGAGGATCTCTTGGCCCTTTCCCGGCTCGACACACCGTTGGAAAACGCCGGTGGTGCTGCGATGGACGAGCTCGCTGTTGATGATGCTGTAAGCCGAGGCCCGGCGCTGGATCTGCCTAGCCAGAGCCTCGTCCGGGGGCAGCTCGCCCCGTAGAAGGAACACCAAGATGGGCTGGGCCCATGAGGGAGTTGTGACAGCAGCAAGCTGGAGAGCTCCCGGGGCTGGTTGGACAGTCCCCGGGACTGGCTCGCCAGCCCTCGGGGCCTGCTCGGGAGCCCCCGAGGCTGATTGGTCAGCCCCCGGGCTTGGCTTGCCGGCCCCCGGAGCCGGCAGGTCGATGACCATCATGGCGGCCGCGTCGTCGGGTCCGTCCGCCCCGGGCGTCGCCGGTTCGACCGGGGCCGGCTGGGCAACCGACGGTTTGAGAGCCGACGATGGAGTTGCTGGGGAGGCGTCCGGCGTCGTTGATGGGTCGGCGGCGCTAGCCGGCAGGAAGATTGACTCCGACCCTGGGGAGGGCTTGACCGATGGCTTGAGCAGCCGCTAGAGGGAGACGCCAACTGGGATGGCCTGTCAGGTGGAGCTGATTTTTGCCAACGCGTCCTCCGCCTCGTTATCCGCTCGGGGGATATGATGGAACTCGCAACCCTCGAAGGAGCCGGTGAGTTGCTGCACGAGGAAACGGTAGCTGACCAAGTTGGCATCCCTGGCGTCCCACTCACCGGAAACTTGTTGCGCCACGAGGTCAGAGTCGCCGAAACAAAGGATGTGCCTGATGCCGATCTCCTTGGCGAGCCAGAGGCCATGAACGATGGCCTCGTACTCCACCACATTGTTGGAGGCAGCAAAGTGGATCTGGAGGGCATACCTGAGCTAATCACCTTTCGGGGAGGAGAGGACTATGCTGGCACCCGGACCGGTCCTCATCTTTGAGCCGTCGAAGTGCATTCGCCAATGCATGGAGTCCGGGGGAGGCGGGATGAACTCTGTCTCCGCCCAGTCGGCGAGGAAATCCGCCAATGCTTGCGACTTGATGGCGGTTCTCGGCTCGTACCGGATCTCGTGATCGGCAAGGGCGATCACCCACTTGGCAATCTGGCTGGTGGAGTCATGGCCGCTCATGATCTCGCCGAGCGGGGCCGTGCTCACCACGGTGATGATGTGCTCTTGGAAGTATTGCTTGACCTTCTTGGCAGCAAAGTATATGTCGTCACACATCTTCTGGTAGTGGGGGTAGTTCTGCTTGGACGTGGAGAGGACCTCGCTGAGGTAGTAGATGGGCCGCTGAACCGGCAGGGCCTTTCCCGCCTCCGGCCGTTCGACCATCAGCACGACGCTGATGACCCGGGTCGTCGCAGTGATGTACGCGAGCAGTGGTTCCTTCTCAGCCGGAGCCACCAAGATTGGCGAGCGGGTGAGAGCCTTCTTGAGGCCGCAGAAAGCCTCATCCGCCTCGTTGGGCCAGTCGAAGGTGCCCGGCTTCTTGGTTTGGCCAGGCTCGATGAGAGACGTCTTGCGAAGGAGCCCGTATAGGGGCAGGGCCTTCTCCCCCAGCCGGCTGATGAACCGGCTGAGCGAGGTAAGGCAACCGGTGAACTTCTGGACGTCGGGGAGGCGGGTCGGCTTTGGCATGTGCTCGATCGCGCGGATCTTCTTAGGGTTAGCCTTGATAACGCGGGCGGACACGAAGAAACCCAAGAGTTGACCGGCAGGGACGCTGAAGACGCATTTCTCCGGGTTGAGCTTGACCTTGTATTCGCGCAAGTTTGCGAAAGTCTCTGACAGTCGTCGAGGAGGCTGAAGTGCTTCTTGGTTTTGATGACGATGTCGTTGACGTAGACATGGACGTTCCCACCTATCTGGGGCAGGAGGCACTTCTGCATGCACCATTGGAAACTGGCGCCTACGTTCTTTAGGCCGACGGACATGGTCATGTAGCAGTATGCCCCAAAGGGCGTGATGAAGGAGGTCTTGAGGCGGTCCTCCGGGTCTAGCTTGCTTTGGTGGTAGCTGGAATAGGCATCCAAGAAGGACCGCAAGTTGCAGCCGGCCGTGGAGTCGATAACTTGATCGATCCGTGGCAGCGCGAATGGGTCCTTAGGACATGCCTTGTTCATGCTGTTTTAGTTGATGCACATGCACCAAGTCTTTGTTTTCTTCAGCACCAGGACTAGGTTGGCCAACCAGTCTGGGTGAAAAACTTCCATGATGAACCCGACCGTGAGCAGCCGGGCGATCTCTTCTCCTATAGTGCGCCGCTCCTCCTCGAAGAAGCGGCGCAAGGGTTGCTTGACCGGCTTGACGTCCGTCCGGACGTGTAGTTTGTGCTCGGCGAACTTCCTCGGAACACCCGGCATGTCCTTGGGGGACCATGCGAAGATGTCCCGATTCTCATGGAGGAAGTCGATGAGCTCGCCATCCTATTTGCTGTGAAGGCGGGAGCGGATCGTGACGCACTGAGCCGGGTTAGCCGGGTCGAGCGGGATTTGCTTGGTGTCCCTGGATGGCTGGAAGGAGGCCTCGTCGGTGGATTGCGAGGGGGGAGCTGGCACGGCCGGCTGGCTGGCGGCGAGGGCCACGCGCCGGTCGAGCCGCCGCTTCTCCTCGGCGATCTCCAGGGCCTCTGCCAGCTGGCTACCGTCTCGAGCGCATTCGAGCGACATCTTGTAGTTGGCCTTGATGGTAATGATTCCCTTGGGACCCGGCAGCTTGAGCTTGAGGTAGGCATAGTGTGGGACCGCCATGAAACTGACTAGAGCCGGCCGACCCAGCAGCGCGTGGTAGGGGCTCGCGAGGTCCACTACCTCGAATAGTACCGGCTCGCGGCGGAAGTGGCCAGGTCTGCCGAAGAGGACGTCGAGCGTGATCTTGCCTACAGGGGAGCAAGACTTCCCAGGCATGATGTCGTGGAAAACCGTCCGGCTCGCCTGCAGGTCTTCTGTCTTTAGTCCTAGCTTGTGCATCGTGTCGAGGTACAGGATATTGATGCTGCTGCCACCATCTATCAGCACTCCTGTAAAGCGGCAGGCTAGATCCCTAGTGGCGAAGGTGGGGTCGAGCACTAAGGCGTAGCTGCCAGGATGCGGCATCACCGCGGGGTGGTCGGCCTGGCTCCACGTGACCGGCCTCTCTGACCAGTGCATGAACTGGGGAGTCACCGGCATGGTGGCATTCACTTCACGACGGAGCCGACGCTCCGCATGCTTGCCCGTCTCTTCACTGGTGAAGACGACATAGCAATCGTCTTGGTTGGGGTACTGGTCGACCAGGCAACCGTCGTTTGGGGCCGTTGTCGGCACCGGGGCGGCAGCTTGGGCCGGGGCCGGTGCACGGGCTGGCGACGTAGGAGGGGCCGGAAGGCCGTCCCCCCGGGCCAATCGTTGTGAGAAGCTGCACTGCCGGAGCATGTGCGTGGAGGGTTTGGCCCCTGAGTGATTCTTGCATGGATAAACGAGCATCTGCTCGAAGGTGAGCTTCGGTTGCCAGGCAGCCTTGTCAGCGCGCTGGCGCTGGCTGGAAGGATGGGCAGTCGGCTCCGGATCCTCGATAGTATTGACCTGCCGGCTCCCAGAGCGGGGATCCGGCTGGTCGTTCTTGCGCTTGTTGTTGTGCGGCTGTCGATTGTCGGTAGCCGGCCGGGCCGCGGCCGGCGTCATTGTCGCCTTGGTCGGCGGGGCCGTCTTGACCCGGATGGCCGAATCGGCCGTGGCATAATTGTCCTCCTTAGTCTTGAGTTCGGCCAGCGTGGCCGGCTTGGAGCACAGAAGCTTGTGCTTGAGAGGGGTGCCATCCCGGCAACCCTCAATGAAGTATTGCACGGCCTGCACCTCGTGCACTCCCTCGCAGGAGTTGCCGAGCTCGGTCCATTGGGTGAGGTAGCCGCAGAGGGATTCGTTCGGCCCCTGAACGCACATAGCAAGTTCACGGGGCTGGCCCGGCCGCTTGTAGGTGCCGATGAAGTTGCGGACGAAGGCCTCCTCGAAGTCCGTCCACGTGTTGATGCTGCCGGCCGCCAGGCTGTTGAGCTACGTGTGGGACGAGCCGATGAGCATGAGGGGGCGTAGCGGACAGCCACGCGTTTGTTCCCCCTCGACATGCCCACTGTGGTGGTGTAGTCGATCAGCTAGTCTTCTGGCTTGGCGGCCCCGTTATACTTCGGGGTGTCCCTAGGGAGTGTGAAGCCCTTCGGGAATGGCTCGGTGCAGATCCGGGGGACGGAGCAAGCCGGGCCGATCGAGCCCTCCTCCTTGAGGAGGGTGGATTGCGCGAGTTGGTCGATGCGGTTGCGCGCATCGTCCTTGCTATGGGGGACACATGGCCCGAGCCGGGCTGAAAGCTCGGGGCGAATGATGGGCGGCGTCGATTGCCGTGACCCGCGTTGCGGCGTCGATAGCGGCCTCTACGAGGCGGCTCGCCGGTGCACCGGCTGCTTATAGCCGGCTGCTCACTTCCCGGCGGCTGAGAGGGCCGGGGGTCGTGCGTGCCGACCCGACGACCGGAGATGCATGGGGAACAGGAGTGCTGCACTGGCTGGAAGCCAGCAGTTCTCATGCCCTCACGCTCGGGCCGGGGGCCTTCAGCGGCGGTGCCGCCTGCCATGAGCTGATGCTGTTGTGCATCAGCAGCATCGATAAGCTCCTTGATATGGCGCTCACGGGCCGCATGCTCTTTGCCCTCCAAGGTGTCCAGTTCCTCAAAGGCCACCTTTAGCGCCCGCAGGTTAGCTGCGGGGTTGTCGTAGACAGGTATTTTGCCGGCGAGGATCTCGGCGACCACGCGGCCGCGGTCGCGCACGGCCCCATGCCGGCTGGGCTCAGCGCCAGCCAGGGTAAGGCCGTAAGCAGAGGCTGCGCCGCTTCCATGCGGCGGCGCGTGGCAGCGAGGGCGGTGGCGTCCTCGAAGAGGATGCGATGAGCCGCCTCAGGGTCGGCCGTGGTGGTATCGGGGTTTGTGGTCGGCGCGATCGGGGTGCTCAAGCCCCGGAGGGCCGCACCGATCGGGTCGGACGTGCCGACGTGGGCGGCAGCGGCGGCGGCCGTTACCCGTGCCTGTTTGTAGACGGTGGAGGAGGTGATGGCCATCACTCCCTCACAATGGCGGGACCCACTGGGGCGGGCCGCAGTGAGTACTCCCACGGCCATGGGCGAGCCGGCGCAGACGAGTACCCCCGCAGGGTACTCACCCGCGGCCGGAGCCTTGGCAAGGCTCAGCTTGCCGAAGCACTCGGTGAGCGCGGCGATATCGGCAGCTAGGCCGTCGGAGTCGCCCACAGGGCATGCCGCGGCAAGCTCCACGAGCCTCCCACAGTTTTGCCAGGCCAACCAGCAGCGGCAGGGAATGGCAAGAGGTCCCGCCCGGAGCATGAACCCGAATGGTGCCGCGGATGGCCCCACGGTGGGCGCCAACTATCGTTGTTTTCTGACGGAAGATGCCATAGGGTGGCTTATCGGTGGTGTTGGGGCCATTGGACGCTGACGGGATCTGGGTGCGGGATTGGGTACGAGAAGGTGGAGACACCCGACGTACCCAGGTTCGGGGCCCTCCAAGGGAGGTAATGCCCTTAGTCCTGCTTGGATTTGTTAGATGGATGGATAAGTATACAGAGGTGCTCCTGGAGCTGTGTTCGGAGGAGGAAGAAAGGAGCAGCCGACTCGTCTCCCTCTACCGCTGGGAAGGGTATGGGGGCTCTCTATGTGTGTGTTCTCGATCGTGGGTCCGTCCCCGTTGCATGGGGGGCTCGGGGGGGGGGGGGTTTATAGGCCAACCCCCTGGCTCTTACAATATAATTTAGGTACGAGGGTGGAGGGACCCGGCTGGTAGCCTCTCTGCCGGGCTAAGGGGTCCTACGGTTTGTATCGTCTCGTCGTGGGTGGGGCCCGCCGGCCGAGCAGTCCGACCGCTGCTGGGATCCACCGACGGGCGCCGCGATTGGCCATCCGGGGAGGCGTCGCCTAGTGCCAGCCGGCCGAGGTCGTCAGTACGACGGGGGCGTGGGGCGTGCTAGAACTGTTCCCCGTCCGATCGCGCTCACTGAGGTCAGCGGGCCGGACGGATGGACTGTAGCCATGCGGGACGGCGCGTCGGCGACCACTGCGGTCACAGGGTCGCACACCCCGCCAGTCACATTGCGCTGCCGTACCTGCGGGCAGAGAGACAGGACAGGGCGTGTCGTCCCCAAGTCAATGGGCTGCCCGACTCGTGGATGGCCGGCTGCTTGGCCAGCCGAGCAAGAGCTTGCCCGGTCGCTAGGCCGGTCGGACGAAGCGCCAGCCGGAGAGGGCTCGTGTGGAATGTCCCCAGCCAGCCTTGTCCAGTCGGTCGTTTGGTTTTTCTTCGAAGCAGAGTGGGGAGGACCCCGTTACCTTGGCCTACCCCGGGGTAAGGGCCCCGTCAGCGTGATTAGTTCACCAAAGACCTTCGGGTCCATAGCTAGTAGCTAGATGGCTTCTTCTCTCTCTTTGCTCTTCAATACCATGTTCTTCATGATCTTCATGGAGATATATCCGATGTAGTACTCTTTTGCGGTGTGTTTGTCAAGATCGATGAATTGTGTGTTTATGTTCAGATTATCTATGAATATTATTTGAGTCTTTCTGATTTCTTATATGCATGATTTCATATCTTTGCAAGTCTCTTCAAGTGATTGGTTTGATTTGGCCAACTAGATTAGTAATTCTTGCAATGGGAGAAGTGCTTAGTTTTGGGTTCAATCTTGCGGTGTCCTCACCCAGTGACAAAGTAGGGGTAGCATGGCACGTATTGGATTGCTGCCATCAAGGATAAAAAGATGGGGTTTTCATCATATTTCTTGATTTCATCCCTCTACATCATGTCATCTTACCTAATGCGTTACTCTGTTCTTCATGAACGTAATACTCTAGATGCATGTAGGAGTCGGTCGATGTGCGGAGTAATAGTAGTAGATGTAGAATCGTTTCGGTCTACTTGACATGGATGTGATGCCTATATACATAATTGTTGCCTTGGATATCATCATAATTATTCGCTTTTCTATCAATTTCTCGACAGTAATTTGTTCACCCACCGTAATACTTGCCATCATGAGAGAAGCATCTACTGAAACCTATGGCCCCGTGTCTATTTTCCATCCTATACTTTCAGATCTAAAACCATAAATGCCAAAAATACTTTGCTGCATTATTTTTACCTTTTTTTTACTTTCTATTCAAGCATCCTATTATATCTATCTCTATCAGATCTCATCCTTGCAAGTAACAGTGAAGAGATTGACAACCCCTTTATAGCGTTGGGTGCAAGAGTTTGATTCTTTGTGTAGGTACATCTATTGGGGAATCGCTTGTATCTCCCACTAGATTGATACCTTGGTTCTCAACAACTAAGGGAAATACTTATCTACTTTGCTGCATCAAACCGTTCCTCTTCACGGAAACCAATGCATGCTCGATAAGTAGCAAGAAGGATTTCTGGCGCCGTTGTCGGGGAGATACATAGCAAGTCATGATAACCAAGTACCCATCACAAACTCATCTCTTGCATTTACATTATTTTCCATTTGCCTCTCGTTTTCCTCTCCCCCACTTCTAAAACAATTTTTGGAAAATACCAAAAAGATTTGCCTTTTTATTTGCCCTTTTTCGTTCATCTTTTCGTTTGCTTTTTGCTTGCTTGTGTCCTAGATTGCTTGCTTTGTCACGATGACTCAAGAGAATACAAAGTTGTGTGACTTTTCCAATACTAATAATAATGATTTTATTAGTACTCCGATTGCTCCTGCCACTAGTGCGGAATCTTATGAAATTAATGCTGCTTTGCTCAATCTTGTTATGAAAGAAACATTTTCTAGCCTTGCTAATGGAAATGTCGCATCCCATCTAAATACTTTTGTTGAGTTGTATGATATGCAAAAGAAGAAAGATGTGGCTAATGATATCGTTAAATTGAAGCTATTCCCGTTTTCACTACGAGATCGTGCTAAAACTTGGTCTTCATCTTTGCCTAAAAATAGTATTGATTCATGGAATAAGTGTAATATGCTTTTATTTCCAAGTACTTTCCGCCCTCTAAGATCATCTCCCTTAGGAACGATATAATGAATTTTAAGCAAATTGATCATGAGCATGTTGCACAATCTTGGGAGAGGATGAAACTTATGATTAGGAATTGCCCCGCGCATGGTTTGAGTTTATGGATGATTATACAAATTTTCTATGCTTGATTGAATTTTGCTTCTAGGAATCTAAGAGAGATTCCGCCACGGGTGGTACTTTTATGGAAATCACATTAGGAGAAGCTACTAAACTCCTAGATAATATTATGGGAAATCTCTCAATGGCACACCGAAAGATCTCCTACTATAAAAAGGTGCATGCTATTAAAGAGTTTAATACTTTGAGTGAAAAGATGGATGAATTGATGAAATTGTTTGCTAGTAAGAGTGCTCCTTTTGATCCTAATGATATGCCTTCGTCTTCTTTGATTGGAAATAATAATGAATCTATGGATGTGAATTTTGCTGGTAGGAACAATTTTGGTAATAACGCTTATAGAGGTAATTTCAATGCTAGGCGGTTTCCTAGTAACTCCTCTAATAATTCTGGTAATTCCTACAACAATTCTTATGGAACTTATAATAAGTTGCCCTCTGATCTTGAGAATAATATTAAGGAATTCATTGGTACGCAAAAAGGTTTCAATGTTACGATTGAAGAAAAAATGCTCAAGATTGATGATTTGGCTAGCAACGTTGATAGAATTTCTCTTGAGATTGATTCTTTAAAAATTAGATATATTCCACCCAAGCATGATATTAATTAGTCTTTAAAATCTATGAGAATTTCTATTGATGAGTGTAAGGAAAGAACCGCTAGAATACGTGTTAAGCGCGAATGGCTTGAAAAAGTGTGTTCTCGTGATAATATTGATGAAGATATTAAAGTGTTTGATGTGACTCCTATTGAATCTTTGTTTTACAATGTTAATCTTGATAAATATGGGACTGGAGACAAGTCAACTTTAGTTAAAAGGTGTCCCAATGATTCGGAGTTTGTAGATCATAATGCTAAGATTGATAAAAGTGGGATTGAAGAGGTCAACATTTTAAATAGAAATGAACCCACTCTTTTGGATTTCAAGGACTCTAATCTTCATATCTGCTCATTAATTTATTGTATTTTTTTGTTGCAATCCATGTTGAATTCTCCTCATGCTTATAATCAAAACAAAGATTTTACTAAACATATTGTTGATGCTAGATAAAAGCTTTTGAAGAAAAACTTGAGTTGGAATTTTCTATAAATAGAAAGCTATATGATGAGTGGGAACCTACTATTATGAGTGCCATGATTTGTGTGATTTGGGTGCTAGCATTTCCACAATTCCAAAAACTTTATGTGATGTGCTAGGTTTCCGTGAATTTGATGATTGTTCCTCAAATTTGCATCTTGCGGATTCCACTATAAAGAAACATATGGGAAGGATTAATGATGTTATTATTGTTGCAAATAGGAATTATGTGCCCGTAGATTTCATTGTTCTTGATATAGATTGCAGTCCTACATGTCCTATTATTCTCGGTAGACCTTTCCTTAGAACGATTTGTGCAATTATTGATATGAAGGTAGGGAATATTAGATTCCAATTTCCATTAAGGAAAGGAATGGAAAATTTCCTAGAAATAAAATAAAATTACCTTATAAATCTATCATGAGGGCTACTTATGGATTGCATACCAAAGATGACAATACCTAGATCTATTGCGTTTTGCCTAGCAAGGGGCGTTAAACAATAGCGCTTGTTGGGAGGCAACCCAATTTTATTTTGCTTTCTATTTTGTTGTTTATGTTTTGTTGTCTTTTGCACATTATTAATTCTGTAGTAATTGTGTTTTGGTGTTTTAATTACTATTTGATACAAGTAAAACCTTTGGGGTGATCTATGGTAGTTGTTGATTTGATCTTGCTGGAAAACAGAAACTTTTGCGCTCAGTCCAGGAATTTTTTAAATCTTTTGAGAGCGTCGAATTGATCTGAAATTGTTACACAAGATTGATATACCAATTTACTTGATTGTACTAATGTGTCAGAATTTTTAGAGTTCCATAAGTATTCGAAGTCTACAGATTCCTACAGACTCTTCTGTTTTGACATTTTGTGTTTTCTTTGTGTTGTTTGCTTATTTTGATGTATCTATGGGTCGTATCGGGGGGTATGAACTGTGGAGAAGTTAGAATACAGTATTTATTAAACAAATATAAATAAATAATGAGTGTACAACAGTACCTGAAGTGGTGATTGATTTGTTTTTCTTATACTAATGGATCACATGAGTTTTCTGTTGAGTTTTGTGTTGCGAAGTTTTCAAGTTTTGGGTGAAGATTTGATGGACTATGGAATAAAGAGTGGCAGGAGACTAAGCTTGGGGATGACCAAGGCACCCCAAGACATATTCAAGGATACCAAAAAGCTTAAGCTTGGGGATGCCCCAGAAGGCATCCCCTCTTTCGTCTTCAATCCATCGGTAAATTTACTTGAGGCTATATTTTTATTCACCACATGATATGTGTTTCGCTTAGAGCGTCTTGTATGATATGATTGTTTGCTTTTTAGTTTGCCACAATCATCCTTTCTGCACACATATTTTGAGAGAGACACACTGAATCGTGAATTTATTAGAATACTCTGTGTGCTTCACTTATATCTTTTGAGCTAGGCAATGTTGCTCTAGTGCTTCACTTATATCTTTTTAGAGCATGGTGGTGTTATATTTAGATAAATTATTGAACTCTCATACCTCACTTATACTATTTTGAGATTTTCTTAAAACAGCATGGTAATTTGTTTAGGTTATGAATTTAGTCCTAATCTAATGGGCATCCAAGAGGGATATAGTAAAAACTTTCATATTAAGTTCATTGAATACTATGAGAAGTTTGATTCCTTGCATATAGTTTTGAGCTAAAAGAGATGATAATACGAGATTCATGCTAGTGAGTAGTTGTGAATTGGAAGAGATACTTGTGATAAAATTTGTGATTCCTGTAGCATGCACGTATGGTGAACCGTTATGTAACGAAGTCAGAGCATGATTTGTTTAATGATTGTCAACCTTTGTGTGAGGGTCGGGAGCGTGCAATGGTTAACTCCTATCAACCTCTCCCCTAGGAGCATGCGTCTAATGCTTTGTTTGATAACTAATAGACTTTTGCAATAAGTATGTGAGTTCTTTATTACTAATGTTGAGTCCATGGATTATACACACTCTCACCCTTCCACCTTTGCTAGCCTCTCTAGTATCGCGCAACTTTTGCCGGTACATCAAACCCTCCTTTCTAAAAACATCCACCATATAGTTTACTCAAAACAGCCACCATACCTACCTATTATGGCATTTCCATAGCCATTCCGAGATATATTTCCATGCAACTTCAACCATGTAGTTTTTCATGACATGCACCATCACTTTCATCTTGCATATAAAGTCATACTTTGCTCTAGGTATCGAGTTGTAATTTTTTTTGAGTTATAAGTAAATAAAAGTGTGATGATTTTCATTAATAGATAATTGTCCTGTGAGAGAAAAGGATGATGGAAGCCATGACTCCCTCACAAGTTGGGATGAGTATCCAGACTTTACAAAAAATAAAAGAGGCCAGCGAAGCCCAAACAAAAAAATAAAAGAGGCCAAAGATGCCCACCAAAATAAAAAATGAGAGAAAGAAAGAAGGTACAATTGCAACTATCTTTTTCCACACTTGTGCTTCAAAGTAGCACCATGATCTTCATGATAGAGAGTCTCCTATTTTGTCACTTTCATATAACTAGTGGATATTCATCTTGCACGACCACTTAGTTTTCTTGTTGAGCTTTCATACACTTATAGTTCTAAGTGCATTTGTTGCATGGAAATCCCTACTCACTCACATTGATATCTATCAATGGTCATATCCATGGCCCGTTGATACGCCTAGTTGATGCGAGACTATCTTCTCCTTTCTTCCTTGCACCTCCTCCATATTCTATTCCACCTATAGTGCTATATCCATGGCTCACGCTCATGTATTGCATGAGAGTTGAAAAGGTTTGAGAACACCAAAAGTGTGAAACAATTGCTTGACTTGTTCATCGGGGTTGTGCATGATTTAGATACTTTCTGTGGGAAGATGGAGCATAGCCAGACCATATGATTTTTTAGGGATAACTTTCTAAGGCCATGTTATTTTGAAAGGACATGATTGCCTTGTTGGTGTGCTCGAAGTATTACTATTTTTATGTCAATATTAGACTATTGTTTTGAATCTTACGGATCTGAATATTCATGCCACAATAAAGAATATTACATGGATAAATATGTTAGCTAGCATTCCACATCAAAAATTCTGTTTTTATCCTTTACCTACTCGAGGACGAGCAGCAATTAAGCTTGGGGATGCTAATACTTCTCCAATGTATCTAAATTTTTTGATTGTTCATGCTATTCTATTATCTGTTTTGGATGTTTTATATGCATTAATATGCTATTTTATATTATTTTTGGGACTAACCTATTAATCTAGAGCCTCGTGCCAGTTTCTGTTGTTTTCCTTGTTATTGAGAATTGCGGATAATTAATATTAAACGGATTCCAAATGGAATAAAATCTCTAGATTAATTTTTCTTGGACCAGAAGGAAACCAGGAGACTTGGAGATGAAGTCGGGAGAGCCACCATGGGGCCACAAGCCCTAGGGGCGCGCCCACGCGGGTAGGGCGCGCCCTGCTTCCCACGGCAGCTCTCCTAACCCCTATTTCTCGGCCTATAAATTCCCAAATATTCCCAATATACCAAAACAAGCCACGAAAACACTTTTTTGCTGCTAGAAGCATCTGTTCCCGAGAGATCCAATCTTGGAGCCTTTTTCTGGTAATTTGCCGGAGGGGGATTCAACCACGGAGGGCATCTACATTAGCTCCATTGCCCCTCCGATGATGCATTAGTAGTTCACCTAAGACCTTCGGGTCCATAGCTAGTATCTAGATGGCTTCTTCTCTCTCTTTGCTCTTCAATACCATGGTCTTCATGATCAACATGGATATCTATCCGATGTAATACTCTTTTGTGGTGTGTTTGTCGAGATCCGATGAATTGTGGGTTTATGTTCAGATTATCTATGAATATTATTTGAGTCTTTTCTGATTTCTTATATGCATGATTTCATACCTTTGCAAGTCTCTTCGAGTTATTGGTTTGGTTTGGCCAACTAGATTGGTAATTCTTGCAATGGGAGAAGTGCTGAGTTTTGGGTTCAATCTTGCGGTGTCCTCACCCAGTGACAAAGTAGGGGTAGTGTCGTGGTTTTGTCACGGCAGATGTCCGAGGACTTATGTTCGAGGCCATCGCTAAGATGATGGACTCAAAGGGGTTGGTTGAGACGAAGGACACGAGTTTACCCAGGTTCGGCCCCTCGAGAAGAGGTAAAAGCCTAAGTCCTGTTTGTGTTGTATTGATTGGAGTATCAATTACAAGGGAGCGGATTCGCTTGACCTAGTTCTCGATTGACTGGTTTCTGAACAAAGTCTATTCGGCTGACTCATTTGCTCTCCCACGTATTGACAAAATCATCGATGCAACGGCGGGTTGTGAGAGTTTATGTTTCCTGGATGCTTATTCTGGCTATCATCGGATCAAGATGGTAGTGAAGGACCAAGAGAAGATGGCTTTCATCACGCCTGTTGGTGCCTTCCGCTATGTGTCTATGCCTTTCGGTCTCAAGAGTGCCCAAGCGACTTACCAGCGTTGTGTGCAAAATTGTCTTCACAGCCAAATTGGGGGCAACGTTCATGCCTACGTGGATGACATTGTGATTAAGTCCACGAAGAAGGAGACATTGCTTGACGACCTGGAGGACACTTTTGTCACAACCCTAGCTAGATGTCCTAGGAATAGTATTGTGCTTGCATCATGTTTCATTTTGCATTAACATGAAATGGGGAACAAAAAGAAACCCCAAGCTCACTTTGAATCCAAACAAATCAAACTTGGTGAAAATTCAACAAATCCAAAATGCGCACTAAAAATATTCCATATGTCTGGTAAATTTGGGCATGATTATAACAGGGACCATTCTAATTATTTGAACAATCAAAGTAATTCAAAAATAATTGATAAGGCTCCTGAAATCATTAAATAAAGCACTATCATTATTTTTGTTTTCAAAATATCCAAAAACTTTTTAGACAAGTTTGAAATATTCAAACTTCATTATAGAAAATATATGGGATATTTTATAAAGTCATTTGTACCTGAAAAGAAAATAAACAGATGTCAGTAAAAGAAAACAGAGAAGAAATAAAAAAACAAAGGGAGAAAGGCCCAGGCCAGGCCAGCCCACCTGGCCTAGGGAGGTCATCGTCCTCCTGGTGGCCAGGAGGACGAGCGCGTGGCCGGAGCGCACGCGCTGCCGTGCCTCCACGCCGGCAGCTGCCTGCCTGTGTCCTCCTCGCCAGCGCGACGGGGATAAGCTCCCCAGAGCCGTCCCCATCGCTCCCTCTCTCTCGCCCGCCTCTCTTCCTCTCCCTTCTCTGCTTCGCCATGGCCGAGCCCTGCTCGAGCTCGCCGCCGTCACGTTAGCCGCTCCCCCCTCGCCCCTGAGCCCCCCAATCGATCCTCCTAGCTTTCCTCTTCCTCCTCGCCGAGCCGTGCACCGCCAGGAGCACCCAATCGCCGTCTTCGCGTCGTCTTCAACCTCCGGCCGCCGGAAATCAAGTGGAGCTCGCCGCTACTCCAAGCCCTCCCTGAGCCCGCTCTCGACGTCTCTGCGACCGCTGTGAGCCCCTGAGTCTTTCCCCCTCTTTCCCCCTTCGATTGCGTGCTCTAGCGTCAGATTCCATCAAGGTTCGAATTCCCCCACCGCTCGAGCTCGACGCCGGCCATGTTCCGGTGACCAGCTGGTCCGTTTGAGGCCTCCGTCGTGTTCGTGAGGTTGTGTAGAGTCCATAGATGCCAAGTAGAGCTCATGTTGCGCCCTGGTTCGACGAGCCCGTGCTCGCCCGAGCTTCGGCCGTCGCGCAGCTCACCTCTGACGTCGATTCCGACCATCTCAGCTCATGGGAGGGGTCGGAATGGACGCGCGCGTGTGTGCTGAGTCATTTGGTGCCCTCCGCCGTCCTTTTTGTTGCCGGAGGAGGGATCCCGAAGCCCTCCGCCGTCTCTGGAGCCACCGACGGCTCAACGTCAATGGGTCTTGCCGGAGTTGACCAACGGGTTTGACCCCCTGAGTCACTGGCAGGTGGGGCCAGGCCCTGGCAAGTCAAAGTTAATTAAGAATTTAATTAATTATTTTGATTAACCTAATTAGTCACTGACAGGGGCCCAGTTTCTATTAATTAATTAGGATTTAGTTTTAATTAGTTAGTTAAGTGTCTGAGTCACTGATATGTGGCGCCCACATGTCAGGTTTGACTCTGGTCCGATCAGCTGACCAGCTCACGTCATAATGATGTCATGCTAATGCAATAAAAGCAATTTCTAATTTAAAAATAATTCCAGAAATTATTCAAAACTTCAAAAATTCGTATAAATTAATCTGTAAGTTAGATGAAAATAATTTATATATGAAAATTTATCAGAAAAATCCAATGAATCCAATGGTGCTACTGTCATGCATGTTAGAGCAATCTAAATAGGTGAAAATTGACATTTATTAATAGGTTAGTAAATGGAATTTAAAATGAAGAACAATTTTGAACCTATATTCGAATTCATTTCAAATCAACATGAACACTAGTTGCATTAGCTCATCTATACATGCTATCATGCCATGATCATGCATCATATTGTTCCACTTGCATGTGTTGATTGTTTCTTATCTGCATTGCGGTAGGCCCTGCTCTTGAGGATACCCCGAGTATCCCGATGAAGGAGAGAACCTTTGTGTTTCCCAGCAAGGCAAGCAACCCCTTTGATCATTCCGATAATATCCCACCCTCTTGCTCCTACTTTTGTTTATTGCATTAGGACAATCGATCACATGTCAGTCATACACGGTAGATGATCCTATTCTGTTGCATATCCTGACATTGTCACAGTAAATAGCTAAACCTTGCAACCTAGCATACCTGGTAGATGCTTGTGCCATGATGTGCTTAGCTTAGTTTGCCTGCTATGCTTGCTATGCTTAGAGTTGTGTCAGGTCGGATTCATTTGGGTGATGAACTGAGTGAAACAATGTTGTTCTAATGTGATGATGTTATGATGAACTCGATTTGGTAAAGGTAGCGATGAGAGGCTATATAGGAGTACATAGCGGGTTGTCTCATCGGGACCGTTCTTAGGAACTGAGTTCCGTGTTTGTGATCCAAGACTAGTTACTACCACACGTTGGGATACTTAATTGACCCTCTCGACCTATCATTCGCTTAGTCCTTAGTCCAGGAGTTGCAAGTAGTTTCTGGTGTTTATAGCATGGTGGAGGCCATGCGTAGCGCTGACCCTAGAGGTGGGTTATGACGCGGTAGGCAGTGGCACGGTGTACCAAGGGTCACCCGGATGGTGGGCTTGGGAACCCTACACACATCGTTTGGGGCCATAGCGGAAACCTCGGCTGGACTTCTGTGCAGGTTTAGTCTCAAATAAGCGATAGCCTGGACTAGAGGTCTTATGCGATTGATGGTCGTGGCCGACTCCCTTGCTGGGCATCCGCTTGAAGGTTGCCGAGGTGCGTGGTTTTATGAGCACACAGCGATAAGTGGCGAGTGCGTGTGTGAAGAAGTACACCCCTGCAGGGTATGAAACTATTCGAATAGCCACGTCCTCGGATATGGACTACTTGGAGAACTTATGTTGTTCATAGATAATCTAATGGATACACATAAAAATATCAAGACAAGTGTGAGTACCGTGGATGGCACTCTCCTAGGAGGGAAGTGAATCCATGGTGGTGTATTGTTATGGAGTTAGTGGACTCGTGTGCGATATATAAAATGTAAACAAAGAGTTAAAATTGAGTAGTGTAGGTTAGCCATGAGTCAAATCTGGCATTGCTGCATAAACCCCACCACTCCCTTTGTTAATACATGAGCATGAATAGACTAGGTCTGTTTTAAAGACTTGCTGAGTACGTTTGTACTCACGTTTGCTTAATAAATGTTGTAGATGAGACCCAGGACCCTTCGGATGGGTTCTTTCTAGACGTTGATGATGCCGAATAGCTGGTGTCACAGCTACGACCTTTGCCCTGTGGCGGGCTGTAGATAGTCAGGCCATGTGCCTTTTTATCCTTTCATCTGTCTGTACTCAAACAACTTTATGCTTCCGCTTGGCTTGTATGAACATGTTTGTATGACTTGAGTGTCGGGTCATGTGACCCTTATCTGTAAGAACATATTATGCAAGGCTCATCTAAGCCTCTTAAATAAAAGTCATGTTGGTGTATGGTTATGTTGTGATGCCATGGTTGTATCTATGCATATCGGGCATGTTGTGCGTACGTGTGATGTGCAACGGTATGTATGGGATCCGACACCTAGTTGTGTGCCTTTGGTAGCACTTTTTACGGGAAACTGCCTCTTTGTGTCTCCACTGAGGCATGGTAGCTTGCTACTGCTGCGGACACATTGATTGACTGGCGTGTATCCTTCTTTGTTGTTGTGTCTGTCCCTTCAGGGAAATGTCTCACAGTGTAATGGTGTCCCTGTAGCCTGCTACGACTTGTCTACGTGCAGTGATGGCATTTATGTCTCACGGCGTAATGGAGTCCTTGTAGCTTGCTATGACTAGTCTACACTCGCTTGAGGCCGACACCTGCATTGCTGGGTTATGTATGTCTATTTCCGTACGGATGTGCCGCTTGGGTTCTATGACTAGTGATGTCGGCCCGACTTTTCTGTCGTTTGATTTCCATCGACATGTTCACATACGTGAGCCAAAATACGCAAATGGTCCCAGCTAAGGTAAGGCTACAGCCGTGGAGCTTACCGTGTGTGAGGCCGCAAATTGATGTGATATGTTACAGTCTGGATTCATATGACTTAGGATCGGGGTCCTTAAAGCGTTGGTATTAGAGCCTGACTGACTATAGGACTACCAAGCCAAACCGGTCTAAGTTGAGTCTAGAAAAACTATAGAAAAGTAGGGGAATTGATTGTGGAAGGGAACGTAAGGCTTTTTTTACTCCTCTTCCCATGTTATTCTATTCGGAGTCATTCTCATCATTTCTACGGGGATAAGGACTAGGCTACTCATCCATTGCTTAGGATGTCGAGTTACTAACCATGGACCACTAGCTATCTTGTTGCAAGTGAATGTGGGTATTCAAGTACTGTTGGTGTGACAAACAGATGGAGAAGAGATTTGAGTCTAGAAAGTCGAGTGGTTATGCCTTTCCAATCTTTTGCAGTTGCCTCAAAATCCTTTTTGAGCAATTACAGCCGTTATGTTGTCCAATTTCTGCTAGAGTCTCTTATGTCTTTGCATCATTCTCTGTTTCAGATGCCCCCTCGTCCTTCCCGTCAGGTGGTCCGTCTGACCAGGTGCATCGATGTACCGGGTCACACGGCCATGTTGGTTAGAGTGATGATTGAGGCTGGATACCGTTGGTACCCGGAGTACACAGTGGAGGAACACTATCGAGATTTCAACCAGAGTCAGTATATGTGTGCCGTTAAGATTTATCCTTCATATCCTGGAGCTGCAGAGCCGCTTCACTGGACTTATGGGTTAGGTGTCACCATAGACATGGTAGTTCAGGAGGCCGCCTACACCATGTTGACTATCATGAGGTTTCACCATGGTCTGCTCCAGAACACGGAGTTCTGTTATGTTTCTGCTTCGATGGGAGCAGAGGATGGATATCTTAGCGCAGCCTACTATGATCATTCTCATGAGGACCCTAGGCTGCAGGTGACCACTCAGATATTGGAGAACAGGGATCATGATGCACGTGCCCTTTGCATGGAGCTTTATGCCACCTGTGCACGTCTTTGGACAGTCCTGATGCAGTTGGCACCTGTCGTGCAGACCGGCTATGGAGATTTGGAGATGCTGACCCCATCGCGGACTCACCTGCCAGCACACGTAGACTGGCCCGATGTTGGAGGCATCACCCCTCTTCGAGGACCGCTGTTGCCGTCGACAAGGGGACCAAGGCCACAACCGTATCCTTATGGCTCCCAGGGATCACAGGCTAGAGTGTTTCCAGATCCTCGGGTTCAGCTCCTGGGTCATGGGGGTAACCTGTATGAGGCATTGTATGGCGATGCTTGAGTACATGGATGTTAGTTCTAGTATGGTACTAATCGTATCACCACAGTCCTGCGTGTCTTGTGGGATATGATGAGGTTGAGAGTTGAGTTCCGGAGGTGTAGATAGATAATGTATAGGAAGCTTGTAATGCCTCTGATGAGTTGTGTCATCTTTCCATAGTTGTATCTCAGCTTGGCTTGTACTGAACTATGTCATGGTGTGTATGAATCATGGTGTTCATATGGAAGTTGTTTTACCATGTTGATTGGTGTTTACCCTGCATGCCATGTTGTCCAGTACATTCCTTGTCTCATGTCATAGAGTTGTTGTCCCCTATGATTAAGTTGTGGGTTTGTTTCCCCAGGATGGCGGCCACTAGGAATAACCCCGTGTCTGCCCCCGAGCAGGGCGAGGGAAGCCAGCCAAGGCAAGAAGATCTGCCACATGCGCCTTCCTTGGCGGAAGTAATGCTTGAAGCCGAAAGGAACAAGAGGGAGACCAACAGGCTGTTGGAAAGAATCGAGCAGAACACCGCACGTGATCCCCGCAATGACCTCAATGATGGCGTATCACTTGGTGATTTCATTAGACTGTGCCCACCCAAGTATCATCATTCGGTCGACCCACTCGATGTGGATGACTGGCTGACTAGCATGTATCACAAGATCCGGGCTGCCAATTTGACTGAGGCCAACAAGGTGACTTTTCCAACTTACTTTCTGGAAAGTCCTGCCAATATGTGGTGGGAAAATTTTGAAGCCATGCGTCCTGCAGGCCCCGCACCAACTTGGGCAGAGTTCAGTGCCGCATTTCGTACCCATCACATCCCGGAAGGGCTGATGGATCGTAAGAGAGAGGAATTATGTGCCTTCACCCAGGGCAGACTGTCAGTGGATGCTTATAGTCGTGAGTTTGGAAACCTTGCTCGCTATGCTCCTGAGGAAGTTTCTACTGATGCCAAGAAGCAGGCTAGGTTCCGCAAGGGACTTAACCCTGAGCTCTGCCGAGATCTATGCCTACACGAGTGCGCCACTTTCCAGGCTCTCGTCAACAAGGCTATTAATACTGAGACTGGACTGACTGATTATGAGGCCACAAGAAAGCACAACCGTGACATCAACCCTGCATCTGGCTCAGGCTCCAATAAACGCCGGATCTGGGTGCCCAACGCAGCTCTGCCGCCAAAATACAATGTGAGGCCATCCTTCCAGGCGCCTCGCCCAGTTCAGCCCAACCCTCCAGTCAGACCATTTGGAGGACCGCCTGCAAATGTTGCTCCCCGTGCCACTGTGGTTTGCTATAAGTGTGGAGAACCAGGACACTACTCCCGTGAGTGTCCCCAGAATGTTAAGCCCGCAGGACGTGGAAAGACAGGAAAAGCCTTCCTTGTGAAGCCAGCTACTGCTCGTGGACGAGTGAACTTTGTGTCTGCTGAGGAAGCACTTGAGGATCCTGATGTTATCCTAGGTACGCTCCTTATCAATAGTCATCCAGCATCTGTCTTATTTGACACCGGGGCATCTCATTCTTTTATCTTAGAAAGTTATGCACAGTTGCATAACATGTCTTTTTGTGATATGCCTACTCCTTTGTAGTGCAGACTCCGGGTTCAAAATGGCAAACTTCTAGAGTGAGCCATGCTAATGAGATTCTAGTGGATAGACTAGTCTTCCTAGCATCTTTGATAGCCCTCAAGTCTTTGGACATCAATATCATTCTAGGTATGGATTGGATGAAAGCCCACTATGCCAAGATTGATACTCATTCTAGGAATGTTCAACTTACACATCCATCGGGTGAGATATTTAATGTCTCCACTCAAACAACCAAACGCCAACTCTATTCCCTCAATGCTAGCCCTCTTCCAGAGTTAGAAGATATTCCGGTAGTCCGTGACTTTCCGGATGTCTTTCTAGAAGAACTGCGAGGAATTCCTCCAGTCAGAGATGTTGAGTTTGTGATAGAGCTCATCCCAGGGACTGTCCCAATAGCCAGAAGACCCTATAAGATGGCACCCTTAGAACTAGCCGAACATAAGATCCAACTCGATGAAGCTTTGAAGAAAGGTTTCATCCGTCCCAGTTCTTCTCCTTGGGCTTGTCGCGTTCTCTTCATCAAGAAGAAGGATGGTTCGGATCGGATGGTTGTGGATTATCGGCCAGTGAATCTGGTCACCATAAAGAACAAGTATCCGCTCCCCAGGATCAATGATTTGTATGATCAACTCACTGGATCCTCTGTCTTTTCCAAAATGGATTTGGGGTTGGGATACCATCAAATCAGAATTAGGAACGGGGACATTCCAAAAATGGCTTTTGTTACTCGTTATGGCCAATACGAGTACACCGTCATGTCCTTCGGTTTAACCAATGCCCCAGCCACCTTCTCTCGCTTGATGAATTCGATCTTCATGGAGTATTTAGATAAATTCGTCGGGGTTTACCTCGACGACATACTCATCTACTCGAAGAACGAACAAGAACATGCCGAGCATCTAAGGCTGGTGTTGATGAAACTTCGAGAGCACCGCCTATACGCCAAATTCTCCAAATATGAATTTTGGTTACCATAAGTGACCTCTCTAGGCCACGTGATCTCTGGTAAAGGTATTTCTATTAATCCCGAGAGAGTTTAGGCCGTCCTTGATTGGACTCAACCTGAATCGGTTAAGCAAGTTCGGAGTTTCCTTGGCTTAGCGAGCTATTGTCGCCGCTTTGTCGAGAATTTCTCCAAAGTTGCAAAACCTCTGACTGAACTCCTCAAGAAAGATAAAAAGTTCGAGTGGACTCCACAATGCTGTTGGGGAATGTTGCATGGGAAACAAAAATTTCCTACCCACACGCAAGATCTATCCATGGTGATGAGCATCTACGAGAGGGAGAGTGGATCTACATACCCTTGTAGATCGCTAAGCGGGAAGTGTTAAGAAACGCAGTTGGTGTAGTCAAACGTCTTCACGATCCAAATCGCCAAGCATCCCGCGATCTCATCATGATCCGTCCCGTGAACTCATCACGATCCGTCCCACGAACTCATCACGATCCGTTTTGTGATCTTGATCACGATCCGTCCCGCGAACTCATCATGATCCGTCCCATGAACTCGTCACGAACCGTCTCGCGATCTTGATCACGGTCCTTCCGATCTAGCGCCAAACGGACGGCACCTCCGCGTTCAGCACACGTGCAGCTTGGTGACGATCTCCACCGTCTTGATCCAGCAAGAGGAAGTGGAGAGGAAGAAGATTTCACTAGTAGTGTGACGGCGCTCCAACGATGGTGGTGGAGCAATTCCGGCAGGGCTTCGCCTAAGCACTGCAGAAAACCGATCTAGAGGAGAAACTATGCACTAGAGGAACGGGTAGCACGTGGCTGAAAATTCTGTGCCAAAACCCTAAAATCCTCTATTATATATAGGAGAGGAGGAGGAGGAGTCTTGGCTGCCAAAAAGCCAGCCCTTGGGTCGACCAAAGTGGGGAGGAGAGGAGGACTCCTCCTCCAATCTTAGTAGGACTAGGATTCCTCCCTTTTTTGGCCTTTTTCCACCTTTTTCCCTTTGGGCTTTTTCTCCCAGCCGCATGGGCCTTGTGTGGGACTTCTACCAGCCCACAAAAGGCTGGTATTTACTCTCCCACAGCCCATGAAGCCTCTTGGGTCGAAATACCCCTCCCGGTGGTCTCCCGGTACACTACCGGCACTCCCGGTACATTACCGATTAGCCCGAAACTTTTCCGGCGACCATAACGGGACTTCCTATATATGAATCTTTACCTCCGGACCATTCGGGAGCTCCTCGTGATTTCCGGGATCTCATACGGGACTCCAAACAACCTTCGATCACAACCATACATAACTCTATACTACCGGAACGTCACCAAACCTTAAGTGTGCAGACCTTGCGGGTTCGAGAACTATGTAGACATGACCGAGACACCTCTACGGTCAATAACCAATGGCAGGACCTAGATGTCCACATTGGTTCCTACATATTCTATGAAGATCTTTATCGGTCGAACCTCTATGTCAAGGATTCAGTTAATCCAGTATGATGTTCCGTTTGTTCTTCGGTATGTTACTTGCCCGAGATTCGATCGTCGATATCTCCATACCTATTTCAACCTCATTACTGGCAAGTCTCTTTACTCGTTCCGTAATACAAGATCCCGTGACTAACACTTAGTCACATTGCTTGCAAGGCTTATTGTGATGTTGCATTACCAGGTGGGCCCTGAGATACCTCTCCGTCACACGGAGTAACAAATCCCAGTCTTGATCCATGCCAACTCAACAGACACCCTCGGAGATACCTGTAGAGCACCTTTATAGTCACCCAGTTACGTTGCGACGTTTGAGACACACAAGGCACTCCTCCGATGTCCGTGAGTTGCATGATCTCATGGTCATAGGAACATATACTTGACATGCAGAAAACAGTAGCAATAAACTGACATGATCATATGCTACGTTTGTAGTTTGGGTCTTGTCCATCACATCATTCTCCTAATGATGTGATCCCGCTATCAAATGACATCTCATGTCCAGGGCTAGGAAACCTTAACCATCTTTGATCAACGAGCTAGTCCATTAGAGGCATACTAGGGACATGGTTTTGTCTATGTATCCACACATGCATCTAAGTCTCCGATCAATACAATTTATAGCTTGGATAATAAACTATTATCATGAACAAGGAAATATCATAATAAATAATTTATTATTGCCTCTAGGGCATATTTCCAACAGAGTATAGTTTTCAGGAGTTCAAAAGACGACTGACCTCTACTCCCGTTCTGGTGCCACCTGATTTCTCTAAGGACTTTGTTATCTATTGCGATGCCTCGCGACAAGGATTAGGTTGCATTCTCATGCTAGATCGTCCAAGTGATTGCATACGCATCTCGACAGTTGCGTCCACATGAGGATAATTATCCAACACATGATCTTGAGCTTGCAGCCGTAGTCCATGCACTGAAAACCTGGCGACATTATCTTCTGGGTAATCGTTGCGAAATTTACACTGATCACCGAAGTCTAAAATATATATTCACCCAGCCGGATTTGAATCTTAGGCAAAGACGGTGGGTAGAGTTGATTACAGATTATGACTTAGGGATAACTTACACCCTGGGGAAAGCCAATGTCATGGCTGATGCACTAAGTCGTAAGTCTTATTGTAATAACCTGATGTTACAACAAGGTCAACCACTTCTCCATGAGGAATTTCGGAAGTTAAACCTTCACCTTGTTCCTCAAGGATTTCTATCCAACCTGGTGGCGAAACCTAATCTTAAGGATCAAATAGTAGTTGTCCAGAAATATGATAAGGGTATATCCCGGATCAAGGGGAATATTGCTAGCAGAAACGCTAAAGATTTCTCCAAGAATGATGAAGGTGTTGTGTTCTTCCAGAACCGGTTGGTGGTTCTCAAGAGCACACACTTAAGACAGCTGATCCTTAAGGAGGCTCATGATTCTCCTCTCTCAATTCATCCGGGTAGTACCAAGATGTATGAGGACCTACGCCAGAGGTTCTTGTGGACTAGGACGAAAAGAGAAATTGCTCAGTTCGTTGCTAACTGTGACGTTTGCCGTCGCGTGAAAGCAGAACATCAAAGGCCTGCTGGCAACCTTCAACCTTTAGCTATTCCTGAATGGAAATGGGATAAGGTCGGTATGGATTTCATTACCGGATTTCCCAAGACCAAGAGGGGGAATAATGCTATTTTTGCGGTCATTGACCGTCTTTCCAAAGTGGCTCATTTTCTTCCAGTTCGGGAAAGTATAACTCCTAGCCAGCTAGCGGAGTTGTATGTTTCTTGAATAGTTTCTCTTCATGGTGTTCCTTTGGAGATTAACTCAGACCGTGGAAGTATCTTTACTTCCCGATTTTGGGAAAGTTTTCAAACCGCTATGGGGACTGATCTATCCTTTAGCACTGCTTTCCACCCGCAATCAAGTGGTCAAGTTGAACAAGTCAATCAAATCCTCGAAGACATGCTCCGATCTTGTGTTATATCTTTTGGTATGAATTGGGAGAAATGTCTTCCATTTGAAGAATTTTCTTATAACAATAGTTATCAATCAAGCTTGGGAAAAGCCCCTTTTGAAGTTCTCTATGGACGAAGGTGTCAAACACCTCTTAACTGGTCGGAAACCGGAGAGGAGCAAGTTTGCATTATTCGTGAAAAGTTGAAAACAGCCCAATCTCGTCAAAAGAGCCAATGTGATCGCCATCATAGGGTTGTGACCTATGAAGTTGACGAGAAGGCTTACCTTCGGGTTACACCTCTGAAGGGTACCCATCGATTCGGTATCAACGGCAAGTTGGCTCCTTGTTACATTGGACCTTTTCGCAATCTTGCTAAACGAGGAGAGGTTGCCTACCAATTGGAGTTTCTGCCGCATCTTTCCAAGGTTCATGATGTCTTCCACATTTCGCAACTCAGCCGTTGCTTCTCGAATCCTGTTCGTGAAGTAGACCACGAAATGCTTGATCTCCAAGATAACCTTACATATTGAGAATACCCTGTTCGTATTCTTGATCAAGCTGAGTGTACCACTCGGCATCGGAACATCAAGTTTCTCAAGGTTCAGTGGTCACACCATTCTGAAAAGGAGGCGACATGGGAAAGAGAAGATCGTCTTCGACTAGAGTACCCCGCGCTCTTCCGACGACTTCAAAATCTCGGGACGAGATTCTTTTGAGTGGGGGTGAGTTGTCACAACCCTAGCTAGATGTCCTAGGAATAGTATTGTGCTTGCATCATATTTCATTTTGCATTAACATGAAATGGGGAACAAAAAGAAACCCCAAGCTCACTTTGAATCCAAACAAATCAAACCTGGTGAAAATTCAACAAATCCAAAATGCCCACTAAAAATGTCCCTATGTCTGGTAAATTTGGGCATGATTATAACAGGGACCATTCTAATTATTTGAACAATCAAAGTAATTCAAAAATAATTGATAAGGCTCCTGAAATCATTAAATAAGCAATATCATTATTTTTGTTTTCAAAATATCCTAAAACTTTTTAGACAAGTTTGAAATATTCAAACTTCATTATAGAAAATATATGGGATATTTTATAAAGTCATTTGTACCTGAAAAGAAAATAAACAAATGTTAGTAAAAGAAAATAGAGAAGAAATTAAAAGAAAAAAAGGGAGAAAGGCCCAGGCCAGGCCAGACCACCTGGCCGAGGGAGGTCATCGTCCTCCTGGCGGCCAGGAGGACGAGCGCGTGGCCGGAGCACGCGCACTGCCGTGCCTCCACTCCGGCAGCTGCCTACCTGTATCCTCCTTGCCAGCACGACAGGAATAAGCCCCCCAGAGTTGTCCCCATCCCTCCCTCTCTCTCTCGCCCGCCTCTCTTCCTCTCCCTTCTCTGCTTCACCATGGCCAAGCCCTGCCGAGCTCGCCGCCGTCACGTTAGCCTCTACCCCCTTGCCCCTGAGCCCCCCAATTGATCCGCCTAGCTTTCCTCTTCCTCCTCGCCGAGCCGTGCACCGCCAGGAGCTCCCCATCGCCATCTTCGCGTCGTCTTCAACCTCCGGCCGCCGGAAATCAAGTGGAACTTGTCGCTGGTCTAGGCCCTCCCCGAGCCCGCTGTCGATGTATCTACGACCACCGTGAGCCCCTAAGTCTTTCCCCCCTCTTTCCCCCTTCAATTGCGTGCTCTAGCGTTGGATTCCATCAAGGTCCGAATGCCCCCGCCGCTCGAGCTGTCGGCCATGTTCCGGTGACCAGCTGGTCCGTCTGAGGCCTCCGTCGTGTTCGTGAGGCTGTGTAGAGTCCGTAGGTGCCAAGTAGAGCTCATGTTGCGCCCAGGTTCGACGAGCCCGTGCTCGCCCGAGCTCCGGCCGCCGCCCAGCTCACCGCTGGCGTCGATTCCGACCATCTCAGCTCCTGGGAGGGGTCGGAATGGACGCGCACATGTATGCTGAGTCGTTTGGTGCCCTCCGCCATCCTTTTGGTCGCCGGAGGAGGGATCCCGAAGCCCTCCACCGTCTCTGGAGCCACCGGCGGCTCAACGCCGGTGGGTCTTGCCGAAGTTGACCACGGGTTTTGACCCCCTGAGTCACTGGCACGTGGGGCCAGGCCCTGGCAAGTCAAAGTTAATTAAGAATTTAATTAATTATTTTAATTAACCTAATTAGTCACTGATAGTGGGCTCAGTTTCTGTTAATTAATTAGGATTTAGTTTTAATTAGTTAGTTAAGTGTCTGAGTCACTGACATGTGGCCCCCACATGTCAGGTTTGACTCTAACCCGGTCAGCTGACCAGCTGATGTCAGAATGATGTCATGCTGATGCACTAAAAGCAATTTCTAGTTTAAAAATAATTCCAGAAATTATTCAAAACTTCAAAAATTCATATAAATAAATCTGTAAGTCAGATGAAAATAATTTATATATCAAAATTTATCAAAAAAATCCAATGAATCAAATGGTGCTACTGTCATGCATGTTAGAGCAATATAAATAGGTGAAAATTGGCATTTTTTAATAGTTTAGTAAATGGAATTTAAAATGAAGAACAATTTTGAACCTATATTCGAATTCATTTCAAATCAACATGAACACTAGTTGCATTAGCTCATCTATACATGCTATCATGCCATGATCATGCATCATATTGTTGCACTTGCGTGTGTTGATTGTTTCTTATCTGCATTGCGGTAGGCCCTGGTCCTGAGGATACCCTCGAGTATCCCGACGCAACAGAGAACCTTTCCGTTTCCTAGCAAGGCAAACAACCCCTTTGATCATTCCGATAATATCCCACCCTCTCGCTCCTGCTCTTGTTTATTGCATTAGAACAATCGATCACATGTCAGTCATACACGGTAGATGATCCTATTCTGCTGCATATCCTGACATTGTCACAGTAAATAGCTAAACCTTCCAACCTAGCATACCTGGTAGATGCTTGTGCCATGATGTGCTTAGCTTAGTTTGCCTGCTATGCTTGCTATGCTTAGAGTTGTGTCAAGTCAGATTCATCTAGGTGATGAACTGAGTGAAACGATGTTGTTCTGATGTGATGATGTTATGATGAACTCGATTTGGTAAAGGTAGCGATGAGAGGCTATGTAGGAGTACATAGCGGGTTGTCTCATCGGGACCGTTCTTAGGAACTGAGTTCCGTGTTTGTTATCAGAGACTATTTACTACCACATGTTGGGATACTTAATTGACCCTCTCAACCTATCATTCGCTTAGTCCTTAGTCCAGGAGTTGCAAGTAGTTTCTGGTGTTTATAGAATGCTGGAGGCCGTGCGTAGCGCTGACCCTAGGGGTGGGTTACGACGCGGTAGGCAGTGGCACGGTGTACCTAGGGTCACCCGTATGGTGGGCTCGGGAACCCTGCGCATATCGTTTGGGGCCATAGCGGAAACTTCGGCCGGACATCCGTGCAGGTTCAGTCTCAAATAGGCGATAGCCTGGACTAGAGGTCTTATGCGATTGACGGTCATGGCCGACTCCCTCGTTGGGCATCCGCTTGAAGGTTGCCGAGGTGCATGGTTTTATGAGCACACAGCGATAAGTGGCAAGAGCGTGTGTGAAGAAGTACACCCCTGCAGGGTATGAAACTATTCGAATAGTTGCGTCCTCGGATATGGACTACTTGGAGAACTTATGTTGTTCATAAATAATCTAGTGGATACTCATAAAAATATCAAGACAAGTGTGAGTACCGTGGATGGCACTCTCCTAGGAGGGAAGTGAATCCATGGTGGTGTATTGTTATGGAGTTAGTGGACTCGTGTGCAATATATAAAATGTAAACAAAGAGTTAAAATTGAGTAGTGTAGGTTAGCCATGAGTCAATGTTGGCATTGCTGCATAAACTCCACCAGTCCCTTTGTTGATACATGAGCATGAATAGACTAGGTCTGTTTTAAAGACTTGCTAAGTACGTTTGAACTGACGTTTGCTTAATAAATGTTGCAGATGAGACCCAGGACCCTTCGGGTGGGTTCTTTCTAGACGTTGATGATGCCGAATAGCTGGTGTCCCAGCTACGACCTTTGCCCTGTGGCAGGCTGTAGATAGTCAGGCCATGTGCCTTTTTATCCTTTCATCTGTCTGTACTCAGACAACTTTATGCTTCCGCTTGGCTTGTATGAACATGTTTGTATGACTTGATTGTCGGGTCATGTGACCCCTATCTGTAAGAACATATTATGCAAGGCTCATCTGAGCCTCTTAAATAAAATTTATGTTGTTGTATGGTTATGTTGTGATGCCATGGTTGTATCTATGCATATCGAGCATGTCATGCGTACGTGTGACGTGAAACTGTATGTACGGGATCCGACACCTAGTTGTGTGCCTTTAGTAGCACTCTTTACGGGAAACTACCTCTTTGTGTCTCCACCGAGCCATGGTAGCTTGCTACTGCTCCGGACACATTGATTGACCGGCATGTATCCTTGTTTGCTATTGTGTGTGTCCCTTCGAGGAAATGTCTCGCAGTGTAATGGAGTCCTTGTAGCCTCCTATGACTCGTCTACGTGCAATGATGGCATTTACGTCTCACGGCGTAATGGAGTCCTTGTAACTTGCTATGACTCGTCTACACTCACTTGAGGCCGACACCTGCATTGCTGGGTTATGTATGCCTGTTTTCGTACGGATGTGCCGCTTTGGTTCTATGACTAGTCATGTCGGCCCGAGTTCTCCGTCGTTTGATTGCCAGCAACATGTTCACATACGTGAGCCAAAAGACGCAAACGGTCCCAGCTAAGGTAAGGCTACAGCCGTGGAGCTTACCGTGCGTGAGGCCGCAAAGTGATGTGATATGTTACAGTCTGGATTCATTTGACTTAGGATCGGGGTCCCGACAACTTTTGACAACTTATGGATCTACAAGATGATGCTTAACCCGGCTAAGTGTGTTTTCGGTGTTCCTATAGGCAAGCTCTTGGGATTCCTAGTCCCTTAGCATGGCGTTGAAGCTAATCCAGATAAGATGAAGACTATCACTTCCCTGTTTGAGCCGACATGCATCAATGATGTTCAGCGCCTGCCAGGACGGATCGCTACTTTAAGCGGGTTCATAAGCCGCCTTGGGGATAAGGCCATCCCTTTGTACCAGATGATAAAGAAGACAGACAACTTTGTATGGAGTGTGACGGTGGGTGAGGCATTTGAGACCCTTAAGAGGCAGCTCACAGAGCCACCAGTCTTAGCGGCTCCGACTGAGAAGGAACCTTTGCTCTTATACGTGGCAGCTAATAATAGGGCAGTCAGCGCCACGATCATTGTTGAGTGTAAGGAAGTAGGGAAGGAATATCTAGTTCAAAGGCCGGTTTATTATATCAGTGAAGTCCTGATAGAGTCCAAGCAGAGGTGTCCACATTGGCAGAAGCTACTATATGGGGTGTTCATGGCCAACCGTAAACTGAAGCATTACTTCCTAGGGCACCAGATCACAGTGGTTAGCTCTACCCCGTTGGGAGACATAATTCAAAACAGAGAGGCCACCGGCAGGATTGCTAAGTGGGCGTTAGAGCTTGGACCTCTTCATTTGAAATATGTGCCTCGCACGGCAATCAAGTCTCAAGCCTTAGTGGATTTCATAAACGACTGGACGGAGTGTCAGGCGCCCGAGGAGAAGTCAGATAACACGTATTGGACAATCCACTTTGATGGATCCAGGCAGCTGGAAGGATTAGGGGAAGGGGTTGTCTTAACTTCCCCCAAAGGTGACATGTTCTGTTACGTGTTAAGGTTGATGTTTCCTTGTACTAATAATGTAGCTGAGTATGAAGCTCTGCTTCATGGCCTCCGGGTGGCTAGGGAGATGAACCTGAGCCAGGTTAGATGTCTCGGCGACTCAGACCTAGTAGCCTAGCAAGTGTCAGGCACCTGGGACTCCAAGGACCCGCGGATGGCGGCTTATCGTCAGGCGGTGGATGTCATCGCTGGTCATTTTAAGGGTTATCAGGTGGATCGCCTTGATCGTTGCAGGAATGAGGGGGCTGACGCCCTGTCAAGGTTGGGTTCTCAGCGTAAGCCGGTACCGCCTAACGTTTTCTTAGATGTATTACATCACCCGTCAGTTAAGTTACCTTCAACGGAAGACTTGGCCGTACCTGACCCGGAGGGGCAGCTGGTGGCGGCTCTACATGCTATTCCTAACTGGACCGTGCCTTACTTGGCGTACTTGACTCGCGGCGAGTTACCTGATGATAAAAATTTGGCCACATAGATCACCAGGCGGTCTAAGTCTATGACAATAATCAATGGTGGGTTACATAAGTGCAGCATCACTGGCATCTTTCAATGTTGTGTTTCACCTGAAGAGGGCAAGGAAATCTTGAATGAAATTCATGCTGGCGACTGTGGTCATCACGCCGGCTGACAGCTCATAAAGATGCGGAGGACTTGGTTCGCAAGTGCGATGGATGTCAGAAGTTTGGCCGGCGTGCTCACGTCCCGGCTCAGGAATTGCACATGATTCCAATTACTTGGCCATTTGCAGTCTGGGGGCTTGATATGGTCAGGCCTTTCAAGGGATCCAAGGACAAGAAGACCCACCTCCTAATGGCAGTGGACAAATTTACCAAGTGGGTAGAAGCGGAGCCGGTCAGCAAGTGTGACGCGGCTATGGCAGTTCAGTTTGTTAAAATACTAATCTACCGCTTTGGTTACCCTCACAGTATCATCATAGATAATGGTGCGAACTTATCCAAGGGGGCTATGCGAGTGTTCTGTGAAAGTGAGCAAATCTGACTTGACGTTTCTACGGTTTCTCATCCACAGTCAAATCAACAGGCAGAGCGTGCTAACCAGGAAATCTTGAGAGGTATCAAACCCCGGCTTATGGTTCCTTGGTAGCACACGCCGGGTTGTTTGGTAGAGGAGTTGTCGTCCGTCTTATGGAGCACCGGAACCACTCCCAACAGATCAATAGGTTATACACCTTTCTTCATGGTTTATGGCGCAGAAGCCGTGTTACCAAGTGATATTTGTCATGACTCACCACGGGTGGCGGCTTACATTGAGGCCTATAATGAAACAGCACGTCAAGACGCGTTGTATTCCTTGGAGGAAGAACGTGATGTGGCAGCGGCTCGATCAGCGATTTATCAGCAAGACCCGTGTCGCTATCATAGCCGTAGAGTCAAGACCCGGACGTTTCAAGAAGGCGACTTAGTGTTGCGGTTGATTCAAGATCAGACGGATGCACACAAGTTATCCCCTCCATGGGAAGGACCTTTCATGGTCAGCAGAAATATCAACAATGGGTCATATTACCTCATTGACATACAAGACGAGTCAAGTACTTCTAGGCAGGAGACCCGCCGGTCGTGGAACATAGCGCATCTGCGGCCTTACTATACCTAAGTCGTTGAGACTTCACATTGTACTCCATCATTGTACATATCATATATATATATGAATAAATTTGGCATCCCTACAAGCCAGGCCCTCTGCCAGTTCGTATATCTCAGTTTGTGCAAAAAGGTCAACTAGGGGGCTTCCAACCCGCCGGGTTTAGCTTATCAGACTCTGTTGATCGGCTTTTAAGCCAAATAGTTGACTCTGTCAACAAGGCCATCTAGGAGGCTTCTAACCCATTAGGTTTAGCTTATCAGACCCTATTGGTCGGCTCTTAAGCCAAACAATTGACTCTATCAACAAGGTCGTCTAGGGGCTTCCAACCCGCCGGGTTAACTTATCAGACCCTATCGATCGGCTCTTAAGCCAAATAGTTGACTTTGTCAACAAGGCCATCTAGGGGGCTTCTAACCCACCGGGTTTATCTTATCAGACCCTATTGGTCGGCTCTTAAGCCAAACAGTTGACTCTGTCAAAAAGGTCGTCTAGGGGGCTTCCAACCCGCCGGATTTAGCTTATCAGACCCAGTCAGTCGGCTCTTAAGCCAAACAATTGACTCTATCAACAAGGCCATCTAGGGGGCTTCTAACCCGACGGGTTTAGCTTATCAGACCCTATTGGTTGGCTCTTAAGCCAAACAGTTGACTCTATCAACAAGGTCGTCTAGGGGGCTTCCAACCCGCTGGGTTTAGCTTATCAGACCCTATCGATCTGCTCTTAAGCCAAGCAGTTGACTCCGTCAACAAGGTCATTTGGGGGCTTCCAACCCACCAGATTTAGCTTACATACCCTCTTGATAGCCACCAGGGTTAAACCTGCCTGTAAGATAATGTTGCTCCACTATGTGACCCGTCGAACTCTTGCCAGTTAATCTTGCTTAGAGACCCTGAGCCGGTTCAAAGAAATTGACGGCCAATCTCGTTAGAGACCCTGTACTGGTTAAGGTTAAATTGTCGGTTCTTGTCACATGAGGGCCGGCTTACGGAAAGCGAGGATAAACTCTCTCATCTACTACCGACTCTCCAATATGTGGCTCGTTTGTACTCTTAGACAGATAATCTTTTTAAGACCCTGCACTGTTTAAGGTTAAAATGACGGATTTATGCCACGTGAGAGGCAGTTTATGAGCTACCAGGGTACTCATGCCCTGTCATGTCTCTTTTTGGGACGTTACACTTCCTATCAGTTAATCTCGCTTACAAACCCTGAGCCGTTCTAAGAAATTGACGACCAATCTCGATAGAGACCCTGTACTGATTTGGAGTTTTAATTAGCGAGTCCACCCAGAAGAACCGGCTCATGAGTTCAAAAAAATTCAAAAAAACAAATTAGGAAAGATATAACATCTTTGGGTTGTGCTATTCTAAGCCGCCCTACTAAACTGTATGGAGCATATTCTATTTTCACGGGTTGGTTATCTCAAGAAGAGCCGCCATGACATCTGGTATAATTTGAAGGACAAGGCGGACACAATATGTTAAAGCCGTGTGATTTCCTATGTGCATGATGGCACAACTCAAGCAAGACAAAGTTTTTACTAAAGGCCTATTACAATGCTCTCCATAGAACTCAAAAGTAATGACTTAAAGTTTTTACACGTCCCAAAATTGGCGGGTCACGAAAGCCGGATTATCCATGGCATTATCAAATTGATCAGCTGGACGGCGTGTCACCCTGCGGCAGGTCTTCCACCTCCTCGATCTGGAGATTGTCCATGTCCCAGTTGCAGTTGGTTAAAGCTTAAAAGTTTGCCTCTTCAAAGAGGGGAGACGGGTCAAGATCAGGAGCAAAGAAGTGCTTATGGCGTGCAGGAGTTAAGTCCTTGGCCTCGAAGGTTGGGCCGCGCACTCGCTTGTTCTCGGCATTGTAAGCCGCCTGATATGTTAACAGGTTTACTTCTTCCACTAATACTGATGCAAGGACTCTGGAGGCCTCATACAATGAGCATAGTCAGCTTTTGTGAATTCTGAGCCGTCGTCCTTCTTTGATGGAAACCCGTCCATCATCTCTTCAGGATTTAGCTCTGAGGCGAAGGCTAAAGCCCGGCTTATTTCCACAATGGCTCCCTTTCTGGCAGCTATTTTTTGAGCTCCTGGATTTTCTTGGGCATGGTGGACAACACTTCTATGACTCCCTTCATGGACTGGGGGATACTCTCTTTATTAAGCATTGCTTTGATGGTGCAGAGCGTTCCGCAGTACAGTTGTTCTGATAGTGTGTAGACGGCTTTCAACGACAACAGGCTATCAGCAGCGAGTTGACGGCTCCTTGGACCTGCATAAGATGGATTTTTGGTTATAAGCCGCCTGTATAATTCTTCACACAAGGATATTGGCTAAGTCTTTAGTACTTACCAAAGATAGCAACATACATCTTTGCAATATGGCGCTTCAGGGCGTGCAGTTCATCGGATACCTCCATGAGCCGCTGGTCAGCATCATCTGCATGTTGAGCTAGGGTAGTTTGCTCCGTTTCAGCAACTTTCTCGAAGGCGGCGTAATCATCTTTAACTTTTGCAAGCTCTTCGGCCGCAAGCCGGCACTTCTGCTCTACTGCACTCCTGGCGGCTTGTTGGGAGGCCTGATTGCTCTTTAAGCCGGTCATTTTAGACTCGGGATTGTTTAAAGCTTCTTGTGACAGACAAAAGGTAAAAGAAGGGTAAGTCGCCAGGGTAACATGTCGCCAGATGGTAAATTTAACAAATATAATTCAAGTCTCAAGTAGGTTGTAAGCAATATACTCGACACTTGGGGGATAATGTCTCTTTGTTCTCCAAGACTACAAGTAAGTCTCGACTCATCTTCATCAAATTAAGCCGGTGCTTGGGGGCTACATTTGGCTCTTTGTTCAAATCTACAATGAAGTTCTGGCTCATATTTGTCAAACATAAGCCGGAACTTTGGGGCTACATTTGGCTCTTTGTTCAAATATACAATGAAGATTCGTCTCATATTTGGCAAAGATAAGCCGTCACTTGGGGGATACATTTGGCTCTTTGTCCCAATCTACAATGAAGTTCCGGCTCATATTTATCCAAGATAAGACGACACTTGGGGGCTATATTTGGCTCTTTATACAGGGAAGTTCAGCCCATTATTTCTATAATGACCCGAACTTGGGGGCTATATTTGATCAACAACTTAAAACTGAGTACCAGCTCAATATTTACATATTAAGCTGATACTTGGGGGCTACAACCTATAGGCTAAGTGGTTCTACTTAAGGCTTGTATTGGAAGACTCAGTTTACCATTAACAAATACTAAACCGGCTCTTGGGGGCTAAATAAGGGTATAAGGAAAGGAAGGAGTACCTCATATTTTTTATTCATCAGATTAACAAGCTTGAGATCCATGTTCCGGCTTGTGGAGAGGCAGTTCAGATAATCGGCATGTATTTCATCAGCAGTCAACTTCTCTAGCACGGGGAGCTCAAAATCCAGCTTCTCAAAGGCTTCAGTTTTCTCGGTGTGCTTTGTCAACACACGAGGTTGAGGAGTTTGAAAGCCGGAGGTGGTAATGATGATGTCCGGAGTATCCAAGTGGCAACGGCCGTTGAAGGGCTTGGAAGCTTAGAGTTGGTCCTCGGAGGGGTCTTAGTGGCTGTCTCATGGGCCGCCGGCTCGACAGAACGACGAGCGTATTCGGGCACATCCTTTGAGGTAGCAGAAGGATCGGCATGTGCAACCGGAGAGTCCGGCTTAGCAGCCTCCGGTTCTTGGGTAGTGGGGGCTGAGGTAGACCCGACGGTTTTCCTTCTCTTTGCTTGAGCCCTGGAAAGCATAGAAGGTTATTGTATAAAATTCAAGGGTAACAAAGATAGGATGGAAGCATGAAAGTACATACTCTAGGTTGAACTTCAGAGGCGGCAGCTTGGTTGCTATAGAGTCGCCTGATGAAGGGGGCGATTCCTGAAAGCAGTTAAAGCAATATAATGACAGAGTCAAGTTATAAAGGCAAAGTTGACCAGACTAAGCTAAGTTGAACAAAATACCTCAGCCGGCCATTTCCGTTGAACCAGAGAGAAGGCCAAACCGGCCATAAGGTCTTCAGAGCCGGCGCTCTGGGTTTGGCGTCGGGAGAGGTGATGTTGCTTTTTCAAAAGAAAGTTGGGGTCTAAATAAGCAAGAGGATGAGAAAATGGGAATTTTCGGACGACCCTCTGTATCTTCTTTGGTGGAAGATGTTCTGAGTCAGATGAAACATAGGTTACCTAAGGAACGTTGGCGTGGCTTGTCTCCATTTCATCCTGTGAATTATTATTGTCAATAAGGCGTATGAAGAGACGGCCAAGAGAGTCAAGTTCTACCTCTGAGCCGTCAGCCTCAAGTTGCTCTTGAGGTGCAGGTTTCTTCTTTCGACCAATAACCTTATCCTTCGATTTCTTTGGAGGAGGGACGTATTTCTTCTTCCAGAAGCTGGAGTTAGCCTGAAAGTATAAGTCGCCGAAAGAGGTTAAATATTGCAAATGTACATGAATACCTAACATGGAAGTAAGGAGCTTGAGAGTCGCCCTTACGTCTACGGCCGGGTTTGCGGCATAGAAGGGTGGTAGCCCAATGGTGCGGCAAGATCCTTGAGACTCAGTCAACACGGTAGGATTAAAGTAGAGGGGGTCATTGGCATCACCCGTATATTCACACATGAGACGGCTTCTCCGGCTAAGAGGCATAACTTTCCAAGAGACCCAACAGCGGGTCAGATCCATCCCTGTCAGAGCATTGGCCATAAGGGCTCTAATTTTGGTGTAAGCCGGATCATACTTCACCCGTTCGGAAGCCGACATACGGTCAGGGAGTTCAGTATTGGTGCGGAGTCAGGTTGGACGATAACCCGACAATGAACATTGTCCCTCTGGAGAGGTGTCTTTGCAATAAAACCAGGTTTTGTTCCAATCCTTAGGGTGACGTGGCATTTGAACAGCCGGAAAGACCATATCCCATCTTCTTTGAATGGAGATTCCACCGAGCTCCAAGCTTGGGCCGGCTGCTACCTCTGTCTGACGGTTTGCATAAAAGAACTCACGGAAGAGCTCAACCGACGGCTCTTCTTGTAAGTAAGCTTCATAGAGAATTTGGAAGTTGCACATGTTTGAGACGGAATTGGGTGCAATATCTTGGGGATGCAGCTTGAAGAAATGAAGGACGTCTCGAAATTTTTTTGAGCTGGGCGGGCTGAAACCGCGTGCAAGGTGGTCTGCGAATATGACTACTTCACCCTCTTGGGGGACGGGTTTCTTCTCATTGCTTGGAACCCGCCAATGGATGACATCTTTGGATGGTAAGGTCCCTGCGTCTACAAAATCCTTCAAAAACTTCTCATCAACTGCAGAGCCGACCCAGTTATAGGAAGAGGACGCACGAGGCATAATGGCGTCTTAAAATTGTGGAAGGTAACATTGCGCGGCGAGTTAGAAGGTGATAGACAACTAAGGGCGCCTGATGAAATCTAAGTTCTATGAAGCTCAGCCACCGGTGCAGTTCATGGCGAGAGCCGGAAGTTTAATGGCGGGTTACGTTGCAGGGCAGCGGAGCAAAATACAACTGTGGAAAATAGTGTTCACATATTGTCTTTGTAGTGACAGATCTACAAACAAAGGAAAAGGCAGATTTATTCTAAACCTAACGACGAACAGAGGAACTGGTGATATTTGCGGACAGTAGAAGGAAGCAACTACCGATCTTTCGTAAATTATTGGTGATTTCCTATGACTTATCGCAATGGGAAGAGGATCATTACAAGATGTACTAAGCTATATGTTGTTTGTCATCACGAAGAACTTGCACTCTAGCAGACCGACGAACTCCATGGATTCAACACCCTGAGCTACAGATCTAGGGGATAGAGAAGAACATACCAGAAGAGAGGCGGCGGTCATGGGCAATACTCCGGTCCGATTTAGGTTGATGCAGCGGCCTAGGGCGACGACGGCGCTGAAGCATCACCGGAGCAAGGCGGCTCAGGGGCGACGGCGTCGAGAGGAAGAAGAAGAGGCGCTGGTGGCGGAGGAAATGAAAATGTCCCTTTGCATTCCTATTTAAGAGGTTGAAAAGAGGAAATGGGCGCGGGAATCAAGGCGACCGAAACTGACTGACCGAGACGGATGCCTCGATTTTCGGGTCGTCAGTTTAATGATGAAAGATCCATTGCGGTCATCAGGGAATCTTTTTGGCATATCCAGTATGATGTCACGGCAGGTTACATATCTTACTTTTAGGTGATGAAGAGTGAGACTCGCCGCCAAGTGAAGTGGACGATTGACATGGGCAAGCTCAAATCAACCTGTGGCCTAATGTTGGGGATATAACCCCATGGTGAGACCCGCCCAGGTAGGGCCGGGTCATACCTGGCGGCTCATAAGCCAGATCAAGGCAGATGGGCCTGGAGATGTAAGCCTAGACATATGGCGGCTTACCAAGATGGGCCTAGGCGAGTCCCAGATGAAGAAGGCATGAAGACCCGGGTGGTTAAGCCGCCCAGAGACGGCTTGCCCAGGAAGGCAAGGCGACATAGAGATAGAGTCAGACGCGTTGTAAGAGTCAGTACGAGACTTGTAACCCGTGGTGTTGGCCTCCTATAAAAGGGCAGAGACCCGGGGCGACTTAGACAGAAACCAACTAATCGAGAACTAGGTCAAGCGAATCTGCTCCATTGTAATCAATACTCCAATCAATACAACACAAGCAGGACGTAGGGTTTTACCTCTTCTTGAGGGGCCGAACTTCGGTAAACTCCTTTGAGTCCATCACCTTAGCGATGGCCTCGAACCTAAGTCCTCGGACATCTGCCGTGAAAAAACCACGACAGGTCTGATCCATCAAGGTGATGAATCGTACTGGATGTGTTCATGTCCCACTGTGTGAGAGCTAAGTGTGTGAACGCAATTTGGTAAAGGTAGAGATGAGAAGACATGTAGGATTACAAGGTGGGTTGTCTCATTGAGACCATCCTTAAGAACCGAGTTCTGTGTTTGTTATCCAAGACAAGATACTGCCATGCATTGGTCCCAAAACCAATGGACCCTCTTGTCTTATTAATCGCCTTGATCTCTATCCAGGAGTGGCAACTAGTTTCTGGTGTTTTTAGGAAAAGTGCTGGTGGTCGTGCTTAGAGCTGCCCGACAGGGTGGGCTTCGATGCGGTAGATGCACAGTGGCATAGTGTACCAAGTGACACCAGGATGGTGGGCTTGTGGAACCCTGCACACATCGTCTGGGACCGAAGAGGAAACTTCGATCGGACTTCCCGGCGGGTTCTGTCTCAAATAGGCGATAAACCTGGACTAGAGTCTTGTTTGGTTAATAGTCATGGCCGACTCCCTCGCTAGGCTTCCGCTTGAAGGTTGCCGATGTGCCCTTTTACGTGCACATGGTGATAAGTGGCGGGAGCGTATGTGAACAAGTATAGCCCCGCAGGGTTATTAATCTGTTCGAATAGCCGCGTCCTCGGATATAGACTCACTAGTGGAGAAATGTCTAGCCACACCTCTTGTTTGTGGCACGGCATTACTCTCCAATGCGAGCACTAATATTCTCAAATAGTGCTGGTGTCTGCTAAATTGGTACGCCAGCTGTAAATGGTTAGTGTTGGCGTGGTTCTTTTTCGTCATGCTACAAATTTGTTGGCCCACCTAAATCTTACCAATCGGAACATAATGGTGGTGTTGAGTTTGCATGCACGCCATAGATAAATAAATAGTGCTAATTTGTTTATGCCAGACATAATTGTACTTTACCCTTTTTAAAATGTAACTAATATTTTTTTATTAGGCTTGTTATTAGCTATGGTGTTGCTGTTTAGGCCCACGCCAGTAGTGGCCCACCTGACTCAACTACCGGCCCATAGTAAAAGACCCAGTAGCCGCCGCCCTCTCATTTCAACTCCCCCTCGACCAGCCGCCACTTGTTGCCTCCCGTCGTTGCCCTGTCACTGCTCCATCCTCTCCATACCAGCAAGGTTCACTTATCTCCGTCCTTTGCATCTCCTTCCTCCATCCTTTGTATATCCTTACTCAACTCTATGTGATTCAGGATTGCTATTTGTAGAAATTTTAGTACATTGATTGCTTTGTGTAGAAATGTTAGTCATAGTCCGATGCATTTTGAGTAGATTTTGTTTATTTGTGTCTCCCTCCATGGATTTTGTTTATAACTTGTGTATATAGACGTTACTAGTGTAGAATTATACAGATGTTACTTTTCAACATGTTTAGAATCCGATTATATACTTAGTTTTCAATATGTTTTGTGTAGTATGGCACAATAAACACCATGCCGAGTGTGTAGGTCAAGGTGCACAACCAGCCTTGCAACTGCCAACTTGTTCAGCATTTACTTCCAACTGTGTTTTGTTCCTTCAATGGTAACAAATTATATGACCCTTCTAATAGTTTGTTCTTTTGATTTTGTTGATATTTCCACTAATGCATTGCGTGTGTATTTTTGGTTTTTCTTACATAGATCGTCCCTTGCAATGTGAGATTGGATTTCAATGAGCTCATTACTGGAGACACTGTCACCTTTGACTCTCCTAGGGGGGGGCTACACTATGGAGGTCAGTAAGTGAAGGAACATAACCCAGATTGGAGGAGATGAATGGGGTCATTTCAACGCCCACATGCATCTCATTGGGGGTGAATTGATCTGCTTCTCGTTTAGGGAGAAACTCCAAGGCTGGTTGTTATCTATCTCAACTATGATGAACAAGATGATGACCCACTTGATGAAGCACTCTTTGCCCAAAGAATGAGCAGGCTGAGCAAGGATGAAACGGACATGCTCTGGCGAAAGCTTCCGCCACGTGATTCCTACGTCAGGGTACCATTCGTGAACCACTTGACATGGACAATGGTTAACCGCCATATCATGGTATGTTTCTTATTGCTATAGCTAGTAATGTGATATGCTTAGTACATATAGTAGTGTGATATCTGCTTCTATATATAGTATAGTAATGCGATGATATGCTTAGTATATTAATGTGATGATATGCTTAGTGTATAGTAATGTGATATGCTTAGTAATGTGTAGTATTGATTATAGTGTAGTAAAGTGTGATGATATGATCATCATGTTTTTTTCAGAAATTACCTAAGAGGCTATGTGTGAGTTGTGGCATCGAGCTGGATGAAGAAGGCATTGCTGGACTATGTCTTACCAGTAGGGGCGCCGTCACCACCTGTGCCTACGCAATGGACACAGACGGGCGCACTATCTTTAGTGTGGCTGGGTGGAGCAACTTCCTCACTAGCAAGAATATCTGGGTTGGACAGGCCATCTTAGTCACTATCAAGAACACCCCACGCCATGACTTGAGGATGATGATCGTTTTCGACATCCTTTAACTATGCTATATCTAGTTTCCTCGTGTTTGTGAGGATTGTATAGTAGGTACTTATTATTAACTCTAGCTAGCTAGTACTGCTTGTGATATAGACATTTATATATTATTAACTAGATGCATTGTTCTATTGAGCTAATTCCTCGTGTGCAATGCAATATGCTAAATGTTATGTGCAATGCAAAATGCAAAATGTTACATGATGTGATTTTTATTATTTTTTGCTGCACAAAACATTCCTGGCATAAATTGCATGCCCCTAGGTGAGCTATTATAGTGGTGGCGTACCCTACGTGGCACACCATCAGCGCATAGAATACCGCTGACGTGGGACCCGATGCCACCATTATTTTTTAACAATGGAGCCATATTAGTGTCGTCGGCCTACCACGCCAACATAGCCTTCTTCACCATGCCATAGCTATGCTTTTCTGCACTAGTGACTACTTGGAAAACTTATGTGGTTCATAGACAACTTGAAATTGATACACTAAAATGCGCAAGATAAGCGTGAGTGTTATGGATGCCTTCTCGTAGGGGGACGGGGATGGATCCATAGTGGTGTATTGATTTGGTGAATATGTGGACTCATGTGTGATATCCCACTTCAAAGGAAGTACTCACAGTCATAATACATGTTAGCCAACATTCAAAGATGGCTTGCTACAATAAACTCCACAACCCCCTTGTTGACAATGATGCATATGTAGTTAGTTCTAATGTAAGTCTTGTTGAGTACCTCTATACTCACGGGTTGCTTAATTTATGTTTCTGCATAGGAGACATCAGTCTCATTAGTGATTCTCACGACATGAAGTTCAATGTTGACTAGATTAGTTTGTGAATTCAAGACAGAGGTCTGCCTCCTTTGGTAGGCTCGTTGTACTTTTCAGGCTTCACTAGCCACTTTAGTACATGTTTGTACTCACACATGTTTTGCTTTCTCTTATTGCTTGGATGAATTAAGTGTTGGCTCATGTGACCCCTGGTTGACAATGATGCATATGTAGTTAGTTCTAATGTAAGTCTTGTTGAGTACCTTTGTACTAACGGTTGCTTAATTTATGTTTCTGCATAGGAGACATCGGTCTCATTAGTGATTCTTATGACGTGAAGTTCAACGTTAACTGGATTAGTTTGGGAATTCAAGACAAAGGTGTACCTCCTTTGGTAGGGTCGTTGTAGCTTTTCAAGCTTCTCCTACCACTTAGTAGATGTCTGTACTCAAACATGTTTTGCTTTGGCTTGTTGCCTAGATGACTCGAGTATTGGGTCATGTCACCCCTGATTGTAATATCACACTATGTTGTCTCTTATGAGTCTTTAATAAATACTTGACTCATAGACTTATGTTGTGATGCCATGTTGTATCTGCGCATATCGTGCATATTGTGTGTATGTTTGAAATGCATTGGTATGTGTGGGATTGGACACCTAGTCATATGCCTATGGTAGCCTTCTTTACAGGAAAATGCCTCTCTATGCTTCCGTTGAGCCCTCGTAGCTTGCTACTGGTCCAGATACATTTATTGACCAACATCTATCCTTCTTTGATGTTGTGTCTGTCCCTACGGGGAAATGTCACGCGGTGTATTGGAGTCCATGTAGCTTGCACTATTGAGTTATGTATGCCTTTCCATGTACGGTTGTGCCACTTGGGTCTATAACTATTCATGTCGACACGAGTTCTTTGACATATGATTTCTACCGACATATTCATATATGTGAGCCAAAAGGCGCAATTGGTGCCAGCCAAGGTAAGGTGGCAGTTGTGGGGATTACTGTGTGTGAAGCCGCAAAGTGATATGATGTGTTACATTCTAGACTTGTATGTCTTATGATTGGGGTCCTAACAGAAAGCATCCGTAAAAACAATTGTAGATGCAAGGCTAAGGCTCAAAGTTACAATTGATTCTATCCGGTAAGCAATATTTTCCTCCATTTTCTATTACAGTACTTAAAATATTGTATATGTTGTAGTATCCTCACAAAACAATTATATGATATGATGAAGGTAGTTAACATTGTAGGCTTGTGCATTTATAGGCCATGATGAATCTCTAGGATCCATTAACTAGGGTAATATCCTTGAATTGGTAAAACTTTTGGCTTCATATAACAAGGAGGTGAAAGATGTTGTCTTGGAAAATGCTCCAAGAAATGCAAAGTACACATCTCATTCTATTCAACAAGAAACTCTTAGTATACTTTCTCGGAAGGTGCAAAGGACAGTAAGAGAAGAAATTGGTGATAGCAAATTTTGTATAATGTTGACGAAGCTTGATATTAATCCAAAAAAGAGCAAATGGCATTGGTCCTCCGGTTTCCCAACACTGAAGGGTTCATACAGAAGCATTTCATTGATGTCATTCATGTGAATTACACTCTTGCATTGATTCTTAAGGATACAATTTGCACTATCCTAGCAGATAACAATTTAAATGTGGAAGATATCAGAGGTCAAGCCTATGACGGGGCTAGCAATATGTGAGGAGAGTGGAATGGACTGAATGTTTTAATTCTCAAGGAGTGCCCTTATGCATATTACATTCATTGTATGGCGCATCAACTTCAATTGGCCCTTGTTGCAGCATCTCGAGAGGTACACGAAATGCATGACTTTTTTTCGACATTCCAATTTTGTCATAAATGATGTTAGTTCTTCACCTAAATGCAATGATGAGTTACTAGCAATTCAAGCCGCCGAGCTTGCACATGAAATTGAACTAGGGGAGCTTGATACAGGAAAAGGGGCAAACCAGATAGGCTCTTTATAGAGACCAGTAGACACTAGATGGAGTTCACACTTTAAGTCAATTTAGAGCTTAAGGAAGATGTTTGGTGCAATGGTTACAGTCCTACAAAGTATAGCGAATGATCGTTCAGTCACAAAATATTCTTGTGGAGATGCTGGAGGTGCCCAAAGGATAATTGTTTCTTTTGATTTTGTTTTGTTTTCATTATGTGCCTCATGGAGAGGATTAATAAAACACAAATGTCTTGTGCTAAAAACTCCAAAGGAAATCTTTGGAAAATTTGAATGCATTAGATACACTCTCGAACACGAAGGTGCTCCTCGCTGATCTAACAGAACAAGGATCAGAACCTCCCGTCGAGGAGGTTAAGACATTTTGTGTGAAGCACAACATTGAGATCCCTGGTATGAGCTGCAAGTATGTCCCTTTCCACTATTTGTATAATGGAATAATATTAATCACATGCTTTAATTTGACACATATATTGTATTTGTAATTTCTAGGTATGTTGATGTAACGAAGCCTCGGAATAAATATAATAACATCACAGTGCTTCACCACTACAAAGCAGATATGTTCAATGTGGCGATAGATAAACAATTGGTTGAGCTAAATGACTATTTTAACATTCAGGCTACCTAGCTTATGACACTCTGTACATCCTTGGATCCAAGGCATGAGTCATTTTACATGTCGAATATTTGCGGGCTTGTGGAAAAATTCTATTCACCAGCTTTTTCTAGTCAAGAGCAGGCTCACCTGGAGTCACAACTTCCACACTATGAGTTAGATGTTCGCAACCATCCAAAGCTGAGATCTTCTTCATCACTTACTGATTTGACCGTTGCATTGCATAAAACAAGTAAAGCTTCTATGTATCCAATGGTTGATAGATTATTGCGATTGGTCATCACCATCCTTAAGAACCGAGTTCTGTGTATGTTATCCAAGACAAGATACTACCATGCATTGCCTTGATCTCTGTCTAGGAGTTGCAACTAGTTTCTGGTGTTTGTAGGAAAAGTGTTGGTGGCCGTGCTTAGAGTTGCCCGACAGGGTGGGCTTCGTTGCGGTAGATGCATAGTGGCATAGTGTACCAAGTGACACCCGGATGGTGGGCTTCTGGAACCCTGCACTCATCGTCTGGGACCGTAGAGGAAACTTTGGTCGGACTTCCCTACAGGTTCAGTCTCAAATAGGCGCTAAACCTAAACTAAAGTCTTCTGTGGTTAACGGTCAAGGCCGACTCCCTTGCTAGGCTTCCGCTTGAAGGTTGCCGGGGTGCCCTTTTACGTGCACATGGCGATAAGTGGCGGGAGCGTGTGTGAAGAAGTATAGCCCTGCAGGGTTATTAATCTGTTCGAATATCCGCGCCCTCGGATATGGACTCACTAGTGGAGAAATGGCTAGCCACAACTCTTGTTCGTGGCGCGCCATTACTCTCCAACGCCAGCACTAATATTTTCAAATAGTGCTGGCGTCTACTAAATTGGTACGCTAGCTGTAAATGGTTAGTACTGGCGTTGTTTTGTTTTGTCACGCTACAAATTTGTTGGCCCACCTAAGACTTACCGATCAGAACATAGTGGTGGCGTTGAGTTTGCATGCACGTCGTAGATAAATAAATAGTGCTGGCATGTCAAATTTGTTTAAACCAGACATAATTGTACTTTACCCTTTTTTAAACCTAATTAGTCTTTTTTTATTAGGCTTATTATTAGTTATGGTGTTGCTGCTTAGGCCCACGCCAGTAGTGGCCCACCTGAGTCAACTACCGGCCCATAGTAAAATACCTAGTCGCCGCCGCCCTCACATTTCAACTTCCCCCTCGACTAGCCGCCACCCGTCGCCTCCCGCCGCCGCCCCATCACCACCCCGTCCTCTCCATACCAGCAACGTTCACTTCTCTCCGTCCTTTGCATCTCCTTCCTCCGTCCTCTCTATATCCTTCCTCGGTTGTATGTGATTTAGGATTGCTATGTGTAGAAATTTTAGTACATGGATTTCTTTCTGTAGAAATGTTAGTCAGAGTCCGATGCATTTGAGTAGATTTTGTTTATTTGTGTCTCCCTCTGTGGATTTTGTTTATAACTTGTGTATATACATGTTACTACTGTAGAATTATAGACATGTTACTTTTCAATATGTTTAGAATCTGATTATATACTTAGTTTTCAATATGTTTTTGTGTATTATGGCACAACAAACACCATGCCGAGTGTGCAGGTCAAGGTGCGCAACCAGCCTTGCAACTGCCAACTTGTTCGGCATATGCTTCCAGCCGTGTTTTGTTCGTCCAACGGTAACAAATTATATGACCCTTCTAATAGTTTGTTCTTTTGATTTTGTTGATATTTCCACTAATGCATTCTGTGTATTTTTGGTTTCTTACACAGATCATCCCTTGTAATGTGAGATTGGATTTCAATGAGCTCATTACTAGAGACACTGTCATCTTTGACTCTCCTGGGGGCCCCTACACTATGGAGGTCAATAAGGGATGGAACATAACCCAGATTGGAGGCGATGAATGGGGTCGTTTCATCGCCCACATGCATCTCACTAGGGGTGAATTGATCAGCTTCTCGTTCAGAGAGATACTCCGAGGCTGGTTGTTATCTATCTCAACTACGACGAACAAGATGATGACCCACTTGGTGAAGCACTCTTTGCCCAAAGAATGGGCAAGCTGAACGAGGATGAAACGAACACGCTCTCGCGAAAGCTTCTGCCATGTGATGCCTACATCGGGGTGCCATTCGTGACCCGCTTGACACGGACGATGGTTAACCGCCATATCATGGTATGTTTCTTATTGTTGTAGCTAGTAATGTGATATGCTTAGTACATATAGTAATGTGATATATGCTTATATATATAGTACAGTAATGCGATGATATGCTTAGTATATTAATGTGATGATATGCTTAGTGTATAGTAATGCGATATGCTTAGTAATGTGAAATATTGATTATAGTGTAGTAATGTGTGATGTTATGATCATCATGTTTTTTTTCAGAAATTACCTAAGAGGCTATGTGTGAGCTGTGGCATCGAGCTGGATGAAGAAGGCATTGATAGACTATGCCTTACCAGAAGGGGCGTCGTCACCACCTGTGCTTACGCACTGGACACGGATAGGTTCACTATCTTTAGTGCGGCAGGGTGGAGCAACTTCCTCGCTGGCAAGAATCTCCGGGTTGGACAGGTCTTCTTAGTCACTATCAAGAACACCCCACACCATGACTTGAGGATGATGATCGTTTTTGACATCCTTTAACTATGCTACATCTAGTTTGGTCGTGTGTGTGAGGATTGTATGGTAGGTACTTATTATTAACTCTAGCTAGCTAGTACTACTTATGAGATTGACATTTATATATTATTCACTAGATGCATTGTTCTATTGGGATAATTCCTCGTGTGCAATGCAAAATGCTAAATGTTATGTGCAATGCAAAATGCTAAATGTTATGTGATGTGATTTTTATTTTTTTTGGCTGCACAAAACGTTCCTAGCGTACATTGCATGGCACTAGGTGAGTGATTATAGTGGTGGCATAGCCTACATAGCATGCCATCAGCGTGTAGAATACCACTGATGTGGGACCCAATGCCACCATTATTTTTTAACAATGGCGCCATATTAGTGGCGTCGGCCTACCACGCCAGTACAGCCTTCTTCGCCATGCCATAGCTAGGCTTTTCTGCACTAGTGACTACTTGGAAAACTTATGTGGTTCATAGAGAACTCGAAATGATACTCTAAAATGCGTAAGATAAGCGTGAGTGCTATGGATGGCCTTCTCGTAGGGGGACGGGGATGGATCCATAGTGGTGTATTGATTTGGTGAATATGTGGACTCGTGTGTGATATCCCACTTCAAAGGAACTACTCATAGTTGCATTACAAGTTAGCCAACATTCGAAGTTGTCTTCCTGCAATAAACTACACAACCCCCCTTGTTGACAATGATGCATATGTAGTTAGTTCTAGTGTAAGTCTTGTTGAGTACCTTTGTACTAACGGTTGCTTAATTTATGTTTCTGCACAGGAGACATCGGTCTCATTAGTGATTCTTATGACGTGAAGTTCAATGTTAACCGGATTAGTTTGGGAATTCAAGACAAAGGTGTACCTCCTTTGGTAGGGTCGTTGTAGCTTTTCAAGCTTCTCCTACCAGTTAGTAGATGTTTGTACTCAAACATGTTTTGCTTTCGCTTGTTGCCTAGATGACTCGAGTATTGGGTCATGTGACCCCTGATTGTAATATCACACTATGTTGGCTCTTATGAGTCTTTACTAAATACTTGACTCATAGAGTGATGTTGTGAGGCCATGTTGTATATGTGCATACTGTGCATATTGTGTGTATGTTTGAAATGCAATTGTGTGTGTTGGATTCGACCTAGTCGTATGCCTATGGTAGCCTTCTTTACAGGGAAATACCTCTCTGTCCTTCCGTTGAGCCCTGGTAGGTTGCTACTGCTCCGGACACATTGATTGACCAGCATCTATCCTTCTTTGTTGTTGTGTCTATCCCTATGAGGAAATGTCATGTGGTGTAATGGAGTCCATATAGCTTGCACTGTTGGGTTATGTATGCCTGTCCATGTACGGTTGTGCCACTTAGGTCTATAACTAGTCATGTCGACCCTGGTTCTTTGACATATGATTGCTAGCAACATATTCACATACATGAGCCAAAAGGCGCAATTGGTCCCAGCTAAGGTAAGGTGGCAGTCGTGGGGATTACTGTGCGTGAAGCTGCAAAGTGATATGATGTGTTAGATGCTAGACTTGTATGTCTTAGGATTGGGGTCCTAACAGAAAGCATCCATAAAAACGATTGTAGATGCAAGGCTAAGGCTCAAATTTACAATTGATTCTATCTGGTAAGCAATATTGTATTCCATCTTCTATTATAGTACTTAAAATTGTGTATGTGTTGTAGTATCCTCACAAAACAATTATATGATATGATGCAGGTGGTTAACATTCTAGGCTTTTGCATTTAGAGGCCATGATGAATCTCTAGGATCCATTAACCGGGATAATTACCTTGAATTGGTAAAACTTTTGGCTTCTTATAAACAGGAGGTGAAAGATGTTGTCTTGAAAAATGCTCCTAGAAATGCAAAGTACACATCTCATTCTATTCAACAGGAAACTCTTAGTATACTTTCTCGGAAGGTGCAAAGGACAATTAGAGAAGAAATTGGTGACAGCAAAAAATTTATAATGGTTGACGAAGCTTGCGATGAATCCAAAAAAGAGCAAATGGCTTTGGTCCTCCGGATTCCCGACACTGAAGGGTTCATACAAAAGAATTTCGTTGATGTCATTCATGTGAATTACATGTTGGAAATATGCCCAAGAGGCAATAAATAAAGTGTTTATTATTATATTTCCTTGGTCATGATAATTGTTTATTATCCATGCTATAATTGTATTGATTGGAAACACATTACATGTGTGGGTAAATAGACAACACTTGGTCCCTAGTATGCCTCTAGTGAACTAGCTCGTTAATCAAAGATGGTCAAGGTTTCCTAGCCATTGACATGTGATGTCATTTGATAATGGGATCACATCATTAGAAGAATGATGTGATGGACAAGACCCAAACTATGAACGTAGCATATGATCGTGTCAGTTTATTGCTACTGTTTTTTGCATGTCAAGTATATGTTCCTATGACCATGAGATCATGCAACTCACGGACACCAGAGGAGTGCCTTGTGTGTATCAAACGTCGCAACATAACTGGGTGACTATAAAGGTGCATTGTAGGTATCTCCGAGGGTGTCTGTTGAGTTGGCATGGATCAAGACTGGGATTTGTTACTCCGTGTGACGGAGAGGTATCCCAGGGCCATTGTGAAGCTATGTGCATTCCTGAATGCAATCTCTTAGAAGGTAATCGATCCAGAAATCCTACCAAGGTTAGAGAATGATTTGGTGCAATGTCTTGTCAGTCGAGTTGGTGTTCCCACCATCCTTCTTCAATATCATGACGCACGTCTTAGTTCACCTAGTCGAGGAGATTGCATTTCTGGGTCCTGTATTTCTACACAATATGTTCCCCTTTGAGAATTTCATGGGAGTCTTAAAGAAATATGTTCATAATCATGCTAGGCCAGAAGGAAGCATCTCCATGGGCCATGAAATAGAGGAGGTCATTGAGTTTTGTGTTGACTTTATTCCTGACAATAAGCCGATTGGTGTTCCTGAATCGCGGTATGAGGGCAGACTCTGTGCAAAAGGCATGCTAGGAAAGAATTCACTAATATGTCGGGACGGGCATTCTTTGGCGCAAGCACACTACACAGTTCTACAAAGTTCCGCCTTGGTGGCTCCGTATATCAAGCAACACAAGAATATTCTACCCTCCAAACACCCGGTGAAGTCTGACGACTGGATTACACCTGAACAAACGGTGACTTTCGCCGGTTGGTTGCAGACACGTCTCATGCATGATGACAATGTTGAAGATGACATGTACTTGCTATCCAATTTACGATCTTCGACTATATTGACTTTCAAAGGGTACGAGATAAATGGGAATACATTTTACATGATCGCCCCAAGATAAAAGGAGCGCCAACCAAAACTGTGGTGTCCACTTTGATGCACCAAACAACAATGGGACAAAGGACACATATTATGGTTGAAAAGCAACTTATGTATCACCGTTGTGGTTTATGCGTAGGTGAGAATTGTTCTTGCTAGATACCCTTAGCAGCCACGTAAAACATGCAACTACAATTAGAGGACGTCTAACTTGTTTTTGCAGGGTATGTTGTGATGTGATATGGCCAATTACATGATGTGATATATGTGATGTATGAGATGATCATGTGTTGTATAGAATATCACGACTTGCACGTCGATGAGTACGGTAACCGGGAGGAGCCATAGGGTTGTCTTTAATTATTGTATGACCTGCGTGTCAATCATTAAGCGCTATGTAATGCTTTACTTTATCGCTAAACGGTAGCAATAGTAGTAGAACCATGGTGGGCGCGACAACCCCAATGGCGACACGTTGATGGAGATCATGATTATGGATATCATGGTGTCATGCCGGTGACGATGAAGATCATGCCGGTGCTTTCAAGATGGAGATCAAAAGCACAAGTTCATGGCCATATCATGTCACTTATGATTTGCATGTGATGTTAATCCTTGTATGCACCTTGTTTTTCTTAGGACGACGTACGATTATAAGGTGATCCCTCACTTCAATTTCAAGATGAATTGTGTTCTCCCTGAGTGTGCACCATTGCGAAAGTCCGTCGTCTCGATAAACCACGTGATGATCGGGTGTGGTAGACTCTACGTTCACATACAATGGGTGCAAGCCAGTGTTGCACATGCAGAACACTCAGGTTAAACTTGATGAGCCTAGCATGTACAGACATGGCCTTGGAATACAAGAGACTGAAAGGTCGAACATGAGTCATATAGTAGATATGATCAACATGAGATGTTCACCATTGAAGCCACCTCAACTCACGTGATGATCGGACTTGAGTTGGTGAATTTGGATCCTGTGACACTCAGATGACCTGAGGGATGTCGATTTGAGTGGGAGCTTTAGTAATTTGATTAACTAAACTCATTATCTTGAACAATAGTCTAAGTAAACTTTGCATATTTATGTTGTAGATCAATGGCTCGCGCAGTAGCACCCCTGAATTTTAATGTGTTCCTAACGAAAGCTAAGTTGAAAGATGATGGAAGTAACTTAGTTGACTGGGCCCGTAATCTGAGGATTATCCTCATGGCTTTCCAGAAATCATATGTCCTTGATGCACCGCTTGGTGACCAACCCGAAGACATGTCATCCGAAGATTTTAAGAACACTTGGGAGGCACGTTCTGGAGATAACTCAATAGTTTAGTGTGCAATACTGTGTGGCTTAGAACCGGGACTTCAAAGACGTTTTGAACGTCATGGAGCATATGAGATGTTCCAGGAGTTGAAGTTTATCTTTCAGAAGAATTCCCGGATCGAGAGGTATGAGACCTCCGATAAGTTCTATTGTTGCAAGATGGAGGAGAACGGGTCTATCAGTGAACATATACTCAGAATGTCTGGGTATTCGACTCGTCTAGCGGAGTTGGGAATTGCCCTTCCGCCAGAGGCGATCATTGACAGAGTTCTTCAATCACTGCCACCTAGTTACAAGAGCTTTGTGATGAACTATAACATGCACGGGATAACAAGTCAGTCGCTGAGTTGTTTGCGATGCTAAAAGTCGCTGAGTCTAAAATCCAGAAAGAACATCAAGTGTTGATGGTCAATAAAACCACTAGTTTCAATAAGAATGGCAAAGGCAAGGGCAAGGGCAAGAAGGGTAAAACCAAGAAGGATGGCAAAGCAGTTGTCACTCCTGTAAAGAAGCCTGAGCATGGACCCAAGCCAGAAACTGAGTGCTTTCATTGCAAGGGAACTGGTCACTAGAAGCGGAACTGCCCCAAGTACCTGGCTGACAAGAAGGCGGCTAACGACAAACAAGGTATATATGATATACATGTTATTGATGTATACCTTACTAGCTCTCGTTGTAGTGCCTGGGTATTTGATATCGGTTCGGTTGCTCACATTTTCAACTCAAAACAGGAACTACGGAATAAACGAAGGCTCGCAAAGGACGAAGTGACGATGCGCGTGGGAAATGGTTCCAAGGTTGATGTGATCACCGTCGGCATGCTCTCTCTTCGATTACCATCAGGATTAGTGATGAACCTGAATAATTGTTATTTAGTGCCTGCGTTAAGCATGAACATTATATCTGGATATTATTTATTGCGAGACGGTTACTCATTTAAATCAGAGAATAATGGTTGTTCTATTTATATGAGTAATATCTTTTATGGTCATGCACCCAATGTGAGGGGTTTATTCATATTGAATCTTGATAGTGATGATACACATGTTCATAACATTGATGCCAAAAGATGTAGAGTTGATAATGATAATACCACTTTGTTGTGGCACTGTCGTTTGGGTCATATTGGTGTAAAACGCATGAGGTAGCTCCATGCTGATGGACTTTTCGAGTCACTTGATTTTGAATCACTTGATACATGTGAACCATGCCTCATGGGCAAGATGACTAAAACGCCATTCTCTGGAACAATGGAACAGGCAAGTGACTTGTTGGAAATCATACATGCTGATGTGTGCGGTCCAATGAATGTTGCAGCACTCAATGCATATCGTTATTTTCTCACCTTCACTGATGACTTAAGTAGATATGGTTATATTTACTTGATGAAACACAAGTCTGAAACGTTTGAAAAGTTCAAGCAATTTCAGAGTGAAGTTGAGAATCATCGTAACAAGAAGATTAAATTCCTGCGATCTGATCGAGGAGGTGAATAACTGAGTTATGAGTTTGGCAGTCACTTAAGACATTGTGGAATTGTTTCACAGTTGACACCGCCCAGAACACCACAGCGTAATGGTGTGTCCGAACGTCGTAATCGAACCTTATTAGATATGGTGCGTTCTATGATGTCTCTTGCTGATTTGCCACTATCGTTTTGGGGTTATGCATTAGAGACAACTGCATTCACTTTAAATAGGGCACCATCAAAATCCATTGAGACGACACCATATGAACTGTGGTTTGGCAAGAGGCCAAAGTTGTCGTTTCTTAAAGTTTGGGGATGTGATGCTTATGTCAAAAAGCTTTAGCCTGAAAAGCTGGAACCCAAAGCGGAAAAATGTGTCTTCATAGGGTACCCGAAAGAGGCAGTCGGGTATACCTTCTATCTCAGATCTGAAGGCAAAGTGTTTGTCGCTAAGAACGGAACATTTCTTGAGAAAGAGTTTCTCTCGAAAGAATTGAGTGGGAGCAAAATACAGCTTGATGAGGTTATTGAACCTTTACTTCAACCAGAAAGTAGCGCAGCGCAGAAAGATGTTTCTGTGGAACCTACGACGATAGAAGAGGAAGTTAATGATGATGATCATGAAGCTTCTGATCAAGCTACTGTTGAACCTCGTAGGTCGACAAGGCCGCGTGCTACTCTTGAGTGGTACAGCAACCCTGTCTTGGAGGTCATGTTGTTGGACAACAATGAACCTACGAGGTATGGAGGAGCAGTGATGGGCCCGGATTCCGAGAAATGGTTAGAGGCCATGAAATCCGAGATGGGATCCATGTATGAAAACAAAGTATGGACTTTGGAAGTATTACCTGAAGGGCGAAAGGCCATTCAGAACAAATGGATCTTTAAGAAGAAGACAAACGTGGACGGTAATGTCACCGTCTATAAAGCTCGACTTGTGGCAAAGGGTTTTTCACATGTTCAGGAGTTGACTACGATGAGACTTTCTCACCCGTAGCGATGCTTAAGTCTGTCAGAATCATGTTGGCAATAGCTGCTTATTTCGACTATGAAATTTGGCAGATGGATGTCAAAATGGAGTTCCTCAACGGTTTCCTTGAGGAAGAGTTGTATATGATGCAACCCGAAGGTTTTATCGATCCAGAGAATGCTGACAAAGTTTGCGAACTCCAGCGATCCATTTATGGGCTGGTGCAAGCATCTCGGAGTTGCAATAAGCGCTTTGATGAGGTGATCAAAGCGTTTGAGTTTATACAAGTTTATGGAGAAGCTTGTATTTACAAGAAAGTGAGTGGGAGCTCTATAGTGTTTCTAGTGTTATATGTGGATGACATATTGCTAATTGGAAACAATATAGAAATGCTAGAAAGCGTGAAGGAATATTTGAACAAGAGTTTTTCAATGAAGGACCTAGGAGAAGCTGCTTTCATATTAGGCATTAAGATCTAAAGAGATAGATCGAGACGCTTAATAGCACTTTCACAGAGCACCTACCTTGATAAAGCTTTGAAGAAGTTCAAAATGGATCAGGCCAAGAAGGGGTTCTTGCCTGTGTTACAAGGTGTGAAGTTGAGTAAGACTCAATGCCCAGTGACTGCAGAAGATAGAGAAAAGATGAGTGCCATCCCCTATGCTTCAGCCATAGGCTCTATCATGTATGCAATGCTGTGCGCAAGACCCGATGTCAGCCTTGCCATAAGTATGGCCAGAAGGTTTCAAAGTGATCCTGGAATGGAGCACTGGGCGGCGGTCAAGAATATCCTTAAGTACCTGAACAGGACTAAGGAAATGTTTCTCGTTTATGGAGGTGATGAAGAGCTCGTCGTAAAGGGTTACGTCGATGCAAGCTTTGACACTGATCCAGATGACTCTAAGTCACAAACCGGATACGTATTTATTCTCAACAAGGGAGCGGTAAGCTGGTGCAGTTCCAAGCAAAGCATGGTAGCTGATTCTACATGCGAAGCGAAGTACATCGTAGCCTCGGAGGTGGCGAAGGAAGGTGTTTGGATGAAGTAGTTCATGACAGATCTTGGAGTAGTGCCCAGTGCACTGAATCCAATGAACCTGTTCTGTGACAACACTAGTGCCATTGCTCTGGCCAAGGAACCAAGGTTTCAGAAGAGGACCAGACACATAAAGCGACGCTTCAACTCCATCCACGATTAGATCGAGGAGAAGGACATAAATATTTGCAAAGTGCACACAGATCTGAATGTTGCAGACCCGTTGACTAAACCTCTTCCAATGGCTAAACATGATCAACACCAGAATTGCATGGGTGTTCGATTCATTACAATGTAAATCACATAGTTATGTGAACAAGATTATTGACTCTAGTGCAAGTGGGAGACTGTTGCAAATATGCCCTAGAGGCAATAAATAAAGTGTTTATTATTATATTTCCTTGTTCATGATAATTGTTTATTATCCATGCTATAATTGTATTTATTGGAAACACATTACATGTGTGGGTAAATAGACAACACTTGGTCCCTAGTATGCCTCTAGTGAACTAGCTCGTTAATCAAAGATGGTCAAGGTTTCCTAACCATTGACATGTGATGTCATTTGATAATGGGATCACATCATTAGAAGAATGATGTGATGGACAAGACCCAAACTACAAATGTAGCATATGATCGTGTCAGTTTATTGCTACTGTTTTCTGCATGTCAAGTATATGTTCCTATGACCACGAGATCATGCAACTCACGGACACTGGAGGAGTGCCTTGTGTGTGTCAAACGTTGCAACGTAACTGGGTGACTATAAAGGTGCATTACAGGTATCTTCGAGGGTGTCTGTTGAGTTGGCATGGATCAAGACTGGGATTTGATACTCCGTGTGACGGAAAGGTATCTCAGGGCCCACTCGGTAATACAACATCACAATAAAGCCTTGCAAGCAATGTGGCTAAGTGTTAGCCACGGGATCTTGTATTACGAAACGAGTAAAGAGACTTGCTGGTAACGAGGTTGAACTAGGTATATAGATACCAACGATCGAATCTCGGGCAAGTAACATACCGAAGAACAAAGGGAACATCATACAGGATTAACGGAATCCTTGACATAGAGGTTCGATCAATAAAGATCTTCGTAGAATATGTAGGAACCAATATGGGCATCTAGGTCCCTCTATTGGTTATTTACCATAGAGGTGTCTCGGTCATGTCTACATAGTTCTCGAACCCACAGGGTCTGCACACTTAAGGTTTGGTGAAGTTTCGGTAGTATAGAGTTATGCATGGTGGTGACCGAAGGTTGTTCGGAGTCCCGGATGAGATCCCGGACGTATGAGGAGCTCCGGAATGGTCCGTAGGTAAAGATTTATATATATAAGAAGTCCTGTTTTGGTCACCGGAAAAGTTTCGGGCTCATCGGTAGTGTATCGGGAGTGCCGGTAGTGTACCGGGGAACCATCGGGAGGGGTATTTCGACCCAAGAGGCTACATGAGCTGTGCGAAGGTAAATACCATCCCTTAGTGGGCTGGTGGAAGTCCCACACAAGGCCCATGCGGAAAGGAAAAAGGTGGAAAAAGGCAAAAAGGAACAAATAAGGAAGGAGTCATAATCCTACTAGGAGTGGAGGAGGAGGAGTCCTCCCTCCTTGGTTCGGCCGAAGCCTAGGGCTGGCCCCTTGAGGGCCAAGCCTCCTCCTCCCCTCCTCCTATATATACTAGTGGTTTTGAGGGGTTTTGCACAGAATTTTCTGCCACATGCTGCCCTCTTCTCCAGTGCATAGTTTCTCCTCTAGATCGGTTTTCTGCAGTGCTTAGGCAAAGCCCTGCTGGAACAGCTCCACCACCATCGCCGGAGTGCGGTCATGCTGCCGGAGAACTCTTCCACCTCTTGCTGGATCAAGAAGGAGGAGATCGTCATCAAGCCGTACATGTGCTGAACGCGGAGGTGTCGTCCGTTCGGTGCTAGATCAGGACGGATCGTGATTGGATCGCGGGACGCTCGGCGATTTGGATCGCGAAGACGTTCGACTACATCAACTGCGTTTCTTAACGCTTCCCGCTTAGCGATCTACAAGGGTATGTAGATCCACTCTCCCTCTCGTAGATGCTCATCACCATGGATAGGTCTTGCGTGAACATAGGAAAAATTTTGTTTCCCATGCAACGTTCCCCAACGTTACACTCTTGCATTAACTCTTAAGGAGACAATTTGCACTATCCTAGCAGATAACAATTTAAATGTGGAAGATATCAGAGGTTAAGCCTATGACGGGGCTAGCAATATGCGAGGTGAGTGGAACGGACTAAAGGTATTAATTTTGAAGGAGTGCCCTTATACATATGACATTCATTGTATGGCGCATCAACTTCAATTGGCCCTTGTTGCAGCATCTCGAGAGTTACACGAAGTGCATGATTTTTTTTTCAACATGACAATTTTTCATAAATGTGTTTAGTGCTTCACCTAAATGCAATGATGAGTTACTAGCAAATCAAGCCACCAAGATTGCACATGAAATTGAACTGGGGGAGCTTGATACAGGAAAAGGAGCAAACCAGATATGCTCTTTATAGAGACCAGTAGACACTAGATGGATTTCACACTTTAAGTCAATTTAGAGCTTGAGGAAGATGTTTGGTCCTACAGTTACAGTCCTACAAAGTATAGTGAATGATCGTTCGGTCACAAAATATTCCCGTGGAGATGTTAGAGGTGCCCTAAGGATAATTGTTTCTTTTGATTTTGTTTTCATTTTGCGCCTCATGGAGAGGATTATGAAAACACAGATATCTTGTGCTAAACACTCCAAAGGAAATCTATGGACATTTGTAATGCATTAGATACACTCTCGAACACAAAGGTGCTCCTCGCTGATCTAAGAGAACAAGGATCGGAACCTCTCATCGAGGAGGTTAAGACCTTGTGTGTGAAGCACAACATTGAGATCCTTGGCATGAGTCGCAAGTATGTCCCTTTCCACTATTTGTATAATGGAATAATATTAATCGCATGCATTAATCTGACACATATATTGTATTTGTAATTTGCAGGTGTGTAGATGTGACGAAGTCTCGGATATAATAACATCACAGTGCTTCATGACTACAAAGCAGATGTGTTCAATGTGGTGATAGATAAACAATTGGTTGAGCTAAATGACTATTTTAGCATTCAGGATACAGAGCTTATGACACTCTGCGCATCCTTGGATCCAAGGCAAGAGTCATTTGACATGTCGAATATTTGCAGGCTAGTGGAAAAATTCTATTCACAGATTTTTCTAGTCAAGAGCAGGATCACTTGGAGTCACAACTTCCACACTAGCAGTTAGATGTTCGCAACCATCCAAAGTTGAGATCTTCTTCGTCACTTGCTGATTTGACCGTTTCATTGCATAAAACAAGTAAAGCTTCTGTGTATCCAATTATTTTGATAGATTATTGCGATTGATCATCATTTTTCGGTAATGAAGATTATCAAGACGCGTCTTGAAAGTAAAATGGGTGACAATTTTCTTTGACATTACATGGTTGTATACATTGGGAAGGAAATAGCTGCAATGTTCAATGTTGACGAGATTATTGATTTGTTCAATCGACCGGCTAGGGGCGTCGATCTTCATTCAAACTAGTAGAAATGTATTTCTTTCGTAAAGCTTATACTGCTACATGTTTGATATTTCTACAATACTCAAGACTTGAATTTTTTTTGTGTTATGTATCTTGTGTGCTTCAATGTGTTGTTCGCACCCCTATGGTGAAATCCTGGCTCCGCCCCTGCCTGCTTAAATACATATAAGGTACATACCCTACCACTATCGACAAAAAAAATTGGTGACATGAAAAAAAGAGCGGAGGAGGAGTAGGAGGTGGAATTTTAGCTTACCCATCCAGCTCTAGAGAAAGTAGTTGAACATCGAAGTGATGACTAGGGACCAACAGCTCCAACAACAATCACTCCAGGGATAAGTCTCACACAGGAAGCCTGCATATTCCAAACATTAGATCATCAAATCTCATATAGCATTCTTTGATGACGAAATGATAATGATGTAAAAATACGCAATATAATTGGCAAAAACATCTTTATATTTTATCCGATACCTAATATATTTAAAGGTGTTTGGTTAATGTAAAGGCCTAAAATATTTTTATATTTTATTTGATACCTAAAACATTTTTATATTAAAAAAATCTATTTGATACCTAATTATCTTTCTGTTCTATTACTATGGTTTTATCAAAAAAAATATTCAATTACTATTTTTACTGAAAATTCATTTACTAACAATTAAGGAGAGAGGAGGAGGGAGGAGGGCGTAGGGATAAGACATGAGGAGGAGGGACGAGGGCAGTGGGAGGAGGAAGGAAGGAGGAGAGAGGAGGAGGAGGGAGGAGGGTGGCGGGAGGAGGAAGGAGGAAGGAGGGCAATAGGAGGAGGGAGAAGGGAGGAGGCTTACCATGGTCCAAGATGGCGGCCATGCGACAGCAACAGGAGGAGGAGTGAAGATGATGGGCGAGGAGTAAGAGACATTGATGAGATTGGGCAAGGGTATGACGGTAGGGAGAGGATAAAGGTTCCCTAGCAGTAGCGCGGGGCATGTGGCTAGTTCTACTGCTAATCCCACTAGTTGTATCACCGGGTACTTACCCCAGCAGGCTGCTGCAAGGCGAGGCCGAAGGGTTGGGCCCGTGTACCCACAGTAGGAGCGCGAGCAAAAAGGTTCACACTACTGCTACCATGTTTGTTGTAGTGCGGGTTTCAGACCCCATGTTGCTACTCTGGCCAGCCCCGGGGCACACGGTGGGTACCACTTATTAGCAACGCGAGCATGGTCAACCTGCGCTACTACTAATTTTCATCTACGACACCTTGTTTTACACTACACTACTACTAAGTAGCAGTACCACGTGTCACTCAGCCCGCTCCACTATTACCTGTCTGCATACAGTTTTTTCTACTATAAATGGTAGGGTACAAAACCCCACTACAACTTTTATTAGGAATTAAAAATATCAGAGTCTCAACAGCTACAAGCACGCTTGCGGTAAGCCTAGAAAATAAACAAAAAACTACTAATTAAAAAAATAAGAAAAAATAGAGGAAAGAAAGAAAGAAAGACAAAAAAACTAAATCTAGGCTAAGTTCAAATTACATAGTTGCATCTAACCAAGCTGAAAATTGATCAATGTATTTCTGCTTCATTATGTATCTTGGCCATTTAAGTTCTTCAAAGATTATGAATTTTCAGCCTTAGTAAGATGGTGTTATGCCCTCAAAGATCTTGTTATTCCTTGTAATCCAAATAGCCCGGGATCCTAGAATGATGATCTCAATAAAAGATGGATACCTGAGTTTGTACTTAGGTCTTGGAAAGCCTCCAATACTGACAGATTTGGTGTTCTGGAAGGATGGATGAAATCCCAACACTGAGCATCAAAAGGACATCCCCAGAAGAGATGATGCAAAGTTTCTTCATGATACAAATTCTTGACTGCATAATTATATGCTTCTAATTCAAGCTTTTCCTTCTCAAGAAATTCCTTGTGTTAACTTTCTCATGGAGAAGCATCCAGAAGAAGACTTTATGTTTTGGTTGACAGGAGCTTTTCCAAATCCAACTGAAATGTGGTGGGACATGTTTGTGTCCAATTAGAACTTTGTATGCTTTGATGGAGGATTAAAATTCATTTCCCCATATAGGGGTTTTCCTAGTAGTGGGTCAATGAAAGGTCTTCAAAGATGGTTCATCTCTCGAGACCCGATGGTTGACTTCATGGTGAGATATAAATTATGGATGAAGGCTTGATGTAGATGGAATGTTGTGCATCAGCGATGGTAGCAATTCACATGTAGTTGTGGGGATAACGAAAAAGTGATCGTGACAAAACACGTGTGACCTCCATGGTGGTGATGCATGCACACAATCTCGAGCCCCGGGTTGAAAACATATGACAGACCCGAGTTGGTTATACCTGGAATAACAATGTTTTTTGCATCCTTACCTTACTGCAAGTATTGCTTAGATATGCTCTAACTGATTTTAAAGGTAAAAAACTAGATTCTAGCCTTCATGGTTAGGTCCGGTCACATCAACGCGTGAACACTGTTGTCATTGAAGAATTTTTTTGTATGTGTGTTTTCATGATCGGTTAGTGTGGATATAATCATTCTTATAGTTTTCCTATCTTGAATCTAGTCGTGTGTTTTTCCTCTCCTATGCATAGCATTAGTCTTATATGACTTTGCTAGTTATCGACATGTTTTTTGGGTGTGCTGGTGTTAGTTGTGTGCATCCTCTATACGTAGTGGTCAACTGTGTGCTCATAGTGTTGGTATCCTCCTTAAGCTTGTAGCGACCCGACCTGAAAAGGACGAATCTCCGGTGTTTCTATAGCGACCCGACCTGAAAGGTCGAGTCTCCGGTGTTTTTGTACCATCCCAAGATCATGCTGGTACACACATGGTACATCAATGTATATATCAAAGGGAAATCACACAGCATAAATTAGTCGAAATCTCATATCGAGTCCTTTATTACAATAATGATTACAATAAAGTGGCTGAAGGCCAACTCATGAGATAAACTAAACCATAAGCTTGCGGAAGCATCGAAGGTAGATGAGTCCATCTGACTCCAAGGGCGTCTCACCGAGCGTAGAGCGTATCCTCACTCCTGGTCAGAAAATAACTCTGCAACATGATACGTTGCAGCCGTATAGGTCAGCATATTGAATATGTCGGCAAAGTCACAAGAGAGGGGGTAAAGTAATCATCTAGTCTATATGCAAATATGGTAGGTGGGGTAGTAAGTTTTGCATAAAGCCAAATTTTTCCTACAACTAGAGAGGGCAAAGGCATAATTACTACAATGTTGGTTGATTAATGAGATGGTTCCACCAACCAATTCTCATACCCAAGTTGACATTAATAACCCACATCAATATAATTAATTGTGTTGAGAGTTCGAGATAGTTTCAGTTCCTTTGGCTCAAACTGTCCATGACCGTGGACACGGCTAATTGATTAGGTTTGGGTACTCTACAGAGTTTTGCACACGTTCCCCACAAGATTTGGTCACCTCCGTTTGATTTCTCGCACTTCAGGGTGTTTGAGAAATGGATGACCAAAACATGGTCCTCTAAAGGGTTTCCCTGCGACTCTGTCGGTGCCCATCCTTTCCTACCGTTCTTCTACATCTCGTAGCACCACCTGTCTAGGTTCACCACGATATCCAACCAAGCTAGAGCCCATAATGACTTGTGGCTGTGCAGATAAGCCTTGGGTCTTGAACCATCCATCCATCTCTTTGTGCCTGGGTGGACCTTTTTGCATGAATACTGGCACATCTCCAGCATCATCTAGGCTAACCACGGGTTTCTCCAGGGCGCCGTTCAACCATCATCCACCCAGAGGTAAGTTGAAAAGTTGGAGTCTCGAAGACTTGATCATCTTGCAGGTCTTGAAATTATTACCTCACAACTCTCATGAATCACACAACCAACCCCGTCTACTAATAGCATAGCAAAATGTAAAACAACGTTTCCCACGGCCAATGTGTCAAAGGGTTGAGGGGTACCTACCACATGATACTACAATAAGTAACCAAGTTTCCAATTACCTACTTTGCATGCAATTGGGGTGATGGAAGAACTAATGCAATAAAACATAGGTAGACATGATCAAACTGACTTGCCTTGCTGACGATCCTCGAAATCAAGTGACTCTAGATAACAAGCTTCACACTCCGGATGATCTAATGAATCAAACAAGAGCACTCCATAAGCATAAATACAAAACAATTCACACCATTCAGCAAGGTTAAACAAACAATACTAAAACCATTTAATAGTATCAATCAAGAGAAAGAAAACAAAAATAAAAAGAATATTTTGACTCACAAAAATTTGTAGTGTCAAAAACTTTTACTATTACTACTACTTTAATACAAACAACCAAGCAATATCTAGTAGAAAAAGGAATATTAAATAAAATCAATTTTTTGTAAACAGAATCAAGTTCACTAAAACATTTGTGTAAAGAAACACTTCTAAAATGAAAATAACTAGAATGTTCCTATAACTTTGGAATAGGAAACCAAAACTATGATATTATTATTACTAATATTATTAACATCATATTACTTAACAGAATTGAATTACTAAAATTATTTATTAGAAATCTATCTCAATCATCTAACTAGTTTGTGAAAGTAAAACTAAATTGTTTTATAAAACTATACCTAATGAAAGGATATAAAGATTCCTATAACAACATGGTATAAAACTAAGCAATCATTTTAAATATTAGCAAGTAATGTTACCTAAATGTTTGAAACAACAGAAACTAATGAAAACTATTAACAAAGTTAAACTAATTTAGATTCAAATTAAATTAAAATTAGGAAAACTAAACTACATTAAGAACTAAGCAGATTCTGTTTTTTGTTAAAAACAGTAACTAAATTTATTCAAAAAAATACTCAAATCATGTAGGATGCTAGGTTTAACTAATACCAAACAGTGGGAAAAAGATTCACTCAAAAAAAAATATTTAAACTATAGTTATACAGATTTTAGTAATTTGAACAAATTTGATTAGATTCAAAATTTAAAGCTCAAATTTGAAATCTAAACATACAGACATAAACTACAACAAATTTGTGACCTAATGCAAAAAGAATCAACTAAAAACACTAAGTAGTTTAAAAGATATGATAAAAACAAGATTTTAAAACATTCTGTTTTCTAAAACAGAATCAGAAAAAGAAAAAGAAAAACTCATCGGACAGGGGCTACGTGGCGAGTCGTGGTTGGTCGAGAGGGTGTGCGTGCGGGCGTTTGCGGGCGGGTGACCGAAGCTTAGCACGTACCGGTTCGGGTTTTAAAACGATCTAATCCTACGCGTTGATCTATGATCGAACGGACAGGGAGGGGGAGAGGGGCTCACAGAGGGAGGGTCGCCGTCGAGGGGGTTCTCCGGCGAGGCCGAGGCAGCGAGGTCATCGGGGAAGGTGCTCTGGTGGTTGGGGATGGCGTCCGAGGGGTGCAAACGACGGCGTCCGGTCTCTGGCATGCTCTGGTGGGGTCGGAGGGGAGTGGGGTCGATAGAGGCGATGGGCACGAGCCCCGGGAGCTTCGGTGGGGATCCGAACTCCGGCGAGGGTGTGGGCAGCACTCTAGTGAGGTAGAGTGGGGGCTCGGGGGTGGAATGAGGAGCGGAGGGTCGGGGCTACTTATAGGGCCGGTGCGGTGGTCGGGGAAGGAAAAAGGAAGGAGATCCGGGAGAGGGATCTCCGGCAACGGAGGCGCGCGCGAGGAAGAAGGCAACCGCGGCGTCTTCGGGATCGGGCGGTGGGGACAGGGCGTCAGAGAGAGGGAGGGCGGCGTCGGCGCGTCGGTCGGTCGGCTCGGAGCGGTTTCGGGAAATAACTGTTGTGGGCCGGCCCGTTTTTAAATTAAATTGTTTCCTTTTTAATATCCAGAGCAGTAAAACTCATTTAAAAGCATTCAAAACATCTCCCAATATAGGAAATATATATATCAAAATAATCAGGAGAATTAATGCCATTTATTGAACATTTTTCCTCTGTCATTTGAATACTTTGGAAAATAATTATTTTCAGAAAATGCCTATTTGGTGTTAAAACCTTTTGCAAATATTTTTCAAAAGACCCCCTGGTTTTATTGTCCAAATATTTCACCAAGATGACCCTGATGTGGAGTGTCATGTTACTCCCCTCTTTACTTTGAACTTTTCCAGAAGTTTTCAAATAGGTGACACAAGAAAAGAGGAAAGATGAAAGTGACATTTCAGAAATTCAAAAGAATCACTTCAACCATTATATTCATTCAACAATAAGATGATGATGCATAGCTATATATCATAACATTCCAAAATGAAATTTTGGGATGTTACAAACCTACGCACCTAGAGATGAATCTCGCCCTCGAGATTCAGGTTGGCTAGAAAATAGGTGCGGATGCTCTCTACGAAGATCTTCTTCGCGTTCCCAGGTGGCTTCTTCCCCGGTGTGGTGACTCCACAGAACCTTACAGAACTTGATGATCTTGCTTCGGGTAATTCTGTTGGCAGACTCGAGGATTCTGACAGGTTTCTCCTCGTAGGTCACGTCACTGTCAAGTTGTATGGCCTCTAGGGGCACTGTGTCTCTCAAAGAAATATCAGCCATCTCAGCATGGCATTTCTTCAACTGGGAAACATGGCAAACATCATGAACTCCGAACATTCCTTCCGGCAATTCCAGCTTTTATGCAACTTTGCCTCTATGTTCCAGAATTTTGTAGGGGCCTATGAATATGGGTGTTAACTTTCCTTTAACACCAAACCTCTTGATTCCTCGAAGTGGGGACACACAGAGATATGCTCGATCCCCTACTTCATATGTCACCTCCTTGCGTTTGTTATCGGGATAACTCTTCTGTCGGGATTGAGCTATCTTGAGTCGGTCTCGAATCAGTTTGACCCTATCTTCAGAATCTCTAATAAGATTGGGACCAAAGAATTGTCGGTCTCCAACACCATCCCATGTCAATGGTGTTCTGCACCTCCTTCCGTATAAAGCTTCGAAAGGGGCCATATTCAGACTTGTCTGATAACTGTTGTTGTATGAGAACTCTGCATAGGGTAAGTTGTCATCCCAACTGGACCCATAGTCTAGCGCATAGGCTCTCAACATGTCCTCCAGAATCTGGTTATCTCTCTCAGTGTGTCCATCGGTCTGCGGATGAAAAGTTGTACTGAACTCCAGTCTTGTACCCAAAGTTTCATGTAACTGATGCCAACACTTTGAGGTAAATTGTGTTCCTCTATCTGACATGATACTCCTCAGAACTCCATGCAAACATATGATCCTGGTCATATATATCTTGGCTATCTTAGCACTGGTATAAATGGTTTTCACTAGAATGAAATGAGCCACCTTGGTCAAGCGATCGACCACTACCCAAATGGAATCATATCCTGAACAGGTCCTTGGTAGTCCTGTGATGAAGTCCATACCGAGCTTATCCCATTTCCACTCGGGCATCGGCAAAGGTTGGAGTAACCCTGCTGGTTTCTGATGTTCCTCCTTTACTCGCTGACAAACATCACATACCGCAACATGTTCGGCAATATCTTTCTTCATACCTGTCCACCAGTAACTTTCCTTCAAATCCAGGTACATCTTGGTGTTGTCTGGGTGTATCGAGTATGGTGAATCGTGGGCTTCTTGAAGTATCAACTTCCTGAGCTCTGGGTCATGGGGCACATAGATTCGGTTCTCAAACCATAGAGTACCCTGTTCATCTTCACGAAACCCTTTAGCCTTGCCTTCCTCCATTCTCTGCTTTATCTCAGCTATCTCCTTGTCTAATTTCTGGGCTTCTCGAATTCTTTCGGTCAAGGTGGACTGAACCTCTAGTGTGGCAACATATCCTTGCGGAACTATCTCTAACCGAAGCTCTCTGAGATCTTTGGTTAACTCCTGGGGTAATCCTCCGGCTATGAGTGTGTTCACATAACTCTTCCGACTCAAAGCATCTGCCACAACATTTGCCTTTCCTCGATGGTAATGTAATCTCATGTCATAGTCCTTGATTAACTCTAACCATCTCCTCTGTCTGAGGTTCAACTCCTTCTGCATGAAGATATAATTCAGGCTCTTATGATCAGTGTACACATCACAACTGTTTCCGATAAGGAAATGTCTCCAGGTCTTGAGTGCGTGCACTACGGCTGCTAGTTCCAAATCATGGGTGGCATAATTCAACTCATGGGGTCGTAGCTGTCTGGATGCATATGCTACAACTTTTCCCTCCTGCATGAGTACTCCGCCAAGTCCTTGACGGGATGCGTCACAATAAACCTGGAAGTCCTTCCGAATGTTTGGCAGTATTAACACTGGGGCTGTGACCAAACGTTTCTTCAACTCCTGGAAACTGACCTCACATTCCTCAGTGCAGATATACTTAGACTCTTTCTTCAATAGCTCTGTCATGGGCTTGGCAATCTTTGAGAAATTCTCAATGAATCTCCGGTAATATCCAACAAGTCCGAGAAAACTACGGATCTCCTTAACTGAGGTGGGTGACTTCCACTCAGTGACTGCTTCAACCTTAGCGGAGTCTACTGCTATTCCTTCTGCGGAAATAATATGTCCCTGGAATCTGACTTCCGTCAGCCAAAATTCACATTTACTGAACTTGGCATACAACTGATGCTCTCTAAGCTTCTCCAGAACTAAACGCACGTGTTCCTTGTGTTCTTCCTCGCTCTTGGAGAATATCGAAATGTCATCGATGAACACCACGACACACTTATCCAAATATTCCATAAACACTTTGTTCATCAAATTCATGAAGTAGGCAGGAGCATTAGTCAAACCAAAGGACATGACTGTATACTCGTATAAGCCATATCGGGTGGTGAAAGCTGTTTTGGGTATATCCTATTCACGAATCTTCTGTTGGTGATACCCTGATCGAAGATTGATCTTGGAGAATACTTTGGCGCGTACTAGCTGGTCAAATAGGTCATTAATCATCGGCAGGGGGTACTTATTCTTGATAGTCACCTCGTTCAATGCTCGATAATCAACCACCATCCTCAAGGTTTTATCTTTCTTCTCCACCAAAAGAACTGGGGCTCCCCAAGGTGATGAACTTGGGCGAATATACCCCTTGTCCAATAGCTCCTTAATCTGCTTCTTGATTTCCACTAAATCATTTGCGGGCATCCGATAGGGTCTCTTGGAAATTGGGGTTGTCCCTGGTAGTAGCTCTATTAGAAACTCAATCTCCCTATCTGGTGGCATGCCTAGTAATTCCTCCGGGAATACATCTGGGAAGTCTCGTACAACCGGTACTTCCTCCTGAACAACTCTGGTGAGGGAATTTAACCGAGCACTCATATGTGTGCGTCGGGATACATACTTAATCCTCTTGTTCTCCGGAGTGGTGAGTGAAATAGACTTGCTAGGACAATCAAGGTTTCCTTCATACTTGGTCATCCAATCCATGCCTAGGATTACATCCAATCCCTGGGACTCTAAGACGATGAGGTCGGTAGGAAAAACATGGTTTCCTATGTGAAGTTTCAGGGCGTGGCATCCTATCCCTGCCATCATCATTCCTCCTGGGGAATTTACCTTAATGGGCTGACTAAGGGTTCTGGTGGGTAAACCATACTTTTCCACAACTACCCTTGATATAAATGAATGAGTTGCACCAGAATCAAAAAGTACCATACCTGGACGTGAATGCAACAAAAACTTACCAACCACGGTCTCGGGCTGATCATAGACTTCTTCCACATCGAGGTGGTTCACGTGAGCACGAGGAAACGGATTTGGCTTCTTAGCTGCGGAGCTGCCGTTTCCATTCCCTTGCTTGTTCTGAGGGCATTCAGTGGCATAGTGCCCTGTCTTCTAACACTGGAAGCATGTGATGTGGTTCAGATCCTTGTGAGCTGGAGCGGGACGGTGTCGGTTGCCATTCCCACTTCCATTACCATTCTTGAAGTTGCTATTATTGGGACGATTATTCCCATTTCCTCCATGGTGGTGGCCTCCATGGTTGTGCACTGGACGAGTGTGTCCTCCATACTTACCGGTCCCTGATCCGGTATTTCCTGGGTACGGGGTGTAGCGGGGCTTCTGATGAGCTCCAGAGGTAGACTTCCCATGTGCATACTTCCTCTTGCGGTTCTCAATTTGTTGTTGCTTCCCCTCCAAGATGAGGGCCTTGTCTACCAGCTCCTGGTAGTTGCCGAAGGTAGCCACCATCAGCTGCACACTTAACTCATCATTAAGTCCTTCCAAGAACTTTTCCTGCTTGGTTGCATCATTGGCCACATCTCCTGGTGCATAACGAGCCAACGTGCTGAAGTCGTCCACATACTGGGCCACAGAACGGTTCCCCTGGCGTAAGTTGCGAAACTCACGCTTCTTCAGACTCATGGCTCTAGCTGAGACATGTGCGGTGCGGAAAGCTTGCTTGAACTGCTCCCAAGTCACATCAGCAATGGGGTATGTGGTGGTGTAGTTCTCCCACCATGAAGCTGCGCGGCCCTCCAATTGATGGGCGGCAAAACGCACTTTTTCCGCCTCAGTGCATCCTGCGGTGGTGAGTTCCCTCTCCATCTTGCGGAGCCAATCATCTGCCATAATGGGCTCTGTGCTGCTGGAGAAGGTTGGGGGATTCAGTCTGAGAAAACGGATGAGGTTGTTGCCTTGAGGTGGAGGGTGGTTGTTGTGGTTGTTGGTCTGATTCTGAATCAACAGCTGCATCAGGGCATTCTGCTGCTGGAGAAGTTGGGTGAGCTCTGGCGGGAAAGTGAAGTCGGGCTCACGTCGCGGAGGCATCTTGCTGTTTTCAGAGGGGTGAGAATTAGAATAGAACAAGGACCTAAAAGGGAAATTCACTACCCATATGCAATGCAACAAACATATCACACCAAACACTCATTCATTTTATTCAACTCAAGGTCACACATCGAGATACAAATCTTCAATCAAACTAAACATCGACCTACACTTAACGGCGAAAATGAAGATACATGGGGGCTTAACTAAAGTTCTCCTCAAAAGTACATGGTGACGGAGCCTCCTCTAGTGGTGCTCTCCTCATAGTCATTATCGTTGCTGATCAGAGGAGCCATGTCTCCCTCGGGATGAAGATTTTCACCCATGTCCATCTGTTCCTCTAGAGTTGCGATGCGAGTGTTAAGCTTGTCCATCCTCTCTAAGAAATCCTTCACCTCATACTCATGCTTGTACTCAGCTTCTCGTAAGTCAGCTTCGAGGTCAATCTCGCGGTTCATCAGCCTCTTGATCATCTTCGTGTCGGCACGTACCTGAAGCTCCAAGGTCCTGACGTGCCTTTCCAAAGTCTGGATATAGGAAATGGTGGTGTATTTAGTGGGAGTGGTTATGATATTTCCATTGACATCCATCCGACAAACCACGCTGAGTCCTGGGGAAATGGTTCCACCTCTGTATTCCTCCTGAATACGTCCAAGGGCACGATGAATGGCCATGTCTCTCCCAATTATCCAGCTGGGTGCCACAAACTTGAAGTCGATGGGTTCCTTCCGATTCCCAAAGGTCTTCCCTGGAATGTGCACCTCGATCCTGTAGCGTCCGTCTTGGGGAAAGACATGATAGGAGTCTCGGTGATGCTCGGCAAAGCAATCCTCACGTCCCTGACGATCCTCATCAGCTCCTTGACAAAGGGCATTGTTGCGTCAGGCTGGCAAAACTCCGTGATCAAAACTGGGATGAAGGTGGCCATCTATAAATTTTGAAATAATCGGAGGGAAGTGAGAAACGAGTAGATGAGAGTATAAAAATTTTAAAGACAAAGAGAAATAAATCCTAAGGCTTTCCAATCCTAGAGGTTACGTCCTACGGTTAGCGTGTTCTCTAATACAATTTCTGTAGCGACCCGACCTGAAAGGTCGAGTCTCCGGTGTTTCTGTACCATCCCAAGATCATGCTGGTACACACACGATACATCAATGTATATATCAAAGGGAAATCACACAGCATAAATTAATCGAAATCTCATATCGAGTCCTTTATTACAATAATGATTACAATAAAGTGGCTGAAGGCCAACTCATGAGATAAACTAAACCATAAGCTTGCGGAAGCATCAAAGGTAGATGAGTCCATCTGACTCCAAGGGCATCCCACCGAGTGTAGAGCGTATCCTCACTCCTGGTCGGAAAAATACTCTGCAACATGATACGTTGCAGCCGTATAGGTAAGCATATTGAATATGCCGGCAAAGTCAAAAGAGAGGGGGTAAAGTAATCATCTAGTCTATATGCAAATATGGCTGGTGGGGTAGTAAGTTTTGCATAAAGCCAAATTTTTCCTACAACAAGAGAAGGCAAAGGCATAATTACTACAATGTTGGTTGATTAATGAGATGGTTCCACCAACCAGTTCTCATACCCAAGTTGACATTAATAACCCACATCAATATAATTAATTGTGTTGAGAGTTCCAGATAGTTTCAGTTCCTTTGGCTCAAACTGTCCATGACCATGGACACGGCTAATCGATTAGGTTTGGGTACTCTGCAGAGTTTTGCACACGTTCCCACAAGATTTGGTCGCCTCCGTTTGATTTCTCGCACTTCAAGGTGTTTGAGAAACGGATGACCAAAACATGGTCTTCTAAAGGGTTTCCCTGCGACTTTGTCAGTGCCCATCCTTTCCTACCGTTCTTCTACATCTCGTAGCACCGCATGTCCAGGGTCACCATGATATCCAACCAAGCCAGAGCCCATAATGACTTGTGGCTGTGCAGGTAAGCCTTGGGTCTTGAAGCATCCATCCATCTCTTTCTGCCTAGGTGGACCTTTCCGCATGAATACTGGCACATCTCCAGCATCATCTAGGCTAACCACTGGTTTCTCCAGGGCGCCGTTCAACCATCGTCCACCCAGAGGTAAGTTGAAAACTTGGAGTCTTGAAATCATGATCATCTTGCAGGTCTTGAAATTATTAACTCACAACTCTCATGAATCACACAACCAACCCCGTCTACTAATAGCATAGCAAAATTAAATCAACATTTCTCGGGGCCAATGTGTCAAAGGGTTGAGGGGTGCCTACCACATGATACTACATCAAGTAACCAAGTTTCCAAATTACCTACTTTGCACGCAATTGGGGAGATGGTAGAACTAATGCCATAAAAACATATGTATACATGGTCAAAGTGACTTGCCTTGCTGATGATCCTCGTATTGAAGTGACTCTAGATAATAAAGTTCGCACTTCGGATGATCTAACGAATCAAACAAAGCACACAATAAGCATAAACACAAATACAATTCATACAATAGCAAGGTAAACAAATACTTCAACAAACAAAAGCACAATCAGAAGGAAGAATCACTCAAAGTATAAGACTCTATAATTTTGGTGTCAAAATATCTACTACGACATAACAAGTCAAAAAAAATTTGAACAACTAGGCATTTAGATAACAGAAAAGTAAATATAAAATTTTATTACAAAACAGAAAGTAGTTCATTATAAAAAATTTGTGCAAAAAGAGTTACTACAAAACTCTTTTTTTCTAAACAATACTAAAGGTGAAAATATGATGTACTTATTCAAAATAGAGCACAAAACAAATTAAAAAATATTTTGATTAACAGAAAATAATACACCTAATGTTGAATCAACAGAACCTAATTAAATCTAACAACAAAAGTTAAACTAACTCAGATTCAAATTAAACAAAAATCAAATTAACTAAACTCTATTAAGAACTAAACAGATTCTGTTTTTGTTAAAAAAGATTAACCAAATTTATCCTAAAATATCTCAAACCTTGTAGGATGATAGGTCTAACTAATACAAAATAGTGGCAAAAAGATTCACTCAAAAATATATTTTTAAACTCTAGTTATACAGATTTTAGTAATTTAAGAAAATTTGGTTAGATTCAAATTTAAAAGTTCAAAATTTAAATCTAAGTATACAGACATGAACTAGAACAAATTTTTGACATGCTGCAAAAAGAATCAATCAAAAACACTAAATATTTGAAAAGATATAATAAAAACAAGAATAGAATACATTCTGTTTTCTAAAACAGAAAAGAAAAGAAAAATCTTATCGAACGGACAGGGTCTACGTGGCATGCTATGATTGATTGCGAGAGTGTGTGTCCAGGATCTAGCGAGCAAACGACCAAAACTTAGTGCGTACCGATTCATTTTATAAAACTTCTAATCTAGCTCGTTGGATCTAGATCGAACGGATGCGGGTGGAGGTGGCGGCTTACAGAGGAGGGGGACGGAGTTCCGGCGAGTTTTGACGGCAGCCGGATGTTGGAGGTGGTCGGACATGACGGTGCGGTGGTTAGGGCGACGTCCGAAGTGCTCAGGCGATGGCGGCGAAGTTCCGGAATCGATTGGTGGCGTCGGCCGCGGCTGGGGACGACGGAGGCGACAGCCTCGTGCTCGGGGAGTTTTGGGTGGAGGTAGAACTCCCGTGAGGTGGCGTGGTGGAATTCTGGCGAGGGTAGAGGGGGTTTCGGGGTGGAACAGAGAGCAAAGGGACAGGGGTTCTTATAGGGGTGGTGCGGTGGTCGGGGAGGGAGAGAGGACCGAGATCTGTGGGGAGAGATCACCGGCGATGTCGGAGGCGCGGTGAAGGAGACGAGCGCGCTGTTGCCACGGTCGGACGGTGGTCCCGCGCGTCAGTGAGGGTGGGACGCGGTGTCTGCACGTCGATGGCCGACCCGGAGTGATTTCGGGTCTTAAAGGCTGTGGGCCGGCCCGTTTCTGTTTAATTTGTTTCCTTATTTATTTATAGAGCGTTTAAAACATCTTTAATGCATTCAAATCATTTCCAAACATAGGAAATGTATATATCAAAATGATCAGGGGATTAAATGCTATTAAATGAACATTTTTCCTCTATTAAAATGAATACTTTAAAAAAAATTCAGAAAATACCTAATTGATTTTAAATCCTTTTGAGATAAACTTTCAAATAACCCCCTGGTTTTATTGCTCAAACATTTCACCAAGATGCCCCTGGTGTGGAGTGTCATGTTACTCCCCTCTTTCTTTGAACATTACCAAAGGTTTTTTTCAAATAGGTGAAACAAATACATGGAAAAATTGAAAATGGCCTTTCAGAATTTCAAAAGAAGCACTTCAATCATTCATTTCATTCAAACAAAGTGATGACGATGCATAACTATATTTCATAACATTCCAAAATGAAATTTTGGGATGTTACAAACCTACCCACATTAAGATGAATCTCGCCCTTGAGATTCGGGTTGGCTAGAGAATAGGTGGGGGTGGTCTCTACGAAGATCTTCTTCGCGTTCCCAGGTGGGTTCTTCCTCTGTGTGGTGACTCCACAAAACCTTACAGAACTTGATGGTATTGCTTTGGGTAACTCTGTTGGTAGTCTCAAGGATTCTGACAGGCTTCTCCTCGTAGGTCAGGTCACTATCAAGTTGTATGGCCTCTAGGGGCACTGTGTCTCTCAAAGGAATATCAGCCATCTCAGCATGGCATTTCTTCAGCTAGGAAACATGGAAAACATCATGAACTCTGGACAGTCCTTCCGACAATTCTAGCTTGTATGCAACTTCGCCTCTACGTTCCAGAATTTTGTAGGGGCCTATGAATCTGGGTGCTAACTTTCCTTTAACACCAAACCTCTTGATTCCTCGAAGTGGGGACACACGAAGATATGCTTGATCTCCCACTTCATATGTCACCTCCTTGCGTTTGTTATCAGCATAGCTCTTCTGCCTGGATTGAGCTATCATGAGTCGGTCTCGAATCAGTTTGACCTTTTCTTCAGAATCTCGGATAAGATCGGGACCAAAGAGTTTTCGGTCTCCAAACCATCCCACATCAATGGTGTTCTGCACCTCCTTCCATATAAATCTTCAAAAGGGGCCATCTTCAGACTAGTCTAATAACTGTTGTTGTACGAGAACTCTGCGTAAGGTAAGTTGTCATCCCAACTGGACCCATAGTCTAGCGCACAAGCTCTCAACATGTCCTCTAGAATCTGGTTGACTCTCTCAGTCCTTCCATCGGTCTGCGGATGAAAAGCTGTACTGAACTCCAGCCTCGTACCTAAAGTTTCATGTAACTGATGCCAAAACTTTGAGGTAAATTGTGTTCCTCTATCTGATACGATACTCCTCGGAACTCCATGTAGACATACGATCCTGGTCATATATATCTTGGCTAACTTAGCACTAGTATAGGTGGTCTTCACTAGAATGAAATGAGCCACCTTGGTCAAGCGATCGACCACTACCCAAATGGAATCATAACCTGAACGGATCCTAGGTAATCCTGTGATGAAGTCCATACCAAGCTTATCCCATTTCCACTCAGGTATCGGCAAAGGTTGGAGTAACCCTGTTGGTTTCTGATGTTCCACCTTTACTCGGTGGCAAACATCACATACCGCAACATGTTCGGCAATATCCTTCTTCATTCATGTCCACCAGTAACTTTCCTTGAAATCCAGGTACACCTTGGTGTTGCCTAGGTGTATCAAGTATGGTGAATCATGGGCTTCTTGAAGTATCAACTTCCTAAGCTCTGGGTCATTAGGCACATAGATTCGGTTCTCAAACCATAGAGTTCCTTGTTCATCTTCACGAAAGTCTTTAGCTTTTCCTTCTTTCATTCTCTGCTTTATCTCAGCTATCTCCTTGTCTGATTTCTGGGCTTCTAGAATTCTTTTGGTCAAGGTGGACTGAATCTCTAGTGTGGCAACATATCCTTTTGGAACTATCTCTAACCGAAGCTCTCTGAGATCATCGGTTAACTCCTGGGGTAATCCTCCGACTATGAGTGTGTTCACATAACTCTTCCGACTCAAAGCATCTGCCACAACATTTGCCTTTCCTGGATGGTAATGCAGTCTCATGTCATAGTCCTTTATTAACTCTAACCATCTCCTCTGTCTGAGGTTCAACTCCTTCTGTGTGAAGATATACTTCATGCTTTTATGATCAGTTAAACATCACAACTATTTCCAATAAGGAAATGTCTCCATGTCTTGAGTGCGTGCACTACGGCTGCTAGTTCCAAATCATGGGTGGCATTATTCAACTCATGGGGTCGTAGCTGTCTGGATGCATAGGCTACAACTTTTCCCTCCTGCATGAGTACTCCTCCAAGTCCTTGACGTGATGCCTCACAATAAACTTGGAAGTCCTTCTCAATGTTTGGCAATATCAACACTGGGGCTATGACCAAACGTTTCTTCAACTCCTGGAAACTGGCCTCTCATTCCTTAGTCCAGATATACTTAGACTCTTTCTTCAACAACTCTGTCATGGGATTGGCAATCTTTGAGAAATTCTCAATGAACCTCCAGTAATATTTGGCAAGTCCGAGAAAACTGCGGATCTCCTTAACTGAGGTGGGTGACTTCCACTCAGTGACTGCTTCAACCTTAGCGGGGTCTACTGCTATTCCTTCTCCGGAAATAATGTGTCCAAGGAATCCGACTTCCGTCAGCCAGAATTCACATTTACAAAACTTGGCATACAACTGATGCTTTCTAAGCTTCTCCAGAACTAAACGCAGGTGTTCCTTATGTTCTTCCTCGCTCTTGGAGAATATCAAAATGTCATCGATGAACACCACGACAAACTTGTCCAAATATTCCATAAACACCTTGTTCATCATATTCATGAAGTAGGCAGGAGCATTAGTCAAACCAAAGGACATGACCATATACTCATATAAGCCATACCTTGTGGTGAATGCTGTTTTGGGTAAATCCTGCTCACGAATCTTCAGTTGGTGATACCCTGATCGAACATCGATCTTGGAGAATACTTTGGCGCCTACTAGCTGATCAAACAGGTCATTAATCATCGGCAGAGGGTACTTATTCTTGATAGTCACCTCGTTGAATGCACGATAATCGACCACCATCCTCAAGGTTTTATCTTTCTTCTCCACCAAAAGAACTGGAGCTCCCCAAGGTGAAGAACTTGGGCGAATATATCCCTTATCCAATAGCTCCTTAATCTGCTTCTTGATTTCTACTAAATCATTTGCGGGCATCCGATAGGGTCTCTTGGAAATTGGGGCGGTTCATGGTAGTAGCTCTATCAGAAACTCAATCTCTCTATCTGGTGGCTTGCCTGGTAATTCCTCCGGGAATACATCTGGAAAGTCTTGTACAACCGGCACTTCCTCCTGAACAACTCATGTGAGGGAATTTAACCGAGCACTCATCTGTGTGCGTTGGGATACATACTTAATCCTCTTGTTCTCCCGAGTGGTGAGTGAAATAGACTTGATGGGGCAAGCAAGATTTCCTTCATACTTGGTCATCCAATCCATGCCTAGGATTACATCCAATCCCTGGGATTCTAATACGATGAGGTCGGTAGGAAGAACATGGTTTCCTATGTGGAGTTTCAAGGTGTGGCATCCTATCCCTACCATCATCATACCTCCTGGGGAATTGACCTTAATGGACTGACTAAGGCTTCTGGTGGGTAAACCATACTTTTCCACAACTACCCTTGATATGAATGAATGAGTTGCACCAGAATCAAAAAGTACCATAATTGGATGTGAATGCAATAAAAACTTACCAACCACAGTCTCGGGCTGATCATAGACTTCTTCCACATCAAGGTGGTTCACCTGAGCACGAGGAAAAGGATTTGGCTTCTTAGTTGCAGAGTTGTCATTGTTGTTGCTGTTTCCATTTCCTTGCTTGTTCTGAGGGCATTTAGTGGCATAGTACCCTGTCTTCTGGCACTTGAAACAGGTGATATGGTTCAGATCCTTCTGAGCTGGAGCGGGGCAGTGTTGGTTGCCATTCCCACTTCCATTACCATTCTTGAAGTTGCCATTGTTGGGACGATTATTCCCATTTCCTCCATGGTTATGGCCTCCATGGTTGTGCATGAGATGAGTGTGTCCTCCATACTTACCGGTCCCTGATCCAGTATTTCCTGAGTACGGGGAGTAGCGGGGCTTCTGTTGAGCTCCAGAGTGGGACTTCCCATGTCCATACTTCCTCTTGCGGTTTTTGATTTGTTGCTGCTTCCCCTCCAAGATGAGGGCCTTGTCTACCAGCTCCTAGTAGTTGCTGAAAGTAGCCACCATCAGCTGCACGCTCAACTCATCGTTGAGTCCTTCCAAGAACTTCTCCTGTTTGGCTGCATCATCGGCCACATCTCCTGGTGCATAGCGAGCCAACGTGCTGAAATCATCCACATACTGGGCCACGGAATGGTTCCCCTGGCGTAAGTTGCGAAACTCACGCTTCTTCAGACTCATGGCTCCAGCTGAGACATGAGCAGTGCGGAAACCTAGCTTGAACTGCTCCCAAGTCACACCAGCAATGGGGTACGTGGTGGTGTAGTTCTCCCACCATGAAGCTGCTGGTCCCTCCAGTTGATGGGCAGCAAAGCGCACCTTTTCAGCCTCAGTGCATCCAGCGGTGGTGAGTTCCCTCTCCATCTTGCGGAGCCAATCATCTACCACAATGGGCTCAGTGCTGCTGGAGAAAGTTGGTGGGTTCAGCCTCAGAAAACGGGTGAGGTTGTCGCCTTGAGGTGGAGGGTGGTTGTTGTGGTTGTTGGTCTGGTTCTGAATCAACAGCTGCATCAGGGCGTTCTGCTGCTGGAGAAGTTGTGTGAGTTCCGGCGGGAAAGTGAAGTCGGGCTCACATCGCGGAGGCATCTTTTTGTTGTGAGAGGGGTGAGAATTAGAATAGAACAAGGACCTAAAAGGAAATTCACTACCCATATGCAATGCAACAAACATATCACACCAAACACTCATTCATTTATTCCACTCAAGGTTCAAACATCGAGATACAAATCTCCAAATCAAACTAAGCATCGACCTACGCTTTCACAACAAAAATAAAGATATGGGGGCATAACTAAAGTTCTCCTCAAAAGTACATGGTGAAGTGGCCTCCTCCGGTGACGCTCTCCTCATAGTCATCATCGTTGCTGATCAAGGGAGCCATGTCTCCTTCTGGATGAAGATTTTCACCCATGTCCAACTATTCCTCCAGAGTTGCAATGTGAGTGTTCAGCTTATCGATCCTCTCTAAGAGATCCTTCACTTCATGCTCATGCTCGTACTTGGCTTCCTGTAGGTCAGCTTCAAGGTTAATCTCGCGGTTCATCAGCCTCTTGATCGTCTTCGTGTCGGCACGTACCCGAAGCTCCAAGGTCCTGATGTGCGTCTCCAAAGTCTAGATATAGGAAATGGTGGTGTCTTCAGTGGGAGTGGTTATGATATTTTCCATTGGCATCCCTGCGACAAACGACGCTGAGTCCTGGTGAAATGGGTCCACCCCTGTATTCCTCCTGAATACGTCCAAGGGCACGATGAATTGCCATGTCTCTCCCAAGTATCCAGCTGGGTGCCACAAACTTGAAGTCGATGGGTTCCTTACGATTTCCAAAGGTCTTCCCAGGGATGTGCACCTCGATCCTGTAGCATCCATCTTGTGGAAAAGACATGATAGGAGTCCCGGTGATGCTTGGCAAGGCAATCCTTACGGCCCTGATGATCCTCATTAGCTCCTTGCCAAAGGGCATCGTTGCGTCAGGCTGACAAAACTCCGTGATCAAAACTGGGATGAAGGTGGCCATCTATAAATTTTGAAATAAATCGGAGGGAAGTCAGAAACGAGTAGCTGAGAGTATAAGAATTTTAAAGGCAAACGAGAAATAAATCCTAAGGCTCTTCCAATCCAGGAGGTTACGTCCTACGGTTAGCGTGTGCTCTGATACCATTTCTGTAGCGACCCGACCTGAAAAGGTCGAATCTCCGATGTTTCTGTACCATCCCAAGATCATGCTGGTACACACACGGTACATCAATGTATATATCAAAGTGAAATCACACAGCTTTAATAATCGAAAAAATCTCATATTGAGTCCTTTATTACAATAAGAATTACAATAAGGTGGCTGAAGGCCAACTCATGAGAATAACTAATCTTGCGGAAGCTTCAAAGGTAGTTGAGTCCATCTAACTACAAGGGCATCTCATCGAGTGTAGAGCGTATCCTCACTCCTGGTCGAAAAAGTACTCTGCAACATGATACGTTGCAGCCGTGTAGGTCAGCATATTGAATATGCCGTCAATGTCACAAAAGAGGGGGTAAAGTAATCATCTACTCTATATGCATATATAGCAGGTGGGGTAGTAAGTTTTTGCATAAAGCCTATTTTTTTCCTACAACAAGAGAGGGCAGAAAATTAGTACTACAATGTTGGTTAATTAATGAGATGGTTCCACCAACCAATTCTCATACCCAAGTTGACATTAATACCCACATCAATGTAATTAATTGTGTTGAGAGTTCCAGATAGTTTAGTTCCTTTTGCTTAAACTGTCCATGACCGTGGACACGGCTAATCGATTAGGTTTGGGTACTCTGTAGAGTTTTTCACACGTTCCCCACAAGATTTGATCGCCTCCGTTGGATTTCTCGCACTTCAGGGTGTTTGAGAAACGGATGACCAAAACATGGTCTTCTAAAGGGTTTCCCCGAGACTCTGTCGGTGCCCATCCTTTCCTACCATTCTTCTACATCTCGTAGCACCGCCTGTCCAGGGTCACCATGATATCCAACCAAGCCAGAGCCCAGAATGGCTTGTGGCTGTGCAGGTAAACCTTGGGTCTTGAAGCATCCATCCATCTCTTTGTGCCTGGGTGGACCTTTCCGCATGAATACTACCACTCCTCCAGCAACATCTAGGCTAACCACTGGTTTCTCCAGGGCGCCATTCAACCATCATCCACCCAGAGGTATGTTGAAAACTCGGAGTATTGAAATCTTGATCATCTTGTAGGTCTTGAAATTATTAACTCACAATTCTCATGAATCACACAACCAACCCCGTCTACTAATAGCATAACAAATTAAATCACCGTTTCCCGGGGCCAATGTGTCAAACGGTTGAGGGGTGCCTACCACATGATACTACATCAAGTAACCAAGTTTCCAAATTACCTACTTTGCATGCAATTGGGGAGATGGTAGAACTAATGCCATAAAAACATAGGTATACATGGTCAAGGTGACTTGCCTTGCTGACGATCCTCGTATTCAAGTGACTCTAGATAATAAGCTTCGCACTCCGGATGATCTAACGAATCAAACAAAGCACACAATAAGCATAAACACAAATACAATTCATACAACAGCAAGGTAAACAAATACTTCAACAAACAAAAGCACAATTAGAAGGAAGAATCACTCAAAGTATGAGACTCTAAAATTTTGGTGTCAAAATCTCTACAGAGACATAACAAGTCAAAAATTTCTTTTGAACAACTAGGCATTTATATAACAGAAAAGTAAATATAAAATTTTATTAGAAAACAGAAAGTATTTCATTCTAAAAAATTTGTGCAAAAAGAGTTACTACAATACTTTTTTTTCTAAACAATACTAAAGGTGAAAATATGATGTACCTATTCAAACTAGAGCACAAAACAAATTAAAAAAATATTTTTATTAACAGAAAATAATACACCCAATGTTGAAACAACAGAACCTAATGAAATCTAACAACACAAGTTAAACTAACTAAGATTCAAATTAAACAAAAATCAAATTAACTAAACTCTATTAAGAACTAAACAGATTCTGTTTTTGTTAAAACGATTAACCAAATTTATCCTAAAAATTCTCAAACCTTGTAGAATGATAGGTCTAACTAATACAAAACAATGGCAAAAAGATTCACTCAAAAATATATTTTTAAACTCTAGTTATACAGATTTTAGTCATTTAAGCAAATTTGGTTAGATTCAAATTTAAAAGTTGAAATTTGAAATCTAAGTATACAGACATAAACTAGTACAAATTTGTGACATGCTTCAAAAAGAATCAATCAAAAACTCTAAATACTTTAAAAGATATAATAAACACAAGAACAGAATACATTTTTTTTCTAAAATAGAAAAAAATCTTATCGAACGGACAGAGTCTACGTGGCATGTTGTGATTGGTTGCGAGAGTGTGCATGCGGGATCTAGCAAGCGGACAACCAAAACTTAGCACGTACCGATTCGTTTTATAAAACTTCTAATCTAGCGCGTTGGATCTAGATTGAACGAATGCGGGTGGATGTGGCGGCTTACAGAGGAGGGGGTCGGAGTTCCCGCGAGGTTTGATGGCGGCCGAACGTCGGAGGTGGTCGGAGACGACAGTGCAATGGTCGGGGCGACGTCCGAAGTGCTCAGACAATGGTGGCGAAGCTCCGACGTCTATTGGTGGCGTCGGCCGGGGGTGGGGACGACGGAGGCAACGGCCTCGTGCTCGGGGAGTTTCGGGTGGAGGTAGAACTCCAGTGAGGTGGCGTGGTGGTGTTCTTGCGAGGGTAGAGGGGGTTTCAGGGTGGAACGGAGAGCGGAAGGACGGGGGTTCTTATAGGGGTGGTGCGGTGGTCGGGGAGGCAGAGAGGAGTGTGATGTGTGGGCAGAGATCGCCGACGACGTCGGAGGCACGGTGAAGGAGACGAGCGCGCTGTCACCGCGATCGGACGGTGGGTCCCGTGCGTCAGTGAGGGTGGGACGCGGTGTCTGCGCGTCGGTGGCCGATCCGGAGTGATTTTGGGTCTTAAAGGCTGTGGGCCGGCCCGTTTCTGTTTAATTCGTTTCCTTATTTATTTACAGAGCGTTTAAAACATCTTTAATGCATTCAAATCATTTCCAAACATAGGAAATGTATATATCGAAATGATCAGGGGATTAAACGCTATTAAATGAACATTTTTCCTTTGTCAAAATGAATACTTTAAAAAAAATTCAGAAAATACCTAATTGATTTTAAATCCTTTTGAGATAAACTTTCAAATAACCCCCTGGTTTTATTGCTCAAACATTTCACCAAGATGCCCCCGGTGTGGAGTGTCATGTTACTCCCCTCTTTCTTTGAACATTACCAAAGGTTTTTTTTCCAAATAGGTGAAACAAATACATGGAAAAATTGAAATGGCCTTTCAAAATTTCAAAAGAAGCACTTCAATCATTCATTTCATTCAAACAAAGTGATGATGATGCATAACTATATTTCATAACATTCCAAAATGAAATTTTGGGATGTTACAATGCTTTATTTTGATCTAACAAAATACACCCTTTATGAAAAAAACATTAGAAGAGTTCAAGTGAAGCATTTCTAATTACGGAGTTTTTTCCTCCACTTTTCCTACCTTGCATCCCTCTCCTCGTCCCCATCAGAAGCAGGCACCATGCAAGCCCTATAGGAGATATGCCCTAGAGGCAATAATAATAGTTGTTATTTATTTTCAAGTTTACACTTGATTTTTATGTTCTATGCTATAACTGTAATGGTCCTGGAGCCCGTATATCCATAAAGGGTCAGATAAAAACTCATTCGCATGTGTTGAATAATAAATGGTAAAATATATTCCTCGTGTTGCCTCTTGGACTAGATCAAGTGTTGCATGATGGTCACATTTTCCTGATCATGGTCATGACTATGCCGACAACTTTGAGGACACAATGTTAGAAGAAAGCTTGTGTTGAATCGATCCAATTCATGTTATGCTATAAGATACATTCATCATGACTTAACGGTTTTATAGCAAAGAGAAAGTTATATGTTTGCATAATTCTTAAGACCATGAGAGTATCGAGTTCCTTCATACTTGTTTCGTGAACTTTGGGTTTTTTAAACGTCATTTGTAATAGGGTGGCTATTACGACGGCTTACGGGTTCACGGAAAAGTATGACAAGAAATTAAGTAGCTCAATATTGGGATTTGCTCCTCCGATGATGGATATATTATTAGGTCCCTCTCGGTGTTATGGTTCTCATCTTCATCTGGCCAGACACAACGCGATTTGATCATAGGGATGCCGAAACGCGGGAACAAGAAAAGAGAACAAAACCAGTAACGAAGTAACCGGCATAGTGAACTAGTTGTGATTCGGGGAGTGTCATTAAATCTCGCCTCGAGTATTTTTAACACATCACGAAGAAACAGCAACAACGATGGAGGTGTTTCAATGCGATGAGGAGGCATGCAGCAGGCGACGCCCTTGGCCGGAGAGCCTCTTGGTAAAGGCATTGATAGGTCATGTCCGCCTCAAGTCGTCTTCAATTTGGAATGCCGCACTCTACAATGGCATGAATGCGGGCAGCTGACGCTGGGCGGAGCACGCACAAGCGAGGGAGGAGGGAATTGGGTGGGTCAGGGCGGTCAGAATAGGGCTTGGGAGCAGTCCGGACTCGCGCAAGCCCTGCCATGTTTGTCTTTGATTTGGGGGAGAAAGTACATCTAGGCCGCGTCGCAGACTGGTACAAAACCGTGTTGGATGGCTTCCACGGTTCGGACAGCGCTGTCCAAATACATGTGAAAGGTTTGTGGGTCAACATTAAAAATTCCCTTACACTTCAAAAACACTTTGAAACCATAACCATGTGTCTAAAATTATCCACGGGATTGCTTCCAGCAAGATGGCAAATGAGAATCCATAACCGAGAGCTCAACTTTTTTTGCATTCTCCATGGTCCTAGTGCAACGGTCTTCCCTAGAATTGTTGGTATTTTCTTGTGTTAATCAAGGAAATATATCAAAATAATTGCCTATATAGTACAATATTCATTTGTGACATAATGTGATAATATAATTAAAAAATAATTCCAATTCAGAGAAACATAAAGTTGAGCATGGAGCGATTACAACTGCTTTTATTCCAAGATATTCATAGCAATACTTATCATTGCAACAATCTGATGTGGTGTCTTAGGGCAAAGGGAGGGGATGAGCGAAGGTTGCTTCTAAAGGAGGGCAAGCAGAACCACAAATGCATTTTATTGGATGGTTCTAAAGCAACATTCTTGCTCCAATGGGCAACAGAAGCACAAACCATTTGGGCAGGGTGGAGGATTCTTTTGGCACAAGCACACTTCGATCTTGCTGCTATCCATATCATCAGTTTTTTGAGCTACATGCAAACAAGCAAGGTTATCAGAATCACGATTCTGTTATATGATTCTACGACTTTACGATCCAAACTAACCCCCATGATTCTACTATTTTAGTTCATAGAATCGACGTTTTTACGATCCTGATAGTGAAGATTCTATGATTTGCGATCCTACCATCGAAGTTCCGATCCTATTAAAAATCACGATTATGAAAACCTTGAAAACAAGTGTCCTCATTAAACTAGGTGATTTCTAAAATTATGCACAAATTTACATAAATTAGTAATGGTTCTTAACAAGATAGCCAAAACTAATATAGACCTAACAAATATCTTTGCGAGAAGTTCACCTAATTGTTGTTGTGCACTCAACCTGAGAAAATGTTATGAGACGTGGAACGATGATCATCGCCAACATAAGAACCTTGCTTCTCGCCACGAGAGTATAAGCTTCCAAATATGAGTCACACAGACACACACGAACACACACACACACGCACACACACACGCGCACACACACACACATGCACACACACACACACACACACATATATCCAACCAATGTGATATATGTTTAAGTAACAAATAATTATGCCTATCTGCGGCTTATCATCCATATTAATTACCCAATAAAATTATATATATTTGGTGACTAGTAAATGCGTCCATATCCTTCAGATTTCGTACTAGTGTTAATTATTCAACCCTAAATAAAATGGAATCCCTACATACTATCATTAGATGGCATCTCAGTCAGTGGTGGATGATTTTTTTTCTTTTTTGACAGGAGGCAAAAGATTTCCCTCATTCATTAATTAAGAGGGAAAGAGTATAAAGTTTGTGTTACCACGTCATCGTGTTACAACACCAATACAAAAGGTCTACTCACGTGGCATGATGGATCTCAATTTCTTTGCAACCGCGGTGACCTAGGTTTGGGCCTCAATCTTGATGGTAGCAAGTAGAAGCATCGGCGGGGCACTCTTGAGATGGAAGATGTGAGCGTTCCTTTAATTATAGATTGTCCAAGAGATGAGCATGCAGAGCTTCGCTATGGCCTTCCTATTCGGAATGGTAGAGGCGGGACGTCCTATCCACCACTCCTCGTTCGAACGTGACAAGTGCCAAGTAGAAGTGTTGATGTTCTCGAGTTGGAGCCAATCTTTGATCATTCCCCAAAGTCTAGTAGTGTACCGACATTTGAAGAGGAGGTGGTCGATGGATTCTTGCACATGCTTACAGAGTGGGCAGAGCCCACAATTAGGCCATCCCTGCTTGGCCAAGCGGTCAGCAGTCGAAACTCTGTTTTGCATGGCCAACCAAGCAAAAAAATGACCTTAGGTGAAGCCCAAGCCCTCCGCACTGCAAGTTCCATGGGAGAGCAGAAGGTGTCGAAGAATGGGGCAACATAGGGGGACTTGGCAGTGTATAGCCAGCTCTCTGTGTGCTTCCACACAATGTCAAAAGGGAAGCCATGGATGGTGGATAAAACTTCGATTAATTAACGGAGGTGTTCAAAGATGAATCTTGAAGTGACCTTGATCTTGCCAACCCAAGCGTCATCCTTGAGGGCTTCTCAAAACATCCAACTCTTCCGAGAGGAGGCGTCATAGATAAGTGGAGAGATGTCTCTTGGTTTGCGGTCCCACACCCAAGGGGATTCCCAAAAACGTGTGCGTGCACCATTGCCAACGTCGATATTCGTGGAAGCATAGAAAAGAATTTTGTCCATCTCATCGCACGGGTTGCCGGACCCAACCCACAACTTGCTGGGCTCCTTCCATTCGAACCAAAGTCAATGAAAACGAAGCGCCCTCGCAAATTTCTCCGTGTTTAGCACCCCAAGACTTCCGTGTTCAACAGGACGACATACAGACACCCAATTAACTTTGCACTTTGCCCCAGTAGTCTTATCCGTTCCTGGCCAAAGGAAGGCTCTCTCAAGCTTTTTTACGTTGTGGAGGATTCTTGGGGGGGAGGGGGCAATGAGTGGGGTAATGAAGTACAGACTTGACAAGGGCAGCCCTACGGTGGAGGTGATACTTTGTCTCTCCCAAGGAACAAGCTTGACAGCCACCTTGTCCATGAGGAACTGGATGTCCCAGGCTTTGAGCTGCCACACCGTAAGAGGTAGGCCCAAATATTTTATTGGGAAGGAAGCGCAGGCAACAGGGAAGCTCCAGAGAATTTTTGTCAAGGTGAAGATGCCCACATCAAATCGGTACCACTAAGCTCTTCTCGAATTTAGTGCATAGGCCTGTTACGTCACCAAACGCACTGAGCAAAGTGGAGAGGTTGTCAATATCTTTCTTGATGGGTGCAATAAACATGGCCGCACCATCGGCATAGAGGGATGTTCTCATGATGGGTCCATGACCATTGATTTTATGTAGCAGTCCCTTCCTAGTTCCCAGTTCAAGAATCTTCTGAAGGGTGTCGATGGCGATGGCATATAGGAGAGGGAGAGAGGGTCGCCCTGCTGAAGGCCCTATCCATGGGCAATGGAGCTACTGGGGATGACATTAGGGAGAACTCGTGATGAGGAGGTGCAGAGTAGGGAGGTGATCCAATTTCGATAGGTGCTCGAGACCCACTTTGCTGGAGGATGACAATGATGAACTCCCATCTCACAAAATTAAAAGCCTTCTTTATACTCCTCGGGACCCCCTTTGCTGGAGGAGTATCAAGCTTGAAGAGGAGGGGCGGAGTTTTTTTGTTGTGAAGACGACGTCCAAGACTTCTCACATACATAAATTGTCATGAATACTCCTCATCTTGATGAAGGCACTTTGCACATTTGAGACAAGCTTCTTCATTTGAGGGGCGAGCCACATTGCTAGAATTTTTGCAACAATATTTGCGATGGTGTTGATGAGGCTAATTGCTGGAAATCAGAAATCCCATCACCACCCTCCTTCTTTGGTATAAGTACAATGTTTGCAGAGTTGAGCCAATGGAGATTTGTCGTGTGCAGGTTGCCGAAAGAGAGATGACACATCTCTAATGTATGTATAATTTCTCCTTGTTCCATGTTGTTATATTATGAATCTCCGATGTTTTACAATAATTTTGTAGCAACTTTATATCATTTTTGGGACTAAATTATTTACATAGTGCCAAAGTGCCAGTTGTTGTTTTTGCTTGCTTTTACTTCACAGAAAAACAATACCAAACAAAGCCCAAACACCGCAAAACTTTTTGGAGATTTTTTTGGGCCAGAAGATATCCAATGGGCGAGAGAAGTGCCAGAGAGGTGGCCGACGAGAGCACAACCCACCAGGGCGCATCGGGGGTGGCGCACCCTGATGGGTTGTGCCCACCTCGAGGACCCCCTCAACCGACTATTAGCTCTATAATTTCTCAAATATTCGGAAACCCTAGAGGAGCTGACGAAACACAATTCCAGCCGCCGCAAGTTCTAGAACCGCGAGGTCCAATCTAAACACCATCACGGAGGGGTGCATCGTCTTCCGGGGTGTCTCTCCGATGATGCATGAGTAGTCCACCATAGACCTACGGGTCCGTAGGCAGTAGCTATATGGCTTCCTATATCTATTTGATATAATAACTTTTGCGGTGTGTATGTTGGGATCCGATGAATTGTGAGTTCATGATTCGTTTCTACCCATGAATATTGTTCGAGTTTTCTTTGATCTCTTATATGCATGATTGCTTATAGCCTCGTATTTCTTCTTCAAATCTTTGGTTTAGTTAGGCCAACTAGATCGATTTCTCTTGCCATGGGAACAGGTGCTTCTGATGGGTTCGATCTTGCGGTGACCTTTCCCAGTGACAGAAGGGGCAGCAAGGCACGCATGTATTGTTGCTATTAACGATAACAAGATGGGGTCTATTCCTACATGAATAGATCTTGTCTACATCATGTCACCGTTCTTATTGCATTACTCCATTTTTTCATGAACTTAATACACTAGATGCATGCTGGATAGAGGTCAATGTGTGGAGTAATAGTAGTAGATGTAGAATTGTTTCGGTCTACCTTTATTGGATGTGATGCCTATATAATGATCATTGCCTTGGATATCGTCATGATTATTCAATCTTCTATCAATTGCCCATTCGTAATTTGTTCACCCACCGTGTGTTATAATCATGAGAGAAGCCACTAGTGAAACCTACGGCCCCCGGGTCTACTTTTCCAACATATTTCTTTCCGATCTATATTTTTGTCATGTTTGTTTTCATATCTATAAATACAAAAACCCAAAAATACCTTGCTTCACTTTTTGTTCACCTCTTTTATTTTGTGTTCTTGCGAGATCTATTTGCCAAACCTACTACAATCTAATCTATCTTTTTTGTCGTTGAGAGCTTGACAACCTCTTTTACGCGTCGAGTTGCAAGTATTTGTTCTTTGTGTGCAGGTGTTGTTTACATAGGTGCTTGATCTTCCTCTATGGATTGATACCTTGGTTTCTTAACTGAGGGAAATACTTACCATCGTTGTGTTCCATCATCCCTTCCTCACTGAGGAAATACCGATGCAGTCTCAAGCCACGTCAAAGGAATTTCTAGCACCATTGACGGGGAGGAAGCAATCTCTTCAGCGTGTCAATCTGGGGCGCCGGGGAGACATCATCAACATCTATTAGGTCCCTAATCACAAGTCTCATCACCTTGCAATTACATTATTTACCATTTTCCTCTCCCCCACTTCACAAACTTGAAGTTTTATTCGCCTTCTTTTTCGTTTGCCTTTTCTCATCGAATCTCTTGTTTGCTTGCAATCTTGTTTGCATAGTCACTATGACTCAAGAAAATACCAAATTGTGTGATTTTTCCAATACAAATAATAATGATTTTATTAGCACTCTAATTGCTCCTCCCGCCACTAGTGCAGAGTCTTGTGATATTAATGTCGCTTTGTTGAACCTTTTCATGAAAGATCAATTTTCTGGTACTCATAATAAGGATGTCGCGTCCCATCTAAACACATTCATAGAATTGTGTGATATGAAAAATAAAGAAGATGTGTGCAATCATATTGTGAAGTTGAAATTATTTCCTTTCTCCTTGCGGGATCGTGCAAAATTTTGCTTTTCTTCTTTGCCTCACAATAGTATTGATTCTTGGGTAAGTGCAAGGACGCTTTTATTAGTAAGTATTTTCTGCCCACGAAAATTATTTACCTTCAAACTCAAATCATGCATTTTAAGCAACTTGAGCATGAACATGTTGCACAATATCAGGAAAGAATGAAATTGATGCTAAGAAATTGTCCTACTCATGGTTTAAATCTTTGGGTGATTATACAAAAAAATTATGCGGGATTGAATTTTGTCTCTATAAATCTTTTAGATTCCGCCACGGGTGGTACTTTTATGGAATTAATTTGGGTGATGCTACTAAATTTCTAGATAATATTATCGCAAATTATTCAAAATGGCATACTGAAAGAGCACCTACTAGTAAAAAAGTTAATTCGGTTGAAGAAATTAGTACTTTGAGTGAAAAAGTTGATGCTCTTATGAATTTGGTTGCTAGTAAAAATGCTCCTATTAATCTTAATTATGTGCCTTTGTCTACTTTGATTGAGCAAAATAATGATTCTGTAGATGTGAATTTCATCTCGTGAAAGAATTTCAATAGCAATGCTTATAGAGGTAATTCTCTGGCCTTTTCCTGGAAATTCCTCTAATACTTATGGTAATTCCTATGGTAGTTCTTTTTACAATAATAATAGCAACACCTCGTAGTCACCAAAAACACCCACAAACTCTTCCACAAAATTCTATCAAAGCCAAACATCCAAAATCGATGCCACCAAGAATTTCCATTCGGTCCTACCGATTTTCCATCCTAAGACAAAGCCAAGTCAAACTCTAGCTTTTCGGTGCAACCGGTTGTGAATCGGTGGAACCGAGTTTGGGTAGCAAACCTTCTGATGCCTGGTTACACAAAATTGGTACCATTGAGTTTGTTGTATCAGCGCCACCGAGACTTGACATCTGACCGTTGCCCACCTTTTCGGTGTCACCAAAAAGTTCATATAGGCCTCACCAAGATTCAAAAGTTGTCACCTTTGGAGCAACTCAGTACCATCGAGATTCACACATCGGTGTCACCGAGTTGGTCACTTAAGCTGTAATGGTTGGATTTTTGGAGATGCCTATATATACCCCTCCACCACCACTCACTCGAAAGAGAAGCACTCAGAGCATATCCCCACTTATCCCATCTAATTTTGTGACAGAGAGAGAGAGCCACCTAATTGTGTGTTGAGATAATGCCATTCCATTCCAATCATATGAATCTTGATCTCTAGCCTCCCCAAGTTGCTTTCCACCCAATCAATCTCTTCCACCAAAGCCAAATCAATCTCTTCCACCAAAGCACAAGAGCAAGGAGTTCATCGACATTATCGAGCCTATTACCTTTTGGAGGGTGGTGCCTCCTAGATTGGTTAGGTGTCGCTTGGGAGCCTCCTACTACATGTTGTGGAGTGAACCAAGAGGTTTGTAAAGGCAAGGAGATCGCCTACTTCGTGAAGATCTGCCCGAGTTAGGCCAGTCCGCCATGGACGTAACCATCATGGTATAGTCAAGGTTTCTTCTTCGTGGAACCCTACGTGAGTAGAGACCTCCGTGGACTCTCGCAACCATTACCCTCCGTGGGTTGAAGACTCCATAAACATTGGCGTACGATAGCACCACATACCGGAACTACGGGAAAAATCTTTGTGTCTCCAAATTGTGTTTGAACTTCCTACCCTTTAATACTCATCCTTGTCTTTACTTTCCGCTGCTATACTCGTAGACATGCATGTGTAGGGTGCGCTTGACTTTTCATAAACGCTAAAAATATGCCAACACTTAAAATTGGGAAAAGGTAGAATTTTTATTTGGTCAAGTAGTCTAATCACCCCCCCCTAGACCTACTTTCGATCCTACAAGTGGTATCATAGATTTGGTCTCCATTGCATTGGTTTCACAACCTAGGAGAGTATGGCATCTAGCGAGGGAAATTATCACCGTAGAGGTCCGTACTTTGATGGCACAAATTTTGCTAGTTTGAAGCACAAAATGAAAATGCATATTCTTGGTCATAACCCCACCATTTGGGTTGTTATTCGTGTTGGATTGCAAGGTGAATTCTTTGTAGATGGAAGGGAACCGGATCGTGAAGCAACCGCGGAAGAATTGAAGATGTTGCAATACAATGCTCAAGCATGTGACATTCTCTTCAACTGCCTATGCCCCGAAGAATTCAACAAAATCAGATGCCTTGAGATTGCAAAAGAGATTTGCGATAGTTTGGTTGATATGCATGAAGGTACCGAATCCGTGAGAGAATCCAGGTTGGATGTTCTTTAGAGTCAGCTTGACAAGTTCAAGATGAATGATGGTGAAGGAGTCGTACAGATGTACTCTAGGCAAGCTCCCATCACCAATGAGATTGTCGTCTTAGGAAGCGAAGAAATGACTGACAAATTCATCATCAAGAAGATACTTCGAGCTTTGGATGATAGATATGGAACTGTGTGCACATTGATCCAAAGGATGCCTAACTACGAAGATCTCAAGCCTACGGAAGTAATTGGAAGGATTATTGCTCATGAGATGACACTCAAGGACAAGAAAGATCTTCACAACAAGTCTAGTGGCGCTTACAAAGCCACAAGTGATGATCCCGTAACTTCAAGAGAAAACCTTGTCACAAATGAAGATATAAGCCTCATGGTCAAGAAATACAACAAGTTCTACAAGAAAAAAGGCAAAGATCAAAGCTCCAACTCAGGATATGAAGAGAAGTGTTTGTCAAGTCGTGACCGAAACTGCTACAATTGTGAAAGCCTGGACACTACTCAATTGAGTGCGCGGCTCCCTACAAAAGGAAAGAAGAGTCACCAAGAATACGAAGCTCAAGAGATGAGTCACCTTGAAGAGAGAGAAGGAGTAGAGATGATCGTTATGAACGAAGACCCTCAAGGATAGGTAGGGACTCGGAAAAGAAGGACAAGTACACCAAGAGCTACTCAAGAAGAAGACATCAAGCTCATGTTGGTGAATAATTTTGTGGCTCTGATTCCGACAACCATTCCGAGAGAAGCTATCACTCCAACTCCAACTATAGTCAAGATGAAGGTGTTGCCGGACTTGCACTAGTGACAACCAACTCCTACGACATATTTGATTCACCAAATGAAGGGAGTGGAAGTTGCTTCATGGCTAAAGGCCCCAAGGTATCACACCGCAAGTATCTTGATTTCAATAGTGATGAGGATGACTTATTAGGAGATGATGACTTGCTATTTGACAAATCTAGTAATGTTAGTCATGATGAACTTTTTAGTAATCACACTAGTCAAGATAAGTCGTGTGATGATGATAAGTTGGTAATAGAAGTACTAACTCAAGAACTAAACACTCTTAAGTTAGCTCATGAGTCTACTCTACAAGATCATAGAGATCTTGAAAGGACACATGAGAAGCTCCGCTTCGAGAAGCTCAATTTGGAGCAAGAACATGAGTTCCTTAAAGCTATCAATGACGATCTTCGAAAGAAGACTTCCTCTTATCTAGCCAAACGAATTCTCTTGTCTACATTCATTCCACAAGTTACGGCTAACCAAACTAGTAACAAAGGCAAGAAAGGTTCTTCAATTAGTAGCAATAAAAATGATAAATCTAATGATATTGTTTCTAGTAGTTCTATTGATCCCACTAACACTTCTCTTAGCCAAGTTACACTTGAGCAAGAAAATGAACTTTTGAAAGGGATTATAGAGAAAGGTATCTACAAGAGTCTTGTCGGGTGTAAGCAAATTGAGGAAATGGTTCACAAGTCCGGAGGATACCGGAAGAACCATGGCATTGGCTACTTCAACGCTAATGGAGTTGAATGGGAAGAAGGTAAATACCCCAAGCCCAAGTTTGTTCCTCAAAGGGAGAAGTATGAAAATACTCTTCCCAAGGGAACAAAAGCTCAATATGACCTTACACCACAAGACCACAAGCTCAAGGGAAAGAACAAGCTTCAAGAGGACATTGACTCATATCAAGATGAATCCCAAGCTTTGGTGTAGTGGGTTCCCAAGGCTACTTCAAGCTCAACTTCTACAAGGGCCACATCAACACCTAGGATCCCCATCAACTTGATGTGGGTCCCCAAGAAGAAGAAATAGAGAAGTTCTTGAGGGGTGACTCCACCAATGAAATTCATTTACATTCATTATTGGCAAGAACTAGTTGCAATCAACATCAACATTGTGCAATAGTTCAAGGAGTCACATTCCCTCAAAGGTAAGCAAGGGACAAGGTAATCAACAAATCCATGGACATCATCACATATGCTTTGCACTCCATGTCCATAGATATCCTTGTATTTGTCTCTTGTGTGTTGGGAGTAACCCATGTAGGTGAGAAGAGTAAGAAACAACAAGGATGCTCCCAACTCATGGTGATCTTCATCAACCTTGAGAATCCACCACTACATCACCTACATGAAGTCTTCATCGACAAAACCCAAGGTGTGTTTATCCCTCTCAAGGGGGGATGTCACATCAAGGGGGAGCTTTACTCTAAGACTTGAGTCAAAGCATCTCATAGTATGTGACAACATTAACAAGATTTCTGTAAAAGTGGTAACCCCACTCGTGCTTAAACTCTGAGTATGACCTATGATCAAGTATTCTTACTTGGCTCCTAAGTCAATATACTCATATATAGATGACTACGTCATCACCAAAATGTTTGATAGATGCTAGTATGTATGTGCATGTTTGCCATGATTTCATTTGACATCTTATTGTGTGAGCATGTTGGTCTGCATCTCTTTATCTATTCGAGGACATCCAATTGTTGCTATTTGGACTTTGACTTTGTTTTTGCCAATTGGATAGACAAGAATGCCTAGGACCCTTCTCTAGCTATTTATGCTTTATTATCTCAAATTATATTCATTTTGCATCACAAAATTTAAACAAGTACTTTTCGATCCCTTTGTGTGAGGACCACTCGGATTTCCGTATCGACAAAGGACTAACCATTAAAACCTCCCAAGTGCATCTCGGCGGAACCAATCCAAAATTCTCGGTCTCACCGAATGCCTAGGGTTGATCTGGTTTTCACCTCGGTATCACCGATTCCATTTTCTTGGTTACACTGAGTTTCCGTGTCAGCTGATAGTTGAGAAACTCGGTGACACCAAAAACTTACAATCGGTGTCACCCACAGCAAGGGGTATATAACCTGGTGGACCCAACTTTTGAAATTCAACCGCAAAATTTCTTTCCTCAAAAACCCTAAGCTGCCTCTTCAGACCCCTGGTCATTGCCTTCATCTCCCCGTGCATCGCCGTCGTTGGGAATCGCAGCCACCGACGGAATCTACTACACTATCGTTGCCGTCGCAGATCCTTCACCGAATTAGGGCATGGATCTGGCCCTCTTTTTGCTCCCTGTCCCATTCATGTGCATTAGAGAAAAGTTTATTAATAATCCATAGTTCGTTGTCCTCTCTATCCACAAGAAACTTCATTAGACTAGCGAACGAAGGATTTTTTGGGGTTTGTCGTCCGCCACCTGAATCTCGGTGACACCGAAGGAAAAGAATCAGCATCATCGAGGTCAACTGAGAACAACTTCGCTAAAACCAAGTGCCCATTTTCGGTCTCACCGAAATGTGGTGCCAAGGTTCTGTTGAGCATGTTGCCAGTCTTGTTGAGTCCGAAAATTCTACACCGGTTGTACCGAAATTCATTTGACAGAATGCAAATCTTAAGAAATGTTTTGTTCAAACTTTGAAAATTGTCTGCATTTTGTGATGACTCAACCCTTCTACTCATCTATATTCTATGCACAGGGTCAGAGATATCTGTTTCAGAGGATAGTCAGAATAATCTCAAGGAGCTAAGTGTTGACATGAGCTCAGGCACTAGTCCTGAAGGGAGCTATGATAATGTACCTAGCTCACCAGATCTTCCCAAGGCAAGCCACAATGAGATGATGAACATGTACAAGGAGATCCCTTCTGCACATCTGAAGTCTTGCAAGCTAGGATCCATCTTTTTCCTTCAGGCTGGTCTACGCATGATCAACACCATCTTGAGGCACACCTTGTTGCCTAAGTTTGGAGATGAGAAGATGATCAGAGGCTATTCCATCAACATGCTGCTCCATCTAGATCAACATACGAGATTCAAAGTGATGGACTTGATTGTGGAGACTATGAAGAGGATTGTTGCTGATCAAAAGTGATCATGTTGTTATGCACCCTACATACATATGATTATCAACTCTAAGTTGGAGAAGCACATCTTTGCTCTTGATCGACCACATTTGCCACTCTTGCCAGAGATCGAAGACAACATTATGGTGATGAACCTAGATCATCCCACATCAGCTGCAGCACAGACACATGCTGAGGCAGCCAGAGACACTAGTGCTCAGCCGCCTATGAGGCTATGACTAGGAGTGAGCAGATGGAACTACTTGCCAGCTCTATGCTCATTATGCAGAAGGACATCACCAACATCCTGAAGAACCAAGAGAGCCAATCGAGGATTGTTGACACCAAATTCCATATTCTCAACAACAAGGTGGATGAGCTCACAGTAACTGTGAATGAGCTCAAGAAGGAAGTTGACGCAGTGCCTTGCCCTCACTCTACAGATGAGGAGGAGGAGGAGGATAGTGCACCTCTAAGGACAGACACTCAGGCCAGGACCCCCATAGTGACAGCTCCAGAGATGAGACCTTCTACATCAGCACCAACTATAACCACTTCATCTCCATCAGCTCCACCAGTTCCTCTAGCTGCTACACCAACTCCGTCCATGACATCACGGAAATCTTCGCCGATGCAGTTCTCTCGACACCAACTTCAACTACCAGAGGAGATCAGCCAGAGAAGAGCGTTTAGCTCTATACCTTTAAACTTTTCGGTAACTTGTTGCCAAAGGGGGAGAAGTTGTATAGATTATTATGGCTTCAAGAGAGAGAGCGTTGGTTTTTATCGCTTCTTCAAAATATTTGCTATCTTTCGGTTTGGATGTGTTAAACTTTGTCGGTGCTTGATCATACACTTGACGTGTGTTGCTAATATTTCCTATCTTTATGATGCTTATGAGATGATCATTCACCTTTCTTGATTTGTGTTGTGCTATGATATTCACTCTTATTATTCTCACACACCACCAAGATGTATGTGACATGGAAGAAGTGGCTCATGTACCTAACGATTGTGCATGTGAATTCAAATGCAAATTCAAAATAATGCACAAATTTAGGGAGAACTCTTGCTTATCACATACTTCTCAAAGCGACGATTATATTCATTGATTATATCATATGTCGAAGATTTGATCTATATGTTGTCATCAATTACCAAAAAGGGGGAGACTGAAAGCACATTTGCTCCCTTGGTGGTTTTGGTGATTAATAACAACATATATATCATTGAACTAATATTTCCACTAAGCGTATTTCAGGAAAGTTCAATGATGGGTTGGCAAAAGGATTGTGGAGAAACCCCTAGATGCAAGGAAATGGATTGGCAAAGCTTCAAGCAAAGAGTACTCTACATTTTACTTTGTGAGAAATCACTTTGAGTCCATAGGAAAGCCAATACTATTAAAGGGGGTAAGGTACTATTGGTGAACAAGATGCTCAAACGTGCACAAGTGATAGTCACCCAAAACACCCACAAACTCTTCCACAAAAGTTTGTCAAAGCCAAACATCCAAAAATGGTGCCACCAAGAATTTCCATTCAGCCCTACCGATTTTCCATCCTAAGAAAAAGCCAAGTCAAACCCTAGGTTTTCGGTGCAAGTGATTCTGAATCGGTGGAACCGAGTTTGGGTGGCAAACCTTCTGATGTCTGGTTACACAAAATCGGTACCACCGAGTTTGTTGTATTGGCACCATCGAGACTTGCCATCTGACCGTTTCCCACCTTTTCGCTGTCACCAAAAAGTTCATATTGGCCTCACCGAGATTCAAAAGTTGTCACCTTTGGAGCAACTCGGTACCACCGAGATTCACACATTGGTGTCATCGAGTTGGTCACCTAAGGTGTAACGGTTGGATTTTTGGAGATGCATACATATACCCCTCCACCACCACTCACTCAAAAGAGAAGCACTCAGAACAGATCCCCACTTATCCCATCTGATTTTTTGAGAGAGAGACACCTACTCATGTCTTTAGATCATGCCATTCCATTCGAATCATATGAATCTTGATCTCTAGCCTCCCCAAGTTGCTTTACACCCAATCAATCTCTTCCACAAAATCCAAATCTTTGACAAAGTGATTGAGTGTTGAGGAGTCTATCATCTTGAAGCACAAGAGCAAGTAGTTCATCGACATTATTGAGCCTATTACCTTTTGGAGGGTGGTGCCTCCTAGATTGGTTAGGTGGCGCTTGGGAGCCTCCTACTTCGTGTTGTGGAGTGAACCAAGAAGTTTGAAAGGGCAAGGAGACCGCCTACTTCCTGAAGATCTACCCGAGTTAGGCTAGTCCTCCATGGACGTAAGCCATCATGGTATAGTCAAGGTTGCTTCTTCGTGGAACCCTCCGTGGGTAGAGCCCTCCATGGACTCTCGCGACTGTTACCCTATGTGGGTTGAAGACTCCATAAACATGGACGTACGATAGCACCACCTATCGGAACCATCGGGAAAATATCTATGTCTCCAAATTGCGTTTGATCTTCCTACCCTTCCTTTACTACTCATGCTTGTCTTTACTTTCCGCTGCTATACTCATAGACATGCATGTGTAGGGTGTGCTTGACTTGCCATAAATGCTAAAATCTGCCAACACTTAAAATTGGGAAAAGGTAGAGTTTTTATTTGGTCAAGTAGTCCAATCACCCCCCCCTATAAACCTACTTTTGATCCTACAGTGGGAACCTACCATCAAAGTCAAGATTAAAAATTATGAATGCTTTTCTTTATGTGATTTAGGTGCTAGTGTTTCCACAATTTCGAAATCTCTATGGGATGTGCTTGGTCTAAAAAATATTGAAGAATGTTCTCTTAATTTGCACTTGGCAGATTCTAATATTAAAAAGTCTTTGGGGAATATTAATGATGTTCTTATTCTTGCAAATAGGAACTATGTGCCGATTAATTTTATTGTTCTTGATATTGATTGCAATCCGTCTTGTCCTATCATACTTGGTAGACCATTTTTACGCACTATATGCATCGTGATTGATATGAAAAAAGTCAATATCAAATTTCAATTTCCCTTAGAAAGGGTATGGAGCACTTCCCTAGAAAAAGAATTAAGCCACCCTATGAATCAATAATGAGGGCCTTCTATGAAGTAAAAACCAAGGATGATAATACTTGAATCTATGTCGTATGCCTAGCTAGGGGCGTAAAACGATAGCACTTGTTGGGAGGCAACCCAATGAATAAAATTTACTTTGTCTTTTCCTTTATGTTTTTGAGTGTTTGCACAATTATGCCTCTGTTACGTTTGTGTTTTTATGTTTTATTAGTGTTTGTGTCATGTAGAACCTTTAGGATGATTCATAAGATGAGTAGAAACAATGCTGAATCTGAAAAAGAAACTTTGAACCAAGTGCACGAATTTTCATTTTTTACTGAAGCGTGATAATGAGCTGAAATTTTAACATAATATATATATATATATGAAAATTCTTTACGTTTCCCTATTTTTTTCAAAAAAATTAGAGCTCCAAAAGTATTGGTACAGCACGGATTACTTCAGACTATTCTTTTTGAGACATATTCTGTTTTTGTTGCATTCTGTGCTTGTATTGGAGGGTATAAGTCATGGTAAAGTTAGAATACAGTAGATATAACGAAATAATAAAATATTAATGGGTTTGCAACAGTACTTAGAGTGGTAATTTTCTTTATTATACTAACGCATCTCACGAAGATTTTCTTAAGTTTTGTGTGATTGAAATTTTCAAGTTTTGGGTGAGATCACAACGGATGAAGGAATAAGGAGTAAGAAGAGCCTAAGCTTGGGGATGATACAGAACCCCAAGATAATATCCAAAGAGTAATAAGCAAATAAACTTGGGAATGCCCCCGAGTGGCATCCCCTCTTTCTTCTAACAACCATCGGTATTTTACTTGGAGCTATATTTTTATTCGTCGGATATCATGAGTTTTCCTTGGAGTGTCTTGTATCATTTGAGTCTTTGCGTGTTTTTATTTTTTCTTTGTCATTAGTATCCTTGCTAGACACACCTATTTGAAAGAGCCAAAATACACTTTTGGAATCAGGATCTTTGCCGTCAGCCAGCTCTTTGTCGTCTGTTAGCTAATGGCAAAGAAGGTCTTTGCCATCAGCTTAAATAAAACTGACGGCAAACAAAAAGCTGATGGCAAAGATCATGTTTGTTGTCAGCCATCTCAGCTAGCAAAGAAGCTTTGCCATCAGCTAGCACATGGCAAAGAGGTGGGGGTGGGGTCTAGTGGAGGCCTGAACATTATAACAGCCCACCCCGCCTCTTTGTCGTCTGCTAGCGGACGGCAAAGAAAACACTACCTAACGCTAGCAAACGACGTGACCTCCTCTCTCTTCTCTCTCTGCCTCTCTCTCCTCCCTCGAACCCCACTGCCGCCCGCCGCCGTCCTGCCACCCCCAACCCCCACACCCGTCGGTAGCCGCCCCTACCGCCCCACCGCACCCGTCGGCCACCACCCCCGACCCCCACCGCCCCTGCCGCCGCCCCTGTCGCTGCCACCGCACCCGCCGGCCACCGCCCCCGACCCCCACCGCACCTGCCGCACCTGTCGGCCACCGCCCTTGCCACCCTCGACCCGCCCTCCCCTACGGTGGCCCCTCGAGCCCCGCCATGAGGCAGGCCGCGGCGTCGCCCCCCTCCCCTACGGCGGCCCTCCTCCACAGGCCCCCTCCTCCACCGGCCTCCTCCTTGTGACAGCCCGAGACCGACGTTCCAGAAGATTCCCTTTTATTTCCGTTCTCGTCATGTGTTCGTCTGGTTGTCGCATTTATCATCGCATCATTCGCATCATATGCATTGCGTCGTCACTCGTTTTCGAAAACTTGCATCCGTTCGTAGTTGCCGGTTCTCTCCGTTTCGCCGTTGCCCGTTTCGAGACCAACCACACACGCATGCGCCCGCGGCACCATTTAAATAAAACCGTTTTTAAGCGCGCACAAAAATATTCTCGGATTGAGTTGTAACTTGGAATGCGGTCTTGTTATGTTGTAGATAGACCGCCTGTCGATTTTCGTCGCGTTCTGAGTTCGTTTGATGCCCCGTCGGTAATCCATAGAAGTGAGGTTATCGGTAGTTTATCACACGTTCGTCGGACATTTCTCAGTGTTTTCAACTCAGTGCCACGGGTCACCATTCTCTCTCTCATCTCCCCGTAGCCCTCTACACAGCCGTCGTAACCCCTCTCCGCTTCCGGACGTCGGATCGTCACCCGGCAGTCCGAAAACGGACAGTGCCGTAACCCCAGCCCCGAAACCCTATATATAGCCCTAGCTCCTCGTTCCGCGTGCAAACCCTAGCCAACCCCTCATTCTCCCTCCTCCAGCCACCAGGCCTGCCAAGCCCATCCGGAGGCCCGAGAAAGCCCATCCGGCCCAACCGGAGCTCTCCCCGAGCCTCCCATGGCGCAGCCCGAGCTTCTCCCGAGCTCCTCCCGTTCTCCTCCCGTGGCCGGAGCCGCCGCAGCGTCGCCGGAGCCAGCAGCCTCGCTGGAACTCTCTCCTCTCCCTCCTTCTCTTCTCCTTCCCCAACCTAACCCTCCTCTCTCTCCCTTTGTGTAGCAGCCATGGCCAGCCCATTCGAGCTCACGCCGCCGCCGCCTTGGGTCGCCGCCGGCCAGATCCGGCCAGCCGGCCGCCGGATCCGGTTGCCCCACCCCCGTCCCGGCCTTCCCCAGCCTTCCGCCGGCCATCCCCGCCTCCGGCTCGCACAGTGGCCGCCGCCGTTGTCCCTGCTCGCTGCGGGATCGAGCATGAGGCGACGCAGCCTCGAGCCCCGCTGGCATTGACCGGCTAGCTCGCCTGCATGGGCCAAGGCCCAGTCGCCAGCTGCCCCCTGCCTTCCCCCGAGCCGAATGGGCCCAAGGCCCATAGGTGAGCCAGCCCCCTCTGTTTTTTCCTTTTCTTTATTTAATTATTTTGCGAATGTAGAAATGCCATTTTATAAAGAATTGTGCATCGTAATGAATTAATTTTAACATGTTATATGCATAGTAAATTATATAGATTAATATTATGCCATTTGCATCCCTGTTTAAGATATTTAACTTGACATTTTGCATTATTGCCATTTATTTGCATTATCATAATTAATTACCCATGCATCGAAATTAACAAAATCATATATTAAAAAAATGTTCATCTCATTCGCACCGCATTTTCATGCATGATAAAATTGTCGGATTGATGGTTGCATTTATTTTTGCATTAATGAATTGCCTTACCGTGAATAGGCCTAATACCCGCATATTTAATTGTGATTAATTTTCTAAATGAACATATCCATATTATATATGTTTCCGAGGTAGAAAAACCCCTAGTATTTATATGTGCATTTAGTTTTGCCATTTGAGCATGTTTGTGTGAATGTCATTATGCGTGATGCCCTTTTGTTATTTTCGTAGGAATTAATCCGGGCATGATATGAATTAAGTTTCAACATGAAAGTTGCTCTTGGATATGTGTCCTAGCCCATGGACATTTTGCTTGTCTTAGATATGCATGTTTAGGTGTTATTTTGTTGTTTTCAACTTGCTATGAAAATCTGTTATTTTGAAGGTCCAAAATATTTCGAAGTCTGGAATCTGTTATATTTTGTTGTTGTCTTGCCATGTGATTTGCTAGTGATCTAGAACTCTTTTGTGGTAGGTGTAATGGAGTTAATTGTCGTTGATATTGCCCTCTAGCATGCTGTTAAGTTTCATGCAATAATATGACTTGTATCATATAGTTGTACTGCTATCAATATGCCTTCATGATAAAAACTGCACTGTCTAAAACTGCAATTTTCACCAAGTCTGAAACTGTTTTCAAGTAGCTACTTTGAGAGCTTCCTACCAAGTGATCCATGGATGTTTTGAATATGATTTTTGAATTTGAAATGAAGTGGATGTTGTATGCTATTGTACCATGCTTAGTTTGTGCATTTTAGGATCTTGTAGCTTGCTGTTTTCATATGTCCAAAATGCCATGTTGCTGTTTTTGGCAGATTTCACTAAAACTTGTTTTGATGATTGTGGTTGAACCGTAGCTCCGTTTTGGTCATTTCATATATGAAACTTGCTTAGAATCTCATGTAGTTTCATAATGACTTGTTGCATTCATGATTTGAGAAGGTTGTGATTGTTTTCCCATGCATTTGCATTCATGTCATGTGCATCTTGTGTTGCTCATATCTTTTGAACCGTAGCTCCGTTTGAGATGTTCTATATATGTAAATCGACTAGAATGACGTGTAGAATACTATGGTATGCTTTATTCTGCTGTTTAATAAATATAAATATGATTAGTTCAGATCTGGACCAATTTCAAAATTAACATATGAGGTCATTTGGGAAATGCTATAAGTTGTTTCCGACATCATTTAAGATGCCTAGATAGTATAGTTACTTATGATTCACCTCTTACCATGTTTAAAAAAATTTAATATTGTCGTGTACCTAACGGGAGTGAACTAAATAATTCGAACGTGGAGTTTCGTCAATATGCAACTCGTTGCATATTGAGCTTCACTTTAATGTGTAGAAGTGTTTGATGTGAATTGTCATGCATTGCATATTAAATCGGACATGCATCATATTTGTTTATGCCTCGTGTTTTGCATATGTTGTGGTGTATCTTGTGTTGATTGTTTGTTTCGGATTGCTTCTTCTCGTTAGAGTTCCGAAAGCGTTCGAAGTGTGAGGATTCGTTCGACTATGTTGGTTCATCTTCTTCATTGACTCGGTCTTCTTCCGAGCAGGATCTCAGGCAAGATGACTCATTTCCCTGGATACCATTACTATCATTGCCATGCTAGTTGTCTCGCTTTTATCGTTATGTCTCGCTACCTACCACCTGTTTGATAAGCCTCCCAATATTGCCATGATAAGCCTCTAACCCTTCCACATCCCAGCAAACATTGTTTGGCTATGTTACCGCTTGCTCAGCCCTTCTTGTAGTGTTGCTAGCTGCAGGTGCAATTGCTTCCATGTGTCAACATGGACATTCTTTTGTTATATCACAATATTGCTGCTATTTAATTTAATGCACATATATACTTGGTAAAGGGTGGAAGGCTTCGCCTTTTGCTCGGTGTTTTGTTCCGCTCTTGCCACCCTAGTTACTTGTGAACCGGTGTTATGTTCCATAATTGAGCGCTCCTAACATGCTCGGGGTGTTATAGGGACCCCCTTGATTTTCGGGTTAGAATAAAACTTGTCTGGCAAGGCCCAACATTGGTACTACATTTGCTAAATAATTAATGAACTTGCATAGGGAGTAATTACCTCGTGGATAATTAATCAACAACCCGGGCCAGTGCTCCGCATGAGTGTTGGTCCAAAATGTCAACAGCCGGCGGCTACCAGGGGCAACTCTGCGTTTGGCCTACCGGAAGTTTGGACAATCCATCGTGTCCTGACAACGAGATACGCGGCTCCTACCGGGATCGTCGACACGCCAGGAGGCCTTGCTATATTTGTTTTACCTTTCTTGAACGTCTTGAGTGAGGAATTCCGATTATTCTTCGGGCTTTCTCGAGGTGTTGGATTTCCTTTGCAATTGCCTAGGATGATCACGAAATCCGTGGTTGAGGTTATTCCCATTGCGTGTGGTTAATTTGTGATGGATGAGTTGGAGCACCCCTGCAGGGTTAAATCTTTTCGAGAAGCCGTGCCCGCGGTTATGTGGCAAACTTGGATACTTTGTTTAACACCCGGTCATAGCAAATTTGAAGTAAACTCTAATAAAATACACCAACTATGTGCGTAACCATGACTGTCTCTTCTCTTGAGTCTTTATCTGGAAGAGAACACGGTGGGGTTATGATTGACGTAAGTAGGTGTTCAGGATCAGTTAGTGATCATTACTAGTTCACGTCCGTTATGCGTAGACCATCATACTTTAATTTCTGTATTCGTAAGTTAGCCCCTCAAATAAATGCTTAGTCGCTTGCTGCAGCCTCACCACTTAACCATGCCTTACCTATTAAGCTTTAATAGTCTTGATACCCTTGGAAATGAGATAGTTGAGTCCCTGTGACTCACAGATTACTACAACAACAGTTGCAGGTCCAGGTAATGTGATGATTTGACGTGAGCACGTTGCTTGATTTGATTTGGAGTTCTTCTTGTTCTTCCTCTTCGTCAATCTTGGATGGGTTCCAGGCGGCAGCCTGGGATAGCAAGGGTGGATGTCATTTTATCGTTTGTTTTTGTCCGTAGTCGGACCCTGCTCTTAAGTATGACGTTTGAGATGTTATTGTATTGATGTGACTCTGATGTAGCTTGTGGCGAGTGTAAGCCAATTCCATATACTCATCTCTTTTGTACATGTACTTGTAATGATATCCATTCTTGTGAACGCATCGAGATGCGCTTCTATCCCTGTCGAGGCCCTCGTGCCAAATAAGGATAGGACCTCATCTTGGGCGTGACACTCCTCCCCTCCAAGGTGAGCTTCTCTTCTCCTCTTTTTTTAGGTTTAAGTTTAGTTTAGATTTAGTTTAGGTTTAGGTTTAGTTTTAGGTTTAGTTTAGGCTTAGTTTAGATTAGATTTACATAATTAGAAGAAGAAAGAAGAAAGATCAAAAAAAATAAGAATAAGTAGAAGAAGAGGAAGAAGAAGAAGAAGAGGAGG